>LR990091.1:3881802-6281802 GCA_905147235.1 Erynnis tages
AGCTTTAGCAATAAAGAGGAAACGTTAATTCAAAATACAAAACAAACAATGAGCATGAAAAAAGAAAATCACAAAAAAGACAACATAAAAACAAATAATAACAATAAAAAGGGAAAATAAGACATATTTGAAGTGAAGCGTTAGTTTCTTTTTTGTTTGGGTCTCATGTCTATGAAATAAAATGATTTAAAGCAGTCCTCGTCCTATAAAGTTTAACATGGTTTTTTAGTTGCATGCTCAGCTAAAAGTAATTTTTGAGTGCCAATTTTTTTTTGTTACATTCAACATTGAATCTTGGCCTGTACCTTTTAAAACATGAGTGAAAATGAAATATGAGTAAAAAAACAACGGCAATGTTACACAAAAATCCGGAGGTAACAGCCGCCGACACGAAACTTAAGCACATTTACATAATTTTAAATACAAACCGTATTTTAAAAACGAATTTCGTTTTAAAATTATGCAAATTCGTGAAAAGGTCAAATTATTATTCCAACAGAGAAAATATCAAAATGCGCGGTTGAATAAATATTCCTTTGAACCTAACAAACACGTGATAAATAAAGCTTCGAAAATATCATGAATCTGTCATTTTATAAACACTTTTTTTTTAAGTTTTCGGACACCCCCTTGGGTTATTTTTACGTTTTGAAATAAGTAAAAATTACGTTCAAAGACTTATAGCATGTAACTCTTACTTACGTAAAGTTACATACTGTGAGACGGATCTAGGAGCGGGTAAAGCTTCCTGCTGCAGATGAATGACGCTACGGCCTCCGAGGTTTAAGAGCCAGAACTAGCCACGCATTTAATGAAGAAGTAAAAGAAGAACTGTGATAGCCCAGTGGCTTAGAATTCGACTTCGAATCGAGGGGTCCGGGTTCGATTCCCAGTGGCACGCACCAATGACTTTGTAATAAAAGTTATGTGCGATTTATAAAATTAAATATCACCTGCTATTACGGTGAAGGAAAACATCGTGAGGAAACCTGCATGCCTGAGAGTTCATAAAAAAAATGTTCTCAAAGGCATGTGAAGTCCAGCAACCCGCAGTGGGCCAGCGTGGTGGTCTAAGGCCTACATCCCTCGCATTGTGAGAGGAGACCCGACCTGTAGTGGGTCATTAATGGGTACTGACAACTGACAAAAGAAGAACACGGGTGTTGAAATAAGAACTGTCATTATTGTAATGGACGTAATGGGTAAAATATTCATAAGTAGTAAAATTTCGTTTCATTTAATACATTCTTATCATCAACCAGGATTACAGAGAATGACATTAATAAATAAATAAGATAAGGCGTCTAAAAGCAAAACCTCACTGGCAGTTGAGAAGAAAATAGAACAAATTTGAAAGTGTAGCCGTAAAATAAGCAATTTTTTTACAGCAGGGAGTATTTTATAGAACCTTTTTAGAGAAATGGCCTTATGTAACACTAGAGCCTTTGTGGTTCCCCGAATGGCCTAGCGCTTTAACGAAATGGCTAATATTTTTCAGTATAACCTTGATTTTTTTGCTGACGTATTTTTGGCGACACGAAAGGTTTTTGCGTTGTCGCTGTGGATCTTTTGCGATTTTTTGTGTTCCTCTCGCCTCGTAGTGTCCTATTTAAGTCTTCTTATCTTTTAAACATTATTTTAGTAGTATTCTATTCAGACACACACTTATGGATATGCTTACGCTTCAACTCATCTTGGCAGCAAATTTTTGATTGCTTTTTTCTCTCAGTCCGTGCGGCGTACAAACCGGAAAATTATAAATATATGTTGACGTTCATTAAGTGCACATGTAATGCTTCAGGTATAATAAATAAAAATCTTTTCATTTTGTCTAAATCAACAATTTCTCCTAGATATTGGGGACTACAGCTGGTATGAAGCCGTAAAACACAATGTATCACATTCGCTAGTAGGATTTCGAACAATCTAATCTAAAATTTACGGCTGTCAATTTTTCGAGGAAATAAAACGTGAAGCGTTGTCACGATGACTAAGGAGCGTCGTAAAATACAAAGTAGCTAGCTTCCTAACGACTGCAATATTACTTACTGAAACACAGATCGGTGGAATACGTAAGTGCAATAAAAATGTAATTGCCATGACAATAAGGAGACGCTGCAGTCGGAAATAAATCACTCATAAGGTGACGACACGGTAAGTCTTGAAAATGTAAGTCCTTAATAATTATTTATTTATAGGTATAGTGAGGTATCTCGTGGATATCTTAATAACTACTACAATGCAATACTAGAAAACAGACACACACACACACATCCCAGAATAGAAAAAAGTTTATGATTGGCATCAAAATTTATGGCTTACTCGGCCATAGCATGTGTTATCATACCGTCATGCAGCTATTGGGAAAAAAATATTTAAAAATCCTGCAACGTTTATTGGAATCAAAACAATTTATTCTGAAAACTTTGTCTTGCCTAGAATTAATCATTCGAACAATTTTGCTAGAGGTATGCTATTGAAATGTGCCGAACTATCAATATTTTTTCCGTAAACACAGAAATTTTGGGCAGGCTTTATTAGGTATTACTTACAGGCTTGGTTTAAATACTCTAACCCCTAATGTCATATCGTAATGAGCCGAAAGCATCACTATTTAAGTACTTCTTAGTGAAAATTACTGCCTGTAATACCTTAGTTCATTAGCAGCGTAATGGGAACAGTTAATTAAAGCCTAGTGCTGTTCGATAAACACGTAGGTATCCAATATGGTATTTAAACGCCTTACACAGATTTTTTGAAAAATCAATATGCCTGGCCAGGAATCGTACCCATTGACTAAAAAAAATCACACTCTGTATTATTACTTCTTTACATAGTTCCACTAATAAGGAACTGGAAATGGAATTTGGAACTTAAGGTAGAGACCATTTTTTTCAACTCGCAAATGACCAGTGCTGTTGACCAATGGTTACGGCCTTTATCCTTCACATGAGTTGACCCTGTCTCTAATGGGTTGTTAATATAGTTCCATAGTCCATACCCTTTGACGAGACTGTATCAAACAATAAGGACAAACAAACCGAACTAGAATTCAGACGCGGCGTCCAAACGTCTTTCATACGACAACGATTTTATACCAAAAATGCTACACAAGTAAGTACAATCTTTGTTTGTCGTCATACGTAATCAAATTATGTGACTTCGTTATGAATTTGAAATACAATCTAATTTTGTTCTGTTTACTTTTCCCATACGACGGTTATTTACTGAGGACCGGGGCTTCATTAAGTTATTACGTTCATGGAAAATGTAAAGGTTCCATATTCATTAATTCGACAAAGCTGTTTGGAAAATGTTTTTCCGTTGAAATGGGTGCCATGTTTCTATCGGTTTTGTTATATAAAAATGGTTGTTTGTAACCATTTCATGTTGTATAATAATTGTAGCTAATCCAGCTCGAAATCTCATCAGATTTTTATGTTTAGAAATGGCTTCAATTTAATGGTCGCTAATGGCTGCACAAGCGGTGATAGCCCAGTGGCTTAGAATTCGACCTCGAATCGAGGGGTACGGGTTCGAATCCCAGTGGCACGCACCAATGACTTTGTAAAAAAGTTATGTGCGCTTTATAAAATTAAATATCACCTGCTGTTACGGTGAAGGAAAACATCGTGAGGAAACCTGCATGCCTGAGAGTTCAAAAAGAATGTTCTCAAAGGCATGTGAAGTCCACCAACCCGCAGTGGGCCAGCGTGGTGGACTAAGGCCTACATCCCTCTCATTGTGAGAGGAGACTCGACCCTGTAGTGGGTCATTAATGGGTTACTGACAATGGCTGCAACCCTTTTATGTTCAACTGTACGGGTGTTTCCCCACAACACGGGGAGGCTTGGAGCATACTCCACTACGCTGCACCAATGCGTATTGAACAAACGGGCTAGTGACAAAACCGTGTCGGATGTTTCAAACCGCCAATAGGCCTCCGACAAGGTTTAACGACTGCTATCGTATCGATAACAGCCGGGACCGATGGCTTTCGACCGCTAGCGATTTACTTTACCCTTAACCTCCCCCTAACCTCCACATACTAAATACGTGCTAGTGATATAGCTCGATTATGAATTCAATACACCTGCCGTGATTGTGTCTGAGTTGACACACAATTAACTCGAGAGCTATTATGATCGAACGGAAATTAATTATATGTACTAGAATTTCGCTTTCCATACGGAGATATCCGAGTTTGCAGGTGGCTGAATATATAGGAATACGTATACAGGAGGCTGGTGAAGTGTCGTTCAAAGTAAATGGGAATACGAGGCTTTAGCAGTCACCCTGTATAGGTACATGTTACACTTTTTTGTGTAATCCTACTATTATAATACGAAAGTTTATGAGGATAGATAGAAGCTTTATTTTATGTTTGTTACTCTTTCACACAAATATAGCTGAAGACTTTAATGAATTTTGGTGCTCAGGTAGATGATAGCCTGAATTAACATAATTATATTATTCTTTTTACCAATCTCAAAATCAAAGTCTCTGTTTTTTGTGGAAGGACGACGGAAAACAGACGACCAACGACAATTACTAATAGCCACTAAAGTTATTTAATCGTTGGATCTGAATATACTATAAGAGCCAGTTGTCGGCACAGTAAAGTAAAATCTGCACCCAGCGGTGTGGAAATATTTCAGAGGCATAATTCGGACTCTTAATAACCGGATATAACTGGTTCAAACAGCCTCGCGCCGGTGTAAAATCATTCAGCGCTAGGGTTGCCAAGATTGCTAGTAGTCCCATAGAATACTCTTGGAACTAAGAACGTGAGAACTGTTTTTGGTTTAATTTCACTTTATTTATCGGTAAGACTTGTACGTACGTTGGAACATACATTATATTGTCTCGATATTACCACCGAATTATAAAGCGTACGCTAGCCTCCCTGTCTGTAACCCATTAATAACCCACTGCAGGGTAGGGTCTCCTCATACTGAATATAGTCCTTAGTCCACCACGCTAGCATTATGTGGGTTGGTGGACTTTATACCTACGCCTTTGAGAGCATGCGACCGCACAAGGTAAATGTTTGTGTGTGTGTGTTGTATAGATTTTATAACCAACCTCTTTTTATAACGCTTCACACTCATAGTCCCACATTAGGATTCCCTGTGTTGTGGGTGCCATGGACACACACACAAGATACGAACACACACACACAGACCAGAAACAGAAATTTAAACTCATCATTCAAATCCCTGCTCTGCTGGGAATCGAACCCAGGACCCTCCACGCGGCGCACCGACGTCACGATTAAGGACGTTAACCGCTGCGCTACTAAGGTCGTCAAAATCAAAATTTCCTTAGTTAGTTTTCAGGGTTTATGGAGATAGGCTATTTGTTGACCAGAGAGGTAGAGATGCTGCAGTTTTCCAGATAATTTCACTAGCCTCTTTTCCAATATGTAGCAACCCTACGTTTGGGGCAGATACGGACCTTTGCCAAATCCACTTTGAACTAAGAGCACTTAGTATATTTTTTTATTTTGCAGTGCCATCGCGGTGAATAGACTAATCGGGTGGCTTTAAACCGAATACTGATTAATGTTTGAGGTTCAATTTCTCGTTGTATAAATTTGGATCAGAAAATCAGACTTGATTTATGTGGAGGTAGCTTATTTTGCCAAAGTCGAAACTGTTTATCTAATCGTGTTAATATGTTCTTGGAAATTGCCACAGATAAAATTCTAGCCTTTACTAAGAGTTATAAAAGGTGAGGTAATAAGGTAAGGTTTAGTAGTAGATATCACAACAACGCGTCGATATAAAAGAGCTACCATATCATTTAGAGCAATTTAATCATTCATGTTTCGATTTATTTATTTCAGGAAGGTACGCAAAAAATCCTACGATGTTTATAAAATTAAATCTAAAATTTTGACTGTAATAATTGTAATAGCGGATCTGTATAGTAATGCCTTATGGGTTATTTTTGTTAACAAATTTACGATTTCCTAAATAAAATTACCTAAGTTTAGTGCAAAATATGAAGCGTTAACTGCATCAGGGAAGGTCATATCGGTGTAAAATAACAAAGCACTGCCTCGTAAATTAAATAACAGTTGCCTCTAGTGATGGGTGTAGGGTTGCCGACCTTTATATCAACTGACTAAAAAAGGCCTTAAATTCGACACGTAGGTAGTAACAAAGTATTCGATATACAACGGAGTCGACCGCTGAGATTAATTTTAAAGAACGACCTCATTCTTAGGATACGTTGAATAAATAGGAGAAATTCCTATTTATATGAAAAATGAAAATGAAAAATAGTAAATAGTGAGTACATATATTGATCACCCCTGAAATGACGAAAATATAGTCTAAGAGCCAGTGAACGGCTACCTGTTTTTGACCAGACCTGGGAAGCCAGGAACTGACCCTATTGATTTTGAAAAAAAAAGAATAACACCCTGTATTATTACACCATTCGATAGTGTCACTAATAAGAAACGAATTCTGGTAAGTAATGACATGCGGCAAACTTAGAGTTAACTTAGCATTCCAAACTACGTATAGATGCCATTTAAAGTTTCAAAACTAGTCTGCCCCAATGTAAACTGCGCGATAGTGGTCTTCCGCCCGCTTTTTTCTCCCAATCTACGTGTTGCATGAGAGTCGATCAAAGCGGATAAATGTAATTTATAATGCAATAGGTATGTACCTATGACGTTCATTAGGTGTGCAGAAGTTGTATGTTGTATCTGATAAAGAATAAAAACTTTATAAGTTTCCCTATTAGTATCTAAGAGTTCTATCTTCAAATAACTGTTGCCATCCCTGAACAATGAAATGAAGTCAGCGTAAAACGTCAGCCGTCAGCTTACGAGAGCGTTGCCAAAACTCGCTTGATATCCCGGCAGCCGATAAATAACCCGTCTCTTCTACCTACTCGTTTCTTCTAGCTTTTGGAAAGTTCTACTCGGTTTGGTCGTTAGAAATACTTGGCTGCAACCCTTTTATGGCCCACTATTGGGCACTGGTCTTTCCCCACAATAGCGGGATGCCTGAACAATTACCGGTTGCGTATTGGTGAGGAGACGGGCTAGTGGGCAAACCGTGTCGGATGTTAACAAACCGTCCATAAGGCCTCCGACAAGGTTCAACGGATGCTATCGTATCGATAGCAACCGGGACCCACAGCTTAACGTGCCCTCCAAAGCACAGAAGTACACATGTAATTCGTATTTGTAGCTATCGCTAAGTCAATCTATTTATTTAAAACAGAAAATATTTTTATTATTGATACTATAAGGTCACTATTGGTCACTATAAGGTAAATTTTACTTAATAACACAGAGGGATCCTGTAAAAGCTCATTTTATGTATAGAGTAAATTTATCGCATATCGTGTCGGTCCCATGGTGTAATGGTTAGCACTTTGGACTTTGAATCCAACGATCCGAGTTCAAATCTCGGTGGGACCTTGTCGTACGGGAAGCTTTTTACGCTTTTATTTTAAAAGATCAAAATTTCCTTTTCTATTTTTCTCGATCTGAATTCTGATGTATAGAAATAGAATGAAATTAAAACAATATATACTTTAATTTTTGTAGTAGTAAAAACGAAACAGCAACTTGGGCGATGTTTAATCAGCGGTGTTGAATATAATGGAACAAAAATGTAAAATTAAATACTTTCTTAATTAATCGCTTTAATGTCAAAAAGAATTTATTTTAAATAAAACATTTTGTGAAAACAGCGCCATCTACATTCTTTTATGACACTAAAATCGCCTAACCCTTAGTCCCTAGGGTTGCGTTACGTTTCGAGGATATTTGGCTATTAAAGTCGTAGTGGTGGCCAATTGTCACGTATATTTGTTATGAATGAAAACGACACGAATGTACCCGACATCTCTTAAAGTGAGAAAGAAAATCTGATCACTTCCTGCTATGTCATTTGTTAGGGAATTGAGTTGTGTCGTGTTGTGTTATGTACTTCAGTCAATTTTTATTGAATTGTCAAAAAATAATAATCTTCATAGATTTTGTATGGCGAGCTCCCCTAAGACGTAATTTATATTTTAAGTCAACAGATTTAATTTATTATTGCTTCCACACGTAACAGATTACCTATTTAAAGCGGTGATAGCCCAGTGGATAGAAATTCAGCCTCTTACTCGAGGGATCCGGGTTCGAATCCCAGTAGCACGCAAGATGTGTTTCGGTTGGGGAGGCATAGGGAATGTTCTTAATTTGAGTGGACCACCTTAGTGAATAGCAACAAGTTTATGGGAAATAGGTATACCTTTTTTAATTACCAGTGGGCCGCGGGAGCAATTCCAAGTTATTTGGGATTTTTACCCACTAAAACCCCCTCGGTGGCCTTCCTCTGCGAATGTGGGGGTCGCCGGTGGAACGCACCGATGCAATAGAAAATATAGGTACCTACTTGTATGAGATATCTGTCTTATTTGAGGTCGGATGTGGGAGTCCGATCCATCCCACCGTGGACCCGGTTGCCTACATGCACGTTTGCTACTCTTTTATTAAATAAATAAATAAATAACGCTTCACACTCATAGCAAGAACACACACCCAGACCAGAAACAGAAATTTAAACTCATCATTTAAATCCCTGCTCTGCTGGGAATCGAACCCAAGACCTTCCGCGCGACGCACCGGCGTCTTAACCACTGCGGCACTCAGGTCGTCTATTCTTAAGAGATCTATTCTTAAAAGATCTATTCGTAAAATCCACGCGGCCATAATCTCGAGCAGAAGATATAGAAAATCAAATCAATAGACTCGGAAACGCTAAGTAACATCGAGTGAAGCGAGTAACGCGATGGTCCCACAGAGAGCGGAAATGTTATGGTATGTTGTTGTTATTGTTATATTACGTAGTTATTATAGTTAAATTAGCTTAAATTTAGGGTCTGGGTGAGAAAAGTGATACCGGATTTCTACCAGTTAGTTCTAACCTCTCCACCAGTTGGTTCTAATAAATGGTTAAATTAAATCCCGATTAAGCAGCACCTCTGTCGACCCCAACCTGACAGTAGGTATCCATCAGGTTAACATAAGGATTTTTGTTAGAACACAGACCAGTCACTTGTGCCACTGGGATTCGAACCCGGACCCCTCAATTAAGAGGTCGAATTATAAGCCAATAGGCTATCACTCTTTTATTACTGTAGAGGTAATAGTAATAAAGCCACGCTCTTACGAAGACCACACCCTGTAACCATTAATGTAGTTAGCTCTCAGAAAGAAAACGTAGGTAAGTAGGAACGATTCTCTTTGCATTTTTATTGGACATTTTCTTCGCTCACAGATTTGGATTTGAATAATACTGTTTCAACGCAGAGACAGAAGTCACTTCTCGCCTCTGTCGCTTAATGCTTTTAATCTTTTTCTCTCTTAATCCTGAAATCTTTGAGATCTGAAGAAAAGGAATTCTTCTTCGTCGTCTCCTCATGACTGAGGGTCGTGGCCATCGATGATAGTGTTGGTGTATAATTTCCATTCAGTTCTGCATTGAGTCAGACGCAATGCCTTATCTGCAAAAATACTTTTGTTTATTTCATATAAATAAATTAATTCTAACTTTCTACCGCTACAAATTTCTACAAATGTTCAAAAAACGTAAGAGGTATAAGTATAGGTACTCATTAATATAAGTAGCTCAATAAATCACCAATATAATTTATATAATCTTGTGTATAGCTAGCGAAGCTCAGCTATAGCTTGTGTTGCTTTTTAATTTAAATATGGGTCAAAATGTTGATAATACCGAACAATTTTTATTAAAATGAACGAGTTAAATAATTCGGCTTGAAGTTACCGTGATGTCGGATGTGACCGGAACAAACATTGATGGACGATGATTTCGTGCCTTGATTGCTTCCTGACCATAAATTCGAAATGAAAATCGTGAACGTCAAACCGATTTTAATGAACGAAAAAATATTATGTATGATGTCGTTGGTAGGAATCCGTACCTGTCCTGAACTCCTGAGGGATTATAAGAACTTTAAGCTAGGGCAGTACCTATAGCCCTGAGAATTATTGGCGAAAAATTAAAGCGTATAAAAGTATACATAAGTGACATTTCTGTGTCTTCTTAGCCCAACGCGATGTATTTTTTTAGAATTATTAATACTCGTACATACTTAGGTACTTTAAGGTAGAGTTTCTTTCATTATTTTTTACTTTTTAAAGGGAACACTTGCTATGCAGACGACAGCACCGGGGATGCACTATACACCTGCCGCGCTAACGCCTCTCGGACACTTGTGGAAGAAAGCAGAACCCGGCTTGTGTCTGAAATCGAGACATCTCTGGAGCGGGTCTCGGAATGGGGTCGACACAATCTTGTCGAATTCAACCCCTCGAAGACACAAGTCTGCGCGTTTACCGCTAAAAAAGCCCCATTCGTCATAACGCCTGAGTTTCAGGGTACCGCTCTCACCATGAGTGAAAGTATTGGGATCTTGGGTATTGACATTGCGAGAGACGTGCAGTTTCGGAGTCATCTGGAAAGCAAGGCCAAACTGGCCTCTAAGAAGCTTGGTGTCCTCAACAGAGCGAGGCGGTACTTCACTGCGGGGCAACTCCTTACGCTTTATAAAGCACAGGTAAGACCCCACATGGAGTACTGCTCGCACCTGTGGGCGGGGGCGCCAAAATACCAGCTAAGTCCATTTGACTCCGTCCAGAAACGCGCTATCCGAATCGTCAATGACCCAAGATCGACCGATAGGTTAGAACCACTGAGCCTCCGCCGCGATGTCAGCTCTCTCTGTGTGTTCTACCGACTTTACTTTGGTGAGTGCTCCGCGGAGCTATACGGGATGATGCCGACATCGCCCTTTCTTCGCTACACCACCCGCCGGAGACTGAAATTCCACCCTCATCATCTGGATTCGTGGCGTTCCTCCACAGTCCGTTTTTCACGTACGTTTTTGCCTCGTACATGCAAACTTTGGAACAGTCTTCCGGCTGATGTATTCCCGCAGGACTATGACATGGGGTTCTTCAAGAAGGGCATAAAAAAAGCTCTCCTTCATAGCCGGCAACGCACTGGCGACCCCCCTGGTGTTGCACGTGTCAGTAGGCGACGGTGACCACTTACCATCAGGTGGCCCGTCTGTCTGTTTGCTTGCTCCATTTATAAAAAAAAAAAAAACACAGATTAGGTATTGTGTCGGTTTTTTTTTAATTTTAAATTTAATTTTTATTCATGTTGTGTTTCGTTTTGGGGATATGTGGTTGCCGGAGATACTTTATTTGAGGCGAACATCTTAGTCCTATTGAGTGGCTATGTATACGGTGTTCTGTTCTAGCACTCATGTAAGTACCTACTATCAAAATTCGTATATTTATGACAGACATAGAGAGCTATAATATACTTGATGTCTATAAAATATCATTATCTTTTGTTCATAGTTGTAGTTATACAATCTCGTAATCTTTGTAACCACTGTTAATTGAGGTCGTCCTATTGCAATGGAGATTGAGACGCTAAAAAGGAAAGCTTTTTCAATATCTTCGGGGTCCATAAATTAGGAAATCCGGAGGCCTCTCAAAAAAGTCAATTTCAGCTTTCAGAATGATTAAATTTCACACTTTACTCGCTGAGTGATGATGCCGTATTCTAAATTTAAATTTGGTGAGTTTAAATTTAAATCCTACGCAAATTGTTCACGATTTCTGGACTCGATTTAATAGAAAATGTTTTCATCGCCTGCTATACAAATCAAACGGTCATGAATGGTAATTTTATTCGCGGCGGGTTATGACGGTGGCGCTCAGAAGACGGTTCTGTTTGTATAGTGAGCGATAAGATTGTAAGAAACAGAGGTACAATAAAATTTATCAAGACTTATTTTCACTTTAAGCGGTGATGGCTAAGAATACGGCCTAATATTTGAGGGATCCGGGCTCGAGTCTCAGTGGCTTTATAAAACTATCACCTGTTGGAACGGACAAGGAAAACATCGTGAATAAATCTTCAAGCCTGAGAGTTTTCCATTCTCAAAAGTATGTGAAGTCCACCAACCCGCATTAGGCCAGCGTGGTGGACAAACATTATTAAAAAAAAATCAGTTCTTTTCATCAAGAATACAACGCTTTAGCCGGCGCTAGCGATAGACGAGGAAGTCGAGGAACTCGAGAAAACTACGATAGTTCCATCACAAATAAAATCGATATTTCAATTAGTCGTTTTCTTTTCAGTTCTCTTCACTTGCACTCTCAGCTTAAAACTTACTGAAAAGGCTACTTTTCTTTAAAAATTAAACCGATAAAAACGGAAAGAAGTCAATAAAATGGATGGCTATTGAAATTTTCCTTCATTTATATTCCTCGGTCAGTGTTTTTCAGTTTGTTGTATAAACTGAGTTGAATGCCTTGAGTTTTTGCAATCAAATTGCGTTTGCTATTGGGTATTTTAGGGTTCCCTAGTCAAAGAAAAGGAAGGAGACTAAAAAATCGATAGATTCCGAATGCCCAGAACCGGAATCAGGGGGTGAGTGGTGTCGATAAAGGTAGGTAAATAAAAAAAGGAGAAGAGATCAAATAGTGGATTTCGAAGGGACCATGTTTGGAGGGATAGCTAAAAGGTTTTCGGACGTTAGACTATTAAAAAACCTCGACTATGCGTCCAAGTTGTTTCGTCACGCTAAGCGTGAACGCAAAGAAGTTTTTAAAATTGGAGACGGCGTAAGCCAGTCAACTGACATTATCTTCACGCACAGATACTTTGGAGGTTTTCGTTATTTGAGCCATACGGCAGCTTTTTATGTATTCAGAATACCTAATAATAAATTATTGATAAAATATTGACTATGGTGACTTCCTATCTGTCCTACCAGACTTTAGTCCGTAAGATTTATCTTACGGCTGGGTACGAAGTACGAAGGCGATGCTACCGGAGAAAATTTAGCGTGCTTCTAACACCTACCCAAAAATGTCTACCAGCTCTCGTACTATTATTAAAATCACAGAACTCTTGGTATAAAAGGCTACTTGTACTTGGCAGAATTATTTTCTTTCAAACAGGGTCGATACTGTATAGCTTACGTTAAATGGGAACACAACTTGGCAAACTTTGTATTGAGAGCGATTAAGAATATTTTGCATTTAGTTCTTTTTTGATGGTTTCAAAGTAGTTATTTTTTTGTAGTGGTCACTGCATCCCATGGACCATAATTATGCTATTTGAAGTTGTATGCGGGTGCTTTGATCAGCTCAAATAATTTGCATTAAGTTAATTATTAAATACCTACCAAAGTTCTTAATTTTGGTTGGGCTAGTATTTTGACACTGAAATAGAATTTTTCAATTAATAATTTTGATATAAATTAGAATTGGTAAGACGTAAATTTTCGATATTACATTGAGTAGGTTTTAAAAATCCGTAAAATCTTCGATTACAAAATTTATGTAGGTTTGAAAAATGATTTCTACTCTTAACTGAATTGTAACACAACCGATTTAAATATGCAAACTGAATAAACAAGAACAACCACACGGATCGACCTCAACCCTACAAATGGTTCAATTTGAACAAATGTTCCCTTTATATAGACATCACGCTTTGCCGGTAACCCTTCGGTTATCGCACAAAAAGGCAACTTAAACATGGTGTAAAACAAATTGTAAAAGGTGTACGTACTAAGTTTCTACAAGCTATAGTACGAGTATGACTGAAATCACGAATGATTTGCCATGTTTTTGTAATTTCGGAATGAATTATTTTTATAGGTGGTACAACTTCGTAGAGCTTACCAAGGGAGCTCAAAACCACCCTTTTAAGCCGTCGTGACGCAGCATGATGATCAGTCAGAAACCCTATAACGACCCACTACAGGGTCCCACAATGAGGCATTAGGCCTTAATCCACCACGCTGGGCTAATGCGGGTTGGTGGAGTTCACATGCCTTTGACATTTTTTTTGTGAACTCTCAGACATGCAGGTTTCCTCACGATGTTTTCCTTCACCGTAACAGCAGGTGATATTTAATTTTATAAAGCACACAAAACTTTTTTTACAAAGTCATTGGTGCGTGCCACTGGGATTCGAAGCGGCACTCCTCGATTCGAGATCGAATTCTAAACCACTGAGGTATCACCATGGTGATCACATGCCTCGTATATCGGTTGCTTAATTTGAGGCGACCTAAGAAAGGACTCCCATCCTATTTGAGGTCGGACTTGGGCCATTGATCTCTTAATATCACATGGCAAATAATACCTAGGTAGTAGGTAGACCCTTGAAATTAATATTTTATTTTATTTATTTTAATTTGGAAAACATACAATATAACTAGTTTGTACATAAAGATTATACACAAAACATCTACTTTGATTACGCTCGCTCGGACCACCGCTGCACCGTGAGGCTCACTGGTAGATAGATAAAACCAAAAACGAGAAGTTAAACTCATTTAAAATTTCTGTCTTGTCAAGAATCGAACCCGAACCCTTCGCGTGGTACACTAGCGTGGCCCGCAGGTGCCGCGCAGGTCGTCCCTACACGATCGTTATCGAGCAAAGGTCAAGGTCGCATTCCCACGTCGTTTCCGATCCCATGGGAACCTCATTCCCCGTGGGAAGCGAAATTTTACAACTTTCTTTATATTTCGTGCGAAGTAGGCGTGATAATAGTCGGCTGAAGAGGGAGAGAGAGGTGTGATCTGTGTGATAAGTGAACGACAACGAATCCTGGGTTTGACTCCTAGCTGGGCAGAAATTTAAATTATCAATGTTCATTTCAAACTTTAATTCTTCTGGGTGTTTGTGTATATTTTTAAGTTATGTGGTAGTAAAACAAGTTAAAAGTCGTCTGCTGTGACGGCGAAAAAAATGTTGTGAGAAAATATATTTTATTTTATTTATACCTATTACATACACATTACACATATTATTATTATTCTAAAAAAACATTGACCTGCAATGGGCCAGCGTGGTGGAGCCTACATCCTTCTCATTGTGGGAGGAGGCTTGACCCCGCTATATACGTGCAGACAATGGTGCCTCAGTGCCATATAATAATATCTCTGATCTACAAGAGTTAGAGAAAACTTAAACGGTTAAACAGTATACAAAAAAACAACGCTACACACACCTTTATCTTTGCATACCTATCCCACGAACAGCACAAAAACCGATTTTTTCTGTAGGAAGAAATCCTTTTCCCACGCTATTTGGTTCCCATGGACAGTTCACATAGGAAGTGCCCGTCCCATGGGAAAGTCCTTGTGATTTGACCTCCGATTACTACGATAAGTGGAGCAAAAAATGCGATTTATCTATACATCTTCTATATCTATACCTACATTATAGTATCTTCTTTTTATTATAGGATATATTAATATGTGTAGCGAAAACTTTAGGTACAATTTACGGTTCACTACGCGAAAAGAAGTAAAAATTCGTTTATAATTTAATGAAATTTGAATTTGAGTTTATTAAAAGATCTTTATTATGCGTCCTGATAAAACACTGTATAACAAACTTTTTAAAAAAGTAATTTTGTAGAAAATTGTGGCCAAAATTATGAGTCTAATTATGTGGTTCACAGCCTTTTACCACCCCAAAATAACACCCTATCACTTAATACCGTGGTAGCCGGGCAGGCACGTGCCAACTTTTAAACTATGTTGAAAATTCCCACCGGAATTTATTCCCATAGGAAATATTCTACCACAATGCTTCATTCACGGCATTACGTTGTTGACTTTTATCATATTCAAATATGTTTATGGAACTCGTATTTACTCCGCGCGGATTAAGAATTAAAATGCGACAATATTTTTACGAAAAGTTAATCTATTATCCACAAAGTTGCAATAGCAAGCCCATGATAATTCTTGATTTGATATAAGTAGGGTGAGTTTTTTTCTTCATTATACATATTTATATTCATAATAGTCCGCTAAACTTGAGCTGTTTATTTGGAATCGTGAGAATTTGCATAGTGCCGTTCTTATATTAATAGTACCTAAAGTAGTTTTATAACACTTAGATGCTTCTGATATTTTGTATGTATATATATATATTTGTAAAGGCTATCTACAGACAAAATTGTTTTAGGTTATATGTGTCAGAACAGAAACTACTTGTCAGTAACCCATTAATATGTAACATGTTAATTTTTAATCATATTATAAACCAAATATCATTTGCCTATGGTACTCGTTTATCATTTGTCATAAACACTAAGAAATAAAAGCAAAAGGATTATGTTATTAGGGCCGCACAGAGTATACAGGGCTCATTCGGGCTCTATTCGCGCGCTTAATAAACACGTCAACCCTCCGCTCGCGAGGTGAAAGCCTCCGTTAATAAAAATTCCCACGCGCCCTCGAAGATTCCCGGACGAATATACGCATGAGGCGTGTAAAGCTGTGTCTGTATTGTTAGCGGGTTCTACAAGATATTTTTTTCTTTTCGTCAAAAAAATAAATTTTTCATTGGCCATTTCATCTTTTTATTCCCAGACACCGTAGAAGATTCCCGGACGTATTTACGCATGAGGCGTGTAAATTTGGAGGAATTATTATGAGTGGGTTTCTCAAGATGATTTTTCATTTAGTTTAGAACTTCTTAGTCTTTGAGTTTGAGTTGATTACGTAATGATTAAAAAGTGGCTATCACTTTTTAATCATGTTTGAGCAAACGATACGAGATACTGTACATAAATAATACAAAGCCACCGCTAATAAAATATATCCGGAATTTCCACATGAATTATATTATAATTTTTAAATACATATTTAACAAGAGTTCATTAAATTAAAGTTTAGGATGCGAAAATTAAATTTTATTCCGCTTACGGCCCGCTCACAGTAACACCCTACCCTACCTGACGTACACATCCGCATAATATAACACACACGACCCTTGACGGGTTGACTTGTTAGGCGAGCTGCTTCGCTATTTATTATAGGATTATACCGGTCTATCAACTTAATAATGGGTATTTGTTTGTTTCGTTAATGGTAGCGTCGGGCGTTAATCGTGCTTGGTTATTCAAACGGCCCGCAATAGTCGATACGGTATTATTTCATTTGAGATTTTCTATTTTAAATAGGTACAAGTTACAACTTACAATCTATTTATTTTTATTTTGCAAAAACCCACTTTAATACACAGGTTTCTTCACTATATTTCCTTCATGGTCACAGCGGGTGATATTTTTTGAGAATTGCACAAAATTATACCTAATAATTCTTGGGTTCCATTTTGATTATACCAGGATCCGTCAATCAACAGGCCGAATGCTTACCACGGAGCATTCACCGCATTTTTGTCACAAAATATCATTATTTTTGTCAAAATGTCACTTAAAAGTCTGACTCTGAAGATGCGTTCAAAGTGAGATACATTTTTTATATATTTCCCGAGAATGTACTTTTTTCCCTAAAACAAAGCTTTGGATAATGGATTTCTTTTGTGTAACAGACTATTTCTTTTTTTCATTTTATTCAAAATGAATTTTAGAACCTTTACAACAAAAAAAATTTTTCATTAATTCATGAATGCTACCTATTGGGATTCGAACCCGGATTAATAGATCGAACCAACCGACCGATCTGGTTTGTCTTGGAAAATCATAATGTAAATTTAATGCTGTCGAAAAATATACATATCCATTCTGTCTATATTTACATTTTACTGGCACGTGCGCGTGCGCAGTTCTCACGCTACCTGACTTCACACGGGATCGCTTGCTCGAGCGGATCGCCGTGGGAAATGAAGGGACTATTTTTTATGTTTATCCTGAGAATGTATCTTATTTATTATATTTTTTACTAGTTTCATTTCCGGAGTGCCAAATTTGAGGCGATTATTTTACATCAAACCCTTTTTTTAAGGGTTACTGTCATCTTAAGCATTTAAAGCTCGAAGTTACGTGCAGTGAATTAATTTTTAAACTTAGCCTTTAAAAAGTGCTTTAAAGCCATCAATAAATAAATATTATATTTCTATTAGCTGGAAGAAAATACTATGAAGCATTAATCTCCCCTTTTTGCCACTTTTTGTGCAATAAAGATAAATACATGAAAAAAATCCACAAAACATTATGCAGTATTTATTTCAACGTAAACAACAAATACTTAGCCCCATAATTACCCTATATATGTATATGGGTAATACACACGCATCCACAACAATAGCTGAGTGAAAAAATCGACTTTACAAAAGCGCCCTAAGTTGCAAGGTTAAACGTCAACTCAATTATCTGTCACAACCGCAGAATTCCCACAAATTCCTGGTTCCCACAGGTCGTTCCGGGTCCCGTGTGAAATTATCAAATTCCCACCGTATTTTTTTGCGTCGTCCCATATTTGTGAACCCAAGGATTTAAATAAGGTCAAAATTACATTATCTCATGAAATGGAAGATGGTTGCAAGGGTTTTTGTATTTCTATACTAAATATATAAATTTTGTATTCGCAAACTAAATATGTATTAAGAATTAGGATTATGTTATTATTGAAAAAAATAGGTATGCGTGGCATCACGCACAAACGTAGGTTCAGTTGGTAGGTCAGAACTTGGATGAATAAATTGAATAAGAAATTAGGATGGATGAGTATAGATTCTAAAAGAGGAATACCTCATTTTATAGGGATATGGCATCAAAATGGGTGCAATGCAATTAGATAAAAGCGAACTGACGAATAGACAAATAGACCAATAAACGAATAAACTAATAAACAAAATTATTTGTTAAATAAACAAATTATGTTTTCCTTTAAATGAAGTTTTCCTTCACAGTTACACCAAGTGGCATTTACTAATCATTTTTTTTAATTACATAATTTGAAAAGTCATAAGTGCATGCCATCGAAATTTGAACCTCGACGTTGCGAAAGTAGGAAAAACTTTAGGTTTTGCTTTCTAAATAAGAGAGTTTTGACACCGACGCATATCACAGGTTCCCACAGGTACTTATTAGAATTGCTATCCGAAAAATCGGGAATTTTCCCATACGTTTGTGTCGAAAGCAAACTACTGTCTGGGGTATAGGTAACGTTTCTCAACGGGTGAGAGCTTTTGTAAATAAACTTGAGGCAAGGTTATTTTTTCTACAACTTTCTTCTACTTCGAAAGTGACTTACTCGCGTTCGCTATCAATTAAATAATTCACATTATAACATGCAAATAAGTTTATAACATAAGCTAAAAGGTCATTGATAACAAATGTTCTTGTTAACGGTGAAAAAAAAAACATGGCCAAGTGTTCTTTTTTTTGTTCCCTAAAGCATGTGCTCCTGCTCGATGGTGCGACGATCTGCGTCGGGCGGCGGGAAGCAACTGGATGAGGAGAGCCGAAGGTCGGGCTCAGTGGCGCGCCTTGGGAGAGGCCTATGTCCAGCAGTGGATCAATGTCGGCTGAAGAGAGAAGCATGTGAAGTCCACAAACCCGCTATATGCCAGCGTAGTGGACTAACGCCTACATCCGCCTCATTGTGCGCGGAGACCCGACCCCGCAGTGGGTCACTTACGGCTTACAAACAAGTCTTATACACCTATATGACTGTAACTTAATATAATGTTTAAATACTATAAGCCTTTTTGCTTTATGACTACATTTATTAAACAATTTTGCACACTATTTTGAATTGAATTGAATTTCTTTCAGCAGACCCGGGACTAGAGATCCGATATGAGAAACAGATTAAGTGTGCACAATCAAGTAACAAATAATAATTTATATAAGTAGTAATAACATAATTATCTATTATTATGTAGTGGCGCGATACCTACAGTGATATGAGCGCGCGCCTCACATGAAGTGCTGAAGAGTGCTGAACACGCATGACGACACAAGCAGCGAATGTAGTAAACAATAGAACACGCCACACCATAAATTAAAATAGATCAAAACCAAAACAAACTATACCAACAAATAGCATTTGTTCTGAGTGAAACTTTTTTCTATGTGAAACGAATTTTAACGGTCGCTTGTTGCCACGAACCCTAACAAATAGTAACGATTACCTATGTTTCAATTAGGAGGCAATTTGAAAAGGGTATTTATTACTTGTACATTCATAGTAGGGATCAGTTTTTGTGTTTCTCACGCAAGGTTGGCCCTTCGAATCCCGTGTGAAGTCAGGTAGGGTGGGACCCACTTTAGCCAGCACGTGCCATTATTTGCATAACCATCTCATTCAAAAGGATTTGTTACTATTATACTTAAACCGACGGCAAAGCAAAAGGAGGGTTATGAGATAGACCGCGATGTTTATATTATGTATGATGTTTGTACGTCAATTTAACACACGATGACAATTATCAATATCACTGTCATCATTTTGCAGCGGTTAGTGTGTTTTTTTTGTTGGTATCTGGAGTAACTGGGGTAGGTACTGTTGCATGAGACCTATTCTAATACTTTAGATTGTAGGTACAATATTGTATTTATGTTAGGATGTTTGTGTAATAGAGTTTTCGAAAAGTATAAAACAATAAAAAATATAAAATGCTTCATTGTATGAAGGTATAAAGTTAAAATTAAGTTTTAATGATTAATAATGAATTTGAACTGAATCAAATAAATAAATTCAATATAAAATAACAAAAAACTCATCAAGTATTTAGTGGTTTAACACAAAACATTTAGTAAAATGAATAAAAAAAATGATATAAAAATAAGTCAGCATTAAAAAGTCAAAAACTGCTCAAACATCTACCCTATTAAGAATTCCCAATCTATTCTTAACCATTTCAGCAATAAAGCATCCTCAAAGTACAACTTATAGCCCTTTAAAAGTGACAAGTGTTGTATAGCTTCCCTACCTGATTTTACACCAATGAAACCGACTCCTGTGGGAAGTATACAAAAACATACCCTACTAACAGCATCGGCTTTGTTGAAAATGCTTCGTTAAATATGCAAAAAAATCTGCCATGAATATTGGCCTACTCCGAAAAACTGCAATTAAAACACAATTGCCAGGGTGTTATTGTCGTTGCACTCAAACGATCGTTAAAGTTTGTTATATTTGTCCTTTTTAAACTTTTTTGCGCGACCCTAGTTAAATTCCCATAGAGCGAAGTCAGTTGCGACCGATAACCCGTGTGAAGTCAAGAAATGTGGGAACCTAAGGAAATGTAGGCGCGTACGAGCCAGTTTTTTTCGCAGCGCACAAAAAATCGGTAACCCTCAATTCTCTTAATATAATTCGTAATAGGCCTCTGTGGGAAGTATACAAAAACATACCCTACCCTTTTCCCATTGGTTTTGTTCTAATAGCTTTACCTAATTGCAAAGTATAAAAACAGAACAATGTCAATATTGGCCTACCTACGAAATATATTTGAAACAGAATAAATTGTCAGGGTAACGATCTTTAAAACGTTCAAACGATCGTTAAATTTCTTTGTTCGTTTGTCTTTTTTTAGAGTTTTTTGCGCGACCCTAGTAAAATTCCCACGGACCGAAGTCAGTTACCACGACAACCCGTGTGAAGTCAAAATGTGTGGGAATGGGAATCTGGGAAAAGATGGGGGCGCAGAATTTAGAGTACAAACGGTACTAAAAGGTAAGCCCTTATGAATATTTTTTAAGTTTAAAATGTATTGCAATTAAAACAATTAAAATGCTCACACAACCGTTGTAGTTCGTTGCATTTTTGCCTTCTTAGTTATCAAGTCGAGTGTTACGAAGTAGGTCAGTAGTAAATAGAATCAAGTAGTTTTAATGGGCGACGACACTAAATAACTAGGCAATTTTTTATCGCTTGGTTTGGCATACTTGCACGAAATCTATAAGAATTCTAGTCGCATTTTAATGTCCTTTGATTATAAATTATTCTCAAATGACAAAGACTTAGTTTCCACTGGAATTGTTGGCAACTTCTGTGTTTTCATGTTGACAACACAAAAGTTTGCAATGTTTATTCGGTGGACACCGGATTTGAGTGTCTTGCGCGACCCTAGTGAAATTCCCACGGACCGCAGTCACTTACCACGACAGCCCGTGTGAAGTCAGAATGCGTGTGAATTATAAGGACGGGGCGAAGAGCTCTCTGTAACGCTTTGAACATTCTCGTAAAAGCCTGCCTATTATACTTGCCTGATTCAATAAAGAATCTCTTTATTGAATCAAAATTATGATTTAGCTACAGAATTGATTACTTCGGCGCGTATACGCTTTTAATTCATATTAATTGACAACGCAAAAATAAAACTTGATCCGTGTATTCCAGGATCGTCACACTTATTGTTTTATATTAATTTATACATAGTTTAACATCAGTAATTTTAGCCGTAAGTATCCCGTGACCTTATTGCCATGTCGCACGCAAAAGTTGCTCGTATGACAACGTCACTTTATACTTTTGAATACAGCCTGTGTTTAAATTTTTGCATTGGTTGCTCGGTCAGTTATGGCAGCCAATGAGGATAAGGCCTTATTTGAACGTGTCACTATAACACATTCTGTAGATGACGCGCTACGGACTGACATCCTTGAACTAGCATCGTTGGGTGTGAACATGACATTTCACACGGAAGCTGGTTTACGTGATGGATCCCGTGTGAAATAAGATGGGGTTGAACGGCACGTGCCTGAAGGGTGAATACGATTAAAAATTAACCGCTAAATACCTATTCCATAGCGGGAACCAGCCACATATTTTTATACTTTTTAGGTATTTTGCGTTTTTCTTTTCTGCCATCGAGTTGCTGATCCATGCGGTGAAGCACGTAGTGACCATGACTAAGTGTTAGCGGGAATTCCTCCATTAATTTATCGACGTTATCATAATGTTAGATTATTTTATGTGTATTGGATTAAGATGGATACTTTCATAATCTAATTTGTGTAGTAGAATGTTTTCAAACCGCCCTTAGGGATTTGTATTGATAACAACCGGGATCGCCGGCTTAAATTGCCCTTTAATTCGCCACTGGAGATCACCCATCATTGTGTTAAATAGCATTGTTACGAGTATATAAGTCGCAGCGAAAACGAGTATGCTGATATTATTTGCAAGTTTCGGCATGGGTCCTGTGGCGCAATGGATAACGCGTCTGACTACGGATCAGAAGATTCCAGGTTCGAATCCTGGCAGGGTCGAAACAAATCGGGGATGAATTTTGCCATTGCTGTAAATAAAAATAATATTGTTGGTATTATTTGGTGTTTATGTCGCCCTAGTTTCTAAATAATTACATATACTCGTATTTAAGAAAAAAAATTCATTTTTGGCAGAACACATACCTTGTTTTAATTTATCACTGCCCATGCAATAGTACCTTCTATACATGCCGTCGAGAAAATTAGAATAACATGCAGGTTTCCTTGCAAGATTTCCTTTACAGCTTTCCTTTACAACTTGCAAGCAATAACGCTCATATTAAAAACGCACATGTCTAAGAAAACCGATTTCGAGCTTGCCGCTGGGATTTGAACTTGAAACTTTCGATTAAAACGGCGAACTCTCAGCCACTGCGTTATCATCGCTCGTCTGTTTATTTACGTATGTACTTTGTTTCTATTGTATAAGTGCCTCTGTGCCGCTATTTACTCTTGCATTTCCAAATTTCGAAGCTCTGAGTCGTCGTTCGCTCCACACACACTATATTTGGGGCACAATTTGCCCTCTCGAATACATTTCACGCGTCAAAGTTTCTGCCAAAAACTTTATCTCTCCGGCATGCTATTTTGCACACTGATTCCTGAGGCAAAGGGATGAATTTCGTTTGAATGGACTGATTCGAAGTAGGTATGTATGTTATACGCTAGGAAGTGAGAAATTTCATTTGAGACGATTTCGCGATTTCCCCCAGTCCCTCGGGTAAAGGCCGTTGATTTATCTGTGAGTTATTTCTTTTTTTCGTTCTTCGTAGATTCTCAAAAATTTGTTTTGTGTGAGGTCCTTCAGTAGTATTGAAGGTTATACAAAAGGAAAATAAATTACGCCTACCATTTTAAGATTGAATCGGTGGATAAACTTCTAATCTAAATATAAACGCTATCGCAGAAAAGATTTCAATAACAAAAAGTAAAGTAAGTAAAGTTGCTACTTGTAATGTGTCTGAAGTCTGAGCCCATAAGCGACCCACTGTAGGGTCGGGGGCCCTCTCAAAGCGTAGGCCTCAATCCACGAAGAGATGAGGGCTGTGCGTATTTTAATGCATTTATTACAGCGGTGATAGCCCAGTGGCTTAGAATTCGACCTCGAATCGAGGGGTCCGGGTTCGAATCCCAGTGGCACGCACCAATGACTGAAAAATTAAATATCACCTGCTGTTACGGTGAAGGAAAACATCGTGAGGAAACCTGCATGCCTGAGGATTCACAAAAAAAGAAAAAAAAAGTTCTCAAAGGCATGTGAAGTCCACCAACCCGCAGTAGGCCAGCGTGGTGGACTAAGGCCTACATCCCTCTCATTGTGAGAGGAGACCCGACCCTGTAATGGGTCATTAATGGGTTAAAACAACATTATAGGAAGTATTTAGAAGACCTAGACAGTATGGTGTCTGATGATACTCTATCACCGCACGACACGCCACAATGAAAATTTCATGGAAATTTTGTCTCGTACTTGTAAGCTATAGAACAAGTTACGAGAATCGTATTCGACTTTCCTACATGATGGCGACATTGGTGTCCTTCAAGAAGCGAACCCTGTATGTAATGTTGCAGATGTTCATGGGCGATGGTGACCATCAGGTGGGATCTCTTCCAGTTAGCCTGCCATTTGACACAGAAATAATCCAGAAATCCTACATAATTTGTAGACTTGTGACTTGCTTAGTTTCAACCTGTCTACATTTTACAGCTTGTTTCAAAACTAACAATGTTCTAAGCTAGTAAATATTAGGTATCCATAAATATCAGGAGATAAGATAAGAACACAACAATGTGGTCTGGGACTACCCCTGCCAATAAACCAATAATTCACGTAGCCTTACAGAAGCCTCGCTACGGTATTATGTTGCACCTCTATTACGTAGAAAACAAACTTCATTTATCGTTACACAACAGCGTAGCTAAAAAATCAACCTTAAGTTTAAGGGGGTATGGTCTAATCTTGCTTGTGGTGAGGTAGCAGAGAGGCAAACACAAGTTTGCCGGTTGGACAACGCATAGGTCTCAGGAGTGCCGTGGACGCGTATGGAGAAACTTGTGCTTCTAGTTTTAACGGGATATATTATTTCATTTTTTATAGCACATGTTTGCCACCTGATGTTAAGTGGTCAGTGAAACCAATGGTCACTCACGTCTAATCCTATGTGAGGTCGTATCCATTTACCATCCATCCATTCCGTCCATTTACCTTTTCGAAACATTCGCCGCTATATTGCCCATTTAAGCATCGTTGGTATCAACGATTATAGCAAAATGTTGATCTTATTAGTCATTGTCAATGACTTATCATTGCAAGAGATACCTACGAAAAATATTAACAGAATTATCGAAAATAAAATTTCTAAGCACATAAATAAATAAATTAAATAAATAAATAAATCACAGTGAATTACAAACAATATATGAAATCTTATTACTTAAAGGAATTTTTTTCTTTTTCAGCGAGATATCAAACAAGAATGCATGCTGATCAATTACCAACTTTCAAACGAAAAATCACCAGTGCACGACTTGCATTTTTTATTAACATTGTACTGATTACAACACCGGACGAATCGTCTTGAAGAATGGATGGATCTATATCACGAGGAATTGGGAAAACGTTTGAGTTACTTTGATATGGACGTAAATAATGTGTATCCCAAGAAACAAATGTGGAACAATTATAAAAGATATATTGATCTCGCAGTAGGTATTGCATTGATTTTGGTAAATGCTCTCAGTTAAGATACCAAGGAAGTCGATCGTCTGAAAGGCATCATGAACACCTTTGAAAATGTCAAAGACGTGATGACGGAGTTTAATGTCAAAGATTTGAATAATAGCTCTTTGGATACAAAAAGAGAACGGGTGGAAGGATTGTTAGATAATTTTTATTTACGTCCTTTAGATATTATTCGCAAGTAAGATCATGAAATGGATATATTTTCGAAAACTTATGTCACAGTTTCCTAGCACTTTGATTCAGGTTTTTATTATTGTAGAGTATAAGGTAGAGAAAAGGTAGGGAGCTAAATAAATGATAGTCAATTTTTTGCAGTTAGTAGAGCCAATGAAGCTTGCACTAAGTTACGTACCGCCACCCTTATAATTTTTTAAATACCCTTAAAATTTAAAACACTTTTTGTTTTAGGTGGTGAAGTATGGTTGTTGGAAATACTTTATTATAGGTATTAGGCAAAAATTATTATTAGTATTGGTTCATGTATTAATTTGTTTTTTTTTAAATTATTGTTATATATGCATTTGATTGCTTCAAAAAAGTATTGAATGTATTAACGAATTATGTTGACGAATATAAAATTTGGCATATCTTCACGCACGCATTAGAGCAACCTGTAATATTAGTGTTAAGGTTTAATTTGAATAAATAAATATCTTCCCATAAAAAATATATCTTAGTCCTAACAAGCTCACACGAACTCATATCCGGGCTGATTTTTTTCTTCTTGCACTTGAACGTGGCTTTCCTTGGTTTTAGGTTTATTCACTTACCTAAGTGGTAGTAGGTATGTAAATAATAAAAAATAAAAATCTACAAAATATTTTTTTTAATTTGTTTAGCGAGTATTACAATCTTTCTTAAAATTTTATTTGGCACAAAAAGTTTATTTTCCTCACAACAACTTTATATTCGGTGAATGATGATGTTGATGAATATAAAAAAATAGGCGTGTGGCAACACTTAACCCCTTAAGTATCTTTCATATCCTTTTCTTCTGGGGGTGCGAACTGAAATAAAAAAAAATCAAATAAATCTAAAAAAAGATTTACAACTTTACAAAAACAAGTTTGAATGTTGGGCATGGGGTTACCCCCACAACAGCTCCAATGCGGATTGGTGAAAAAACAGGTTAGTGGCAACCCGTGTCTGATGCTTTTAAACCGCACATAGGGCTGCCAAAAAAGTTAATCGACTGCTATCTTAACGACAGCAACCTCCTCAACAAAAGTCCACCGCAGCACGAAGCACATTTAATTCGACACTAGCGATCACCCTGGATCGGTAACTGCTTAGCTTTTCCGCTTGCAATCTACTCAAGCAACTAGGCTATGCATGCTTCACGTTCATGCGAGGTTCATGCTTCATGCTTAGTTAATTTTCTGAAATACCATTGTATTGCCTTACCTGTATCTGAACAGATCATTCGAGTGCAGTACGCGATTCCTTCGGCACTGCAGATGCATCTGTTACATTGCTCAGAGAATGTCGTGAACGGAACGCACTTCGATGTACGAGTATTAGCTGTCAATATTATAAAGAAGAACCATTAAAATATTTATTATGATGAATTTGCGTAATTACTATTATAATGATTATGACCATCCAGCAAAAGCTAAGTTTTTAAACTGTTGTATAATTTTGATAATTTTGTTTTCGGTTGTTAATATATGTTATTTACCTGTTAGTGATTGTCCATTTCTTGTACCTTAATTGTGTGTAATATTAATTTAGCTTTGTTAAATGTCCAATTGTAAACTCCAATAAATAATAAATAAATACAGATGGAACAGTACCCTTATTATAAGTTTTAGCAATGCCGCTACTACACATAGATACGAGTATGTACGTAAATCATACAGCTTACTACACAGTAGAGTCGCACAGTGTAAAATTCCAAATAGAATTAAAATGCTTTTAGAAGAGTTAAAATTAACAAATCAATAGACAGATCATTATAAAAATTGCTTTATTTTTGATTAACATTCTCTTTGGATTCAAAGTGCCCAGTACCGGATGGAATTGCGTCAATTCGGGGAGGACTATGGAGGCCGGAAAGGATGGAAGGAAGGAGGCCTACATCCAGAAGTGGACTTCAAAAGTTAATGGATGAATCAATTATGACATAATAGTCAAGCTTCGGTAATACTTACATCTTCTCCAGTATAATAACATGTCTTCGTCTAAATATCGAAGCTGGACCGATGTTAGCTGGAATCAAAATAGATTTAAAAATTAGGATTATGAAATTATTATTAATGATATTATTAGCAAGCGTTTTCAATGACGAGGAGAGGGATGAGGGATAAGGGAAAATATTTAAATTACAAGTAGAGAAATGTTCATCGTTAAGTTAACGAAAAATGAAAACTAAAAATAAGTAATCGTAAAATGTTGCACACAATAGGTTGTCACGATATTTGACTTTTAAGCCTTTTTTGACTTTTTATCACTGGTGAGACACTACATTGCCGCGATACGAGTGTGAATGATCATACAGAATCAGGGCCCTAGTGTGAAAGAAATAACTGAAATTTCAAATTTGTGGGGGTTATAACATAATGCATTTTAAGAAATGAAAGCAAACTTACAGTAAGCAGTAAAACTAAAATTTTCTTGTACATAACGCACAGTTGGGTAGTTAACTGTGGTTAGTTGTAATAAAAATGGAAGTAAATTCAAATGATTAATCGAAATTGCTTCAGGCACGGTTTTAACGGTCCGAATCGATTTTCCTTTTTAATAAGAGTTAGAACTGGACGTTTTCATTGCACGGTTGTTTATAAATGTGCTAAAAAAATGAAAATGAGTGAAAGTGAAACTGAATCGACGAGGTCCCTATATGCGGCCAAGTCATTAATGTAACTCTATCAATGTAATTCAATAAAATGTATAACAACGGACCCACGACGGTCTTTCGCGGCGTTGCGTTGCATGCCATGCATGTTCAGTCGGTACGAAAAATCGTTAAGGTCGTAGACTAATATGTAGAATTGAATATCCTTTTCTGGTGCGCGACAGATTTACCTGTTCTATAAGATGGAAAGAAGGCACTAAAACTCCAAGAAAATCATGTAGTTGCACTTACAGTTGTTATTATAAGAAATAAAAATGTATTTTTTAGAAATTTTTGTTAGTGTTTTAGTAGCACATTTTTCATAAATTTCAGCTTCAGTGTTTAAAGTGAATAGTAAATATTCTTCTTACGTCGACGCTTCTTTCCGTGAAATTTTTACAACGTAAGCATAATATTCCATTTTCTCTTACATTTGACGACTGCCCTCTTAAAGCTGAAATCTGTGTCTCTAAGGAAAAGTCTTATTTAAAAAAGTAAATATGTAGGTATCTGGGGAGTGGGAGTGGGATGACAAGTGGGAGAAAATCCCACTTGTCATACCACTTAGGCTTTACATGACTGATGATAAAATATTTAGTTTTAAATTGTTACATAGGTAACTTACTATATACGTATTAAACGATTTTACGTATATACTATATACGTAAAATCGTTGTAATTTCTGCTGAGGAATTCCATATACCTACTTACTATATACTACGTCTACTAAACGAAAATTTATGTTGAGCGTATTCTTTCTCTTTCAATTCTTCGACAAGACTACTCGTACCGACTACTAAACAAGTACACACACAGCACCAAGCGCCAAGATGATTTAAAGGATACCTATCTATGTGGTTAGGGATGAAAAGTTTTTGAAAATATCGATATAGATAATTATCGAATAAAGTCGATGGTGCAGAGAATAGAATACTTTTTTAAGACATTCATTCAGTGTTTGCCAGTAACAGTATCTACCAGATCCTGTACGTATTTTAATTTGGGCGGGTTATACGATATTTCGGTACGATAAATGTATTGAGGTTTTCGATATTCTTATCGTCGATATCGATTAATATCGATATTTTAAAATTTCGGTAGAGTTTATTTTATACGATCGTTGCTTGTGATAAACTTTTACTTTCGTATGTAATCTTATTTATAGTAAGTTGTCTAGTAATATTAATAGCTAATAAACACGCTTCGGTATAGAAACTATCTGACCAAAGACTCCAAAAGCCTGAAAAAGCCAAAAGCTTATAGGTAAAAGCCAAAATAGAAGAATATAAAATATCTTTATTATATTATTCTATTTTTTATATTCTTATGTATATGATGTTTACTGACTTTAAGTTTATGGTAACAATTTTGATAACACTATTATTCTGGGATTATACTTATTTATTCAAATTTAATTTTTTTTTATTAATTCGCCATCGCTACCTGAAACAAATGATAACATTAAATCTATTAAGTTAAAAGGTAGAATATTCACTTATAGATATATTTTATACATAAATTCAAAATTAAACAGGCATAGTAAATGGTAATAATTAGTTTGTTCGTCACCCATTAGTGACCCACTCTGTGATCGAGTCTATTCTCACAATGAGTACGATGTAATCCTTAATCCACGCTGGCCTAATGCGGGTTGACTTCACATGCTTTTAAGAATATTGTGGGAACTTGTATCGAAAAATTCTAAATTTTAACAATATAGAGCAGAATATTATATTTGCTTTTGGCGCCCCTCAAGCTATCATATCATCAGGATATCGTGAAATAAAATCCCAGCACTATCTTAAAATCAATACAGCTTGCTCTTGTATACTAGAACTGAATAGAGATCAACTGGCTCAAGAGCTACAGAGGCTATTTTGAACTCACCATCACTATCGTTTGTGCAAAACATTAACGTGCAGGCATATTTTCGTCCATTAACACAGGTGCACGTGTTGCACCCATCCCCGGCGGGACACCTTTCTGCAGAGGCTGCAAAATCACAAATAAGGGGCCATCCATAAATACGTCATACAATTTTAGGACTTTTTAACCGGTCCCCGTTCTTGTCACAGGTTGTCACATTTTCAGAACCCGTTCACCCCTGATGGGACGTAACGCATTTTTTAAATTTATGCATGTTGTATTAAAAAAACAGTTCGTATTATGGATTTCAAATTTTAAAATGTGACATCACTAAGCTTTTCACCCCCCCTGCCCCTTATCACACTATGCCACATTCCGGTGACACCCTCCTCCCCATTAACGTGTGACGTAATTTTTGGATGACCCCTAAATATCAATGAGTAGTCTACAAAGAAAGTAAAAGCGTCGCTAGGGATGCCCATTAGGATACGATAAATGTTAAATATCGATATAGCACAATACGATATATCGATATTTAATACGATATTTTGACGATATTATACGATCCGTTTCGATATATCGTATCACTTTAAAATATCGTATTACTACAACATTTTTTTACTTTTATAACTTGAACATACTAACTTGCTTTCGCTGACGCATCCTGAATTGTAGTTAGCTGGAAGTATAAAGTTACAATAATATCTTAAAAAGAACAATCTAGTGAAAAAAAAATGTATCTAACGTTATAGGATAGAATTTTTTTAGTAGTGAGTGAGTATTTAATGTTTAACAATGTCTGTGAACTAATAATACATCACAGGTTCGGCACTTCTCCCACATAGTAGTAAGACCACCACGCAAGTCTAACGCGTCTAGTCTATAGTCCCTCTATTATAATCTAGTCTATTTTTATTGTTTTTCTAATAATACCTAAGTACCCATTTTCAAACCACCCACAGAGTGTGGGACGTTTAAGTATCGCTATCTATACCTCGACAACTTTGATGACCGATGAATGAACGTATGTATATTTCACAAAATTAACGTTTATAAGTTGAAAACTTACTGCGAGTAACAAAAATATGATTCCCCAATACATGTTACACGGCTAACTTTGCGATCGAATGAAACACAGAAGATTAAAACCATATTACTAAAATACTATTTATTAATAATAAATTAAGTATAAAGTGTAAAAGGTTAGACACGGTCTTTGGAGTGACTAATCAATTGATATTTTCAATGTTATGGAATTTATATTTCTTAAATACTGAACATTCTGTGACTATAAATAAATAAACTTAAATAAATTTTTAAGAGGTACAAACGGTGACTAACAAATTTTTGGTAGGCTTTTCTGAAATATTTATGTTTCCCCTTTTACTGTCTTTGTGTAATAAAGATGCTTTTACAATAACCGTCACGAGTGAGCACAGATTATAATCACTAATTAGTGGAAGGGATTGTACACTTTCACCCAGTCGAAAAACACGCGGTAGACTAGGTACATTAACACAACACTGTGCGCCATTATGAGTTAAATAGTTAGAGTTAAATACTTTTTCAAGAGACAATCCTCCGAAACGATTAATCGTCTGTCAAATAGGAATAAAAACTAAAATAATTCCGTAACACTACAATTTCTTAAAAATATTTTACTCGTAAATAATATAATAATGTAAATTAAAAATGTATCGAACGTTTGTAAATAAACGGAGCATAAAAGTCAGTTATTACTATTTTAAACGGTGATACAATATGATTTAAATCTACGAGCAATAGTAGATTATATTTAAATAAACTCTTTATAATACGAATGCAAATAAAATTGTAAAATAAATAAAACAGTGGTCCACCAACCCGCATTAGGCCAGCATGGTGGTCTAAAACCTATATCCTTCTCATTGTGAGAGAAGACCTGACCCTGCAATATGTTATTAAAAGGTTACAGATAAATAAAACAATAAGGAAAATGATTGGGATCCATTTATTTATTCAATTGCTTGAAAAATGATATCACGACTTATATTTATTACTGACGTACAGACGACCTGATAGCTCGATAAATGGCTTTCCTTTTCTGTCTTGATGTTTCTCCTTAAAAAATATTCTTCTTCCTTGGAAGCTTGGTTCGTCTATTGCGTCAGTATATTTATTATAAGTTTATTGTTCCGCTATTATTATTATCTGATACAATTTAAAAAATTCTTTGCTATCAAACAACGAACTCGAATCGGTTTGACGCTTTGAAAAAGTATGACGGTTTAATTAAACGGACTAACTTTATACAAGGTAGTGTTCACTACGATAGACGGTTCATATTGCGTTATTTTTTGTGATATTTGACCTTAAATAATTCATGAATAACCGAAAATGAAGGTGTATACGAGTTTTCAGCATGTTATCCGATCATTTCGAGGTCGACCCCTTTATTTTACTTGTCTTTCTTGACTATGCTGGCATTTACAGACTAACGTGAGCACAACACTTTCGTGCAAAGTGTTAATTGTCCAACTATTAACGACTCCTAAACAAGTAGACACACAGCACCACGCGCCAAGATGATTTAAAGGATATCTACTCGTATGGCCTATGTGATTAGGGATGGAAAGTTTTTACAAATATCGATATAGGTATCGAATAAAGTCGATGGCGCAGAGAATAGAATAAGACATTCAGTGTTTGCTAGTAACAGTATTTTACCCGATCCTGTACGTATTTTAATCTGGGAGGGTTATTCGATATTTCTGTACCATATATTGAGTTTTTCGATATTCATAATACGCCAATATTTATCGATATCGATTAATATCGATACTTTAAAATTTCGATATAGTTTATTTTATACGATCGTTGCGTGTGATAAAACTTTCACGTTTGTATGAAATCTGATACATATAAGTATACGTTGTATGTTGTCTAGTAATATTAATAGCTAATAAACACGCTTCGGTATATAAACTAGCTGACCACAGACTCCGCTGGGATTACTGTTTAAAATTTCGATATAGTTTATTTTATACGATCGTTGCGTGTGATAAAACTTTCACGTTTGTATGAAATCTGATACATATAAGTATACGTTGTATGTTGTCTAGTAATATTAATAGCTAATAAACACGCTTCGGTATATAAACTAGCTGACCACAGACTCCGCTGGGATTACTGTTTGTTGGGAAGGATAAAAGCTTTTCATGGTGGCTAATTATTAATTCATTAAATATTCACCTATTTTGCTGTTAATACAAATTGGCTCAGTAGCGGATATTGATTGTTATGTATATAAATAATAGGACCACGATTGTGGTTTATACACCTAATTTATGTATTGGCCTTGGCAAGTATTCCAGATGTTGTTTTTACTTTATTAAGCATTAAAGCAAACGAATGCTGCATGTCACCTGGGCCCCGATTCTGTATGACCATTCAGATTTCGTGCCGATATCGTGTGACATCAAACCGTACGTCATTTCATGAACTCGGCACGACAATGAACCTTAATGTCTATTCTATAAGGCACACAATAGATTGTCACGATATTTGACTTTTAAGCATTTTTTACTTTTTACCACGGGTAAGACACGACATTGCCGCGATACGTGTGTAAATGGTCATACAGAATCAGGCCCCTGATATTACGTGTAAGTAGTCACTGCACGGCAGCCCATGGACATCCAAACCCAACTTACTGGAAATCCTATCTGAGCTGTACTGTACGTGGGTGCTTGAGTACTAAGATAAATAAAGCCTAAAATAAAGTATCTCCAGCGACATACGTCTCCAACTTTAAAGCAAGACTTGATAAACATGTTGCTTTGCGACGGGTTGGTAGGCCGGGGTGAACTAGTATAGATCTACCTTCTAAACCAAGAACGGCTGATTCGATAACTTAGCATTAATAAAAGATGGACAAACAAACAGCTTCACGTTGCTATGTTATGGCAATTATTGCCATGGTGCAAATAATTGATTTACATTTTGAAGGGCCCTAAATTATAATCTTGTGTGAACCGCAGAGAATGGATATTGTACGGTTGTTGTGCGTTTTGAGTAGCATAATTTTCCATCCAGTAAAATATCTATGGTTGTAGGTCTTATTCAGACCTCTCTCAGTTTTAGGAAAAGACGTGTCCCTAGGCACAGGACATAACAGAGGAGCCTATGAAATACAGATATATAAAAAATAGAAGAATATAAAATATCTACATTATATTCTTCTATTTTTTATATTCTTATGTATATGATAGAAATACGTATAAATAATTTACTGAATTTAAGTTTATGGTAACAATTTTAATAAAACTGTTGTTCTGGGATTATACTTATTTATTCAACTTTTTATTTTTTTATTAATTCGCCATCGCTACCTGAAAAAATGATAACATTAATTCTATTAAATTAAAAGGTGGAATATTTACAGATGTTTAAAGATACCTAGTATTTTTAAAAATTCAAAATTAAACAGTCATAGTTAATGGTTCCTAATTAGCTTGTTCGTCAGTTCGTCACCCGTTATTGACCCACTCTGTGATCGAGTCTATTCTCGCAATGAAAACGATGTAATCCTTAATCCACGCTGGCCTAATGCGGGTTGGTTGACTTCACATGCCTTTAAGAATATTATGGGAACTTGTATTGAAAAATTCTAAATGTTAACAATATAGAGCAGGATATTATATTTTATTTGCTTTTGGCGCCCCTCAAGCTATCATAATTATCATCAGGATATCGTGAAAATAAAATCTCAGCACTATCTTAAAATCAATACAGCTTGCTCTTTTATAGTAGAACTGAATAGAGATTAACTTGCTCAAGAGCTACAGAGGCCAACTCACTGTCACTATCGTTTGTGCAAGCCATCAATGTGCAGACATTATCATCACAGGTGCATGTGTAGCACCCATGCACGGCCCTTTTAACGGCGCACCTTTCTGCAGAGACTGAAAAATCACAAATAAATATCTATGAGTCTAAAAAGAAAGTAAAACCATCGTTAGGGATCATCATTACCAGTCATTATCATTATCATTATCAACATAAATCGTTTATTGAAATATCAATGCAGCACAATACGGATATCGATATTTAATATGATATTTTGACCATACGTTCCGTTTCGATGTATCACTTTAAAATATCGTATCGTATCAAATTACGACAATTTATAACTTGAAAATGATTTTGTAATTAAGTTTAACAGCTTAAGTTAATTCATGTATTTTCATCCTATGGTTAACCTTATGGGGGTGGCATAGTCACTGTGTAACAAAACCCCATTCAATAATAAAGAGAAAAAAGCATTCCTATCACCTCATAATGAAATGATGATAAACAGTGCATTTGAACATTTTGTTATTCTTATTTCTTACTAAGACTTAAATTTTTTGCGTATTTAAATAAAATAATGCCATAAAAATACCCGATTTCATTAAATACACTAAGTAAATTATCGATAAAAGGGAAGCGATATTTCTGCGTATCGATACAAAGGAATACGATACAGTTACGATGCGATATATCGATATATATCACATTTATTGGGCATCTCTAACCGCCGCGCCGTAAGAACATCTTAAATCAATTATTGTTTACTAGCTGTCCCGGCACACTTCGTTCTGCCAAAAATATAAATTTCCTCGCATTCTTTTCAGATTTTCTCACCGTATAAACCTTCCTTGGATAAGTCCGCGAACGAACATTAAAAACTAAAATGAGCCGAATCGGTCTAGCCGTTCTCGAGTTTTAGCGAGACTAACGAACAGTGATTTATTTTTATTTATAAGTAATATAGATATTGAGTTATTGGAATTGATTATGCAAACAACCTAATGCAGACTAATTTCTATTATTATTGTATAAATTACGACTGAAAATAATAATAGTATCTAAAATAAAATACTAACCTGCTTTCGCTGACGCATCCTGAATTGAAGTTAGCTGGAAGTATAGAGTTACAATAATATCTTTAAAAGAACAATCTAATGAAAAAAGATCTTTATAACGTTATAGGATGGTTATAGTTATAGGGATTTTTTTAGTAGCGAGTGAGTAGTTTAGTCTATTTTGATTGTTTTTCTAATAATTTTTTCAAACCACTCACAGAGTTTGCGACGTTTAAGTATCGCTATCTATACATCGATAACCATCATGACCGATGGATGAACGTATGTATATTTTACAAAATTAACGTTGCATGAGGTAAAAACTTACTGCAAGTAGCAAAATTACGATTCCCCAATACATGTTATACGGCTAACTTCGCGATTGAATGAAACACTGAAAATTAAAACCATTACTGAAATAGGTACTATTTATTTATAGTAAATTAAATATAAAAGGTTAGACATAGTTTCTGGAGCGACTAATCAATTGATATTTTCAATTTTACGGTATTTTTTAAATATAGGTACTAAAAATTAAGTGACTATAATAAAATAAAATAAATTTTGAAGAGGTACAAACGGTGACGAACAAATTTTTGGTAGGCTTTTCTGAAATATTTATGTATCCCCTTTTACTGTCTCTGTGTAATAAAGATTCTTTTACAATAACCGTCACGAGTCGTGAGCACAGATTATAATCACTAATTAGTAATAAAATAAAATAAATTTTGAAGAGGTACAAACGGTGACGAACAAATTTTTGGTGGGCTTTTCTGAAATATTTATGTATCCCCTTTTACTGTCTCTGTGTAATAAAGATGCTTTTACAATAACCGTCACGAGTCGTGAGTACAGATTATAATCACTAATTAGTGGAAGAGATTGTACACTTTCACCCAGTCGAAAAACACGCGCTAGACTAGGTACATTAACTGAGGAACCGATCGCGCGAACCAACAGCGCAGTAAATATCAAACCGACCAATAAAGATTGTGCTCACGACTCGTGCCGACTACTATACTAATCTTGGCGCACGGTGCTATGTGTGAGTGGGCATGTAAAACACGATAAGAACACGTGTTGCGCGGACGACGTCACTGTTACACGATTTAACATTGCACACTTACAAGCACACTCACACATAACACTGTGCGCCATGATGAGTTAAATAGTTTATATCTTAGTCGAGTAGGGAATCCTACAAGTGTGAAGCGTTTATTATTGTCATAATCTAGGTAATGCTCATTGCATTTCAGATGCACGAAAACCTGTCGCTATTTAATCCCTTATTTGCTAGTTCATGGACCTTATACTTGGCCAGCGTGCATCTCTAATTCTAATACCACTACTTTTTCAAGAGACAATCCTCCGAAACGGTTAATCGTCTGTCAAATAGAAATTAAAACTAAAATAAAAACACTACATTTTCTTAAAAATAGTTTGATCGTAAATAATAATGTAAATTAAAAATGTATCGAACGTTTGTAAATAAACGGAGCATAAAAATCAGTTATTACTATTTTAAACGGTGATAAAATATTATGATTTAAATCTGCGAGCAACAGTGGATTATATTGCAATAAACTCTTTAAAATACGAATGCAAATAAAATTGTAAAATAAATGGTCTAAAACCTATATCCTTCTCATTGTGAGAGGAGACCTGACCCTGCAGTGGGTTATTAAAAGGTTACAGACAAATAAAACAATAGGTAAGGAAAATGATTGGGATCCATTTATTTATTCAATTGTTTGAAAAATATGATATCACGACTTATACTTATTACTGATACCTCGATAAATCGCTTTCTTTATCTGTCTTGATGTTTCTCCATAAAAATATTCTTCTCCCTTGGAAGCTTGGTTTGTCTATGCGGTTTGTTAGTATATGTATTTATTATAAGTTTATTATTCGGCTATTATAATCTGAAACAAACAATTATTTCAATAATTCCTTGCTAGTAAACCAACCAATAAAAATAATTAAAAAAATTAAACCTACTTCATAAAAGTATGTAATAAAAATTTGTAACATACTTTAGGCCTACTATTTTTTGAGGTTGGTCTCTTTTGTATCAAGTATTTTCTTAATTTTTGGCATTGGCATTGGCATTCATACTTTTTTGATGTCGGTTTAATTTTTTTAAATTATTTATTTTCGTAATTTTTAGTTTTAAGTCCATATTACGGAAACTACTGACCGATTTTGATAAAACTTTTACTATTCCCTAAGTTGAACAAAAGAACGAACACGATCCGTCAGTTAGTTTGGAGAAATGCGAAGACAAAATTATCTACATACAATACACCCATGAAATTTGGTATTCTTGTTTGGAAGCCTTAATAGACCAACGTACGCAAAAATTGTGCAGTTCTGAGAATATTACATACAAACGTGTCGAATTGATAACCTCCTTTTTTGAAGTCGGTAAAAATCCGTTTGATGCTGTGAAAAAGTATGACGGTTCAATAACTTCAGTGAGGCTGAGCGCAATTGGCTCTTTGCCTTCTTAAAAACGGTTGGGCGTAAGAAGAAATGTTTTGAACATAATGTATCGCAAATTTAATGCTCTACAATTCTTTAATAGATGTAATCATCATTGGAGCTACAGAATCCGAGATAATCGCGAGACACTGATTATTGTGTCTTTTGACCTTGAATAACGCATGAATAACCCAAAATGAAGGTGTATTACGAGTTTTCAACATGTCATCTGATCATTCCGAGGTTGACCTCCTTATTTTGCTTATCTTACTAGACTATGCCGCAATTACAGACTTACCTGAGCACCACTTTTTTGTGCAGAATAATATTTCTCCAGCCTCATTACAGCGGCAGTTATTACAAGGATTCCAAACATTTCTTGGGCACGCCATTGGAGTTCCTGCGAAAGAAAATTTTAATTTTAATACCGATGAAAGTGAAAAGTAGCGTTAAAGAATTGTACACACATGAGTGTAGCGAGTTACAAGTAACCGAATGATCTACTTTGAATATGGGTCTACTACAGGGTCGGGTCTCCTTCTCGTAATGAGAGGGATGTAGGCCTTAGTCCACCACGCTGGCCTACTGCGGGTTGGTGGACTTCACATACCTTCGAGAACTTTTTTTGTGAACTCTCAGGCATGCAGGTTTCCTCTCGATGTTTTCCTTCACCGTTACGAGTCTGGCGGGGCGTTCAGATTGAGATACGATGAACTGTACGTTAATTTAGAAGATTTATTTCATATTTTTTTAAATGAAAATGATAGCGATACAGTATGAACTTACCTAGTGTTGCTGACTCCACCGGAATTGAAATTGGCTGAAGTACCTACAAAATGATTAATAGCATACAATTTGAAGAAATAGAACGCACAAAATGAAAGGAGGCTGCAAAACTTTATTATCTTCTGCGAGTTGGTGGACTTCACATGCCTTTAATAACTTTATGGAGAACTGTACAGTTCCTGGTGTTTTCCTTCACCATTACAGCAAGTGATATTTGACTTTATAAAACACACAAATTTTAGGAAAGTTATTGGTGCGTGTCACTGGAATTCGAATTTGGACCCCTAAAGGTAAATAAAGACCGAATTTTAAAGCCAGTGCTAGCCAGTCGTGGACTATGGCCTACATCCTTCACATTGTGAGAGGAGACCCGAATCTGCAGTGGGTCACTAATGGGTTACCGACAGACAATCGCGTCCATCCGAGTATTGACTACGATCGGCCCTGCTTAAAATTTTCAATTTAATTAAGTTCAATTAAAATGCAATCAAATTTTCAATTATGTTAAATAACTTACTGCTAGTAGCAAAAGTACAATTCCCCGATGCATGATGTACAGCTGACCTACGAAAGCTATACGAAAAATGGAAATCGAAACTAATAATCCTATTTCTTTTAAACGAATTAGAGATGGTCTCTGGTGCGAATTGATTCTATTTACATATTTTCAATCATACGTTTAATTGATGACTCAGAAATTTACAATACTTTGTATAATAGGTAGGTAGATAATTTGGTTTAATGCAGTACATTCATAACATTTTAAAAGAAATATTTTCTATTTTTTTTTTGTTCTTTCTCACGATGTGTTCCGTCACCTTTATAGAAGGTAACAGTGGATTTTGTAGACCGTTCAAAACTTAGAAAAGTCAATGGTGCGTGCCAATTCGAACCCGGACCACTCGGGTAAGAAACCAAATTCTTAGCCACTGGGCTATCACCGTTTGTAAAATTATTTTTAAAAATAAAATGTAAGAATATTAACTAAGTCTGTCAGTAACCCATTAATGACCCACTACAGGGTCGGGTCTCCTTCTCGTAATGAGAGAGATGTAGGCCTTTAGTCCACCACGCTCGCTGGCCCACTGCGGGTTGGTAGACTTCACATGCCTTTGAGAACATTTTTTTTTGTGAACTCTCAGGCATGCAGGTTTCCTCACGATGTTTTCCTTCACCGTAACAGCAGGTGATATTTATTTTTTATAAAGCGCACATAACTTTTTCACAAAGTCATTGGTGCGTGCCACTGGGATTCGAACTGGGACCCCTAGATTCGAGGTCGAATTCTAAGCCACTGGGCTATCACCGCACATTAACTAAGTATTTCTTTAAATATCCCCTTTAGATTTGTTGTTGATTCTTGTCATTCCTACGTTAACTTTTTTTTAGGATTTTAATCGCTCGTTGGAAATGAAAGTCTTTGATATGGAATCAGAAATAACAAATGCATAAGACGCCTTTGCGCTGCACGAATTCTTCTGGGTTCGATTCCCAGCGAAGCAGAGATTTTAATGATGAATTTAAATTTCCGTTTCCGATCTGGGAACCCTAGTATTGTATTGGGGTGTATGTGAAGCGTTATTTATATTCTCAAAACACATAATTATACATTTTATGCAGTAAATAATAATGAGTGTTTATGACAACATACTTTTTTCAATTTATTTATTTCACAATATTTATTTCAAATGATTGTCGAATTCAATAAACACAAGCATTTGTAAACTAAGAAAGTTGTTATATAGGTGATGTGGCTTCTAGTGTTTTTTCTACTCTGGGTCGACACCCGGCGGCCCAAGATCGAAGCCTGGGTCGTCTAATGTAACGCCATCTGAAACAAGTGATAATTATTGTTTAAATATTTTAGTTGTAAGGACGAAGTCTGAAAGGCTAATTTTGTATAAGTTGTGAGTACCTACATTCTTGTTTTTGTATGAATTCCTACTACCCAAGTATAAAACAAAGCTGAGGAGAAACGGAGGATCCGTTACCCTTCAGGCTGCGAGTTAGTCGCACCTCAACTGAGTCGCGCGCAGTGTGAGCACTCCCATAGTATTTCAAGGGTCGGGATTGATCGTACGTGAACGTACGTATACGCACGAGTTGAATTCGTATGAAATCGCGTCCAAATTGAGAGAGTAGTACTTCGAGAAAGTAGGGGAAGATTATCTAAACGAGGCAGGGTGAAAAAATTCAAGCAACTATGTCTGTTGGGTAGTTTTATATGTTAAGACGTGAAGTTGTTATCCAGTATATTTTTGGGGTATATTTCTTTTCATTTAACAAAGGAAATTAAAGTTCGTAGTAATCTTATTTGACTGGCCTGTTGGACTAGTGGTGAGTGACCCTAACTACTTTGTTAGAGCTCGTGGGTTCGATTCCTACCCAGGACAAATATTTGTGTGACGAGCACAAGCGTTTGTTCTGTGTCTGGGTATCAGTTATACTCGTATCTACTTAGATTTATCAGTTATCTGGTTACCATAACACAAGCTCACAGCTTACTTTGGGATCAGAAAGCCATGTATGTGTGAGTTGTCCCACAATATTTATTTATTATATTTAATCCTCTAAAAGGTCCACCAGCCCGCAATTGGCTAGTGAGATAGACTGGCCAATATCCTCCTCATTGCGAAAGGAAACCCAACGTAGCAGTGGGTCATAAATGGGTTACAGAGAAACAATATATTGACGTACCTGGACACTCCGGTCTGGTGCAATGTGCACTTCTGGCCTTTAAAACGCACACGCAATTACCATCACTGCAGAAATCAAACATTTGAAGACTGCAATTAAACTCGGCTGTGGAAAAAGTAAATTTTTGGTTAAAAGGCGTACCTTCTCGTATTATAGAAATTATTACTGTAATATAGTTTAATATCTTTTTACTATTCCAAATTTTTTTTTCCACAAAGAACTCAATAATTAAATGAAATTTAATTTTGATTTCTGTCGATGGGTCGTCGAATGCTTTTGTATCATATTTCAAACCTTGTAACCTGTGTGACACAAATGTATAACGCATTACGTAACCCATATCGCCATCAAGCAATATGCTCCACAGCGTGGTAGAGAATGCTCCAGGCTTCGCTTCGTCCTACTACGGGAAAACCTCACGGGGCCAGCTTATGCAAGTATTAAGACATTTAGCCCTACCTTCTCCAGATCTAATAAGGGTCGATGTTACCTGAGAATTAAAAAAGAAATATTACTTAAAGATTTTTAAAAAGCAATAAATTGACAAGTGTTATTTAGGAAAAGAAAGCACTTCTTTTACAATAAAATTGCAAAAATGCGCTATTTTGGCACAATATAATGATGATCACTTTCCATTAGGTGGTGCATTCGCTTTTTTGCAAATACATAAAATAAAAGTTTTTATTAGAATTACCGCAAGCAGCAAGACAACAATGTTCCGATACATATCGCTCACTTAACTGTTTAAATTGTAACTAAAGAATTATGAAGGGCAGGGAAATAATTTAATAATTTATTTAAAAAGAAAAATCATTAGACATGGTTGTGTGCAAAAATTGATTTTAAAAGTTATTAATAAAAATTAAGCTATAATCGAGTTATTATAATAAATGACTTATCAACCATAAGAAATTTTACACCCATCCAGGTACTGACCGCGCCCGACGTTGCTTAACTTTTTCGATCGCATGCGATGTACTCAAGCAGCGGGGCTAATGGGCACTTCGAGGGATATGTATGTATGTATGTATGTTAGTTTTAAACAGGGGTTCTATTTATTTCCAATATGGAATAAAAAGGAAACGAGCACTAACGTTTTACGAGACATAAGGTTTTTACTGCCGCGATAATACGGCCGCAGATATCAAAAAGACCCCGTGCAGTGCCGAACGAATGACAAACGTGAACGGAATAAAAAAATGAATGCGTCAACCGAGCACCGCGGGGATATCCTCGTAGTCGTCGTAGTTTTAATCCTGCCTAGTAAATTTATATCCACAAGGATACAGGAATACACTTAACTAGCTTTTGCCCGCTACTTTGTCCGCGTAGATTTTGGAACTCTGTCCAAGAGGGCTAAAACGTGTGCTTTATTTCAATCCAGGTTATAAACTACATAATAATAGGTGTATACCAAATTTCATCGAAATCTGTTCAGCCGTTTTGCGTGAAAGAGTAACAAACATCCATCCACCTACTCACAAACTTTCGCATTTATAATAGTAGGAAGTACTTAATATACCTACGAGTTTATTTTTTCTTCTTAGGTATATATAAATATGTGAAGTGAAAATTTTGGCTCCAATTTACAGCTTATCATGCGAACGAAGCAGATTGAAATTTGGTACAATTAAAGTTTATATGGCGGAGAATGCACGAATTCTAGTATTTTTAATTAAAATGCATTAGAAATTCATGAAATTCATCAAAAAATACCTCACGCATATTACTATAAGTATGAGTAATTTGACATGGCAAACACACACAATCATGGTTTGTATGTGTCAAATTTCAATAAATTATAGTCGAATGTCGACTACTTGGCCATCTTTGATCATGACTTCGCACTTTTTAATAACAAATTAATAAATACATAACGCTTCACACTCATAGCCCCACTATAGCACACTAGGACTACCTGTGTCGTGGGTGCCATGGACGCACACAAGACAAGAACACAACACACCCAGACCAGAAACAGAAATACAAATTCATCATTCAAATCTCCGCTCTGCTGGGAATCGAACCCAGGACCCAGGTCCCAACCACTGTGCCACTTGGGTCGCAATTTTTTTCCATTTTCCAATAATGAGCATTATGATGAGTTATTAAAACGTCTTTATTAAGGAATTCCAATATCCACAAATCACAAGAAGATTTAGAGATTCCATTCCATTCTTATCCCGGTTTTATCCAAGCAGGAAGGTGAGGTTTTACAGAGTCCATAAATCTTCGCACAACGTATCAGTAATAGCTTCTTAGTGATTCTACATCCGGAATCCTATGCGATTTTCTTATGTATAAATGTAATGTAAAATACATTCTACGTGCCACAGAGTAGGCAGAGTGTGAGAGAGACATTATTTGAGTCTAACGTTCAGTGTCTCTTGTGTTAGTAACTTAATGCACAACTTACCAAATTATGTTTATTCGTTGTGTTAGTAACTTTATGCATGTAAAACGTAATGTTTTTTGGTGTTTTACATTCTATTATTGTTGCTATAAATGTTCTTAAAACATTTTAAATACTACACATTTTATTTTTGTTGAGACAAAACATTATTATCAACATCAAAACATTTGTAGCCCCCACCGATGCTGCCCCTAGTGGATATTTTTTAAATCTTCAGAGGAAAAAGGCTAAATAAAAAATGGATCGCATACAACACGTATTAGCCTGGAGAATTTGAAGCTTACCGACATTATTGCAATATAAGATTCAACAAAGTTGTAAGTCATTACAACATTCTGGAAACTATTCCAGTGCACTAGCATCATAAATCGCTTCCAATTCCTAAGATACACTGAAATTCTATCTGGGAAACTATCCAGAACTTTCCATCTGCAGGTCCAACTTTAATCTATTGGCCGTTGTAATAGGTATTTGAACATTGGTCCTCAATGAGAAGGATGTAGGTCTTAGTCCACCACGCTGGCCTAGTGCGGGTTGGTGGACTTCACATTCCTTTGAGAACTTTTTTTTCTGAACTCTCAGGCATGCAGGTTTCCTCACGATGTTTTCCTTCACCGGAACAGCAGGTGATATTTAATTTTTATAAAGCGCACATAACTTTTTTTTTTACAAAGTCATTGGTGCGTGCCACTGGTATTCGAAACCGAACCCCTCGATTCGAGGTCGAATTCTAAGCCACTGGGCTATCACCGCTACAATATTAATCTTAGGACAAGCTAACTAGAGATTTTGCTCTCATTGCCATTTCTGAAATAAGTCGCCTTTTACTTGAGTAGATCACATCTAATAGTGGAAATTCGTCGGTGATAGCCCAGTGGCTGAGTTCAGTCTTTTAAGTGAAAGGTCCGTCCGGGTTCGACTCCTAGCGGCACCAATCACCTTAAGTTATGTGTGCGCCACCCAATTAAAATGTCACCTGCTGGAGAACATCGCGAGGAAACCAGCATGCTTGAGAGTTCTCTATAACGGCGGAGTCGCGTCGATTAGGAGAGGCCCATGTCCAGCAGAGGATTACGAAGGGCTGAAAGGAAGGACGGAATCTGGGTAACTCTCCAAATGACAAAGTCAAGCATTTTTTGTTTCTCCACCGATCCACACTGGAGAAGATTCGGCGGCAACCACACCTCTCCAACCGATATACAAGACATAAAGAATATAATTGCAGTAGGTAACAGTGGTGGTTTATCACTTAATAAACTTTTATAAAATCCCGCGTTAAGCTTCATTCGATTAAACATAAAACAAACTGAGTTTATCTTTTAATTAATGTACAGTTTCATTATGTTAATACTTTACACTTATACTGAGAAGAGTAGAAAGTTTGAGACGAGCTCTAAAGCAATTTCGCGAATAAATTAAAACTTTAAAATGGCTATTTTATCCGTTTTACATCAGAATGAGAACGAAACTATAATTCGATGTAAAATTTGGATTATTTGTTATTTTAAATGAGGTAAACTTATTAAAGGAGTTAGTAGTAGCTGAGGAATAGGACATTAATAAGAGTGTAGTTATGAAAATCTCTCTCTACTCTATTTTTGTCATTTAATTTTGTTTGGAATAGTTAGGATTTGAAGCTCTACAAATAACCCTTTCTTTTAATTCGTGTTAGGTATATTATTGTAGGATGTTTTTCGTACTAAAACAAAGATAGGTAGTCTCATCTCGCGATCTCTTATAGATATTTCTCTATAGTGAGCAAACTGGTTTTTTTGTATTCCCACTGTGCTTTTTATATGACGTGTTTTTTTACAAAATGAATCCCTATTCGAACGAGAGGGGTTTGAAGACTAGTGAGTAATGCGCTACGCAGTGGCGTAGAGGTAAAAATTGGCTCTACAACGTGTTTTATAGGAAGGATACAAAGAAGTGGGATAGAATTTTTTAATTGTTTGTGTCATCTACACTAGCCATACAGTTACAACACATAGCTCTAATCACGCAGACGACGTCCCAGTTTATTTCATTGCTGCAACTATTTTATGTAGCCTGGAGCATACTTCACTATGCTGTTCCAATACGGATTGGACAAACGGGCTAGTGGTCTACTAGTCTACCCGTGTCGGATGTTTTCAAACCGCCCATAGGGTCTCCGACAAGGCTTAACGACTGCTATCGTATCGATAACTATAGGGACTGACGGCTAAATTCTCCGAAACAGGGAAGCAATTTAGTTCGCCACAAGCGGTCACCCATCCGGGTACTGACCGCGCACGTTGCTTAATGTTTTTATCGCTTACGATGTACTCGAACATGGGGGCTATTGCGCTTCTGTTGTAACATATTTCCTATGAACTATTTAACTAATTCGAGTGACTTACACCAGCCACGGTCGCTATATAGTCTACTGCGTAGTTTGCCGGAGGGTAGTTACATATAAATTTCCGGCGAGCAACGTGAAAGGCACGGCGCTGCATTATATATGAGCGGTCCAGTGCTGTAACGTAGAGGGTACATACACACTGGGGGAAAAAACAGCTCGGAAAATGACGTAGGTTATAGGTCATTTTTAATCTTAGCATGTCTTTAATTTAAATTATAAAGATTTTAAAACCAATAGTCATTTATTGCTGAAATAAATTTTTAGTATAACTATAATTTCTTTATTAACAGCAATTTTAATTAATATTTCAATAAAAATTGTGCCAAAATTGTTTACAAAATAAGACAAGAGTAAAAAAGCTGTATACGTACCCATCCTGAATCACGCTATTCTCAAAACTCAGTTTCCAAGCCATCATTTTCACCTAGTCAGGTGACTTCAGGTGAGATATTTCGCTTTGGTGGCATTACATTGGGCTAAAAAGGGGCTGAATGAAGAAGGTGATTATGTCACTAGCGGTCATTTATCCAGGTACTGACCGTGCGCTACGTTGCATATCCTTTTCGATCGCTTGTGTGATCTACTATGCGCGCTTCGTTCATTAATCTTTTAGTCTTAATCTTTAATCTTACAAAACTGCGTTCTACTTTGACAAAATCGTTAATTTTATATTTTATTTTATTTCATCAAGTGATAAAGAAGCATCGCAATCGCCGCGTTTTACGACCCATTGCGTGCGTAACTAACGCGGTAACGAATTCTAGCGACAACGGCGCTTCGTGGACCTCATTAACTGTTGAATATCGTTACAACGGCGTTACCCTGCCGTTTGGTCATCGGTAATTTACAACATTGTTCTAACTTTACTCGGTACCGGATTATGTAATATGTGATTTATTGATAAAGTGATTTTTAGAACACAAACTTTTCATTCTTATAATAATACTTTTATAATATGATTTTCATCATCATAATAATGAAGTAGTGTATATTCCTCAGTGGCCGAGAGTTTTTGAGCAATATGTGTTGCCAGTGATGGCCTACGGCACCGAGACGTGGTCACTGTCAGCCTAATCCATAACTTCAGAGTCGCTCAGCTCTCAGCTCGCGATAGATATGCTCGGTATTTCTCTAGATAATAGAGTCAGAAATGAAGAAATCTGTAGAAGAACGAAAGTAACCAACACAGCTCCCAAAGTTTGCAAATGAAAGTGGCAATGAGCGAGCCTATCGTTCGAATGACCAACAACCAATGGGAAAAGGTCATTTCTCCGTGTTGGTGAACTGATTACCGAGAAGAAAAGTGGGATACCGTTAGCCCAGCATCGAATGGAGTGGTGCCGATTAGGGGAGGCCCATGTTCAGCAGTGAACTACGAAGGGTTGAAAGTAAAAGAGGAATAATGAGGTCGGTTTTAAGTAGTTGACCAAAATGAAACCGTAGATATGGCGGCAACCCTTTATGTCCCACTGTTGGGCACGTGTCGCTCCCTACAACAGGAGAGGGCTTGGAGCAACTCCACCACGCTGCTCCAACGCAGATTGGTGGGGAACCTACCTGCCTACTATATGATTAGTAATTAACATAATTGTTGTCACTTTTTCTGACAAATAAGGATTCAAATTCAATCACAGACAGTTAATACCCCTGGATTATGATAAAGGATACCTTTTAGGGGGTTTAACAATAACAACTTAGATTATATTATAACAATAACGTGGCATACCAGAATCCATTACCAGTCATCAATTTATAACAACGTTCAACAGTCAATCTATCTAATGCAAATTGGGTTAGACAATTAGTGCATAAAGTATGAAATTCATTGCCCAGGTGTATCATTATTTATTCTGGGACTAATGCGAAGTTAAGGTCAGTTTACATTCACTGGGTATACCGCACAGCCCTGCTGCTTGAGTAGATCGTAAGCGATCGAAAAGCTAAGCAACGGGCGCGATAAGTATCTGGATGGGTGATTGCTAGTGGCGAATAAAGGGCGCGCTTCCGTGCTTCGGAGAGCACGTTAGTCCATCTTGGTTGATATTGATAAGATAGCAGTCATTAAACCTTATCGGTGGCCATATGGGCAGTTTGAGAGATCGGGGATCGAGTCCCAGAGACACACAACAATGACATTCTTTTCATTTTATAAAGTGAAGGTAAACAGGTCGTGAAGAAATCTGCATGCCTGAGAGTTCTTGATAATGAAAGGCATGTGAAGTCCACTAATCCACATTAGGCCAGCGTGGTGGTCTAAACCCTGCAGTACAGCAGTCACTGCCCGTTACAAAAGTACCAGTTTCAGTTCATAGGCCTTACTGAAAATTAGGCAGAACATCAGGTTGATTTCAATTGCGCATGTAAACTTAGCTTTATGCAAATTAATTATCGACTAATATCGAGCAAATTCTGGCGTAACTGCATTAGGTAACGCTGTAAATTATGTACGAGTATCAATAATTTGTTAAGTGCTTATGCACATAGATATATTTAAACTTGTTATCCTACTACTATAATAAATATGAACGTTTGTTAGGATGAATGTATCTGTGGATGGATGGATGGGCCTTTGTTACTCTTTCGCTTAAAAACAGCTGGACAGATTTGGACGAAATTTGGTATGCACGTGGTTTATATACCTATGTATATAGGATCCTGAATTATCATATAGGATACTTTTTATCTCTTTGGACTAAATTCTAAAACCACGAGGACGAAGCCGCAGGCTAAGTCTAGTTATTCATTAAATGTATGCGGTCAGTGGAATCGTTTATTTTCTATGCTTCTCTATTATTATCTATGCTTTTTTCTTACAATTTATGCATTAACTTTTAAACTTTTCTATTTTTCTGTAAAGAAGAGCTGGTCTTAACCGGATGATAATAAAAATTCTCTCCATGTTAAATTAAATTAAATCTGAGATTCGTTGCTTTAACGCAAGGAAACGAACCTCTCCTAGCATGCACCCGGGTCACGTTCGAACGGGGTGCATTTACCCCCGGGTATTAAACATAGTAGGGAATATCTCGACTAGCGTCTGACAGGTCTTTATATTCTATTTTAAAAATAAACCGTAAGATTCTTTGTAAGATATGTTCTTTGAATTATTAGATTTCAAATAGGTACTGACGAAAAGAAAAGAAAAAAGTCGAGGATATCCAGAAACATTGTTTAGTTTAGTTTGTCTGGAGTAGTACTTACCTACTTTTTTGTTGAATGGGGGGAAGCTTCCTATAAACTGATCTCCAATGTTGCACTAGTGCTCCCTTCGCGGTTGCCATGTTAGGCCCATGTGAGAGAGCTGAATCTAATATTATGGTGATAACAAGCGGTGATAGCCCGGTGGATAAGAATTTGGTTTACTGGAGGGGTCCGTGTTCGAATCCCAATCGCACCCAAATATCCTTCTCATTTTGAGAGAAGACCCGACCCTGCAGTGGGTCATTAATGGGTTACAGACATAGTATGTTAATAGATGAGGTGCGTAAAAATATGCATAAGTAAATAAAATAAGTAAGAGCTAGTTTGACGTTTGCTTCAAACATGAGAAACTCTCTGCGTAAAGATATTTTCAATCAGTACCAATAGTTCTAGCAAGCTTCAAGCTTGTTCTAAGGCTTTGCAAAGTTAAATGTTTTGAACAAACAAAGATTAGTTTATAATTGGAAATCGCTGAATCCAGAGCATAATGGAATTTCAAACTGATATCCGTTTTCTAATATGAATTAGTAAACTTCTAGTAGTAAAATATGTAACTTTAAAAAAGAAATAGAGTGCCAACTTTTTGTTGTGTGACTATTTTATGGGTTCCGTGGCAACATTGAGTTAATCTTTGATTAATATATATGATTGTTTTATATGAAAGTTAAGACTTTAGACTTTAGACTTGGAACATTTAAAAGTAGCATAATAGATTGTATTTAAGTTACTTTCATATACAAATACCGGCATTCGTTTGACCGGAAACTCTTACGTTAAGCTAGACCGGAAGTGACCGGAGCCCGGATGTTGCCGTCTACCGATCAATTGTTTCCGGTAGGTTTGTGCACTCAACTGAAGTTGGCTTTGGATTTAGTTGAATATTAAAATTATTTATGATATTTACATCCACCCTTCTTAAAAGCAATGAGAAGTAGTTAAATAGATATATTGCTACTCGTATCAACAGGTAAGGCTTGTTTCTGTGTTGATAGGTCGATGTAGGTAGGTATATAAAATATGTATTTCTAGGGTGGGCCATTTTCATAAATTCCTAATTATTCGTAAATTGGGATGTGGCTACACAATTAATTGCAAAACGTAAATTCTAAAAAAAATGCTTTCAGATCGCCTCAAAACTCAGGTCAACTTTCAAAATCTTAAAAAGTGTTTTTTATTTCGCGCGAAAAGAATAAAAATAAGTCAATTGGATACTTAATATTGATGACGTTATGAATCGGGCTCTTTAGAGAAAACATAAATTATGTATGAAATACTCGGATTATGACGTCATTTTTCGTTTTTGACAGTTCAATTAAAGTATAGCTGAATGATTCTGAATTGACTATGTGTCTGAAAATGGTTTATAATTTTGATAGTATTTTAAGGATGCGTTGAGGTGGTTCTTTAACACCGGGGTTTTCCATGGTTTTGGAGATGAAATAACCCCATAAGATATAAGTACTTTATTTTTATCCACATTTTTTTTTATTGCTGAATATTATTAGCAGAAATTCACATACTGCAGTTTCATAAAAAATCCTTGCCTACCTTTACCGAATGTAAACCGCATGTCGTGCGCATGTTTACGAATTACGAGTTACCACAACGCCGCATCCGCCGTCAGAAACAATTTATCTGGTAACGTAGGAAAAGTTTATCAGGTTTACCAAAAATAAATGCATCAAACAAAATATATTTCCGTAATAATAATCTTTCTTGTTATATTAGGCTGATATAACGGTGATAGCCCGAGAATTCCGACTCTTACTACAAAGTTTTAAGTACTTTTAAGGTTGATATGTAGGTACCTTAATAGATAGGTATCTGAACTAATCTAAAGAACATCGTTTTAAAATCATAAACAAGAGGATTTTTTCCAATGAAGTTTCCAGCGTGTTTTATTTTGTTTCTCTAGCCTTACAGCGACAACATAGCAAATGTATAGTGAAGTGTCAATGTAGGTAGTTGTTTTGTTGGCAATTTCGTGCAACCGCCGGCTCACCGCAGGCCAGCCGCACGTCACCCGCACGTGACGCGTAACCACATCGGCGTACCATAGAATTGCCCGCAAAAGACAAAATGTTATACACAATACCCAATGCCGAGTTTGGGCCGACAGGGCATGCTTATATCGCCAAAGCCTATGCGTGTTCCTTTCAACGTTCTTCCGTTTGAAAATTTTTGGACATTTTTACATGTTCTTGTAACTGTTTTCTGAAATGGGAAACTACTCCGAGTTGCCAACTAAATTATAATGACTTGCTTCCCGGTCTCATAGATAAGCACGCTAGTTATTACGATTTTAAGTATAGCAAAAGTGTGCCATTTTACCTATGATCGTTAAAACTCTGTCAATATTTTAGCTTTTTACGCATCATCATAATATATCTATAATCTCTCTGAATCAGATTAATATGATCGAATTAATGATGCGCCTGACGTGAAATTAATAGCAATGTGGTAAATCGGACTATAACCAACAATTTCCATTGTTGGTCGATTAGTGGTCTTAAATACAAAATGATTTCCAGTGAAATATTACTCAATGCATCCCTGAATGCCATGTTTCCCGCTCGACCGCAATACGTCCATGCAATTGGGAACGCGTGCGATTTGTTTCTGGCGGCCTAACAAGCTGTGGTTTCTGTTTACTGCTCTTTGTTGGGGGTGATTTAAGTTCAGCTTTATACTCTTATTTGGGGAATTAGGATTGATTTGATACGTATTTCGATGTATTATGGATGCACGATGCAGTATCACTTTTAATATAATAAGTAATATTTAATTTTGCGTGATTTTACAGAATTAATTTCAATGAAATTTTTTTAATATTAGTCTTAAGATATAGTTTTGGTAGCCTAGTTCGTTTACACTTGCTGGTAGTTTGAAGTAATTGAAAGCAGCTGATTGCTACTAAAATATTTCTTTCCAGATTCAAAAACAAATGAATTGCGCCTGATGGTATTATAGTAGCAATGTTTGGTATCGACGTAAATTTTTGTAGTATTCCAATAAAATAACGGTTTGTTGAATGCAACTTAATAACCTTTCACGCTCATGCCGAAAATAATGTCACTGCGTCAATATTTTTGTCCGTACACCTACGGAACACTTCCTTACAGTGACTCACCCGTAAAATGATTCACGTAAGGATGAAAATTTTATACGATGCGCCCCCGAGGAAAACAAGGGAAAACCCGCTGAGGGCTGAGTCATGAAGCTTTACTGAATTTTCCCACCGTTGCCGACTCAGCGTCTGCTGAGTAAAGGAATTGTCAAAATTAACAACACAGCACGTGAATCATCCCTTTTATTGTACGGTTTAGTAAGGAGGAATAATAATATGTAGGTCGTGCGATAAGGCCTACCTTATGGCCTCTCATGCTTTCGCATGAAACGCCGGGTTCACTTAGCGGAGCGTCCGGGTTTGATTCCCAGCGGAGCAATAGAATAGAGGATATAGGCTTTAGTTCACCGCGCTGGCCTACTGCGGGTGGTGAAGTCCACCGACTTCACTTATCTTTGAGAACATTTTTTTGTGAACCTATTTAATTTTATAAAAAGCACATATCTTTTTAACAAAATCATTGATTAAAGCTATTCGAACCCGGACTCCTCGATTTGAGGTCGAATTGTAAACCACTGGGCTATCACCGCTTTCTTCGAGTACACATAACTACGTATAAGTTACCCGGGATGGGTGGAACTGTCAACGAAAAAAACTACGTCAGGGTTGTAAATGACGTAAATAGGACGAGAAAATTACTTGCGGATATATAGAAAAGCCCTTTTTTATGTGTAAACCTGCGTTGAAGGGTGCGTTAGTGATAATTAAGTTTCGGAAGGCCGAAGGAACGAAATTGCTAGAAATGCGACTTATTCTATAGATACTTTATTTTATTTCTTTTTGTTTTTACTACATACAGTTAAATAGCACCTTTTTTTTTTTTTTTTTTTTTTGTGACGGGGGGGAAACCTTCATAGGTACCCGAGAGCCGTGGGAGCGACTCCGGGTTATGTGGGATTCTTACCCACTAAAACCCCCTCGGTGGCCTGCCTCTGCGCATGTGGGGGGCTCCGGGATCTCCAGTGGAACGCACCGGTGCCCCCTTGCGCGGCGCCCTTGACGGACTCATCCCGGGGGAGACTTCATATCGTCTCCCCTACATCTTCCGATGTGTACGACGATATGCAGCCACACACATCGCCGTCCTTCCCGGGGTCACTAGCTGGACGGTTCGAGCTCCCACTCTTGCTGCCCGCAACCCCGAAAGCCCCTTATTTCAGGGGAGTATGCGCCGGGTAGCGTTGTTACGCAACGCCCGGCGGCGTCTTCTCCGCGCGGGGTCAGCTCGCTCCCTCGCGCGTTCTGCCTCCTCCTTGGCTAGCATTACTGCTTCGCAGAAGGCAAGAACCTGCTTCCACGCCTCCCCGCTACGAATCATGGCCGTAATGACGGCCGCCGGGGAAAGGTCATTTCCGATTTTCCGGACAAGGGTCCGGCGCTGTGCTTCCCACGCAGGACAATACTCGAGCGTATGCTGAGCCGAATCCTCATCGTGCCCGCAGTGATGGCACCGCGCCGTTTCTTCCCTTCCTATCCTGTTCAGATACTCACCGAAACAGCCATGTCCGGTGAGTATCTGAGTCAGGCGATAGGTGACGCGACCGTCGCTTCTCAGCCAGGCCCTGAAACTAGGCAGAATCGCGCTGACCACGCGCTGGCGTATGCCTCGAGGCTCTAGCAGTCGCTCACGCCAGCGCCGCAAAGCACGGTTTTTGGCTCTTCGCCGAAGTCCTTCGACCGTCTCCTGGGGATCAGCCCTCTGGCGGAGTACCTTGATCATATGGAAGACCTCAGTATCCATATCCGCCAGAATGTCCAGGGGCGGAAACCGCGCCAGGACTGTAGCCGCCTCGTACGAAATGGTCCTGTAACCACGCGCCACTCTAATCGCTATCGCGCGCTGCGCAGCATTAAGCTTTGCCGCGAGGCGCCGGCTGCCCGATAGTCGGTCTGACCATACCGGTGCGCCGTATAGAGCGATAGAGCGCACTACCCCCGCGTAGAGGCGGCGGACTTCCTCCCTTGGTCCCCCGAGATTTGGAAGCAGTCTGTGCAAAGCACCCGCTACCTTCTGAATCCGGGGAACGAGACGGTCGAAATGCTCGGCGAATTTCCATCGGCCGTCTAGCACCAGCCCCAGGTACTTTATGTACTGGCTGACTTCAATGTCTGCATCACCTATACGCATTGATGTGCGAGGTGGTTCCTGCCCTAACCTTAAGCCGTGAAACCATAGCGCCTCGGTCTTATGAGGTGCTACTTGAAGACCTAACTCTCGGATCTTGGCTATGACACGGGCCACACCCATCTCTGCGAGCCTTGCCGTCCTAGGAAATGAGTCCCCCTCAGCCAGCACGAGAGTATCGTCAGCGTAGCAGACTACACTCACACCCACAGGGAGCGCAGTCCGCAACACCGAATCGTAGGCGAGGTTCCACAGAAGGGGCCCTAATACCGAGCCCTGCGGCACCCCGCACACAACGTCTCTCGCCTGAACACTCCCGTAGCGGCCGGGAAAACAGACACTCCTATCCGAGAGGTAGGTCCTCAGCACGTTCCGTAGGTACGATGGTACCTCGTGGTATGCGAGCGCCCCGTCAATCGTCCGCCAGGGTAGAGAGTTGAAGGCGTTCACAATGTCAAGGCTGACCGCCAAGACAACTCTCTTCCCGGACACGGCCCGCTCTGCGATTGCCCTAACACGAAGGATGGCATCCACCGTTGAGCGCCCAGTTCGGAAACCAAACTGGCACTCTGACAAATCCGGGCCCTCGCCAGTCAGGTGTCTGATGATCCGAGTGGCAATGACACGCTCGAAGAGCTTGCCTATCTCGTCCAGCAGACAAATCGGGCGGTATGCTGATGGTAAGTCAGCTGGTCTGCCACACTTACGCAGAAGCACCAGTTTCGCTCGCCTCCATTCCGATGGGTAATGACCGCGGCGAAGGCAGAGCGTAAATAGGCACCGCAGTCGTTCGCCCAAAATGGGGAACACTATCGCCCAGGCCCGATCTGGGATTCCATCGGGCCCTGGAGCTGTGCTGCGTGACGACATGCGCCTGACTGCCCATTTCAACTCAGCCTCTGTCACAGCCAAGTCGTCTGTCCAGGTATGTACCGGCACTGTCGACAGGTAATCAGAATCCTCCGGACTCCTGGGGAACAGGGTTTCAACCACTGTGGTTACGAACTCAGGATCAAGGGTTTCCGTTAGGGGAGGAACCCACGGGCGAAGCTTTCCCAAAACCATCTTATATGGGCGTCCCCACGGATCCTTATCCAGTCCCTCCAAGAGTGCGTTCCAGTTCTGGGTCTTGCTGTCAGCAATAGCGGCCTGTAGTGCCATGGTGGCAGCCCGATATTGCCTGTACTTCTCCTCTTTTTCCTCGTCGCTGGAGGTACGTCGTCGGCGAGCGCGGGTGTACTGTCGACGGGCGCTGAGGCAAGTCGCACGTAGCTCTGCAATACTCTGCGACCACCAGTATGCCGGCCCCTTTCTTCCAGGTTTAGCCCTTGGCATCGCAGTGTCGCAGATGGCTACCATGTCCTCATTTAACCGCCTTGCTTCTGATTCTGGGTCTTCCTCTTGTTCTTCTACATAGGCAGGGCGACACCAGTCCACGACATGAGCCGCTGCTTCGAGCAGATCTTTGTCAAGGCGTTTAACTGCCCATCTCCGAAAGGATTCATCGCTCTGGCGGCTGTGTTGAGCGGGAATCCGGAGTGTCACGTCAATTATGATGTGACGATGGTCCGACAGCGTGACAAGCTCTTCCGCCACTCTCCATCCCGTAACCAAACGCTCCGCTGAGGGAGTCACCCATGAGAGGTCCACGATCGACTCCCCCTGCCAGCGCACACAGGTACTGACGGACCCTCTGTTCAACAGCCGCAGATCCAGTGCGGCCGCCCACTCATAAGCAGCCACACCCCTAGCACTGTCCCGTCTACCGCCCCACGCTCTTGAATGTGCATTAAAATCGCCAAGGACTAGGACTGGGCGAGGAGAGCTCTCGCGTATGCAGCCAGATACTCGGTCCAAGAACTCCTCAAAAAGGGCTAGGGTGCAGTTAGGTGTTATGTAACACCCAATCACCGTGAAAGGACCCCATTCCACCGCCACGAAGCCCTGCCCGACGTGAATTTCGGAGCACGGAGGCTCACCGCTGTTGCCTGCCCAGTAAATAGCGACAGTGTTCCCGTCATCGCTAAACCATCGAGGGTGATCGGGTACTCTGTACGGTTCCGCTACCACAGCCAGAGTCACTCCCTGCTCAGAAACGCACTGCAGGAGAAGGTCTTGGGCTGCGCGGCAATGGTTAATGTTCCCCTGTAGAATTTTATACGATGGGGACCTATACATGGGTTACCTCCATCGTTTCCTCTGACGGATGATGGGACGAAGCGCCAGCAGAAGCTTGCGCAGGCCCATCAACCCGTATGGAGCTAGTGACTATGCTCGCCCTCTCGTTTGCTCCTCGGCCCCGTTTCTGTGTCGGGGGCGTGCACCGCTTGCTGCCAAGGCGGTGGTCAGATGATCGACCAAAACCCGCACACAGGACACATTTGGGCGTCTGTGCTCGGCATTCGGTAACCCTGTGGCTAGGATCACCGCACCTGTAACATAAGGCACTTCTGTCCGTGGTATTCGTACATTGGTGCCTTGCGTGTCCATTCTCGAAGCATCGGAAGCACTGTAGTGGCCGAGCTGCTAATAGCTCTACTCGGGCCGAAGACCATCCTACAGGCAACCGTGCATCGGCGACCAGCTTGTTGACCGCAGCCACAGGACAACGCACCCAGACTGTTCCTAGCCGTGTGTGTGTCCTGTTTATTTTACCTACCTTGATATTATCAACGGCACATCCGCAGGCTTCGGATATAGCGTTTGCGATCTCCTCTGGGGTAACGGAGTCATCGAGATCCAGCAACCTGATTTCGCCGGATTTGACGGGTCGCGTCACCTTCACACCCATATCGACTAGCGCCTCGCGTAGCTTACCAGCAAGGGCATTAGCTTTGCTGGCGTTCTCTTCCCCGGACACTTCCAGCAACATTCCGCCATTCAGTGCCCTTCTCTGTCTAAGCTCAGGAATGCCCAAATCAGACAGTTTTATTCTTTCCTTTGCCGCTGCCATTACCTGAGCGTTCGTTATTGTGCCTCCTACTGGCACGGTAAGCGTCACCGCCTCGGTTTTCGGCACTCTTGGCACTCGCGGTCTTTTCCTCTTTTTCCGCCCTTTCCTTTTCCCCTTCTGCTTTGGTGCGCTAGTCACCTGTCTCTGTGGCTGATTCTCTTTAGTACCCGAGAAGCCTCTCATGCGACCTTGGCTCTGGGCTTGTACGCGTGCTGCCGCCCGTGTTTTTGCCCTTGACTTGCGGCTGGCTACAATACTCCAGCTATCCGCCTGTACGCTTTTCTGCGCAGCTGGAGCAGCAGTTCTTGCCACAGGGTTCTCGTGCCTTGGCACCGTTTGGCGGACCGTATCCTCTTGCCGTGGCACACTCGACAAACGAGTACCGGTAGCAGCTGTCCTCTTTTGGTTAAGAGGCGGCCTAATAACCCTATCGGGGAACAATTCCGCTTTGAATGCGGCAAATCTCTGATCGATGATGGTGCCAACCTTCCCATCAATCATTGTTCCCATTTTTTGGAGAAGAACTTCATCCGAAGCCTTCAGGATTTCAATCTCTGTCCTGATTGTCGGATCCGAGGGTACCGCATCCCTTTGTCGCAGTTGCTTCACCTCTTCTGTGAGTGCCTCAATTTTCTCTCTCAGTTCAGTGACCTGGGCTCGCAGCAAAACATTTTCCTGCTCGAGGTGCGCTGCAGAACTCCGCTGTATCACTTCAGTTGTTGCCGCCTGAATTTGCCTCACTGCGAGTCTGAGGGCACGCGCCGTGCCGCCCTGCAGGTTTTTCGATCTGACGGCAACCTTCTCGATCGTTTCGAAGTTCTCCATTATGCGAGCTCCAAGGTTGCATGTAGGATGTTCAACCATCTCTCTGCCCAATTCCTCTACACTAGGAAGTTTTGCCTTTGTCGGTGTTTTCGATACCGGCAGAGGGGGGTAGAGGAAACAGTCACTATCATCCTGAGCCCTGACCGCCTTCCGTATTGGTCGTTCGCCATCCCCTTCGGCACTACTACCACTAGCTGGTTGTCGGCGCTTCCTCGTCACTACTGACGTTGCAGAAGACTGGCCCGAAATCGCCGACATTAGGGAGCAGTCCGAATCCTCCGCGTCTGTAGATGCCAGTGACGCTGAGTTCCGCTTCGCACTCCTAGTGCTCTTCTTCTCTTTTTCCTGTCGTCTAATAACCTTATCATCAGCTCTCTCATTGTCCGTTATCACATTGTCCGTTTTATCGTTATGGTTTGTTTTATTTTTATTTAAGGAATTGTCACACATTGTTGTTCCCACGAGTGTGGCGGAAATATGGGTCCATCTAAGCAGTGCCCCCTGTACTCAGACAAGCCTTCGCGTAACCCGTCACGGGGTCGGCCGGTACCGTGACGGGAGTCGCACTAGAGACTGACCTCCCCGTCAGCCACGCATCCCCTCACGGTGCGCTGTCGCTTGGGATTGGGGTAATTTTTATAGAGGTTTTCTTCCTCGCGGTCCGGCCAATTAAGGCAAGACCCTCGGTCCCACTCGAGGCCGCGAGACATGTCCACGACACCTCATTTGAGTAGGATTACGATATCGACGGTAGCACGTCGAGCCCGCCCCTGCCTCTCTACCGCGTCTTCTGTTCTTCAGAAGAACACTTATAGGAACGCCACCTCAGCTGGTTATTCGCTATCGCTCAATAATTCGTCAACTCGTCAATGAATTATTGAGCAATACCCAGGGTGCACCACGTGGAGGTTACACAGCCCAGCACCCCAGTTAAATAGCACCTAGCCATGTAAAAGAAAAATAAGAATAGGCGCATTGCCTTAATTGTTAATAGACGCACTAATATTACAAAATAATGCGAACGAAGGATGAATGAACCAACGAATGAATAAACCTTTAAATGGTCTATTAGATTTGGATGAAATTTGATACACAATTAGATACATACCTACTTACTTTATACCTATAGATATTTTTATCTCTCAGTTGACTAAATTATTAAGTCCGTCGTGACTCGCGATGAAGTCGCAAATCTAGTCTTATAATAACTGTTTAAAACAATACGAAATTCGTATTCCAATCCGATTATCCGCCTCCAATGTTCAGTCCCGCCGCGAAGATTCGTTAACAATTTCCAACCAACTTCGGCCCGAAATTCATAAATATTCAGACAACAATTCAATTACACGTACCAACGAGTCTTAGATAATCAAGCTGAATACATTTTCATTAGTGTGCCGTACAAAATAACGTAGCTCGGATATAATAATTAAACATCGGACGAAACAAAGCGACTAAGGTAAAAGTTTAAGACGTAATATAAATTAGGGAAAACGAATTATTGTTCGAAACAAGGGAACAGTTTCACGTTGGGTAGTGATGTGACGAGGCGTTTATAAATCCACCATTTTTAATTTTAAATAAAGGTTTTTTTAAGTCCTTGTCCCTGTAGTTACCAGAAAAACAACGCATCAAAGTCTGACTTTTGTGTCCCACAAAAAGAAAGTTTTAGAAAAGGAGTTTCAGAAAGGATTTCTACGTTGGGTGTCAGTTAATGTTTGCTACAAAACAGAATAAAAAAACAACGAACGCCCGTAAAAGGTACGAGTAGGTATATTAATTTATAAAAATAAAATTAAAAGGTTTATTTGTTAGTTGGTATGTGAAAAATTATTTTTGTATCTACATGGTAGCCAAATTCATGAGGAAGGATATATAGGCTACGTTTCATTCCGGAACAGACTTTGTGTGTTTGTTCTTCTTTCACTTTGAGTGCTATTTAAACAGCTGGAAAAGTCCACCTCTCCAGAGTTTTATACACTATTTTAAAATTTGTATTGAATTTTTTATTTTGCAGTGCGAAGCCTGCTGTCAGCTAGTGCAAAATACAATCAAACCTACAGAAATAGGGCTGCATGCCGCATTATAACGCTGAGCACACAAAAAAGTATCTAGGTACTAAAATGAAAAACTTATTTCCATACGTAATTTTGTTTCGTACGTCGAGCAATTCTCAATTTTCGCGATGAAATTTTGTTTGTGGATATTAAATGAATTCGTTTGCATAATAACCAATTATCATACAATAATATTGTGCACTTATTTACTGTCAATATGTACGGTTATTGGTTTCATGGCGACTGAAAAGAGACATGATAAACAATGGTCATAATGGAATTTATACATAATTTGATGGATTGACAGATATAAAATATTTGTATCAGTGAAAATATGAGTTTTAAACACTTGTTAAACTCTATAGTTTTTAACGCCATCAATCCCTAGCGCAGGTATTTCGCTTGAGTGTGACGTCTACCGTTCCGCCAAATGGAATTATAACGCGCGCACCGGATTTACATTTTGATCGAGTGCGAATTGAAGTTACTGCGTTGTCGCGATGGCGTTATATAAACAATGGCGGGTAGGTTTTAAATAACGAAGTGATTTAATGATTTTGCCTGAGATACAAGAAGATTTTAGGTCTAATGAGAAAACAACTAGCTCACACACAACCTAAGGTAGAGTATTTTAATTCTATTTGAGGTTGCAATAGGCCTCCAGAGTGTTTCTGTGCACGCCTATAGGAGGCGGGATAGAGGAACTCCAGCTTCGTCCACGTGCGATTCGACGTTTTCAGGGCATCGGAAGAAAGCAATGAGGGTTCTGTGGCCCCAATACTAGAGCGGCGTGGCGTTTGAGCGACCGTGGGGCTTTAGCCGATATGACTATTGCATCGGCCTTAACCCGACGCGATTGATAAGGAAACAATGGATTTCTATGTAAAGCAGTGTCCACTAAATCATGTTGCTTTTAGTGTGGTCATAAATGGTAATCGACATTTATGAGCATTATTTACCAATTTGTGCCTGTCTTGAATCAGCACAGTAAAGTTATCGCAATTACCCAAGTTCTAAAGTGTAAAATAATTATGACACCGATAAGAAAATATAGTATAGTATGTGACCAAGGGACATGCATATTATCTTTGTACACTATCCCACTGAACATGGAGTTAACACCAGTGCTGGCTTCTTGCCAGTCACTTAGAAGAGACAACTTGTTCACCACACTACTTGTTACTTACACCTACGTGTGGATCAGATTACAAAGTGGTCAAAATAGTTCAAAATTAAACTGATAGTGGCTAAAAGAGATGTCAGGAAAATTGGTTTACAAAACATTAGAGAGAAACGTTTTAGTAGTCGGGAGGAAGCCTTCACCCACACTATTTACATTAATGACTTTGCTGTTTTGCAGCCCAGTCAGGTGATAGCCTAGTGGCTAACTTGCAGTTACGGTGAAGGAAAACATCGTGAGGAAACCTGCATGCCCGGGAGTTCACAAAAATTGTTTTCAAAGGCATGTGAAGATTACCAACCCGCAATAGGCCAGTGTGGTGGAGTTACAATTTTAATTATCTACGACCACAGCCCCACAGGACGCCCGCATTATCTATGTTCTCTATCCCACTAAACATGAAGTTAACATGCCGCTACTGGCCTCCCGCCAGGAATAATAACTTTGAGAACTACTCGTACTTGTAACTTGGAACCTGTATACGCCACCACCATACATTTAGATCCGTCTGATCCAGCTCACGATTTGACATCAGCGTGGACCTTAGGACCTGCAGCGGTGATAGCCCAGTGGCTTAGAATTCGACCTCGAATCGAGGGGTCCGGGTTCGAATCCCAGTGGCACGCACCAATGACTTTGTAATAAAAGTTATGTGCGATTTATGAAATTAAATATCACCTGCTGTTACGGTGAAGGAAAACATCGTGAGGAAACCTGCATGTGAAGTCCACCAACCCGCAGTAGGCCAGCGTGGTGGACTAAGGCCTACATCCTTCTCATTGTGAGAGGAGACCCGACCCTGTAGTGGGTCATTAATGGGTACTGACGAGTGGACCCTAAGGTCTGGACCCTAAGGTATATCTCTATCTGGAGCAGATTCTAAAATCTGCTCCAGATAGAGATAAAAATTACTCAAACTCATACTTAAGCTTTTATTCATTGGCTGTAACCCTTTTATGGATTTGTGGGGAGAGCCCCACAACAGGGAGAGGCCTGGAACATATTCCATCACACTGCTGCAATGCGGATTGGTGGTGAAACGGGCTAGTGACCGACCGGTGTCGGATGTTTTGAAACTATCCGTAGGGCCCCTGACAAGGATTAATTTTAGGCTGTCATCGCATTTAAATCGCCACTAACGGTCACCCATACAGGTACTGACCGCAGCTTAAAGTTTTTCGATCGCTTGTGATCTACTCAAGTAGTGTGCGCCTTAACAGGGCCATGTGCTATTGCCATTAGGTACGGAGTATATTCCTTTCAGAGGGTTGTAGGCTTCCACCACGCTGGCCTACTGCGGGTTGCTAAGGCCTACAACCCTCTGATTGTGAGAGGAGACCCGACCCTGTAGTGGGTCATTTATGGGTTATTGACATATTCCTTTAGTCTCACTCACAGCACTCCATCTATAAACTATTCCTCGGAACACTGCATCCTCACGTTGCTGTTGGATTGCTGCCAGGAACATTGACAATGCAACTTGGCAGCCACAACTACTTGTTACTTGTTATCCATACGTCTTACGGAAATATGATGCCAAATACGTTCAACCAATTTTTTGGGTGATTCTACAACAATATACATTTTTTCTGTTAACCGGCGAGATATAGTCAATTTTACATTTTAAGTGGTGGGGCTTACAACTCTGAATTCTAAATTGGCCTTAAAAATAAAATTTTGTTACTCCGTTACTTGAAACTACTACCACTACTTGAAAATTTGATAAGATTATAGAGCCAGAATTTATAGAGCTGGCTATAAGAGCCTTTGAATTCTCCTCTTTTTGCGATTTAGACCAGACTGATCAGATCTAGATATTTAAACTGTTTCATCTTCCCATCGAGATGGTTAATATTAGTTATTCAATAGTTATCTACGTACTAAAAATGTTTCGCTGTTCGTTAGTCTCGATAAAACTCAAGAACGGCTGAACCGAATGGGCTAATTTTTGTTTTGAAAAGGAAGGTTTAAACGGTAAGAAAATTTGAAAAAAAATGCGAGGAACGTAGAAAAACAACAATCTAATTTTCCCACATTTGGCAGAATGATGTGTGGTGGGACAGCTAGTATAATATAATAATGGCTATGCAAATGACGAATCCTCGGGAGCGCCACATCAAAGGCCCCTAATTTCGCGCTAAGCCCGACACAATTTGCCAGTCAACCGCAGTTTTCGATCAGCCGCCGCACTGTTTGTGATCGCAAACATGCTTATACCTTGTTTAACTAGCTTTTAGGTTCGCGTACATTGATTTTCAATCCATATAGATACTACCAAAGTTATCGTTTACCGATTGCTGGTAACATTACAAAATTGACGCACCAACAAAAAAAGGGACCAAATTATCTATTACTGGCTGTCATTGCATTCTTTTTAGATTTTAACACCGTATAAACCTTTCTTGGACTCAAACATATAGTACCTACAAATTGCATACATTCATATTATCACAACTAAAATGAGCCGAATAGGTCCAGCCGTTCCCGAGTTTTAGCGAGACTTATGAACAGGTATTAATGTTCATTATATAGATAGATATAATCATTTGTGGCAAATAAAATAATCTGTTACGCAGTATAAGTTCAGACAACTTCAGTGCCACTATGCCAAATTCCCATTTACCTAACTTTCCAAAACGCATAAACTTGTGGAATTGCCTCGTAAAGGCGTTTATGGAATATTTGCAGAATAATTCAACCTCAGCACACTTTTACTAATATTAAATAACATTTAGTATTATGATATTTTGTAGCCTTTAGAATACAAAGGATTTTGATGGTTAATTAACAGTTGTAGGTATTGCTGAAGCCTAAGTATAGCGGATTAGTGTCTGAAAACCGAACATCGAAACGTTAAGAGTATGCTGATTTAAGGGAAAGGATATACTAAAAGCAAAAACGAAAAGATATAGTAATATGAAATATGGCAAATATAAGGCAGTATACGAGTAATTTCAGGCAGCTTTTGTACTAGAGTGCTACTATGGCGAATTCCCACTTAACTTTCTAAAACGCATAAACTTGTGAAAATACCTTGTAAAGGCGCCTCCTACGAAATATAGAGAATACCTATAAATTCAACCACAATAGACACTAACATTTAGTAGCGTGATATTCTACGACATTGAAAATTAATAGGGTATTGATAAAATTCTAATTAATAGCAGAAGCCAACGCTTTCTGTTAGCGACGAAAACCGAAAAATCAAGACGTAAAGAGTAGGTCGATTTATATACAATAGTCAAATGTGGCAAATAATCTGTTACGCACTATAAGTTCAACCAGCTTTAGCAATTCTACGCCGAATTCCTATTTAACTTTCCAAAACGCAATAAACTTAGTGGAATTACCTCGTAAAGGCACGCCTCCAATGAAATATGGAGAATAGTTCAACCATAATACAAGCATTTTGGTTCGACATTGCTATACAGCGGCTGAAATGTGTCATAATTACCTAATATAGTGTTACAGTGTAAAAGTAAACCGTACAGAAGGAATGAACTAATCAATAATGTTAGTTAGTCCACCGCGCTTGCTGTTGACTTTACATCTTGTTGTCTTTGAGAACATGATTGAAAATTTTGAAAAATGCAGTTTATTAAAAAAATTAAGTTTCTCCGAAATACGCTGGGATTCGAACCTGGACTTCTCGATCAAAAGGCCATATTTTTAGCCTATCCCCGAGTTATTATACATATAATAAAGCAAAGACAACAGAATTACAACCTGAATTCACATACATAGGTAACATTAGACTAAAAACATTAGCTTTTAATTTACCTCATTTAACATCAAGTTCAAGCGCTACGGAAAATTCAGAAGATTTCCTAATTTTCCACTCGAGATATGTAAGAAAATATGTTTCATCACATCATTTACTTACATATTTACTTTTATATTCATATGCGGGTAATCTTCTGGCTTCCCCCAATTACATTGGGTCGCTTTTTACGACGATGGAAGATAGGACTTACCTACACTGGGTGACTTAAACAATAGATACGCGAAGAAAATAAAAAATATATAACATACGTTTTTTAAACTACCTATATTATAAAAACAGGATGACACCTAAAGCGTCCTATTCTAGTAACGGTATGTAGAGTATGCGTTAAAGGTTGCGCCTAACCTGTGGTTCATAGCAATACGTCTTATGTGTATCGACTCTACATTCGCTAGTACATTCGTTTATTTACAAACATATATTATTGTGGACCTAATACAATACAATTTTTACTTAAATAAATAAAAGAAGCAAAGAATAAAGTTCAAAAGAAAAGTGGAAAGACATTGTGGTGCTTTTTTGCCCATTAAAAGCTATTTCCTTAATGTTCATTATCTGGTATAAATCTGCAACAGTTAATTTATTACGTGCCGCGACTGTGATGCCAACATTAATGTTGCTGAAAAATGTTTTATTACAGTGCTAATAAATGGACTCTGGTTAAGCAGCTAGCTGAGTGACAATTTTATGTGGGATTATCTCTATTGAGGTGGTGTAAGTTTACTTATTTTGTAGATGGTAGAGCGATTACAGAGCTAATAAATTAACTCTACATTGAATAAAGTGGAGATATCTGTGTGAAAACTTTTTTAAACTTTCCTGAGGTATGTTAGTGTTTTATTCCCGGATAATTATATTATATAAAATTTAGACCAAACAAACAAACCGAAGACATGAAAATCATTTTTCCGCTGATATCTCTTCGTGCGAAATTCAATTTGTAGTTCTATCTATAAAATGACAATTTAACTTTATTTTTTTAATTTTATTTGTAACTTACTTGTTTATTAAAACCCCGCCGTGTAGAGACGAGCGTAGTTTTTTAGTTCCTCCATCCTTCATCATTCCTCTGTTCTATATTATACGTTTATGACTCTACCCGTAACTTTTAAAACAGTTACGTCATATTTGAATAACAAAGAATGGTTTCAGGAGTTCATGTTTTATAATTTTACAACAAAATAGTTTGCAAACTTTAAAATATAGTTTTAGGTATTTTACCAAAATTTTTATTAAGGTGACTTAATTATTTAGAAATTTATTCCATTATTCCCCATTTTTTTTCAAAAAAATTTCTGTTTAAATATTTGGACAAATTACACTTGTGTCAATGCTTTTTTAAGTTCTCGAAACGCCTCTGCTCTGTGCTTTATGTTATTATTACTAACTCTACTCTTTGCGACGCGGCGCATTTTATACAAAGCCTTGCAATAATGTAGATGCATATTTAAAAATTCTTACACGAATAAAAAAAAATTAAGAATATTTCAACGAAAAAACAACACTTCGAATCAACTACTTATTATTCAAATGCGCTAAACAATGCAGGTAACATTTCGTGCAACTTGTAATGTGTTTCAAATTGTCGTAATTGAACGATGAGTTTAATGGCACTGCAGTGTGGCGTCCGTCCTTGCCTTCACCGGCAATCACGAGTAGCAGTGCTGAGCCTTAATGAACGTCTAAACTTAGCCTGTTTAAGGCTTGTGGCTTTTCATGGTAGGTACCTCATTTTCTGTTCTTCATCGGTTCTCCCGAAAAATCTTATCAGTGGTATAACTCTGTGTAGAGACAAAATATACTATTAAAGAAAATTTTCATTGTATTTTTTAGAAATCAAATTGTCATATGTGGTAAGACTCTATGTAGAGACAAATAAGACTATAAAGTAAATAATTAAATATAAATTACAACTTCAAGATTAAATTAGTCGAACTCTTGTCACAGTACAATTCAAATAAATAATTTATACATTATTAAAAATTGGCCAAAACCATTACAGTTCGACCGAAAATGTACCAACCTCCATTTTAAAATGTTACTGCAACATACCTACACGAATATTACATTCTTACATGAAAATTTGGGCAAAAAACAGTAATTTGAATTAATAAAACAACTTAATATTCAAATTGGTTAAACAATGCATTTGACATTTTCGTGCAATTTGAAATGTGTTTGAAGTTGTCGTAATTAAAAGACGAGTGTAATGGCACTGCGGTGTGGCGTCCTTGCCTTCACCGGCAATCACGAGCCCAACAGTGCTTAGCCTTAATGAACGTCTAAACTTAGCCTGTTTGAAAAGTTGCGGCTTTTCATGGTGCCTGATTTTCTAACGTTTAGGAATCTAATTTTCATACACAATCTCTATGTAGAGATTAATTGGGCCATAATTATAGTAAAATGTTTTGTTGTGCAACTTGGACCAAAATTATTTAAATTAAAGAGGAACTCTTGTTTTGTGGAATATTATAAATAAATTCTATTTATAAATTCATCAAAACCATTATGCGATAGTTCATTCGTACGCGCTACGGCGCGGCGGTGTATTGTGAGGTCAGCGCAGTAGTAGGGACCATATAGGAGTAAGTACTAACGGTGACTAACAGTGTTACGATCCACTATATGTCCGAGGACTATCAGCCTTTAAGTTTAAATGGTACAATAACTTTTCCCACTTTGTCGCTACATAGAGTCATTGAATTATTTTCATTATTATTCAGCCGCAGTCCCAAAGGCCGTACTCTAGGCAACAAAGGGTGACATGTTAAGTACCTACGCACTTATCTAAATATTTAAATAATAAATTAGCCGACCAAAACATGCGCCTACCACAATAACTCATTAGTTCAGTAGCAACGAATGTACGAAAGGGAAAAGCGATTTTAGACCAACGATACGAGTACGTTAGATAGGGACGAATAGAATTTTCCGCTTGCGTTTTCCGCTTGCGGTCCACGTTCTCCGGCTAGCTAGTTTGTTTTTTCGCTCACTTCGTTCAGTTCTGTATCGGACGCGCAATCGAGACGTTCTATGCCGTTCTGTACGAGTACGAATACGCTGCAAATATACGAATTTGTCAACAACCGACTCTGTGTTTAAATCCCCAAATAAGCGAACGATCACGCTCAAATAGCGCCAAAACACTCACCCATTCCCCGTTGTTTTGTTTTTCCGTTTTGTTTTTGTTTTGCTTTTCATATTTTAGCCGGGAAAACACCGGTTACGAAATTTGTGGTTACATACGTTCAGTGCAGACGTTAGTGGTTCGAACTTTAGACGAGTTTGTTGTGTGTTTTGTTTTGATTTGTTTGGTTTGTTTGTTTGTTTTTGTGACGCCGTCAGCTGATCGCGGCTGTCAAGCGGCCACGTGTTGTATCGATCGCCGGATGTTTTGAGGTGAGAGCTTGTCGAAAAGATTGTTATCTTAGTTGTTATGATGCATGGTTATAATTTCTTTTCCAACAGTCTAAAATAAATGAAGCGGAACCAAAACAAAACAGATTTTAACGTTTACTTTTATAACAATTTCCTAGGTTTTATTTCGGTTTTTGAAAATGAAGTGAATTATAAAAGGATCAAATACAGAATTCCTAACAAATACAGAATTACAGAATTTACTAATAATTAATTATTTTCCTTTTAATTTATGCATTTAATTATAATGGTTCATAAGTTTAATAGATGATTAGAGTATAGAGACATTTAGATAACAGCAGAGAGAGATGCTATATAGCGATAGAGTTTGTTCTTCAAAAAAGCCCGGTGATGGCATATTATTTAATAATTTAACTCGCGAAATTTACTTTTTAATACAATATGGAATAGCTCTGCTATCCTTATGTTCAGTACTCATCCAATACATCCAAATTCAAAACTTAATAAATTGTTACCTCCTGTATCCATCCAATAATAATATTGTTGCACTCCACAAAATTGCTCTATCAATATAATGTTAAAAAATTCACAGGACGTGTGTAGGTACCGGAGCAACGATAACAGATCATGGAATTTCGCAACGGCAGAGGTCAAATGTCAAACGCCTGTGAAGTCTACTAGCCTGCATTAGGACATTATGGTGGACTAGGACCTATTTTCTTTTCATTGTGAGAAGACCCTGCAGTGGATTTTTGGAACTACCCAATTTATCACCGATGAAGAACAGTTTTGTTTTAAGGAAAAATATAAAAGGTAAAGTGACCACTGCGGCCAATGTTGGCCTCTTGGCCAAGTTGATGATCTGAGGTCATCTGACGCTGTAACTGTATCTTCAAAATTGGGCTTCAACCCTTTTATAGCCCACTGTTGGGCTCGGGTCTCTCCCAACAACATTAATATGGTTGAAAACTATTGACCTCGAAATGTAGAAATAATTGGAATTACCGATTCCAAACATCTCTACATGATCTCTACATCCCACAACACGTCAATAATGTAGAGTCTTGATTTGCCTGATAGAGTTTGTTTTTGAAATGTAGGACACTAGTGGGATCAGATGACTTTCATAGCCATTTTGACGGAAAAACCACGCGATAATTTTATTATGTCAGTCGACTTCCGGCGCGATAAACAGCTGCAGTTCATGTTTAGGTCTGTCTACCAGCGGAGCAGATAAAATGTGATTACTTTAAAATACCTATGAAATGATTAATATTACATATGAGCTAGAATTGCCACATGATTTAATGAAAAGCTATAAAAATTGTTACTTTTTTCTGACAGACTCTACATTGTCATCGTAAATTAGGATTCTTATTCAATTTCTTTTTCGTTATTTAATTTTATGTACCTCTACTTGGTTGCGGGGAATACTAATGCTAATAATATAATATCGTTCCTACATTCATACATTACGCTCTATACATGAAAAGTTCAGAAAACATCATATTATTGTGCCCATGGAATGGATGATCCGGGTATTTTATCGGGTAATTGCCTGTCGTACGAATTCAACTCCTGCGTATACCTACGTCCGTTCACACACGAACAATCCCGACCTTAGAAATACTACGGGAGCGCTCATACTGTGCGCGTCATAGTCGTACATCGACGTATACGCATGACGTGAATTCGTTCGAACACGCGTCCATACTGAGCGCGATTTTTAAGTCCACTCTCATGCGATCACATCGCATATCTGTGCCCGTGTTACCAGCTTTATTCGCGGGAGAATGCGCATGACGTAATGTTTTCTTGTGGTCGTTGCCACGCGCTCTGGTTACAGCGAACACGTACTAATAAGCGCGTACTCGCACTGTGCACTGTGTAATGTACTGTAGTGCATTTACGAGTACTTACGCGTAACTATGAAGATATTTACATATATCGCGGCTTAAATTCAAAAGTAACACAAATCAAAACCTCTCTTTTTAAAGGCCATCGAATCAGAAGAAAGATATCTGATTGGGTATATAATGAGACGAATAATACGTATCTGTTATTTCATAAACCCCGTGTAGTAAGTAATTCAGTAGCCCGTCCTATATTTACCTTTATCCTCACACAAGCAAGATTTAACTCCTACAGTAAGTGGAATTAGGCCAACATAATAATATAATACACAATGTACAGCGCTTAGGCGTAGGTGTACATCCCTTAAGTAACAATACAGTCGCCTTGAGTACCGTGCCTATATTGGGCTGAAACCTTCGCAGTTTACTGCTCGACACGGGCCTCCTTTAATCGACACCACTCCACCCGGTCCCGGGCCCTTTGATTCTAACGGTTTCCCGCTGTCTTCCTCAGGTCATCAGTCCATCTGGTCTGAGACAGCCTGTGCTCTTTTGCCTAGACGTGGTCGTAATTCGAGGATCGTTCAACTCCATCGGTTGTCAGCTACGCATAGGTACTAATAGCTGCAACCGTTTATGTACTGCACCAATGGTTCAATGCGGATTGGTGAAGAAACTGGCTAGTGGCCAGCCTGTGCCTGGGCCAGATGTTATCAAACAGCCCATTGGGCCTACGGTAGGTAGTGGGCAACTCGTGTTGGATGACCAAACCGCTGACAAGGTTTAACGACTGTTATCTTATCTATAACAACCGGGACCGATAGCTTACGTATTTAATTCACTATAGCGGTCACGCATCCAGGTACAGACCGCGAAAGTTGCTAAACTTTTTCGATCGCTAGCGATCTATTCAAGCAGTGTGGCTATGCGTGCTCCTTGCTAGCTACTAATACGAGACATCAATTGAGTAAACAAACACGTCTCAAATTGCGAATATCAAAAACTATTTGCTCCTAAAATTCAGCTTATATCATACAAATGGTACGTAAACCCAGTGGGAATAAATATTTAAAATACTCAAGACGTGAAGAGGTTCGCCACGTTTTGCTACAAATCAAAGAAGTCGAAGTTTACCTTGGACTCGCGCCAGGATCGTAATGGTCTGATACTTCCTTCTTTATTCGCCTGTCTCACTTACGGCGAAGATACGAAGCGACTTCAAGCGACACTCGGCTTCCCGCAAATACATCAGAAGACTGAACAAAAATTTGAAGCCTAGGGGCTGGGTCGATTTGATCTTCCAAGTAAATCGACTTATGGTTTACTATTTTCTTTTTTAATTTTGTAAACACTAATTTACTGCGGATATAATATTTATAGAACAGTGGATAATTATATACATGTGATTTGAAATAATTACGACTATTTGTGTTTTCCTATATGTTATTTGCAGTCGATTCACTGTTTAGATGTCGCGTTGTTTTAATTAATTATCCGTTTACCATGATGTTGTTTTGTGTTTAAATTGGGACGAATTAATGAGGAATGATTTGAGTAGGAATAGTTTTATACTGGCAATCTGCTTAGGGCTCTGCTGGATAGTTAGTGGGGCAGGTAAGGTAGGTGATAGAACCAGGATTTTTGAAGTGAAAACTTCTTTTAGCGCGGTACGCATATTTTTAGATAGGATAAAATCTCTGGACTCGCGACACTTTACGAGACGCAGCTATAGAAGCATATAGAAAGTTAAAGTAACTATGGAAACTGTCAAAAGGAAACATTCATAAATAATAAGTGTATTTTGTTATAGAAAAAGCTAAATATTATAATTATTGTGATTTTGGATTCGACATTGCGATTAATTAAACGACATTTAATGCTTTAAATGTCGTTTCTTTTCTTACAGAGAAACTCAACGGTGTTTTAATTGAACTGTCGTATAAATCACAAAGAAAACACATCTTATAAGTTTTCACTTCTGCCGGTACTCCCGGGGTGTAATTTTTTTCTGCCGAGGGGTACTGCGTAATACCGCGCTCAGTTTGTATGCGATTTTGTACGAATTTAACTAGTACGTATGTATACGTACGTTTACGCACGAACAATCTCGACCTTAGAAATGTCGAGACATTGTCGACATTCGATTGCTTCGAACGTAATTTTTTGGTTATTACCTACAATTTAAATGAGTAGTGGCCCAGTGGCTTAGAATTCGACCTCCAATCGAGGGGTCCGGGTTCGAATCCCAGTGGCACCAACGACTTTGTAAAAAAGTTATGTGCGCTTTATAAAATTAAATATCACCTGCTGTTACGGTGAAGGAAAACATCGTGAGGAAACCTGCATGCCTGAGAGTTCACAAAAAAAAATGTTCTCAAAGGTATGTGAAGTCCACCAACCCGCAGTAGGCCAGCGTGGTGGACTAAGGCCTACATCCCTCTCATTGCAAGAAGGAAACCCGACCCTGTAGTGGGTCATTAATGGGTTACTGACAAATGAGTAGTATCTACTTGTGTTTTAATTGTAAGTAACTATTCGTTAGTTTGTAGACTATTATTTTGTCAAATTAAGTTCTCCCATATATACTTATAATCAGAGCACATAATTGTAGTAGTAATTCTAAACATTATTCTAACAAATACAATAAACTAATTGGCACAAGGCTAGCTAAGCGGGTCGGCCGGAAGTACACTATACGATACCTACTGCGGTTGTTCGTACATTGAACTTAGTGTGATTATATTATAATATTTAATTAGGGCTAAGCGGTGATATAATGGAATGATAGCCCAGTGGCTTACAATTCGATCTCTTAATCGAAGGGTCACGCACCAATGACTTTGTAAAAAAAAGTTGTGTGCTCTTTACAAAATTAAATATCACCTACTGTTACGGTGAAGGAAAACATCGTGAGGAAACCTGCATGCCTGAGAGTTCTCTGTAATTTTCTCATGGGCATGTGAAGTCCACCAACACAGTTGCCTTGCCCGATGGACTGCAGAGACGGGTTACTATTTTGGTTGCAGACAATAAAAGGTAAAAAGTTAAGCTAACCTACCTAGTTAAGTTAAGCTAAATTCTAAATATTTGTTCCTAAAGTTCGTTATTCTTTTATTGATAAATGTTCTAAATTATCCACGGTACCTTAAAATTAAAACAAAATACATACTCTAACTAAACAGTCCTATGGCAATGGAAACATAAGAACAAAAACTTGCTAAACCTCTAATTCGAAACAAAGCGTGTGCCAATCTACTTGACCTCAATGGGAGGTTTAAGCCATAGACAATGGAACCCCATCAAAGTGAGGGAAGTGGCGTCACTATTCGAATTACGAAAGAAAGGAAACGCAATACGGCCTCACCAATGGTATGAACGAAATAACGTCAAAGGAAATATCAATATATTTAAATATCTTTATAGGTTCGCCAAGTGGTCGAAATTCATAAATTTATTGAAATTTGAATTTGTGTTTTGCATGCACTAAAGTACTCAAATTTATCTCTTAAACTCAAAGGTAGTGTGCGTCGCGTGTCTTTTGATGAATTATATATTATGTTTTTAATGCATTTTGGAATTCATGCATTCTTCTACATATAAACTTTAATTGTGTCAAATTTCAAACTGTTGCTCTGTTCGTGTATTGAGCTGTAAAAAAACATCAAAGGCGACACCACATTTGTCTTTGACATGGCTACAATATCTGCCCCCACCTATAACGTTGTTCATAATAAGTTTGTGCACGATCATTAACCCAATTAATTAATTAATTTTTAACAAAAATGTGAACCGAATTCAAACCAAGTAAGAAATGATTGACGTATTATCGTACCTCCCTCGTTGCTGGCAACCAGTTAGATAGTTAGTTATAGCTGATCCAGTTCTAAACCGAGTAAAGTGATTGACGATCAATGCCCATGACAGCTCTTTAGCTCAATTGGTCAATATTCGATACTAGAAACCTAAATATCCAGACACAATAACCAGATGTTTCGAGAGATATTACTCAGATGTTTAGGTACTTTTGTTAGTATGCAAGGTCTAAATATAATTATTTAAGGTTTATGACAGCGTGCATAGCCCCGCTGCTTGAGTTCCTCGAATCGAGGGTTCGAATCCCAGTGGCACGCACCATTGACTTTGTAAAAACGATATGTGCGCTTTATAAAATTAAATATCAGCTGCTGTAACGGTGAAGGAAAACATCGTGAGGAATACTGCATGCCTGAGAGTTCATAAAAAAATGTTCTCAAAGGTATGTGAAGTCCACCAACCCGCAGTAGGACAGCGTGGTGGACTAAGGACTACATCCCTCTCATTACGAGAAGGATACCCGACCCTGTTGTGGGTCATTAATGGGTTACTGGCAACTTTTGTTTTGTAAACAAGTGTTTGAAACGCAGAAGTAGACAACAATTTCAGTGGAATGGACAACAAATTCAAGTGGAAATGTATCTAGATTGATATGACTTTACAAACATGGGATCCCTTCCACACAGTCAATAATAGTCGGAACCGTTCACTCCATTGTACGTAACCTTTGCGATTCGGTTTTGCAACTCGATTGTTAGTTAACGACCCACTTGTGATGTCACTCAAATAACTCCTGTATTGTTAGCGCAGCTGTTAATTTATTTAGAATAGATTATAATAGTCGTACGTTCGTTGATTAAGGATCTTTTGATTGGTGTTTGTTTGTTCTTCTATAAAGTCAAAAATAAGCAAAGGATTGTAGTGATATTTTGTACGGGGATACTTGAGTGACTGGGGAATGTTCACGTAGAAATTAAGCGGCGGATAAAATTATGATTTTTGTGTAGCAATACTTGAAGGGTTGGAGCGAGTCATAAGCAAGTTTTTTTATTGCTTCTTTATTATGTATGTATGAAACTTCTTTTTTTGAAAGAACGGAGCCTGCCGGGTAATCTAATAATTTTATAACTGGCATTAAAACGTGATTTGAGGGCGGCAAAACGATCCTGCCCGGGGAATAACATTTATGTAAATATCTACTACCTATTAGAATATCGCGTAAGAAACCATAAATATTTTCCAAGAAAGTGTTTCTTACTAGGTATGCAATTAACAACTGAAGTTAAGATTATGCGCCAACTACACGTAAATACATTAGGTTCAAGCAACTTGCAAAAGGCGACTGCTTTATTAGGTAAGCAATTAAATGGCTATCTCAATCTTTCCATCGTTCGACCAATTTGGCAACAACCATTACAGTAGCCATGTTGTAAAACAGTTGTCTTAATAACTCATGTGAATAAATTACCGTTGAATTAAGAAACTTAGCATGCACTAATGGTTAGTCTAACTTTTCTGTTTCCTCTGTAAAAATCGGTAGGTAATTTTGTATAGACTATTAACAGTTGTCGGTTAATCCAAATCTAATCCAATGTTCGGAAATACAAATTTCTCCGGAGATTTCGGATTCCGAAGCGAACATAACCCCATTGCTTGAGAAGATCGAAAGCGATGGAAAAATTTAAGCAACGCAACCTGGATGGGTGAACGCTACTAACCTCTCTGGTGGCAAATTACCTGTGCGCTTTTTCTTTGGAGAACACGTTAGGCCGCCAGCCCCGGCTGTTATCGACACGATAACACTAGTTAAACCTTCGTGGAGGCCCTATGGACGACTTAAAAACCGACAGGGTTGGCCACAAACGTATACTTCCACACACTCTGACTAGTAAATTGATATAAGATTCTTCAAAAAAGGCGTAAAAAGGGCTCTACATCAAAGCCGGCAACACACTGGCGACTCCTCTTGGTGTTACTCGTGTCAGTAGGCGACGGTGACCGCTTATCAACAGGTGAACCGCAAGCCTGTATTTCTTATTAAACTGAGTTGTATAGAATACTGTGGAATCTTCACCATATTTATAATTAGATCACGATGCAAAGGACATATAGACTATTATTTTAACTAGAATCATAACATCCAACATACATGGCGAACCAATTACGTACAGTATAGGTCGCTGATATGCATATAATAGATCTATGAATATACTCTGATCATACATGGATGTCATCTTGCGTCAATCACAGACATATAAATTAATACATAATGTATAAATGTGCTTATATGGAGCTCATTTACATGGGACTTATCTGTGTTCTTTGTGTTTGGAAGATAACTATTAAAGGTTTCGTCGTGTGCAAAAGTTTTAGTGATTTACACACTTATCCTAATCAGAAGTCCTTCCTTATCGGCTCGATTGTACTTAAGTAATATAATAAGTGTTGATAAAATAAATAAGTGGCTAAGAATTCGGCCCCCTACTCGAAGGATCCGGTTTCGAATCCCAGTGGCACGCATCAATGACTGTCTTAAAATACGTGCGTTTTATAAAATTAAATATCACCTGCTGCAACGTTGAAGGAAAACATAAGGAAGCTTGCGTGTCTGAGAGTTCACTAAAATTATTTTCTTAAAGGCATTTGAAGTCCACATACCCGCACTAGGCCAGCAAGGAGGACTAAGGCCAACACCCTTCTCATTGTAAGAGGAGACCCGGCCCTGTATTGGGTCATTAATGGTTTACAGACATGTTCCTACAGAATAACCAAAGTCGAATTTAATGAGAGTGAAATCGATGAACGTTTTCTACTTGCAATTTTTGCCAGAATAGGTACCTACTGGAATTTTTCGGAAAGTGGATGTTGCAAATTTGAGTGACGGGCGACTGTGAGCAACCTTGTAGCTGCAAGTGAAGTCACGACCTGACTTTAGATTCACTAGATCCACAAATCGTTATTGTAGTGAACGTTGAGAGCACAGAAATAAATATCATGTACCTATGTTTCTTATGAAAAGAATATTCGAAATAATACGACAAACAAAGTGTATGCAAGTCATTGTATACTTTTATTATGTGTGCATAGGTACTTAGGTTGCCTATGACCACTGGGCTGCAGTGACCACTTAACCAGGTGGTGTTCGCTCTCATTTAGTTTAAAAAGGCCTCAAAAGTAGTAAGCAACTTCCAATTGCAATTCGTACGTACCTAGTTAAATCAAGTAGCTAAGTACCTAGTATTACTTCGTTTAAGTATAGGTTCTTGTAGCCGATAAACCATGCTTATACGCATATAAAAAATTAAACAATCATTGACTCCGATGCTGCAATATGCACCGGACATCAATAATAACTCGATGTGCAATGACACACATCACACACAGTCATTATACGATGGAGTAATGCACCTGTGTACAGTCGCAGGCATACTAAGTATTACATACATACATTTTCTGTATATTTCAAATTGAATGTGGTGTTAATGGGCTGCAGTGACCACTAAACATCAAGTAGTCTGGCCGTTTGCTACTCAATTAATTTAAAAATAATTCCACCTAAAAATTACCTTTGTTACAAATTTATCGACCTGATTCAAATCGAAACCTTAATATGACTAAAACGGCTACAGACGATTATGTTAAAGCGTCTAAAAAGACTACTAAACATTGTATGAGTGAATGTACGGAATTGTTCTTATAAGACATTGTACTTAAGTTGTAAGTACTTGACTCGTCTACCCTATAAATTACAGCACTTAGAAGGTAGCTTTTACTTCTCATTGCTTGTCGTTAAGAAGATTTGTGTAAGGTTTAAAATATAAATGCAAATTTTCTTCGTGGTTTGTTTCAGTAACTTTTAATTCGAAAGAATGTACATGTATCCTGATATTCAGTGGTAACTCTTGATTTAACAGGCGGGGTAACTGACCACTATACTATCGAAGAGCGGCGGTGGTGATAGCCCAGTGGTTTAGAGTTGGTCCTTAAATTAAGCAACACACCCACATACGACCTGAGGTGGGATTTCTTTTATTTCTGAGCTCGGACATAGATGTCAATGATTATAATTGAATACAGTGCTCATTAACATCAGGTACTATATTTCTTACTCGTTCATTCATTCGCACGAATGAAAATCGAGAGCGTGACACACTTCGCACACTTTATAACAGGAAATGGCCATAAATTGTTTAAAATACGTGTAAATATCTCAGGTGAGACATAAAATGGTTTAACATTTCCGGCGACGACTGTACTCCCACTATCGGTATATTGGCGCACGTGTGATTTGAGCAAAGCCTTCACCGTGTAGACCGAATTTGAAAATGGTGCCTTGCATTTTCGTATTTTATATTAGATACTATTATTTATGACTAACACAATATTATAATGGAAAGGCTAACGTAATCAAAAAATACAGATTATCTCCACTTGGTACTTTTTTAAAGGATTTCTATTTAATTTTTGCATATGGTAAGCATCACTGTTTGCATAAGAAGGTAACCTGCATACGACAAACTGCACAGGTGTAGGTGACGTAAATAAGGTAACTGCTCTAAATTATGGTAGTTATCGTATCTGAAGTAAAAAAAACACGTAATAATGTATGCATTTCAACGTCAAATAAATGATAGAACTTAAATCTTCTTGGATTTTGGACAAAATGTGTTGATATAAACAGGAAGAAAGGTTTCCAGTAGAAGTGTTTATTGTTCTGTTCACTCTCCAGTGTACACGCCATACGGTGTTCATTTTCCATTCAGCTTTTTATTGGACTAAGCAACACCAGGTGTGGAAATAAGCAATTTGCCGTTACGAAATATTTTCGAAGGCTTTGTCTAATCTTTGTCGATAATTGCGATTTGCGAACACAGATAGAGGCAACGATTATCGACTATACGAGTACATTAGGTTGCATGCAATCTACTAGAATCTTACTGCATGGTCGAGTTGGTCTCACAATGAGAAGGATGTAGGCCTCGGTTACCACGTTGGCCAATTAGAGTTGGTGAAATTCATATGGCGTTGAGTTCGATATGGGGATCGTAGGTCTCTTTTTTTCTTTAGTCATTAGTGTATTGCACTAGGATTCGAATCCAGACGTTTAGTTTAAGATACCGAATAATAAGCTACTGAGCTACCGTCAATATTTTCACGTATGGCATAATATGTGTGGGTAGTGCGTACGTAGTGCCAAAATGTCGGGAATTTTCCTATCGATTATAAAACCTTCGAATCGAACTCCAACACGGTCATAGTGAAAATAATGTGTTTACTTCGCACCGACTAATCAAATTTTAGAAAAGTATATAACGTTTTAACAACCTACATAATATTTAACTGTATATAACTGCGCGCGCGACTTGACTGCAAAGCTTACAATGGTGCTAGGTGGATACCTAATTATTCACAGTCATATCGATAAATCATACGAAAAGCAACAGTCCATATTATGTATACCTACTAAAAATAAAAGTTGATTGAAACAGTCAAAGACATTTAGCAAAGTTTATTAAGTTCTGCAGCCAAGTCACGCGCAGTCTATATCGCTTCAATGAAATGTATCTAAACAACACAGTCTCGATGTAGCATACTAACAGCGTAATGCAACAAGAACACGGACCACATTAATGAAGGCAGGTCATTCACCCGCACGCAGCGGTCAAAGTTGAGCTCGCTCGTATGAAATCCGCGATGGAATTTGCATGAATTTCCCCCTTATACCTCCGGATTTCGACGAAACGAGGACCAAATTCGTGATTTACATTTATAGTGGACCGATGACGCCAAATTCTAGATTCCAATTTCTGGTACCATAAAATTATAGTACCTAATGCTTAGTGCCTTAAGTAATCGTATCGAGCTGCCATTAGTATGGGAAGATGTCAAAACAGACTCACATATGACATACTAATAACTGTCGCTTACTATTATACGAATACCTTGACGATAGTGTTCATGCTCACGGGACAAGCATGTACTCTATTCATGGATAAGTTTTTCAATTCATATAACCACAATATCTTACAAAATAAACTAATGTACACGTGAAATTTTTATGTGTATTTATCTGATTATCCATTTATCTATTTTAAGAGCTCACTGCCACATAGGGAACGGTGGAATCATTGCCAATTCGACTTGCTTATTTTGGTAATTATGTCACTAACATCGCAGTCACCTTCAGAAATGAATTTAATTTATTTTCGGTCTTTTCCTTCACGATATTTTCCTTAAACAAAATCATAACCGATGGTATAACGGATGACATAAAATTGTGTAAAACGCACTTTTCTTTGAAACGTCATTAGCCACTGGGATTGGATCCCGGACCCTCTAAGAAAGAGCTGTAATTTTTTTTAATATAAAATACTATAATCATGAATATGTGGGATAAGTCACTCTTTAAATATGTATAAGGTTTTTCCAAGCAGTTTACCTACCTAATACTGTAGTGTTCACCCAAATATCGTAATTCATAGAATGATAAACACCATAAGCTCGTGTTTTCGCGTGTGTTCGTCTGTATAGGTATAATTATGTGTGTTCAAGGTTCTTGGTTGTCAAGTCCAAGGTTGATGGTCGTATTTGGACTTCCGCCATGATATCGTATGTCGTGTTTATCACATGTTTCCATGAATTAGAGCACAAATGCTATGTTTGGCAAAATAATGTTAAAACACATGGTTTTAGTAGGTAGGTATAGTAGATGTTGATGGAGTAAATATTTTTCGTGTAATGAAAGTATAGGGTAAGTTGGTATAAGATTGCGCATATAAAAATGGGTGTGTATAAAACTGCCTGCCTGTAACCCATTAATGACCCACTACAGGGTCGGGTCTCCTCTCACAATGAGAAGGATGTAGGCCTATAAAACTGCACTAATCCCAAATTGTCATTTTTACTTTATAACTCAGGAAATTAACAAAGTTCTGTTAATATAAGTATGGAATTTTGTGATTTATTAATAAGGATAAATGAATAAACGCATGATCACAGATATCATAACCATTATGAAATTTATGAGTCTTTGCAAATTGCGCAATCTTATACCACCTTACCCTACAGTTGATGTGAGGATTAGGCTTACGATGAAAGGCCCTATCGCGTCCTTCAATGCACTCGACAAGCGATTGCGTGCAATAGGAGTGTTAAGGGTCAGCCATGAATATTCAAGCTCTGCTTACGTTGCAGATTAGATGGCGAGGCGATGATACAGCCTTATTGCCAGGAAACTCGTTCGTGAAGGTGTTTGGACTGCTTTTGTTTTCTTTGTCTTACTAATCCTTACTAAAATGGTGAGTAAACTTAAATTGAAGAGTTTTTTATCATGTTTATAGTGTTGTGGGACCTTTGCTGTTCAACCTACAAGGCATCTAATACTCAGGATTCCCTAAATAACCATCGCAGTTTGGTATGTTTGTTCATAGATAAATCAACTGGATGCTGAAAGAAATACCGTGAAGTTTTATGAAGTAACAGTCCGGTGTTATCCCGGTTGACCCTTATGTTTCTATGTGTAGAAAAAAAGTGAATATAACCATGTTAATTGCCGTATTTCTTTGCTACTGTTACCCAAAATTATGTAACATACGAGTACGTTACTCAGAAGCAACACGCAACATTAGTCGCGGTAAAAACAATGCATGTTATTCAAATCTATTACAGTGCGATCTATCCATTCATTAAAACTAATAAGAAAGTGATATGCCACGATTGTTTGCAATCTTCCACGCTTCGGTTACTGTTATGTTAATAGTAATAAGTGGCTAGCAATAGGTACCTAGAGAAATAATGGAAACCCACTGAAAATCAAGTCTTATTGAAACAACGTATCAATGAATCACTATGGTGCATATGTGTTTCTCTCGTAAATCTATATTTATAGCACAGTCTTTATTGGTCGGTTTGATATTGACTGCGCTGTTGGTTCACGCGATTGGTTCGTCAATCAGTGTACATCGTCTACTGGTCTAGCACGTGTTCTTCGACGGCTGTACATTGGCCAAAATTGTTCAATAACACTACCAATAATGAACTGCACTCGCGACACAAGACAGTTATATTAAATAATTTCTGGAACTCTTATAACTTAATTATCTACTTATCTAGGAGTTAATATTGAAACTTATTCCTAGCTTTATAGCGTGTTTGAGTTTAAGTCTGGAAGTGAAGCAAAGAAATTTCTTGGTGACTATAACTTTAGAAGAAAAGTTACGTCAGAATTTACCTTTTTACCACTATGACATCATGTTTAATGACTCGCTAAAACCTCAAATAACCTTCTTCTTCACATTAAACATGTATTAGCGACAAATACCAAAAATTGTTTCCAAACCCAAAACGCGTCGTAACTTCAAAACTCCGTAGGTACACTCACCCAAACCGACACGAGTACACCCGTCTACATATTTGATTAACCCCCCAACTTTCGGCTAAGGAAATATTTAAAACGCCCGAGATAAAACCCGAACAAGTTGGGAAATTCTGAACTCGGAGAGAAGTTCCTATCCGAAGTTTGAACCGGTTAAACACGGTACGAGCACCCACAAGAATTGATCAACCATTCCGTTCAGTATCAATATATATCGTTTTTTATAATAATTGAGTATCAAAAGAGCATGCAGATTTGATGTTAAGTGTTCACTGCAGGTCAGTATCTAGATGGGTGACCGCTAGTGGCTAATAACATGCTGCGATAATTCCGTTAAACCTTGTCGACGGCCCTATGATCGGTTTGAAAACATCCGTCACGGGTTGGCCACTAGCCCGTTTCTCCACCAATCCGCATTGAAGCAGCGTGGTGGAGTATGCTCCAAGCCTCCTCCTATTGTGGGAAGAGACCCGTTTCCAGCAGTGAGCCTTAAAAAGGCTTGCAGCGATACTGATTTCTTTAAGCTTACTAGTAACATAGCTGTAATTTTAACATCCGGCGTTTTTCATCAAGTCCCTGTGAGACTTTCTGTTTCTATGATTTCCTTCCAACATATTTTATACAGATGACGTGAAACATTTATACATGAATATTTCGGGGGCAAGCAAGTTGTTCAGCGCCCCGGTACTTACGCCTGCACGTGACTACCTCCACTCGCTCGGGGCAACGCGTGTAAACATCTCATGCACTCTGCTTTCGCCAAGTTATTACAACCTCAGCCGTAATTCGAGGTTGACAAGACATTTTATATTCTTAGTATAGAAAACGAAAATGCAATTTTCCTGCTAACAGCTGTTAAAATACAATTATCTTAATCCATTCAAATCCAAGAAAAAAAATGTAAATGACGATAGGTGTGGCGTATTGAAATTATAATGGCCAACTTCAGATACGTATGTCGTATGCTATTTTATAGCACAGTGTGACGTAAATCCGCAATTAAGCAACGTACACAGCGCTACACGCTATGTGCAACTAAATCGAGCGCAGTGTTAGCGCTTCCATAGTATTTCTAATGTTCGTGCGTGAACGTACGTATACGTACGAGTTGAATTCCTACGAACACGCGTCCAAACTGATGGCGGCCTAATTTAAATAGTAAACTTTAGATACGAGTGTCGTATACTATTTTATAGCACATTGTGATAACTCGCACTGCTATTCCGTAAAAAAGTACATCCTTACGGCAAAAAAGTACATCCTTACGGGGACATCCTTACGGGATGTACTTTTTAGCATCGTAATTTTGGCGTATTTGTGTTACCTACTCGTGCTATAATTATTCAATAACACGTGTCTGAAGTTAGCTAAATATAGCACGGCGTTAAAGCACCCTCGCTGTCGGAGACACGGAGAGAAAAAAACGAACTTCAAAGCTTGCACTAGGATGAAAATTTTCAATCGTTTTACTATCTTAATCCAGCTCAATCATTAAGTTTCATTCCATTCCAAATCCATTCCAAGTAAGCCGAAGTTATCGCGTCTGGATTCGCTGATATTATGCATGCATTAAGGACTTGGAATAACCATGTTGGTAGCATTGAATAAGTTAGTTCCCGGTTCTGCTTTGAGATGTCTGGCCCTGGTTTCACATCTTCAGTTTGTGTTCAATATTAGTTTTTGGAATAAGTTTACATTCGTAACGTCCGCATCGGAGCTCCGAAGTTTTCTTCGGCGGTGAAGTTTAAATGTGCTAAGAGATGTAAAGACATCTCATGCTTCTATATTTAAATTTAACCGGTGATCAATCGTTCTAGAAGTTACTGAAATATTCTTCTTTTTATTTATTTGTCATTTTTACATTAGGTTAGTAAACCTCGGCAAAAGAAGTACACGCCGCCCTTCGACCAGGTGATGACCTAAAGAAGACAATGAGAAACCGTTGGGTTCAAAAGGCCCAAGACTAGGGGAAGCCCATGACTGGCAGTGGGAGTACGAAGCGAGAACATATATAACATATATTCTGCACGATACTCGTAGATACATTGCCCAATTATTTATTTAATAAATAACGTAATAACATTTAAAAGTTCACGTCGACACAACAGCCGTTCACAATGAAGTGTTTAATTTCATTGTGTAAATATTGTTACACCAGCACCAAACACCCAGCCGTTTGTATTTTGTATGTTCCATGTATGTTATAATGCAAATAAATGCATTGTGATCCTTTTGTTGTGCTCGAAACCGTATAATGTATGGACTCAGCTGGTAAAGGAATAAACGATGTGAAAACATCGAACTATTCTGGGGTAATGAAATGGATACCAGTTATTCAGTTATTAAATACCGATTTCATTATTCACGGGGTAATGCAATGGATATCAGTTATTTAGTTATTAAATACCGATTTAAATATTCACTTTAGATTTCAATTTTCGTAACTCTTGTACTATTATCGTTATAAACAAAATTACACACAGATAACGGTAACTTAATAAACCGATAATTACTACTCGTAGGTATTACTCGTACATAATTTGTGTTCACGTCACTTATTACGATAATATGTCTACCGCAACACCGCACCGGTCTATTGAGTGTGAAGATGTACTATGCACATTGCACATTTAAAAAAATAATTAATTTTTCGGTCGCTTAGAACAGTTAGAATTATAGATAAGTTGCGCACGACTTAACTGCAGATCTGAGGAATGTGATTCTAGATTGTGATCTAATTATTCACTTTAAATTATTCACAGTTAAACACAAATTATAGGTACAAAAACAAGCAGTCCGTATTATGTATTAAAAATAAAACTAGATCGATACAATTAAAGAAAAATATAACGTGTAATATTATCAAAATTAGTTACTTAAAATACGGCCTTCTCATTTATGTAGCGAAATTTATGGAACTCTGCAGTCAAGTTCCGCGCGGACCATACTTATGCAGCGGGGCTATGGGCGCATAAAGAAGTCTTAGTATACGGTATCTATATAGATACATTTGTCAGTAACCCATTAATGACCCACTACAGGGTCGGGTCTCCTCTCACAATGAGAGGAACATTTTTTTTTGAACTCTCAGGCATGCAGGTTTCCTCACGATGTTTTCCTTCACCATAACAGCAGGTGATATTTAATTTTATAAATCGCACATAACTTTTTTACAAAGACATTGGTGCGTGCCACTGGGATCCGAACCCGGACCCCTCGATTCGAGGTCGAATTCTAAGCCACTGGGCTTTCACCGCTGCATAGATACATTTATTTATTAGTATATTAATTCACCATCGCGTGAAACAAAGTACAATTACCTAGTTGGTACACTATAATCAAAGTAAAAAAAGTCCATTGTCTCACCATAGCAATTTATTTAGCCTGCCCTGTCATTACGAGATTGCTTATTTCTTATTAAAGGAGCTGGAAAACAGCAGGCTGGGGTGTTAAATTATGTCTACATGCATCAAGGGTTGTCATAATTTTAATTTTAAATAAAAATAGCAATGAAATAATTCAAACCATGATAATTTACTTAAATACTTAAGAAAGTCGTCGGAGACACACACTTATTCGTATGCGATTTGCGAGGATAGTTGCATGCATGTTTGTGACTCTTTCACACAAAAACGGCTGAACAGATTTGGATGAAATTTGTTATACGGATAGTTTATAATCTAGATTAACATACAAGGTATTTTTTATCTCTCTTGGGGTCAAATTCTAAGGTCCACGCGGATGAAGCCAAAAATATTTTTTTGACTTTGAAGCCGTGTGATCTCGCCTCAAGGAAATAATTTGCATAACCCACGCCTTTACAAATGGCTTTGTATTTAAATATTTTTCGTATAAAGCTGCGAAAGCGCTCCGGAGTGGCCTTTCCCTTTCTTCTGGAATACTTTTTATGATAACGATTCGCTTTCGCTTACTATCGTATATCACTAAAGATGCTTTCACTCATCTTGGCGCGCGGTGCTGTGTGTGTGTGTTAAAGTATGCAGTTTTGTGTTGTGTGGCGATGACGTCGTCCGCGCATCACGTGATGTTATCGCTATATGTATGTGCCGATATCGTGTGACATCAAACCGTACGTCATTTCATGAACTCGGCACGACAAGGAACCTTAATGTCTATTCTATAAGGCACACAATAGATTGTCACGATATTTGACTTTTAAGCCTTTTTTGACTTTTTATCACGGGTAAGACACGACTTTGCCGCGATACGAGTGTCATGGTCATACAGAATCAGGGTCCAGAAGTTGCCAACAGTTTCAGTGAGATTCAAAATCAAAATTAATTCAATCAAATGTAATCTCATAATAGGCTTACCCTGTCTGCAGTTTAAGTTTCAGTTCAAGTCTTGGAATTGGCATGCTTAATACTGGCAATTGAAAACGGTTCACTGTTTGACCTCTCCTGACCTTAATTTACCGAGTTCGCAAGAGATTTGGCAACGACTCTTTACCATTTCATGATACGAGGTTAATGCTGAAGTTTGGGTGCCGAAGGTCGGTGAGTTATATTGAGACACTTACTTAATTAGTAGGGAAAAATTGGTGAAAATAATAGCATATCAATATAAGCTTTTAGGTCAACTCGTAGATTTAAATTTTAGGGTAGTTTAAACGTTCTTGATATGTAAACATTCTGCTTTCATAGGCTACATTCAGCGGATTAGATTCAGAGGGCCCAGAATCGGGCAGAGTGACATCGATGTAGAGGCCGATGTCCACCAGTTAATTATGAAGGGCTGAAAGGAAAGAAATAACAGCCTACAGCAGATGAAAACCCTAGACAGGCTGATCTTTTCGGAAAAGTTTTGACGAAGTGATTTGGCAACCAACTTTATTATGATATAAGACAGATGCTCTGAAGTTGAGCGAAATGCCACTTTCCATAGTTAGCGTGTATCAGCTGGGAGAACTAGAACTTTTAGCTAGTGTATTCGAGTGTAGGCAATTTTCTTACAAATTACTTACTGCTGACTTCTAAGATAAGTTACCCACACTCGTTAATATTAATCCTTAGTTTGAGACTGTGAAAGATAGATAGAAAAATCCTTTAAAGAAAACCGAAACTTTACTTAAAAACAAAATCGATGCAATATTGATTTTTATTTTTAACCCCCGACGTAAAAGAAGGGGTGTTATAAGTTTGACGGGTGAAAGGTGAGTTACGGCCGAGTGTTCTTAGACATGTTTGATGAAAATCAGTTGACTCGTTTAAAAGTTGTGGGGGGTGAAAGGGGGGAAGAATAACCGAATGTCTGTATAAATATAATCGAGTGCGGTCTCAAATGAAAGCGCAGCACGTACACATTAGATACAAAATAATATGTTCAATGAAAATTGTCGTTATTGTGACGGGGTTAATTAGTTATATTTTATTTAATTAAGATGAAGAAAATGAGTTTATCTTTAGAATATTAGTAGAGCCAAGAAAAGGAAATAATAAATGAAAAAACACTAAATTACTTTTTATAATTCTTTCTAGAAGCTATTGTTACTTAATGAAAACTTAAATTAATCAAAGTTGTACGTTGATGGAGAGAATAAGAGCAAAATTTAGCGATGCTCATTTAATTAGTGCTCGGACGGGTACACGGAACGGCTGAATACGACTGAAGTCCGGTCTAGATTAGACCATTCTAATTAGCTTAGAACGTAGAACCTTTTCCATTTACGGGCAAAGGGCAAAATAAAAGGCAAAGTAAAAAAAATAAAGGGCAAAATAAAATTTATTAAATACTGGAAAATTTACATCCCCGTGAATACGCTTTTAATGAACGTATACACATCCATAATTGAGTCGATTATCTTCGGGGTATATTTTTTTAATATTTTTTAAAAGTACAGCAAGCAAACAGGCAGACGGACCACTTGATGGAGAGGAGAGGAGTCGCCTGTGCCAGTCATTGAGTAGTAAGTAGTAGTAAGTAGCTTACGGGCTTGAAAGCTACCTGATATTAAGTGGTCACTGTAGCCCATGGACACCCACATCTAACCACAAATAGAGAGGAAATTCAATCTGATGTATGTGAGTACTCTACTACTCATGAGGACTAAGACGTTCGCCTCAAATGAAGGATCTCCGGCAACCCTAAGAACCTTCTTAGTTCCAACATGTAAACAGACAGCTAAGCAAAACCGCCTCGTGAAAATATTTCAGAAACGAAACCCTAAAATATCAACGAATAAATTTATTCCCCATACCCATAAATGAGTTAGCGGCAGTGATGCAATCTGGACCGAAGTGGGCGATATTGAATTAGTCCCGTTAGATCCATTCCCTTTGAGGCAGTCGATGGAGCAAAGTGAATTAGTTTCCGTGCCTAGCGCACGGGGATTTTTAAAACCGCTACCATATTGACTGGAAAATCTAAAATATAATGATTGAGTCAAAGTCTCCGCTTTTTAGGGTTTTGGACGTGTTTTCTTTTTAAATTTAAATTACTTCAAAACCGCTTTGGGAGAGTCTTTTCCTTTAAGGGTAAAGGTAAAGCTCGTATATATAATGCCGTCTGCGATACAGCAAGTATTATTTAATATTGTAAAACACACAAAACTTTAAAAACATGGTGCGTTGAATTGGGATTTGAACTCGGTCCCTTCCAGTTAAAATCCGAATTATCACTGATTAGTATTCTTTTTCATTTCTTTCAACTTATTATATGCTTTGCGTTTATATGGTAGGTTTATCGGATCTTTTGACGTAATACAACCGTGTAAACTTTACCGAAACCACTTTGTTTTTATGCGGCTTCACATCCAATCAAAGGGTGTTGGATCCAGTCGCCGTTGCTAAGCGGATTGCGTTGGTTTACTCGCCTCGCCTCTCGACGTTCTGACAGCCTGGTACCTTCCAACGGAGATTACAGACTTTAATACTTACTAGATCGGATAAATTATGCTTGAAAGGATTAAAATTTAGGCATCTCTACAAATATTGCCTTCGTGCCTTATTTGAAATTTTTTGAAATTTCGGATTTAAATCTCTGGGGTGTGTTTTTTTATGAATTTCATGTTTTTTATGAAAAAAAGAATTGTATATTATACAATTTAATTGTGCTAAATTTCAAATTGATAAATTTCAAACTGCTCCGTTCGCTGTAAATTGTATCCACCCAAATTTGACTTCACCTAACAAGATAAGAAAAGAAAACCTCGGTGCTTTAGTTCTTGAAATTAGCAATGACAGATGACAATTTTGGCTGATTTTAAGACTTTTAGGTAAAGTTAATTCTTAATTCAACCTACGATTTATAAACATTCGTAACATCGTGCAATTGGAAAGCTTTTAGAGCAAATAGTGTAGATCTGACTAGAAATCAGATGCGTAGATTTGTTTTGAATTCAATCAGAGTGGCGTTAGATCCCCTACGATGGCCGAAGATAAGAGGATTGCGTGAAACCTCTTACGACTTACTCACAGCCTGGTACTGAACTAAGTCGGGTCTGGCAATATTCAGTTTGCTGACTTTGAATTTTGTGTATTCTAAAATGGAGCAATATAACACAATAATTCTTTATTGCACAACAAACACATGTTACACACCACCTGTAGGTATGTGGGTATTCGCATAGGTATAGATTAGGGATGCCCAAATAATGTGTTGTATCGATATATCGCATCGTAACTATATTATCGTATTCCTTTGTATCGAGTATACGAGTACCTATGTATCGTATCGTAACCGTATCGCATGCTTTTTTATTGATTACGACTTTTGCGATTTAAAAAGTGTTTTTTAATGAAAACGGTTTTTTATGGTGGTTTTTAATTTAAATACGCAAAAATGTATGTCTTATTAAGAATTAGGAATAACAAGATGTTCAATGGCGCTATTTATCATCATTTCATTAAGATGCAATAGGAACTTTCAAGTTATAAAAGTAAAACAAATTCGTAGTTTCATACGATACGATATTTTAAAGTGATACGTCGATATATCGAACGTACCGTTTGTTCAAAATATCGTATTAAACATTGATACATCGTATTGTGCTGTATCGATATCTCGATATATCGTATCGTGATGGGCATCCCTAGTATAGATAGGATTATTTTCTCTATTTGAGGTTGGCACCTAACACGCGTGGTGAGTAAATGTATATATTAATTGTACGTAAAATTTTCGCTTCGCTTATATAAGATATATTATTATGTATCCTGCAGCTAGAAAACACTGTCCGGCAGCGACCGAGCGTAATCCGATAACGGCACAAACACTACGCTGCAAGCTCTGCGGCTCACGTAACAATGTTAATCCGAAACAACCCTCGCAAACATTAGATATCACTATTATAGACTATCTATTGTAAAAGAAAATTTTTGATACCATACTTCAGCATTTTAATGTCAAACACTAACCCTGTTGCAAATGTTTAAGAAGCGTCGTACACTTTGTGTGTAGTTTTAACTATAGGTTACTTCATTCTTCACACTATTATACGCGTGAATCTGGATCTCCAGAGTCACCATCTCTTGATCAGTGACAGAATCTGCCACAATTTAACCAATTCGCTTACCAGCAGTATAATCTAGCTCTAATTGTCATGAATATAACCCGTATATAGATACGGGATACTCTTTTAGTAAAACACTAAAAGAGTTACAGCCAATCCATGGAATATTCTAAAGCTTCATAAATTATAATTCTCGACATCCTCGTACTCCACTAGATGACAATCCATTAATCCAATTTGACCGTATTTAGATAAATTGTACACACAAATTTAAAAGCTGGGTAATAATGTTAACATTCTGTGCAATATGGCATAGTATTACATGCAATATTATACTCTAATATACCTACAGTATATCATATCTTCCTCATCCAATCTCCATGGATGGAATTAGAGCGGCCCTGTGATCCAAGTAATGACATTACCTCAGTATCTATTAATAATGTTATATATGTATACCACACCATACATACGTGTAGATATAGCATAGTAAAGCAGGTATATAGCAAGAGGCTAGCAAGAACAGAATATTGTATTAAGAAGTGTGGACGTTCTCCGTCTCTCCTGGTTTATAGTTACGATATATCTTAACTGGAATTAAACAAGGTGTACCGCAGCCGTCTTGCGTAATCGGTGGAGTTGGCTGCAAAACTTTTTATGTTCCATTGTCGGCCACGGGTTTCCCCTCAAATCAGGCCTCGACCAGGCCTGCAGCATCATGCTGCTTCAATGTGGATTGGTGGAGAAACGGGCTAGTGGGTAATCCGTATCGGATGTTTTCAAAGCGCACATAATTAATTATATGGCCCTATGCTTATGACTTTCGAGGGGTGTAACGATTGTTACCGTATCGATTAGCGCGGCTTTAATTCGCCACTAGCTATCACCCATCCAGGTACTGACCGCGCCCGACGTTGCTGAACTTCTCGCTGATCAGCTTTTGCTGATCGCTTGCGATCTACTCAAACAACGGAGCTATGCGAGCTGAATTATGAACGCTAGTTGACCTAGCAGGGTCCGTCCTTTCTTTTGTTTTGGCAGAAAAAATCTGGGGTTTTTTCTAACTACAAATGTTTACACATTCCACCCCCTTTCTCACGCTTTTTCCTAGAATAGTTACCATAAAAAGATTATTTTCATTTTCCCGGGAAAACCGAGTAAATAAAAATGTTGTATTCCAAAGCTAGAGTCTATTCATAGAATACGCCGTATTATTCTGTATTTTAAATCTAGTGCGTATTTCATACTCATAGAATACTTACCGTGTACATTGATGATTTACCTTGCCTATAACGAATTTGATTATCTTATGTAGGTAATATTGTATTCATCAAAGGATCACTTCAAATTGAACCGTGTCATGTGAACTTGACTGTAGTCAGTAGAATACCTCAATATTCAAACCAAAAGCCTTTTCCCGGTAATGATCTGTTCATTGATATAATATCTATAATTTGTTCATTAAAATGAATACGCATCCATTAGTGTCCAATGACAAGATGTCTGAAATTTTTTCGAGAATCTTAATCGAAGCTGTTATTAGTTCAAAGTTCAACTTGTGATTTAAAGCAATATTTTGTATCTTATCGTAAAGCATGGATTTTCTAATCTAAATATTATTGAATTTACTTCTGGAGGCAACTATTTTGATGTTTAAATTAGGGATGATGAATAATGACAGACATCTTTTTAGGTTTTCCTTGTAAGAAATGTAGCTGTGAGCGGACACGTACGCTGATAGCTAGAATGTTGTGTCATCATCTGAATTACTTGGAACAGTTAGTTCTATGAAATAGTCAACAACAAATTCATATGGACTTTTACCTGAATAATTTTTAAATTTACCTATACATTTTTTTAAATTACACGGGGGTACGTAATATGGTACTGTACCTATTTAAATCCTATCTACAGACCACAGTCATATGGGCATGTTGCAACTCATGTCATGTCATGTCAGTACCCATTAATGACCCACTACAGGGTCGGGTCTCCTCTCACAATGAGAGGGATGTAGGCCTTAGTCTACCACGCTGGCTTACTGCGGGTTGGTGGACTTCACATGCCTTTGAGAACATTTTTTTGTGAACTCAGGCATGCAGGTTTCCTCACGATGTTTCCCTTCACCGTAACAGCAGGTGATTTAATTTCATAAATCGCACATAACTTTTATTACAAAGTCATTGGCGTGTGCCACTGGGATTCGAACCCGGACCCCTCGATTCGAGGTCGAATGCTAAGCCACTGGGCTACCACCGCTGCAACTCATACATTACGATTAATATCAATAGATCGAATATCTACGAAATTTACTTAGCTAGACAGAATTAGCTTAGTGACTAGGGAACAGAATTTAGGCAGGGGATGATTGATATACCGACCAAGCCACCTGTTATTTACGTTATTAATTTAGGGTTGCCAGTGAATAATAAAATTTTAAGGCCGGATTATACCGCACTGTGAAGTACCGTCAGTGGAAAGCCTTATTACAGTTTAGTTGCTAAGATAAGATATGCTCATTACTGCTTTGAAATGACTGTGGTCGTGAGCATGAACGCTTTCGTCAAAATATTCTTATGGTGAGCGTCAGTCTTTAGTAAGTCATATGTTGTTGACATATGACTTACTAAAGTCTGTTTGACACCTTCCAGTGTTCACGCTCGGGACACTGATGTTGCCTGGTAGGTAAACAAGCTATAGTAGGTGCATTTGCGGTTATACTTGAGCATTCATGGGTTGTAACTAAGACCTCGGCACCAAGTGTAGCGAAACACTGTAGGCTCATAATGTAGGCCAATAAACATGATAAAAAGAGGTGTTTGTAATACTTATTATCGGGTGGTTTGCGTTTCCGTTTGTAAACTATATAAAACATGCAGCTTTTGCTAACTAAACGTCTTAAAATATACAAGTAACTAACACAAGTAGTAAGTAAATAAAACAACGAGATTTTTGAAGTAAGGTAGGTCAAGATTAGTATAATTTGTATAAAACCAATTAAAATCTTGTCAAATATACGATAGCAAAAGAGTGACACCCCTACTCCTATCTCTCCTTTTAATTAAATGCTTCACAGTACTGTTACTGTATTTTATTACGAGATTTGCGAGGTAAGGCGGGTCTACATTAGAACAAATTGTATTAAACTAATTACACGTAACTTTTGTTATGTCCAGATAGAGATATGAATAGATAACGCACGTTGATTATTAGTGTAAAGACCAAGAACACGACCAGAAACAAAAAGGATTGAGTGATGGGAATCATATGAATCATAGTAACATGAAGCCGAATCATTCGTAGATTTGAATTCATCATCATTCGAATCTATACGACTTTTTCATAATAATGACGGGGGAACAAATCGATTATATTAAATAATAGGATCGATTAGTGCGGACTTAATGAAATGGACGACGCCGATTGTGTATTGCACAATCTTTTCAAATGTTTTGACATGGGAAATATTTAAATTTGCGTGATCTATTTAGATCTATATCTGTGTATCCAATGCTCGGGGGATGTGATTAAATAGTTTTTGTAGAGTAGGTTAACGTTATTAAATATTATGGGGTTTACCTGGAGCTATGGCTGAATTTCTGCAAAATTTCAGGCATTAGAAAATGTATGAGTAATTGAGTACTGATCCAATATTAAATAAATAAAAGACAAAAAATACATTTATTTTGTAAAATACTTAACTATAGAAATTATTATCTAGAGGATCTATTTGTTTCAAATTGATTTTTTTTCTAGCAGGGTCGAATCCTCTGCCACGCTGGCCTTTTGTTGTTTGGTGGACTTCATGTGCCCTTTAAAACAAAATAACACTGAGAACATTTCACAGCTATATACAGCTATATACTTTATTTGAAAATATCTTAGACCTCATCAGTAGCAAAGCATTCATTACAACTTGAATAAACTATAACTTTGAAGAGAGAGAAATAAAAAGATTTAACGATATGTGTTTCGATTTTTGGATATTTCACTTTAATAGGACGAATCTAGATGTAAAAATAATACAAATAAGATAAAACTTAAGTACCTATAACCCTAAAACGAAATATATTTAAATTAAAATAAATATATTAAACCCTCCAAGCTATTTCCGAATACAATTTTTCGCTTCAAACCGCGTCTTCCCTTAATTCACGCCCCAAAATTATTCACTCGACTCTTGAGGCAAGCCCCCATTAGAGTGAAAAGATGTTGGCCAAACATAAATATTGCTACACAAAACAAACGAATCTACTCGACGCGTCATTTTTCAACGAACCACGAACCATTTATTTTGTAGGGAAGGTTACAACATAACCCTTTAGTAGGAAGGAAAAATGCTGGCTTTAGAAATGCGAGGAAAAGAACTTTGATAGAATCGAATCTATACTAATATTATAAAGAGGAAACATTTGTATTTTTGTATGTTTGTAACGAATAAACTCAAAAACTACTGGGCCGATTTCAAAAATTCTTTCACCATTGGAAAGCTACATTCAGCCTGAGTAACATAGGCTATTAAATAAAAATAAAAATAAAATAAAAAAATTCATTGGCAGAGCGAAACCTGCTGGGTCAGCTAGTTATACAATATAACTGGTTCACTCGTATTTATTACTATGTTTAACGATGTCTATACCTGAGACTTCTACAGGTGAAGTGATTGATACTGTGCTAGAGAAAAAGCAAAAGAGGTCTCAATATTTTAGCGTCTTTTAGTCGTAAAGATACCTTTACACTAGACTCTGAGATGACGTAATCGTAGTACGGTCGTTTCCTAGACTTGACCACCAAACCTGGTGGGAGTACTCCCTTTGCCAAAACAGGCAAACTTTTTAGCTAAATAGAGTTTAAAGCCGAAAGAAAACATACACTCATGCAAAGAAACAGGATAGACTTCATATAAGACGTACATCAGTTCATTTCTTTGGAACAAAACAGACATACAATAAGTAGAGCTTCGCCAGTGCACGCCTTTGTTACGGGATTAAAACTAAATTTACTACAAACCGTAGTCCGCCGCATAATAGAAACTGCAGCGCAAGTTTTGATGAAAAACCACTACGTACGGTTGAGGTGTAATTAAAAAAGAATCCCTTGAATTAGAAACGGGAAACTGATACTTAAGTAAGTGTTTTTTGCTTGTTCAAGTTTGTTCAAGACGAACTGCGATTATCTTAGATATATAAGTATCTAAATAATCAAACTTAAAATATATTTTTTTTATTAATCCTGAAGCAAACATATCGTACCTTGGCTGGCAAGACTTAAGTTTCCTAAATGGAAAGTCCGGGTTAGACTCCCTACACTGGCTATTAACTTTCCTAAGTTACGTAAGTACCAATGGAGAATATTCTTCGTATCGTCAATATTGCTCAACCACACTCTCAGTAATGTAAATTTTCATTGGTTTTATTAATATCTTTCTCAACAGAGTGATAGCCTTAGCTTCTGGGCTTATTTCTTTCGGCTTATTCGAGTTCAAAACCTGCTAACGTTTCTGTGTATGCATTAAGAAAATAGAAGTCACCTGCTGCAACACTGAAGGAAAACATTGTGAGGAATGCCTAATGCCCTATATTTTCTTAAAGGCATGCCTTAAAGGCACTAGTCCACAAACGAGCAATTTACCAGCGTGGTGAAATACACTTTATATCCTTCTCACTGTAAGATTTTTTATGAATTAACTGCTGAATTAATGTATATTGGTTGTTCATAATCTGTATTGAACATACATGTATTATTCGCGGACATTTTTTTCAATTATCGTTGGAAAAAATTAAAACATAACGTAATAAAGCTTCCTTTCAATCCCTTATACAAAGTATTTTTTCGCAATTTCGAGACTCGGAATATGATTCGTTGGCAGATACAAAGGCATTAGCCGGCAAATTGAAATACTGTTATATTTCACTTGATTTATGAGGAGGCGTTTTCATCAGCGCTGGATACAAATTTTCTCCCCACGTCAAGTTTAGGTCTTTGGCTCATTTCAGCATTACATTAAAAGCTAAGGAACAAGAGAGTGACTCGTGCGTATACGTACGTTCACGCACGAACAATCCCGACCTTAAAAATACTATGGGAGCGCTCACACTACGCGCAACTACTCGTAAGTTAACGTACGCACACTCACTCGCATTGTACGATCGAGATTGAACGTACGTATACGCACGAGTTGAATTCGCACGAAATCGTACTCAAAAAGTGCGGCCGCATAGCAATAATAATAATCCGCATTGTAGTAGCATGGATCCTTCCTTTGTCTTAGCGAGAGACTAAGCCCATATTATGTCGGACATAAAATGTCTAAAATAGGGATATATCATATAACCAACGGTTCAAGGCTAAAAGTCCTATTTAGAAACTCATTTTCATCATGTTTTCATTTTGTTTTTGTTTTTTGTGCCTAATTCGAATTCAGCCCTTGTCAAATTAAGTGAGTTATTAGGTTTTACCTAAATGGTATTTTCGTGTAAACATTGTACTAGATCTACGAGTAGGAATTTGGTAATGTAACCGTTATTCGTTATCGTTTGTAATCCAAACTAATTTATTACTTTTGTAAATTAAATTAAGTTTTTACACAAGGAATATTAAAAGAATAATAATATCTTAATTTAAATATCTATTTTTACACGCTTTATATTAAAAGCTTTTATTTATTTAAATATATTTTTGACGGATTGAAAAAGCCGGTTCCCGTGTAATATTTGTTTTAGTGTACAAGATTGCCAAATTCAATAAAATAGCAGTTGCATCCCAATGACATCATAATGACGTTGTAACTCCATTGAATGAGAATAACAAAAAGAAGGATATACATAGCTGTAGGTTACGGATAACTTCTCATAATTATGCAGATTTCCTCTACTATTTACTAAATTTTGACTTCCATCTTATTTTTAAAAGTGAAAAAAGTTGACCCCCCTTTATTTTTTCATCATTTCATCTAGTCATAATAATAATATAAAGGTCTAAGGCGTATAACAATACATTATCTGAATTTTATCAAGGTATTTTACCTTCATTTTTCCTTGCCAGTCGTTATAATAGATACTCGTAAAACGAAATCAGGTACACACGGGAGACTGTCTAATTCTGATAAAGCTCTTTGTCAACATCAGAGAGATTAATGAGAAAAATGTTTCTATTGGAATCCTTTTCAAAGACGCCAATACGAATTAATAACTTATAAGCCGTCCTGACGTACGATGATTCTAAAGTTAAGGTTACATTACTTAGACTTAAGTACAGTCAAATTACTTAGATTTTAGAAAAAGTATGTTAGCCATATAAAATGCTTTCACTTTAAGTAAAAGTTTTTTATGTGTTGGAGCCCTAGAAGCTCGTCCAGGGTGGTAGAGTACCGCCAGTCTCTTAAACCGTCGTAAAGCAGCATGTTCTTCATTGATTCTTAATGTCGGTACACAATCTCAACAAAATCTCCTAAACGTTGCTCCCGTGACAAATACCTGGATGTTGTAATGCCCAGTGACGTCACTCCGCCTGCGACGTGCACATTATTCTAGAACCTTCTAGATTTCTTAGAATTCCCAATCTCGCAATCTAAACACAAGTAGCTTTATAACGTTACCAGACAAATACCTGGACGTTGCTCCCTTAACATATGCCTGGATTTTCCTGGATCCAACGCGACGCAGAGTAATGTCCGGTGACGTCACACTCTGCCTCCGACGTGCACATCATTCTAGAACGTTCTAGAATCTCAGTGAATGCGGGATTCTCGTAAACTAACAAACGTTAAGCTAACAAACGTCCCAGTAATCTTAGATTTTGAAAGTTTTGAAATATGACACTGAAATGCAATAAAAATGTATGCCATTGGAATTGTCGTACGACCAACGTAGGGGTAAAAAAATATCCTTTAATCCAGATTTTTTGTATCGCTCCAGCCAAAAATCGCATCTTTCAGTTTCTTTACAAAATATCATGTCAATCTATTTCGGTACATGAGACGACAACTCAATCAATCATGACTGTGGTATCGCTTTTACTCTATTCGTAGGCTTCATCCTCGGAGGTTGTAGGCTAGCTGTTGAACTTTTCAAATTTAGCACATATTCATTTTTATCTTTTTTGTTAGATTTTTTCCCATAGCCAATTTTAAAAAGAAAGAACAGAAAACATTTACTTGCACGAATATGAGTTATTTTTTGATTTGTCAGGGCATTTTGAAGAATCTACCTATATTCCCGTTTGCAGATAGATATAGGTATACAATTTACGAATCGATACAAAATAAAGATAGAGGCTCTCGCTTTTTTGAAAAGAAATATTAATTGAACCTCTTGTCTGTTTTGCTTTTCACTAAAGACTTCTACTGGTCTGCAACCATCTTAGTATCAATTTATAAGTTTTCTAAAGCTGCAGTTGCTTACACTTAAAAACATCCTTTGGTCTGCTCCAATTTTAGTAGCCATTTACAAGTTCCTCGAAGCATGCTTCTCAAAACCAACAATTCAGACGCGATCAAAGAGCGACGCTTCACCTGATTGCCAATTTGTCCCGAGATCACCGCCGAACATCGCAGCCATTTATATTGTTCCGGGGATCAGAGATACTTCGGAGACATTTGGGACGGCGATATTAGTCGTAAAAGGAAAGAAAGAAACAGTAGATTAATATTTTATTACTAAGGATTTAGCTATTCTTATAATTCCATAGAATAAAAAATAGTTCGGAGAAAATATGAGAAGCCTTGATTGTAATTTTCTCACAAAATTACCATTTTCTATACTGTAGTAACCGAAATAATAACAAAATATTGGTTTTTTAATTGCCAAATCTGATTTCAAATTAGTTACCTACCAAGAGTCGTAATAAAAATATACATAATTATAAAAGGAAGATAATGGTACTTATATTGAGTGGAGCTTTACGTTATTCCTGAGATTATAGGAACTTCACAGAACGTATCTGATACATTTTGATACTAAACTAGAAATTACAGAAAAATAGTTATTAAAAAAATTAAACCGACTTCAAAGAAAAAAGAATAAAGAGGCTTGTTAACTCATTTCAAATTACGAACCTTAGGTTGTTTTTGAATTCTCCAACTTTACTAACGATGTAGCTTTGAACTTTGGAATTATTGTTTTCATGATTTTTTTAGGAATGTTAAGAACTCGAATGGGAGAAAGCAAAAAAAGGGTTCCGGAATCCGAAAGTTTCGAGGAAATTTTGAAATTCCTAATTTTTCCGAACTTTCTTGTTTTATGATGTTCATAATTATTTTGCAATGAATATCGTGAATGTTTTTTTAAGTCTACACTTTTATTGCATCAGTAAAATAATGTTACCTACGCATTAAGTGCTGCTTATCCATTTGATACTGGACGAACTAAAATCGTTGGTGTGCTATTTTTATTTTACGAAATGGCATTAAATTTATAGCTATCATTGGCCTTTTGGACAGTCAGACAACATTGTTGGTAACATCACATCTTCACGAAGCATTGGAGCGCGAAGAAATATATTTCATTTGCAGAAAGAACGCCTAACAGTAACGTAGCGTGTTGCCAACTTTCGGAATGAAAAAAACAAAAATTCGGGGTTTTAACTTAACCGCGAACATACATTTGTTTAAGCGGTTAAAATGAACGCTGCTGCTTCGCTTTTTAATTCTTTTTCGCCGCTAAATCTCTTCTCTGCTACTCATTTGGTCTTTAATGCATTTTACAGCAATGCGGATTACTTTTACTGTAAAGCATTGAAATGCACGAAAAGAATTCGTGATGAATCTTTTCATTAGCTGTTTATATACGGAGAAAATAAGATAAACAGGCAAACGAACCAATAACTGATGAAGTATGTCACCGTTGCCTACGGACACGGACAACCCTAGGGGGGTTGCTAATGCATTAATTGCCGGCTTAGAAGGAGGGCCCTTTTCACCCTTTATTGAAGATCGTCATACTGACTTGTTCCTTGTTAATAGTATCTGAATATTTGAATTGACATTTGACTGATGCGTTTAAGTTTATGTTCTGGGCGTATGGTATTGTTGTCTTGTATGTGCGCTATGAGTTTTAAACGTTTTTTATTTATATTTAAACAGAAACGTCTCTAAATATAAAACACATCGACATTTCCGTCAGTGTTTCATTATACATTCACACCGCTACCCAAGATCGAGGGGCAATAACCCTCATTATTCTATGCCGAACACAACCCTAAGTTAATTTTTCTTTGTTAATTATTTCGCCGCCGCTCACCGTGTTTTGCAATTCTTTTACTTTCTAGCGATTTAAATTAAAAAGAGGGCCATAATTAATAACAGTTTTGTAAAATCCTTAAAGTTCCTTATTGGAAATTTTTGTTGGGGTATGAAATTTTTATGAGGATTTTTAGGGGGCGGTAAAATCATTATTACTTAGCAACTTTTTTCTTATAGTAGACATTAAATTTTAGGAAATTTTAGTTTTAATCTTTATAACATCTTATCTATAAGTACCTGCCTATATGAAAATAATTTTAAAATCACAAACAAAAGATAATTGTGTTCTTTTGCTTTCTTAACTGTATACAAAGCAAATGACTTTTTTCATTATTTCACGTAACTCTTGCTTAAACTTAGATTAACGAACCGACCAAGATAGCGGAAGTTCGTTAAATTAATGATCGTTAAACCAGAGCTTGCCACGGACTTAACTAGCCAACTAATTTTTGAATTCTTGAGACCGAAAAATAAAATAGACATAATTGTTGCAGTTAAAATTTGGTCGGAGAATTGTTTTTATTTAGAGAAAATGCAGTTATTGGTCCTCTTTTGTTTAATCCATTCAAATATGACGACCTGCGTGGTATAGTTGTTAGCGCGTAAGTGAGATACCTATGCGTCCTAAATTCGATTTGCAGCAGTTTGAACAATGAGTTTAAATTATATGTGCGTGTATAAGGGAATCCTTTATTGGGGCTGAATAAGTATATTGTTTATTTACATATATTGAAAAAAAAAAAATATTGAACGTAACGAATAAGCATGTAGAATTGTAGATATTCCAAAACGATCCAAAAAGCCGATGGATCACTTTACTGTCGTTCAAGCAAACATTTCCAAAGTACATAACACTATCTTTCGTCGTGTTTTATATAAATTCCCGCGTACCCAAAACTTGTTAGCTCTGATAAATCTCTCACTACGACAATATTATTGTACTGGGACGCACAAAGGATATATGGCGCGGAGGGAAACCAGCGGGAATACTATAGAAATCATATGCCTTCATAAAGCTGAGTGCAAAAGTATGTGTACTCAAAAATATGGGAACACATACGTAGGTATTGATACGTAGATAGGTGGTAGGGCAATCAATAAAAGATAAACTAGGGTAGATGACCATCATGTTGCTTGAGATACTTCTGATCAACTGACGATAGATTTCAATTAAAAACATTAGTATTCCATTAAATTATTCAAGTACGTCATAAGTGTTGCAGATACATAAACTGATGAAACTATCATTGACAGACGAAATTAGGTAGATGACTGTCAAGTTTCTTCAGATACTTCCAAGAAACTAACGATAGTTTTTAATAATGTTATCCAGATCGACCATGGTTAAGATGAAACGGATGCATTTAATTTATTAACACTTTAAAAGCAAATGATAAAAAGAAAATTTAACTAAACGATACGAAAATTGGAGAATAATTGAGACCAGAGAACTTTGTAATCACGCGATGACTATACACATAATGTGAAATCTTGCCAAAGTCATCCTAATTAGAAGAAAAGTCGGCACCTCGTTAAAAACTAAGCCATTCAACTAAATTTTAATTTACGCTTCACACAGAAACGAAGTTTCTATATAGACGTTTAATTAGAGTTCCAAACTACGTCCAGAGATACAAAACCTTTTTAACTGAACATTCCCAACTTTAAACAACCATTCGCCGTCGCCTCTTTGAAAGGTGTCTTTGTCGTGAACGTTAGTTTTTTCCGCTTCCAACACCTACAGCTTGCTTTGCATTCTTTTAATTCTTTTCCATACAGAGAATCTGTTCGTTTAAAGTTTCCAAAACCTGCTTCTGTTTTGCTTATTTACAGTTCATTTTTAACTGAGCCGAACTCTTTTGTGTTTTTGCGCAATTTTCATTCGTGACGAAAAAATTCAGTTTCAAATTGTTCTTCGTTAATCGGGCGTTGTTTTGTTCTTGTATTGCATGTTCCCTTTACTTCTTTTTGATGGACGATATTGGGTCGGTTGAAATTTCCGAAAAATGTAAATTTTGGTTGGCTAAAAGCTTTTTTCCTTCAAAGAGCTGTCTGCTTTTTGTGCTGCTTTCAATCTTTACCGAAAAATTGTTTCAGGGAATTTGGGCAGTGTTTTGTTTTGGCATGCATCAATTATGCGTAACTAGTTCTTAATGGTTCTATAATTCTATAATGGTTTATAAAAACCACGTTCTGTTTGCATTTTAGACTGATAGCAATAACGATTTTTAAAGAATTTTTTCAGGCTGTCCCGAAATTCATTATGATATTTTTTTGAAAATCTCCCCATTGCGTGGGAAAATCGTGCGTGCAAAAAAGGACTTAGTCTATCGAAAAAAAGTCTCGAAACTAAAGCGATGTTTGTCCTCAATCATTAATCCTTCTGGGGTAAAATCGATTCTTTTACCGAGAAAATGAATGATGGCTCCTCTGATCAGCTCACCACCATTTACTCTTTACAAATTTCCGAAAGCTGTCAATTTTTGTACACTTTTCAGTGGAGCCCCTTTGAAATCGTTCATTTTTTACACCGTTTCAGTCTTCGCAGAAAATTCGGTTTCAATTTCTCGTCCGTCTATCCAGTTTTATTTTATTTAGAGATTCTTTTGTTCCGGTCGTATACGTTTCCACGTTCATTCCAGAATTTTTGAAAGAAACATTTTCAGGGCTTCAAGTTTTCGAACCAAATGTTCAGCCGCAAAATGAGATTTTTCTTTGAAAACTCGGCTCTATTTCCTATATCTTTAAGTAAATGAATTTGACACAATAATAATCTCGTGATTTGACATTATGACGTCATAAGCCGGGTTCTTCGTATGAAATTTATGATTTTGATTTTTTTGGCAGTTCTTTAAAATAATTTTAATTACCTCTGAGGCCAAAATCCTGTTCACTTCAAAGCTGCGTGTCTAAGTGTCTAATAGTGTTTCGAGATTGCAAATAATTAAGAAATGTGCTGATTACTGAAATAACTCATGTACAAATTGTGTCAAAGCAAGTTTTGCCTTTGGATCTTTTCCGATTTTCTTTATATCTGATGATTGTACCACTATTTCTTGTTACGAGAAACCCAGCGAAGTGGGAAACGAACGGAGGAAACACAATTGAAATTCACGATATTTACTGCAAGAACAAGCTGTATTTCATGCCACGAGTGTTCACGGTTAACTGCGAATTGTCTTCAAGAAGACCGTTCGAATTCGAACAACTGAAGATAAGTACTTATATACAAAGGAGGTTTAAACTATGCTTGTATTTTATTTGTGAAGACAACTCCAGTTTTTTTATCTAGTGGCCTTTTGATTCGATTGAAACCTGATTTCTCTTGTAGAGGTGCTCCAAAAATGTAAAAGACACGTGCACGTGGGTATGGACTTTTTTAATCTATGTTTTTTATTGATTTATTTGTTTTGTATAACATGTACCAATAAAAATATCGTTATAACAACAAGCAATTGAGTATCGGAACTAATTATTTTTGGTTCATCTTTTTATAAGGAACATGCATCAAACATAGAGATAGAGTAGACTCACAAAATTTCAAATTGAAGCCTTTTTTTATACTATATTGCCGTCGTAAAATTTATCTATCGTTTTTCTAAAGCTAGCTTTTTTTCGTTAGTGAGAAAAATTATATAAGGGATTTTTTTTAATTTTCCGGTGAGGATTTTTCATTTGGATTAAGAAAATACACTATATTTTACATCCAAGATGGCATTCGCCATTGGTATTCACCACTTTTATGTTTAGGTCATTTTAACAGGAGTTAACTAAGAATATACCTAAGTTATTTTTCTATACAATTGAAATTCACAATATATGCTGCAAATAACAGCTGTGCTTCGTTGCACGTAGTAGTACTCAGTGATCCAGCGATAAGAGATTCGTATGCTGCTTAGGATAACGAAAATGCTACGATATTTCCAATATTTATGAAGTAAAATTCTGAGCATATTTATTAAAGAAACTTAAATTTATTAAAGAAGCTTAAAATTGTCTGGAATTTTATCTTCTCTTCGTGAACTTATACACAAAATAAGATTTTTATGTTTATATTGGTATTGTATAGAAAGTATTTTTATAGAAAGGTTTAATAAAAATCCTGATGTAAAGTTCTTTGTCGTCTTGACAAAATTACATTTATTAAATATATCTTATTTCTATTTCAGGTAAGCAAACATTTCAAACGATTAAATTGGACGTCTTCATCTTTGTGTGTGAGTACCTTTGTGCGTGTGTTCGTTCAGATACTGTGACTTTTAATACTGCTTAGACATAATTAGAAAAGGAAAAAGTACTTTCAATCCTATTGCCACTCATTTCCTGTTCGCATTGTCTCTACAACGTAGAGATTTTTGCTTTTAACGTAGAGCATAAAATCTCTCTATGAGAGATTATATGGTACTTTTGGCGTCGATTTTCACATTTTTTATAAATTGCCATCGATGCCAAATTAGCGGCCAACTTCAAATAATTTGGTAGTATAGCGTCAGAAATTTAATTGTACTGAGATTTGAGACGCAAAGTACTTAATACTGCAAGATATACACTCTATGCGTCGCTTATGTACTGACCTACCGCAACAGATTCGTCGTTGTGCCGTCGAGAATCCATAAATACCTCATTGCTCTCCACGCAGTGTCGTAGAGTCGTTGCCAGGGACAGTTTATTGGCAATAATGTGACCACTTAAGAAGATGGCGAGTGGTCCAAATCACGCCATTAGGCGTTATGGTACGCGACGGTCATCGGTCAATAGGTACTATTAAATATTTTGAAAAAACAAAAAAAACATATTTATTCCTAGCATAATTTACTATGTGACATACAAAATGAAGCCAAATTAAAATTTTTACTTAAAATGTTTACTTTTTATTGAAGCAAGTAAGAATCTATTTCTTGCTTTTAATAAAAGCAGTTGTGACTGTTATTCCCGGAAAGGGACGGGTTTGGATGCGAACAGAGATAAAAGCAACAATAAACAAAATCTATGAGTGTGGCACAATTACAGTTTCTTTGGAGAAAATTGCACAAATTCTAATTCGTCTATTCTATTCTATTCTGTTCTGTTCTGTTCTATTATTTTCTGTTCTGTTCTGTTCTGTTCTGTTCTGTTCTGTTCTGTTCTGTTCTGTTCTGTTCTGTTCTGTTCTGTTCTGTTCTGTTCTGTTCTCTTCTGTTCTGTTCTGTTCTATTCTATTCTATTCTATTCTAATTCTGAAATACAGGAGAAATAAATGAAATTCATCAAAAAACACACCAGGCACATGACACACACACATGACAGAAATTATAGTCAAATTTCAACTACTACTTACTACTTCTGCAATCTCTAGTATTGATAAAACGCTATATCGTATGAATTGCACCGCGGTTAAGAATAAATTAGTGCAGCAACCCCGTACCGGCATTTAGCGGACTCGCAAATACGGCAATTGTTGTTCACTTGAACGTTTCCTTTGCGTGTTGTTGAGATTTTTTTTCAATTTACACGCTGATGGTCCAAGATCCCAGGCCGCCAGACGTCGCATATTTTCTGCCGTAAATAAAAAAAGCGTTAACATTAATAAAATTGGTTCGTCGACAAAATATACTCACGAAACGTTACCCAATAATAAAAGAAATCTTGTTACATAGAATAAAATCAGTGTCTCTTAGTAACGAACCGACTACGTCCTTTTGTATACGACTTGTATGGAAACCATACAATGCCCCCTAAATTCTGGGAACACATGTTTCAATAGAAGCCAACACAAGAAAAACAATAAGCATATTTATGCTATACGATAGTGAACCTTATCTCGATCGAAACAAAGTTAACTTTGCTTCAAAGTATAAAGCGTCCAGGAAAAGTCGTAAGATGTTTTGTATATGACAGGTTATTATATTGTAGGTGCCTTGTTATAAGGGGAGGTGATGAGTATTAATTTCGTAACAAAAACTGGTTTTTAATAGGCGAAATTGATCCGACTCTTGTAGCGACTAAGCGGTAATAACCCAGTGGCTAATAATTCGGCTTCTTATTCGAAGGAACCGGACTCGAAACCTAGTAGCATTTACAACTTTTTTATTTTATATCAATTTAACAGTTTATATCTGTGATTTTAATATCAGCGATTTGCGTGCCATTCGGATGGGAAGAATTGTTGAGAGATTTAATAATTATATTCATACTGAATTATATTCATATTGATGGACTATGTAGATACACGTTTCGGGAATCGAATCCAGGAAGGAAAAGAGTTTCATATTACCACTTGTTATTGGTAGGTACATTGAACCACTGTCGTAACATACAATCAATAACGTCACTGTGATACGTTTTCACAGTTTATACATGTTATCTTATAGAAAGATAATATTGGTGTTGAATGACAACAGAAGGCAATATTATTTAGCGCCATAAAAATTTACTACAACAGTGCCAATTTAATTTTTGGCAACAGTCTATTTTATTTAGATGACAAGACAAAAAAATTCTTGATACACAACAAATAAAAACTATAATACATGGTAGCTTCAAATTCAATAAAAAACTCAATTCAATAAAAAACTAAACCAGTTTAAAAGAATCATGTTAATTGTATTAGAGATATTAAATTATGTTAATCCATTATTGTTACTACGTTACAATCAATACCCGTTATGTCGTCATTGACTACGTCACTAACACGAGGGGCGCCACGTCACTGATATTAGTACGACCGCTCGGCACAGGATGGCGTAACCCTCGCGGCGCGCCTTATCAGCGGCTATCTGCGTCCTTGTTCCCCTTTAGCGCCTTATATAGCGTTTTCCTTTACGCACGCAAAAAAATCCAAAAATAACGCAAAAAAAATCCATTTTTATTTCATCAACAGATTTCTGTGAATATTTCGAACAATGTTTTCTATGGGGTCGATTTTTTATCGCGGCTAGTTTAGGAGTTATAATCGATTTACTTGAATCGCGCTATAGAAGTTTTTTCGACCGGCCGTATATATACCCGCGCGCCGCAGTCTCGTCGGGGAGTCCCTTTCTACGCAGGCAAGCAGTTGCAGGGACGGAGCTGTTCTAATTCCGTCCCACGTGCACGCGTAGCTTATGGTGGTACGGCTATTGCGCAGTTGTTCTCAGTTGATGCCCAGACTAGAAGTTGTCTGCTCAATCTGAACGAGATGCGACCCGTAAGAGGTCACTGTGAATTTCAGAGTTTCCCTGTCGAATGGGGCTTTGTAAGCAACCGAGGATATTGAGGTCCTCAACACCACTGCGTAGAATCTTTGACTTCCCTTTTGGTTTTTTTTTTGAAATTGAAAACGATTGTAATATCGCTTGTTTTTTATAAAACTCTAGCTTTCTATTTGTACTTTAAGGTAAAATTGAAAATAAATAAATAATAAATAAATAACGCTTCACGCTCATAGCCCCACAGTAGGATACCCTGTGTCGTGGGTGCCATGGACACACACAATACAAGAACACACCACACCCAGACCAGAAACTGAAATTCAAATTCATCATTCAAATCCCTGCTCTGCTGGGAATCGAACCCAGGACCTTCCGCTTTTAACCACTATGCCACTCAGGTCGTCGAAAATGTTATTTCATTGGCTACTTACATATGTCTTCAAAATATTATGTATTTAATTTAATAAAATTACGTTACTTTTTAATTTGTTTTAAACCGACTTCAAAAAAGGAGAAGGTTCTCAATTCGTCTGTATGTTTTTTTTAATATACATATTTTCCTTGTGTCAACTCTGGATATTTATTTAAAATAAAATAATGTTAAGTTTAAATAGAGGTACAAGGATATTTAACTTAACTTGTTGTAGTAGGTATGGGATTAGTAGTTAGCGCAGGGAAACCCCTACCGCCGCCGCCGCTCTCATAATACGCCGTTGGTATTATGAGTGCGGCGGCAAGTATGGTAAATGGTTCTGATCTCTATTATAGTTCAGGTAATAAACGTTTGGTATATTTTAGAAATATGTTCCATAATGTTTGATAAATAATTAGAACGAAACAATCAACTAAGAGATTGCAATTTTTATTATTTTAGACAGCCTCTACGATAAACGATTACTTGCTATTGATAAGGTTGCGGATAACATGCCCCATGTTATTCCTATTATCGAAAGACTTGTTAAGACTGTTATCGAAAATACAGCAGTCGTTAATCCTTGTCGAAAGTTCTATGGTTTGAAAACAATGGACACGATTTGGCCACCAGCCCGTTTCTCCGATCGGCATTGGAGCAGCGCGGTAAAGGTATCCCTTAGGCTCCTCCTGTTAAAGAATTACTTAATTCGTTTATCGTGTACAACTATTGTTATAAAACTATTTGTTTTAAGTTTTGTTTGTTTATCCAGGTTTTTCCTTTATATTTTTTTATTTTCAAAAATTCTCAGATGACGTCACATATGACAGAACCCGTCGATGTCAACTATCTATTGTGTGCGCTGTCAGATCAGATGTTTAACAAAGGGCTGCCCGCGTATTGTTCGACTTTGCATCAAGCCCTTACTACGGGTTCTAGATTCATGTTATACTAGTGCGAAATGATACAATACAATACGCTTTCTTGTATACCAAACAAAATACAGAAACGAATGAAAAATGAATAATTGAAAAAACTTTATTTTACTCGTATTTTTCAAAATAAAGATTTTTTATTTCCATACACACCATACATACATTTAATATTATTTGGTTTAATTTGGTCGTATACCTTCCTTCCTTCCTTCCTTCCTTTCAGCCCTTGGCAGTCCACTGCTGGACATGGGCCTCCCCTAATCGACGCCATTCCACCCGGTCCTGGGCCCTCTGAATCCAACGGTTTCCCGCTGTCTTCTTCTTCTTCTGTCTTCTCCGTCGTATACCTACATCCATTTAATACAACTTTACTAGAAATTTGCTGATGTTATAAATGTGAAAGTATGCGAGGATGGATGAATAAACGTTTGTTATTCTTTTTTGCAAAAACGCTGGACAGATTTGGATGAAATTTGGTATACACGTAGTTTATAAACTGGATTAACATAAAGGACACTTTTCATCCCAATCTGGACCAAATTCTAAAATCGACGTGGATGAAGTTTAGTTTTTCATATTTTGGTTAGGGAAGTGGGGATCTACCAGGCAGATCTACTTTGAGGCAACTTTAAACCCCAGAAGTAGGTAAGTAGGTAGGTAACATTAAGGTTTATTTTACACCGAACAAACTCGCTTATTCGCTAACTCTATATCATATAACTCTAAATATTGATGTAAAAACTTATTAACTTCGAGAACCGATAGTAGGTGTTTCCACTTACATATCACTAACGAATCTCCACTATTGTTCCTCTTTTGTTGACGGTCCGTGATGGCCGCTCTAGTGTTCTGCGAATATTGAACTGTGTTCAAATGTTACAACGAGGTTTTACCAAACATTTTGATGTCTCTCTTGATACATTTCTATGCTAAAAGCTCGATTCAAATCTCCGAATTAAAAGCAAACAAATCGAGTTATTCATACTACACTTAGTAAACATACTCTTATAACCTGCTTACAATGTTGTATGCGTGAAATTATTTTTCCCATTTTGTTTCCCCTTTTATTTGTTTTCTATAAATTTACTTACAGTTTTAGTATCGGTGATCAGAATTTATATAGTTTTTGATCATCTGCAATCCTCAAATACCTACCTCAAGTAGGTAGTTCACTAATGGATAGTCGGGTTTCACACAATTAGAAGGGTATAGGCCTGGTTGACCTTTTAGTACATTATTGCTTTTTTTTTATTAAAGCAAGCCGTTATCGTTAGCCGTTATTAAAGTAAGCCGTTACCGTGTATCGACGACCTTATATACATGACTCTATTACGTACATAAAGGTATCTACGAGTATCATACCATAGAAGATTTCGTTTCGAAAATTTACAGAAGTCATTTATATTTAAAATGATCTCAGTGAACATGACACCATTTATATAATAGGAATTGTAATTAACGTGATTACAGCATGCAACTGACCGACAGACTGATTGAGATAACAAATTAGTGCTTCCGTTCTCTTTCAGCTATTTCGTGGAATTATTGTTTGTGGGTAGATATGTAATTATTGTGGTGATAGCCCAGTGGCTTAGAATTCGACGTCGAATCGAGGGGTCCGGGTTCGAATCCCAGTGGCACGCACCAATGACTTTGTAATAAAGTTATGTGCGCTTTATAAAATTAAATATCACCTGCTGTTACGGTGAAGGAAAACATCGTGAGCTAACCTGCATGCCTGAGAGATAAAAAAAAAACTCGAAGGCATGTGAAGTCCACCAACCCGCATTAGGCCAGCGTGGTGGACTAAGGTCTACATCCCTCTCATCATGAGAGGAGACCCGACCCTGTAGTGGGTCATTAAGGGGCTACTGACATGTAATTATGTATGTAGATATAACACGTATAACACCTACTTATTCGTTTTATTTTAATTGTTGATGCGCGCATCGTCCCGCTGCTAGAGTAGATCGCAAAATATCTTCCACAGTTCTATGTTCAACAGAATTTTTGTTGTGAATTAAAACCACTTTTTATTTCTATACATAAGCACCTCAAGTTTTTACAAAAATACCTAACCGTCATTGTAAATTGAAACAATAGACCAATACAATAATTGTCGGAAACAGCCGTTAAATACACATATCAGGTTTTTGGCAGGATATAAAAAAAACTAACATTGGACAAAAGATTACAAAAAATGTTGCGATTCGCGGTCACCCCTGTGCCCTCAGAGCGACCGGAATAAGGTCATACGCACACTGATTCATATTATTAAAATATTACAAGAGACCGCCAAAAATTCGAATACAATTAATTAAAATTTGAATTTGACAAGTAACGGGATCCGTACACGTCATGTTTGTCTATGTGTGTCTCCTCTCGCAATGAGGAAGATTTTTTATAGTAATTGATTAGCAAAAAGGCATGCGGCCACCTGATGTTAAGTGGTCACTGCAGCCCATGGACGTTCGCATCCAACCTCAAATGGAGAAATAAATCCTATCTGAGGTTGTATCCACTTTGCTAATGAGGACTAAGATGTTCGCCTTAAATAAAGTTTTAATCTAATAATATTTTTCTTTGTTATACAAAGAAGAATAATATTTATTTATTTATAATATTTTTCTTTGTTATACAAAGAAGAATATTATACGTCGACCTGAATTTTGTTTTTAGTTTTATAAACTATGGATATTTTTTTATCGAAAAGGATGCTACATACTTGTTAATAGGGATGTAATATTCTTCATAAAATTATTTAAAAATTTACAACTATCTTTTATTAAATTTAATTTGGAAGGATTTATTTTAACAGAACTTATTATTATACTTAACTGTTTATTTAACTTAATTTAAAAAGTGTTCTATTAAAAAAAAGAATAACAATCATCAAAAATTTTTTTTATTTTTTTGCCATAAGTGTGCCGTTAACCTAACCATGTTACCTTTGTCTCGCCTAACGGATTTAATGTGCCGTAAAATTTGACACTTAGTTGAGTCTGGACTGGTTTTAGTTTTTGCTCATAAATTAGGTCACCCATGAGTCATTGCACTGTTAATGATTCTGATTAGCCTCTAAGAAGCTAAGGTCACATCATATAAAATCTATGGTACTTACATAGTTATTCTTAAAAATATACCAAAAACTCCTTTTAGCGCAGTCGTATAAAATTATTCAATGAATTTCTAGTCAAAATATCCGTAACGCAGCCTTTTCAGTTAAAAGCCTGTACAGATGGAATATTCAAACAGAACCTCGGTGTGATAAAGCCTTTTACACTCGCGGGACACCCACACTCAAAGGTCCGATGTGTTGCGAGTCGCACCTCTGATGACAACAACCTGAAAAATTTAATCCTAGGATGATCAGTGAACAATAAAACTCCTGACTTCTGTACTGGTGTAATTATACTGTGGTTTTAGTGTATAGATAGCAAAACATCTTGGCTGCAACTCTTTTATGGTCCACTATTGGGCACGGGTCTCTCCCCACAACAGGCGGAGGTCTGGAGCTTACTCTACCACGCTGCTCCAAGATGGATTGGTGGAGAAACGAGCTAATGGCCAACCTGTGTCGGGTGTTGTTAACCGCCCACAACCCTCCGACTGCTGTCGTATAGATAACAAAAGGGGCCGTTGGCTTAACGTGCACTCCGAACATAGTAATATCTAGACGTTCATAGAAGGTATAGGCACACTAAAACAGTAATAAACAAAAAAAAGAAAGTCAAATATTATGTCAAACATAATTTCATTAACGTCGATGAAAAGAATCTTCGTTTGAAAACAGTACAGGCAAAAATTAATCTCATAAGCACTTCAAAAAGGACTATGTTTGCGTAAAGAGTCGTTATAAATCAAACAAAAGGAAATTCGAAGTTTGAAATTAATATTTAGAAAAGAAAATCTATCGCCCTATTCTTTGAAAGGCAACATTTAATTGGTTTAAGGGAATATTCGGAGCGTCGTCTGTAAATTTTTGTTTTCATCAAGACATTTAATACGATATTGTTCAAATACAAATAGAAATTTACGTCAAACAATCACTAGATAATGGGTCTGATTGCGTCTTCGAATTCGAGACGAGACGAGATGGATTTCGTTTGTTGGAATAAGCTCCTTTGAAGATTATGTACATACAAAAGTTTTATAAAACGCTGTTTGGCAATATTAGTAATTCTTTATAGGTATTAACACTAAGACTCACTTAGTTTGGACGCGATTTCGTATGAATATGAACTGAATTCGCCGCCTAAGGCGCCGCCACACTTATTATAAGTATCACCAATTATTTGACGTTACATAATTTACATGACATTTTCAATGGAATCACCATCTTTTTCTGTACCTGATATCTACGGCTGATCTCAGTTTAATTTACCAGGAACAGTGTTTGAGATACACAGTTGCGGTACAGGAGTTACCGACCAGTCAAAGGGTGTCACATACACTGCACATGTCGGGATTCTCTTTGAATTTGAATGTTTCAAACGTGTGACGGAAAATGGCATTGAAATTTGCTACCAAAAGTTACCTACGTTCCTACTTACGGGGGTTGGTGGACTTCATGCCTTTGGGACCATTCAGGAGAACTCTTTGGCATGCAGGTCTCCTCAGAATGTTTTCCTTCGCCGTTACAGATGGAGATGTGTAATTGTTAAATATTAAGCGCACTTAACTTTTAAGAAGGTCGTTTGTGCATGCCACTATGATTCGAACCCAGGCCCCTCGATTAAGTGACTGATTTTTAAGCCACTGGGCTATCACCGCTTTTTTACACATACTGGTATCACACCATAATATAGGTACCTATCTCGATCGCGCTACAGTAAATATGGACACGTGGAAATATGATGCTCTAATTACATACGCGTACGTACATAATACGATCTATGTTACGTACTACACGTATACATATCTATGGTACTTACGTATATCTACATATTTATGTTGGAACTACAATCGTTTTTGCTGACTGCAATGTTTTGTATGTCCCATTGTAGGACACAAATGTCCCACTTACAGGGTGAGTGTATGGATATGGTATCGGAAAAGATTAGTAAATAGTTATTAGTAGTAATTTTGTAATAAGTCAGGAGTTGATTGCTATTATAAAGTTCATTCACACTACATCAAATGTTTTACACATTATGCGATGTTAAAGGAACAAAAATAGTTATCAAGCCTACGTCATGCTCGGCTCTTTTGATAAACCACATACTTGGGATAGGACCGCCTTATCACAGTTCAAACGGGGTCGACATACGTTAGCACTTACTTTATCATTTGTACCCAAAACGGGTGCACTTACGATGCCGAGAGTAATGTATGTATCGTATACATTGCGCGTTGAGTAGCCTTTCAGCTTTGATTTACAGTTATGTTGGTAATGCATTGAATGGGTATTAAATACACTAAATTGTAACTAGAGTAACAAAACTTAAATACCTATCTATATTTTCCGAAGCGCGCATAACCGCTTGAGTATAGCTATCGCATGCGATCGAAAAAGTTACGAAACTACGGGAGCGGTCTAGGTGATCGCTGGCACATTACCTACATTTGCGCTTTCGTGCTCGGAGGGCCCGTTAAGTCAGTCCCGGTTGTTGTCGAAAAGATAACAGTCGTTAAACCTTGTCGGAGGCCCATTTGCCGGGGGTATACGGGTTAGCGACTAGCCTGTTCTACGCCAATTCGCATTGGAGCAGCGTGGTGGATTGTGCTCCAGGCCTTACCCTGTTATGGGTAGATGACGGGTAGATCCGTCATCAACAGTGGATTAAAGGGGGAGCCTTTATTAACGTACCTACAAAAAACGACATTATTCAATGTATGATAAGCAATATTTAATATCGTATCTAAACTTTTTAACTTATCACTACGGGTTCAAAGGTCGCACATAACTCTAGTTAAATGTGTTTTAATTGAATGGTTATATTCGATAACGTCGTGTTAACGCGTTCTGTTTGGTTATCGGTTATCGAGTGATGTATGGACATTGTTGTTTTGTTGCCTTTACTCAGTATGTTGATGTGACCTTTTAATATCAACATGGACTGTTTCCGTGTCAAAATATCTTTTGTTTTGTGATGTTTTTGTAATCGGTCATTGTGAGATGTAATTGGACCTATTTTATTTGAAAAAAATTGACACGGCTTCGCAGTAAATCCACTTGTATTTCGTGACGGCAAGTGCCGTGACGCGAGAGCGTATGACGGCATAAAAGATTATGCCGTCATGCCCCCCTGCGGCACAGCTGTCAATGCTCTGGGCTCAATGCTTTGGTATATTTATAACCTGAATTACCATGTAGGATACTTTTTATCCCTCCCTGGACCAAGTTTTAAAACCTACGCGGACGAAGCATCGGGTCGTCTAGTTTACTATAGGTAAACAAAAAGTCCCACGCGAATATATTGCTTTCACTCAGCAATTGTACTAACTTGTTAATCATTTGTTACGGTTAAGATTCTCACATTTTTTGTGTTAGATGGCTGATAATTTTAATAACTGCCCATTATGAAGTCGATCTTGGAACTCATTCGGGATTTTGTTCATCAGATTAATGAGGTGGCAATACAGTAAAAGGCCACAACTTAAAATTTTATTAAATGGATTAATTAATGTAAAGTTTTTTTCATCTATAAATGTTGTTAAAACTCAAACATTGAAGCTTGTCCCGAATTATTTGTTAGTGCCGTGTAACAACGCATGCGGTGGTCACCTGCCGGTTGAGAAAATTATAATATAGAACTCACAGGGATGCCGGTCATGACATTTTCCTTGATTACTATAGCAAATGGTATTTAGTTTTAATTCTGTAAAATTCTCATAACTACTGATACGTATGGTTTCAACCCGCCCTTAGGGCCTCCGACTAGGTTGAACGACTGCTATCTTATCGATAACAAAGTGCCCTCCGAAGCACGGATGCTCGCATTTAATTTGTCATATCACTTATCACTTTCGATCGCTTGCAATTTACCCAAGCAGCGGGGCTATGTGCGCATATTTTTTTTTGTAAAAAGGACAGAACAGTAGTTACGTCTTTTTGCCGCGTGCCAGAATTAGGCTTGTCATAAATAACTGCGGGTCGTAATTTCTTGTTTACGACAAGCTAATTAATCAACGTCTTCTTACAAAGTTAACATTTAATTTTTCTTCCCTATCTTCCCTCTTAGAAGAGCTGACTAATAGGCTATTACTGACTTCAGACGGAAAATACTTCTTTGAGACTCAGTTTTTTAATGACTTCAGATACTGTTTGTAGAACCTTTGATAATTTTTGAGATGGTTAATTAGTGCTTCTATCAAGCGTATTGCAGTTTTATTGGTATATTTTATATTTATTTATTCGTATATTTTAGGTAAACATAGTTCAAGCAGCGCCGCTCTTTATCGTATATATAAATATGTACATAAATACAATTTTCCTGCTAGTTAAATCGAATGATAGACATAACTTTTCGTTTTTTGTACTAAATAAAAATATATTCTTCAAATCGGTTGTGAAATAATGGAGATTTGCGGCAACAAAAAATCCAATCGAAACTTTTTATTTGCAGCCGGTCAGCGAATATATAGTAACTTTTCTGGTTAAAAGTCGATGAAAAAACATTTTAATAGCTCTTAATAATCTTACAAAGAACACGTTAAAGTGGGGATTGCAAAGTTTGCTCTCGAGTTTGAATTTTCGAGATTCCTTACAATTTAGTTGGGTAAATAAAAAACTTTTTCATTTTCGCTGGAACTCCTTGCGTAAATTCCTTGCCTTTTTTCAGGTAAATGACACAACATCGAGGGCATTGACATTTTGACTTCGAAAAGTCAGGAGTAAGATTTTCGTTCGCGATTGATGTTTCGTTGTTTATGAGGTCAGCAACCCTATGTCGGAGGTTGCGTATAATTAAGTCAAGTTAATTATACGCAACCTAAGCGGTGAAAGCCCAGTGGTATAGAATTCGATTTCTTAATCGAGGGATCCGGGTTCGGCAATCCCAGTGACAATAAAGACTGTATAAAAAAGTTATGTGCGCATTATAAAATTTAACTGTTGGTCATTAATGGGTTACTGACACATGCGACCTACTCGTATATACATTTATCTAACAAATTGCTGTGTGTCAACATAAAGTAGTAATTGCAAGCAATTGAAATTTTACAGTGCGATCATCTTGATTCTCACGAGAGGCAACTTGTCTGTATTTAGTCTAATATTAGGTACCACTAAACTTTGAAAATTACCTCTATTTTAAACTACCTACTATTTATTACCACAAGCAAATTAATATAATTTTTAACTTTATACATTTCATTTCAATACTAGTCAACATGATATACAACATTAAAATTGAAACAGGTTCAAATGACAACAACACCCACAATATACCTGAACTTAACTAAACGACATTTTACAAAGCATTGATTTTCTCTGTCAATACGAAACAACAAAGAGCCAAATACAAAGCCGTCTACCATTCGTGTTTAGTATCGTAACAAATAAAAGAAACAGCACAATTTTCCTTAGTAACAAATCTTCAAACACAAAGGCCCCAAACGGAATATTTCCTTCAAGGGTCGTTCATACCGTGACGTCATTTCACACGTGAAACAGTTATTATGTGTACACACTATTATCATTGTACACACGCAATAATACAAGGTTTCCCTTCGAGGGTTGTTCATTTCGTGACGCTAGTTCACACGTGAAATAGTTAATCTGCACACTGTTAATGTGTGTTTAATGTGTTAATGTGTAATTTAGAGTAAAAACGACGTCATGAGCCGGTTTTGTTTCTGTTTGTCTGCCTGTTTCTAAATCTGTTTTTTCTAAAGAATAACTTAGATTTTCTGACTTATGACATCATGAATATTTCAAGCCAATTGAGTTAATTATTTTTATTTTCTCGCGCAATAAAAACATTTTTTAAGATAGGTATTGGAAGTTGAGTTGAGTTTTCAGACGCTTTTGTAAACACTCTTTTGTGGGAATTTCATTATGTTAATGGTGTCCCATGCCAATTACTTCTTTATAACAGACTGAGAGTTCTTCCACTGAACATATTGTTCAAATTATCACTACCAATAAATATTAATTCCACGCTTTTGTTGTCAGACATAACAAACGCATAAAGCATTACCGCGACCTCATTAGAGGCGTCGTTCGAAAATTGGGTGCTTACTAAAAGCTATTATCGTTAAATTGAAGCTATTCCACGCTATAATGCTAACAAAGTGACTTGATCATTACGGAATTGATTTCAAACTACGATAGAGGGATTAGCATTATTCATATTGATAGTGCAGCTTTATGGATTGGGATTATAATATAAGCTAAGGTAGGTAGGTATTCACTACACACACGCACTAAAATACGGGAGGCTTCCTCGAGCTCCTAGGTAGACTATAAATAGGATTTTAATGAAAGGACACGAGAATTTTATGTATAAGACGAGAATTTTATATATAAGACGAGAATTTTATATATAAGACGAGAATTTTATATATGAGAAGATGTCGATTAAGGGTATCATCGGGCGGTCAAGCAGTAAACATATCATTGCCAAATCCCGATAGATGTTCGTGAACAAATGTGTAATGAATGGATTCCAAACATCAACAAATACGTTAATAGGTACAAATGAACATGAAATGTTAACATCATAATTAATACATTAATGATTCTCAAACGTGAAATGAGATTGGTTAATTGCATTTTGCTGAAATATCAACTGGTCTTTGACTCAATTATGGGGAAGTGATGGATGTGATTTTCTCATTACATTTCCTTTGCCACCGCTAACTAGGCATGGCTGCAATCATGTTTGTCTATAAGTCACTAGACTGTGCGCGCGGCTTCGCCCGATTTTCGAACTTCATGTAGAGAAGGGTAAAAAGTAAAAGCGGTTATTGTGATTAAACTATGATAGTTAGATATGTGCTCTCGCGGACAAAAAACCACTGGGCTATCACCGCTATTTATCACCTTATTATATCACCCTTTGCATTAGTCTAGATAAATTCATGAAGTCTGCGCCCTTAGCCCTTAAAGGTGAACACACCTATCTCGTGGTTAAAAATCTGTGACGTAAGTTGTCGATAAGTCACAAGAACACTTTCTTCTCCTGTCGTGCCTCGAATTAATGGCGTTACAGTGAGACATTAGGGCGTGTTCAGATTAGACGACACATATTCACGATGTGATTACTTTTTTATAAAAAAAACCTGCACCTGTAAAGCCTGAAATTGTTATGTTCGTAAAAACTAGGTATTTTATTTTTATTTTTATTGTTCGTCGTCGTTATTAAATAAAGCAGTGTTTTTAGACGATTGTGGTGGTCGTATGCACTTAACCTAACAAAACAATTCTTACAATCTTTAGTGTTAATCTCTAGAACAAAGTGGCATACGACCACAACAATTTCACTGGAATTCGAACCCTCGAATTCGAAATCTTGAGTCTTCTGACCGAACTAGTCAATAGGCTATTCCCACATAATTACACAATAGCTACTAACTATTACCAATTCTGTACATAAAGCTTTCAACTTGGAGACACCCTTAGAATTTTTGAAAACAAGAGTGATATTGCGTATTCGTACTCAGTATGTTCGTGGATTAGACCTTGCTCGGTTAGTTTTCTTTTTTGGGACGCTTAGTATGCAATAATGATTGCACCGGATTTTCGTATTCGGCAGAGGACCTTTGTCACGCATCATAAATATTTCAAGGTGTCGCCTATAGATGTTACCATACTTATTTTTTTAACTTTTGAAGACTGGAATATTGTACCTAAATGTTCTAGAATTTTGATATGTTTCATAATCTCTAATATCTGTAGTAAACCAATTAATAAATCCCCAATAGCGAAATATGTTCTTTTTGAGAAATTAAGCTGAATGTTTGTCACTCTTTCACGCAAACAGTTCATAATAATATTTGTTGAAAGTTTGTTCTCAAGTTAGTATATAGGTATAATTAAGTTAATTATTGTACAATTTAGGTCAACTTTTATAGAATACTTCTTATATCTCTTTGAACCAAATTCTAATTTGGTGGTCCACAATCACACATGGCTAAGTGCGCCATGATAACTTTAATAATCTTCATTCCTTTTTAAAACTAATTGAGCAGCAAAAGTGCATACAGGCTACCTGTTGTCAAGTGGATACTGCAGTCCATGTAATCCTACATCCAACACTTAGTAGACAAAAAAATCCTATCTGAAGTTGTAAAAATCCTATCTGTAGTCGTAGCAAAGCACTAAGATGTTCACCGCAAAATAAAGTATAGTAAGTAAAGGCTACTATACCTCCCCAGCCGAAAGACAAGACGTGAAGAACATACTGCGTTTTGCGGCATGTAGAGTACTAACTAAACCTACTCGCTTTAAGCTAGCCAAGTTTGATACTATATCACACGGTAAGCCAGGTAACACGGAATCTTCATTACATATTCACAACTGTGTAAGTAATATTATTCACTCTTCATCCCTCGAAGGTCACCGTGCGTGACTGCGTGCCCTGAATAGGGTAAGCCCTCCTTAGTTGTATGAGTTATTTAATATAAATTAACATAACTTGTTTGATATCACACGTTAATTTGTTACGTACCCTTTAACATAACATATTTTATCTAAGTGATGAACACAAAGCAGTTTAATTGAAGTAAACGACTATTTAGTACAAAATAAAAATTCCAAATCCACTCTGAACCCGAAAAGTATAAGGAATGTTGTGTTTTTAACTCCCTTCATTTTTGTGCGTAATGGAGGACATTCATTCATATCCGAGGATTAATGGTCCACGTGTTTGACAGATGGCGTACGTGTACACAGAAATAAATACGTTTCACGTGAAGCCGAGTGGGTGGCGTGATCATAAGGTCAACGGTTCTGTGATACGTGTCGCTCGTGGCGAATGTGTTTGTGACGACTTGTGGATCTTGTCGAGAATCGTCTGTCTTTAAAGAACTTAATGATAGTGTTTTAAATATTGTATGTCTATGATATTCGAATTCCTACCGTTGGTAAACAATTAATGATCCACTCTAGGTTTGGGTCCCCTATATTATTGAGAATGATGTAGGCCCTATCACACTGCCTTAGAGTGGGTTGGTAGACTTCACAGTCCATTGAGGTTTTTTAAAATTCTGAAGTAAGTTAGTATTTTCCACCACCCATATTTTATACAGAAAATGACACTTAATTTTGTAAAGAGCATTTAGTTAACTTTTTAAAGAAAATTATTGGTGCTTGCGTCTAGGTTTCGGACACGGACCACTCGTGTGAGAGGCTGAATTCTTAGCCACTAGGCTATCACCGTAAATTCATACTATAACTAGATGATTGATAGATGCAAAAATTCACTCATCCACAGATTTAAACAAAAAATTTTTTTACATTTCGCAACTTTACTTCTCTAAAACCAATTCAAATTCGAAATTCTCTTTCAGAAAACTAAGCACTTAATACTTTTTCACTTCGCGGTCACCCTGGCTCCTTTTCAATGTAGAATGGACGAGATTTTTCTAGACTTCTTATAATAAATGCACCACCTGCCGGCAATGCCGCAAGTTTTTGATTAAAAATGTGATTACAAACTTTTCTTGTCCGTCCTTGTTTTTCACAAAACAATATTTTGTGGTCCTGGTGGCATAACAGTTTGAATTTTTCCGGGAATATTGTGATGGGAAGAAGGTATTCTGTAAAATGTTTTATTTATTTGTTCATTTTTTCTTTTTTGTTTACCTATAAAACTAGGATTAAAGAGAACTCACAACTGCCTTATCATATGACTGACTTCCACCACTCGTCCAGAGATGGCGCCACACGATTCTTAATCACGCTATCAAAGTTTTCTACATCGCTGGCAATACTCCGACATGACGTAATCAGACCAACACATACCGAATACCACAAAATAGTAACCTAAAAAACATTTCAAATCAACTATCGTTCGAAAATCAAATTTACAGCAAGCAATCTACTCCAAATCCCTCGCGTTTTAATAAATGTAATCCGGTCGAAGCCAGTTCAATCCGGTGCTAACCAGTGTGCAGCAGAATTCAGTTGCTAGTGGAGTGTCTCTAGGGATTGCGTCGGGTTGAATCCCGCATGTTGTGAATACCGCTCCATTCGAGGGATATGTTAAGTTCACGATACCGTATTGAGGACGGCATCCGATCGGAGGCATTTCAACTGGAGTGAGCTTTAGAAATTTCCAGCGCACTGACTGGCTAGGTGAGTATTGTACCTGGTCTATTGTGCTTGGCTTGTGAAACCCGGATCTATTTTAGGTACCGGCGATCTGGAATGGATCTTACGACTCGAGGTATAAGTGAGGTATACGTGAAGTGCATATCGTTATGCGTTACGAGAGTAATCTAATTTTAAATATTTTTGCAATGATAGTGAGAAGATACTTAATTTAAAGGGAACATCTTTTCTTATGAGCAGCAAAGCACCTGCATAAAACCTCTGATAGGATTTCTTCTGATAGGTTTGATGTAGGTGTCCGTGATTCTCTAATTAAGGTTGGACGTGGGATCCTTGGGTTGCAGCGACCACTTAACATAAGGCGGCTTGCATCCCCGTTTGCTACTCAATTGAGTTTGATGTGGTTATCCAAACGCTTTGTTTATCACTTCATACCATGTTGTACGCTGCCTATTTTTCCAAAACTAAAAAATTATAGATACATACATATTTTATTGAATTTCTTATATTTTATGAAAAGATCAAGAACAATTTTACTGATTTTAGCACGAAGCGAAGCCTAGTCAGTCTAACATTTCCTAGACTTTAACAGTAACAAAACTCGGACAGCGACACCGACATCTAACAATAAATTACCATGTGTCTGTCTGTTACATCCATTTCCTTTTCCTCGCGATGACGCGACCTCCATACAATGGCCATAATAGGAAATGACATCATACTGTGTGTGCATAATTTAAATCGCAATGTGATTGGGTGTGATGACCTACGAGACGTGACTGCTCGATATGCTGTAAACACGATGTACACTCAGCTGCATAAAGACATTAGGATAGACGAGATTAGGACGAGAATTTTAATTGTCACTAGCTCTCCTTCCTTTCGCTTATAAAATTAATGCGCAATAGAATTAGTGAGGTTTTTCGTCATGCTTGCTAGTGAAACATCAATAATATAAAAATGATGTACCTACAGTCAGTTGTGTTACGACATCCGGAGTCAGAATTTTAATTATGAGTAGCTTTTCACCCGCGACACCGCTCAACATTAGTTAAGATACTTTTACGAATATTCGATCATTGCGCAATTTTAAGTGATTTTTTGAATCAAGTATAATTTAAAAAAAAGTGACATAACGCCCTGAGTAATTTGACTATTTTCTTTAGCAGAATACTTGGTTACAAGTATATCGTTACTTTGACGTTTCCTATAGAAAAAAATATGAATTAATTTAAACTATCCTTTCCTAAATACATCCTATATGAGGTAGACTGTACCTGCCTATCTAATAATGTTAGTTGTACGTAAATTTTGAGTTACATCATTTAATCCACGTGGAGACTTCAATTCGTGAGAAGCATACAGATCATTTTGTAATAGCATTTCTAGAAAAAATCTACCTAATCTAAAAAACTCAAAAAATTGTTTCTTTCTTTATTTTTTATTTAGAGACGTGAGACGTTAACATATCATTTTGCAATATTATTTATTACTAGCTGACCCGCCAGGCTTCGCTCTGCCAATTAATTTGACTAATATCCAAAGTTTAATTGAGTTACAGTTTTTTGTAGATATGTTCTTTAATATTTTAGAACATACTTTTCATCAATAATTTCCCAGCGCATGGGACAAAAGACATTTTAGGACACTTCTTTTACACCTTGGGTTAGGTTACTTAAGTTGTAGTAAGGATTCCTAATCGTCTCTGGCAATAAATATAGCCTATGTTACTGAGGCTTAATGTTGCTTTCCAATGTTGAAAGAATTTTTGAAATCGGCACAGTAGTTTTTGAGTTTATTCATAACAAACATACACACACACAAAAATACAATACAATTTTTTTCTCTTTATAATATTAGTGTAGATAAAAATAAACTTTATACTACTTCTTATTTCAAAACAAGAATTTTCCTTGAAAGAATCTTATCGATTGTCTTAGTCGATGTAGTCTAGTTGGGTTACATTCTTTTTCTAAGAGTGCATTCTTCAGGACATCTCGAACTAACAATATTACCAACAATATCTTCGAGGCCATTCAGATAACGGGCTGCGCTGATATAGCGACGAGTGGACCGATTTGTGAATAAAATCACCTTTAACGATGAATATATTTCTACTCCTATTAGATCTCGTTGTTTTATTAAGTAAGTTTAGGTTTTCTTACTTAAATATTAAGAAGCGCGCATAGTCCCGCTGCTTGAGTAGATTGCAAGTGATTGAAAAAGTTGTCGGCTCTATGGGCAGCTTGAAAATGTCCGACATGGTTTGGCCAGCCCTTTTCTCCACCAATCCGCACTGGGGCAGCGTGGTGGAGTATCCCCCCTCCCTCTGTTGTGGGGAGAGACCCGTACTCAACAGTAGGCTAAATCAATTTTTGAAAATGAATCGTTTGGTGTAAGGCCGTAAGGATCGTTTTTCAGTTTTCAGGGAATTTACTAACCCGCAATCGGCTAGCGGGGAGAAGTAAGGACAAGGCCTATATCCATTTCATTCAAAGACGAGTTCGAGGCCTAATACGGCACAAAAGTGGCAGATAAAATACTTATGTGGCAACTTCTGCCACTCGTCACGAGATGGCGCTACCGGTAGCCTGAATCACGCTATAGAAGTTTTCTGCAACGCTGGCATATAATATTCAAAATGTCTCAGGCTAATAATTTCTGCTGTTTATTAAGCCTACTTTAGCTCATATTTCTACTATTCAATCTCAAAGAAGTAGTAGTCGTTAGTAGAGTCCACGAGAGGTGACAAAATTAGTCATAAGATTTAAATTCAAGCGACTATGAATTTGCAAATGAGCTTTCTAAAACACGTACGACACGTGCTAACAATTGTTTTGGAGAATTTGAAAACAATTGAGAAACAGTTTTGTGACTAGGCTCGAATTCTTTAACGATCGTAGCTTCTCTTAGCCTTCTGCTAGACATTTAGATGATCAGACAAAGAAATACTATATTATACAATAGAATAAATAAAAGTGGGTTCAACTTGAATGAAAAAGAGGCCAAAGTATTTTAGGCACACCATAGTAATAAAAATGGCCTTACACGGGGAAACTGTTAGAAGGCGTTATGTATCACTAAAAAGTGACATAACAGCAGTTTCTGCGAAGATATAAGTGACTTAAAACGAAAAGTTCCCTAATTTTAGGTGTCCCATTTCTGATATACTGACACTCCATCTTCACACACTCCATCTTGACATATAAAAGTCGTTGCCTACTAATGTTAAAGTTAGTAGTACATTTTACCTAAGTAACCTAGGACAAATTACTTAGGTAAAAGCTTTGTTTCGTTCTTGTAATTAACAAGTGAGTCCAGTTTTGAATATCTTTAAATAAATGATGGTGTTACGACATTTATAACTTGAACTGTATATTTAATTCATAATACTCTATCTATCTGTCTGGATATTTCGCTTAAACGACCGATAAATAAATAATTTGAAATCATGAGTCCTGCATAAATAGGATTTAGTAGATTGTGTTCGTTGGAGTGTATTTCAAAGGCCAGTGTATTTCATACGAGTGCATGGCATAACAGCAGGGTGGGTCAAAAAGGTAAAATCCGTTATTGCAACTGTATTACAGACACGGCTTGATCTATTTATGTGTGTGTAGCTAGGGTCAAAAGTCAACGTTGTATTCCGGGGTACTTCCGAGACTCGAAAAGTGAAGGCGCCACGTGAAGCCTGAATCACGCTATCAAAATTTTCGACATCAATGAAGAGATGCCCCAATCAATATTCACAAATCAATATTCACTTTCTCTAAATTTAAGAGAATTCCTAACTATTGAGCTACTTGAAATCCATCACAAAATCCATTCCAATTTTCTGCTTCCGAATAAATTTCAGATATAATTCCGAGACGTTTTTAAATGTCTATAAAATTTTAATATTTAATGCGCAGTGTTATCTTAGCGGAGTTACGTTAAACGGAAACGTATCCGGGTGGAACCGTAAACAAACCCATAAAACGGTTTAATGCACCTGAAAGATATTGGTTTTGAAAACGTTCCAGTCTTGCTGCCATTTTCATTTTCACGTACGACCTCAAATAGTTCATTATTTTTGAAGTTGGACTTGTATGTCACAGATTCATTTGATCTTAGATTGTCACTAATTCTCATGCATACCTGTAGGTACTATAACTACTGTAAGCACGCTCTTTTTTAAATAATGACACACGTAATTAAGCCTGGGGAGGTTGTATTTTATTTTGAACATGCTAATATTCTGAACTACCAGGAGCATTTGAAAAAAAAATGTGTGATAGCCTCATGTGGTATAAGCTACTTTTTACCACGGAAAAGTGTGTTACATACGAACAAATTTATCGGACAATTTTAAAGTCTCCTGTTGCTGATTTCAGCCTCGCTGCAGTCCGATCCTTAACTTGTGTTTGTATGTTTGTTTTCTTTTTGACTCATTGGCAATCACCCTTCACGACTCACGACGGGTTATGTCAGTGCTTGCAGTACCTATATAAAAAAATAACATAACTTGTATACCGGCGATAAAACTGGTTTATTTATAAGAAAGCAGTAAATGTTCCGAACGCCTGGAGTTTATCCGTGACCTTGTAGGCTTGTACTCGTCAATCCCTTTTTTGAGATAGGCGCAAAATGAATGCGAATCGAGATACCTGTCGATATACAGTTTGGAAGCTGAATAATAGACGGAAATTTCCTATCATTCAAATACCAACTCTAAAACTTCACCCTAAGGTATATTTTCGCGTGACGTGGACAGTGTTTGATGTTTTAGGCCCAATTACAATAGAGACAGATAAGACCAATATCCAGTAATCCGGATTTGGGTATTGTTTTTCCAACTGAAGGTCTTAGGTATTTCATTTTGGCTTGACGAATAAAAGATTGTGTGTTTAGGACCTCGGTTGAGCGGTTGGATCAGATCTCATTTTGTAATGGAAATCACTTTAAGGTATTGAATATAATACGCCCTCGATTGACTTTTGATATCTTAAAGTGATTTGCACTTTGATCGAAACTCAGAATATGAAAGTTTACACCATTCACAGGTCAGTTCAAAGTGCTAAATCTTCCAATTTTTTTTAATGTACTTTGCCCTCTAATCAAATTAGACGGACGCAGTACTAAGGTTAACAGGGAGACTTTTCTTTGGCTGTTACAAAGCTATGTCGAATGTCTTTTTTAATTTTCACAGCACTAACTAAAAGATTAGGGCGCGCCATTACAATTTAATCACAATCGTGTCATAATGGTTTCATACTGACTACATAAACGTTATAATAAAATGGTAATTAATGGAGTATAATAAAATGGTCAATGGAGTATTAATTAAATGGTAAGCGGTGGAGTTTCATAAGCGTACAACTTATACTGTACTATTATAATATTTTAAGCTAAAACGGTTTCATATTGACATCATAACGGCAAATTTAGACTTGCTAACCTATTCGTCCCTTCATCTAGTTGTTGGTTATCACAAGATATTGTTTTTATAGAATTTCCGATTTTAATTTTTTTAACTGAAGTTAAAACTCTAGTTACACAATGATATATCTGTACAAACAAATTTGCGTCAAACTACCCAGAAATTCCCTAAACAAAACCCGTCGAATGCTTAATTCTGTGTTACGTAGGAGCACAAATCTCTGATGTTGCCACAAGTTTGACAAAGACGGTATCTCTGCTCCGAGACTTCGTGATTCATCAGCGCTCCGTAGGGATGCTGTGGCCGCCATTAAACTCCTAATTCTGAGCTTAATTGCTGCTTCACAAACATCGTAGAACCAAGAAATTACCCTGAATTAAGAAGCTACAATATTCTGAAACAAAAGTGAGAAATTTTGTGCGATAACTTTTGAGGTACTTATAAAAAAAAACCAATAAAGTTTTCAGGTCCTCTGATTCATCCATACATAGTCTAATAGCTATAAGGGAAAGTGCTATCGTCTCTGCGCTTGAAAATTGTTTTACAAAGACATAAAAATTTTGATGACATTTGAAATTTATTTGAAAAAAAAAAAACTTTCTTTGATTTCCTTAGAAAAAAATCGACCAAACTTTTCCTTACAACTAAACTAATGTATTATTGTCTATATCTGTGTTATCACAGGGTATATCTTTTTAATTTTTTTGTATCTAGGACTGTTGATTATAATGATTATTCTCTTACGGAACGGTAGAGAGATGGCAGCACAATTTTAAATGACCTGCATATTTTCTCGTCCACGAGTATGCATATTAATAAAAACAAACAAATGAATAAGTTCATGTTAAACAAACGCTTAATTCACTATTATCACTGAGACATAATTATGAGTATTTATTCAGTGGATAATTTTCATACGTTTCAACATGGAAAACGCGATATAAATTGAAAGTTTGCACAAAGCTCTATTCAGAGCTTAGTGACGTAATCAGTTGAAAAGCGCAATAATAATTACGAACCAGTTTCAAACGAGTTGTGCAATGTCAAAAGCTCTAGCCTTAGTGTCAGCGACAGTGTTTTAATGATACTATATTTAAATATTTAAAACTGGAGAAGCACAAAATAATATGTACCATCAAAAAGGATTATTCCTATCTGTCCCCCGATTGTGTCCCCTGCAGGTGACGGATAGGAATAAAAAGTTCGATCTGTCCCCCATTTAACGAAGAGGTGACAGATCGAACTCTATTCACTGTTCAACGGTTTTATCTGTCCGCCAATCGCTGATTGTGGGACGGATAGAACTTTTTTATTCCTATCTGTCCCCAATTAAATATAATATTATTATAAAAAGTAATGACACGCTACAAGCAACATTTCATTAAATAAATGACTAGTGTGTTTTGTTTTATACCTTAATGTTAGAGATATTTCATGATATACTCGTAGAAGCTGGGAAGAATGAAAGTAACATGTAACGAATCTATTTTAATATTTCAGTTCTCAGTACCTATTCATAACACCTTGAGTATTCACAAGCTCACCGTTTTAGCAAGGGATATTTTATTTTTTATGAGGCGAAACGAAAAATGTTGTTGGTAGGATTTGTTTCCTGACCTCTTCTGAATCCTCATCCACCGAGCCGAACTTTTCAATACTATGAACACACTTCCAATATACCATTCTGCCATTTTATTTGTTTTTGGTTTCTCTTTTGTTTGATGAAAGACTTTTTTCATAGTTTTTCTACGTAATTTTACCCGCTGTCACTGGTGCCATAGAACGCGAAAGCCTGTCGGTCAGGAAACAGTGCGCACGTGGGCTGTAGATTTATACACAACCGGACACTGGTTTATTTTGTAATATCAGGTAATGTATACGATAATTATAAAAGCCCAGTGACTAAGAATTCGATCTCTTAATTGAGAGGTCTGAGTTGAAGTCCTAGTAGAGCGCACCAATGACTTTCATAAGAATACGTGATCTTTAAAATTGCACCTGCTGTTACGGTGAAGGAAAATATCGAGGTCGGTCTGAAGGAGACTTCTCCATAATGTCCTCAAAGGCACGTGACGTGAAGTCCACTAGCCTGTATAAGGGCCAACGCAGTGGACTCAGGCCTTCATCCTTCTCATTTTAACAGCTGGTTTAAGACCTGATCTTTCTTTGGGTCGTAAATACAAGTAGATAGACAATAGGATGCCTCAAACACTTATCAAAAATATCTGCCAGCTCCGTAGCTATTATAGTATAGGGTGAATTTTTCAAGTGTGTATGGATGGGTCCTTTGAGTATTTTTCGCTATTCCTCATAGTTTGGATGTTCCCATCCACACACACATAAAAAATTGTATACGTACGTATACGTACGTACGTGTATACGAAGTCCATCAAGAGTAAGAACCTCCGATAAACTTCAAATATACAGACTACTATGCACAAGTACTGGTATGTACTCGTAGGTACAACTGTTACAAACTTACAAAGTCGAAAATTTGTTCCATTCAGTGCCAGAACTTGTGTTACAGGATAGCTGTGGAAATGGCAGATTCAATCGAAACTTACAAACTTTTAGAATAGTTCGGATTGAACACATGGCATTATAGTTTTCTGCGAAGTATAGTTAAAATATACTCGTAGCTTTTATTGCAACAATTGAAAACGCTATTGTAATACGTAATGATTTTTGATGAACAATTCGAAATGTTAAAAAATACCATACGCTTCTCACTTCAAACAAATACTTCAAACTTCACACACTCATACACATTCTCTGCAACGTGGATTCAATGGATAATAACTTATCTATATAAGTATGTAGGTATTTAAAAATATACAAAATATATGTAGGTTTATCAGCTATCTGGTTTCCATAACACAAGCTCACAGCTTACTCTGGGTCTGGGATCAGAAAGCCATGTGTGAGTTGTCCCACAATATTTATTTATTTATAGATCGTACAAGAAAATCACCCCGAGCAGAAATAGAAAAATAAACTAAAATACAACTTTTTGATCCGCTGGGAACCGAAAGCAAGGCATTTCTCACAACACACTGTTCAGCGCCACGTAAGTTTTCAAAATCGATAAAGCAGTCATTGTCAAATTCACCATAAAATAAACGATACTTGAAAATACAGTTAGTCATACAGTTAGTATTACATGCACACTAATAAAAGCGTATTAAAACTATGACTGAAACAGCGCATAACTTTTCAGGTGCAGTTATGTGCAGCTGGCAACCGACAGCTTGTCATTAAGTTACTCGTGTGTCAAAGCTAAGTTCTATTAAACTGCAATTTCATTCGCTACCTCAAATTGTTAGCCGACCTACCTTCATTTGGGCCAACCTAGATTTACTGAGATGTCTCACTTTGGACGAGTAACTACTACGAATAAACGTATGAAGCTGTAGCGGATGGGATTTTGCACCAACATTACAATTGACGCCACTGCACGATAGATCAATTCTCATTCAATAAGTGAAGAATTAGTTTTCATCCCCTGAAAAACTTTGAAATATATTCGAAACAGCTTTTGCGCGTAAGGCCTCATAGTTTTTAATTTAATTCTTTTTTTGTATTCCAAAATGCTACATTTTTACAGAGATTCGCGGAAACCTTTATTATAACAGCAGCTGTAACTCAATTTATTTTCACGCACACTTCACTCACGATAACCTCCCCAAGTTACCCGTTATTGGTACGACACAAAGCTGCTAGATTTGCAGGAATCTAATTTCCCACAAAGCAGTTGCTATCTGCTTACACAATTCCAACTGGGAACTAGATTAACTTGAAGCGTTGCTCAATTGCTTGTCAAACTACGCAATACTGTAACACTGGCTGCTAAAGGTTGTTGTTCCTTCTGATAGCCTGTTTGGGGAGATATAGGTACATAGATCGTAAGCGATTATCTGTACTGGGTAATTGTAGGTTTATACCCGTAGAATATCCATGATAGAGAAAAGAACAGAAATAATGACAAGATAACAGAAGTGGGGCGACCGTTTGGGTCAACATCTGAGTCGATCGAGAGACTTGTTGAGCCAACAATTGGGCCAACAGTAAAACTAATAGTTAATGTAATAGTTGAGTCAACGGTTTGGCTCGAAGTTGAGTCAATAGTTGGGTCAACAGTCGGGTGAACAATTGAGTGTTTAGTCAAGTAAGCTTCTGTATCAACAGATGAGATCAACAATTGATACAACGGTTTGGTCAACAGTCGAGTTAGTGTGGTCAAAATCGGGTCAACAGTCGTATCAAGGTCTGCTGGCAGTCCCGCAACAGTTAAGGACAAACATTATTTATGATACTATTTTTTATTATTTTGTAATTTTAAATAGAATAAGACTCTTATCATCGTTAATTATCATCGTATAGAATACTAGCTGACCCTGCTGGGAAAAAATTCTTTTTTATTTGTTATTTAATAGCCTATGTTACTCAGGCTGAATGTAGCTTTCCAATGGTGAAAGAATTTTTGAAATCGGCCCAGTAGTTTTTGAGTTTATTCGTTACAAACATACCTACAAAAATACAAATGTTTCCTCTTTATAATATTAGTATAGATAAAGCCTAAATATCATTTCGTTTTAAAATTTAATAAGCTGCAATAAAATTCAGATATCAGAATTAAACCGTGCCCTAATAAACACACGTAACATTTTACAAAATTACTTACGAAGGTACGTTCTCCAACAAGAATATCGCGATGAATAAAGAACATTGTCTTAAAACAAAGCCAAGATACAGCCCCAGGCGGGGACAATTGTACTAAGCGTTCAGGCGAGCAATACATACATATAGTTAAACTGAAAAACATATTACATAAAGTTGCTTTGTTCTTGTTATATTTCTTGCGTAACCTAGTTGTCTCAAAGATAAGAAATAAAGTAATTTGATTTACTAGTACTGGGTATAAAGGAAGGTAGAGAAAACGTTCAGCAATGTCAAAATCTTCAACTTTGACTACGGTGTTAAATGATGCGATTAGTTCCTCAGTCAGTAAACATCGTTTATTGGTCTAGCGTGTGTTCCTAGGCTGATATACATTAGCCGAAAGCGAACATAATCCCTACCACTCATCACATGAAGGATATTATAAATATTTTTAACAAAAATTACTAGTTTTACATTACTTAGTCTTACGTAGTTACTATTTATTAGGTCGGTATATAAATGAAACAGAAATACCAAGCTATCTTCGATATATAGTATAATATACTCTCAACGAATTTACCAAATAAAATAAGGCCCTTTCCTGGGACAAGTTCAAATTGCTTATTACAAGAGCGACTGATGAAGGGACGAGCAGCGGCCATCTTGGATTTCCAAAACAAATGAGATTAGACATGGAAGAGGAGTTACTGATTATAAGATATCAGCTTTATTAAGATCGTTGGATAAAGAAATGGCATCTATTTTAAATGCGATGAATAGAATAAATCAGTCCGATGTTTGTCTTGCTGTTTACTTAGGAAGAAAATTAATTCATTTGTGCAAATAAACGTTTTGTGTCTTTAAATTCGAATAATTTTTATGTTTCAGGTACTGTATTATTAACAAATGGTGACCCACAACTGTAAGTAGGAATGTTTTCAATTTCTGACTTCATATACTCAATAAACATTGCTAGCAGCTAACTACCGCGAGTTACCTGTCGAACTGCGGTCTCCATTTCAGAAGCCGTTGGTGTAATCTTCTGATCGCATTGGCTGAAGTGGCCTTCCGCTTACCAGCCTTAAAGACTATGTTAGTAAGACTAAGACTTTGGTCCTTTTCCACTGCTCACTGAGCGACTTTAGCCATGAATTAGCCCCACCATTAGTGTCAACGTCTCGACTCCATAAGTCATGACTGGTAGGACGCACAGATCGAAGATTCTGCTTCAAATCCTGCAGTAATAATATAACTAGTAATTTCGAGTCAATGGCATTACGGCACGTTTTTAAAGTCGACAATATAGACACAGAAAGCACCGAGTCAGAACACTTTCAGACGGGAATCATTAATCATTGTGAGTATTACGAGACGGCAAATGCTACGGTAATGAGATTAGAACGAGGCAGACGTTTATGTATCATCTGCAATGTAGAGTATGGTATCATTAGTATTGTCCTTTGAGAGATTGTGGGATTGTTTGCATCGATTAAAATATAGTTGTTGGTAGAAACCGGCTTTCTTTGTGTAGCTCCAATGTTTCTTGGCCAGTGTCCCAATGGGAAGAAAGGTCCTCGAATGGCGACCACGTCAAGCCAAAAGTAACACAAGCCACCCTGCTAACAAGTAGGCTAACGATCTGAAGAAGACAGCGGGAAACCATTGGACTAAGGGCCCAGGAACAGGTCGAATTAAGTACTTTAGGGGAGGCCCATTTTCAGCAGTGGACTACGAAGGGCTGAAAAGAAGGAAAGAAGGAAGGGATGCTCTGAAATAATAATATTCATTTGTGAACCTGTCGCTGATAACTCAACCGTCACCACGTAGATTCTTGATAGATTATAGAAACTTTAGAATTGGATCAGACAGGGCTAAGAAGGATTATTAATCCAGGTTCTAAATTATTTGCCAAAAAAAATTTAATCTAAGTCTGTGTAGTCATTTTTGCAAAACATTTATGGAACCTAGTGGGACAAGTAGGATTATAGGTTAGATATAGGAATAGGACTGAGTATTAGAGAAAGGATAAACAAATAAAATAAGTAAAAGCTTTTCCAAAGTATTAAGGAACACTTATTGGTGTTAAATATTTTAATTATTATTGGAACAGCTACTGAGCTACGTTCTTATTGTAAGCCAATTAACAATCAAACAAATGAAATTAACTTCCTTTCCACAAACGAGGACGGAACATTAATATTAATTTTGCTATCAGAATTGTGGATACCGCACAATGAATTGTTCCCCGTAGCTCAGTCACGACTTAGATTACATTCAAATCCGTAACAGGACTGTTTCCAATACAGATGGAATATCCAAAATTGGTCCGCCAAAATGGACGTTCCTGGATCGGCTTTTGGCGAAGATGGTTTGGCTTTAACAGATTTAGTATTTACCATTCAAATGGAGACTGTTCATTCCTCTCGGTAGTTAAGGTACAGTGACATCTGGATTATTGGTTCAGCCGTGGCGTTTTAATTGGTTATAGAGCCGCCGTAGCTCGCTAGTCAGTGGTAGCCTGAGGCTAAGAATTCGGCCTCTTTCTCGAGGGGTCCGGGTTCGAATCCCAGTGGCACACACCAATTACTTTCTTAAAGAAGTTATGTGCGGTTCATAAAATATCACTTGCTGTAACGGTGAAGGGCAATTTCGTGAGGAAATCTGTGTGTCTGTGATTTAAAAAAATGTCCTCAAACGCATGTGAAGTCCACCAATCCGCACTAGGCCAGCGTTATGGACTAAGGCCTGTGGTACGTCATTAATAGGTTACAGCAGCTTTCTCGCAGATGTACCTTACCGCCAGCTTCTTAATCCGCTATTTAGGAGCATGTTTCTCATGTTTTGTGTTTCGGTTTGGAAAGGAGTTACCGGACATACTCTATTTGAAATGAAGATGTTAGTCATCATGAGTGGGAACAGGCCCTCAGAAGATCTCTCACAAGATCTCAGAAGGGTTTTGTGATATCTAGGCTATTTGAGGCTAACATTAATTCATAAATTTTACGGACTCCCAGTTCAGACTCGCACGCTGCCCTTTCCTCTGCCAACTTTATAATTTCAAATCCTGTATTATTTTCGTCGCAGTACTTTAGAGTTGAATGTAATCTCAGTCGTGACTGTGAGACGTCTCATATAAGGCCAGGACTTATCCGAACCGCGATAGTGTATCATGTGCATTGTGCGGATTTAAATGGGACATATATGGAACTAACGATCTACGAGTACCACGTCTCGTACTAACTACCTACTTTACAGCTTATAAACCGTACAATGTGTGTACAAAGCATGTTGAACTAAATTCTCCACCACGCAATTTGGTCGTGGTCGTATTTCGGGTTATGCTATTTGTTCATAGAGCATCCGATAAGGTTTAGTGACTGCCTGACTTGACGACCTGAGTGGCGCAGTGGTTAAGACGCCGGTGCGCTGCGCGGAGGGTCCTGGGTTCGATTCCCAGCGGTGCAGAGATTTGAATGATGAGTTTAAATTTCTGTTTCTGGTCTGGGTGTGTGTGTTCTTGTCTTGTGTGTGTGCATGGCACCCACGACACAGGGAATCCTAGTGTGGGGCTATGAGTGTGAAGCGTTATTTATTTATTATTTATTGCTATCTTATCGATAACAACCGGGACCGATGGCTTAATGCGCTCCCCGAAGCACGAAAGCGCACGCTTAATTCGCCACTAGCGGTCACCCATCCAGGTACTGACCGCGCCTGACATAGCTGAACTTTTTCAATCACTTGTGATCTATGAGTACCCTATATACGAGTATTAAATATATATATATATATATACGAGTATGTCAGTAACCCATTAATGACCCACTACAGGGTCGGGTCTCATCTCACAATGAGAGGGCCATAGTCCACCACGCTGGCCTACTGCGGGTTGATGGACTTCACATGCCTTTGAGAACATTTTTTTTTTAACTCTCAGGCATGCAGGTTTCCTCACGATGTTTTCCTTCACCGTAACAGCAGGTGATATTTAATTTTATAAAGCGCACATAATTTTTTTACAAAGTTATTGGTGCGTGCCACTGGGATTCGAACCCGGACCCTCGATTCGAGGTCGAATTCTAAGCCACTGGGCTATCACCGCTTATATATATATATGTAAATATATATGTATTTCATTATAATTTATTTCAGCTATTCCATTGCTCGCTAGAATGCGTAGCAGCATCTAAGGAACGCGTGCGTCGGAATCTCTAAGGAAATTCTTTGAAATTACAGCGAATGTTGTACTATAAATATTATTGTAAATACCAATACAACTTCATCGAACAATTTGGCTTGTTAGTGAAAACTGATTGTTACACGAACAGTAGGTACCTGTAGCAAGCGTATTCTAGAAACATTTTAAATAGGAAACATACCAGGCTTAATAAAAATGGCTAAGCCACCAAAGAACAACCCAAGTTTTTGATCGCAACTGATAAAACGATAGACAATTAATCGCTACAGATTCAGACTTCGGCGCTTAAATCAATTTCGATAATAGTTCAATTATTTTAACAAACAACAAATTGATTTCACAGAATTAATAGCAAAATGGATGGCGATCGGTTTTCGCTCGCAATTTGCGTATAACCCTTACATAATTGCCCTCAATTATTCTTAATCGTTGTATATTCAGGCATGAAGTTCCCATTTGAATTAAACTATTTTTAATCTACTTACATAAGGTTTGTACCTACGTAGATATTCTTTATGACCTATTGATTGTAACGTTATATAATTTATACATCCTACTTTCCTACTATTATGGTGGATGGATGTTTATTACTCTTTCACGCCAAGACGGCTTTTTATCCCTCTCTGGGTCAAATTCTTAGGTCAACGACGCAGTCACGGGCGGAAGCTAGTTATAAATATTGAAGAAAACCCACCATCTTTATTAAGGCAACAGAAACCAAAAGTTTTCAGACTTTTTTATAACTACTAACACAATAATAATACTAATACCAATACCAATAATAAAACCAATAACACATACTACTACACGTACTACATGGATTTAAATGCTATTTATTGCTACATCGATAAAAACGGCATTCTTGTTTAGGTACCTGGCATGCTACAATGGCTTCACATATTCTCCATCTTTCAATCAGGCCTTCGTAGTATGCTGAGTCTCCCCTAATCGACGCCACTCCCTCTGGTCCTGTACCCTTAGTCTGAGTTTTAGCAGTTCCGAAACGAAACGCACACATACACAGCTTACCAGACGAAAATGCACAGTGTAATAACCAACAGAGGAAAAAGATTTTTAGAAGAGTTAAAAAATTAATAAAGCATTAGATAAATCATCACAAAAATTGCTTTATTTTTAATCAACACTCTTTCAATGTTTTATAATATTAATGAAACATAATAACCGTGAATTGGCCGTAATGCACTGTAAAATTTCGAACTAATATTATCCCGTAGGTAATAACTAATTGTTAGTATCATAATGTCTAACGATAAGTATTCATATCTTTCACTCCATACAAAAATTTGATTTTAAATTTTTTAACTCCTCTAAAAATCCTTTACCTCTATTTGTTATTACACTATGGACTCCGGTGTAGTAAGCTGTGTATGAATTACGTATCTATCCGAAACGAAACGCACAAACGTTTCGTTTCTGTATCGCTAAAACTCAGACTAAGGGTACAGAAGCCTTTAAATCCAACGATTTCTCGCTATGCTCTTCAGTCCGACTGCTCGCCTCTACGACCAGACCAGACCATATACTGTTTCAGCCGATATATGGTTGCAATTGCAATGCTGTTACTCATTACATTTGCTACATTTTATATCATTAACAAGCAATGAATGAATGATACAGTACAATGTTTCCAGTGAACGGAAAGAGATAATTGCACTAATGAAGCAGTCACGGCGGGCCATTGACCTTGCTGAATGAATGGACAATGCGGTACAAGAGATAAGGGCAGTGCTGTGAAGTCATATAATGATATTTTGTTTGACAGATTTAAGTAATTGCAAAAAATGTAGCAGTGACAGCCCAGTGGCTTCGATTGGGCCTCTAACTCGAGGCGTCCGGGTTCGGATCCCAGTGGCACGCATCAATAAACGCACGGACTAATTTTAAAAAAATTGTGCTAAAATTAGATATCGCCTGCTGTTACGGTAAAGGAAAAATCGTAAGGAAACCTGCATGCATGACAGTTCTCAAAAGAAAGACTCTTCATCATTTCCTTATTGCATCAGTGCAGGTCTCGTCACTTAAATGTTCATAACGACTCCTTGCAATTTCTTCTTGTCATGTCAGTACCCATTAATGACCCACTACAGGGTCGGGTCTCCTCTCACAATGAGAAGGATGTAGGCCTTAGTCCACCACGCTGGCCTACTGCGGGTTGGTGGACTTCGCATGCCTTTGAGATCATTTTTTTTGTGAACTCTCAGGCATGCAGGTTTCCTCACGATGTTTTCCTTCACCGTAACAGCAGGTGATATTTAATTTCATAAATCGCACATAACTTTTATTACAAAGTCATTGGTGCGTGCCACTGGGATTCGAACCCGGATCCCTCGATTCGAGGTCGAATTCTAAGCCACTGGGCTATCACCGCTGCCGAATTTCTTCTTACCATCAAGTAAGTAACTCAATTTGTATTTTAATACAAATTCTCACGGGTCTTCCTTCTCGAGTAAAGCATATTAAAGCTTATTTTCAATACAAATTACGCCGTCCCTAATGTGCCTTCATTAGTTTTTCTGTCAGACAACCCTAATGCTTCTGCAACGGTCACGATTGTTCTGTCATTTTCGTTTATAATAGCCATCTCCGCAACAATGTCTAAGGGCCAATGCAGACTTCATCCAAATTAGTTCAGCCGTTTTTGCGTGAAAGAGTGACAAATATTCATCCATCATCGCAAATTTTCGCATTTATAATAGTAGTAGGACAAGCTGTGCCCCCGACTCCATTCGGTGAGCTTAATTTGTGAATAACAGCATTCACTAAGTTAACACTTGCTTGTTTATTTTTTGCCTATAAGTATCAGCATAAAAAGTATTTCGTACGTTTTTCGGAGCTACACAGAATAGCATATTTTTTTAAAATTTATTTATATCTGATTATAAAGTGTTCAGTGTGCTGTGTTCCTAAGCAGAGCATAGTTGATGCAAGTAATATCTAAGACAAGATTCAATAATAATTGCGGAAGTTATTGAAAGCCTATAATTTGATGGGTCCACTAGGTATGTAAAACAATAGCATAGTTCATGAAGAATATCTATAGACAAAAAAGTTAATAATTGCCATGACGAATATGCCGCTTCACGACGTGTAAAGAGGCTGGCGGTAAGGAACCTCGCCGGGCAAGTTACGAAGGCTCTACCACCTTATAAAGGACCCACTGTACTGACAATGAGAAGGACGTAGGCTTTAGTCCATATACCAAATCGATCACTTGATATTGATTGATTTGGTATACCTATGTTTTGCTAGAGACAATGATAGAGCCTGAAGTGGAATCACATAGCGGTACAAAGTTACATCTTTAAGCTTTATATCTCGAGCACTCATAAAACCTTTTATAGGCCTTTCAGAAGAATTGACTATCTGAATTAAATCCGATTCGAAAAATCTTATCAAAGAAACGCTGACAATAAGGGAAATCAGTTGAATACATTTCAGGTACTAAATCAATTGAGCCATACGCAATTTAAGGGTCTACAATGTAATAATATGTATACGAGTAGACCGTAGAAACATATCGAACAGAAGATATTTCCAGTCCCATACTTTGCAGGTGGAGTTTTAAATTTTTCAAGAGGTCATCTTTTTGTATAAAACTAAACAAACCTACATCACCACTTTGATAGTAAGTGGTCACCACTGCCCACAGACACTTCCAAGACCGATTCATTTCCATTCAAAGACATAGAATTGTTAAACTAGCATCCATTAACGATTGCAATTCGATCGCAAGGGTTCAAAACTTTTTTCGTCATTCGCTCGAAGCGCTCAATGGCCGAACGAGTGAGAATCGTCGATAAACAGCTAATAGAGTACTCCGGAGCTGGAATCAATCATCGCTATCGCTTTGTTGCGAACTGCGATTACCGTTCATTCAATCATTCGTTCAGTTGTGAACGTGCTAAGTCGTCGTTTCATCACTACTGTCCAGATTAATTTTAGAAATAGAAGGAATGAAACTGTCAAAGTAGTTTTTAAAATGGATTCGTAACTTCAAGAAGGTAACAAGGAGCTGTTAGATTTAGAAAGCATGGGCCCAATGGAAGGGCGACGATTAAAAGGAAGGAAGGCCAATGTGGTATTTTAAAGGCGAATGAATGATAATTTGATAATAAACAGATTATGATACATGTTTACAATCACTTAAAATGTAGTATATTTTATTTATATAAAATAACAAATTTAAACACAAACAAAAAGGGTTTACAAATTACACAATGATTCCAAACGGTAATATTATAAAAGTAGAGTATACGAAAAATTACATCAATGAATTTCATTTTTGCACCTATGAATGTGATACATTCTGTAAGTCTTTTCTGTTATACCTCGCTTCAGCTCTTACCAGCGTACTTTTATCAGCGATTGCCACACGTTCGACTGGCTGCAATGGATTTGTGCAGAATTTTTGGCACTGGGCCTGGCGACTATTGGAACGAAATGGCGCAGTTAGCGCTGGAAATTTGGAAATATTTTACTTCGTATGGAGGTTGGAAAAATTCGGGATAATGTTTTGTTGATGTCAGGTAGAACAAAAAGCTTATGTTGGCTCAACAATAGAAATGAGACAAAAGTAGAGACTATCCCAACATATACGAGTAGATAATGTAATTATTGGAAGTAACTGGATGCGAAGAGCCGAAGATCGGGCTCAGTGGCGCGGTTTGGGAGAGGCCTATGTCCAGCAGTGGGCCAATCTCGGCTGAAGATAAGAATAAGATAAATATTTAGACAGGTCATAGAATTTGACAATGTGCAGGTTGGATAAATCTGGTCCGGGGCGCCAAATTTGCCGAAATGTAGGATTTATCTTCCTTTCTACACATAACACTTGACTCTAAACTGATGATAAAGATGCATTAAATCACGACCATCTAAAAAGATAGACAGACAAATAGCAAGGCAGACTGATAAAAAAATGTGGACTGAACGATGTTAAGACAGAATTAAACTATTCAAGCAGAAATATAGCTTAATGCGAGAGCATTAATTAGCTTCGCTGTTAATGTTCTAACCATTTATCTGTATGGGCTCTAGGGTATCTGTATAACTGAGGCTTTAGCGTGAATTTTTAAAAAAGACTGTCGTACAAAAATCATGTTTACATGCGCTTTAATTTGAATTGAACCCATATTTGAAACATTTTCTAGCCGTATGAACAATTGTAAAATCAAAGAAAACCACTCCCAACGAACTGTATAGAGTAAATTAACAAATAATTAATACTCACTGAGTTCAAATTGCCGACTGACAAAATGAAGTGTCGGAGGAAAAGAAGAAAGGCGGGAAAAGTCGCAAACAGAAAAAACTAGGCGCATTTTACGCGAGGCCTCGAGAAAGAAAAAATCACTTGAAATTATTCGAGTTAACTCCCCGTGAAATCTTACCATTAATCTCACAACTGCCTACGCGATTCAGGCGCGGGTTCCACCACCGACGAGTAATAAGTCAACCTTTTGACTTTGAATTTTGAGTCTTTTAAATGTCCATCGACCCGCACTAGGCCAGCGTGGTGGACTAAGGCCTACATCCTTCTCATTCTGAGAGGAGACCCGACCCTGTAGTGGGTCATGAATGGGTTACTGACAAATGTTCAGCGCGGGTAGCCTCACTGTTCGAGTTGATCGCAAGCGAATGAAAAACTTAATCAACGTAGGGAGCATTCAGTACCTGCATGGGTGATCGCCGTGGCGTCTATCTATCTCCCAGTTATATTGATAAGAAAACTGTTGAACGTTCTTGGTGCCCTTGCAGTATGGGTAGTTTAAAACATCCAGCACAGATTGGTAATTGTGTGACACCTTTGTGTGTGTGTTTATTGAGTATGTGCCTAGTGCATAAAAGCTTCCCAAAGGACTGATGAAAGGTACAACCAATTTTCAACCCAGCACCTAAGCACGGAACTGACTGATCACTGACCGCGCCCGACGTTGCTTCAACTTTTTCGATCGCTTGTGATCCACACAAGCAGCGGGACTATGCGTGCTTTCACTCCTTCTCACACTTACGTTTATTGCTTTCTAGCCATCATATTTTCTCGCTAACGATCAGACAAGCGACCAAAGAGATACATTAGTAGAAACGATCTCGCAGTTTATCTATAGCAGATTCGCCGTGACATCGGATGATACGAATTTTAGTGAAATAGGAGCCTTTAATTTATCTTCTTTCTTTATCACGACCTTTTCCGATCGCTGTGTTGCCAAGTACCACTTACTTTGACCTATTATCGTTTTGAGTTGAGTCAGTAACAGCATTAGGTCTACTCACGCCCCGGGTTAAAGTATTCTGGTGCCCACTTAAGGAAATCAATATAGAGTGTTAATTTTTTGCTCACTTCTTTGCCCAGTGGCTTTGTATTTGGCCTCTCACTAGGGGATCCGGGTTCGAGCCCCAGTGGCACGCACCAATGGCTTTCTTTAAAATTATATGCGCTTTATAAAATTAAATATTACTCGCTGTAATGGTGAAGAAAACTTCGTGAGAATTCCTGCATGCCTGCGAGTTATCCATAATGTTCTCAAAAGCATATGAAGGCCACCAGCCCGCATTAGTCCAGCATGGTGGACTAAGGCCTACATCCTATCATTGTTCGATGAGATCCGACCTTGCAGTGAGTAATTATTGGGTTAAACAGATAAACAAATACAATTTCTGCTACATAACATACCATAAAATAATAATAAGTAAAGGAATTTCTTACACACTAAATAGATTTCCACACAAAACGCCAGCGATATATTAAACCGTAGGAAAATTAGGAATAAAATTAATTTCTCCTAACGTTTCGTTGGCACGATATGAAATAGTGGTCTCGTTTTAGTCGCCTGATTTATTTAACAGTGTAATATACTTTAGGTAATTTTGTGGCCGTTTTTCATTTAAATTCAAAATTTCAGCTAAATTAGTACCTAAATTTGCTTTACGAAGGTGTCATCCACGTTTTCATTATGAAATTTGATTTCTTTAAGAGAGATTTTATTGAGTGTAGGTAACTAAATCATGTTTTTATTCTGTAAAAAAATAAACTTTCTTTCATAACCATAACAGTAAAGGCCATAGTTTATCTACTTTTTTGAACCAATAATACTTTATTCTTATTAAGGTAGGAATTAAACATTAAAGTAGGCAAATTATTTCTTAATAATATAGCACCGGAACTAAAACAATAATAATTGACTCAACGTAATAAAGCCATGTAAAGCCTCGTGTAATGTATGGCGAATGAAATAAAGCTGCAAAAGGTTCAGATCAGAAGCGACTTTGAATTTTGCTAAATCGATTCATAGAATACAAAGCACCATGAAGCATGTTTTCTTAAGGCTATTCTGCCCTGGCTAAATTATTAATTATTGTTTTTCGTTGACACCTGAGCGCAGTGTAGTCAATTTTGCCATCCTTAATTTTGGCCGGATCGCTGCATCAGAGCCTGGTCTAAATAAATCGCCCCGCGTCCCTTTCAACAGACATTTACCGTACTTGGCCCACTTGCAAGCTGTTGGTTGTAACGGAGATCAGACATTCAGACTCAGATGCGAGTGAGCGGCCCAAGGATACCAGACCGACAATTGCTACACCAAGGAATATTCAAATTACTGTTTCGCAATCGGCTTTAGTCATACTAATGATAACAATGCAAAAGTGTGTGGTACAGTCACGGGCAAAAATTTAATTTGACCGGATATTATAAGGAGCTTACTTGGCCTTTATATTGTTGAAAGCGCCTAAATTATATTTAGTATACCTACCCAGTGTCGTATAGTATACCATGTGACCTAATTTTTTGTCTATAATTATCTGTCTTTAATTCTTTTTATAATTACATAATTAACATATAAGTATATTTACAATATCTTATAAACTAATATACCTACCAACAACTTGTCCTAATTGTTATGTCGCACGCAAAATTTGCTAATACGAAAACCTCGTTGCGTACATTTTGTCACATGTTGTTGTTGTTGTTAGTAACCCATTAATGACCCACTACAGGGTCGGGTCTCCTCTCACAATGAGAGAGATGTAGGCTTTAGTCCACCACGATGGCCTACTGCGGGTTGGTGGACTTCACAATCCTTTGAGATTTTTTTCTGAACTCTCAGGCATGCAGGTTTCCTTACGATGTTTTCCTTCACCGTAACAGCAGATGATATTTAATTTTATATGTTTTTGTTGTATTTTAATTATGTGCGCTATAAATTTTTTTCAAAGTCATTGGTGCGTGCCACTGGTATTCGAACCCGAACCCCTCGATTCGAGTTCGAATTCTAAACCACGGGGCTATTACGGGCTATTAGAATCCTGTTTGACTTCTTGGATAAAATTTTCGCCATTCATTTATTACTAAATCTAATACTAAATCTAACTTCATTATTAAACAAAAAATATAGGTACTCATTAATTCCAACAGATCCAACAGTTTGGTTCGTCAAACATTCGTCAAACGGCGTATTTCTTAAAAATCAATAGACTCCCGTTATATGCAGGACCCTGAAGGAATAATCTCCTGTTAGCTCCCCTTCTACGAGTCTGAAAAAGAAAAACTTTGACAAAGTAATGATAAGGTATCACCCGACAGATCCTATTATATCTCGGATAGCCATCAAGCACTCAATTTTTCTTCCCGCTGAGGCTTTTATGTCTCGTGTTTCGGAAGTTGCAAAAGAAATAATATTTATTTCTTTGAGTGGAGGCTCTAACATTATCCAACTGTGACAATATAATAGAAGTCTATGTTTTATTACATCGTTTTAGCATTATAGATGTATAACAACCGTATTATTTACATGAAAGAACGGTGCCGCGAGGGTGAACACACAGACAGATGTGAAGCTGCATGCCATTAGTATGGGAAGATTCCTATACTAATGCCCGATGTGATAACTATACGAAACCGCGTAAGTTCATGCTCAAGGTTCTTTTTCAATCTATATTTCAGAGTTTACAGCTCTAAAGCCGTAACAATGTCAGACTATCTAACAGTAAGTAGACAATGACTAAGTGGGTGGCAATCAATCGTCTCAGTTCAACACAATAATGACTAATCTATCGCCACTCACGCTAACAAAGTAGTACGTCTAGATTTTCTGGCCTATAACTCATTCTGGCGCAAATTATGCAAACTTGCCTTAATCTCTTGTTCTATTCATGGAGGGAAACGAGTAAATCGCGTAAACGAGATGAAGGGCGAGCGAGTAAATCGATGATCACTTTTTAAAGTTTTCAAAAAAAAATCTAATAAAGTTTTTTCATTCATATCGCAGATATAGACCAGAACAGGGGGAGGCCTGGAGCATATTCCACCACGCTGCTCCAATGCGGATTTGTTTAGCAGCGGCAAGTGGCAACCCGTGTCGCATGTTTTCAAACCGTATAGGGCCTCCGACAAGGTTTAGTGAATTATCTAATAAAAAAAACAACCAGGACCACGTCTTAATGTGTTCTGAGAAGCCGAAACCCATCCAAGTACTGACCGCGCCCGATGTTGCTTAACTTTTTCGATTGCTTGGAATCTACTCAAGTTCATCGTTCAATATTAAAAAACATAGTTTGCCATTAGCTTATTGTAGTGGGACAAATACTTAAGTGATTGTCTCATTACAACATTGTGGTTGCCGTGAGACCACGACAACCGGTTTCGAGCGAAAGGGAAAGGGCTAAGATTGCATAGAAAACGAAAGAGATGGCACGATGACGCGTGCGCGAGATCCTTATCTCACTTCTTCAATATCTGAAGGTAATGTAAAAGTTCGGAATCCGAAAATGTTAAGGATGTATTGTAACCTTTTGTAAAACGGTGTTTAGTAAGAAATTACTAAGAGACTGTGTAATATAAAATGGTGTTGCATCAGCTTACAATAGTACTTAGCTAAGCTGAGTTCCGTGATATTAAGAGGTTTCGTCGAAATGTTTGTAGTTACGGTCCTCTGTACCAGTATCCATCGTTCGCAGGATCGACAAACGATGGGGAAGAATGATCCTCGAATGGCGACCACGAGTACAGGCCATCCTCCGACCAGGCAACCGACAACAAAATGACAATTTTATATTAGTCATTATAAGTCATTCTATCATACAATCTTAAAATATTAGATGCGGATCCTTTTTTTTAATAATAACAATAAAAAAACTTAACAAAAAATATCTTATCTTCTACCAGAAACACCATACAAAGAGTCGGCTCCTTCAAGGCCTATACAAGTATACACCCGGCTCTTTCATAACCTATTATTTTAATAAATACAACCTTCAAAATAACAATAATATTAAACTTTTTCAGCTCAGGTTTTCTGTATCTACAAGGCCAAATATATGCACAAACTTAATTTATAATCCGTGAACCTAGATTTATTTCCAATAAAATACCAAAAAACAATTTAAAATAAGTAAAATACTTACTTTTTAGTGCCAAAAACTTTGAATCGACGTACCGACGTCCAATGGTAACAGAGAGCTGTCAAATCTTTGAGGTTGACATGAAATCAGTGTTGCCACTTAAAAATATAATTTCCAACCAGATTTGACCCTAAACTACGGAAATAATGCAAGTGGCTCAAGACCTGGCTGCTTTATGCCACTTTTCCCCTACATCACAGCCTTTGAGAACATAACGGAGAACTCTCAGTAGAGCTAGTTTCCTCACAATGTTTTCCTCCACCGTTAAAGCAGGTGGTATATAATTTTTATGAAGCGTACTTGACAAATCATTGGTGTAGTGACGGTACGTTTCGAACATTAAAATGCTAAATTCTTAGCTGCTAGACTATACCTAAGATACTTTTGAAAGGACTGCATAAAGTCATTGATATACAACGCACAAAAAATTGACAAAGAAAAAAGCTGACAAAGAAATAAAAAATCAGTTGGAAATATCGCCGATAAACGTCACCTACAATATTTCCAACTGAACGGTCTAGGAGGGAAAGTGAATTTGTAGGCCAGCTTTTGACGTCTCTCGGATAATATTCCCCATTGTTGGCGAAATTGGGAATTTTACGGGTTGTCGCGTAAAACGTGTAGTTGCTACTGCCAGCGAAGTTGTACGACCCCGGTGTTGTGACCTTAAACTCTTTTGAGAAAGCCCTTTGTGCTCTGACGGAGCGGATTTCAGAAGAAATTACTGAAATCTAAACCAGGTTTTCAGAATTGGGATTAAAGATACGCACGGAGGGACTAATCTGTGGACTGACCAAGGTAGTACCTATTTCTTGATACCAATTATTCAGTATGATGAAAATTAATGCAAGCATAATCACTTAAATTTTGGCAAAGAGACATCTCCTACCAAGGAAAGCGATAATATCTGGTGCTCCGATTACGTTTTCTCGGAACATTGTATATACATAATATATGTATATATGCTAGAGATTCAGCATACACGTGGCGCCACCTCTGGACGAGTAGCGGAAGTCACCACAACATCATTGCCGCTTTATATACATAATAATATAATGTGTATGTAACGTTGTATTAAACATTCCAAAAAATAGTCATTAAAATTTACTGAAAATAAAATAAGAAAAATTTAAACAGAAATACAATACCAAATTCTATATTTTGACGCAAAAATATTGTTACCTGACACACAGATGATTAAAGATCAAATTGAAAATGCTATTTCGGAACGATAACGCTTGACATTCTGATGGGACAGGCTTTGAAATAACGCCGTTGACGTGGAAATCCCGGGGTGATTTATGGATGGAATCCCGCGAGATGCAGCCTTTTTATCGACGTCCAAACGAGACATGCCAATGTGTGGAATAATTGAAATTGAATACCAAATTAGTAATGTGACCAAAATTATAGTTTTAATTACCTGGGTAGGTATATAACCTACTCAGATTTAATAAATATTTAACAGTTGGTTTCAGGATACTCTTCTGATCGGTCAGTCTCGTTCTGACGCGTATGACATATGACATTGTTTACAATATAGCACTTGCGTTGTCAGGCGTGGTCGACATTTCATATGAGGCGCGTGCTCACATTACTGTAGGTATTACGCGGCTACATATTATCATAGAAACCAAATGTTATAATTATTATTATAACTTTATAATTATTATTATAGCAAATTTCAAATTGATCAATATTCAAATTGGGAAGACAAACCGACAATTCACGAGTTACAAATTGAATTTATCAGCAGATTTCATTTCTCGAATCACAAGACGGCTTTGAAATTAATTAGTGCCGAATCGCGAAAATTGAACGATCGCTTTGAAATTTTGAAGTCAATTGTAACCAAAACAATTACCAATTGTCTTTTGATAACTGATAGGATGGAAAACTAGAGATAGATGCTGCTACAGTATCCGCGAAAAACTGATTTTTGTGACATTTGACCTTGAATAACTCACGACACCTAGGTCTTTAGGTGACTTTTAAGGCAACTTAGAACACAAAAACAAAAGTGTATACGAATTGACAGATTTATATTCGATTACATTACATACCCTTATTCGACGGAACTATTATGCAAAATAGTTTTTTTTAATAAAATTAATTAAAACAAGCTTCCATCTCGGCAAACTCTTCTGGCAGTTCCTTCCAGTTTTTGTAGTTTTCAAACTATTGTTTGGTACGAAGAGTAGTCTAACCGACTTTTCGTAATGTGAGCCCCTAAAGAGCAAAACGGTCGCATTAGGGGTGGTCATTTATCACCGCGACGGATCGCGCCTCATGACTAATGCTACGGTCAGGTAAAAACCGCGCTGCTACTAAATTTCACTTAACCGTTTTCAGATGGCCGGCTAGACATATAAAGTTATACGTCTAGCCGGCCGGGTTAAATTTTACGAGTGTGCGTAGATGGGGAAATCATAGGAATTGTGATAAATGCTGAAAAGAGTCTGGGGACTGATTTTGATGAAAACTAAAACTGCATCGTTGGATTACTGAAAAATCAATATGCCTAACATCGAATCATCAATAATAGCAATAATATCAGCAATAATAGCATCAATCGAACCTATTGATTTTGAAAAAAAATAACACACCCTGTATTATTAACACTATTCGATAGTGTCACTAATAAGGAACGAATTCTGGAAAGTAAAAACTTTCATATTCGAAGTGTTTGAAATTTTGATTTTTCTTGTAAAACTATGGATTGCTGGAGAATCCATAAATTATTTAAAAACAAATAGACAAACAACGCTTCAAACGCATAGTGGGATTTCCTGTGCCGTGGGTACTATGGACACACACAAGACAAGAACAAAACACATCCAGACCAGAAACAGAAGTTCAAATACATCATTCGAATCTCTGCTCTGCTGGAAAGCGAACTCAGGACTCTCCATATAGCTCACCAGTGTCTTAACCACTGCGCCACTCAGGTCGTCACTATTCTTGTGCATAGTAAAGTTATTACGTATAAAATTTAATTTTACAATATTTTACCACATTCTATACTTATATCTTCATTTCCGTCTGAATGCCTCGTCAGAATCGTAGTCGTCCTTTGAGAGTGAGGGCGGTCATTCGCGTTGAGGTCACCGCTTTCGGTCGTATTCGAATGACATTTGCCGGAATAATCGCTCCCGATATTCATGCGTGTTTTTGTTGGAAATTCTATCTCTCGGATTGTGTAGAGGGTTTTAAATTATATTATGGCAAAAATGTGTTGCTTGGAAGGTTTCGCGGTGAAATATTTGCAAGGTTTTGTCGTTTTACATGGAAATGACATCTAATCAGTGATCAGTGAAGGAATATTGTGAATTAAATTTGACATTTGACATTAATAAATAGCCGCGGACGTAAGCTAGTGTATATTCACAATCAGAAAGCAATAAGAGAACAAAGAAGATTCTGTCATACTCATAACATAAAAGAGAAAATTATTCATAAATCAAAATTTTTCTATGAACGCTCTCCCGCAAAATAAAACACATGTAGATATTTGGCAGAGTTTCATTATGTTGGCAACGCTAGCATTTATCTCCATAACACGAGCTCCACATCATAATAATATGCATTACGTATTCATATTCAAGTTATTCTCATAACGAGAAGTTTATGTTAAAGTCTTTTGTCTAAGACTTTGTTCAGTTTTGTTTATTTACTGACGAGTATATTCGCTGCACATAAAGAATAACGCGTAAAACACGTTTTCGTGAGTATTACACAGTGTATAAGATGACCCCGTGTAATACTATATTGCTCGACAAAATTGATGGTACAACTTCAATTAGGACAGCTCGTTGTAGAGCAGCTTTGGATTTAATTTTTGTCGTGTTGGTTGCTCGGTTGGTTATGTCAGCCAAATAGCACAAGGCCTGGGAGTGCCGAAACACAAGGCATAAAGAACATGCTGCTTTACGACGGGTGACGAGGTTGGCGGTAATGTGAGGTTTACACGGGTGACTAAAGCCGCACAATTTTTGCCGCACGGCTAAAATCGACCGTCTAAATGGCAATTCGGCTAGGTCGCAAGTGACTATACCCGTGTAAATCCCCCCGGGAGATTTGTGAAGCCACTAGCTGCACGGCGAAAATCGCCCCGTGTAAATCCGCAATTAGATGCCCCATCGAACTACTATGGCTCTACCACCTAAATCTATTACTTCGTGGCACCGTAGCTCGCAAACGGATGAAGCGATTTCAATTTATTTTTTTTGTATAAAAGGTGAGTTACGGGCGAGTGTTCTTAGACATGTTTAATGAAAATCGGTTGAGTCGTTCAAAAGTTGTGTGGGGTGAAAGTGGGGAAGAATAACCGAATGTCTGCAAATATAATAGAGTCTCAAATGAAAGCGCATCACGTGCACATTACAAAATAATATGTTTAATGAAAATTGTCGTTATTATGTCGGGGGTTTATATTAATTTTCAATTTAATTTTTAATCGTTAACTACATTAATATCGTTAACTAAGCGCAGTTCTTTTTGAGTAGAAGCGTCGTTTATATCGTTCACGCTGTCGCCTCGCTACAATAGAGATTGAGCGATAATGTTGTGTCGCGAAAATGCCTCGCAGCCGAATGCGGACTTTTATTGTGTCAACAAATGGCGCTTCAGTAAACATTAAAAGGACAATTCTAATTATTATACATGAGAAAACATTGAAATTTTTATCAAAGTTTTTGACAAGATCATTTTAATATTTGTAGAAAAGTAATAGATTTATGTAAAACTTTATAAAATTATTTTTTACATTTACTTTTGCTAATCTTTCTATTAGAGCGGTGATAGCCCAGTGGCTTAGAATTCGACCTCGAATCGAGGGGTCCGGGTTCGAATCCCAATGGCACGCACCAATGACTTTGTAAAAAAAGTTATGTGCGCTTTATAAAAATTAAATACGGTGGGTGCTGTTACGGTGAAGGAAAACATCGTGAGGAAACCTGCATGCCTGAAGTTCTCAAAGGCATGTGAAGTCCACCAACCCGCACTAGGCCAGCGTGGTGGACTAAGGCCTATATCCTTCCCATTCTGAGTGGAGACCCGACCCTGTAGTGGGTCATGAATGGGTTACTGACAATGTTTCTATTTAGTTAAATTTAAAATAATTTGATTACCAGACAAGTTAGCAGTAAAACATTGTATAGAAATGAATAAAAGAAAGAAACATTAATTTTACACTTTCAAAAGAGTAAAACAGAAATTTGCAATCCATTAATTTCAACACTTAATTTCATGAAGGCAATCGTTCTGTAAAAAGAACAATAAAAGTTAAGTTACCTTTGATTACGCTTTTACGTGACAATAGAATCATCTGCCTCCACGTTCCGACGCATACTGTCAAACCATTTAATTTTAGAAGCCATCATTTCTCGATTATGACAGACGGTTCCAATTTCAAACTGCCTGTATTATTCTATTTCCACCTCCGTTCTCCTAATGGCCACCATTTAGGCAAGGAACGTTTCGTATTAGCGTTTATTTGGATTTCAAATTAAGAACACCTGTTGAACACCGCTCCGTTTCGGACGAACCTGATAATTTGTTTATTTAATGTAAATTGCATTGCTTGCTCCAACGCGGTAGGTACGGGCGTAATAAAGTCCTTTCTCTAAGAATTTAAATGTATTCCGTTCCTTTGCGTGTACCTGACTAGTGCAGATAAGAAATAGAAAATTGCACTGTACGGTACGTAGCTGGTAATTACTAAGGTGTACAATTTAAATGCATTTTTGTAAAAAAATCCGTTTTACGTTAAACTACTTTCTACAATCTACAATGAAAATAAAAACATCACAAGAATTGGTAAGCAAAACTCCAATACATTTCACTGAAGATTGAACCGATTTTCCATCTGAAATATCTAAAACTTTTCAAATAACGCAGCGCAATGCTTGAGGCTCGTGCAAGTGTTGAGGCTATTAAAATGCAATTTTTCAACCCGCAACACAGATGTTCGGCACTCCCGCTGTGTTCAAAGTGTTCAAACAGACAAAGCGTCGATTTTGTGTATGGGCAAGTGGAAACTTGCATTCACTGCGAGTGTGAGTGAATTTTGATCCAGATAGCTAAGTAGGTTACACAACGAAGGAAAGGTTTAGATGTTACCAATAAAATGTTTACTTGGCTAATAACATAAGTACTCGCTTGGCGGCTTCTTATATTGATTTGAAAAAATATATATCTATTACGTTACACATGGTGTGAAATATTTTACCCAACCCTGCTTACCCAATTCAATGATCTTAATTTTTTTGGTTGATGTAGTGGCCGGTAATTCTCTTTGTAGTAAGTATCTCAGTCTTCAGGTGCGGCGAAATACACTACCACACAATCCACAAAACCTTTGATCCACAAAACATTATTTATTAATTAATTATTTTATTTAATTCGAACTAACAACTAACATTACAGGTAAACAGATAAACTTGAAGAAACTTATTACAAAAACTTAGTTGAGTGTTTCGATAACTTCATTACATGGGATATAAAGAGGGTTTTTGTTTAAGCCTCGGTAGTTGAGTATCAGATATACATAAGGTGGGAAACTAAATCAATCACGAGGCAGACAAATAGTGGCAGATCGCTCCGCGAGTTTCGGAGAGCGATTTGTTACTAATCTTTTCATCCATTTGTTACGCTTTGGAATTAAAACAAAAACGGATATTTGGATGGTGCTGATGCGAAAATTAAATTAAACCATTTCAGTATCCTGCTACTATTATATACGCTACTATTATAAATTTATTGAGTGGTAGAGCCATAAAAGCTCGTCCGGGGAGGTACCTTACCTTGCCTCTTAACCCTCTTAACAGCTTGTTCGTCATGTGTTGTGTTTCGGCTGGGGAGGTGTGGTTGCCGGGGATGCTTTATTAGCGGCGAACATCTTAGTGCTCATAAGTCAAAGCACCCGCATTATGTGTTTTTTGTCTATCTGAGGTTGTATGCGGGCGGCCATGCGCTGCAGTGACTCTTAACATCAGGTGGCCTGCATGCACTTTTGCTACTCAATTACTATTAAAAAAAGCTAAAGACTGCGAGGATGGAGGGATGGATGGATTAATGGATGAGTGGATGTTTGTTACTCCTTTACGCAAAAACACCTGAACATACTTTTTAAATCTCTCTGGACCAATTTCTAGACTTTCTGGACCAATCTACGCGGCGGAAGCCGCGGGAAAAGTCTAATAATAAATATATGTATATAAATCTGTCTATATGTATGCAAGCAGCCGCCCAAACTCTCAGTATGAAGTTCCAGTCAGGATTGAAATTCACTATCACGCAAACTCTACCAAGTTTGCTTTACATAACAAAGAGTTTGAAGACATACTCAGTGAAATTAAATGTTTGAAACTTGCTTTTGCTTTTATATAGCGACTTGTTAGTCATTATTTATTTTATCGATCGTTTAAAAATAAAAGGTAATAACGCAAAAATTAAGTATTTTTTTAATTTCATCATTAAGAAAATAACAGGAAATTTATTTGGTTCTTCTCTTTAGTAAAGTTCTTGAAGAATTCTCAATTAGAAAGTAGGCCATATTGCAAGTAAAAAAACGATTACTTATTATATTTTGTAAAAATTTATGAATTTTTATTTCCACAAAGGCTTTTTTTATTTTCTTTCATTTTACTTTATTTCTTCTTACATTCTTGCCGGGTTATGAAAAATATCCCTAAACCATAAATTATTTTATCGATAGCTAGTGATTATACAGTGCCAACCTTCACTAGTTGGAGAGACGAAGAAGAGTGATTACGGCTGTATTCAAAAGTCATAAAATTCCCGAAAACCCAATCTTGCTTTAAACATTATAAAAGTCTTATTAAATTTTATAATACCTACCTATTATTAAATTTCATAAATAGTCCAGTCAGTTTGAACATTTAATTCACAATAATTCCAAAAGTTTTCAAACTTCGGTCAAGTGAATGGTACATTGGGACGACAATAAATCTCATTTTGCAACCTTGTCCGCAGTCCGGAACATTGCTAAAATTGCAATTAAATTAATTTTTGCTATATGGTCGTGAAAAAAATTCCAAAAGTTCTGCAAACTTGGAGTGGTGTTAAATATATTATTTTACATCACGTGTCAAATTTGCAACCAATTTAAGTGTACGGAACATTCTTTTTTATTAAAATTAATGTTTTTCTTTATTAAACTGAAGGAAAACGTTCCAAAAGTTCTGCAAATTTGACAGATATATCGGAAAAATATACCGAACGATTGTATAAATTTGCAACCTTTTACGTTGACCGGAACATATTTATTTATAATTCTTTTTAATTCGTGGTCATTTTTTCGAGTAAGGTGGTCTCGGAATAATTACAAAAGTTTTGAAACTTGGTTGCAAACTTCGAAAACATTTATTCTGATGCATTTGCAAATTTGCAACCTCATACGCGATCCGGAACTTTATGCAATTTGCAAAAATGTAATAAGGTGATAAAATAAAAAAATTACATTTTTGCAAATTGCATAAAGTTCCGGATCGCGTATGAGGTTGCAAATTTGCAAATGCATCAGAATAGATGTTTTCGAAGTTTGCAACCAAGTTTCAAAACTTTTGTAATTATTCCGAGACCACCTTACTCGAAAAAATGACCACGAATTAAAAAGAATTATAAATAAATATGTTCCGGTCAACGTAAAAGGTTGCAAATTTATACAATCGTTCGGTATATTTTTCCGATATATCTGTCAAATTTGCAGAACTTTTGGAACGTTTTCCTTCAGTTTAATAAAGAAAAACATTAATTTTAATAAAAAGAATGTTCCGTACACTTAAATTGGTTGCAAATTTGACACGTGATGTAAAATAATATATTTAACACCACTCCAAGTTTGCAGAACTTTTGGAATTTTTTTCACGACCATATAGCAAAAATTAGTTTAATTGCAATTTTAGCAATGTTCCGGACTGCGGACAAGGTTGCAAAATGAGATTTATTGTCGTCCCAATGTACCATTCACTTGACCGAAGTTTGAAAACTTTTGGAATTATTGTTAAATTTTCGATTTTGAATGTTCAAAATGACTGGACTAAAATCTGTAAGGATCACCTAACTTCAGAGGACCGGCCTCAATTAGGCTTAAATTTAAAAATAATATTCTATGCCTAGGACCTAAAATTAGTCTCAATTATTCATTTTGTCAGCCAAGGTTCTTTAGGGAACATTAAATTTTATAAATTTAGAACAAAGGATGAAATGAGCTAACAAAAGTGTAGACGGTTAGTTATCGTAAGTACTTACCCTAATTTAAGGTCTAGACTCCAAATAAATTGCTTGCTTGAATGAAATGAATTGCTTTTTAGTTGCTAATATCTTTGCAATTTTTGTAGTCTGTAGCCCATTTGTCCGCCCCTTTACTAAATGCTGCTTATGGACGGGTTAAGAGGCTGGCGGTAACATCCCGGGAGGAGTTACTGTAACTCTACCTTCTAAAAGATGGACTTTAAGTGGTCATTGTCCTTCAATCTCATGGGCGGAGAACTTTCAAAGAAAGACTATCTGCGGAGTTAAGTTATTAATTTCAAAAATTTTGATTTTCTTTATTTTCAAGAGAGGTTAATATATTACATGTACCTACTGATGCCTTTGGCAAGCAAGGTTGTCTAAAAGGCTCTTTAGTGAGATGTAAACACTGTGGTGATGTCAGTTTCTAAAAAGCTAAATATCGGTAAAACATAAATAATAAATATCGATGAAGCCGTACAATTTATAATTGTTTACATCGTATTACTTAAAACCATATGATTTTACTCAATCTTTTTACAAGATAATATTCTCCTTTTTAAGCTGTAACACTTTCAGGAAAATTAGCAACATTTGTGTGTGATCGCAAATGTTTACCGATGCCTATTAATTAAAAAACGAAGACCTGCATTTCTTCAATGCATACTTACATAAACCTACGAGACAACCCATAAAAAGAATGGTTTGGTAAGTTAACTTACAATCCGTTTCATAATATTTTTTAAATCGAATAAGATTTTGCTTTATAAAAATGTAAATATCCCATCTATAAACTTTATGTCTGGTATTTGGCCCTCTGTACTCTAAAGAAACACCTACGAGTATGTCTGTTCTGTATAATATTTGTATAAGGCGTATGTCTATCTATCAACATCTATAAAAAATTTCGTCAATGTAACACTGTTTACAGTAACAAAGCATAGCATTGTACAGCTACTCAATTATAAAAAAGCTTTATTGTAATAAAAATCTGAATGAAAAAATAGATTTATCGATAAATCTTCGTTCAAGCACAACTCTATCGTTGCTTCGTTACAAGATGTGCCTAGCGGCAACACTCCACTCGATGTAAGGGATACATCCGTTCTGGCTTGAGATTATCCCGAACATAATACTTTACTTAGATACGCATTAACGATGTCTATAATAATTATGTAGATACTAAATAATGAAATAGGTGTTATTTGCTTAGAACCCGCGCTAAATGTGTTTGAAGGGATAATCTTCTGCCTGTTTTAGTTTTTGTTTTTTTTTTGTTTGTTTTGGCTAAACAAAAGAAAATCTTTTTGAAATAGACTGTCTACTTCGTTCAAAAGACTGATAAATGTTTTGAGTATAATCTATGGTAACATAGCTCCTCAGATAGTGACGGTCTTTGAAGAGGAATGGTTCTTCTTACTGGACTAAAATTTTGAACAAAATAACGGGAAGATGAAAGTGGCATCGATTGAGGAACGACTAATTTTAGCGGTGGACTTAATAAGACTTTTGTATAAATGGATAGGTTGTATATAAATTTTCTTTATAACGATTCTACAATTTATCCAAACCGCGTGAAAAATAAGAAAATTAATCAAATTAACATAATATCTTGGTTTTATTGAGTGAACGTTGAGTTGAAAGGACGTAAGATTTAAAAAATGTTTTAAACCCGCACCTGCAATTAACTAATTGAAAGATTAATTAAGCGTTGTTTATCCTGTAATTTAAATTTGTGATGGAGGAATTCTTAGAAACGGTGTTTAGAAAATGTCATAAATTTGCGAAGTTTATCCAAGGAGACAACAGGGCTTAATTATATTGGAAGATGAGGCAAATGAAGGGTGTAGTGTGAAAAGGTGCAATATTTTAGAATTTAGTTAAGAGAGGGATAGAAAGCATCATATATGTATAATAAATCCGGGTTATAACCTATCTGTACACCAAATTTCATAATAATCCATTCAGTCGTTTTTGGGTGAAAGAGTAACAAACATACATCCATCCATTCTTAGTAACTTTACATTTTTAAAAGTAGTAGGATCGAGATCGATCCGCAAATAAAGTACATTTGCCCCCTTGCGAGTACACAAGAGGGGGCAGATGGAAAGGATGCCCGTGAAATCTCTACAAACGTAGAGACATTCCAGTTCGACAGTCTCTACAAACACATGCCACACTTACTCTACATAGGCAAAATCGATAGAAACACGTGTCAACGTGTAGTTAACATGCAAAATCAGTATATGCATGCACGGCTAAGCACGATAATGGGACGCTGGGGTGCTTACAACTTAATAAAGTCACTCAAGTTGCTCTCTACAGTTACAGATCTACTTAGGTGTTCGCCTTAAATACTGTATCTCCGGCAACCATATGTACCTCCCCAGCCGAAACACAAGACATGAATAACATTTAGAGGTTAGCCTCTTAACCGCCGTAGCAGAATAGGTAAGTTAGGTACCTTCTAACTAACGTAGGCCTCATAATGGAGATCCCCGGGCGAGCTACTACGGAGATTCTGCGATTATTTTCTTGTTTTATACAATCCTTGAAATTAAAGGTTCTGGATCGTCGAAAATGTTTTACTATAACACCGAAAGAAGAGAGAAAGAACTAACTAGTACTCTGCTAAATCGAATGTTTCGTCTTGGGAGTGATCATTCCACAAAACTTAGATTGTGAGATTTTAGTTGCAGTTCTCTCGGGGATAAAGTAATATTTGTGTTATTATAAGAATTGTTAGAGAATGGGAAACATAAAATAAAATAAACATTCTTTGTTTACTTTTTTACCACGCTCTACAAGTAGGTCCGAAGCGAATCCAAGCGCGCCTAGCTCCGCTGGTTGAGTAGATCGCAAGCGATCGAAAAAGTTAAGCAACGTCGGGCGCGGTCAGAACCTGGGTGGGCACAATAAGCCGTCGGTCCCGGTCTTTTTCGAAACGATAACAGCAGTCGTTAAACCTTGTCAGAGGCCTGACAAATCACGACCGCCGTTGCTAATTTTTTTTTTTTGATCGCTTGCGATGTACTCAAGCAGCGGGGCTATGCGCGCTTCGTATAGGTGTATATTATAGGGCCATTCATGTAACGTCTTTAGTAATTGAGGTGGGAATGTCTATTGCTTGTTAGGTCTCAAGTACATAGTCTGTTACTGACAGTTGCGATCAAAGGTAATTGATGAAACGCTTCGGCATCTCGAGTGCACTACGTACCTATGAGGTACTAATATAATGTTGTTTGCAAGACAATGTAACACATTATCCTATACCTAGGTATTATGAAAAGCGGGGATAGCCTAGTGGCTTAGAATTTAACCTCTTAATCGAGGGGTCTGGGTTCGAATCCCAGTGAAACGCACAGTGACTTATTCGTTGTGGCTTAGGGTTTTCTGGTCTATTCCATGGTCTCTGCTGTATGCTCCTTGCAGACAATCATTATTGTACTAGTGTGCAAAAACAAATTAAAGTGCACAAAATTAACATTTCAAAACAGTTCATAGAACCAGTGAAAGGTGATACGCAGCGGACAATGAAGAGTGCGCGCCAACAGTTCTAAGAAGCTGGACGTTAAGTGTTGTGCAGAATGCCTAAGCACTAACCCGTACTGTTCTTCACAATCTTGATAGAACGATAGCTTCTAGTGAAACATAAATAAAAGAAAGACCTACCAGGCTGTAGGTAGTATAGGTAGGTAGCTGTAGGTAGTAAGAAATAATCTTTAATATTATGGTATATTTGGAGGTTGTGTCCAACGTGTCTAATGACGTACTAATGAACTATAAAGAAATAAAGATATTAATTATCTTAACTTCTATGACACTTACAAAAACACAACAAATGTGCTTAGCCGAAGGGTTTATCTCAAAAATAATATAATGAGTAATATGAAGCGAAATGTATGTTATTTTATTATTTTAGTCATTGGTGCGTGCCACTGGGATTCGAACCCGGACCCCTCGATTTGAGGTCGAATTCTAAGCCACTGGGCTATCACCGCTCGAGCATTAAATAGGCCTAATTCATTGACAAAAATACTCTTGAAATATTATTATGGATCTAACCCGCGTAAAAAATTAAAAAAGTTATCTACCTAATTATATCAAATTTACTTTTCTCGGTAGCTATTCCTTTTCTACGTATTATTCGTCTCATTAACACGCATCATTATTCATACAGTTCACTAGTATCTAGTGGCAATACGAGTGAGAATCGCTTGATAGTAAGAGTTGATTGTGTCATGCAAGATGCGCTCGTTGCAGCGTGAGAACGTGGTTATGCGACATTGCACAATTCTTGCGTCGTTGGTGTAGAGCTAATATGGAACAGAAATATCACAGTAAGAAGAGATATTTTTTTTAAATAAGTGGTAGAGCCATCGTTGCTCGGGGAAGTACCTAACCGCCACCCTCCTAACCTATCGTGTAACAGCGTGCTCTTCATGTCTTATGTTTGGGAAACATGTTCGTCGGATATACTCTATTTGAGGCAAACGTCTTAGTCCTATAAGTAGCAAAACACGTACGATCTCCGATAGGATTTCTATCCTATTTTTTGTTGGATGAGGGTGTCGGTGGGCTGCAGTGACCATTCAACATCAGTGTGCTGAGTGCGAGTTTTGACAAAACATTTTCGCTTGAACGTATCGAGCGCGAATACGTCGATTTCTATGGGATTGAAGCAGCGCCATCTTGTGGCTAAGATGACAAACGGAATTGGCGCTTAGCGTATAGTCGATTAACGCGACGGTGAAGTTACTCGAACAATTTTGTGCAACTCGCACTAAGCACACAGATGATCTTTATGTTCTTTCGCTTCTTATTTATTTAAATGTGATTTATCGTTGGTGTTTGTCACTGGAATTCGAAAACCGATCTCTTGTCTTTCGACCAACCGACCGAGTCAAGTCAAAGTTTATTTTATTGAAATGTCAGTTCTATATAGATGGCGGTCTGCGGCTACCCCGATATAAGTAAAAAGCGAACTCGTTCTGTTATTCCTAACTTACTTAACTTCTTTAACCTACAACTTGTTACCTCATATTCGTAAGAATGTGTGCCATTTTTATAAGTGCAGTGGTCGATTTTCGATCGTTACTATAGTTATAAAAACTTTTTAACTTTAAGAATGCCTTAATTAAGAGAATTCAGAATTGCAATTTTTTTATATCGTCTTTAAGAATATAAATTCAGTCGCGAAGATAAATAATCAATATGATAAATATGAAAGTAAAAGTCAACGTTATTGAATAAAAGTTACTTTCGAATGGCTAACACCTCGACATCGAGAGGTCCAGGTTCGAATTCCAGATACACGTATGATTTGTTTAAGCTATGTGCGATTTACAAAATATATTGTAACTGCTGTAATGGAGAAAGAAAACACCGTGAGGAACTGATGATGATCTGCTAATATAAATATATATTTTATTGATTAATGAACTATACTTTAATCGCTGATTTATGTTAGAGTTAAGCTAATTCTATTATTGCTAATATTTTAGTTTTATTTTAGTTTCAAATAAATAATGCATGGTTCAATTGCAACCCAGTCGCGTGCGAGATCCCTTTGAACTAAAAAAAGTAAACACAACTCAATTAATTTTCCACTCTAACACCTCGTGATAGGATTTAAATTTTAATGTACTCGAAATGCATTCGTGCCTTACGACACCATTATTTCGCAATCAATTAAAAAATGCAATGACTGTGCATATTAAAATTTCCTCGTAACCATATGTAACGATCGCGAGTAGTGTTGAACGATAAGCGTTATCGACTATCGATTAATCGTAACGATAAACCCGTGCCCCGCTGTCACACTTTCGTAAGTGATTTGTTTGACATACACTCGATACTTATAGATCGATAGATATTTGATGGGAATAACGGAACTGTTTATCACTTGTACCTGTCTTAATATACAACATTATTATAAATGCAAAAGGTTGTGAGGATGGATGAATGTTTGTCACTCTTTCGTGCAAAAACGGTTGCAAGAACGGATTTGGATGACAATTGGTTCCTTAACTTGGGTACTTGTGCATCTCTATGTCTTGTCTTTTTAGACCTAATTCTAGGGAAGTGATGAACAATGATCATGTCACTAGCGAATAGAACTCAGGAACCTCCGCGCTGCGCGCCGATGCTTTAACCACTGCGCCTTACAGGTCGACAATTGGTCTTCGTCGACTGTTTTTTATAATGTAGCTTACACACACTCAATTAATGGTGTGTGACTTTGGTTATTGCGGGCGTTCATTGGTGTTATTAGATTTACGTGAATAAATTGATCTTACAAATTTTGCTTAATCATAATTAAAAATCTGTCAAAATTTATAAGAAGTCTGTTAGATATTTTCACGTTTAATATCAAATTTCATAAGCTTTTTTCCATGGGTCGACCTTGTTATATTAATTAAGAAACTTAGTTTTCTAATGGGCTCCGAATTAATGAATTCACGAAATGAAATGTTTACCTCCCACTCAATAGATAATTATTAAAAATATTTTCGGCTAGAGAACTACTTGAAAGAATCAGAAAAATAAATTTTAAAACATGATTTAATTATAATAGAATCTTTTGAGCGACTCTTATAAAAGTACGTCCTTTATGAATAATCTTTGTACCTATCATAAATATTATTTACCTGCACGAATAAATTTTATTTTATTACATTTTAATCTTTTCAATTAAAAATGTACCATCATTAATATAATTTTTTTTATTAGATTAATAGTGTTTCCAACAGATTCCCTTTTCAGTGTCCTTTTGAGTCCTTTTGATTCTTGAACCACAGAATTGATGTTTTTCAAGCATACAAAATGCCCCTTTTAAAGAATAATAATAGACCTAAAAATAGGTTGTTGTCTAACTGAAAACTGAACCTTTAATGACGCAGTTTCCTTTTACTAAACATTTTATTGTTTATTGGTTCTTGCCAATCCGATTGTTGTTTAACTTTATGACTTACAGATAAATCACAATAATAATATTAATGTACTGGAAGACATCAAATGACGACAGTTGAAGATATCAGGAGTCGTCAAATTTATAACGACAGGGTGAAGATATTGCGATATGTCTTATGAAGCGTTGATTGATGTGGGACCTAGAACTTCCTATCAAGTGCTTTCGTATATTTATAGTGAAAGGTCTTTATTATCAAAGTTTTTATACTTGACTTACTTGTTGCCTCATTCGTAAAGCCAAGAATATTTCTGTGACGATAACTATTTTTTTGGTTTGGTTGATGGACGCATGGTTTATTTTGTATTACGCGATCTACATAGCTGCGATTGGAGCTCATATTTATGGACCTTAGATAGGTTCAAAACCAGTCGAGTTATCCGATGTGAGGTGAGCTGTAAATTCATTAAAATGCATTAAAACTTCAATAAACCACTATTTATTGAATAATTTCTCAAATTAATCTTTCGTATAAGAGGCATTTGGATTTATTAAATACTCTGTAGAGTATAATAATACTAAATCCGAGACAATTCTCGTAGTCTGTTTATTGTTTAGGGCGTTCACCTAGAATTATTTATCAGTAAGCTCGATAAGATTGTCTATAAGTGTCTATAAATTGAATAAATTCGAAGTCGTTGACATCTATTTTCAGTTTCATACAAACAATAGGTATAGAGATGTAACAATAAAATATTATTTTAACGCTATCGATTCGTTTCCCTATAAACTACAGCAATTAAACAGTTAAAAACAAACTATGTGATTGGTCCGAAAACAGTTTAACTACCAGAGTTCCAGTACTATAGAGTTATAGTACAGCACAAACTTGCTTTATCTCCACCACCATTATTCATTAAATATCTTGCTGTAATGGTTACAAAGACAGAGAGAATGCTTGACCAGGTCTGTCAACCCCACCCCTATTTTTTTTAACTAAACTACCTAACTATCGATATCGATGAAAGTAATGCGGCTTCACTGCGCGCAATCGGTCACTTATCGGTCGACGCGGGCGCGCGCTGCCGGCTATTTCGTTCGTCATCTTATTCTTCCCAGCAGTGGGAATAAATATCATGATGATTTAACAATCCTTTAATCGAAAAAATGTGATTATAATTGCCATATTAAGGATCAACTCCAAACAGTGTCAGCGATGGTGTTGAAAGGATTCTGATTTGTTTAGTGAAGCTTATCGTTCATCGATTTTGTGATTTCATTACTGGATTAGTTCGATATTGATTTTGTAGATAACAAACTAGACTGGACATAGTGAAGTCATGTTTTGATCAGTGTTGTGTTGTGGTACTGACGAAGTGTTGAGCCTGTTGAAGTGTGGATTGAAAGCTGATTTTATCAGGTAAAGTAGCTTTGAACTCACGTTGAAAACATAAAATACTTTGTGGTCATATTGTGTATTTCCATACCTATCCACGAAATTAAGACTCGTAGTAAATATAAAAGAATAAGTTATTATTTACTATTACAATACTCTATTTATTTCATTATTTTCAGAATATATAAAAATTAATTGAAATAAACAAATATAAATAAAATAAACAAAAGTAATGTAAAGAGTCAAACTACTGTCCTGGTTGCGTTATCCCTTTGGATGGCAATGTGTTCAAATAAGGAACCAACCCTCGGGTTTCCGGCAACATCCTTTTAAAACTATAGGTACAATAATATAATACTAAGCCAAAGAATATAATCTGTACACAAATCGTAAATGGTACTTTCATTAAAATTAAAATAAATTTTCTGAAAACCACCAAATTACAGCAGACCTATATTTTTCGTATCACGCCAGGGTACCATTCCGGTGTCAATTTGCATTTCATTAGCGAAAAACATGTAATAGTCCAAGTGCTGGTAGACGTTTTTGTAGTAGGTAGATATAATATTTGAGACATTGTTGAAAAATTGTTGTAGTTTTACCTGAATATGAAAATCATGAAGTAAAGAATAAATAACGAGGCAAACAGCATATAAATGGGAAATTCTCGCTTTGCGTAATAAATAAGAAAAATTCACCCAAACAACCTAACTATTTGTTGGCATTTGAATATTTTTTCTTGACTGACTTGACTTGAATGACTTCAGTTTGTTTCAGGCTATCTGATGTTACTGAACCTTTTCCCTTGATAAACACAAATCATAATTATCTTATATATTAGAGCGGTGATAGCCCAGTGGCTTAGAATTCGACCTCGAATCGAGGGGTCCGGGTTCGAATCCCAGTGGCACGCACAAATGACTGTGAAAAAGTTACGTGCGCTTTATAAAATTAAATATCACCAGCTGTTACGGTGTAGGAAAACATCGTGAAGAAACCTGCATGCCTGAGAGTTCACAAAAAAAAATGTTCTCAAAGGCATGTGAAGTCCACCAACCCGCAGTGGGCCAGCGTGGTGGACTAAGGCCTACATCCCTCTCATTACGAGAAGGAGACCCGGCCCTGTAGTGGGTCATTAATGGGTTACTGACAAATTATCTGAGTCAGGTGCAATTAAGAGTAGCAATGCACTCTGCATTCCAACGGCTCCTTAACGTCTGAAGTCGCTTTAAATAACATTTCTCTGGCAACCACACCTTCCCAACTCAAGACATGAGTAGGGGAGCTTGTAGCTTCTTCACGCCGCCTCACGTCGTGTTACGATGGTGACGGTTATCACTACCCAGCACGAGTTCTAGCTCCTATGAACACCTTACTAAAATCATATACCAGCCCCCTGCCCATTGCAGAGGTCATCGTTTGGATTTACATAAAGAATTGCGGGCCGAGAGCCGCTCGCGCTGTATGTATGCAGATTGGTCTGGATTGCACAATGCAGTGATTGGCGCCAATTACATGCACACTTTATCCGAGCCTGGAAAATTCCTCTGATACCCACCCGGCAAATTGGCTGAATTTGACAATGTACCTTGAGTGGCTTCGTTATTTTGATCGGATTTTCGTTTACTAATCGTAAAGTGATAGCCCAGTGGCTTAGAATTCGACCTCGAATCGAGGGGTCCGGGTTCGAATCCCAGTGGCACGCACCAATGACTTTGTAATAAAAGTTATGTGCGATTTATGAAATTAAATATCACCTGCTGTTACGGTGAAGGAAAACATCGTGAGGAAACCTGCATGCCTGAGAGTTCACAAAAAAAATGTTCTCAAAGGCATGTGAAGTCCACCAACCCGCAGTAGGCCAGCGTGGTGGACTAAGGCCTACATCCTTCGCATTGTAAGAGGAGACCCGACCCTATAGTGGGTCATTAATGGGTACTGACATGACAATCGTAAAGTACTTAATCGTAGGTTACAATTTTAATTGCAGAAATGGTGGCACCGTGATAATTGGTTCGATTAGGTAAAAATTATAATTGAATTATAGTTATTATTTTGAATATAGTAAATAAATTGTAAAAATTGATAAATAACTTGTTGATTAGAACGAAATATGTAGTGTAATGTAATTCTTAAACAGCGACTAGCTTTTAAGCAATCGGTAATTGATGTAATCGATACTTAATAGTTTGTAGATCTTGTTAGTTATGTTTTAAAGTTCGGTAGACTTGCTTTAATTAAGATCACTCTGATTGCTAGTTCAGTGATTGGCTAAATTTTATTCCAGAAATTTCATCCTTAATTGCCACTGCGAGAACTGATATTATTTGACAATAAAGCTCAAATGGCTCCGGTATTTTGATCAAATGATTTTCAACTTAAAGTTAGTAGTGATAAAGTGTCATATTGAATAAAGATTACAAAGATAGTTGGTGATTGGCAAAGGGTAATCGCGATGTCCACAAACTGGATAAGCCAAATTGAATGCGGTGACTATTAGACACTCGCAAAATTCAAGCTCGATTTTGACAGATTGAATAGTAAGCCTTAAATAATAATATGAGTATCAGTTTCTCGGGCACAATTACTCGGTTTCGTATGGTTATCGTATCGAACTGCCGTTAGTATGGAAAGATGTCAAAATAGACTGACATGTCAGTAACCTATTAATGACCCACTACAGGGTCAGGTCCTGTCACAATTAGAGGGATGTAGGCCTTAGTCCACCACGCTGGCCTACTGCGGGTTAGTGGACTTCACATGCCTTTGAGAACCTTTTTTCTCCCTCTCAGGCATGCAGGTTTCCTCACGATGTTTTCCTTCACCGTAACAGCAGATGATATTTAATTTTATAAAGCGCACATAACTTTTTAACAAAGTCATTGGTGCGTGCCACTGGGATTCAAACCCGGACCCCTCGATTCGAGGTCAAGTTATAAGCCACTAGGCTATCACCGCTTAGATAGACTGACATATTACATACTAATGACTGGCGTTTACTGTACGAATACTTTGACGGTAGTATTCGTGCTCACGGCACCGATAGTTGTTCTGATATAATGAAGAAAACTTAAATAGTTATGCAGGTTTCTGAACGATATTTCGTTCACCGAAACCGCATTGAAAATTTAATATTTTAAAGCACAAACACCTTTGAAAAGTCATAAATGTATGTGCGTACAAGAGGCCCAATTTGTAGCCTCGGGCGCTATCACCATCAATTACGTTCAATCAGTAACAAAATATGAGTAAAATTCACAGAAATAACCAAAATTAAACATCTGAATGTCGTGAATCTCAATTCCGTGGACGTGATTCCGCCTCGGGGGCAACAGAATGAGCTATTAGCGGCTCATAGCGGCTGTTAGCTTTTAATTTATTCGCACTGACTCGCGTCCTCGGGTACTGTGTTATCAAGCTTAATATAATCACTTAAAGTGATCTCAGTTTTCTTGCTTACCTAAATGAGACCCTTTTATTGTAGGTACTACACAGTTCAACGTACGTTTTTAATATATTGCACAATAGGATTTTCATAGAATGTCGTATTGGCCACCACCACCACCACCGTTATTCACCACCAAACTGCCGTTATCTTACTTGTCTATATTTTGTAATACATATTTTAATACGGTTTACACGTTCAAAAAATTAGGTAGATATATTATACCGAACATAATTTGATTTAAAAAAGAAAAAAATATCTCTTTTTGTGGCTTTCCCGTATGGCAACATTCTGAATGATTTATACTGAAAATTCAATTTTGAAGACGCAACCATGCCTCGGGGCTAAAACAACGGGCTATTAGCAGCCCATAAATAGCTGTTAGCTTTTAATTTATTTGCGCTGACCCTAAAATTTAAAGACCCATGAAGCCTAATGTACTCTGATAAAACTTGGTAATTAATGTGATAATGTTTTTATCCTAATGTTTTTTTATATTAATTAATTCAGCGTAATTTATCATGATCGATGGATGAATTAATGATAAGAATAGATGTATGTCTGTTACTCTTTCAAGCAAAAACGGCTGAACAAATTTGGATGAAATTAGGTATGCACGTAGTATAAGTATAATATAATATAGTAACCTGAATTAAAACATAATTATAGGATACTTTTTTCCCTATTTAAACCTTTCGTGTACCTCCTACCAAAAATGTGAACTTTTAAAATACCTATTGAAATAGCTATTTGCTATTAATAGTAGTACAACAGAATATGTGTCTCGTGTGTTCAACCTACTCTAAAAAGTCAGTTAAAAGCACCTTTTTAACACTTGGAGTTTTCACAATATTCCATCATGAAACTAAATCAAACGGAAGCAACGTCGCCTAGGGGATAATGAAATGAGCTTTTAGCACCCCATGATACCAAGGTGATGATACCTGATACCATGATACCAAGGTACCTGTGCACCAAGAAGCCTCTTGTAATCGCCCTCCGAAAATTAATTACCACTTTTTCTATCTGCGTTACCTTTAAAATCACTTTCTACTTTTTAGCGGTAGAGCCATGGTTTTTCGCCAAAAAGCGAAATGTTTGTAGCGGCGCGATACCTGCAGTAATGTGAGCGCACGCCTCAGATGAAATGCTGACCACGTATGATGAAGTAAGCAGCAAATATTGTCAGTCAGTAACCCATTAATGACCCACTGCAGGGTCGGGTTTCCTCTCACAATGAAAGGGATGTAGACTATAGTCCACCACGCTGGCCTACTGCGGGTTGGCGGCAGCAAATATTGTAAGCAGTAATATACGTCAAACGCGTCTTACCGATACTGACCAATGAGAAAAATAAAATGCGCTGCCAATGAGAAAAATCAAAGGCGCTATTAAATTTTCATAGAATTTGAGCAATTACAAGTATGTACAATCTCCCCTTTTTCCCATATAACAAGTACATTTTTCCTTGTTTTATGATCCTCGAATGTTTATTTTATTTTAATATATCGTGAAAGAAATTTTGTTTTATTGTAATCGCCTATCTAAACATAAAACAGGTGTTATTTGTTAAATTATTAATATACGATAAAAATTTGCGTGAATTTCGTTTTTCCTTTATCACGCCGCCTGAGGCAGTAACAGTTCTGTTAGCACCCTACAAGCTACAGGGGTGAGTTTTTATATTTATTATTATTTGTTTTTAATAATCGGTTTCAATTTTCGATAAACAGAGATTATTTGATATAGTTTTTGGAAAAAACTCAGTTTCAGGAAAAGAATCGCAAATTCCTTTACCGTTACAGCGTGACATAAAATTTTGTAAAACACAGTTAACGGAATGAAGAGCGAATTGTAAGCCATTGGGCTATCACGACTCTCTATTTTGGATAGTCGAAAAGCTTGTCTTTGTGAAATGTGGCCTATAAAATGTGGCCTTTGGATAGTCGAAAAGCTTGTCTTTGTAAAATGTGGCCTGTAAAATGTGGCCTTTGGATAGTCGAAAAGCTTGTCTTTGTAAAATGTGGCCGTTGGATAGTCGAAAAGCTTGTCTTTGTAAAATCCATCTATCCATCTAGAAACCATAATAAGTCGTAGTCATTATTATAATCTTTATAGGCTTAATTCCTCTTACTACTGCTAATTAAAAGAAAATAAAGTCGAAGTAAAACTTCCAAAGATAAAAGACATGACCTTAGACATTGGCTTTACAAAATAAATCGTCTAAAAGAAAAAACGAAGTATCCCAAAACCTAATAAAAAGAAAAATGTAAGTAAAACTCATCTAAATCTGCGAGAAATTCCAAGTCGCCTTATAATAACTCGGGTCCAGCCATTCTTTTTAAATTCCTAAATGAAATTAAGATATTCATCAACGCTTCTATGCCGAAAAAGTAAAGCTTTCGAGAAAAATAGAAATTAATGAATCGTGCCTCCGCTTGCTTTTAACGAACTGAAAAGGCGGGTGGTTCAGGGAGAATTATGAATTTTAATTGCCCAATAAAATTCTATTTCAATCAAACGTATCCCGGATTGAAAAATTTGTTTCAATCTTTCCCTGTATTGAATGGATTTTTTAAGAATCTGTTGTTTAAGATTTTGACAATTTTATTAAAAGAATGAGGCCTCGATTAGTTTGAACGCGTGTTCGTACGAATTTAAGTCGTGCGTAAACTAAAGGCCCAGACTTAAGTATGACTAACTAGCGCGAAGTCTAAGCACTTATGTAGTACTTCTAAGATCGTATACGCACGAGTTAAATTCGTATGAATACGTGTTCAAACTGACCGCGGGCCCGATTATACTTATATGTTATTCTTATCGTAAAAAACTATTTTAAATAGGTCAAGTCAAATACCAATTTGACCAGACCTCTCGTTCCACAAAAGCACCTCTTGGCTCCAAAATTACCTCAAAAACTGCCGCAAAGTGGTCTTGACTATCTTGGATCCTTACGATATTCCATAAGATTTAGCTCTTACCTTCTGCTCAACCCTTTGAGTCACGAACCGTGGAATGATTGCTCAAACGTTTGTTCAAGAGTTTATTTGCTGTAACTACAAAGGATCAAAGTTAGAAAAGAAATTAGTTGGAAGATGGTTTTGCTTTTGACTCTAGAAAAGGACAGAAAATGATGGAATGAATTAATATGTATTGTATGAAGGTCCGTTATATGTTATTCAAAGAGCCAAGGACCAGGCGGTGTGGCGTCGATTAGTAGAGGCCCATGTTCAGTGAAAGACTACAAAAGGCTGAAGAAAACTAGAAGAATTTTGATTTATCCATGTTTCACATCATACTTAAAAGATAATAAGGATATAAGGTTAAGCTACTTTTAGGATTAATTTTTTGTTTGCCTTTTAGTATTATTTTTAATTTATATCACTTACAAATTCCACGTTAAATTCAGTTTTATCCTCAAGTATGTTTGAAGCAAGTAAGATTTTCAGATATTTGGAAAACATGCGCAAAGAAATGTCTTTCCTCAAAATTATTGAAACAGGAACATCCATTAATTTTCCGTAGTAACATGAGAAGTGTTCCTAGAAGTATCTAGGGAAAATGTTTAATTTCGAAGATTAAACAGGAATTACTAAGAAGTCGCTTTCTTTGATACAATATCAGAATTGTATGAAATGATGAAGCAATATTTCATGGAAACGGTAGTCTTTCACAAAATTTTGTTGATTAAACTGAGGAAACCTTATGTATTGATAGACAGAAAATTAATAATTCTTACAAGTGAGTAGAACTGAAGTCTTTGAGAACTGTACCTTTAAACATAATACATAAAAGTAAAAAAGAATATCTACATAGGTTTACTAATGACATCTTAACGCATAAATCGCATGCAAAAGTTACTCGTACGACAACGTACGAACGTTTCGTCGCATTCTAGTGCGTATTTCAATTAAAACAGGTCAATATAGAGTGCTCTGTGCTTAAATTTTGTCGTGTTAGTTGGTCTGCCGGCCATGTCAGCCAATTAGGACAAGGCCGGACTTCTATTGCAATTTAAACCTGTTTCATTTTACTGTCATAATATCCCTTCAGAAACCAATATAGTAACTTATCGTTTGGAATGGCAATTAAAGCTTTAACATTGGACCTTTTCTACAAATACCTGAAATTAGGGTAGGAAATTGAAAATTAATTGAAGTCTCTTTAGTCGAAACAATAACAATGTTATCACTGATGTCATTTTGTGTCGACTAGGTAAGTTGCTGTCTAAATTTTTTTTATAAAATAAAGTTTTAAAAAATCAAATATTAAGCAGTTATATTAAATGGCCCTGTATTATTCATGTGAACATAAGAAACATCTCTTTCAAGCGTCACAAAAAACCAAAAAAAAATACAGTGACCTACTTATCAGTGTATCTAAATTACTGAATAACAAAAACCTAGACAGTTGTCAGAAACTGCAAATCAATTAAACACAATCGCGAGCTTACAGAAACTCTCTAAAAAGTAAAATAAAATAAAGCTCAGGTTAATAAAGCCGCACATTTGGGCGGACTGAGGGTAATGGCACTCGTGAAGCAATCTTGTAGGTCCGAGCCCCACTCTGCCCCATTGATCTGGGCCGGTGTGGCTGACAGGCTGAAGCGTTGATAGGGTTAAAACTCACAAAGAATTTCATGTGCTTCCAATTAATTGGTAGAATTCATACAAGGGATTTAAGGTACTTCGAATTATTTGGTAAATTTACGTGTATATATTTTTATCGGTTTTTATTTTTTACGACTTGCTTAGTGACAAATTAAGTGATAAACGTATCAATCTTATTACTTTCACCATCGTGGAATGTATATAACTATATATAGTGATTTATTTAATCTAATCTGGTGTTATTCATAACCATAGTGGACGATGAATGTTTGCTTGGTCTTTTAATTTAAAGAAAGCAAAATGCAAATACTTTGACCATTCTTACAAGATTTACACTTACACGTTACGAAAAATCCATTTACAGAAATTCCTTGAAGTAAAATTTAAACCTTAGCAATGTAATAATGATCATTGTCCACTTTCAAATAGTGAAATCCTACGCATCGTCGTATTTCGCGATGACAACACACTCTCGCACGACGTTCCGAACATTCGAGTGTGTAATCGGACAGTGCTCGTTATCCAATTGTAGTAATGCTTGCGATTAATACTTAACCCGCTTGTTTTATTGATTGCTCGACTAGAGTTTTATTTTTTGAAACAAAATCTTTCGGTGTTTCTTTGCGCGTTTTGAGACTTAGCAAGTTGTAGCAAAAGTAATCAATTCTTGATTACTTGACGTGATAATGCCATTTAATGTGTGGCCTCAGCATTAATAAAACCCTTAATAAAAGTTCGTATCGCTCACTATTTTGAGGACTATAATGGCCGAAAGATACCCTACAAGGGTATCTTATAAAAAATACTTAAATGTCTCATGTCAGGTTCGACCGTATTCCGATTATTCTGACATAGTTGTCATGTGAAATTATTAGCAATAAGAAAAATTCGTTCATGAAAAAACTCTTTGTACTAGTAAGAACCATACGTAGAAAATCAATTGTTTTGAAGTGAATGAACTGTGTATTTGATAGTCAGTTAGCGATGATCTAATAAACTAAGACAACATATGTACCTACTCGAATAATTCACGTTTCACACATGGTTTCACCATAGAAATAGGGAGTAGATAAAACGGCTACTTATTTATTTATTTAAATTCTTAATTATACCAAATACAAAAACAAATTGGTGTAAAAGTAGGACTTAATGCTGAAAGCATTTTCTGCCAATCTTCTTTTGGGCAAAGCGGAAATGACTAGTAGGCGGTATAAAATACAGAAATATTAATAAAAAACAAATATTTTAATAAGTACAACACAAAACAAAATAGTTTTAGTGAAACATTATTACGAGGGGAAGTAAAATGAAGTGTAAAAGTTAAAAAGTGACACAGAGATATGAACGGAATACATAGATAAAAAGAAATAAAGGAAATTTTGTAAAATATTGTTTTAAGACAGTAATATCTGTGACATTAGATTTAAATGGACGAGACAGACGTATCCCTAAACTCTGCTAAACTCAGCGCATTTTAGCTAATACTGTCACTCTCATCACTATTTTAAATCAGAATTTAGGACGTGAATGATGCAACCTACAGTGGATTCGGAACAAATAATTATGTTGTTATTGCCGTTCCGTGTTCTTCCTTCTTCTATGGTTTTCACACTTCCAGCTGTTATTGTAGAGTGCCGAGGTTACGTAAGAGTTCATTCAAGTTATGAAACGGTGCCACTCAGTCATCTCACACGGGCTTTTGAGTTTATGATGACTAAACGTTTTCTTTAAAGCAAAGGGAATAATGAGACATAAATGATAAAGATTTCTGCAAATGATTTTAGAGTATCTTAGTTAAATTATTCCAAAGGTTGCTCTATGATCCCGTCCTGAAGCAAAACGTTTGTTATGTTTCTTGTTTCTTTTGAGAAAAAGTTGTTAATGCAAAGAAACAAGTTACAATTTTAGCATCTTTGTCCTCTAAAGCAGCTACACATTTAACTCAAACACTTAGTAATACTTAAGACAATGATTCAATCCTAGTTGTACTTACTACATTATTGTCAGTAAAATTTTCATTTCAATGTTACAAAGAATTGAATAATCCTTCTTAATGTTTAATCAAAACTATAAAAACGTACTTTTTTTCCTTTGGAATAGTTTCCAAAATATGATTTACAGGCACATAACAAATTGAGAACAAAACGCTTTAAAATCATAAAACAATACAACATTTATCCCGTTTTAATAAATTCAAATAAAGTACAATTTTCTTGCAGATTTAAAAAAAGATATAATGTTATATGTATAAAGAATCCCGAGTTTTCTCGCTTCCTTCCGACTTGGCGGGAATCCTTGCCAATATGGCCGACAAGATGGCGTCTCGAGGGGATATCTGTGCTTTACGTAGGTTTCTTCGTGCACTTTTCTGAAAAGAGAAATGTGTTTACACGTTATCTTCTAGCGAGAATAGCTATTGATACTACATTAAATATTTACTGCCATTTTTATATTTGTACGTGGTAAGTGCTATTGTTAATTATTCTTGTCCGAAATACGAGTAGGTACGAATATCTCTGTGACAGTAGTCTATCTTCAATTATTTCGAGTTTCATGTTGATGAATGACATTTTAAATGGTTCAATCGTTTTCTTTCATCTTTAGGTCACAGACAAATCCAAAAATTCTGCATTTTAAAGTAATTTATAAATAGTAGTGTTGTGATTGCTTACCGACACAACCCTATCCGGTTAGTGTTCATTTCGAGTTATATGTTGACAAATGGCTCAGTCATTCTCAGGTATCTTCCGGCCACACATATTATTAAACTTGACCTCAAGATCTCTACATTTAATATTAATATCTAAATAGTAGTCGTGGTGTTGTGATTGCTTACCGACACAATGCCGCCACTCGTCGCCCAAGCTTAGGGCAATTGCGGACGTGCACGTAAATGCAAATTTGCGAACGAACGCAGACAAAGCCAATATTGGACGATCCTGCAATCTAGCCGCTTAATTGTAATCGGAGTACACTTTCGACTGATACTCGAGAACTGATAAAATACACACGGAATTACCGATTTATTGACCCTTTTACAAAAATCGAATCATGTAAAATGATCGATAGAAGATTATTTCTGGATGCTGTTGGATTCAGAAGCCTTCCATGATTTAGAGGGCATGTTAAACTATCTGTCCAGGTTGTTATAGAAATAGCTGTCTATAAAAATTGTCGGAGGCCCTTCTTTGAAAACATCCGACACTAGCCTTGGCCTCTATCGCGTTGCTCCACCAATAAGTATTGGAGCAGCGTGGTGGAGAATGCCCCGGGTCTTCCTCTGTTGTGGGGAGAGACCTGTGCTCAACAGTGGAACGTAAAAAGGGTTGTTGCGAACCAATCTCATATATATCTCCCTTTAGCTAAATACTTAGTAAGATACTCCTGCTTTTATAAATCAAAAAAGGCACCCGAACCCAAATACGTATGATATGTTATAACTACAACTATCCTATCCACCATTAATACGTATTTGTAGAGAAGCAGGAAGATTTTCCGAAACGATGTGTTGGTGCCGTATGTTACTGCGTCATAAATCATATTGCGAAGATACTTTCTGCGGAAAATGGCGCTTTTACGAACCATTTACGTCAGACGTATAGCACTGATCTAGTTCTAGGTAGAGCCATTTTGTTTATGAATACAAGGTGGATTTTTTTTTACAATTACTTGCAATTTATTCGTATAATAATAAATTACGAAGTTTATCCGCGTAGTGGATTGGTATTTATCATAAGTATTTTTTATTTTCTGTAACAATTACTAACCCACTGCATGTTAGAGCTGGACTCCTCGCGTAAAAAGAAGAATCTTTAATCTTTTTAATCTTAGGTCTTAATTCACCACGATGGCATAATCCGGGTCGCTGACTTCACATGCCTTTGAAAAAATTAAACTCACAACCATGCAGGTTTCCTCACGATGTTTTCCTGCACCATTGCCTACAGCAAGTGAGATTTAATTTTATAAAGCGCACAAGCATAGCGTTGATATCCCAGTGGCTTAGAATTCGACCTCGAATCGAGGGGTCCGGGTTCGAATCCCAGTGGCACGCACCAATGACTTTGTAAAAAAGGTATGTGCGATTTACAAAATTAAATATCACCTGCTGTTACGGTGAAGGAAAACATCGTGAGGATACCTGCATGCCTGAGAGTTCACAAAAAAAAATGTTCTCAAAGGCATGTGAAGTCCACCAACCCGCAGTAGGCCAGCGTGGTGGACTAAGGCCTACATCCCTCTCATTGTGAGAGGAGACCCGACCCTGTAGTGGGTCATTAATGGGTTAAAACAACAACAACAAGCATAGCTTGTCAAAAAGTCATTAATTCGAACCCGGACCCCTCGAGTAAGAGGCCAGCAGGCTGGGGTATAATCGCTAACTGTTGACATTTCAATAATTAGCATAGTAAACGCCAGTCTGATCCACTATATATTGCGCTATGAATTAAATCTTTCACGTGCGCTGTAGTGTGAGCAATTGAGACTCCAAGTTACGCAATACTTTTACCTACAAACACTTAGTGGCCTGCCGTTTATGTAGACCTAAACTAACAAGACCTTACACAACGACCAGACCTTAGTCAAGTAATAGGCACTATAGATAGGGATGCTTTTTATTCGTCTTCGGTTACTATTAAATTAAGTTCAGACTGAATCAAAAAGTACTCTACGTAATAATTCAAGTCCTTATCAGTGGGTGCATTATTATTGAGGGCCAATATTTTCACCTCAAATAGAGTGTCTCCGGCATCTTTGCAATCAAAACATAAGATGTGAAGAACATGCTGCTTCGCGTTGTGTTAGGAGGGTGGCGGTAAGGTTTGTCAAAAGACAGCGTTTGAGGGGTTAAAGAATGTTGAACTTTTCAAAGCATTTATTACGCGTTTATTAACGCAAGAGCCAAAGTTTAAACTTTGCGTTGTCAACACTAGTTGTCAATACTAGTCTAGTATCTTCTTTCTCTTTCTATATAGTGGCGAAGCATGCCTATGTTCAGACTATTACGGCGTACGTGATCTGTAATGAGAAAGAAAGGGAGATACAACTCCAATATAACTCCTAGAACCTACCTACCTAACAATATAAGTCCAAGTATACATACGTAACAGAATGAAGAATACGTAACAGGGCAACAGAACAAACGAGTGGTCACGCCAGACCAGATCGAGATTGCGCCATTAATATGCAAACGGCGTCGGAGGCAGACGGACGCGTGGCCGAGTGGAGTGGGTACATGTGTGCGGACGAACACTGGAAGTATGGGAAATCCATTCTATTTTATAAGTGGAAGAAAGCTAGGTTAAGGTAGGCACTTTACCGCCACCCTCTTCCCCGGCCGTGAAGCAAAAAGTTTGATCAGATATTTTAGTGGTCATTAATCCTATCTCTACGTGGCCTGAATGCCAGTGTACTACTTATATTTTGTTTTTTTTGGCGTGTCGAAGTCACTGCATGTGTTAATTTCTGAAGGACATTGTTTGTACTAAAGTGACAACAGATGGCGTTACCAGTTAAAAAGTATTGTTTTTGTTTTAAGGTTAGGTATTTTTTTTATACTTATAGGTTTTTTGTTACAGTTTTATTGAATGTAGATTAAATTGATATTATAATAAGTTCAGAAAAATTGTTTTAAATTTCAGTCTCTCAACTGAAACTAAACGATAAGTTATTCGAAAACTCTTGCTTGGACATTACCTACTGATGTCAACAAAGTAAGACAGAAAGCTTTAAATGATAGAAGATGTATCAAGAACAACTGCATGTTTAAGGCGCAAGTTGGTAGCGGGCGACGTGTCGTCGCTTCATGTCGCCACGACACGTCGTTACGTCCTGTCGCTGCAGTCATGATTTCGAACCCGACTGCAGACGGCAATAGTAAGTTAGCAACACTACTGATCCGCGGTCGGGCGACTGGCTTCCGCCGCTCGACGACACGTAGCTCTAGAGCTTCGTGTCGCTAACTAAGGAGGGAGTTTCATATAAATGCATAGAAACCAGTAGTGTCGCTGGCGACACGTCGTCCGCTGCTGCTTCATGTCGCCCGCTACCAACTTGCACCTTTAATCTACAATGTTGAAAGTTTGAAACTTTGAACAGTCGTGATGAATGACGTACAGTACTTAGTTGGATTCGAAGCAAACTCAAGCGTCCGATATTGTTGTACATACCTAAGCTTGTTTTAATACTATATTACAGATTGTATTCATGTCACGATAATAACGATAAATTGAGTTGATTAACTACAAACTTAAAAAGCGGGAAAGCCAGTAATTTTCGAAATCAATAGAAGACGTAGGTGAATGACATACCAACTCGTACTTTTCTTAGTTTGCAAATTAAAGCGGCAACGGGTTGACTACATCATTCGAAGGACCGATAACCGACGGAGAAAAAGATCCTCCAAGTGCGATAGCGTATTGGCAACAGAAGTACAGGCAGATTGACCACACACCACCCTCCGACCAGGTAGACTGATGACCCGAATGACCTAAGGAAGTCAGCGGGAAACCGTTGGATTCAGACTTCAGATGGCCCATTACCGGGTGTAGTGGCGTCGATTATAAGAGGCCCGTGGGATCGTGTCCATGAGAGGACCAATGGATAAAAAGAAGTTAGTATAATTAATATAAGTATATTAATAATCTACTTCCCTATTGATTTCAAGTCAAAGTGCAGTCAAATCTACCAGCGAATCGTACATAACCAAATTCTCAGTTTTCTTGCCGGATATCGTAATAAGTTATCGGCCATTGGGGAAATTAGGATATTCGAATGCGCTGGACCTCTTGCAGGGGTTGGGTTCTTGAATTTTTATTATTCATCTAAAGATTATTTGGTGAAGAATTCTCGGAGTTGAAAATGTTGACCTACTTGTTTTTGTAAGGATTTAGAAATAAGAAGCATAATGTAAGGAATATGTAAGGAATAATGTAAGGAATTGGGTTAGGACTGATTGTCAGTAACCCATTAATGACCCACTACAGGGTCTGGTCTCCTCTCACAATGAAAAGGATGTAGGCCTTGGTTGATGGACTTCACATGCCTTTGAGAACTTTTTTTTTTCTGAACTCAGGCATGCAGGACTGATTACCTATTATTAAATTCTCGTACTATGTATGCCCACTAAAATATTTTAACATCTGTATCTACATAGTTCGTTATCACTGGTAGATGTATTTAAGATGATACACTTAATACTTAAACGAGTCATAAATATTAAAAAAAAGATTAAACTCAAATGATTACCTCATAAAAAATCGCAATATTTTTTTCAAATCAATGTACTTCCTCGAACTTTTTATCGAATTTATAATTTAATTAATATACCTAATATATTGTGCAAAAATTCAATTAGTTAGAGAAAGTTTTTTCGGTCTTCGATCGTAAATCTGTGTAATAAATTTAAACACTGACGCGGAAAAACATATTTTTCCCTGAAAACGTTTCTGAAACGGATCAAAGACGAGTTCCTCGTATCTCCGTGTCTATCAATAGGCGTCATTGCCAATCAACCTAATTAAGACCTAATGCGCTAACTGGTACACAGAAATCCTTCGCGAACGAAATAAAAAGAAAAGCGAATGCCTATGACCCTACCACAATAAAAACTGCATGAGACCATCCGGGCTAAAATTATAAAGTCGACGCACTCACGGCCGACTCGACCTTATAAATACACAACCCAATTTGACCCTTAATTGTGTTCAATAAGGTCCCATTTCGATCGATCGTTTCGCGGCTGCTACGTCCTTTTTGATGTTCACAGCGATCGTCATTCAGAAGTGCTCTAATGGGGAAACGGTATAACGACCACTCCAGCACATTCGAAATGACACTCTAAGCGTATAATCACAAGATTGACTATATTTCGCAGGGTGTGGAATGCAAGCACAGGAGCCGCTGGAGTCTGGATAATGCCCTTTGTTGGTCGTTCCAATTTTTCGAATCTCGACTTATTGGCTTTTATGCTATCGTCCACATTCGTTTACATCCCATTTGTTGTGGTGATTCAGAACGTTATAAGTGTGTTTTTATGTGGTATTGAAAAAGTGGTTTTATGTGGTCGTAATAGGGTTGTTAATGGGTTGTTGGTGTTGGTGGAAATGTCAAGCGGGTGTCATGACATTGCATTCCAGGCGATGCGAATCAACGGCCAGACAAGGGCACCAGTCGCGAGCCACCGCGTACGCGCGCGTGTGTGCGTGCTCCGTACACTGCTGACTGAATCAATGCGTGTTTGATTTATGGTTTTACTTTCGAACAAGATTCGAAAAAAATTAATTATCCTACTAATAATCTTTTTTAATTCTTCTCTATTGTAAAAATTTGCATACCTACCTGAAAAGGTCAATATGGATTTGTAAAAATATTTTAAATTAACCTATATTCGTGCAATTAAAGGTTTATGTCTGTCTTTGTCTTTAAATATTACTAACCTGAAAGTTTTTGAGGATAAATGAATGGAAGTTTGTTATTCTTTCCCACAAAAACGGCTGAACCGATTTAGATTGAAATTTTAGAGAATGTTCATGTTTCTGGTCTGGCTGTGTTGTGGTTTTGTCTTGTGTGTGTCCATGGCACCCACGACACAGGTAGTCCTAGTGTGGGACTATGAGTGTGAAGCGTTATATATTTATATTTATTATAAAAAATACAATTTGTAAATCATGCCTTCATCTTGTGCTTCAGCATGGTTGTCACAGATTATATGGTTTATTTGAGACTAATATCTTAGTCCTCGTGAGTAGCAAAGCACCCGCATACAACCTCAGATAGCGTTTCTTCTCTATCTGCGGTTGGCTGGAGCGTCCAATTGTCTATGGGCTGCAGTAACCACTTAACATCAGCTTAACATGATAGAGTGATGGTTGTGCCATCCGGATAACAATTCAATCCAATTCAATACTTTATTGCATAATTATGTAGTTACGACAGTTACGTACAACGACAAGTTGCATACGTAACGATAACCCTGAGAGGGTGTTGCAATTTGGTTGTTTCAATTTGTGAATAAGCATCCTATTATTCATGCCTTATCTTTTACCATCATTAGGACTCGTCACTTAGTGAGGAACACCGTAATCTTCATGAAAATCACTAGGAACACTTTTTTTACAATTACCTCTAATAGTATTTGTATTTTGAGTATCGCCATGGGTTGCAGTGCACTTAACACGTGATGGCGTGCACACCAAAAAGGTGGTTCAAACTGAGATTTCCATATAATTTGTATCTATGTAACCCATTACCCATTAATGACCTACAGGGTCGGGTCTCCTTCTCGTAATGAGAGGGATGTAGGCCTTAGTCCACCACTGGCCTACTGCGGTTTGGTGGACATCACATACCTTTTGAGAACTTTTTTTTTGTGAACTCTCAGGCGTGCAGGTTTCCTCACGATGTTTTCTTTCACCGTAACAGCAGGTGATATTTAATTTTATAAAGCGCATCTGTTTTATAAGCGCATTGTAAGCGCTATGTACCTATTCATGTTCTTTTCGATCGTACAACGGATATATTTAGGCATGCGCGTGCGCGTGCGTGTTATTCCGGGCCCCATTCGGCCGCCACATGCAGCCATGAACTTGCATCGGACGTAAAACTGTGTTGTTTTGGTCGGTAGGACGTGTTTACAATGGAGTTACGAGGATGTTATTTCGGTTACATTTTTGTACTTTTCACTGTTATAGGCCAACGCTTGGATTCCCTGTGTCTTGTTGCCATGGATAAAAAGGCGAAAAAACACACACCCTGTAAAGGAACAGAAATTTAAAATTATCATTCAAATCTCTGGTTCGCTTGAAATCGAACCTCGGCATTCTCTTCATTTAATTATTTTTAAATCTTCTCAAACAGTATAATCGGTTGCACATACTCGTAGATACGGAATTTAGTGGACTGTGTCCTCAACTCGTAAGTGACTGCAATGTCCGGTCTCCTCTCACAACAAGAAGGCTGTAAGGCCTTAGTCCACCAAATTTGGGTTAGAGCTTCACTAAGTTTTACTAGAAAACTATAAAATAAAATTGCCTCCTCTGATAAATTTAAGCAACCTGAAATGTTTCAATGTTTTTTTCGCTAATAGTTCCTGCAAGATATTTTTTAATGAAACATGTAGTTTAAGCCAAGTCATTAAATCTTAAAGATTAACCATACATAAAGAACCAATGTATCTTGACCACAATGCCGCATACGCAGACCAACAATGGAGTTACTAAGTCCACCTACCTATTAAAAATAAAACCTTCACCACAAAGTTTCCAGAAGTTTCCTAATACAGATGTTCGCCTACAATGTAAATACGCCTCGGAGTGCGCTTTGATGTCTGGAAGTGGTTTTATGGACTTTTAACGGGAATCGGGTTACTGCCATTACACCGAATAATTCAGACACTACTATAAGCTATAGGCGATAAGTTATAACACAAACATTTTAGTTTGAAACAGCCATTGGAGCTGCATTCCGGATCGTTCGGGTCCGGAGAGGTATTCCGAATCCCAGCTTCCGGAGATAATTTATAGTAGTCGGTCATATTATTTCTCATAATTAATGAACTAGGTAGCCGAGACGACGACATTCATGGTAGTCATTGTCCACAGACTAAAATTTTCATTAAAGTCACCTCAAAAAGGCTAAACTAGGAAGGAGTAGTCTGTCTGTAACTCTATAGTTATTCCGTCAACAATAAAAGCCTCCTTTTCTTGTGTACTCGCATGTCTGTTCGTTTCGTCACGCAGATGCAAAAAGTGCAGATGTATACTGTACTTCCTCATGTATACTGTAGCTCGCTCTTTACTCGCATATGGTTGTCGAACTTCCTAATCTTAATCCTAACCAACGAAAGAGGTGGTCGCGACATTTACGTTGTCGTTAAAGTAAGCGAGCCTCTTGAGTGCAGTTAAAGATTGCGGAAATTTGTATGCAAAGTCATTTTTGTGTTCATTATTAATGTGTTAAATTTATTGTTATTAGTGCACTAAACAATCGGCTTTGACCCTTTTAATCCAGGTACTTGTATATGGGTTAGGAAGTTGTTTGAAGGCTTAGCGTCTAACTTTTAGATACTAACTTTCCATTTTCATAGGAAATTTCCAATTTTTAAATTCAATACAAATAGTGTACATTTAATGAAAGAACATACTATTACATCTGCATTATAATAATACATACATACATTCATCTGCTTTGATCGCCCCTCAGGTGAAACGAAAACTGGGAGAAAAAAGCGGGCGAAAAAAACTCCCAGCAATCCTTTAAAATTAAGCGAGAAATAAATATCATGAAACGAGTTTTTGGCCCCCCCCCTTCGTTTCAGATCATGAAAACTTTCCAAAAATAAATAGACAAAATGCAAGCCATTGTTTTTTAATGAAGATTTCCCACACAGAACTCAGAACAAAATCAAACACAACCAATATACAAAGACCTTATAAAGACCAGAGTGCATTTAATTATAATTTTGATCAACGAATTTCGAATCTTATGCCTTTGACATAAGAAATTCGTTTAGACGTCTAAAATATTCCAGTCAGAGCCGTCTGGTCTATTTGTTGCAATGTGACCCTGGTCAATTGAAAAAAATCTGAAATCTTAATAACTGGCAAGGCCGACGACCTCCTGACCGTGGACACAGCTGCTTTTCTGAGAAGAGATCAGCTTTATACAAACGGTTTGAACAGTGAATTTTCATACTACATTCGCCCTCTGAATCCAACGGTTTCCCGATGTCTTCTTCAGGTCGTTAGTCCACGTGGCCTGAGGGTCGCCTGTACTCCATTTGCCTAAACGCGGTCGTCATTCGAGGACTTTTCTCGGATTTCTCTCGGACCCATCGGTTTGACAGTTCTGCGAACGATGTGACAACAAATCATAAAGAATAAATAAATGATGATAATACTTAAACTATTGAATGAAACAGAAAAAACATTGGTAATCAAAAGATAAATCCAAGCGAATAGTCATTAATATTAAAGCTCTAAGAATAAACCCAAAGGAGCGATACCTGAAAGAAAAACACTCATGAATATTGTAAAAGGTAGTTTTATTTTAATTTAATAGCACTTCTCGAAGTGGAAACGACTGGACAAAGGGTATTCTTTAAGTTAAATGGAGAGCAATCGGAAGGAAGGAATATTTTTGTATAGACGATGATGCATTCGTGAAATGCGTTCTTGAAAGCGATTTGAGTGCTGTGAATTGAAAGTCCTATTGTACTTATTACTAAATATGTACTTGTATTGATGTAAATTTCATCGGAATAGTATGAGAGCCTTAAGATTCAGTTCTAGATAATTTTTAATACTGTAAAGAGAGGAAGGTTAATTTAAATCTGAAAAGAAAAGATTATGAGTTTAGAATGAGTGCTATATCGGTTTCTTTTGTTTCTCCGTTTTTAATAAACGCAGAGAAAAGTCAAGCAAGGTTCTCTCTATTGTCCGCAATGCGAGTTTTAGGTTATGAATTTGGCTTATAGTAACGGACCAAGTCTTCGCGTCATAGGTCATCACTTGCAATACACATTGCCCAAAAACTTTCGACTTCGGGGCTGTAAATGAACTGTTTTGAGACCAGTTAAATTAAGATTAGGTTACTTAAAAAACTGCACATTAGGTACACAGTAGTGAAATAAACGAAGTATAAATGAGTAGGTAGCTAAGTGATAAGAACAATCAACGACCTTGGTACAATGTCTAGGTCCAATGACAACGATGTGACGGAACCCACATCGTTATGGTAATAGAGAGATAACGCTATAATTTACGAGCTACTCTGGCTGGATAGCAATGTTTTAGTAATTTTAAACAGTGTGTTTGATCATCAACTAACGATAAATTGAGGGATGAAATATTATGCTGAAGTTGTCATTTAGATTTTTTATAGAAATTGAGGGGAACTCTACAAAAAATTTTTTCCAGAGTCAAAAGTTTTATAGATATTAATATTTGAAAGAAATATTTGTAATGTAAGAAGCTGTCAAGAGAATAAAAGTAGTGTAAATTGATTGAAACATTTATTTTTGAAATTTTTGATTGAAAATATTTTAACTGCAAAAATCTGAAAGTACAACAGGTCAATTAGACCTTTCAATAACGAAATAATAAAATCATTTAGATATTTCTAAATAAATGTGTTCCTTGGATATTTAGGTAAAGGTTATTTATCTCTGTTTCCGTGAGTATACACAAATAGCCGATAGTTACGTGAGTCTGGTCACTCAAGCGCGCACTATTTGATGTTGTATTTACCCTATATACTCGTATCTATACCCTATATATCTAGGATTCATTACAAGTCTGAAGGGTCAAAAGGTCAACTCGACCATTCAATAACGAAGCAATAAATATCCTTTAGATATTTCTATACAAATAAGTTATCGGTTTCCGTGAAAGCTTACACCAATAGCTGAAAGTTGCGTAGGTCTGGTCACCATCACCAGTCGACAAAGGTCGCTGTAGAGGTGACGTAACTTTAGGTATCGAATGTTGGGTCTAGCTAGATACGTTTCCCGTTTATTGGTCAAGAAATAGGGGTGGCAGCTTGGAATGTTTAGTTACACTCAAAAATATTGCACAATCGATTGCAACAGTTGAGAAGAATGTTTCAAGCTTTACTAACTTAGCTATTTTTCAGTTTCTGTTCTGATTTTATGTTTTTTTATTTATTTATTTTTCCATTTTGTTGAAGCTATGGTGCTTCTGGGTTCTTACTTCTTTCGATCAGGGCTTTTCAGGGCTAATCTTGTAATGATATGCAGATGATACTCGAAATGAAATCGTATATTTTATATTTTATAAAACGTTTATTTTTTATGACAATATGAACGAATAATCAAAGAATAATAACAATTGATTGCAATAAATTGAAGTTTTCTTCCGAAGACAAAAATAAAGAAAAAAAAAATATATAATAGAATCTTCTTGGTAGACATCTCTCGTTCTCCCTCTAGATGTCGCTAGCGTTAACACATTTTTTTTATGTTTCCAGATCTTGAAGTTAAGGTGCTTATGAAGGGCATAAACATCTATAGTTGTACAAATATAAGCATGAGTTTGCTAGAGTTTAGCTAAGGAATTGCTTTTTGACGTGGATAATACACCGGGTTGTATTTCTGTTCAGTCCCGAAATTCTTTTGTGGCGTCAGATCGCAGGAGGTGATTGGTATTGGTATTGGAGGAGGAACAATGAGGATCATCTTAAAAAATACCAAAGTAGGAACTGACGCAACTGAAAAGATTTTCATTTATTACATTATAATTTTCTTTTTCTTACTTGTAGCGGAACTGAACGAGGTTTTTTCACACCCGACGTTCCTTAATATTTGAAAGCTTGCTTTTACTGCAGTGTCGAGTCTTCTTTCACAATGAGAAGGATGTAGGCCTTAGTCCTACCTAGTCGTAACCTAACGAATGATTCTAGTAAATTAATTAGGTATTATATTTTCCGTCTTCCATGCAGTTTCAACCCTATTAGGCGTGCCATAACTTCTTCCGCGACACGGTTTCCTATTTCGCTCAAGGCGAGATGTGACGTCACGATCCATTCAATATTAGTAATTATGGGGCAATTACACCGTGGCGCAAACACCGTACAGCCTACAAATCAAGTTCGGACATGACACTCCTAAGTGCTTTGGAAAGGCGGGGAAACTTACTTTATTTGACGTATAGTCTATAAATCTAGACTTACAAACGAATGGTATACGGACTTTACCTTAATTTAGGATATCATTTTTTCTTACTTATAATCAACATAACTGATAGAGTAGAAGGTGGTGGAGTATTAGTAGTTCGTCCGGAAGGTACCTTACCGCCAGCCTTTTAACCCGTCGTAAAGCAGCGTATTCTTCACGTCTTGTGTGTCGGCTGGGAAGGTATGGTGTGGAGATAATTTATTTGAGGCGAACATCTAAGTCCTCGGGAGAAGCAATTAAACTGATCTCAGATAGGATATATTCTCTATATGAGGTTGACTGCAGCGACCACTTAACCTCAGGTGGCCTGCATACCCGTTTTCTACTGAATTACTGTAAAAAACTTGTCCACCAACCCGCAGTAGGCCAGCGTGGTGGACTAAGGCCTACATCCCTCTCATTGCGAGAGGAGACCCGACCCTGTAGTGGGTCATTAATGGGTTAAAAAACAAAAACTGTACCATATAACATCAGGCCGGCATACCCGTTTTCTACTGAATTACTGTAAAAAAAACACTAATCAAAACCTGTTTTTTTCTGTCAAAGCATTTAATTCAAACCCAACCGAATTCTCATTCATCGAGTTTATCCTAACGTATTTACACTGAAAAGTAAATTTTGTAAATATCCCGAGATATAAAGGGGTGTGGCCAAGTGTCACGATGTCTCAAGAAGATGAAAGGGGGGAGGGGAGATCGCCTCACGTAATTAATGGACGCCCCTCAGTTCACTTACAACTCACAAACGAAATTAACCTAACTTTCTTTCTTTTTCAGGTAACATCCAAATTGTTTAGGTAGTTGCAAACTCTGTTACGACTAACTAAGAAGTGTCTAATGAAACTTAGTGAGTATTCATTTGTGTATACTGTTTTTGCTCAAGAGGTAAGTTAAGTTTTGTTACCAACTTTAGTTCGTCTAGTTCATATTTCACTGTTGTGGTGGAAGCGACCACTGCAACTCGTGGACACCGTTTTTACATGAGGAAATCCATTATGGACCGATAGTAGAGACCGATAGTGTCTGACAGAGGACTCCTTCCAGTACATTCACGTCTAACTGTGATCGTACGTTGTGTGGCAACTTCCGCCTCTCGTTAAGAGATGGCGCCACAGGTACCCTGAATCACGGTGACGAAATATTCACGCTGGCATATAATAATATGCAAAATTCCGATCAAGATAGTTAGCCATCAAAATTGCTCGTGCTGCGTTTTGGGTTTTGATTCGGGAGGTGTGGTTGCCGGAGATATTTAATTTGAGGCGAACATCTTAGTCTTCATTGAACTTCACATAGTTCATGGACTGCAGGCACATAACATCAGGTGGCCTACATGCGTGTTTGCTACTTCTTCCTTCCTTTCAATCCTAGATATGGGCCTCCAATCAATCGACGCCACTCCGCTCGGTCCTGGGCCTTCCGAATCCAATGGTTTACCGGGAAATTCCCGGTGTCTTCTTTAGGTTAGTTCACCTGGTCAGGGAGCGGCCTGTGCTGCTTTTGACTACACGCACTACTCACATACACAAAAAATACGCTCTCTCTCTCTCTCTCTCTCACACACACACACACACACACACACACACTTAAAAGCTCCAATCCCGGTTGGGATTTTAACTGGCTCAAATCTCGATTGAAATGAGATATAACCTCAAGCGAAACTCAGGGGTTACAGACGCGCGTGAGTTACAGGTTTCGTTTTTTTTAATGCCTTCGCGGAATGTGGCAGAAGCCGAACAAAGGGTTCGTGCCGGGTTACATTGTCGGAGCAACCCGGTAACCAGCTGTTGTGAACTTGACACCGGTTCGTTAACCTTATCAATCCGTTCCGATTAATTATTATGGCTGTAACCACGCCCATTGTTCTTGTCTGTTGCGATCGCGGTCGGTATTACTGGATTTAAGAAAAAAATCCCAACAGGTATGAGAATCTCAACTTAGCAATGTCTTTATTAAGAAGATATTTTATAGAAATTTAAAGTATTTTACCACGTCTTAAAATAATTTTAATAATTAAAAAATATAAGTAGGTACCTATAGTACTCATTCATTTGGTGCGAATAGAGCTTTTTTTAAAAAAAAAAAAATGATATCGACGGAATTAAAAAGAATTTAATATTAAATAGGTGAAAAATAAATTGATCGTAAAAACATTAAGAGGATAAAAATTCCCAAGAAAGAAAACCACTCTAATGCGATGAGACCGCCTTTTTTAGTTTGTCTAAATTGTGCTCTTGTGTGCAAAAATTTATTTATCAAAATTCAATAAAAAATAAACATAACATTGTAAGTATTCTTCGTTTCGTTCGTTTTAGCGAGGATTCTCCGTGTCCCCGAAAAGTATTTTTGTTGAACAAAAAACTTGTCCAGATCCTTTTAATTAAAAACCCCTGAAGAAAATACAATGACAAGTCATTGTCACTCAACATTGTTATACAATTATCTTAACTGTTAATAATTTTATTTTAGTGACTTCAGTCTCAACTCTTAACAAATATTTTCTTGCCATTAAACTTTTATCTAGGAGGTAAGAATTTTCTTTTTCTTAAAAATATTCTAACTTCGCGCGAACTCGTTTAAGCGTAACTGTTTTGATTCAATTTCGAGCTGGTAATAATGTTTCCTCAGGAATATACCACTTGAACTTTTAAGCCGCGAAACTTAGTGAAAATGCAACGAAAATATACTTTTGAATTTTAGGACACTAAGTTTTTATTTAAAAAATTACAGCTTCACCACAAAAATCTTATGCATTAATACGCAGATAATTTTCTACGCCGGTCCTTGTTAGACCTATTCTTCTGTGAATATTTATATCAAAGTTTTTCAATTGCACGTATTTTCAAAGTTAAGTCCTTTGTATGTATAAATCACATACTTAGATATATAAATCACATAACATACAGATGAAGATGACTGAATAAAATTTAAAAGTTTTGATGGATAAAAAATCTCAGATCAAAGTAAATACCGGAAATCAACTTAAAAAGGGTTTTTGTTTTCACTGCTAATAATATTAGTCAGTTAAAGTGGCAATGGGCTGGCCACATCGTTCGCAGGACTGACAACTGATGGGGAGAAAAGGTCCTCGAATGGCGACCACGTTTAGGCAAAAGGAGCACAGGCCGCCCTCCGACCAGGTGGACTGATGACCTGAAGACGACAGCGGGAAACCGTTGGATTCAGAGGGCCCAGGACCGGGCGGAGTGGCGTCGATTAGGGGAGGCCCGTGTCCGGCAGTGGACTACTAAGGACTGAAAGGAAGGAAGGAGGAAGGAATATTAGTCAAAGCAAATTTTCCCTCGATTATGATCACTAAGAATGTAAATCAGCAGGAAATACGAAATAATGACTTTGTCAAAGTATTTTCAATGCTCAAATCTTGCATCAAACACATAATACAGAGACTGAATAAAAATTCAAAACTTCTGCAGTTGACTCGAACTTCTCACAAAGGGGATTCGTTCTGAGCGTGTTCGGGTGAACAAACTCGGTGAATAGACTAGCCAGCACCCTGGATTCTGTTGTTTTTTACCTGCAGAGCAGTTAAACTTTGTCTTGGCTTTGTACTGTCTCTGAACTTACTCTGAAGTTAGATGCAGTTGAAAAGTACGGAGTTATCTTACGGATATTGATCGCTATCGATACTTACGATTATTTATTAACTGCATTATTAACTGCATTTATCAACAGTCATATTGATAATTGGTATACTAACAGTATCAAATTGCCATTAGTATGGGAATGACTGACGCACTAATGACTGACGTTTACTATACGAATACTTTGAAAATAGTGTTCATGCTTACCAATATCTATCATGAGTAATAACATATTTATTTATACCATCCAGTATCAGATTCTTATATTTACGCAATGTGCATTAATTAGTTTTTATATTTAACGTAATTTTGATATGGCTGCATATTTTTGACATTCGTCTACTTATGCGGGAGTTTTCTCCATAAAAAAAGTAAAAGGCATCATAAAACAGAAATTTATGATACACCCGAAGGTCCCGAAATATGCCCCAGACCAGCTGGTCAGTGCAGAAGTTTTGGCAAAAGACGCTTCAAACTCTGTTGTTTATCAGTTGTTTACCGAAAAAATCCAACAAACAACCATCCAACAAAATGAGCCGGAAAGCCAGTGTACAGCAGCGTGATTACCAATCATCCCTCTCTAAATATATTATAAATAACGCTGCCAAATTTTCTTTTTCATCATCTGTCGTCCTCTGAGTAGAATCCTAATAACTGGTATCGACGCAAAGCACGAGGTTTCTTATCGCAAAATTACAAAATGTTTTTCATGTGTCGTGTTTCGGCTGGGGAGGTATGGTTGCCGGGGATAGGTACTTTATTTGAGACGTACATAATTATGTATTCTCGCTTCCTATAACTTGAACAACAACAAAAGAAGCACCAAACGATTGGCATTTCTTTACCGCCAACACTGCGTTAAATGAGATGTGATCGAGCGCCGTGACTGGCGACTTGCTCCCCCAGTACTTGATGTGAACTTGGAAGTATGGTGCTTACTACTCGTAGTTACTCTAATACTACTTTCTTTCGTTTTTTTAGGTCATTAATACTAAGAAATGTTTAGTAGAAAAGTTGGTTAATACAATTCTCTACGGAATAACGGATGGCAAATTGGTATACATATTGTCAAAACTTCTTTATGTTTCTAGGACGCTAATTGCAATAGCGGTGATAGCCCAGTGGCTTAGAATTGGACCTCGAATCGAGGGGTTCGGGTTCGAATCCCAGTGGCACGCACCAATGACTTTGTAAAAAAGTTATGTGCGCTTTATAAAAATTAAATATTACCTGCTGTTACGGTGAAGGAAAACATCGTGAGGAAACCTGCATGCCTGAGAGTTCAGAAAAAAAAAGTTCTCAAAGGCATGTGAAGTCCACCAACCCGCACTAGGCCAGCGTGGTGGACTAAGGCCTACATCCTTCTCATTGTGAGAGGAGACCCGACCCTGTAGTGGGTCATCAATGGGTTACTGACAATTGCAATACCTGTAAGCATGTCTCAGTTCAATATGGACTTGTACATCTCGTATGAAAGAGATTTTTTTGTGAACTCTAAGACGAATTTTCTTCACTATGTCTTCCTTCACCGTTACAGCAAGTGTTTCAATTTTTATAAGGTGCACATGATTTTATTAAGAAAAACAAACATTGTTGCGTGCCACTGGGATTCGAACCTGGACCCCTCGAGTAAAAGACTGAATTCTTAGCCACTGAGCTATCACTGCTTTTTCTATTTTTATATTCTGTTAATAATGTTATTTTTCAATATCGCTCCGCTCATCAACCCGCCAACACTCGCGCCGCACTATTCTGGAGCGATAGTGTTACCAACTCATTAGCGGGAACGAGGGAGGATATTACATACATTTATCTAATGGCAACCCAGCACGATTGTTTCTTTTTTCACTGATAGAAACGCCAGTATCTGATAACAAGGAGGCTTTCTGAGGAATTTCACTTCCTTGAATGAATTGAAGTTTCTTGATAAAACTTCACACGTTTTATCGTCACCCCTTGTCAAATCGGCCGCCCGCGTCACTTTGTCATACGTCTGTGAATGTTGCTGGTTATGATTTATGAATGCATTCAAAGACTATTTTGTCGCGTTGGTTGGCCGGTCGGTTGTGTCGTATTGCGACTACTAATAAGGATAAGGCCTTACACCAGAATTTTATATACCTAAGTATTTGATGAAATGGATGCTATAGACACCTACATTGTACAAGACAAGAAAACGTACATCTCAACCAATAGAAATTTAAATTCATAATTAGAATATCCCAACTCCAATATCGTTTTTAATTGCTGGATATTTTAATGTTTTTATATAAAAAAGTTAAGTTCAATCAAGAATCCTGACATGAATAGGACATGGCCTCAAAATCCACCACGGTTTCTAAATGTTATGTATAAAACCACGGTTCTCTAAATGTTATGTATTAAATTGTAAGGTAACATTTAAATAATTACAAAAACACATAACATCATGAACTAATTGTGTGGCGTACATTGCACATTGATTCAGCTAAATATAGGTATGCAATTGCAAGTAATTAGGTCGATGTATGAGTCAAATGCACTTTATATGCATTCGCTCTCGGAGACCTTGCGACCCATATACGATCGACGCCTTTGTCTTAGTGGATTGTCAAGGAAAAACATTTATTTCACAGAACAATAAATGTATTACCACCCGTAGGTATATGCCCCACTTTTAAGTAGGTAGTCAGTACCCATTAATGACCCACTAGAGGGTCGGGTCTCCTCTCACAATGAGAGGGATGTAGGCCGCCGTCCACCACGCTGGCCCACTGCGGGTTGGTGGACTTCACATGCCTTTGAGAACATTTTTTTTATGAACTCTCAGGCATGCATGTTTCCTCACGATGTTTTCCTTCACCGTAACAGCAGGTGATATTTAATTTTATAAATCGCACATAACTTTTATTACAAAGTCATTGGTGCGTGCCACTGGGATTCGAACCCGGACCCCTCATTTTATAAATCGCACATAACTTTTATTACAAAGTCATTGGTGCGTGCCACTGGGATTCGAACCCGGACCCCTCGATTCGAGGTCGAATTCTAAGCCACTGGGCTATCACCGCTTCCACTGGGCTATCACCGCTTCCACTGGGCTATCACCGCTTCCACTGGGCTATCACCGCTTAGTAGGTAGTATTGTTCACAAAGTGTTGAGTACATCGCAAGCGATCGAAAAAGTTAAGCAACGTCAGGCGCGGTCAGTACCTGGGTGTGTGACCTCTAGTTGAGAATTAAAGCGCGTTTCCGTGCTTCGTGCACATTAAGCCGTCGGTTCCGGTTGTTATCGGTACGATAGCTGTCGTTAAACCTTGTCGGAGTCCCTATGGGCGGTTTGAAATCATTCGACACGTGTTGGCCACTACCCCGTTTCTCCACCAATCCGCATTGGAGCAGCGTGGTGGAGTATGCTCCAGGCCTACCCCGTTGTGGGGAGAGACCCGTGCCCAGCAGTGAGACATAAAAGGGTCGCTTATAGAAATTCATTTAAGACTCATGAATTTCACTAGGGAATTTTGAGTATATTCTCTGCAAAGCATTCTATTACGTCTCAGTCGAAAGTGCCTAAGTGCTTGAGAGCATACCCTACATTTCCAGGCATTTCAACCTAATAGGCAGTACTTTCGAAGCTAATGAACTGACGCGCCTCTTCATGATCAAAATACTTTTTGAGGCTTTCATTTTTGAGGTTTTCCGCTGAGTATCTAACTATTACTTGAAAGGTATCTGTATCTACTGTATCTGTACATTTAATTAAACTCTAACGGGGTAAATTATGTTCAGTAAACAACCAACAAAGAAAACACGATTTGAAATAATTGTCTGTAACCCCTTAATGACCCACTACAGGGTCGGGTCTTCCATAATGAGAGGGATGTAGGGTCTTAGTCCACCACGTTGGCCTAATCCGAGTTGGCGGACTTCACATGCCTTTGAGAACATTTTTTTATCAACTTGTGGCATATCGGTTTCCTCGCGATGTTTTCCTTCATCGTAACAACAGGTGATATTTAATTTTATCAAGCGCACATAACTTTTTACAATGTCATTGCTGCCACTGGGATTCGAACCCGGACCTCGATTAAAAGGTCGAATTCTAAGCCACTAGGCTATCACCTCTCTAAAAATAATCGCAGCAGAGCGTCGCCTTCCGGGTCGACTAGTTAACAAATAATTTTAAAGATTCACCCATCCACATAACAGGGCTTGTAATATTTACATATACATACATAGCTACTGCATTAAAACACTTGTTCAATTACTGTGCTCAATGCATAATGTGCAATAATAATCAGGTCAGTGTGTACATAACACCTGCAATTCTTACTGGGTATTGTTCTCTCAATGTAAACACGCTCAGGGTTATCGCCGTTTTATAATAACAATAACAATAATTGTTAATCGACACCTATATAATTTTACGATGAGTTTCTTTGGAATTGTAATAGGTAGATACTGTGAAAGAACAAAAAACGCAGGATGATTCTATGAAGATACATTTTGAAGATAAAAAATGACTCGTATAGCTTAATACTTAGCGTACTCTGCCATTCAATGGTCCAGCGTTCGAATCTCAACTGTGTTAACTTAAGTAGTTACTACAGAAAAAGAAGTAGGCTTTGTTGGCTAACATAACCGACCGATTAACCAAAACGACAAAATTTAAAGACAGGGTTTGGTATGGAGCTGTCTAATTTGAAATACATACAGTATCGTACTAGCAATTTTTGTATACGGCTTGGCAATTAGGTTACGGGATAAATGTTGCTACTACCTAAAACACGAGGTAGCAAATAGCGAGTTGCTTTACGGCACTTTCAAACAGTCAAGTCTAGGAATCAATAAGATATCAGACTAAGGTATGTAGGTAGGTTAGGTAGTAAGACTTTTTATGTTCATAAAGTCAACAGAAGTCCAAAGTCCTCACATTCAGTCACGAATCGCGCATCAAGCTTTATCTAACATAACCATAATCCAAAAAGAATCGGGATAAAAGACATCCAATCTATTAGGTACTTATCTAATGCCTATTACCATTCATGGCAACTTTGTTTGTCTTCCATCCACTTCCTAAAAAGTCGTATAGCGAGCGAATAAAGTTAAGCTATAGTGTCTACGTGTTCATTGACACAATAGTAATGTAATCTACTTAAAGAATTGTTATAATAATCTAATAGCGTCAATAATATACCGTGACCGTGAAAAAAAATCTTTTAACTGTCAGCAGCCTGTCTGTCTTCCCGAAGCTAGAGACATTGGCCGACGACAATACAGTCATATTCTTGTTCTTTATACGTGTTACTGCAATTAAGATACTAAAAGATTTTATCATTAATGCGCTAGCGTTTAGCATGGATACAATATTTTACGCCTCTTAGCTAATACAACCTAAAAACCCTATCAAATTATTAATGATTAACTATTTTCTTACTGAAAAATATTAAATTTAGCCGGAGATTTGCGAACTGAATTCCGAGCCTGTCTCTTCTATGAAAATAACAACAGTCGAACGCAAAGCAAATAATGTATTATGGATGGATTCGACATTTTTCTAAGCTATATAAAATAAGATATCTCATCGCTTCTCCGTCCGCGATGAGACACATTTCTCAGCCAATCACCATCTTCGTTCAGACGACATCAATATACAAACAAACAAACGTCACACCAGAACTAGTTTGTTGACAAACATATTTTCGTAGAAAACAAATAAACGGAGACGAATTTAGCAACTGACACACGGACGAGTAGAACGGACAACTAAGATCCTACTCTACTTATTAAAAAATATTACAACAGAAGGTATCAATTGTTACGCATAAAACTTGCACTGCAGCAAGCTTCAATAAGAAACATGATTGTCTGATTAGATTGGAATAAAGGGCGTTTAGCGGTGTTTAAAAGTGATAAGTAATCCAATATTTGTTTAAACTTTTGTGTACGAGTATATTTTAAGCATAAATACTCTACTACAATCTACCTACGAGTCATTTACCGAAAATGTCACATTTGAGTACCTAATAATTGAAAAAAATATATAAATTTCAGTTGTTCCTTATTCAAGACAATGTGTAGAACTCGTGAGTAATGTAAAAATAAATAAAGATGTCTGCGGTTGACAATTGGTAGTAAAGCGAATAGTTGGCACTGGCTCAACTCCCCATTGAGGAGTGAAGTGACGCCGTCTGCCAGTGTTTGTGTGAGATGCTCTCTTGATGATAATAGCTTTCGATTGGTACCTACCAGGATTAACGGAAAGGTTGAAGGTCTTGAAAGGTTGAAGTTCACTTTTTAAAGTCTTAACTCACAAAATACAAAAAAAATACTGTTCTTACCAATATTATAATGAATGTATCCTATTATCCTATCCTACCACTATTATAATTGTAAAAGTTTGTGAGGATGGTTGGATAGATGGATGTTTGTTCCACTTTCGTGCAAAAGCTGAACTGATTTTGATGAAATTTGGTATGCACATAGTTTATAATCTGGATTAATATTAAGGATATTTTTTATCTGTGTCTCGATCAAGTTCTTAAATCCACGGGGACGAAGTACAGTCTAATTAAATTATAATCAACGATTTAGTTACAAGATACAAGTTTTTACTTAAAATTTTAATACACGATGAAAATTATAATTTCACCACGCAAACTCATAAGGTCATTCACTTCAATAATAAAAAGATCAATCACAAGAAAAACACAAAAGAACAAAATAACATTTCAAGTGAGCATGACTATTATAAATAGCGTTAATATTTATAGCAAATTGTAAAATTTGCGCTTATGTTTTTTGCTCAGTAACAATTAACAAGTCAGCCACCTAATAAAAACTGAATTATAGACGTTAACATTTAGATATCATTTATACGTAGATTGACGTGAGAAATAACATAAAAGCATTCCGTGTATAATTTATGATTTAATTTATATCCATGCTAAATGAAAACGGGTAGATAAAAGATACGTATTACTATTTAAGTATTGATAGCCATTATTTCGAGAAAGAATCCATGGCTATCACCCACATAGCACAGGAGTTACAGCAAAGAGCCGCAGACATTTTTCGTGAAGTGCTTGAGGCATCACAAAAACAAGTTGAAACTCAAAAAAACGCTTCTCGAAAAATGTCTACCATCTCTTGGGCTATTTCCACTCTAGTGTAGACACTTGCAAGCTCGATTTCGCTGGAAAATCAAACCTAAAACTAATAGTCTCACGCCACCTATTTGTATGTTCTGTGTCAGAATCTAAATATCTATTCGTATGATATCAGATTTTTTTCTAAAGCTAGCAAACTGAAGTGGTAATGGACTGGCCACATCGTTAGCAGACCTGACAACCGATGGGAAAGAAAGCTCCTCGAATGGCGACTACGCCTCGGCAAATGGAGCACAGGCCGCCCACCGACCTGGTGGACTGATGACCTAAAGAAACCGTTTGATTCAGAGGGACCGGTGGAGTGGCGTAGATTAGGGGAGGTCCATGTCCAGCAGTGGACTACCAAGACCTGGAAGAAAGGACCTGCAAAATAATTTCAGACAAAGAATTAAGAATAGAAAAACAAGTATATTTTCCGCTTAGTAACCAACGTGTCTTAAAAGAAATCAATATATTATGACACAATATATTGATTCCTTTTAAGAAATACATAAATAATAAAATAAAATACGTTGTATTTTGACCTTGTGTCTGATCGCACATTGAACTCGCAATTCAAATGGAACGTTTATAAAAAGCGACCAACATGGGAAAATTTTGCAATACAAATGTGGCGAACGTTAGTTCCGAATTATAATATTACGAACAATACAGCAGTATTGTTACATTGTTACTCAATGTTACTCAGGATGAATGTAGCTTTCCAATGGTGAAAGATTTGAAAATTTGAAAGAAGAAATTTGAGAGAATTTGAAATCGGCCCAGTAGTTTTTGAGTTTATTCATTACAAACATACACACAAAAATACAAATTTTTCCGCTTTACAATATTAGTGTAGAAGTGTAGATGTAGATGTAGATCAGTTCATCTTCTGTTTAGGTTTATTTTTAGTCATATTTCGTTCCCGCGTTACAAATAAGACGGTTTAAATATACAAACGCCCTTGAGACACTCTAGCCGACGAACTCCGCACTAAATGCAACGACCGTTCAATATTTATCTCAAACGTCACCGAGATGAACTGAGAAATTCTACAAATTTCAACAAATTCTTAGTAAAAGAATCAAAGTTCAGTCTGTCTAGACTTGCCGACGGTTTGCCTTTGAGATTAGCAAACACAAAGTTTGATAAAACTGTATTTGTTAGACGCACCTTTGAGTATAAATAGACGCAAATCGTGCTATTCAAAACTGAATATTACTTATGTTCTTTCAAGTGTATTGATTCTCTGAGACTTTACCGTACCTTGCAAAGTCGATTGAGATACGTTTATTGAACCGTTAAAACGCGATCTTTGAAGATTAGGTTTTAAACATTAATTATAAAGTTATGACACTGAAAATGTCAACAAACTACACGTCAACACGGCCGCACTCAGAGACGTAATTTAACGTAATTGTAATTAACAAACATATTCAATCGACTTTTGTCGTATTAACATTAAGTGTCATCTTTATTTTCATAAGAATTAAGGATAATGAATGTATGTGAGTACGGCTGTAAGTTGAATAAATATTTTGCGGGAAAAATCTTTTTGTCCGAAAACGTGAAAATGAATTTTGCCAGTTATCGATCGATTGATCGATCTTTCGCTTAGACTCTTACAGTTTATATTTGATTGAAATCTTTCAAACCGTTTTTAAAAACGGCAGTACAAAAATATGTAATCAAACATTGCTTATTTTTACCAGTGTAGTTACAGTATTACTGTGGTACCTATAGGATTATTAGTAAACGTTACCACGTTTTTGGCAAAAAGAACACAGGCCGCTTTCCGACCAGGTGGGCTGACGAGTTGACGACGTGAAGAAAGGGAAACAGTTGGATTCAGAGGGCCCAAGACGGGCGAAGTGATGTCGATTAGGGCAAGCCCATGTCCAGCAGTGGACTACCAAGGACTGAAATTATGGAATGAAGAAAGGATTTATGTTTGGACACAGCTATCACCAGCCTCTCTATAAGTATAGAATGTATTTGTAATACCAATTAATTTTATGAAAGTAAAAATAAATGGTAACAAAAATGATTTGCGGGAAAACAAAAAAATAAAAATACAACTTCACTTAACGCCTTTACAAGGTTATACCTTCTCGCAACAGAAGACCCGGCTTATTTGTACGTGTTTTATGTAAATAGCTTATTATGCTATCCAATCTTCGTCGAATAAATTTTCCTGGAACTGAACTTACGTGAATATGGTAGGCACCTTTTTAGGCAGAATTATTTCTGGAATATAAATCAATCCACCCTCCGAACAGGTGGACTGATGATCTGAAAAAGACAGCGGAGTACCATTGGATTTTAAGGGCGCAGGACAAGGTAGAGTCATTATGGGCAGCCCATGTCCAGCAGTGGATTTCGAAGGGCTGAAAGATGAGGAAGAGAAATCAATGAATTACCCACTAGTTGAACTGTATACCAGCAAACGGGAATAGCCCAGTAGTTGAGAATTAGATTGTAACAACGTTTTACAAAAAAAAAAATGATACCGGTGAAGGAAAACATCTTGATGAAACCTGCATGTTTTAAAAGTTCAGAGAACGAGATGTGTCTTTGAGAAAATTATAGAAAACTCTTGGACGGGCAGGTTCCCTCACAATGACTTTCCTCATCATTACAGCAGGTGACAGGTGTTTTGTAAAACACCCATGTGAGCTTCTATGGCTTACCACCTAGTTACCTAACTACTTCTTTAACAAAATAATAATAAAGCTCTAGCTTTGTTAATTTCCCAAATACAATTTTCGTTACTTCACAGTCATTTTAATATCCGAGATGACAAAAGCAACAACCGCCTGAAAATGTCTTTTGTCCACATGAAATATTTTCTGGGACAAATAAATTCTGTAGAAAGTTTATTTGTCTCCAAACATTCTATGTACATAAATTATACTATTGTTTTAGTAAAGTGTAGCATCGGCTGAAACCCTTTGTTTAGTTCACTGTTAGCTCATCTAACAACCGACCTGGGGCTTACTTTACCTCACTGTTCCAGTTGATATGATGTACCCATGTTGGGTGTTTGTTAAAATGCTGATAGATTATCTGACGAAATTTAACTTCTGCTACCTTTCAATAACAATCGAAACCTCAGAAGTGTCTTGGTATTACACCAACATTGAAAATGGCAACTAAAAACAACAAAATGAACTGTTGGACTGAAGTTACTACTTAAACTCAGAAACCAGAAAATTCATTGCAAAAAACCGAATCAAAACATACTTTCTACTTAGTTTTTTCAAAATTCTGAAAGTAAATACACCTTTTATAAGTGTTTGGGTTAAAGACGTAACAGTCATGGACCATCTAAAAAGGGTTGTTCAATATTCTAATGTTTGAGTCGTAACATAACAATTTATTCTATTTGATTTTGCATAAAGGTACCTTTGAAGCATTTAATGTACCGGGACTGAGTGGTATTGTAGAACACCTGAGCTTCCAAGGAGCATAAAATTTTGTCGAAGTCTGCGTCCATACGTACCTACAGTTAATGCAATAAAATGCTATGACCATTTTGTCAAACACTTGTGCTCATCACACAAATATTTGTCCTGGGTGGGAATCGAACCCACGGCCCTCGACGTGGTAGTTAGGGTTGCTAACCACTAAACCAACAGGCCAGTCAATGGTTGCCATGTTTACTTGACAAGCACACTCACACATAGCGCCGCGGGCTGAGTGAAGTATATCGAGGTTCTGAACCATTACCGTGAAGTAACGAAGCCATGGCCCATCAAAAAGTCGCAATCTCACTGAATCGAACGTCTCACTTTATCTCACCTTTGTGCTCGCCCGCCCAAATCGTCTCACTAGGACCATAGCACATGAAATACTTTTTTTTAGAAAATAATTTTCAGTTTATATCTCTTAAACGATGCAGTGAATGAACAGCGTCGAACAGAGGTTGTTTTACTAGTTATCTTGACAATCTTGGTGCATTTCTGGAAACGTACCCTATTTTCTATTATTTTTAAATATTTTATATAGAACAAAGGACGATTTAGTCCTTCGATGTAGGACAATAAACAGAATCTCGCTATTTCCTGTGTTTTTATGAGGTTATTGTATGAGGTTCATGGGCTGAAATGGCGTCATCTGTGGCCTGCTGTTCTTAAAATAAAAAAATGAATTAGTACAAAAAAGTGATGTGCCGTTTATAAAGTTAAATATCAGTTGCTGTACCGGCGAGGGAAAACATGTCTGAGAGTTCATAAAAAAATGTTCTCAAAGGCATGTGGAGTTCACTAACCCTCATTAGGCCAGTGTGGTGGACTAAGGCATATATCCTTCTAATTGTGAGAGGAGGCTCCACCCTGTGGGTCATTAATGGGCTACAGAGAGTAGTACAAAAAGTGAACCGTGTGCGCCGGCCCGCCGCCCTCCGCATCAAAGATTGAAGACACCGGCGCTCCCAACAATCGAGCATTTACATGAAAATGGAGACCTTTAGACCCTTTTCGCGCTCACATTTGTAATATTTATCCTTTGCCGTCTTGCCGATTTTCCCTACAATGTTTCAACGTTGTATAGCATTTAGTTAGTCGGCGGCGACCTGATGTAACTGTAGTTGACTTGTCAATGCTCTAAGGTTTGAATTCCCGCGTAGTAAAGTTTAGATAGTGGGACAAAAATTCTGTTTTCGATCCGGTGTATGTTATTGATTTGTATTTATATTATCTGTAACCCATTAATGATCCACTGCAGGGTCTGGTCTCCTTCCACAATGAGAAGGATGTAAGCCTTAGTCCACCACGCTGGCCTAATGCGGGTTGGTGGACTTCACATGCCTTTGAGAACAATTTTTTGTACTCTCAGGTATGCAGGTTTCTTCGTGATGCTTTCCTCCATCGTTACTATTTATTAAAACCTGTTAATTCTCATTTACTGATCTTATGTAGGTTGTAAAAATGTTTTTCATATTTTACACAAATGACGAAAACCTCAGTGGTATGGCAGACCGTAGATTCAACATGTCTGAGTGCCACAAACTTTGCCATCTTATTATTGACACACGCTCCCTTAACAGGGACCCATAGTAAAAGTAGTAAAAAGTTTCGTAGTATATTGAACCCAAAATTATTAATATTAATAGATAGTAAAAACATCGTACACTACAAAATCTTGTACAGAGTCGTGATGCACTGGATATAAATAATGTATAAATGTATCAATTAGACCAAGCAACGCGTGCGTCACGTCACGACATACGAATATTATAATATTACTTATTCATGTTTGAATATTATTCATGTGACGAGTTTCATTGTCTTTGACGAAATCGTGGACTGTCGTCTTTGTTTTGAATTTGGAAGCATGTTTTATTAAATACGACTACGAGCAGCAAGCGAGCATTACTTCTGTGCCTCGACTTACGCAGTTTCGTAAAGTAATCGCATCGAGCTGCTATTAGTATGGAAAGATGTAAAACTGACAGTTTAAATACTAATAACTGACGTTTATCGTACGAATACTTTAACGATTGTGTTCATGCTCACGGCACTGATGTCTTAACCATATACGAGATAACCATGAAATCTCATAAAATAATTATACATACCATATTATAATATCATAGCTCGTAATATTCAAAAGCGTATGTTCTATTACCAGAAAATAAAAAGTGTTCAAACACAAATATCCGGATTTACGTTATTTCTACCGGATATCCTCACTTTTTCATATGCAGGCTGTGACCGGAAAAACAATATTCATATACAGATATAACTTTCCAACGACGACTATTTGTTCCCGGTTAAAAGTCGGTAACATGTTTTATTTTAAAAGTCAGTAACATGTTTTAATTTTTATGTTACATTCATTTGTTTACCCCGTTCCAAAAATAACCGAACCCATTACAGTCATACATTCAAGAGGCTTATTTACACTGTCACATTGTGAACTTATTTCGAAAATACATTTTTTTATCTGTCCCGCTAATTTGCTTAACCGTAATGGATGAGCTCTGCTCGACTTTTTGCCAAGTTCTAATTAATATTTATTGTGTGTATCTTGTTTTCAGGTATTGTTGCTACTACGTTTACATTAGCCTAATTGGTGGAGAATCGGATTAAAGAGGTTAGTTTATAATAATGTATACCATACCAGCCGAAATTATTAAACTTTAGTAGGTAAGTCATACGCTGCTTCAAAATCTAGATCTTTAGATAGTAAATCCATTAGAATTAGTTTAAAAAGGTACCGCCGTCGTGATTATCCGCCGTGAAGCAGACATGTTCTTCGTATCTTGTGGTTTGGGTGGACAGGTGTGATTGTTAATGATACTTTATTTGAGGCGATTATTTAATCCTTTGAAGCAGAAAGACATTCACAGAAACTGAGTGAGGATGGATGCTCGTAAGATAGTCTTTAAATTATAGCCTGTACCTACTAACACTAGGTATCGGGTCGCCTCTCACATTGAGGCCTTAGTCCACCACGCTGGCCGCCACAATGCGGTTTGGTGGACTTCACATGCCTTTGAGAACATCATAGCAAACTCTTAGGTTTCCGTACACTGTTACAGCAGGCAACATTAAGCTTTCTAAAATAAGTTTAGAAAAGTAATGAATAGGTAGATTGCTAAGAGCTGAAAAGAGAAAAAAATCCACGTGTACGAAGACATGGATAATGCTAATATGTATTTTACGATATATGGGTACGTAAAAATATAACATTTTGACGTTATACGATGGGTGAGGTGCTTGACCTGACATTTTATTAGACGTATTAAAAACATCGTTATACAAAAAACAAGGTTGAGCAACTAACAATTTTCCGCGCTTTACACTCTAAGGTGAATGACCGTAATTGTTCCATTGTTCTTATAAAACATGACCTTGAAGTGAATTCACGTCACTATAATATACGTCTACATAACTATTATCTATGAGTAGCAAACGGACATGCAGGTCTCCTGATGTAAAGTTGTCACTGCAGCCCATAAAGCACTGCAGTCCTTTTCAAACTTCCAATAGAGAAGAAATCCTATCTGGCATTGTTTGTATACTGTATACCCAGTCCATTTTTATGCCCTTGTCATATTTGGTAAACAATCTTAGCATGTCTTTTTATTTTAATTTGCGATTAAAAAATAATGCAGACACAAAATTATAAAAATTTAAAAACAAACTGTCATTTGATACAGAAACACATTTCTAGAAACTATAATTAACTTTTTTAAAGCAATTTTAAACGTTTTTTCAATAAAAATTATGGCCAAGATTGTTTACCGAATAAGACAAGAGAATAAAAATGAACTTCAGGTGCTTTGCTATTCATAAAGACTAAGATTTTCGGCTCTAATAAAGTATCCGACAACCATGCCTCCCCAGCTGAAACACAGGATATGAACAACATGCCGTTTTACGGCGGCTTAAGAGGTTGTCGGTAAGGTACCTGCCCGAGCGAGCTACTAGGCTCTACTGCCTATACTTAAATACATACCAAGCTAATAAAAACATGTTAAAAACACGCGTATTTCTGTCACTTCCTCACCCACACATGCTAATGCTTTATAATACGTATGTAGTATGTACATCAATACATATAAGAACGACAAGGGTAAACGAACCACGCGAAAATCTTAAAGCATTTTCGATGTGATTAACCAGCTAAAGTGTATTCATGTAAATCCATAAATAGTTCTTATTGCTTAGCAAATAGAGATTAAATTAGCTCGAATGAGAAGCTCAAATTAAGTTTGCTGTGGAAATGAAGACTTAATCCACAGATAAATCAATGATTTTGGAAGTCAATGGCTTTTTAGTAAACAGGTATGACGAGGTCAAACTTAGAGTCTTTTATTTACACTTTTAGTATATTTATACATTGTATGACTTATCATGACCGTTTGTGTGTTTAACGTAAATATGGGTTGTCAACAGTGAGTTTTAGGTCTACATCATAAAGAGGCGTGTTGTTTTAGTTCTTGGCACTACAGAAACTTAACGTGTAACTGTAAGAACACTTAAATGTATACTTAACTATAAAAACTACTACGACAGGCTACTATGACAGTAGGAAAGAAAGTCGATTTTTTTATAAAACGAAGATATGTCACAGTTTCTACTCGATTACTGAAAATCGAGTTTCCAGAACCTCGTTGTTTGGATTCGGATCTTCTCGCGACACTTAACAGGTCAACAACACCGACTCAAATCTCCACACATCAAATACTTGACCGTTAAAAGTACTGTCCACTAATTACTGACGGAAGTTTTTGCGATACAATTGGAATACAATTTTCCAACGCAAAAACTGAAGAACGCAAAAACAAGAATAGATGATGGACAAGAACACCTCCGTGGTGTGTACACACTGTGGGGTACGGCTGTTGTTTTAAGAAACGTCTATCTTCAGACTCAAAGGCTTACTTTTACTCTCAAAGTTTGCAAATTTTAGAGGCAATAGGCTGGCAGCACCGTTTGCAAGACTGACAACTAATGGGGAAGAAATGTCCTCGAATGGCAACCATGTTTAGCCAAAAGGAGCACAAATATCGGAGCCGCGCTCCCACCAGGTGCACTGACGACGTAAAGAGGACAGGGGGGGATTTTTTGTTTTAGTTTGTTATTTTTTTGTATATTGATAGCCACAATCACGAGGTAAACTATATTTTTTCCCACGGAAAAATGTTTATTTTTAAATAGAGCGGTAGGTTAATCAATTTTTTTTTGTAAAGAAACTAGCCGTTTTAAGATTTTTTTTGACTTCCTTATAAGGTTAGTTAGTATAAATAAGTATTTTTGAAGCTTATTTTATCTTTAAATTTATGTTAGTCTTGAAAATAAAAAGAAGAATGAAATTTAAGCTCCACACAGTGAGTACCGGCCATAAGAGGACAATACTGGTCGTCTGGTCGAAATAAAAAACAGTGTCAATAACATTTCAAGGGTTTTTTTGCTTTTTTGCGAAGCGCCTATTGTTTTTGCGTTTCAGAACATGAATTCTAATTGCCGGACGTTTGTCTGGTGTTGCCAGGTGGGTACAATAGATTGGAACGGACGAATATATCAAAATATGATAGATAAAATCCAAAATAAATTTTGTTTTTTATCAGTGCAATGAAATAATATAATAATGTTCTTTGTACGTAGTTGATATAAGAAGATAATAAGATTTCTTCGTTTACGTAGGTTGAAAGCGGTTACTTACTTACCGCAGTTAATTTTAATTAGTTGATTGACAGTTGGACCGCTATTAGTTTTAACAAATTTTATAATTATTTCTATAAATTAACGCAAATTTTAAAAATCCAAAAAAAAATACGTCTCGTTTACCTTCTTTCATCATCAGACCCACCCATGGAGCCAATACTAATGATCGACTCATAGACTTTTAGTTCTACCTCTTGTAGTTACCTTGTGTAAGAGTTATCGGCCGGGAGGAAATGATTGCAGCAATTTGCACCTGGCTCAGGGACTTTTAGCTGGATCAGACGTTTTAAAGTAGGTACATAAAAATGATGATGAAAGATTCCGCTACATACATTGCATTTGCAGGTGAAGCAAATTTTTTAAAAACTTTTATTATTAAAAAAAGAATTCGACCTCGAATCGAGGGGTCCGGGTTCGAATCCAAGGGGCACGCACCAATGACTTTGTTAAAAAGTTATGTGCGCTTTATAAAATTAAATATCACCTGCTGTTACGGTGAAGGAAAACATCGTGAGGAAACCTGCATGCCTGAGAGTTCACAAAAAGAAATGTTCTCAAAGGTATGTGAAGTCCACCAACCCGCAGTAGGCCAGCGTGGTGGACTAAGGCCTACATCCCTCTCATTATGAGAGGAGACCCGACCCTGTAGTGGGTCATTAATGGGTTACTGACGACATATATTATTTTAAACAATTTAAAAGTCATCCACAGTGAGTGACTACTAAATGAAAACAATCACAGTATCTCTCCGATCGCTCGTTTATTTATTTTCGCTCCAAAGTTGTTAGGGTTTATCCGTCAATAAGATTCTGTTCATAGATTTGTTATCAGATCGTACGGGGGTCATGTTTTAAGACGCCCCGATTAAACTTCAATCTAAGCTTTGGCAGTGAGATTTGTTCTCGAAAAGATCGAAGCGTCTTTGAATCAGTGACTTGTTATTTTGTTGATCTCAAGTAGCATTTATAAAGGCGAATTGATGAATTTGACACTTTTTCTCAAATAAAATAGATAGTTTATTTTTGGCGAAGGGAGATCTTCTACCAGGATCATACGGAGCGGCCGATCATGCTTCGATTACGTCATGTCGAGTGTTGTGTATACGCCAACGATATAGAAAACTTCGTTAGCGTGATTCAGGATCTCGTTTAAAAAAACTTCACTGAAAATTATATATATGTATAATGTATATATATGTATAAGGAATAGTTTACTTGATAGGTGCCTACTAAAAAAATACTGAAAGATCTTAATTCTAAATCTTAGTCTTCTGTATGGAATAAGTAGCTCGTTATCTCCCAGTGATAAAAGTTATTGAAAAGACCAAATATGTAGTGACAGTATAATGGAAACCTCGAAACAAGCCCCAAGTGGAAATCCAATAAAAAATCCGTAGTAAGTTCGGTCCCAACTTCGTACGACTTGACCTTTCCGAGTGAAACTATCTAAAAATTGACACGAATTGCCATAGTTTCGGACACAGAATTCTTTTTCGGACACAACTTGTTCGGACCTTATCGCTTTGGAAAGTTCTGAGCAAACTTTTGACCCTTCTAGGATTTTATGTAACAATACAGTTCTGAAACTTAAGCCCCGTATTCATGGTAAACATTAGTTTAGCAACATTTGATCAACATTGTGGAGAGAATGTTGCTGGAAACTTTGTTGAAATAAATACAGGTTGTCCACACACCAGCCTGCGTTAAAATGTTGCCCGAGGAAGTAGTGTTGTTGTATTCTCTGTATCTGATGTATAGGATTTCTAATAAAAGAAAGAGAAAAAGATGGTGGATTCCAAACTATTTTCTGCAAAGAGCAAATTTTATGCGTGACCTCAGAACACGCAGCAACATGTTGACAGCAACTCCGCAACGTTGATCCAACCTTGTTGCTAAACTAATGTTTACCATGAATACGGGGCTTTACCCTCTGTCCTCGTATTTCCTTTGAAAAGGCAAAAGAATGATACACAGATAAATAATATACCTTTTGTTTTTGTTATTTTCAAGAAAATCAATAACTTGTGTCTCGGTTTGTGTCGTGTGTTGCTGATAGATATTTTGTTTTGAGGTTACAATCTCCATGAATGACTGCGTACAACGTCAAAGGACACCTGTTTGAGGTTGGACATAGTTGCCCGTGGTATGTATTGACCACTTGACATCAGGTTTATAGGAAAATAATATTTTATGCTAAAACCTATCCTATAACTACCGCGCACGAGTTGTACGCACAATCTTTATTGGTCGGTTTGACGTTGACTGTGCCGTTGGTTCACGCGATTGGTTCGTCAGTCAGTGTATCGTACGTCGTCTATTGGTTGAGCGCGTGTGCTCCGACTGCTGTGTATTAGCAGATCACTATATCCCTACCACTAATATTCTGTGCTCATGATTTGCGATGGTTACTAAACTATTACTATCCTACTTCCTATTTACTATTATAAACGTGGAAATTTGTGAGGATGGATGGATGTTTGTAACTCTATCATGCAAAGCGGCTGAACAGATTTCGGTGTTTGCTATGCACGTAGTTTATACTAGTAACATGGATTACTTATAGGATACTTTTTATTCCTCTCAAGACCAAGTTTTAACCACACGCGGACGTAGCCGCAGGCAAACTCTTGTATTGTAATTCTTAAACACCACACACAATTCTTAAACACATATCTTTATTTTTATTCTAAGCCAACAATTTAGTAATTACAGTACACGATCCGTAAAAGCAAACACACAAATCATGAGTTTCGTAGAAAAGCAGCCTTACGTGTCGAAAATTGGAGAAAATGAGTCGTGTTACCGTATAATCTTAAAAATTATTTCACTACGGAGCTAATGGCTAAATGTTTTGGCAATTTGCTTTAAATTGTAGGCTGTTAAACACGCTATTTGGTGCAAATTTAGCCATACCTACCTTTTATTATGTGACAATGTTAAAACCTCTTTATGGGTAGGTATGGAAGGATTTTTTTTAAACATTTTAATCGGTTTCATTTAATTTTAGCTTGCCCTGTTTATTATTTGTTGTTGTCTCAATATGAGGTTGAATTAAAGAATTAATATATTTTATATCCGATTTTCATAAAAGACATTTTAATAAAGCATTAACTACCTCCAACGTCTGCTTTATGGGGCGAACAATACAATAAACTAATCGTTACACATTACGACACAACAAAACCACAATAAATGTTTACTTTTTGCATTTAAAATCAGAACAGCTGACCGCGATGGCCACTGATGAGTGGTGACCGACATCAAAGTAAAATCAACCTTACTATTATGATCTCACGGATCATTTTGCGATGGAAGCATTTGTAGGCTATACTTTCACTAAGTAATGCCAATGTCAGTGCGCGGCTATTTTCTCCGACATTATACAATCGGTTACGGCGATTCGATTACGAGGTTGCGCAATCGCTTGGCACGTGTCGATACGTGATGTTAATCGATTATTTTACGATCGATTTCGGAAATGGAACTGTGGTTGGCGTGGTAGATGGTTTAAAATTGCTATTTATGTTTTCTAGATTTTTGTTGATTGAAATGTAGTCTTGGCTAACTAGCCCAAATAATATTACAAAAGTTGGTGTAGCGCTGAAAAAACCAGTAATCCGGTAGTAAGTAACATAATGTATAAAGTGAAGTTTTCTTTTAGGTAAATTACTTTCAACCAGTGCCCCGAGCATGAATACTATCGTCAAATTATTCGTAAGCCAAGCATCATTAGTAGTCGTCATCATTATTATGGGAAGATGGCAGACATAATATATTGTATCAGGCGCTACTTTGCGGAAATCCATTGTTATTTAAGTTGTATTTATATTTCTTCGCAACAATCCGCACACATGGAACTTGTTTTGGTATGGACCCACCACCCTCCTTGATCTCCAGTCTCCAGGTAGGTATATACCATCACAACTTATTCCAATAGCAGACGACACGTGTTTCGCCCCAAAACAGAGCATCATCAGGTGATGTGGACTCTACTCGACAACCAACCGTTGTAGAATCCACATAATATTATAAATACTACTTCAATAGATGTCAGACAGATATATGACATACTAATGACTGACGTTTCCCGTACAAATACTTTGATAGTGTACATGCACACGGCACAGGCTATGTACGCACAACACGAGAACGAATAAAGGTTCTACAGTTACGTATAAATCGTTTGAAAAACACGACGAAATTCGTACCACGAACACTCAGCGGTGTCGTAAGTAACTCAATTTAGTGTCTTCGTAAATAAACAAGTAATGTGTGTCCTGATTTCACCATTCAGGAGCTGAATCGGCCAATTTGAGGTCCTTTCGACCGCTGTGGTGCGGCGGTGGAGGGTTGAACAGGATTAGATGTCCCATTTCATTAGCTGTTTTGTTTGTGTTGACAATTATACTATACATAATATAGGTACGTAGCATGAAAAAAACGAGTAGCATTTACTTGCGTATTATTATGGTAAAGGTATCGGTGTAAGGTTGATTTCTGTTCCGGTTTTCGGTTTCTAATTTGTTTTAAAATCCGACTTGGGTGGATGGTAAGGTTATTAAAGTTTTATTTTTAGTTCCATTTGATTGACTTCCTGAAATTATTTTTGTGTCTGATAAGATCACAACGAGAAATTCCCACAAGAATAATACATGTGGAAATAATGAAACGTCACTAACTCTGCGCGAAAGCCGGTACCTAATAGGAACCGTGTTTACGGCACTGTAAAACTGGTGATATTATTATATCGGCGACGTAATGTGTTGGGCATCTTTTATCACAAGTTGGGGATATAATAGCTTTTTTCGATGGAAAACAAAGATTGGATGAGTGCCTAATATATTACATTTCCCTGTTCTATGAGTCTACACTTAGCGTTCCAGATAGGTGTTCAGACGTGACACGTAACAATAGATTGTCTTTATTGGCCATTCAGTTACTTGTTACTTGTAAAACTTGATTATGATCTAAATACCGAATCTGTTAGCCAGTTAATGAATAATTGACGCAAACGCAGAGCGGTTATGCCGTGCATTACCCTAGCCATTATTCAACAATTAGTAGATTGACATGCGCGCGTATTTGAAGCCAAAAAACTGGTGAAGGGGCGTTCATTCTTGAATTAGACGGACTGTAACTACTAACCAACCAGAAAACGTTATCTGGCACAAACCGTGCGTCGTCGCTTGGGAATCGTAATCCAATCCTCACTATTGAATGACACGTGTCTGTCGAGGCAGACCTTGCGTCTCTGGGAGCTACGTGTCACGATTAGTTAGGCAGCTGACTCGATTAGTATGACGGAATGTTGATTTGGCCTTTGTCGAATCTAACTACAAATTCCAGATATTGCCAACATTCAAAATATCGATAAATTTTGTATTAATTGTCATACATTGGTAAATGTTTATTGGAATGTCTTTGACTTCGTGTAGACTCGCAGATTTTGTTTTGTTTTTGAAAATGGTTAATTTAAAAAACATGGTTGCTAAATATTGTAAATCAGGTTAGGATTATTAGGTGGTAGAGCCATAGTAGCTCGTCCGGGGAGGTATCTTACCGCCAGCTTCTTAACCCGTCGTAAAGCATGTTATTCGTGTCTTATATTTCAACTGGGGAGGCATGGTTGCCGGGGACACTTCATTTGAGGCGAAGATTTTAGTCCTCATGAGTAGCAACGCACCCGAATACCACCTCAGATAGGGTATTTTTCTCTATTTGAGGTTGAATGCGGGCGTCGATTAGCTGCAGCATCCACTTATGTCAAGTAGCCTGCATGCCCTTTTAATACTCAATTATTACAAAAAAGATGAACGGTGTAGGTACTCGTACTTTGCAGAGCACATTTTTGTGTACGCCTATCTCAAAACATCTTAACCAAAACATCAATATTTTGGTACCAACTTTATCAGCGGGGCCCGGTCTAAGTTTACGACTGTCATAAAAGCGGTTAATATACTTAGACGAAGTGCCCTGTGCGTGATCGAAATACGTCCTAACGTAGGGTTTCTCAAAGTGTACGCGTACCACTGGGGTACCCTGGGGTACGCTAAAATTTAAAGAAATTATATTATAAAGTATTTTTAAGTTTCTTGGCAACCAAACAGTATCAATCTCAATCCATAATCTGAAAATCAGTTATTAACTTCGGGCGTAAGCTATAACTCCTTCGTGCGATAAACTGAATACCTAATAATTAAAATCGATGTTGAGTAAAATTGATTTTATTTGTGACAAAAAACAAACCCACCCAACTCATTATTTAAGTACCTACTAATTTATGTTTTTCTTCTGTTAATGCTATATCATTTTATGTTTATGCACCTTAACATAAATTGTTACATGGGGTCAACTTAATGCGAATATTCATTCCAGTCAACCCGGTTTGTTGATAAAAATGCGTAGATATTACCAGTCGATTTTGTAAGGGGATGTGCGGTGGGTTTTTAAAGTGTATAGGGTAACGTGGAACGTTAGATTGAGAAACGCTGGCCTAACGTATTTACTTCGACCGAGTGTCGTCCAAAATTGGAGACGCTTTGATGTTCTGTGCTTGTTTGATGGATTGGAATAATGAGGCAGGGAATAATTTAAGCTTTTGGCAGAAGAAATACTAATTATAAAGGCATGACTGTGATCTGTGATAGCCTAGTGGTTAAAGATTTGGCTTACTGGAGCTGTCTGGGTTCGAATCCTAGTGGCACGTACCAATGATTTTCTAAAAAAGCTTACTGGGGGGTCCGGGTTTGAATCCCAGTGTGTGACTTCGAAAAAAGTTATGTATGGTGTAGAAAATTTAATTTTACCTGCTGAAATGGTGAAGGAAAACATCTTGATTGTTCTCCATAATGTTTCCAAAGGCATGTGAAGTCCACCAACATATATTAGGCCAGTGTGGTCTACCACACCCCGTCTACCGCACAGGCTTTAGTCTACTAAAGCCTTCATCCTTCTCACTATGAGAGGAGACCCGCCCCTGCAGTGGACCAACGCTCGATAACTTATATCGCAAAACAACGTTTGCGGGGTCAGCTAGTATTGTATAGGGTTTCATACACCCACACATATCTTACAACGGAGTGCTTACGAGGGGCGCTATCCGCCGATAGAAAACATCAAATTTTGTGTTGTGCATGCAGGTTTCCTCACGATGTTGTCCTTCACCGTAACAGCAGGTGATATTTAATTTTATAAAGCGCACATAACTTTTTTATAAAGTCATTGGTGCGTGCCCCTGGGATTCGAACCCGGACCCCTCAATTCGAGGTCGAATTCGAAGCCACTAGGCTATCACCGCTTTTACTGACGATGAAAATGACACTCCATTCTTACATATAGAAACCTTTGATTTCAACATGACATCACCCAAAACTCGTTTTTCCGTCATCTATCCGCGACGCAATAAAATGCACATGACAGCCCGTAAAATGACGGCGCGCGAAATGACGGCGATCGTTAAATGACGGAAAAGATCCTAAAACATGACGAATTTTGTCGTAAAAGTGACAGACGAGGTCATAAAAGTGCACTTGCATGGTGCAGTGACGTGGGTTTCGAATAGTTTTGATGTCGATATACACATCTTGTTACGTTTTTAAAAACATTCGCTCCATACAAACATTGTAGCATTGTAGCCAATGATTTTCATTTTTCAAGGTTTAGCTAAAATTTTTATGCCAATTTTTTATTTTAATAATTCTAAATTCATTTATCGACGCCAACTACTAATTCTCTTCTAGTAGGTTACCTCACACTAGGATTCCCTCACACTAGGTGTCGTGGTTGCCATGAAAATACCCAAGACAAGACACACACACCTAGACCAGAATCAAAAACTTAAACCCATTATTCAAATTCCTGCTTCGCTGGAAATCGATACTAGAACAAATTTTCCCTCTTTTGAGTAAGAACTCTTTATTTTATTATTGTGTGCTCTAATACATATAATTTTTATGATCTGTCGACCAAAACATCTCAAAACCGGCCACAGTACTAAGCGCTAAATAACTGCTTTTAGCGCTTAACGAGTAATGGCCGTGAACAATGAAGCGCTAATTTTGCAAAGCTATTATTTATAAGTTTCATTTGTTCATAAGTGCCAGTAAAATCTATTCTGCACGATGAGAAATTTAATAAAAACAACAGAAAATTTTATGATTTAAGATCGCTTGCGAACTATTCAAGCAGCGGGGCCATGCGCGCTTCATATTACAAGGTAATAATTATGTTTCTCATAATTAGCTACCGAAACTAAACTTAACCTAAAAATAATAAATTTCAATACATATTATGTATGTACATTTTGCGTGACATACACTTAAAATGCCGCTTAGATAGATATTTTTAACGCGTATGCTTACACGCTTTTAAAAACAACCTAAACAAGTAAGGTTGCATATGGCATATTAAAATTTATTATAAATTAATAAAAAAATTATTGATTAATAATAAATGAACGCTTTTAGGTGTTAATCAAAATACGTTAACATAGCATTAGTAACCCTTAACTTTTACTGTTTTACTTATACTTAGGTATATAAAGTTTCGCTGGGCTATATTTTATGATTTGCAGACGTCTTAAAACAGCGACATTATTACCCACTAACTAGCTGTCATTTTAGTGCTCACCAAGTAATGACTGAACAATAAAGCACCAATTTAACAAAGCTATTAATTTGTTACTAGGAGCCAGTTTACCGGCTCCTTTTTTATTTTGAACTTTCATAAATTTATAAAATAAAAATTAAATCTTATAAAAATCGTCGTTCGCCCACTAAACTAAACTCTGGAAGTTATTTACTGAATTTAATTAAATTTATCATACTGTAATAAGTGTATTAATAACTTACCTTATTAAAGCCTTCAGTATGGAACTTTATCTGTAGTTAATTGTCTATAACCCTAATGATCTACTGATTGACGCCACGCCATGACGCCACATCGGGTCTACTCTCACAATGAGAAAGATGTATGCCTTAGTCCATCACGCTGGCCTAATTCTGCGAACATTTTTCTTTCGATCGGGAAAACAATACATTAGAATAGGTGGAGTTTTGTTTTTAAAATAAATTTGGGTGTTAAGAGCCGTGTCATTACATTAAATAGCAAGAGAGCGTCACACAAGAGCGTCACGCCGTTTGTCATCACGGCAAACGAGTCGATTTCACTACCAAAAGGACACGCCATTCCGCGCCAATAAATGATCCACATAAAGTTAATAATTACTCATAAAAGGCAAACTAAGCGAGAAACACGATAAATTATTCGATAATGTAATTAAAAAGCTATTACGTCATCGTGAACTCGAGTTTGTGTGTTCAAGTACCCCCTGGGTACCGGGTAGGTCTTATTTACAATGTAGGTGCCGCTGTACAAAATTTTACGACTTGACATCTGGGCTTGACATATAGTTTTTCTGGAAGTGGCTTGAGCGCACCTGCCTGGTAATGTGGTGCAATAAATTAAAAAGTTTTTATTTTTGGCTTTTATCATCTGACGTGTTCCTATCAAAATAAAAAGCTGATCACCATTTGTCTCTTTTTTATTAAAGTTAAATAAAAAATACGATTTTCGTTAAGGAAGCTCGAGGTTATCTCAAATGGAAACTCACATAAAACACTGAGACCGAGAGGGCTTCCTATATGAGCCACGATTATTAAACATTGCAACCACATTGGCATACCAACACTGAAGACGACTTTTAAAATCCACCCGATTGCATAGTAGGAATAAATAATGGAATTTCCAAAGTAAAAGAGCTTAAGTATTAAATAGATATCAAAATAATAATGAAAATGTATGTAATAATAATGATGGCACAAAAATGATTATGAAAAATCAAAAAAATTACAAAACCCATAACAAGGAACTGCCATTTCCAGCAATTCTCTACATCCTCACCCTCACCCGCTGTTCGCCCCCATATTATTTAACTTATTTACCCCGTCCGGTGTCTTCGGCTTGGTTTACTTCTGTGTTTACTGCTTGTATTTGCGTCAGTGCAGAATTTTCGTGTACTTAAATTGTATTCCAGGGTTTTATGAACCATGGGCTGCTGAAAGGGTTAAGGAATTTACTGTTAGGAAATGAATAGAATGAAATTATTTCACGTGTCATTTTGTTCAATACATAAAAATAATAACCCCGACCCGATCGGGTCGTAGTTTCTTTAGTGTAAGAATTAGCAAGAATTAGTTCTTGCTATGGATATAGCTTTTGTTAAAAAATTTCGCAGTTGATATATTTCAAAATGTCTAAAAAGCTCCTGGAGAAAATATTTTTTTTTCTTACGGGCAATTTTAAAAATTGTTTAATTTTTCTAACTTGAACTATGCAACTGAAAGCTTGTACACTTCATTTTTTTATTATTACTAACATATAAGAGATAGTACCTACATGACATCTTTCCTTCTTTAATAATTCCCCGAAACAATAACGTCGATCCAATCTGCCGGAACGGTAATATAATTCTCGGCATAATTCTTACACAACCCGATTAGGCAAGAGGCAACTCGTGTTCCGGATAAAAATATTCCCGCTTAAACTAATTACTGCGACGGGTAATCCAATAACAAGCCACGCGTATTCATTCGGTTATTTCATTTATTGCTATATTGAATCGCGCATAGTCCCGGCTTGAGTAGATCGCCAAGGTTCGAAGAAGTTAGGCAACGACGGGAGTCGTCAGCACCTGTATGGGTGAACGCTAGTGATGAATCACATGTGCGCTTTTTGCTTCGGAGGTCACGTTTAAGTCATCCCGGTTGTTATCGATAAGATAGCAGTCGTTACACCTTGTCGGAGATCCTATGGGCGGTTTGCAAATTTCCGACACGGGTTGGCCACTAGCCCGTTTCTCCGCATTGGAGTAAAAAATTACTTTTTCGAACGATAGCCCGAAGATAATCCGAATAAATAGAGTCCTATTGGCTTTATGTTAGTCAATGAGATTTTCTAGCTTTAAAGAGCAAATAAAGTTGTATGGATACTTTATACTCGTAGCTTTAAAGGTTCGTTAGATGCAAGATCAGAAAGAGCAGAGAGAAAGAGTTTTAACAAAAATATACATAATAATATCAAAAATTAAACTGAGCCTACCTGAGTTAGGCTTACCTGTTTTCTTCTTTTAATTTATTCGAATTTACTTATTATTTATGATACTACGTACACTTGAAGACGCGCACCCATTATTAATTCCAATCTCCTTTCTTCATTACAAGGTAGAATACTTAATGCATTCTTGTCTTAATCGGTTTTTACCTCAGAAGGCGGTATTTAGTAATTGATTGTTCTTAAGACCTACCTGTCTTATCCGTTTCCAAATTTATTGCTTCTGAATAAGGAACGAATTTTCCAAGACTTCTTATAATGCTGGGTACAGACCAATTGAGGAAAGCGAACGAATGTTAACGAACGAAGAAGTGTAGACGACCGAAGGCTAGCGAAGATGTACGTATCTAAAGTTAGCTAAAACAAAGTAAAAAATGGCGGTAAAATGGCGATATAAGATTTTTTAATTCTTACGTCATGATGTTAATAAAATTAAATATGATTTGTGAGGATAAATTAATGAAGTTATGTTTTGTTACTCGTTTTCATAAAATAAAATATGGATTTAAATTTATTCAAAAATACTCTTAATTCTTCAGAAATAATGACATTCTGAAATAATGAGAAATACTGATAGTCTGGTTTGATCACAAAAAAGCTGGTCTATTATTGCTTCTATTGCTAGATACAAAGATTAAGACCAACAAACGTTACGTCTACAAAAACCACTTGCCCGCCTTCGGTCTATCTGTACCAGGCATAATACTCGTACTTTAGCCGGATCGTCTTATTCCCCAGAGATAGAGATTTTGAATCAACATTTTCTCAAGTACGCAAACCCGGTTAATATTTCAGATTACATTTCTTGAGAGATGGTCCGAAGCAAGTACGAGTATCTACGGAGTTCTTACTCACAGTGACTATAGTGAACTTCAATACAAGTATATTTTACTAATACGAACAACCGCAATTTAATGGTTTTATAGGTGGTAAATGGTGGTAGACATACGCCCGAAATTAAAAAACCATCTTCAGATATGGATTGAGATTGATACTGTTTGGTTGCCACAATACTTAAATATGTTGTCTATATAAATTCATTGAAATAACAAATGTTGCTTGGCAACCACACATGATTTAGGCGATCTATAACCAAAGATCGGTTAATAATTTCCGGCGATTGTAGTTTGCCCGATGTGGTGATACTTACATACTTGTATTATACCTACGTTAGTATAACGTTAGTGTTTATTGCCAGTGCTTAAATATCTGAAACGTCGTTCTGTGGGATTACCTCTTTATTTATGCATTTATAGCTAAGCCGGACGGTATGCGTCCTGTTAAAATAAATATCTAAAATCAATGGACCCTATCTTGCAAATAGTAAAAGGCAGATCAGAATAGTCAAGAATATAAATTATTTAACGTGAGTTTTTGTTCTTTAAGGGAGGTATCGCCGGCCTTATAATTCGCCGCGAAGGAGGGGTGCTAGACCTTTTGTTTTGTTTTGTCGATAAAATTTGATCTATTTTATCCCTTAACTTATCGCTAGTTCGAAACACACTATACAATTGTGATTTTTTTGTATATTCAAATTTTATTTCAAACAACACAGATTTATTTAAAAAAATGACTGTATAAAAAAGGTTTTCTTGAATTTTTGTTTCTATATTTGCCACCAAAATGCTTTAATATTCTTAAAAGTATCTATAGTAAAAATAATATTATACACTTATTAATACAAAAACCCTCTAGAGGTGAAACGTAAACATAACCTTTTATGTAATTTAAACTCACAAATAAACAAACGTGAACAAGATTATTGATAAAAATTGATTTATCATAGCGGACGAACTCTCGAATTTCATTATTGATATTGATTGATATTGAAATCGAAGAGTGCTCAGAGGGATCGAGGAGTTATCTTCACGCCTTCAAGGGATGAGAGGGAGCGTTGGGTAGTGGATTATTCAATTCAACGAATTTTATCTTGGAAATATTTTTTTTGCTAATAACCCTTGTGGAATGTAAGAGTTATTGGTAAATGGTTCATGAAAGACTTTTAAATTAAAGGAGATTAACTCATACGATACAATTGTTTCGCTAACTGTTAACAAATGCGCAATGCTCTCTATGCTAAGATAGAATTAACTTGTGAGAATATAATTATTTAATTATATAAAATGCTACGAAGTTTTTTTCCTTACTTAATGCCAATTTTCTTATGGTCTAATACATTACAAAAATCAAAGTCTATATGTGATGTTAAAGAAGAAGGTAGATGTCTCGAAAGAAGTGGGCTGATAACAAACAATGGGTACAAAAATACGTACCTACAGGCGAAGCTAACATAAAGCGTGTATATGTCTACTTTTGTAGTAACCACGAGTCGTGAGCACATCAATACGACGTATTGTTTCAGCCAATGAACAGCAGTCTAAGAACAGGCGCAGACAGACTAATACACGACGTACACTGACATACGAACCAATCGCGCGAACTAGCAGCGCAGTCAGCGTCAAATCGACCAATAAAGATTGTGCTCACGATTCGTGCCGAATACTATACACTGACGCTAAGAACTCCGGTCTCATGAGTATAGGAAATAAATCTGCTGTGCCGCTGCCACAACGGGCGCGATGCGGTTTTAGATCGTGAGTTCTTAGCGAAAAAATATCTCGAAGAATTGTTAAGGCCAAAGTCTACTGACTTACGGCAAGCGGGAGAGCATAGCGTTATTAAAAGCGATAGGTCACGTCAAGCTACGCGATGATTGGGTATTTCGGTTGAAAGCATACGCTGGAGCGGCAATCTTGTATATTTTCCAAAATAAGTTCCGTTCTCTTAGATGTTGTCCTCTGAAGTATTCAGCGATTTTCCTTTTTAACCAAGTTTTAATACAAAGACGACAACGACAAACGTTTATTTGTACAAATGCAACTATAAAGTTGTTACAGATTACTTTGATCAATCTATAGTTACCAAATATAGTACGAGTAAGTAAAAACAAATACTTGAAGAAATATGGCTAATTTGAAATTTCGTGAGTGAAGAGCAACATTTTCGGCGTGCGATAACATTATTGACTAATTAAACATTTAACAATTTAACATAAATGATCATTTTATTCTAACTTTGATTAATTTCTTGAATACTTTGCATGCACTATAGTATTGATTCATTTATTTAGGAAATCAGACATAAAAACAAGGAATAAACAGACAGTATCAGACAGTATTGCATACAGAAGCTATTTCCTAAAAAAATAAGATGCTCTTTCAAATATCTATAATTATGTTCTTTAAAAATAATTCTTCAATGAAAAATGCTACAGAAGTCGACTAAGCTAGATTCAAAATAACTTCATGATTTGCCTTTAAAAGTTCATCATTAAAATATAGTCTCTGAGAGTATAAAGGCGTCAATAGACAAGCTTTCAGTATAATCCTTTAAGGCTTTTACAAAGAAACTGTTATTGAATTCGATGTCCCAGTTCAAAGGGATACAAGATAAATAAAATTCAAAGTGGTATATTAAAAGCGCTGAGCGAAACTTATACTTACTGTGTGTCTGTTTCTTAAACTTTAAGACTAAGCCAAGTCGATTATGATTTTAATGAAAAACTTAATAGTACCTACTTGAATGAAAACATAATGAACAAAAGTGTGTTGGAAAAGAAAGTTGGGGCTGCCTTTTTGGTATTTGATGTGTATGATGTCAAGTAACATTAGGTAGGTACGTAGTAACCTTTTGCTTTTTGGTATTTTTGTACTCTAAATATCAAAATAATATCAATAAAATAAAACGCTCTAGTTGATAATTGAGTTCAAACAAAAACGCCAAAAGTACTTTTTGGCACCTTCATATGTCTGAGGGGAAGGGTAAAGACTAAATGATAAAAAAAATGGGATTGGCAATGGTAAAAGCCCCTCTTAGACAGTCATTAGTTTTCAGAGGATTCAATAAAGAGGATCAAAAGAGAGTAATTAAGATACATAAACACTAAAAAGACATAATGATTATTTTAATTTTTTTCAACAGACGAAGTTTTGAGTAAGATTTGATGAATTTTAAACAAGAAATAAAGCCACGCCCCGGTCCAATCTTTCAGGATAAAAAAAAATTTGCTACACAAATAGAAGACGCAAGTATACAGGTGCGTAAAGTTTTGGAAATATCTGAATAAAATGAAACTAAAAATTCTACAAGAACGGAAACGCGAAATAAACAACAATATTGAGGTGCATATGTAATTTCCAAATCCGTCTAGAACATTCGATGTTATTCCTACGCATTACCTGTAGCTTGTTCGGAGCAGATTTGTGTACAAGCCCGAGAACAAACACATCGTAAGCTCTAAGCCTTATAGGCAAACACTGTTCTAGTAATGCAGGCCCTAAAGGTATTAATGGAATATACAATATGTATAATGTACCTACTAAATTATTGGCAGTAGTTAACTAATCTTCTTTCAGGCTGAAGCATCTTTATATTCTTATATGTAATTAAATTATATTTTTGTTAATGTTAAAATTAAAACAGTATCATCAAATTAAAAAATTGATTGAAATTCAATAGGGAATTGAAACCTACGAAAGAACAGAGACTAATTTATAAAAAAACAGCATTTTGTGGGGAAGGTATGTAGCACCTTTGAAGGTTGAAATCACCAAGTCTAAATCACGTGAATTATAACGGCATTATTTTTTTTAACTCTCATGACTACACTAGAGTATTCAAGGATTAAAGAAGGATTTCCCTGGGTACACATACGAACCACACACACACTAATCAGAGACAGAATTTTTTTTATGATTATTTCTGAACATTGTTTATTTATTTTTATATGTTTTTTAGTTTAGTGCTTTGCTTCAAACACACAATTTCGTAATGGAATAGATTCTATGTTATGGAATAGATCTAGTATTCGCCATGTACATCACCAATATTGTAAACAAAGGAAATAGACAAAATTATCCCAAATAGCTAAACAATTCAAGAGACATCAACCCTACCGCCTTACGAATCGTCTATCTGCGGAGCTTAGGAATAGCCTATAATAACAACCTTGATCCTATCTGAGATCTGATACGAAAGGGTCCATCAGACCGTTACATATGCATGAGTGTTATGCATGTTAAGAGGTACGGGTCTAATGGACCTGGGGAGAAATAGACCTCAAACTAAACGAAACATTTTGGTGGGTGGCTGTTACCCTTTGAACCAAAATTGAATGTTTTTAGAATCAGAATCCAATAGGCGTGTCTCCACTAAGAATTAATCGGCTGGCATAGGGTTTCTAATGATTAATCATGTTATTTAGTAACCATATAAACCTTTTTTTATGAAATGATAATGATAATGAAAACCTTTACCAATATTCCGCAAAATAGGCCGTTTAATCACGTGACATTAAAATGATTGAACACAAATCAGAGAAGCGTGACGTCACGCCTCGGAAAACCTCATGTTGTTGCTGTCATTTTTGTATACAGTGAACAGCTTGTTTCGCGAGGCGTGACATCATTCAAGACGCCATGACAGTCTTGGCCTTTTTCGATGTCAATTTGGAGTTAATTTCTAAAAACGCAAAATTCTAGGTGAAATGGCTTATTTTTCTTAAACTAATATATTTTTAGGGTAAAATAGATACGAAGCTATATTTTTAAACTCATTTCCAAATTTTGTCAACTAGCCTATTGTGTACTAGTTCCTACCACCTTTTAATTGTATTTTTTATACGTGAACATGGAAATAGAGATTAATCATGCTTCGTAAACCATAAGCATTTTCGTTAAAATAAAAGTTTCAATATGATTCTATTATAATTTCGAAAGTTTGTGAGGTCAGATGGATTCATGTTTGTTACTTTTTCACGCATAAACTGTTGAACGGATTTGACTGCAAATTTGGTGTTCACGTAATTTATAATCTGTACGCGACAGAAGCCTGCCTCGAGCGTATAGCCCAACTGCTTGAGTAAATCGCAAGCGATCGAAGAAGTTCAGCAGTGTCGAGCGATGTTAATACCTGGATGGGTAATGAGCCAATGAAGTCGTCGGTCCTGGTTGTTATCTATAAAATGTCATGTCAGTACCCATTAATGACCCACTACAGGGCCGGGTCTCCTCTCACAATGAGAGGGGTGTTGGCCTTAGTCCACCACGCTGGCCTACTGCGGGATGGTGGACTTCACATGCCTTTGAGAACATTTTTTTTTGTGAACTCTCAGGCATGCAGGTTTCCTCACGATGTTTTCCTTCACCGTAACAGCAGGTGATATTTAATTTTATAAATCGCACATAACTTTTATTACAAAGTCATTGGTGCGTGCCACTGGGATTCGAACCTGGACCCCTCGATTCGAGGTCGAATTCTAAGCCACTGGGCTATCACCGCGTCTGTCTATAAAATAGCAGTCGTTAAACCTTGTCGTAGGCCTTATACATTGTTTGAGAACATCCGACACAGATTGACCAGTCCGAGATCGACCAGATAGTGCCCGTTTCTCCACCAATCGGCATTGGTGTAGCGTGGTGGAGTATTTTACAAGCCTCCCTCTATCGTGGGAAGAGACGCGTACCCAACAGTGGGACATAAAAGCGTGGCCACTCTATTATTGCACACAACAAATAAATGAACACAAAGACAATCCATGACAATTTGATATAAATAACCAACAGCACAACTAATCTGCTCTAATCGCAAACCAATAAAAGTTAACAGAAGATTAAAACAATTTATCACCGTTGTCATAAACGAAACGTTTCGACCTCGGCACAAATATTATTCCTCTAAGCTCCCAGCATCCCTCTGGAGAGGCCATTCAGTGAAATTGTGTCTCAAATGCGGGGGATGATTAAAATCTGCCGCGTTCCCGATTGGACGTTTGTCGGGTTTACTTAGTCAACCACCTGTCGTATTGCAAGATGAAAGCTGAAAGTGTATTAAAGACCGGCGTGTTGGTTTAGTGGATCGACCAACGACTAACGTTTGCGTGAGCTTTTTCCATAAGTGTGCCGTACGTCATTATTGCCTTACAGAGTTCGTTCCTTATTATCGTTAGCGATCTAACGAATGGTGTAATAATACAGGTAAAGTTCTTTTTTCAAAATAAACGGGTTCGATTATTGGCTAGGATTATTATTTTTTCAAAAAACCCAACAGTATATTAATGATTTAGTTTTCATCAAAATCGGGCCCCAGAATCCTTTCAGCATTTTTCCACGAATTGAAAATTTCACCTGTATAAGTATGTATATTTATCAGGTGTCTGGTTAAAATTACTCAGACTTGCCGTCTTATTTGGAATCAGTACCTTACCAGTAACCCATTAATGACCCACTATAGGGTCAGGTCTCCTTCTCGTAATGAGAGGGATGTAGGCCTTAGTCCACCACGCTGGCCTACTGCGGGTTGGTGGACTTCACATACCTTTGAGAACATTTTTTTGTGAACTCAGGCATGCAGGTTTCCTCACGATGTTTTCCTTCACGATAACAGCATGTGATACTTAATTTTATAAAGCGCACATAACTTTTTTTTAGTCATTGGTGCGTGCCACTGGGATTCGAACCCGGACCCCTCGATTCGAGGTCGAATTCTAAGCCACTGGGCTATCACCGCTATCAGTGCCTTACCGTCAGCTTATTAACCCGTCGTAAAGCAGCATGTTCTGTATTTCGGCTGGGGAGTTATAGTTCCTGGATGCTTCATTTGAGGCGAAGCTCTTAGTCCTCATGAGTAGCAAATGATACATACAACCTCAGATAGAGTTTCTTCTCTATTTGAGGTTTGATGTGGGCGTCCATGGGCTGCAGTGACCACTTAACAATGCCCGTTTGCTACTTAATTACTAAGTATTAAGATTTCATCGTTTGTTCATAACGGTACGACAATGGAAACGCGTCGGAACACACTCGTTGGGAAACTCGTTTGTTTATCGACTCGTTTACCAGATTTAGGAGATGAAAAGGATGGAACACGCCCTAATCTCAATGGTTTGTACTTGATAGGTCCAGATCGGTTGTTCTTTAATTGAGTTTTCGTTGGTTGCTTGGTGTTTTCTTTTTCCGTTTCTCTATAACTCTTATCTCTATGATATTAAGTATCAGTCTTTGTTTTGAAGTTAGTATCCTTATGTTGTTAGTAACCCATTAATGACCCACTACAGCTAGGATCGGGTCTCCTCTCACTATGAGAGGGATGTCCTTAATCCACCACACTGGCCTACTGCGGGTTGGTGGACTTCAGATACCATTATGTAAACTCTCACACATGCAGGTTTCCTCGCGATGTGTTTTCCTTCACCGTAACAGCAGGTGATATTTAATTTTATTAAGTCACTTTTTTAATAAGTTATTTCTGCGTGCCACTGGGAGTCGAACCCGGACCCCTCTATTCGAGGTTTAATTCTAAGCTAAGCTATCACCGCTCTATTGCCATGATTATAATTTATCCACGCTTAAACATCCATACTGAATCGTTAATGCAAATAAACTAAATACACTGCCCGACATATAAACTATCAATTACGCCCGAACGAAACTAAACTCCAATTTGCATTTTATATTCCGCAGTAATTCGTATAATTTGTAAAGGTAAATAAGATAATGAAATATCCCAGAATCTGTATAAATTATTAAATTTGCAAACATTGAAATAATTATCTGGTATGGATTATCGGGAATTAAATTTATAATGCGATGTCGAAATTTAAAATTGAAATTACACATTGATTTAAGTGTTTATGAACTTAATGTATGCTTTTATTGTATGACAGCGACGCAATAGTGACTTATATCATAGTTAAAGATGTCTAAATAAAAATAATCTTAGAGGCAAAAACTAATGAAAGAATTTACCCGTGTTAGAAGGTACTTTACCGCCACTCTCATAAGACGACGTGAAGCATGTACTTCATATCTCGTGCTATGTTGTAATAAGGTAATTGTAAAGCTATAAATAAGGTAAGTACAATGTTCTAAACTTTTTAACATTTCAAAAAATTGACCCCATTTTTGCTTTTTCTCTATTTTGATATCACTCCGCGCCTCCGTCTGATCATATAAAAGTCTTTGCTACAGTTATGTCCGTTATCGCTATTATTACCACTTATCGCTTGAACTGTTCTCAAATTTTCAATTCTCCACTCAGGCTCAAGCAAGCAACGAAGCGTCCACCTTACAAAGGAAACAATAATAATCTCTTAAACAAAGACTTGGAGGACAAAGGGAGTTCCGAATCTCCAATAACGAATGATACGAAACTTTTAATGGGACGAAAAACTATTAACAAAGACCAAGTCTCAAAGAATTTTGGAAGAAATTCTTCGCTATATCGGTAGCCTTTTCACTTTTCCGTAACAAAGTGGAAAGTGTCTTTACTTTATGTGAATGTATTGTAACACTTTGCCTGTCCAATAAATAGACACAATAGTTAAACAATGGGTATGTATCACATGTGACTCACGGGACAGCAAAGTGGTTAGACGACTGTCTGTGATAGTCAGGTCTCTTCCTACAATGAGAAGGTTATAAGCATTAGTCCACCACACTGGCCAATGATGCGTTGGTGGACTTCACATACCTTTAAAAACATTATGCAGAACTCAGGCAATCAGGTTTTCTCACAATGTTTACCTTCACCGTTACAGCAAGTGATATTTTTGTAAAGCGCTTTGTGTGCTACAGCATTACGATATAAAAGGTCTGCACTCTGCTTATGCTGCGTCTAACAGCTAAAGTTTTTCCAAATTTTCCTCATAATTTTTTTTTTCATGACAGACTAATAACGTTACAAAGTCACGGACATATCGTTTTCCACACGATATCCTTCCTTTTCAAAACAATGATTCATTGCTGATTGATAGTCGATCAATTCACGCCCCATAATGTGAACCCAGTAATCAGCTCTTAATCCTAACAAACCTTCCTTTGTAATGCAAAATATCCCGTGTAAACCGGTTATCCGAACGGTGTACCAACAAAACCTTTTCAAAGCGGCTCCACTGATTGCGTATTACCCTTGCTTCAGACCTCTCATGTACATTTCCAAACAAACATAATATTTAGGGATGATCCCCACAAAATTGATGTTGAAATCACGCGATTCGCCATTCTCCAACACAAGCCTGGATTTGAGCTGTTTACAACCCAATTGGAACTCTATGTTCGGGGTATAAGGTTTATAATTGAATATTGCTCCGTAATTACAGATTCATGTTTAATGAACACCCGATTTGATGGAACTAGAAATTAAATTACGATAGGTTAATGAAGCTATATAAGTGGTTTGTTCTAAATTTAAACAGCGCTTGATGCTTCATATTATTGGGAATCTTTATAATATCAATAACACATAAATGACCCACTACAGGGTTGGGTCTCCTCTCACACTGAGAGACATGTAGGCCAGGCCTTATTCTACACACACATACTCACACAGTTTGAGAATATATTTTTTGTGAACTCTCAGGCATGCAGGTTTACTCGCGATGTTTTCCTTCACGGTAACAGCAGGTGATACTTATTTAATTTTATAAAGCGCACATAACACTTTTTTTTACAAAGTCATTGGTGCGTGCCACTGTGACTCGAACCCGGACCCCTCGATGAAGAGGTCGAAGTCTAAGCCACTGGGCTATTACCGGTTCATAATATGAATTTCTATAATTTTGCAAGTCATGTGCGAGTTTCATATTAAACCAACTATCTGGTGCTATGTATTTCAAAATGTAGGGTTCCATCAGACAAGTTAAACGAACTTACTCGTAGCTGACAACATATTAACAAGTCAATTTCTGAATGGGAATGTCTACAGTAAGGGTTGTTTAGTTACTAATTTCGAGATTAACGAAAAGTTAAATCACACTTGAGTAGACGCAAGCGATCGAATAAGTTAAGCGACGTCGAGCGCGGTCAGTACCTGGATGGGTGACCGCTAGTGGCGAATTAATTGAGCGCTTCCGTGCTTCAAAGGCAGCAACAAACTGTCGGTCTCGTTTGTTATTGTTACAATAGCAGTCGTTAAACCTTATCGGAGGCCCTATGGGAGGTTTGAAAACATCCGATCCCGGTCGGCTACGAGCCCGCTTCTCCACCAATCCGCTTTGGAGACGCGTGATGAAGTATGCTCCAGACCTCCCCCGGTTGGGGTAAGAGATCCGTGCCCAAGAGTGAGATATAAAAGGATTGCAGCCAAACCCCAGCTGGTAAATAGAGGGCCATACTTGTAAGCCACTTCAAAATAGGTCTACAGTTGAATGGTGAAACTACGAAGGTAGTTAATTCAGTTGTTAAACAATATCCGTTTTGACGATACAGCAACAGGCGAGATTATCCCCACAATGAGCTGTTACGTAACGTGCGATAAGCTAGTCCACACAGTCACACACTGCTCTAGGTAGCGTACAACATGAAAATAACACTTACAAAAATAACATCCAATTTCTAATTAAAACTAACTGTAGTTATTAAATTTCTTTATTCTTTTACTGTTTAATTTGCATACTGATAAAGAAGAATAGTTCACCATATTTAATGCAAATAAACGAATTATAAATTAATTATGAATTTTGGATTGTTTAAACTGCGATGTTAAACCAGACACTAACCCCTATTCGTGTATATGTGTATTTTTCTTTCTGTGAATGAAACAGACTACAATATTTTGTAGGGTAGTCCATTTCCATGCCTGCAATTGGTACATAACCACGTTACATCAGTTTGCTACTTACTACTCATTCTTAATCTTAATATTAAGAAAAATGTAAATCATCCTTAAAAATAGACACTTTTATAATTTGGTTATACAACATCCTTTAGCATTTATTACTTTAGTGAAATTGTATAGCATAATTTACGTAATAGACCTTTGCGAAAAGGAAATTTCCTGAGCAACAAGAAATCACCAGATCCTTTCAAGACTGTTTCTCTGTTACGTATACGAAGGAAATTTTCCTTAAACTCAACAGACTCCCACAAAGTTGATGCCGACTCGATAGTCAAGCCTCACAAACAACTTGGGTAACAAAACAACTTTATTACGTAATCCGCTGGATATCGCCTACTGCTGTGTGTATCAAACGTTGGAGTATGTATAAGCACGAGGGTTACACAATATCCGTCTGCCCTTTGCTTTATATTTTAAAAAACAATCGTTAGTTGACGCCCTGAGTGGCGCAGTGGTTAAGACAAGTGTGTGTTGCGCGGAGGATCGTTGTTCGATTCCCAGCAGAGCAGTACCCTTAGTCTGAGTTTTAGCAATGCCAAATTCAGTGAGCGGACATATTATTATGTAACATTGGATGTTTTCAAAAGCAGTATGTTTCGTAAACGATAAGCCTTATATAAGCGCGATGAAGGGTGTTACACAATGCCGCCCGCCCTACGAGAACCGTGGCTTAACCTTTCAGTATTTACGCGAAAAGGGATAAAAATAACTTTCGCATAAGTACGCGGACTTTTATTGCACATTGCCAAACATTTTCGCAAAGTAGATACATGACATTCATGAAAGTTAATAATTCTTACTTTACTGCTATGATTTACTCGGAAACGGGTTAAAATACCTTTGTAATATGTAAGCGCAATGTAGGGTGTTAGGCAATCCCACACTGCGAAAACTGTAGCTTAAAGGGTTATGATAACTTTTTTATAAGTATGAATTTCGATATCTATAGCTAGATATTATCAAACATTTTCGAATAAAAAATAACTTTTCTTTTGTTTAATTATCATCTCTTTGGCAAAAATAACTGAATAAAACTAAGGCTGAATAAAAATAACTTTTATAAAATGCTCTAAATCGAGCATCTATTGACTTTTCTACTAAAAATTTTGATGTACCTAGAACTTAATGTAACCCAAGGGTTATATTATTAGCAAGCATGCTGTAGTATGCTTTTATGATTGTATAACTTTTACTTTTACTATAATGTAGCGAAAAAATAAGAAAAAAGAATAGTTTTAGTTGAAATGGCCCTCTATAAATTAATTAAAAACAAATATTTTTAAAGCTGAGTTCACATGGCCTTAGATCCCTTAGTTATGTAAGCGATGAACGCAACAATGCCCGCGATAACCGAGTGTGAGGCTCGACCCAGCTTAACTTCATGACATTGTACAAAGTTTTGCTAGCAACATTTTCTAAGTTTAAAGTAACTTAATAAACACAATACATGAGTAGAGAATCCCTGTTTTGTGTTTTAATAATCCCATATATTGTAGGTTCAGCTGATCTGAAATTTAACGCTTTAGTTATTTGTTTAAAACCTATAAGGCAGACTCCTTAAAGGTTTTAATTGGTGATATTTTTTTGAAGAAAAGAAATCACACGATAAGAAATCTTTGAGGAAAAAATCGGGTTGCACTCCGGGAGTGCCGGCAGAAGTGAAAACTTATAAGATGTGTTTTCTTGGTGATTTCCACTACAGTGTCGAATCCGAAATCACAATAATTAATATTTAGGTTTTTTCTATAACATAATACACTTATTATTTATGAATGTTTCCTTTTGACAATTTCCATACTTACTAGACAGAGTGTCGCCGTAACGCGTTGCGTTACGAAGCGGTTTACCCTCCCATAAAAAGTTTTCACTTCAAAAACCGAAACGGAAACCACACACTATCGGGAGGCCCGTCTGCCTATTTGCTGGTGTTTCTGTAAATAAATAATATAAATAAATAATGCTTCACAGTCTAACCGAAACTAAGATCCTGAGTCGTGGGTGCCACACACACAAGACAAAAGTAAACACCCAGACCAGAAACAGAACTGCATCCGCATCATACTCAACTCTGCTCTACTCTAACTACTATTCTTAACTCTAATATCTAACCCAAGACACTCCACGTAGCGCGCTGACGTCCTAACCACTGGGCCATTCAGGTAATCCAAAAAAACAGTCCTTCATTAAATATTACATGAGTTTAATAATGAATTTATTTAATTTTATAGTTATTTTACTGTTTTACGTTAAACTGGATTTCTTTCGTTAATACTTTCCTGAGTCCATAACAGACAACAATAAGTATAATAATAACATTCATCTCTATTAACAGTGAACAATATTGTCAGTACCCATTAATGACCCACTACAGGGTCGGGTCTCCTCTCACAATGAGAAGGATGTAGGCCTTAGTCCACCACGCTGGCCTACTGCGGGTTGGTGGACTTCGCATGCCTTTGAGAACATTTTTTTTTGTGAACTCTCAGGCATGCAGGTTTCCTCACGATGTTTTCCTTCACCGTAACAGCAGGTGATATTTAATTTCATAAATCGCACATAACTTTTATTACAAAGTCATTGGTGCGTGCCACTGGGATTCGAACCCGGATCCCTCGATTCGAGGTCGAATTCTAAGCCACTGGGCTATCACCGCCCTACTATATTAATAATCGTTAATTAATTAAGCAGTTGGCTCAGCTCTACGCCGGCTTATCGCAGCTCGGTTCAGTTCTAAGCCGAAACATCAATGTGCTATTAACTGATACAAATGGACAGTAACGTATCCCTTACGGTAGATATATTAAACCGAGAATATAGTATGTCAGTTTCTGTACGCCGCGTCATAGAATTTGAAACTCAAACATTGTGATACCCAACTTTAGCTATAAAACTCATATTCTAAGAATCTCCACATTTTTATGAAATTTTATTTGGAATGTCGAAGATTTCCAAGTTTCGAGATGGTTATATGAACTGCAAAGGAAATGTTAGCGGGAATAACTGAATTTCATTTCTCGGTGACATTTATGTTCTTTTAACAGCTTCGGGAGTTATCCTGAAACAATTTGAGAGTCAGCGCATTAGGTACTTTGATACTTGTTTGGAAGCACTGTTGAAAATTTTGTTTAAACTTTTGGATAACGTGCACATTATTAAGTAATATTTTTAAAACGTGGATTTTGTGGTATTTTCTATAATACGAGCTCTTACTCGCAACTTTATTTACGCGGATTTTTGAATTAGGTCCACAGAGAAATAAAATGTTCTTAGAATAAACTTGTAGTGCACTAATTGCTCGGAGACGAAAGTCACCTTATGTACCAAGGGCCTTATTATCAGACGGCACGTACGTTTGCAGTGTATTTCTATAAAAAAGAATATAATTTTTGACTTTAACAACAGCCATAAAATAGCTTTTGCAGAAAATTTTACAATAATTACAGAGACTTTAACAGAGAGTTTTATACCAATAGAATTTATACTTTCTAGTAAGTAGAACGAGTAAAAGTTTTTTAAACTTCAAATAAGGCCAAAGCTATTAAGAGTTATCATGGTAAAAAAATTATTCTAACACTTAAAAAATATGTTGGTCGAGATTATGTTTCACTAAAAAGTAACAAACATCAGTTCCCGCCAAAACACAAGCGGCTTCTAAATAAAAGGCTCTCATTTTTACGCGTTTCATTTTTATTCTTATTCCTACTGACATAAAAATCTTTCATTACACATTATACTACCACAGCCCTATTAGTAATCGGCTTTGACTACCCATTGACCTAAGTTCGCAATCGCGGTTTCCACTTTGCTCATCATTAAACTATTTGCAATCAGACGAATTATATCCCTCCCTGACTTTAATTTCATCTCTATTGTCTGCGCAATAAGGTTGAAGGTCCAGTAATCGGGATTATCATTAATAGCCACCGTTTCAATTAGATTTGAATTACGAAGCGACATCGTGTGGTCGTTTTGACGAATTACCAACGATCGAATGGCAAATGGGGAAATAGGGAGTGGGGAATGCGTGTACTATCTATTATATTATATAGATACTATAAATATTTCTATTAGGTATCTATAATAACATTTTACGTAGAAAATATTTGAAGTACTTAACTATCTTCCTTTGGTATGTAACCCATTCACGACGCCACTGCAGGGTCGGGTCTCACAATCAGAAAGATGTAGGCTTTAGTCCACCAAGTTACTGTACTTCACATGCCTTTAAGAACATTTTTGTGAACCTTTAGGCATGTAGGTTTCCTTACGATGTTTTCCTTCACCGTTATAGCACGTGATATTTAAAAATGCCACTGGGATTCTAATCCTCCTCGTGTTAGAGACCGAATTCTTAGCCACTGGGCTATCACCGTTTTGAGAATAAAGGCAAATAAAAGAAATTTAAACATATTTTTTTAGAATTATTGTCTCTCTGTGCGTCAATTGCTTCACGGATTTTTATAAAAATAGAGCGAGAAAAAATAGAATACTAAATTTTGTACTTTTTAAAATTTAATCCACACGTAAATTAAATCCGTTTCAAAGCCCTGTTCAAAATCTAGTGACGAATAAATTTGGTCAGAACTCAGAGCATTGATTAAAAGCATGTTGCATTTGAATGCGGAATGGATGATATTCAGTTTAAGTTATTCATTAGCTAATTTGCTATTTTTGGAGCACGCGTGTTATTTGTTGGCGCAAAGGGAAATGCTAATGCATATTTATGTATGGATTTGAAGGCTTACGTTTGTGCATAAATAACGAATAGACAGCTTAATATTCGAATGCTTCGTAATGACAAGTAATTTTGACATGGCTATTTTGTTTAAATATAATCTGATCGTAAAGTTTACCATCGGTAAAGTTTTATGTATATTCGTAATTATTTGTAAAGAAATGATTTCTAATTAGTCTCTTCTTCGAGGGTTCGTTGGATTAATATAGCTTTCTGTAACCTCAGAAAAATTAACATAGATTTGACTAAACTTAGAATGTTAATTTAATTTTGATTTTAGGTGAGGTATAAGTATCCCGATGTATCACAAGTCTTCAGTAACGACACTTAAAAGAAGAAGAAAATTACGTCATAGTTTAGTACGTCATAGTTTCCGTCGTAGTCAGTTACGTCACAGTTTTTAACTGTTAATTAGATGCCTACTCGATTTCGTTAAATGATTTCCCGCGAAATATTTCCCTTCCAACATTTTAGTCAAACGTTTATTTTGAACACAAAAGAGAGAAACACTCAACACTCCGGACGGAAGGGAGCGTGTTTTTTTAACGGAATCGGAACTTGGTGCGTGAATCGTAAATTGAATAAACGTCATTTTCTCACGAGGCGTGTGAGTATGCAATTTGTTGAAATTTCCTTCGGCGGTGCCTTTATAGAGTATAGAGATGGGCCGACAACTCGATTGTTACTTAACTTTTTCGAAGTTAAGCAACGTCGAGCGCGGTCAGCGCCTGGATGGGTGACCGCTAGTGGCGAATAAATGAGCGCTTCCGTGCTTCGGAGGGCACGTTAAGCCGTTTGTCCCGGTTATTATCGATACGATAGCTATCTTTAACCTTGTCGGAGGCCCCATGAGCGGTTTGAAATCATCCGCCAAGGGTAGGCCACTAACCCGTTTCTTTACGATCCGTATAAACGTATCTCCGCGTATTCTGGGTATTACACTCTGTATTCGGTAATAGTACATCTTGGGACACGGACCATCTCTAGAGAACGCGCTCGAAAGTTCTAGAATGGACTGGAATATACCGAAGTGTCGCGAACACACCAGCTGAATGTAGTTTTATTTGGAGCAATACGTCGAGGTGTAATTGGATACGGTGAACGGTGAGGAAAGAACTGTATTGGGAGTATTGAGACGCGTTTGGCGATGTTTGTAGCTTTGTCATTTTGTTCTAGTTATTTTGTTTCTGTCTTCTAGCTGTATCTTATTTGCGAATAGTTATTTATCTACAGTTCTCTTGTTATGCATAGGTGCAAATACAAGCCAAGGGTCGCAACCCTATCTGATCTTGGTACCAGGTGTACCGCTCAGAAATGACGGCATAGTGCTCAGAGTTATTTTCTGTTTATTTTCTGCCTTCTAAGCGTTATTCACGTTGGTTCATTTCACAGGTAAATTTTGTTCATGGGCTTGTAGTCTAGTATATTTAGGACGACAAAAAGTTTTCAACACAAGGAAGACTATTATTGACTGGCCTGTTGGTCTAGTGGTAAGCGACCCTAACTACTACGCCGGAGGTTGTGGGTTCGATTCCCACCCAGGACAAGTATTTGTGTGCTGACCACAAGTGTTTGTTCTGTGTCTGGGTGTAAATTATCTATGTATAAGTATGTATTTAAAAATATATATGTATGTTTATCAGCTATCTGGTTACCATAACACAAGCTCACAGCTTACTTTGGGATCAGAAAACCACGTGTGAGTTGTCCCACAATATTTATTTATTTATTTATTAAGCACCTTTCTACAAACTTTTTTTTAGAAAAATCTGAAGCGAGTAACGTGATTTAACGAATGCAATTTTCTCTAAGAGCGTAAAGATATTTACAGTTGATGCATTTTCAGTGCACTATGGGAGTGGGTGCAAGGACATTACCCTGGAATCTTGTTACACGCTGTTGCCGGAGTGCCGACGTTTCTTCATAATTCGGTTACTGGCGACAAAGGGTCTAGTGCAAAGGGGACACGACAAAGTCGTTTCCGAAACTCTTAGCTTTTTAAAAGGCTGAAATATTTAAGGAGTGTTCTCTGGATTTTTCATCTTTAAAGAAACATTGCAGCTCCTAAAAGAACATATTAACCCTTTCCAAATGCAAAAGACTGAATCTGAAAGAAAGTAACTGAATCTGACATTGTTCCAAGCCCGCGGTTTCGTGCATGGATTTTAGAACTTGGTCCAGAGAAAGATAAAAAATCCTTCTATCTTTCCTTATCCTTCTATCTATCCTTCATTTTAATCCAGGTTATAAAATACGTGCATAAATTGTGTCCAAACCTGGTTAGCGATTTTTGCTTGAAAGATGACAAACGTCCATCCATGCACACAAACTTACGCATTTTCTTATAATAGTAGTAGTAGGTACCTACCTAGCATAGATTCTAGAAGTTCCTTACCAACTGTGTGAATTCATTGAAAATTCCAGCTTCATTGATTTTTAGTTAATAAGCCCCATCATCGTTATAAGGAAAAACCACCATTATGTAGTTTCTAACTAAGCAAAGGGCTACCCCTAAAGTACACCACCGCAGATTCGAACCCCCGGATATTGCAAACTGTTCTATTAGGAGAACCACGAACAACGATCCGACAAGCAAGTGATCAAACTTGGCCGCCGAGTTCCGATAGCCAAGTTCGGCTAAGTCCCGCCACGAACTGAGAAACTTTGATTGATCCCATATGAGCTTATTTGCATTGGGCAATAAACTCATGTTTACCGCGAAGCGTCACGATTTTCATAATCAAAATTCAAAAATAAATAAATTATAGTTTCTAGAAATCTGTTATCCTAATTATATTTTACCAGACACAGTACAGAATAGTGCTTAAGACTGCCATTACGGGCGCGCAATTACTTATTGCAAGCCTTTTGTCGTTTCTTGTTTTTCGGTGTTAGGTATCTCAAATCAAATCTTATCAAATGCAACACAAGGCGTTAAGAACATAAAGCTTTACGGCGAGTTAAGAGGATGGCGTATGGCGAGCTGCTATTGCCCTACCATCTATTTGATGTTAATGAAAAAAGACCTCAAAAACAAAAAAAACCTCTGATAGATTTTTTTTCTATTTGAATCTTTCTATTGACGTTCTCCCTCTCTATTTGACTCTTCTCTATTTCTATTCTCGACAGAATTCTAAGATTTATGAAAGCCGCCTTTCTTAATTTTAGCACAAATTTCATTAACAATAAAATATTATTTTTCATCAACCATTTTCAAGTCTTTAGCCATAGTTAAACATTGGCACCAATGACTTTGTAAAAAAGTTATGTGCGCTTTATAAAATTAAATATCACTTGCTGTTACGGTGAAGGACAACATCGTGAGGAAACCTGCATGCCTGAGAGTTCACAAAAAAAAATTTTTTTCTCAAAGGCATGTGAAGTCCACCAACCCGCAGTAGGCCAGCGTGGTGGACTAAGGCCTACATCCCTCTCATTGTGAGAGGAGACCCGACCCTGTAGTGGGTCATTAATGGGTTAAAAACAACATTAACAGGCCTATTATTTTCTCTATTGAAATGCTCATCGTATAAACGTTCCTATTTGTACCCCTAAACCATACAGCAACCCTTGTCGAGTGGTTTTACTGGTCTCTCATTGCTTAAGTACGCTTCCATCGACGCCGTAAATTCAACCAAATGTCGGGGAAAGACTTTTATATGACGAGACAGAGGTATGGTATGCTAGGAAATACGTAAAAATGGCCACATTTTTTTTTTCTTAAAAAAATTAATCTACGGCGTAAGTAAAAGCGTCCAAAATGAGCGAGACCTAAAGCGTTTAAGGGACGTACTAATAAAAAAAATAGTATAAAACTTGTAAATAATACAACCTGACATACCAGTAGTAACAGTAACCGCTTAAATAAAGTCGATCTAAAAATAAAAGTCCCCTAATTTAAACTGTCCCATTTTCTGATTTTCAAACGCTCTATCTTGTAACATCTAAATCTTTGATATAAGTACGTTTTAGGTGCCTGTAAATTCCACTAAATGTCGGGTAAGTAGAGATTTGCTGGTCCTCTGGTAAATACTTAAGTGTGTTCGGCTCAAGTATTAACAGAGGTGCGGAGTTCGAATCCCCAGTGGATACGATGTTTGTTTTATTAGTACGTCTTTCTAATTTTGTTGAAGCAAAATTTCGTTGGAATTAAAAGTTTTATTTCTGATGGTGTAAGAAGACTAAAGTGTCTGCAAAAAATGGGCCGACCTCCGACCAGGTGGACTGACGACCCGAAGAAGAATAGGGGAAAATCGTTGGATTCAAAGGGCCCAGGACCGGGCGGAGTGGCGTTAATTAAGGGAGGTCCATGCCCGGCAGTGAACTAGGCTGGCCGGAGGGCTGAGAGAGGATGTCTAAAGAATAAGAAGATGACCAAGTAAAAGCGTATATGCTGACTAATCATCTCCTCTCACAGAATGTTGGCTCACGGGTTGAGGGGTTTTACTTACCAATGAAAACATAACGGAGAACTATCGGCCATTTGTATTCTATTGCCATATTAAAATTTGGTAAACAATCTTAGCATGTTTTTTTGTCATTTAATACAGAAAAAGATTTCTAGAAACTATAATTTATTTTTTTAAAGCAATTTTAAACTTTTTTTTCAATAAAAAGTAGTGCCAAGATTGTTTACCAAATAAGACAAGAGAATGAAAATGAACTGTACATGTTTTCTTAGTATATTTTTCTTTACGTTCGTAGAGTACTAAATGAAATACAAAAAAACCTTTATTTCGACACCAATCACAAATTTACCTAGTTTACGAGTAGTTCTATAAAAACGGTTTGAACCTCACCGCTATGACTATAATGTATGTGAACGTCATTATTTTCGTAACAGATTCTCATAAATTATTTTACTAGCAAACAGCATTCTGTAAATGAAGTTAACTCCGAATTTCGTACACTTCATAAAATCATTTGACCAAAATCCTGGCATTATTTAGTAATCTCCACCATAAACGATGTAAAGCACTCAATTTCTCTCGGCATTTTTATTTCATAGCTTCTTTTTCAAAATAAAAACAGCCCTAAAAGCGAAGCACTTAAAACGGTAAACAGCAAATCTGAATAAACTGGAATAGAGGCGTTCTTGACGGAACAAATTTCATTGCATTAAGGAAATTGAGAAGTTTCATTAGCGAAAATCTACCGGTAAATATTAGCGTTGCAATCTGGTGGTGCATAGGGAATTTCCATTTAAACGAAGCATCTTGTTGAAATATTGAAGAGTAGGATGAAGGCTCAGTCGCAGTGTTAGCGGAGCGAGGGATGTAATCTGCCTTGAAACCTGGCATTTTTACGTATTTAGCCCCATAAATTGCCAATGCACAGGGACCTTGTCACCTTCAGAAGCAAAGAATAGAGCTAAAAAGTAATAATTTTATCGGTAGTTTTTTACAGGTGTTATTTTACTCATCGTGTTAGTTAGCTATTATGGGTAAATCTAAAATGACCGCCACAACAAAATGGCGAATTAACTATTCTTTTACCATCCATCTAATATGGATATTAATTGAAAGGGTTGGACTACTTGTTATGAATACAATGGAAAAATAATACTATCAATGTAAGTATTTTTGAAATAAATATTTTTGCACTTTTATTCAATTCCTAACATTTAATCATCATCGCTTCAACTAGGACCTCACAAATAAAATACTAACTACTTGTCGTAAAGATGCAGGCTTATTGCACTTTGTACTGATCAAATTAGGCATATTGTTTCCTAGCAATTTCGTAAGCGAGGAAAATGGCCCGGAGATGAATAGGATGTAATGAGTTTCCCAGACAATGAATAATAATATTGTTTTACCGGTTCGCTCTTTTTAGTTTTCGCGACAAAAGAGCTTTTAGTTTTACAGTTATTATATTTGCTGTGCTCATATTGTTCGCGGTAAAGCATTTTAATTTTCCGCTAAGAAAATTGAAATTTTCAAAAATAAGGATGTTTTGGGTTGACCCAGATATTAGAAACCAAATTATCATTAGATCTGGATGTTTTCGGGTATTAGCAAGGTATTTTCTATTTATAAAGGATGTCTACTCTGTGTGTATGTACATTGTACATATTTATGTGTACTAACGTAAAACTTTCATAACTATTGAATACGTCATCCGATTTGAACGTGGTATTTCACATAGAATTAAATTTAGGTAGTATAATATCAATAGTTTGTAATCCATTAATGACCCTCTGCAGGGTCGGGTCTCCTCTCACAATGAGCAGGATGTAGGCCTTAGTCTACCACGCTGGCCTAATGCGGGTTGATGGACTTCACATGCCTTTGAGAACGTTGTGAAGAACTCTCAGGCATGCAGGTTTCCTCAAGATGTTTTCCTTTCCCGTTTCAGCTGATGACATAGGAATAGCAACTTAGTAAGTTATATTAAGTTGGTAAAGTTTTCTTATAGGACAAGGCGATGGTAACTTTGGCAAAACATTATAACGAGACAGCCAATTAGTGTCACAGCGTCGTCGCAACTTCAGCAACTTTGCCGTAAGCTCCTCTATCGGCTCCAATGTAACTTAGAGTCCATACCACCAACCGAGCTCCTAAATAAAATATTCCGTGCGCGCCCATTGGCTAAAGCGCGTGACCCTCATTAGCCACTATCTCTCTCATTGGTCGATTATTGCTTCGCTTGTCTATAGCCGCGCGCATTGACCAACGAGCAGCGAGTATTTTATGCCTTTGGGAGTTCGATTCACGGATTGGAGTTTAGTTTAATTAAGAATTAGGGCGATCTTCTACAGTTGCAGTTGCAATAGATATGCAATAAAAGTAGATAGTTCTAATTCCTTTCTTAGTTGGTAGATTTTTAAACGGTAGACTGAAGTCCCATTCATTTCTATCATTTTCAAAATCTGTTGCAAATCTAAGTTCCTGTAGGTCAGTAGGCATGAATCAAAAACGAAAAACTTGGTTTTATTTTGATTATATGCAGACTATGCATTCCTGCTGGTTCAGAATTACTAAATTTTGATATTTACACTAGGTATGATAGAGTGCATAAAATTGACAGCCCCAGTCATCAATCACCGAAACTGCCAGGCGCATCAGCAATTTGCGGAAACTATACCTCAACTGTCTTGACTTGTTTCATAATCCGTACGACGTGTCAACCCTCGAATAGGTAACATGGCGACGCAAATTGATTAATCACTCTGAAGTTCTACACGTGGTTCAACTTCGGTTCAACTATCGACTATTTCCTCTGCGACTAATAGGACGCTCTCATAGTACGAGTATGGTACACGAGTAGCATTGTTAGAATCAAAATTTTGCAAATTGTATACATTTTATAAAACCTATAATACCTTGTCCAATTGGCTGACATAACAGACCGACAAACTAACACGACAAATTAAAAAAAAATTAAAACAAGGTTCTGTGTGGAACTGTCGGAACAATAACAAAAACTAAAACACGACTACCTACTAAAAATCACAGTCTACAAAGTAAAACATCCTTATCCGAAAGTGTTATGTATGTAAGTATAAAGTATTACATACTTATAGTCTAGTAAGTAAGCACTTAAGTAGTTACATAGTTCTAGTAACATTAAAATGGCAGTCGTGGTCATATGATCATTACGTACTATATTTTTCCGAGCGCCGTTTTACAAAACATATAATATATTTATTTTGACGTTTAAATAAAAACACATTCCTATTTTTAAAACATTACAGACAAACCAACAATGTGTAAAGTGTAAAGTATAAAGTGTAAATTGTAAAGTGAACTGTAAGGTAAGTTTCAAACTAACCAGTTCTCCATCAGGCGCATGTAACGGAAAGTTTAAGAACTCGAGTTAACTCGAGTTAGTTACGTTGACCTGTCGATACCGATGTAAGTTACACGTCCAACTCATGAAGAGCTCTTGGACGGAACAAGTTCGATGCAGTGGAAGTTCTTTCAGTTACATGAGTAGAACTCAAGAAAACTTGGTATAGTTGAGGCAATTAATAAGTCTTGTAGATATGTGGGAATAGAATCTTACTTTTGTCAAAGATAGATACAACAAATTGAATTTGTTTCACTTGGGTTGTTTTTGCGGTGAATTCTCTTTAATTCTGATTCTGAATTCGAAAACAATAATGATAGAGACAGTTGACTTAAAATACTGATGACGTCATAAATCGTGTTCCTTATACAAAACATAGACTTTGTACGAAAAGCCTGACTTATTATCTGATTTTGCCAAAAGTACCTACCTAAGATTCAAATGTAAATTGTGTCTATAACCCATTAATGACCCACTGCAGGGTCGGATCTCAAGATGAGAAGGATGTTAGGCCTGTGGACTAAGACACGCTGGCCTAATGCATGTTGGTGGACTTCATATGCCTTATAGAATATTATGGAGAACTCGAAGCCTCGCACTTCCCTCACGATGTGTCCCTTCATCGTTACAACAAGTGATAACAAGTGATAAATTAAATTAATTAATTAATTAAATTAAATTAAATTATTATTAATTAAATTATCATGCAAATTACTTTTCAGAAAGCTATTGGTGCATGACACTGGCATTCGAACCCCGACTCCTCGAATAAAAGTTTGAATTCGAAGCCATTGGGCTATCCCCGCTTTAAAGAGTTGGTAATAAATACATTTACGTAATATCGAGGTAAAGTCACGGTCAACGACCTTGTAATTTTTGAACATAGCGGAACGAGATGAATAACCATGGACCGGAAACTGCCAAGGCCAGAAGGCTTCAAACTTCGCGAATCTCTGAACCGCATCAGTAAACAATTTGCGAATCGCTTAGCAAATTATCTCGTCATTTCTATGGTTTTTTGCAAGTGAAAAAATGTTAAACTTTAATTATCAAGTAGATAAAAGTTTTAAAAGGATGAATTGCTGATGTGTGAAGGAAAATGCTCCCGCTGCTTGCATGAAATCAGCTTTAACGTAAATTACTTTGTAAATATTATTGAATCGTGTTGATGAACCGTTTCATCCGATGCATTACGTCCAATTGTCAATCCATCCGTTTTAATATTTCTTTGTAGTTCATGATTTGTATGTAGGTGAGTTTACTAAAGTATTGCACTTAATATTTTAATGTTGAACAATTCAGATAAAAAATGTGTCGCTGAATATAATTTAACTTGCATTTTAGTTAATTTATCTATCAGCCCATTGATATTCACTTATGCCTATTAAAACCAATTCGTAAACTAATGCGGTCGAAGCCACTGGTAAAAGGTAAAAAAGAATAAATAATTAACCCTACAAAAGCGAAACCATTTTAATATACTTATATCAAACACCCACCTACGCCTCTCATAACAATAAAGCACAACACAAAAACCCGATAACAGTTATCACCGGAATCGAACCAGTTACCCAGATAGCGAACGGGTTCGACAGCCGGCTGGTTGCGCAACCTTTCACTATCGGTAACCTAGTTCCCGCTGCCATGGTTGCAGGGCTGGTACAGGTAACTTTCTCTAACAGCAATACTATTGGTTGCAATAGTCGTAAAAATGAAAAATCTATCTTCAAAGTATATAGTCAAAGTATATATAGTTAACGGGAGCCCTAAGAATGGGAAATGGAAGATGTCAGACTGACTGACGTATGATATACTAATTATTGACGTTTACCGTACGAATACTTTGACGATAGTGTTCATGCTGACGGTACAGTATTGTTAAGAATAACCCTTCACACTCATAGCCTAGAATTCCCCATGTTGTGGGTATCATAGGCATACACATGACAAGAACACACATACCCAGATCTGAAAAAGGAATTAAAACTCACCATTCAAAACTTTGCTCCGCTGGGAATTGAACCATCCAAATTTAATAAAAAGCCTATATAACCTATATAATAAAATTTTATATAGGTACGATATAGGCCGGTTGGAGTCATTTTTTACTTATTCATTAAAAAGCATGAACAAAATACTCGTAGGTATACATTTTTAAGATTTTGTTTGAAGCAATGAAAAAGAAGGTTTTTTTTTTCAGCATACCTAATGTATAATTTTTTTCATAGACAAAGACAGAACATTTATTTTTACAAATATTGGTGTATAGTCAAAGATTCATTAAATTTATTTAAGAAATAATGACCTAGACCTTTCAAACTTAAAAACAGGATTCAATTTTTGTATTTAAGGAGGTAATACCACCAGTGATTTGCGGACAACACTTCACATGAGCGTATTAGAAGAGTTGTTTTTAAGATACTTTTTCAACATAAAAATGTTTAGTATATATTTTGATAAATTTAGCTTTTAAATTAAATGCTAGCTATACAAAAGGACAATAGATTCATTTTCTCTTGATTGCTTTGATCCAGAAAAGTCTAACATTTAATTTGTTCCGTCAACACTATAGAGGGAATTCAATAATCTTCTAATATTATTCAAAGATCTTCAATCTAAGTGGCATCTATGTCCACAAACTTTTCAGAGCGCTCTCAAGCAACGTCTAAGTGATCTTCACTTCTCCTTTCGTAGTAAAGATGCTGTGACCTTTTATAATGAACGTTTTTTTTTTATTTCAAGTAGTAAAAGCAAAGGTGTTAGCCATCTGATGATAAGTGGCCAGTAAAGCCTATCTATCTATACATCTGTACTAATATTATAAAGAGGAAACATTTGTATTTTTGTATGTTTGTAACGAATAAACTCAAAAACGACTGGGCCGATTTCAAAAATTCTTTCACCATTGGAAAGCTACATTCAGCCTGAATAACATAGGCTATTAAATAAAAATAAAAAAAAAATAAAAAAAAATCATTGGCAGAGCGAAGCCTGCTGGGTCAGCTAGTTTATAATAAAATTGTTGGGTTACCAATTGCACAATGCGTTTGTGCACGTTAATCTCGGCAACGGCTCAACCGATTTTAATGCAATTTGTACTGTTCTATGGAGGATAACTCTGGGAAATGCATCGGCTATATTTCATAAAAAAAAAAAAAACACTCAACAGGGGATAGCCTGGAGCATACTCCACCACGCTGCTCTAATGCGGATAGGTGGAGAAACGAGCTAGTGGCCAACCAGTGTCAGATAATTATTTTCAAACCGCCTTAGGGCCTCCGATTAGGTTTAATCAACCGGGACCGACGGCTAAACGTACCCTCCGAAGCACGGAAGCGCGCATTTAATTCGCCTCTACCGGTCACCCATCCAGTTACCGACCGCGCCCGACGTTGCTTAACTGTTTCGATCGCTTGCGACTTATTCGTATGTAACTTGTACTATGTCCATGAACTGATAAACCCAAGCCCAGTAACAACATTCCTTTCAAAATAAGTTTTATTTATATCTACAGTAATACTACAAAATTACATCAGAATACAGAACTCTTACTTTGCGTTTCACAAGTAAATGTTAATTTTGCAGCCGACAATATAATAATTAACGCGGCACGTAAGCAAAAAATATGTTTCCACTTTATGAGAAGAGTTATAGTTAACAAGATTTCTGCAGTGCTTTAATTAAAAGTAGCGAAATTAAGCGGATTTTTTGAAAATATTTCACCGGGATTACCGGGGCTTAAACACGAACTTGTATTAACTTGTTTGTTAAAAGGAGGGGTTAACTTATCATTTGGATGAATATTATAAGTTGTTTAGCTTGAATTTATTTCAGGATAAGCTAATGATGCGACTTATATATGTTGACTACACATGAGTGACTAACCGCAGCATCGAGTACTTATACTCTCACAATGAGCAGGGTGTAGGTTTTATGCTACTATTCTGGATTTATGCTGGTTAACTTCACATACCTGGTGGACTACACATAAGAACACTACGAAGAACCCTTAGGAATGCAAGTTTCTTCACAATGTTTTCCTTCACGTCTTCTTACGTGAAGAAAAAAAATTCTTTTTCTTTTCCTCTTTAAAAATATTTTTCGTGATATAACAAACATAATTATGAATATTCATGTGCAGGTATTATAATATGAATCTTGAATCTCCATGAATCAGCTGTTTGATACCTAACTAGTGAGTACGCAACATAGCAACCTGGCAACCTAGCAACTCAGCAACCATATGTCACAGATACGGTTGCGCAACCACCCGTGAGAACCGGCCGGCGTAAGTACGAGTACCTAATATTTCTTGGAACTTGTATTTGTACCTTACACGATAACCAAGATAATCATTTATATGTATATTTATTTATTATTATTATTTATATTTATTTATTATGTACTAGTCGACCCGGCAAGCGTCGTCCTGTACCTAATTTAGACTCTATATATGATTCTACCGTAATAAAATATTATTTCAAGTGGAGTCTTCACCAGGATCCATGATTTTAAAAAATAAAAGTTTCCACAGTTTTTCTCTATACTCAACACTACAGTGAAAATTGCATTCCGTTCCTGAGATTAGCATGCACAAATATATATTATGTTACTTATTTGGGAGCTCAATAATTTTATAACAGTCTAGAGTCTAGAGTCTAGGCGACCCGGCAGGCGTCTCCCTTACAAAACGCCTCAAACCCTTTTTTTAAATTTGGCTAAGTTGCATTACCCTCCAGCCAGTTCTTCATTATTGGTGTTCGTATAAATAATCAATTTCAAATGACTTTATCTCATGAGTGTCTCAAACACTTCTCGAAAAATGTGTTGCAGCTCGACTATCATGCCTATTACGATATGAAAAAAATATGTCCGTCATCTTATCAATCTATTTACGCCCGGTCTATCCACATATTGTTATCCACGGACTATAAATATATAATTTTTGGACATGGGGGTCCCCTGCACAAACCATTTAACTAATTTCAGTTCACCTGCATGCCCGTTTGCTACTCATATACAATTAAAGATGCATTGTAGTGGTGTTAGTAAGCCTTATTTGTACAACTGTGAAAGCGATGTGACTATTATATAGTTACTTCACTCAACAGAAAAAAACACTCTCGTAAGCCCTACAAAGTTACCTAAGACATCTAAAAACCATGTAGATCTGTACCGATTCGAAACTGGTTCAGTATGTATTATGTAATCTGTTAAATAATCTTTTTACTAGTATTTAAACCGCGACTAAAGCAGAGATGTAAAAGATAGATGCAGGTGTAGATAGAATTATTCGTGAGATATCAACCATATCAAAAAAGCTATGTGCCCTTTATAAATAAAATAAAATCTGCTGTAACGGTGAAGGAAAACATTGTGAGGAAACTCGCATTCCAGAGTTCTTCATAATGTAGGTAAATTCTAAAAATGACGGTAAAATCGTAGAAACAGGTTAGATTGCGCGATTCTGGACTGAGTCAAATGGCCAGAACTAGTTTTTTTTTACTTCTTGAGTGGTGTTGTGTTTGGAAAGCAAGCAGGGTACTTAAATATCCGTGTTGAATCCAAGCCCGTTTACTTTATCAATTCCTTGACGTACAGGAATATATTATGCTCCATATGTTTCCCCGTTTTGGAAACACACAAAGATTTAAGTCGCAAAAACTTAAGTTAACCAACAACAGACGTTGATATTCTATTCTAACTCTCGCTGCGATTACACAGTATAAATAAATCATCTCTTAAAAGCTCCTAATGTAGCAATTGTTTTAGTGTTCTCTAACATTTAATTTTCTCTAATGCTATTGTTCCTGCTGAAAGAAGGAAAACACACGAAATTGCAGAACAATGTTCTCGAACTGAAAGGGTAAATATACATTTCCGGGGTCGGAACCCGGGGGGTTGGTGGCCATTAACTGATGCACCCTTTAGTGCAGTCTACACTTACCGGTCCGGTGACGTGTCTGACTGTAAACGTTTAAGCGATATTTATTATACATATCGCTGCTTCAATTCAAAAGTACCACAAATCAAAATGATCAAAGAAGAAAAAACAGTTTTTTGCCCCCAGCGACCTTATCTTATATCAATATTTCTGTGTGTATTAACGATAAACATAAGTACTCACCTAATGAAATCCACGCGGCCATACCCAATTCGGCCTTTGGCGGGATGAATTTTCTATTTTTTTTCTTTTTATACAAATGATAGGCCAGACGGGCTACGATTGTAAGTGGTCATTGTCACCTACACACGATCAGTGCGTTTGCGGCTTTAAAGGAGAGCTCTTTTACTTCTTTTTTGATGTAGCTCATATCATAGTCCTGCGATAATACAGCCTGCAGACCATTAAAAGTTTTCACGTACGAAGTATTCGTTGCATGTCAATGTACGAGTATCTCAGTTAAAACAGCTCTACACAGAGACCTGTGTTTAAATTTTGTCTTGTTGGGTGGTCGGTCGGTTATGTCAGGCCTAAAGATATCATTGGAATCAGATTTGATTTATTTCCAGATGCCTGTTTTATTAAATCACATGTCAATCCATTGTTCGTTTCTCACTGACGTTCGTACCTATACTTAACCTCTCGTCGTTTAAGTATGAAGATCTCCGTGACTACTGAATATTTAGTCCCCGGTTTTCCTGTTTAAAGTACTACTGCTTTTTAAAACCAGCGCAACTAAGACTTGATTTCAATTTCACTTAGCTGAAACTGAGAAAGGAAATAGACTGATGTAATTATCTACTTACTAGATTTGCATAGATGAATATTGATTGTTCAGGAGGTGATCTCTTTCAAACTATTAAAGGATGTCTGGAAAAGGTTCCTATTATTGACGTTTTACGAATGCCACTGGTTCCTGAGCCTTGAGCGTAAACTTACGTAATTTTGTATAGAAATCGTATCGAGCTGGCATTAGTACCTATGGGCAGACGTCAAGACGGACTGACATATGACATACTAATAATTGATGCTTACCGTAAGAATACTTTGACAATAGTGCTTCTGCACACGGCACAGATGAAAATGGTTAACTTTTTACTTTAATAGCATGAATAATTTTTTTGATTACTCGGTTCAAAGCCTGTTAAAATATTGAGTTTTATCTATCAATAAATGAGATAAATGGCTGAACGAATTAAGATGAAATTAAATAAAGGTAGTTTATTATCTAAACTGAAATATAGAAAACTTACAGCTGTTTGGACCAATTTCTTGACAAGTCGGTATAATAATGTAATGCGTGGGAATTTAATTCCTCAACTCATACAAGTTCGTGGTATAATTGTGTGGACAACACCCCGTTACATAAGTGTACTTCAGTTTTTTCCCTACTTAGGTGTTTAAGTTCTCAAGGCGAAGAAGAAGGCTCAGGTATGTTCGCAACAGGTAACATACGTAGTAATATGTAACTTAATATAATTATTAAACTCTACAAACCTTTGAAATTCAAAACTGCAACTGTAACAATTCGCTATACGGTGAGTCACATGTGATTCATACCCATTGTTTAACTATTTTATCTACTTTTTGGACAGGCAAAGTGTTGATCAAAATTTGCGCATTTCTTTAAGATTTTTTTAGTATCAATGAATTCCATTTCGATTAAAGATTGAGAAACTATTTTCTTTGAAAAGTAAAAATTCTCAGTACCTATAAGTATCGAATAATTTATCATTTTTTTTCCAAAAGTAGGTTTGTTTCTTTATCATTTGACCATAGTTGTAAATGGACCACTATTTCAATTATACAAGATTTTTCAAGTAGAGTATTATTCATATAGTTTGCCCATAGCGGTATTATAGTAGAGCAGGGAAGCCAGGCTTCCAACTGTCCTTCGGTTAAAAAGAGAAAGAAGATTGCTTTACCTTCTCTATCTGTCTCTTCTCGCGCATTTTCAATAAGCGAAAAAGAATTTTAGGTATAGAAATAGAAATTGTTTACATGCGTGAAGCGTGCGAATGCACTAAATTCTATAATGAGCATGCGTTAGTAGAGAGACAGATAGGGTACCATAATCTTATATCTCTTTCTAAGTGTCGGACATTTCCACTTACAGGCAGCCGTATGTCTCTCCTACTCTAGTATAATACCTCTATGAGTTTGCCCGCTTGTTAAGCTTTTCACCATTTCCATTCGTAAAGAACATTTAAACGGGACCGTTTCTATTTAGTGGTAGAATAATATTTTTTTGTGTATTTAACTAGTATTTAATAAACGTGCTAAATACTTTATCATTTCGCCATTGTTGTAAACAGACCACGCGTCACGAACTCGAAGCAGCCTTCAAATCCGGTTATCGACCTCCAAAAAGTACGGTGGACAACCAAAGTACATGACCAAAACTATAATGGAGGCCTTTACTTGGCTTTTGTATTTGCGTATTTGATAAATGATAGCCTTGTGTGGATGTCAGTTTTATGATTTTGAGAACTTTTTTCTGAACTTCCAGGATGTAGGTTTCCTCACAACGATTTTCTTTACCGTTACAACAGATTTTATAAAGCGCACATAACTTTTTAGGCAAGATATTTGTAAAGTTGCCACTGGGATTCGACCCCGGACCCCTCGTGTAAAAGTCTGAAAACTTAGCCACTGGGCTATCACTGCTTCTTATGCCTGTTTGGTATTCTAACTTAAAAAAAAAATAGCGAATATAATCTGTGTTCATTACCGTACCACATTAATAAAATTATCCTATTATTTCTGCGGTGCGTTGACCCATACAAACGTCAAAATAGATTGACCTTGGTGAGGTCATGAACGTATCTTTTTGCTAGGCTAATATGGGTTTTTCGTGTGCCTATAGGTATAGGGTATTTCGTAGGCATAGAGTTCAATTTCGTGTAGCATTTTGTATTCAAAACCAAGTAAATATGTAAAGTCATTATCCGGTAAGAGGCTAGTTAGTTTAATGCCGCATATTTGTACTATGGCGATTCGGTCATGTCTCGGGTTACTTTATACCTACTATTAAAGTAGAAAACGTACACGTCTTCAAAGACGATAAAAAAGAAGAAAAGGAAAGAAACGGTTTATTTCCACGAATATGGATAAGTTTGCAAAAAAGACAAGTTTACAAAGTTTGCTCAAAGGTTGCTATTAAAAAATGGTAATGGGCTGGCCACATCGTTCGCAGGACTGACGACCGATGTGGGGAAAAGGTCCTCGAATGGCGACCACATTTAGGTAAAAGGAGCACAGGCCGCCCTCTTACCAGGTGGATTGATGACCGGAAGAAGGCAACAGGAAACCGTTGGATTCAGAGTGGAGTGGCGTCGATTAGGGGAGGCTCATGTCCAGCAGTGGACTACTAAGGGCTGAAAGGAAGGAAGGAAGGATTAGGTGGTAGAGCCATATCTCGTCCAAGGAGGTACCTTACCGCCAGCTTCTTAACCCGTCGTAATGTATGGTATGACATAGCTCTCAAAGTTTGCAAATTAAAGTGGCAATGGGCTGGCCACATCGTTCGCAGGACTGACAACCGATGGGGAAAAAAGGTCCTCGAATGGCGACCACGTTAAGGCAAAAGGAGCACAGGCCGCCCTCCGACCAGGTGGACTGATGACCTGAAGAAGACAGCGGGAAACCGTTGGATTCAGAGGGCCCAGGACCGGGCGGAGTGGCGTCGATTAGGGGAGACCCATGTCCAGCAGTGGACTACTAAGGGCTGAAAGGAAGGAAGGAAGGAAGGAATGTATGGTATCGTAATTGTATGGTTGCCGGAGCTACTTTATTTGAGGCGAAAATCTTAGTCCCCATGAGTAGCAAAGCGCCCGCGTCCAACCTCAGATAGGATTTTTTTTCTCTATTTGAGGTTGGATGCGAGCATGCGCGTGTTAAACTTTAAACCTATCATAAGGCCATACAACCTCCTGTTAATTATAGAGCGGATAATCACAGCGTTTCTATTAAATGTTAAGTAGATATGCACAAGTGTCAAACTGTCAAAAGTTGTAATCCTTCTTAAAGCACTCTACGACTGCTAACTAAAGATAACCGCCATTCCGCTTTCGAGGAAACTACGAAACTTCCGGTCGTGACGATGTCCAGTTTCGTAGACCTTCTAAATGTATAACAACCTATAGTACAGAAGGATCAAGCTGTAATTTTTTTCTCAATCGATCGTGTTTTTTTTATTTAATGTTCCAATTTTATTTTCCGGAAGTAAAACGTGGGTTTAGATTTACCTAGATTGTTTAAATTTCAATTTTTTTTATGTCTCACTGGTGAACACGGGCGTCCCACAAAAAGCTGTCTGGAGCAGCGGATCCGGGTTCGAATCCCAGTGGCACGCACCATTGACTTTGTAATAAAAGTTATGTGCGATTTATGAAATTAAATATCACCTGCTGTTACGGTGAAGGAAAACATCGTGAGGAAACCTGCATGCCTGAGAGTTCACAAAAAAAAATGTTCTCAAAGGCATGCGAAGTCCACCAACCCGCAGTAGGCCAGCGTGGTGGACTAAGGCCTACATCCTTCTCATTGTGAGAGGAGACCCGACCCTGTAGTGGGTCATTAATGGGTACTGACATGACATGACAAACGTCAGTCATTAGTATATCGTGTCAATCTTTCTGATATCCTCCCATACTAATGGCACACGTTAAGTATATGAATACTTTGACGATAGTATTCATGCTTGGAACGTTGGCATAACTGATGTATAACGTGACTTGTTTAGTATCGCACTAAGAAATATCGGAAACCCATATTCACTTCATGTTGTAGATGAACCAACAGGTACTGCATTATCTAAGAATGCAAACGTGAACACAAGTATGAACATGACCTAAAAGCATTGTTTATTTCTCTCCTTTTACACCTACATCGAACAATGGAGATAGGGAAAACTATAATAGTTTTCCGTATACACTCTGGAAAAGAAGACGACAGCCACCCAATTCACAAGAGATAGCGATTTGAATCATAATGGTATTTTTGCATCCACGTCTATGAACGAACATTTATAGATGACATCTAAAACTTAAACAGAACAGAATTATACTCAGGGGTTGTAAGTGGATAGGTACTTGCTTCTTATATGAACTGATATTGTCGCCAATATTGGACAATCAAGTCGATCAAATAGTAGGAGCATATTGAAGTAGGTAAAAATAATTTAGAGTAAATCAAAAGAAATTTAAAAAATTAATTAATGAAAATCCATGAATTTGAGCGTTGTATGAAGCGTTACTTCTTTTTTATGCTATGTGGCGATTACTATACATTGTACTGGACACTTGGCCAATGGACCCAGTTTTCGGCACATGTTATTATTAAGTATATGGAAATTCCCTGCAACAAAAATAAAAATTTACCATACAAAATAGATTTCATGAAGTCACTCTACCTTTTGCTTTAACCCACACAATTACTGAGAGAAAAATAAGTTTGTGGACTTACCTAGGGAGCCTTATCTTGGGTCGTCAGCCGACGGTCCCGGTCTGATTTGTGTCACCCAATGGATCTTCAAGGGTCCTCTGCGAATCTTATACAATAGTTGTACTATCCTATAGTTACTATGAGACTACATTTTGAATGCTTTTCACACATAGCCTTACAATCTTTTTGAGTAATTTGTTATTTGCCACTGGGCCATTACCGCTTTCACGATCAGACTAGTGAAATGGTGGATTTCAAAATTATATCATTTTCATAGCGTAACGAATTGAATTTCTAAAAATGCTAACTTTTGGGGTTATGATCGGTACCAAAAATGTATGGGGTCCAATCCCGGTACCAATCCCGGTACCAATAGCCTCATGAATTTGGGCTGTGATTAGTCAATTATAGACGTTTTAACACATCTTGGCGCGCGATGCAATGTGTGAGTGTGCTAGTATGTGTGAAACACGCGTGTTTGGCGGACGACGTCACTGCCACACAAAGCAACACTGCATACTTACAAGCACATTCACACATAACACCGGGCGCTAGGAATGTGTTAATGCATCTATACTTTCTCCTGTTAAATAACTTGGAGATAAAATCAGATAAAAACTCATAAAAATAAGATAAAAAATCATTTATTATTATTTTAACCGGCGTACTGCACCCGCATCTGTCAAGGCAATTAATACGAATCGCTGCAAATATTCCCGCATGTATTGTGTTGAGTGAACCCCACTCACTTGACAAGTGCTTTAAAGGGTTAAAAGTAATCTGACAGATAGTTATATGGGCTTTTGATGTGATGATAAAACGTTGTTTTTCCTTAATTCAGAGCATCAAAAAATTTGAAATATACGATCTAGACCAGACTAATGAGTAATAGATTTTAGTTTGAAATGTTTTATGAATATCATAACACCTTTTACATAAAAGGCTGTATTTTATACATAAATAGATACATGAAGCGTAAAGTTTGGGTACAATTTGGAAGAATGCACAAATATATTTTAATTTAAAATAAAAATCATTAGAAATACATAAAATTCATCAAAAAACACGTCACGCACACTACCATAAGTTTGAGTATTTTGACAAGCACACGTAGACAAACATGACGTGTACGTACACGTCATGTTTCATGTCAAATTCATATTTCAATAAATTATATTCGAATTTCGACTATTTGATGGTCTCACCAAGTAATGCATTTACGGCTCGCCTCTTATGTATGTTTCGGGATAGCCCAACTATTTTCGAACCTACCCAAAATCCTGAATCATGAGCTACCTTCACATCATAATAATTGAAAATTAACGAAAATCTCTCCTATAATTAAATCGCTCGGAAATATTAGTCGACGAGCGTATCTATATCGCTTCAGTCATCGAAAACCGATTTTCGAAACATTTAGCGTTACGATAATGTTCGTCTTCGCAATTCTCGTAGACCTTCGATGGTTTGGGAAATATTTTGGTGTGGGAACCTACTCCTGTTTCGAAATATGCTTATACTCGTATTTCTTGTAATATTGTACACGAGTAAAACATTACAAGAAATATTTAAACTCAAATTTTTCAATACTTTGTTTATTTTAGTAAAATACGAGTAGGGATTTACATATTTTAGTTTCTTCTTGTTCCACGGTGAATTTTTAAATTGCAAGATTCGAAAAATCGACAACAAAGAAGTTTTACGACAAAAAACAAAAGCGTCAAAAAAAGCTGCTCTGGCTCTATCACCTAAAGATAAAACAATATCGATTTTGATTATTTTATCTCCACGAGTAGCGTTTTACGTTATTTAAATACCAAAGTTAAATTTTCGTAAACCAATTTTAAAGCTATTGAAAAGTTGTTGATTGGCATCTAATCTCACTTTCAATATAAGTTGGGAAAGTTATGCTTTTTCAAATTAATTTGGTTACAACTTTGTAATTTTACAAAATATCAAATATCTGGGTAAGTATTTGGGTAACAATTTTAGTATAAAGTAATTTACAATAAAATAATGTTGGCGCAGATAGTCTAGTGGCTGAAATTTCGGTATATAAAAGGTCCGGGTCCGATTCTCTGTGGTATGACTTTCCTAAAAATATGTAGGCTTTATAAAATTTAAATGACACCTGCTGTAACGGTGAACGAAATCATTATGAGTAAACTATAATTATAGGGTTTTATTTCAAATGTACAAATGTATTTGGCCTAAAAACTATTTTATTTCAGAATTCAATCTATTAATTACAACGCATATTTTGTTAATGGCTAAAGAGCAATGTTTAATTAGCGCAGACTAAAATTGTTACCATTTTGATATGAAATCCTAAAAGGATTCTCTAACAAAATTAGCATCTTGTAAGTAATAGCTTAACTCAATTAGGCTGGCTACAAACTAAATATGGGTAGTTAAAAGTTAGAGGCCCATCATCAAGGCTTAAACCAAAGATTTTTATATGTCAAGATTGGGTGTCAGGATATTTGAAATGGGACACCCATAATTTTATTATTTAGGTCACTTATTTATTGTGTCGGGAACTGCTGTTATTTCACTCATGAGTAATAGGTACGTAACTTCTACCGACATATTTTCTTACTTTGGTATTATTGTAACAAACATTTTTTTTAAATATGAGGCCAATTTCACTTTTTCTCTTGTATAGTATTACTCCATCTTGACATACAAAAGTCTTTGGTCTAAACATAAATGCTTAATTAATTTCCACATTAAGGCAGGTTTAGAACATTATCATAAAACGTAGTTTTATTACTTTGAAAGGTCAGAGTAAAACTTTTGAATGAGTGTCTCGGAAGCTTTCGTTTCGAATTACGATATTTTTATGAAGTAGTAAAGGCATAGGTAAAGGTCATAGTATCAAAAATATTTTAATGACACATCTATACGGAAAGATTTGATTGTTTATTTGTATATGAATAGGCTCGGAAACTACTGGACCGATTTTAAAAATTCATTCGCCAATAGAAAGCTTATGTTAGTGTTATTGTTGATGTTAATTTTTGTGCTAAGGTTTAATTTGAATAAATAAATTAAGTTTCAATCTGAGTTTTTTTTTATTTGATGGTAATGGGCCTGGGTGCACGGGTGCCCTGAGCACTTCAGCCTAGAGTGTTTAGAGATGCCCATCTAATCCTGTTGCCTGAGTAACATAGGCTATATTAGACTTTCAAAAATATTAAGGATGCCTACGAAAATTTCAATAATTGTAACCCAAAGTAAAAAATGACTTAAAATTTCTTAGATCCCATACGCTACTGGTATCGGTTAGTTACTAGTCCGTTTCTCCATTAATTCGCATTAGAACAGCGTGGTGAACTATGCTCCAGGCTCCTCATGCTGTGAAGAAACAGTGCACAACAGTGGGCCATGAAAGGATTGCAGCCTACGTCCTTCACAGTCACAACAGACTTCAAATATTTTTGAAAAGTACATAATTTTGAAAATTGCGTGCCACTGTTATTTGAACCTGGGCCTCTCGAACAACAAGCTATCACTAATGTGACATACAAAACATTAGGACTTCATTATACACCTTGGAAATACCAAGGTCGTGAAACGGTTACGAAAAAAACGTGACCAGAAATACTAAGGGTATAAAAACACGTAATATACTTGGAGGAAAAGTTTTCCGGATTCATCAGTTTTGGAGTGACGTATTTTAATACAGATAATAATGAGGCTTTCTCCGGCATCTTTTCCGAGAAAAACAAATTTGTTTTGTGTTTGTATGGATTCATATAAATATTATTTTCTGGCAAGGAATACGTAAACCAATATTTCCATTAGGGAATAATGGCTCGGTTCGATCTATAATATGTATATGATGACGTTGTAATTACTAGGTCCCAGGATCAGCAAGACCATAAAAGCTACTGAACATACTATGCCTCTACCTTCTGGTGTGCACTATGTGGTAGATACGATTCGTCCAAGAGGTGGTAGACATTTTTGGGTCGGTATTTGAGGCACGCTAAAATCTGGTCTAATACTTCTAATATTTCTGTAATACCCAAACACAGAACCGCTGGCCGGGAAGCTCGTGGGTAGCGGTGCTTCCATTCTTGTGATTTTAAAGAAACGAACAATTGCAAAAAATGTCCTTGAAATTAACTTTCAGGACATTTTTAAAAGCAAAAATAAATTAAGAGAGTAAATATAAATTAAGCCGATCCTGGTTGTAACCTATTAGATTGCAGTCGTGTAACTTGGCCACCAGCCTTTTTCTCCACCAATCCGCACTGGAGCAACGCGGTGGAGTACTGGATACTCCAGGTCTGGACCTTCTCCAGTTATTGGGAGAGATCCGTGCCCGACAGTGGGCCATAAAAGGCACCAGCAATTTTAATGGTGGCCATCTTGGATTTACTCACATATATAAAATTGTATTATCACTACAAGGTGTCTACCCATTATCAGATTTACTGTATGTCATCAGGAAGGGAGCAAAATTTAGGTCTCAAACAACAAACAGTCCGATCCAAGTCCGATCAAAACCGTTTAAAACACGTGTTATATAACGTTACACAAACACCACGAAAGGTCACGAAGACAAAGAAATAAGCGGGAATCTGGCTGATAGCGCACGGATGTCTTTTATTGCGCTAGAGGTCGCTTCATTAGTTTTTATTACTGTCTGTAAACCATTAATGACCCACTGCAGGGTCGGGTCTCCTCTCACAATGCGAACGATGTAGGCCTTAGTCCACCGCGCTGGCCTAATGCGGGTTGGCAGACTTCACAACACATGCCTTTGAGAACATGTTTTTTGTGAACTCTCAGGGACGCAAGTTTCCTCACGATGTTTTCCTGCGCCTAGACAGCAAGTGTCACAAACAAAACATGAAACAAAATCGTTTAAGCCATGTGTTAGCTATATAACGTTACACAAACACCTCGAAAGGTCACGAAGACAAAGAAATAAGCGGGAATCTGGCGAATAGCGCACGGATGTCTTTTATTGCGCTAGAGGTCGCTTCATTAGTTTTTATTACTACCCCCACCTAATTATGAGGCTGGGGTACGAACGTGGAGGGACTACGTTGTGTACCCTGTCAGAACCACCATTTATTTATGGAGAATACCTGTGTTTCTTTATTAGGAAAGGTGCTATGCCCCCAGCAAGTAATATCGTCAACGACCGTTGTAGATATCCACTAGCGCTTATAAATGCTACCATATCCACATTACCATATAACCCAATATGTCTCCCACGGTTGCTGGTACTTTAGGATCCCCCAGTCAATAAAAAACCAAGGCGATGCGTCCTATCTATTTATGTATTTTTAAAAACAGGTGCTTGCGGTTTTTGCAGGAGACCCAAGGCACACTGCAAGCTATAAAGTTATAATATATTTAGTAATTAAAAAAGCCATTAAAACTAAACATTTAAAAACCTAAACTTTTTTTTAATTTTTGGCAACGCCATTGTATGTAATCAATATTAATTAGGTATAATTAGCATAAAATTTCAATAAAATATGTAGATATAATGAAAGTGGATGTTATCTGACAAATAAAGCAATTGCAAATAAAAGTTTTACACAATTCTTACTATCCCGTTTTCAGCTTCGAACTGCTAAAATTCTCTTCACTACAGAATTATTTAATATTAACATGGTAAACGCAGATGCAGTCTCGGGGCTTGTTTAAGTTTTCATTGTAGTTCTGTGCCACTGCACTTGCCACTTTCTTGGCCTGGAGTCCATGTTTGCAACTTTTAAGAGTTGAATGCAAAATATTCCGTAAATATGCTACGAATACGTTCAATTTGTTTTGTTAGAACAAGTTCATTTTATGTTTCTTTTACTGTCATATTGGCTCCAAACATTTTTAATATTTTCAGTAAGACATCATTGCAGGGTCATTTGGCTTAGAGACGATTCTTGGTCACTAACCTATAACTAACATAATAGTTTCTCTACATAATAGAGGGGAAAAAAGCCAATCCAAGCACTTCATACCAAAATATACATCTAAAAATAATCATTTTCATTCCAAAGGCCTACTATCCGAAACGCGAAAGTTTGTGAGGATGGATGGATGTTTGTTACTCTTTCACACATATCCGGCTGAACACATTTGGATGAAATTTACACAAGTAAATTATTTATACTTTTAGTCCCTCACTGGGTCAAATTCTTAGGTTCAAGTGAACGAAGACACGGGCAAAAGCTAGTTTGAAATAAGACCAAAATATCGATTAAGAATTAAAGACAAAGACAAAACGTTTATTTCCACAAATATAGGTATAAAATTGTTACAAATTGTTTAGATCAATCTATATTTACCATTAGAAGATAACATTTTCACTTTACTTAAAACCACATCGACCTGCAACCTCTAACACCCTCCTGCAACATAACATCAAGAGAACAATAAATTCTCCCAATTGATTAATCGCAACCATTCGATTAATGCTCAGCGCTTACCCGGTAATTACTGACAAGTTCACTTTACGGTAACTACTAACGCTGAACTACTTGGAGTTCGATTAAACATTTAGGGAAGGAAATCCTCGAGGCCTGAACCCCTACCCTCCATGTGGCGTTTAGGACGCCGCGGAGTCGGACGACTCGCGTCAGTCAGTCAGTCACATTTAGGGAATGAGATGGGGCAAGAAGTTCTCTTCTCAAGGTAAGGATGGTTTAAATAAAATAAAAATAAATGGTTAATACCTGCAACGGTTTTTGAGCCACAGCTACGAAAATTTCTTTGCATTGGTAAATTATTGGCCAATCGGACATTCTTTATTAAAACTGAAATTGAGATCTCATGGATTAACGTGCCCTAACGAACATGCGAACACGAATACGACTTTAGCGATAGATTATTATCATTACTAAAATATAGGACGATGATAAATAGAGCAAATGTTGACACATCATTTTATTAGGTGGCCGGTTCATACAAACACAATGAAAAAAACAGATTTTTTCATAAAAACATGACGTGATACTTAACTGGTTATGGGGGGCATAGATCCCGTTGCTATGATTCTACGTATGATTAGACTTACTCAAAGCAGAAAATTACTAATACAACTTGCTTAGACCCTAATAACAGGACTGATTCGATCTTAATATGCTTAATCTAGGGTATTAAACTGTTCCATTAGTTTGTAGGGCTTCTTATGAGTCCCGAACTCATTTCTGACGTCATCACGAAGGGCCGAAACCGGGTGTTTAGCAAGTTTAAGCGATCTTGATATGAAGATATTAGAGAAAGGGATTAGGGTTGGCAATTTCTATATAGTTCTAGGTTCTTATGTGGTGAGTTCTTACAGGTGGCCTGTGATGAAAATTTGATCGTGATTAATATTATTAATACAAAATCGTATCGTTTTTAAATATTTATTATTTAATAATACATTCTTCAATTTACTTTTTTTGGATGGTATTATATAATAGTAATTGTTTTGGTTTTTTAATTAACACCCTAACCAAAATAAAAAGCGTTTAAAATTTAGCGCTGTATATTTCAGGACAACTGTCTTACTACAGTACAGTTTAGCAATATACAGGGTTTATCGTGTTATCGGGTACTGAAACTTAAAAATGGAGAATGATGAATAAAACACCACAAGGAAAACTAAAAATGGAAATGCATCAAAGTTACACAATATTTGATACAATATAGAGTATATTTCGATTGACACCAATCTCTTTAGTCTTCAGTGTTAGCAAGTATTATCCAATTTATATGAAACCTTTTAACGCCACTGGAGCGTGTAGCTACACGTAATTGTTAGTTATTTCGTAATCCATTTGTAATATATGTCAATGTTATATACGAGTAATTTTGGGTAGTGGGTACTAAGGATAATAAACTTATTTTTAAATACGATTAAAGACTGTAAGTTTAATAAAATTATTTGTTATAAGATTATAGTAGCATCCATTGCAGTTGTAATAAAGTAGCGACGCACATGCGTTACAGTTTCGGGCAGTATTTATTCTAGTTATAGATTGTCATCATTCACAATAATCTTTCAATACGATACTAAAATGCTTTATTAGCATTAGAAAAACATAGGTCATGAATCATTTTAAAAAGACTTAAAAATTTGTATGTAGATACAAAGTATTAACCATAAAAGAAGTATTTGAAATTTCATAAGAAATAAGAAATGTGGAAAAGTTACAAACTAATTGAAATAAATGAATTATTGATAAATAAATAGATTAACATACTTACATAACAGCTACATATTAATAATTAAGATTACAAAAAAATCTATTATTATAATGAAAAAGTTTGTGACAGCCCTATACCCCGATTTGCTTATAACAGTGCAGCGAGCGACTGCTTCAGTAATTCATAGGGAAAGTTTGGGCGCGATAATGGTAAGCTGTACGTATTCAATATAAGCATATTGTGCTTATAAATTGCGACAGGGTGCGAAGTTAACTCATTTCAGTTACCTACGCACTCTCTTGTAATACAGTTGTGTATGTTATTTATATTAGGGTTGGTAACGTTAAAAAATACGCTACAAAATAACTACTATTTGCCCACAAAAAATAAGACTGACAAACAGTTACAAATAAAAAAGTACAAAAGGCGATCTTATAGCTTTAGAGCGACTTTTTACCCTATGGGCAGAAGAGACAGACGAAGAAATAAAAAGGTCTTTAAAAATAAAAAATCTTTATAGAATTATTGAAGATATTCATATAGATGAATAGAATGAAGATCGCCTGAACCTACCGCTATTCACATAAGTCGCCGTGAATTCGGTGCTTGTATTTGGTAGGTGGTAAATCAAGTAAGCTATTGTTTTTTGAATGGTAGGAGGATATATTATCGCGGGCAGAAATAGATGACATAATACCAAACTATTGTAGGAAGCTGCGGAACAAAACGGGCCGAATAAATGATAGTTGAGCCCTCTAAATACGATCGCATAAAACCAAATGATCCAACGCACTGAGGTTAGATGTGTGACCACGCTGTTGTGATATGCAGGACATCACTTTAGTTGTGGATTGCTATTATTACCAGCTTCCGCCTGCGACTTCGTCCACGTAGCTGTCACGATACGACCTAGAGGGGATAAAAAGTATCCTATATGTTAAGCCAAGTTATAAACTTCGTTATAACTTGCATGAAAGAATAACAAACATCCATTCGTTATTCACACTCTTCAGCTAAATAGTTAATAGGGATTTGGGAATGGGCATTTGGTGTTTTTATTACACGTCTTAATTTTAATTTTTAAATGGCTGCTACCCTTTTATGGCCCACTGCTGGGCACGGGTCTCTCCCCAAAATAGGGGCAGGCCTGGAGCATACTCCATCACAACGCTCCAATGTGGATTCTCCTCTCACAACGAGAGGTATGTAGGCCTTAGTCCACCACGCTGGCCTACTTCGGGTTTACAAGCCTTTGAAAACTTTTTTGTATCTCTCAGGCATGCAGGCTTCCTCACGATGTTTTCGTTCACCGTAATAATTCCAAAATATCCATTCAAATACTAAAATCATGGTGAGCCACCGTAGTTTGGGGTCAATGTGGACATTAAGCGGTTGAACCTTCGCGGTGTTTATATGAATGTGCCCGCGAAATGTTACGCGCAGTTTTTGCCTCAAACTTTTTTATGAATATCGGAATGTGTTCTGTGGTATTTGAGTTTTCAACATTTATGTTCTGGTCGGAAGGTTAGTTTATTACAAAAGGCAAAGAAATAACGTAACAACTTAAAATGCTTTTGGCATTAAATCGGCCTTTTATAGTATACCAATTTTTCTTATTTAATAAATAATAACTTAATTTTTTAGTATTTTTATAAAAGTTGGTGTCGATTCTGCTTGTATACAGTTAGGAATTTTCATTAATTGAAATATTAAACGTTAGATGAATTGAAACATTAGAATATTAGAAGTGAGATGCGTATACGATTCCTTTTTCTTATTATTCATGTAGGTATATGAGTAACAAAGGGGCAAACAGGCCACTTGAATTTAAGTGGTTTTTGCAGCCCATGGACCAAGCCCATGCATCAAGTACCTACGGTAAAAATCCTATCTGAGGTTTTATGGGATACTTTGCTGAGCTAAGATTCATTTAAAGACCCCATTATTATTAATACCTCTAAAGGAAGCTTATTCGAGTTCTTCATACCAGACTTTATCAAAGCCGTCTAAGAAGGATGGCTATACATTTTTGCGCGGGAATTTTCCTGTAAAGCCTCCCTCGTAATTAAACTAGGATTAACGGAAGCGCGTAAATATTTTACGACGCTTATTCTAATCCAGGTGTAAAAGCTAAAACTGCAGTATATCCGACTACTTGCTCCTGAAGTATTTAGTCGGAAGTGTTATAAGTTTTAATAAAGGATTTTGGAAATTGTAGTATTTTAATGAAAAGCAACTACTAGCAAACTCGAAAAAAGTGTTCTCTACATTGGGGAGCAAAAAAAGATTAGCAATACCTATTGTGTTTTGAGTTTGGTGAAAGAGTGACGATGCTAATAAAAATATTGGTATAGAATATTATTTTAGTGTAAAACACCAAAATAATCTGCCTCCTGATCTTAGCTTTAAAGCTAAACGAAAAAAAACACAATTTCAAAGCTGCCTAAAAACAAAAAAAACGCAAAGTAAAATTTCTTTAAAGCCGTAAAAATTAAATTAAATCCACCTACATGTAAAATGACCATTAATATGCCAATTAAAATTGGGATTGCGAGGTCGAACGTAATAGGGTCATGAATCGAAAGTGATTCGATTCGTATCGAGGTCACGCGTAAGAAAGTAGAGGTCACCGGCACAAGGTCCGCCATTGTAAACAAATTGGGATCCGAATGTTTAGAACTGAGGCCTGACGATGTCAACTCAATTTGGAGGTAGGAAGTCAAATCAAGTGTAGGCGACCAGGCGGACTGACGACCTAAAGAAGACAATGGAAAACTGTTGGATTGGCGTCGATTAGGAAGTAGGAACCCATGTCAAACAGTAGACTCCAAGGATCAAGCTCGTTATTGGTACCACTTTTGGTCAATAAAGTTTTAATAAATGAATAAAACTAGATAATGTCATGGAACCGATAAGACAGGGTTACTTTCCGCAAGTAAGTTTTTTAACGCTTTTTAATGCTTCTCCATAGCCCCACGCTATGATCCTCTGTGTCTCTGTTCTGTATCAAAATTTTGGTTAGTATTATCCAAAGCTTTCATAATTCTTTATTCACATGGTGGATAAAACAGATAACAAACCAATTTTCTGTTTGTTTGTTTTCCTATTTCCAGTCAATTATTTTATTACAGTCAGATACTTATTTTTTTTTTTAATATTTGATAGGATTTCTGTACTGTGCCGATCTCTTAATTAATAATAATATGATGTATCATCGCTATAGTTAAGCTAAGCTCTGCTCATTAATTCAGTCTGAACATACTGCCTTTAGGCGCACAGACTAAAATTAATTATTTATAACATCATCCATAGCAACACGTATTATGTATAAGCTAAAAGTAATTAAATATTCAAGGGTATGACACATACCTAAATGTATGCAAAACAACAATGTAATATTAATCAGCTAAAATATTTATTCCTTTAAAGATTGAACCGTATTTGGTAAGTAGATTTGAAATGCTTGTGTTTCACTACGAGCTAGTAAAGAGGAAACGATCAAAATTTGTTTTATGTTTGAATAAGGTATTTACAATAAAATAACTGAAAAATTTATGCAATATTTTTATAAGAATCGTTTCTTCATTTGTTATAATTTTTATTACATGAATTTCAGTTTCTTAAAGCTATCTTCTGAAATTAAGCAATTCGATTGAATCAAATTTCACCTATAATCCGTCATAAATTCGACTGATCGCTGCTGACTATCGAAACACTTTTAGATTACTTGAGATGCTTTTCAAAAACACCAAACCTATTTTATTTTTATTTAACCTTTATCTACCGAGAGGCCGTACAAAGGCGGACAAAAACATTAAGCTTAAAGCAATCTCTGCCTGACAAACCTTTGTTAGTGAAAAAAATTTAATAGCTGACTCTGTGACAAGTGCCTAAGATTACATATACCTACATAGAATATACTCCATATTTGGGAACTTGATCACTCAAAAGCGATTGGAAGAATATTTACAAATGAATAAGAGAATATCGCTTCATGCAATTGTATTGCTTATTATAAAAGCAAATGAAATAAATTTGTATGTACAGTTAATTACATTTATGTTATGAATTTATATTGTTTATGTAAGTAATTAAATAATACCGATAAGGCAAAGAAAACTACATTTTGTTTACGGAAATATACTCTTTGAATCAATAAAACCACAATCCTACTTTTCCATTTGCAATAATATTGAGTGTTTTTTTAGAACTTAACTATGCCTACTAAGCCTATTTGAGTTTGTTTCAAAGCATGAAACAATTTGGTACGGTGAATGCGCCGTTTTCCTGACATTCAAGTAGGTACTGTACTTTTTTTTAAAGTCGAAAATTTAATATAATTTTTTTCTAAATTTTGTCCAGCCGGACATCCTTTATACGTTGTTTTTTTTAATTTGACCGGACTATAGCAAATATAGAGATGATTAATTTAATAAAAAAAGAAATCGTAATCAAATGATGAATGGCACGAAAAATTTTTACACTTAAAAAAAATTTGCTTGATTAGATTTTTCGCCACACAACATACATCAAATGGAAATATTTTGCCAACACGAATACACAGCAATATTTCAATAACTAACCCTCGGGTATTTGCACAGGCCTCTCTCATTGCATAAAATTGGAAAATCGGTCAAGTGCACTTCACATTTTTATATGCACGTGTCGAATGTTATACGATTGGATGTTGAAGTGTTGTGGGCGATTTTAACCGATTTTTCAACTAAAAAGCGATCGGAACGGATGAAACGGCAAACTATTTTTTTTTACTTATTTCCATACTATATACCCAAATCTCGCCGCGCAGTACATAAGGTCTACCCAAAATGATTATTCCGGCACCACACTGACTCAACTGAAACAGAAGGAATTGCAGAAATTGCTTGCTTTAAGGCTTTTTATGAGCGCTTATAACAGGGTTTTGCCATTTCTCCAAGGAACCCTTAAGGGTAAAGTCACGTCGGAATAATAAAGCGGTAATGAGTCAGAAGAAAAACAAATGTGGGAGCGAGAAATAATTAGTTTTCCCCTAAACGAGGGTGGAATACACGTCTTTACAGACTGTATGCCACGTTATAGGAGGATTACACCCAGGTAATCGTAGCCATACCCATACACATATGTGAATTGTCATTCGTCTTTAATCTAATAAACTTATTCACATCTTAAAAACTACATAGTCATTTATTTTGTGTGCTCCACCCAGTTTTACCTGTTGTAGACCAACGTAATCAGGGTAGGCCAAGCACCTTGTATATTTTTGGTGGTATTGTAGTCCGAGATACTTTTGTTGAAGTGACCATCTCAGTGTTTGTTAGAAGCCACGCCACTACTAGGTACACGTACTCAGAATATCTTGTTTAAGGTTGGATATCTGTTGGAGTGAATAGAGAGTAACACTTTAGAAACAAATTTGAAGGAATACGGTTTTCTCGGAAAATACTTCAAATAAATTTCAAATTATTAATTGATAACATTTATTTGTTTCAGGTACAACGAGTAGAAGTATGCCTGCTAAATTTATACATAAAAATAAATAAAATTAGAGTGTCTGTTTGTAATATAAAAATAATCGCTTGTTACTAAGTAAATTTATCAAAATAACAAATTTTTGTGTGTGTGTATGTTTGTTCCGGCTAATTTCTGGAACGGCTGGACCGATTTTCATGGGACTTTCAGTGGCGGATAGCTCATGTAATAAGATGTAACTACTTTTTATTTAGAATTATATAGATAGATATTTAAATTCTAGATATTTGAATTCTAAGTATTAGTGAAACTTGAAGTTATGGTAACGGAAAGATCCTTATAGCGGTTACGGAAAGATCACCATCGAGCCGAAAAACATTTTTTTACAAAGTCATTGCGATTCGAACCCAGACCAGTCAATTGAGAGGTCAAATTCTAAGCCACTGGACTATCACCGCTGGCATTATAATGCTTACTCGCTTCCAATCAAACAAGTCCCTATTTGATGTTTTTTTACTGGTAAAACTCAGGTCGTTTGCTAATTACTCGGCAAGGTGAATAAGCTTTTATAATACAGAGGGCTTAGAGCGGCCATCTTTATTATTTTATGGATTAATGTAGCTTCATCATTCGGATTTTATTTTTATAATAATATATCTTTCAAGATATGTTTCTAAAAATTTGATCACTGTACCCTTATAATATTATTTATATTTATACCCTTATAATGGGTTTTTACTAAATTAATTTGCCGTATGGCTTATAATAACGGCTTATAACATCATCTAGTCGACACTTGTCTTCTTTTTTTCTTTATTTTTTGTAAATGTTTTATTTCGTTTTCGGTTTGATTGGATTGGTTTTTATAACCAGGCAAATGATAAGACGCCTTTGCGCTGCTCGGAGGGTCCTTGGTTCGATTCCCAGAATGGTAGAGATTTAAGTGATGAATTTAAATTTCTGTTTCTGGTCTAGGTGTGTTGTGTTTTTGTCTTGTGCGTGTCCATATCATCCACGACACAGATAATCCTATTGTGGGGCCATAGCCCCAGTATGATGCGTGTATTATTATTATTATTTATCAAGAAAATGAATTTCATGTGTATATATATTTTTCGACAATTCGACAATAAATAGTCCATTTGGGGACAACAACATGAAAGTATCATCAACTCTAGTATACTGTCGACTCATCTCGAACAAAAAGCGATGCAAAATGTAAAAACACCGCGCGTTTTTCAGTAGAGAGTGTGAAAATAACCCCCACATGTCATAATCAATCACTTCGGTGTTATTTCAAAGAGTGCATTTGAAAATATTCGCTGGATTTGTGTGGGCGGGATTTTTCAATTTTGAAACTTTGAAAGGTTTAGGTAAGCTTATCGCTTGTATAGATAGTCGTACATAGTTTAAGCGCATAACGGTTCCATTATTTGGAGTTTGAATTGTTTGAATTGAATTAAATACAAAGAATTGAATTGTTATGGAACTCCTGCTGGTCTGATAACTGGCGCCAAGCTTCTGATCAGCCGAAAATTTACCTCAAAAGCAGCCTTCATCTTCTAAACAGAATTGTCACCTATGACTTACAGACCTACACGTTTATTATAATTTTTGAATAGGAAAACAAAAGCATGAATTTGAATAGAACGTATCAAAATGTTCCGCTCCGTCGCTCCGTCATAATCAATCACGCTTGACTGTTGGCGGCGGCATTGTTTGAGTGTTATCCTGTATGCATTTGGAGAGGCTGTGAAAAATTATCGGTTAATATTTGTAATGTTGGAAAAAAATATCATTATTTAACACCAGTTTTAGAACAAAACAGTTAAGTGAACGAGATGGAGTACTGCTCGCGTCACCACACTTTTTTTATACCACGAATAGTACTACCCTACTTTATTCTTTTTACTCGGTGATCTGACGTCCTAAAAAGTAAAAACGCGTTCAATTCAGAGGGCCAAAGGCTATGTGAAATTGCGACGATCAGGGAAGCGGTGAACTTCCAAAGGCTGATAGATAGGTAGATTTTAGGCAAGTAGTCAATATCTACTATCTTAATCTCAGCCCCCAAAAGACCGCATATTATACGTAAAATCCCAAAACAAAAACACTAAGCATACCCACTCGGCAACACTCACCCTCTGACCCGCTTGGACATTGGCTACTGTCATAAAAAAATAACGCCCAATTTGCTAAAAGAGACAGTGTATTGTGTACGGCTTTAGACGGCGTCCAAAAACTCCGCTAATGAGACAAAAACTACAGCCTAAGAACTAAAACAGGGTTGGCGAGTGCAGTATGGGTCAGTTGTCTAAATCAGAGTTCTGGCTGCAACCCTTTAATGGCCCACCGTTGAGCACGGTCTCCTACAACAGGGAGCATATTCCAACACGCTGTTCCAATGTGGATTGATGGAGAAATGGGTTAGTGGCCAACCCGTTTCTGATGCTTTCAAACCGACCATAGATCCTCCGACAAGGTTTATCTTGTCGATAACTACCACGACGGAGAAGTTAAGGTAAGCCTCCGAAAGCACGGAAACGCGCATTACTGCCACATGCGATCACCCATCCAGGTACTGACCGCGCCCGACTTTGCTTAATTTTGATGGCTTTCGATCTACTCAAGCAGCGGGGCTATGAAATTCGAATGTTCACTGTAGGTCCATTAATTTGTATGGAAATCCATCCTGGTACCCAGAGTCAGGTTGAGGACGACAGCTATGCCAGAGCAAACCTCAGATAGGATTTTACCTATTTGAGGTTGGATGCGGGGTGTCCAAAATCCAATCCAAAATCAACACCAAATAACCGTACGCCCCTTAGGTTGATATCTCGTTAAGGTATCTCATGCTTCGTTTTTATAAATAAGTGTCATCCCTACTTCGTTCCACTTTCGGAAAACGAGCCGAGATGTCATTTGCAAGGAATAAATAATAATGCGCCCGCAATAAGGGGATGATATTTCTGCCCTACTACCGGGACGTCTTTGACAGATGGCACTTTCCTCGTTGACCCTTTGAGGTTTAATTTGCTAGCTTTGCATTCCCCGGTTTAAAGAAGCTTTTCGTCCTGGTTTTTATCAAATTGATATTTAAATTAATGTTTAATTTTTGTGACTGCGGGAAAATCTCGGATGGAATTTCTTTTCGATTTGAGGTTGGATGTCGGTTGGATGTTTGAGGCTGCAGGCGGCTTAAAATTAAAGCCGTGATCAATAAGCATGAGCTCTATCGTCAAAGTATTCGTATAGTAAACGCCAGTCATTAGTATGTCATATGTCAGTCTGTTTTGACATTTTCCCATGCTAATGACAGCTCGATACGATCAATTCACGAAACTGCGTAAGTTCATGCTCGACGCAGGTGTTCTGTACTCCGAAAGCCTCCTCGATGACCTTCCAACGCATGTAGAAAGGCCCTTTAAAGGAATCTCCAGGTTTCAAGAAAAAAAGAAAGGGAAATTGGATTTCAGGTTGATGGAAAAGGAAAATTAATTAATTACAAAAATAATTATATATTAAGGGCATAATAGATTAATTAATCTAAAAATAACGACTCATCTTCATCATCCAAATTAAAGTACTCGTACTTACTCTGACATCAGGACCTTTACGGATTTAATTAGAAACTCCAACCCTTCGCTTTACACACACCCCATTCGCGTTCGGCCATTCAACGATCCCCCAATAAATAGTCGTTTCGGGTAACAAAGTACCCTTAGGGCTCTGTAGTGAAATGGTTTAAACCCTAATAACTACGTCCTGTGTGTATGTTCGTTCGTGTATCACAACTTTACTTACTCAGTTGAACAGCTGTAGTTCTTGTTTTGTTAGTTTTTTAATATATATTTAAAATAGACGTTTAAATATGCATCATTTTAATATTGTAGCAAAACTTTATGTTGGACCCACATAAAATGAGCTAATTTCTATTCGATCGATCAGGTGTCCCGCATGCCGTATTCTACTCATTCAACAAAAAAGAACTCTACATTTGCAATATCGACTTGCGCTTGACTGATTTTTTATTTTATTTTTTTAATAAAAACTCTACAAATAATGCAAGGGTGAATTCTGTACTCTTCCTCTTGTATTAAGAATGATTTGTAAAGGCCTTCTTAAGAACTTCCCATGTTTGTTTACGATTTTTAAGTAGGTAATGAATAAAGTAGGTAATGGTGAAAATAATTTGTTTAATTGATTCTTTCTGAACTAAATTCGAAACAGGGCTTTGCCCGCGACTAACAAAGCCAGTATATAAATAAACTTCTTGTAAGTTATCTACTCTGCAAGGCCCTTTCGTTACACACTGTTTTTGCATTTATGCAATGCAGTCTTACTGCGCCAGTTCCAACTTTTTTGCAAAGGATGTGTCTGACTATCCGCGAATACCTATAGATAAACGAAGTTTTGACGACTTGAGTGGTTCGATTCCAAGCAGATTAGAGTTTGAATGATGCATTTGAATCGCTGTTTCTGGTCTGGGTGTTGTTTTTTTTTGTTTGTGTCCATGGCACCACGACACACAGAATCCTAGTGTGTAAAAATCCATGAATGTAAAGAATTACTTTTAAATTTATAATACGTCTTCATCAACCCCTCTGGTTTCTATTTTCATCATTTTTAGTAGCAATTCATTTAGTAGCTTTCTTTTATATTGTTATTTCTAGATATGTAAATGAGAAAATCTTTAGTCAACCGATTCGAATTTTCGAAGCCGCCTAAACCTAACCCTAGCCGCCAGTGTCCCAAGGTAACGATAATCATGCACCATCAGGTTTTCCGTTTGCCTGCTTGCGTGGTTTTCTTCTTTAAAAAAATGGAATAAACATTTATTTTAAACGGGCTTCATAATATCAGTTCGCGTATCGCTTAGGTACCTCACGCGGTGTGACCTTAAGGCGGTACACATAGATCAGTTTGCCCTATATCGTGCAACATTTGGCAGGCTCTCTATTGACTTTTTAGACCCTTAAGGTTCATCATTAGGCTAGCTGGGCGTACTGCCAACAGTTGAAGAAACTTGTGTAGTCTTTCTAGATTAGTCTACGAGTCTGAAATGTAAGAAGTAGTTTTCTTTTTGTTCGTGAACAAAGAAATTTTAAGTCTGTATCCCAAAACCTCGCCTTGAACTAATAGACCCACGTAAATGAGGAATTAAGTGCAATCATTTTTTCTTATTAGTATTAAATCAAGACTAAAAATTAGTTTCATGGACCTGATAAAGAAGCAAATAAGAATTTTCATTGCCGTAAAAAAACTTAGTTCCTATAACGTAAGTTCGGTACAGTTCTTTTGGTCCTTCGAGCCGGATCTGAACCAGCAACCTATGGATTGACGACATAAATATAAATTGTTTAACATATTTGATAAAGATTTAAAAACATAACTAAATTTAGAAAAATGCTTATTTCATACATTATTCATAAAAAACACTATATTAATAAAAAACGTGAGCAAAAGTCAACTAGAGTTCCATTTTATCTGAAAAGAAAAAGATACTCAACTGACCATATCCCATTCGAGATTTTATTTCTACGAGGGTACGTACACGGAAGCAAATCCGCTTAAGCGAGCACACACCTAATAATCCGCGGCATTAGTAGCCGGTTCCGACTGGTTTGAACTAGTTCCAACTGGATCTTTCCGCTTTTTCGCTCGCTTGATATATTAAGTTGGCTAGCGTGTTTTACTATTAAATCATTCCATTTTCTAGCGATAAAACATGGAAAAATATGTTTTCACCTGGTACCCAAACCCCGACATTAGGTTTAGACTTCAGGATTAGTAAATCGTAGCTAAATCTTGAATTGAACTTTACTTTATTCTACACGTAAGTCTCAACTTTATATAAGTTGCGGGCAGCTGTGCTGTGACCATTTAAAAGAGCAGTACAGTACAGTAGATAACAATGAACAAAGAAGAAATCCACTACTCGACCAGGTGGACTGATGACCTGAAGAAAATCCCTTAAGGAAACCTGTCAATTAAAGTCGCACCAGTACAATAATGAACTTTACAAGGCACACGCCTGGTAAAGACTGGTATTGGCTGGATCATAATTATAATACAAATAGATGATCTTCTGAAATTAACTATCTAAATATTAACAATAAAAACCAAACGCTTTCAGCACAAAACTTTTATTGTGTACCCTCATTTCAGAAAATATAATGACTCAACTGTATTTACTTTCGAAAATCAAAACAAATCAACTGAATCCGATATGAAACCTGAAAAGTCCATTACTACAGAAAGACAAACACGACTTTCAATGTAATCGATCAAGTAAGGCAAGGTTTCTCAATCTTAGTCCAATAGGGGTATCTACCTATTAAACTTTCAAGACGACTTTACAAAACACAAACTGTAGAAGACACAATGAGAAAAATGTAGGGCTTAGACCACCATGCTGGCCTAATGCGGGTTTGGTAGACTTCACGTTCCTTTTAAAACGTTTTTTTTTCCTCACGATGTCATTGTTCACCGTCATAGCAAATTCCATTTAATTTAGTGTGCCCTTTTACAAATCACAAACTGTAGATATTTACGCAACTATTAAAAAACACAAAAATACAAAAGATAACTAACTATTTTCTAAGAAAGAAATAGATTTAAAAAAATATTAATATAAATTTATTATTTAATAAATGTGGGTGGGAGTTTGTTTTTGTGGCAATTTTACTCAATTTCATATCCAGCTAAACTGACGCCATTACGTTAATTTTTACGCGTAGGCACCCCCTACCATTCAATGTCGTTCCCCAATGACCCGTGTGCCCCACTTTGAGAAAACCTGAAGTAAGCACGCTATTCTGTATATCTCCATTCCAAAATACACCTTATTGCTTGGGAATAAAGCTTATTTTACTATATGTAGTGATTAGATAAGGCAGTTCATACATTTGTTCACACGATGGGTAGACATTTCACGTGATATAGCGCAACACGTCATGATCTCCTAGATTGGAGCGGGAATTGATACTTAAGGACGTCAGGTGCCGAAAATATAGTTTGGAAGGTAGGTACTAGAACAATTTTTGCACAATTTTTTTCCTACGACGTGGATTAAAAAATAAGGAATTGTCAATTAATACGATTAAAAGTTCGTTCAATCGTCGGGCGGTTTAAATTTTGTCGCCCGGTAATAGCAGAAAGGTATCACAATGTTTAATATACATACGTTCGTGTCACTTAACAATACTGAGTAAATTTATTTTCTTCACATGAATAACTTGCTGCTTTACGGCGGATTAAGGGGATAGTGGTAAGGTGCCTCCTCTGACAAGCTACTATCTCTACGACCAGTTGCTCTTAATTTGTATTCTCCACTAACAAAACGTAAGAGCTTGATCTTGACGGCAAAGCAACATATCTCAAAAATTTTAAAAATTAAATTATGTAGACAAAGAACACTTTCACATATATATATATGTAATAAACATAAGTAAATTTAAAAAAGTGGAGAGAAACTAATAATCTAGAGCTGTTATTTTATAGTCACGCTATATTTTTGTATTATTCGGGAGATTGCTCACATTTTACTCTCTAGTTGGATTTAAGCCAAATTAGGTATTTGATAAATTATCTTCCGTATCCTTTCCACGAAGCCGGCGAAAATTTATTCGCTTTTGGTGATTTAATTTTTAAATTTTCGCCGAAATATTGTATTCGAGCAAGATTTTGTGTGTTTTGGATTTCATTAGAAATTAGCTTGATTAGCTTCATCTAATACCTACCTCTTGAAAATAAATATTTTAAATGCACCACTCGAACCAGAAACCTTCACTGAATGAAAGCCGCATGTTTACTGAAGCGTCCCCCCTGAGATGACACCGTAACACCTATCTAAGAACATGCACCAATCAAATCCAAACCCACCACTGATAACCTCATCAAAATCGGCTTAGTAGTTTTGAATATAAATGGCAACATAGATTTGCACAACCTCTCACCCCAAACGCACATACTATATAGGTACCGTCTCCGTACCGTCCGCGGGTAAATAAAATATTCTAATTTCAATTTAAAACATCAACACTCATCAGAGACCGCGACTGGCACGTCTATCAACGCACTGTCACTATAGCTCTCGTATAATCTGTAAATTCATGTATAAATAATCCAAGGTTTTACGAATAATCCGCGAATCCCAACAATCCCTGACTCGAATTTAAGTTAAATTAAGTATACATATCATAAATTTTTCTTTCGCATCCTTCCCTTCGCCTATGCCTTCGCCGACTGGAATTTATTTGGAAGTAATGATTTACGTCGCCGCGTGTGTATGACAAGAATGTTGCGAGAAATATTTATTTTTAGCTTCCAGCGAGTACGTGTTGAGTAATGGATTTGAAGATGTTACGTTTTATGAATGTAGTGACCCTCGCATTTTGGGAAATTCAATTTCAATGTGCCTACCTTCGAGTTGATAAAATATTCAGAGGGTTGATTTATACGCATGAAGTTGATATATTATCATGCCTAAATATAATATTAACATGATAAATATACGAGTATGCGGTAGGTAGCAAGCCCAAATACCTAACAAGTTTAGTTCTCCCCTTTTACCCTCTCGGTTACATTTTAGAATATCGTAGAACAAAAATTATTCGTCGTAAATATATAATTATAATAGCAAAAACGATTAAGTTATAATTATAAATAGATACATATTATATCGGTGAAAAAATTCATTCTGTCGTGTATTCATAAATTACGTGTTTATACCGGGTGTTCTGTTAATTCATTTATAATCCGAGAATTTACGTATAATCCGTACATTTTCACACGTCCTCGTTCAGATTGAAGTTAAATTAAGTAAATCACAAATTTTCTTTCGCATTCCATCCTTGGTTGACTGAAATGAATTTGTACCAGATGATTTATATCGTCGCGTGTTTATGACAAGAATGTTGCGAAAAATATTTTTTTAGCTTCCAACAAACAAGTATACAGGCTGTTGAGTAATGAATTTGAAGATCCGTTTTATGAATGTAGTGATCCTTTGAATAGGGTACACTCTCGCTTTTTGGGAATTCAATTTCTATGTGACTTGTATTGAGTTTAATTTTCAAAGGGTTGATTGAATTTAAACGAATAAATTGAGTATTTCGAGTAGTTACCAGGTGAACAACCTGATAAACGTAATCGAGTACGTTCCTATTACCTTTGTATGTTTCGGCTAAGTATAGACGTCTTATGAAAATCCCTGCCAGAACTTAAATAAAAATTGAACCTGCAAAAATCTTCTCCGGTCAACTAGACATTATTTTTTCCTTAAATTTGAAAGGCATTCTCTAACTCAAATGTTTTTGATCGAATGATGATGGATGGTTTAGACACACAAATAAAGGACAAACAAATAAAAACATGCAATAATTTAAAGATTAAAAATATTATCAGATTTCTATAAATGCAACCATGCAACCTTGCAACCTTCCATTTGTATTTGTAAAAAGATTAAATAAACAAGCAAAATCCACTAAAGGAAACGCCAATCTCATTAGTAGCCATCTTCTTAATGAGCATAAAACAAAAAAAAACAATTTAATACAAATTCCAAAACTCCAGTTTTTTGCTCGAAACAGAAATAAATTAAAATCTCCAAATTTTGCACGGCACTGCTATTTTACAGTTTTAAAATTTGAGCGTGTAATGTTTTAAATATCACTTCAGCTCATTTCAAAGTAAGTGGGACAGAATTCACATGCAATATTAATATTAGCTGCATACTTAATACTTGTACGTTATATTACATGCATATTATATTGCTGCTAATAGTAATATTCCCCTAGCCTAGCTTATTATGTTAAGACACGGATAGCATTAGAATGGAAAGGCTAAACTCAATGTTTGGAACGAACCTAAACACAGAATAATAACGAAGAGAAAAGAGAAATAGAATAGAGAATAGAGAAAAAGTCCTATCGGAGGTTGTATGCGGTTCTTTGCTACTCATGAGAATCAATAGGTTCGCCTCAAATGAAGTATCCTCGGCAACCATACCTCCCCAGCCGAAACATAGTCATAATGAACATTCTGCTTTACAACTGGTTAAGAGGCTAGCGGTAAGGTACCTCCCTTTACGAAGTACTATGGCTCTACTACCTATCTATGTTACCACCTAATAACTTACAGTGGTGTTAGCCCAGTGGCTTAGAATTCAACCCCGTATCCAGGGGACCGGGTTCGAAACCCAGTGGCATGCACTAATGAATTTCTAAAAAGTTGTGTGCACTTTATAAAATTTAAATATCACCTGCTTTTACGGTGAAGGAAAACATCGTGAGAAAACCTGCATACCTTAGAGTTGACAAAACAAATGATCTCAAAGGTATGTGAAGTCCACCAACCCGCAGTAGACCAGCGTGATGGACTAAGGCCTACATACTTTTCATTGTGAAAGGAGGCCCTACCCTCTAGTGGGTCATTAATGGGTTACTGAAAACTTACTTATGAAGATTTCCCTTCTGTTACCATACAAAAAGGTCACTTAGTAACCGGACTAGAAATTTTAAGTAGTAAAACCATGAGTAGGTATCATGTTTTTTTCATAATTGTATTTAAAACGGAAAACTATTGAGCTCTAAAGTGTAGATACTTTTGAGGCGGTGTTGTTCTGTTTGCTAATCTTTTAATGACCACTTTCCTTCATTAATTCTCGCGTTTTCAAAGTTTTCCTGTACGTTCAACCAGTTCACTTAAGACCAAGCTAGAACTTGAATCTAAACAACTATTTTTCGCTTTGTTTTATAAGAAACTTGTTCGCCACATAGAAGAGTCCACTGCTTACGTTGTTGGGGTAAATTTCATCCAACGACTATTAAAAATACTAAAGTGTGTGAGGATGAATAATCACATTACATTGTCCTAATTAGCTGATACATAAGTGATAGCCCAGTGGCTTAGAATTCGACCTCAAATCGTGAGGAAACCTGCATGCCTGAGAGTTCACAAAAGAAATGCTCTCAAAGATATGTGAAGTCCACCAACCTGCAGTAGGCTGTGGTGGACTAAGGCCTACATCTCCTCATTGTGAGAGGAGACCCGACGATGTAGTGGGTCCCCTATGGGACTCTGAGGTTCTAGAAGATTTCCTATAACAAAAAAATGAAAACCATAAACACCCCTCCCCTTCCTCTAACACTAATAACACGCGGATAAGAATTCCGACGAAGGATTATTTTGTTTGTCTCGCAAATATTCCGGTCTATTGATAGAGAGGTTACCGTGGTATCACCCACTAGTAATATTGTATATATTGTCAATATTATTCTGTGAAGTATCATCTTAAGACGTAATAAAAGCTATATTAAAGTGTTTATAATATGAAAAATAAATTAAACGTTAAACTAACACTCTTAAAATATGACATAAAAGGTACGTATGAGCCCTTGTCCTAATTGCTATGTCGCCCGCAACAAGTTGGTCACACGACAACGTCATTGTGTACATTTGTCGCGTGTCAGTGCGTATTTCAATCAGGACGGCTCCATACAGAGTCCTGTGTTTAAATTTTGTCGTGTTCATTAGGCTGTCAGTTATGTCAGTCAATTAGAACAAGGCCTAAAATCCTAATAAAGCCTTTCCTTATCGGGTAAATACGACCCAAATGGCGCAGTGGTAAAGACACTGGTGCGCTGCGCGGAAGGTCCTGGGTACGATTCGCAGCAGAGCAGAGATTTCAATGATGAATTTGAATTTCTGTTTCTAATCTGGGTGTGTTATGTTATTGTCTTTTGTGTGTCCATGGCACCCACGACTCAGGGAATCCTAGTGTGGGGCTATGAGTGTGAAGCGTTATTTATTTATTTATAAAAAATAATTGTCGTGTGTCACATCCAGTTTCTATAATTCCCGGATTGGCATAATTAGTATGCAGCACCAAATATACCGTTACCCCTCCGGGTGTAGTATAAAGTTAATTGATTTTATGCGGACAGTATACAAACGTGCGGTTTAGTTTTATGGTTTAGTTGCTAGTGATGAATTGAATTTTATATCATCTGCAACCAATTACGGATATATATTTTTATTTTTAGTGCATTAGCTAAAATAACAAATGAAAATAGTTTTATAAATTTGAAAATAGTTATAACCTAAAACATCCCGTGACTAACTACAGTCAGATCTTCTCTCACAATAATAAGGAATTGGGGTTTTGTCCACCATGCTGGCCTACTGCGGGAGTGGATTGAATGATGAATGAACTGAAACGTCAGAATAAAATTGCAAAAAAATTGGCGCACGCATAGTTTATAACTTAGACTTAAACTCAGAATAGTTTTCCACTTAAATTTCTTTCTTTGTTAATTAAATTATAAAACTGCGCAGACAAAATCGTGAGCAGAAATAATGATAATATGTTCATGTTAAATTTGAATAAATTATAAACAAATTGAAAAGTTCAAGATTACCATATCTCTGCTTTCTTCAACATATGTGTTCAAAACATTAAGAGAGCACAACTTTGTGAAAGGTGGGGCGTTATACTCGTAAAGTTATTATAAAGTAGTTGAAACTTAAGGCAATCTGCCTTAAGCTTGCCTCGAGTGCGGACTTACGCCCCCGGCGAATATGTAAAATGTAATTTTGTTTCAAATAGTTTAATCTATAAAATTTAAAAGAATGAAAAATGTTTTCCTTTTCTGCAGTTAAACATATACTTACTAATACAAAAACGAAAAGAAAGTGTTTTTAGATCAAGACACGCCTAAACCTCAAATATAAGGTATCGTCTCAGAAAGGGTTCAGTCGATTTGAATACGATATTAACGAATCATGCTGCCTCCTAACATCGGGAATAAAAGTAGTAAGAAATACTAAGCAGGTAGTTCAGGTAGCAGGTAATTCACGATTTTATTACGTATCAACGCAATAAAATTAAGACAATGTTATAAAAATTAAATGAGATGACGTACACTCTAGAAAACTTCGATAGCATGATTCAGTAAACCCGTAGCGCCATCTTTTGACGAAGGTAGAAATCGCCACCGATGTAATAAACAATTTCTGTCATAACAGATCGTTAATAATACTGAACAAACTCCCCAGAGTTTGTTCAGTATTGAATTGTAGAGCATACTATTGAATTGTATCGACACACCGACAAATTAATTGGATAAACGTAACGGGTTCATAATTCATAACTAGTAATTATGCGATTAATTGAATAATCCAATTTACGAAGTTATGACGATTTAAATGGGAAATGGAATTATTGAAATTTTGTTGTAACGATGTCCAATGTTTGATGTTACTATTGTAACAACTGATTGGCCAATATCATTGCGACTCTAGTAAGATCAGTGAATGGACGCAACTCCGCTGTATCTTTCAAGTCGTCAGTCCACCTGACAGGAGAGTATGCTCCTTTTGTCTAAACATGGTCGCCATTCGAGGACTTCCCCATCGGTTGTCAGTCCTGCGAACAATGTCGCCAGCCCATTGCCACTTTAATTTGAAAACTTTGAGAGCTACGTAGGTCGTCTTCGTTCATCAATGGATCATCATTTCTGACTATGTCATGTAGAAAAATACCGAGCTCTCTCTATTGCCCTCTGAGCGACTATTAGCTTGTGGATTAGACTTAGAGTAAAGGACCACAGCATAAAAAAATGCTCATTTTCATACAAATGTTCGTAGCATTTATATTAAATACAAAGCAATGAGCGTTTAATTACGCTCGCGTTACACAAAGTTAAACAATGGTTTGCTCCATTCATACTCGTACGTGTTATAATGTGTTCAATTTTCGAAAAGTTTCATTACCATTTTGAATGTGAATTTCATAAGTGATATAAATAAAAGGGTATTTCAATTGATTTTATAATTGAAATAGTTTGTTTTTATTAACGTAAGATTTATCGTTTACAATTACCAATTACGACTTCTTTTCACTAAAATGAAAAGTAATGACTAAAGTGGATTTCTTATTAAAAGAAAAACAGTCGAATGCCACCTTCAATCGAATGGTCACTTTGCCACTGTAAACAATACTTATAACAAGGACTCAGCTCATATCCAGTAATATCCATGGACTTCATATTATGCCTAAGAACATTATAGAAAGCTCTTATAGTCTAGCCGATAGGTTGAAAATGGTGTTAACTCAACATGAACACGACCCAAGTGGCGCAGTGCTAAGACAACGGTGCGCTGCGCGGTAGGTCCTGGGTTCGATGAATTTGAATTTCTGTTTCTGGTCTGGGTGTGCTGTGATCTTGTCTTGTGTGTGTCCATGGCACCTACGACACAGGGTATACCAGTGTGGGGCTATGAGTGTGAAGCGTTATTTATTTCTTATTCAATAATGATCGCAATTCACTTCGTTTTATTGTGAAACACTCATACTTTACAATGTCTTCCGGAATTTTATTAGAATTTCTTTCAACACGGTTAATATCGTAAGTTAATTTTCTTCTCTCGCTGTCAGTTTCCTAGTTCATTAGGGAACAAAGGAAGCTGAAAATTCCTGAAACGTTCAGGTAGCGGCCCATTACTCCGCGAATGAAACCATATTTTATACTAGAAAACTTGCAATGTTGCCTGTTTGAGGGACAAAAGTATGTTAAGGAATAATAACATGTTTGTTTCGAATCAAATGTAGCTTATCACTCCCAAATTTCATTCTATCACTATCACTCAGAGTCGCAACGAGGGTGATAAACTGAGCTAATGCTAATATGCGCTCCGTTGAGTAAAAACTTTATCTGGATCTCTTTCACGCAAAAACATTATAGGTAAATTATATGTTTAACTTCTCTTAAAATAATAATTTATTTTCGTGAGCAAAAATTCTATCTACAGAATTATCTTATACAGTGTAATTGTAACGTGTAGCGATTTTAGAGAAGAAAAAGGGAGTCCCTACATTTGACTCAAATTATATTTATCATATAGATTATGTATAAATCACTTAATATGTCATAAAATAATTGCACTTTAAAATATTGTAATATTATAAAGGATTTATAATTAATAAAAGACTGAAATAAGAAATATGATATAATAAAAGTCTTAAATTCACTACTGATACAGTAATAACAAAAACTCAATAACGACAAGTAATTATGAACAAGATTTCTTCCTCCCTATATTTTAATAGGTCTTAAACTTTAAATACAAATACAAGGCAATTAATACTAATTCAGTTTGGGCATTTTTTTAAATAGTTTTAAACAGTTTCACTATTTACAACTGATACAATACTTTACATCAAAACTCAACAATGATGAGTTATTACAAACAAGAGTTCATCCCTATAAATTTTAAAAGGTCTGAAGGTTTACATAACAATCCGTACAATAACACCTAACTTGGGCATTTTTTTAATAGAACTAGACAGACATTCTTACCACCATGTTACGTTCAGTAGAGTAGGTGGTAAGTGCGTTTCACACCAGTTAAGTTTGTGGACTCCCACATTTAGTAGAGTCAATTTGCCAATGTGCTGACGACGACGATTGCTGGGTGAATTTGCGAAGAATTTTTAGTGAAACATTTTCAGCCAGCGACATGGAGTTCATGTCAGGTCATACACCTACAGAGTATATCTAGGGTTCGAAATAGGGCACCTGTATACCTATTGTAACGTGACATCGATCCTACTTTGACATGTCAATTACTTTATACACAATATCTTTGCGAGATGAAACGTTTTTAGCAAATTTATGTACCTGTGTGTATATTTGTTTAATACAAAAAAGAGTAGACTAAAAATAGTATGTACTAGTACATTAAATTTTATTGTGTCATAAATATTTTATTTTGGGTTTTGTTTTTATAGCTAGGCCTCGTACGAGAATTACATGCAGTTTGTTAATTGGTTACTGCGACTGCAATTATCACTTAACAATAAAGTAAATGTTAATGCATTTATGCACGCATGGGCATTCACTTTAAATCTAAAACAGTACAGAAGCATCGTCTGTGGCTGGAAGTGGATGGATGGTAAATAAATATGGTCAATTTAAGTTTATTTATGGCCGATTTCGCAAATCCATTACTAGGCGTTGTTTTGCTTGCGAATGAAATGTCATAGTCTTTCATTTCGTTTATCGTGTCATAGATGGTTTGATGTACGGATAAACGAAGAAAATAGAAAACAATGATTGTTTGGAAATATAAAAACGAGTCCGAACGGAATCAGACCCAGCAACATTTCTATACTACTAAAAAGAACCTACGAGTAATACAAATTCTATTACTGACACACGACACTCATAAATCACAAACCAGTCCGATTAAAAAGAAAAATCTCAAATGGAATTCGCCAATTAACAAGCCTTGTAGCGGCGGGAACAGCGCAAAGGCGCTACGAGTGCAACCGGCGTCTAGCGTCTACGGTCTTGTGGAAATTGGACGTAATGTCTACGCAGACGCTACGCTCCTCTACGGTTATATAGCGACCGCTACGCCACACAGCCGAGCTATCAGGCGATGCCATACTTAATGAAAATGTAAAGTGGATCTTAGTATCGTGTACTCATACAAGTAACGAAGCGGTAGCTGATATAATGCTTAGTTTAGGATGTACAGAAAATTTTTAGCAAGTCGGAAATATATAGTTTTTCACTACATTTATAAAAAACCTTTATAATGCTTTTTACAACTAGAAATACAAATGTAAGCCTATCGGTAATATGTTTTAGTGGTTAAATTTTCGATGCTATTGCACGGAAATGTGGATAATCGTTTGTATGCTTCTACCCGTAGGTACTCATAAATGAAAATGCAACAGAAATAACACGAAAAATCTCAAATGCATTCAGCCAATAAACAAGCCTCACGTAGCACAAAGCGCTACGACTGAAACCAGCCGTCTAGCGTCTACGGTCTTGTGGAAATTGGACGTAATGTCTACGCCGACGCTACGTTCGTCTACGGTTATGTAGCGACCGCTACGCCATAGCCGAGCTTTCAGACGCTACGAAACTTAATGAAAATGTAAAGTGGATCTTCGTTCGCTATATAAGTGGTAGAGCTATTAGGTATCCGCTATTACGGTGCTTATTTGAGCGTTAGACGGCTGTTTGGAGAATTGAAATGTACCGTTTGGCATTTGATATCTAAACAAAGGTTTAAATCTTATTGGTTTGCTTTTAATTTTTTTTGTGGTACAAATGAGAAAAACACTTTACGTACTAACTTAAAACAAAAAATAGATTCGACCCTCTGAGCAAGCATATGATACATTTTTCTTTTTTGACCGATTGTTTGTAGTTAAAAATTTTGGTATACAGAGTTAGAAAAAAAAATTATCAATTCAAAGTTTCATGCGGATGCAAGTAGTAAGCAGAAGTTAGTTTGTTACACATTAAATCGTTGAGATAACTTTGTTCAAGCAGCTATGTGCTTGGTTATGAGCCGTTAATTCTATTTAATTCTAATCGTTTCAGCCATAAGGGCCAACATTAAACTTTTCAGAGTCTACGCATTGTTGCGTTATTTATTAGGTTTTCCGAAATTCCCTTGTATCAAAAAAGCGTGATTAAAAAATGTATGTGTGTTTCTAAACATAAAAATCTGTGTGAAAAAAATCTGACATAAAAGCAACGTTACACATTCAATGAAAGTAGGTATATATAAGTACAAATATTTTACTGAAATAAACATGAAGCCTTTTCGGCTGCTAGATATCCTCAGAATTTACTGTTCGCACAAAGAAATTGACTTACAAAGTGCGACCTTGACCGAGGTGTTCGGAACCCAATATGTTTTCAATGGGCACTTACGCCTCTCATTCTAGGCGGGGAGCCCAAGAGGGAATTTTTGGAGTAATTCGAGCGTGTCATATTTAGATATGGGAAGTACTATGGGAACTCTATACCTTTTTTATAGTAATCGAGAAGCAAATTGATGCTGACATTAAGAGGTCAATCCCATGGGCACACGCGTCCAACTTTTGAGGCCTCAAATGTCGGTTAGACAACCATACTTTTCCAAGCGAAACCCAAGTCATTAAGTACCTGCTACTTTACGACTGGTTAACAGGATGGCGCTAAGAAACGTCCATGGCGAGCTAATATGGCTCTACTATTTAACCTCTATCAAATATGAGCGTTCAACGTAGTTCTAGACCTACGTCTAAGTCTGCCTCCAATCTGACTCGAGTATGTCCATGTGACATTCCGCCACTGGTAAAATAAAAAAATAACCTTTTATCTCTTTATCATCTTATCTTCTACGTGTAGGTTCTAACTGCTAACAACGCTCGAGTAACTACACATTTAGACTCGTGGGCTCCCGTACTATTCCGATATCGCGAAGTGCGCAATCTGTGGGCACGAGAGAGGATCGTTTACATAACGAGATATATTAATTCTTACTTACTTACATTGTATAGAGATATGGCCAGCAGTCAGTCATCCGGTTCCGCAAGTAGCGTTGGAGCTTCGGGGGTGAAAAATTGGAGTTAATTTTGTAAAAAAAAAGGTATACCTCGCAAATATATTTGAAGTTCTGAAAAATTAATTTTTCGCTTTTTATTTCGCGAAAAAGGTTTTCGATCGCTTACTACCGAGCGCGTCAATTATGCGTCAATATACGAGTAGTGGTTAAAAAATTGTTATACATCGTGCTATTTTCTAAAATTTCCTTCCTTCTAAATTTCCTTCTAAAATTTAGTATAAAAGTAAATAATATTGTAATTACAATTCAAATGCCACCAGTCACCGGTAAAATGTTCTGCCTCGACTTTCTATAATACGAATATTCCTTGGTATGAAACTAAGCTATCAAACATAAAAAAAATAGTTCGTACTCTAACTAATTAGTAAGTCTTCTCAAAATTACTGTTACATATACATATATAAACCATACAGACATGGTAAGGGTAAATCAAGTAGAGAATTGATACTTCCTCATAGCATCGAATACTTCCTTTTGTTTAGCTATTATTGACATGTATTGAGTTTCAAACGTCCATCCATTAGGGTCGAGTACTAACAAGGCTGTAACGTGATATAGTTTAATTAGTTATAATTATTTTACCTCTTTAAAAGTTTCTGAAGTGCATAGCTCCGCGGCTTTTTTGACATTTCTTGCCCTTTAAATATTTTCAGTGAAGACTATGACGTAATATGAACAGTACTAAACTTCCACGGTACGCAACCCCTGAAAAACGCAAAAGAACTGACGAAAACAAACGATTTAAACCAACATTTGCAAATGACTATTATTTATACATTCAGGGCGAAGTAAACAAAACGCAAATTTATTTTACTCTATTTCTATTTACTTTTGCTAGGCAGAGCGAATAAAACTGTACAAACAGGGAAAATATTATTTCAGTTACGTAAAACGGTTTTCCCGAAAATCGTCAACAGATAAACACCGTACTTTTAATTCAGTGGGCTGTATTGCCCCGTTTAAAATTTAAACAACCGGGATATATTCCAGATTTCGATGAGATTACATCCCGTTGAATATTTTGCTGCGGAAATAATGTTTCGCGTATGGTATAGTACGAATATGTTTCGTGTTGTATGATACATTTAAATTGATACTCGGCTCGGACTTTTTTAGTTTGATTTTAGGACACCGCTGTGATTAAATGTCAAACGACTGGCTGCGACCTTGTTAAGTCCCACTGTTAGGCACGGGTCTCTTCCCACAACCGAGGGAAGTCTGGAGCATACTCCACCAAGCTGCTCCAGTGCGAATTGATAGAGAACGAGCTAGTGTCTTGCCTTTGTGGGATCTTTTCAAACTATAAATAGGGCGTCAATATTATAGAGAACTCTCTGGCATTACACGCAAATGTAGACATCTAAGAAAAGCCGGTAACGTTCAATTAAGAGTTGGCCTAGAGAATTATCCACCACGCTGCTCCAATGCGGATTCGTGGAGAAGATAAGTATTATCCGGTAAATTATTTTTGTGAAACAATGGCTAAAATAGGTTCGTATAGAGAGGCCTAGATTCGACTCCTAGCAAGGCTAAAATGTGAAGTATAATATATTATACCTCTTTATGATACAAAAAAGAATTTTTTTTTCGATCATGCAAGAAATATTAAAATGGTGCTTTAGATATAAAACAAGATTTACACAATGCCCAAAAATTTCGTTACGTAAGCTTATGTAATGCCCATAACACATTTACACCATAATACTTGTTACGCTCGTTTTTGGTCCAAAATTCGGCACGTACAAGAGCTTGCAGGAAATTTACGGTCGTAATCTCATAATCAATATCTTTTGCTTCGGAGGGAAAACAGTGTGAGCCATGTTACGGAAAAAAAGGACAGTTTAAGGTTACGAAATTTATATCTTATAAAAAAATCTGTGTTTCACAGCTAAGTATATATATATGAAACGACCAGACGTCTGCCTGATGGTAAGTCGTCACCATCGCGTATCACGCCAGAGGCGACTTACTAGTCTACCAGTGCATTAGCGGCTTTGAAGAAGAGCTCATTTTACGCCCTTATAAATGAACCCCGTGTAAGCTAAATAGCTAATAAGCTTGCGGTACCTCCTTTGACAAAGAATTTGGACTTAGTATAATTTTTTTTTTAAATTGGTCCGATTTTTAAAATTAGTCCGAGGAGGGACAAAAAATGTCCTATTTGTCAGTCCAGGCTGTAAACCTCGCATAAAGTAAATTTCATACAAATCCATTCAGCCGTTTTGGCGTGAAATAGTAATAAACACATATCCATCCTCCCAAACTTTCAGAAAAAAGTATTATGTATTTATAATTTTTAATGCATGAATTCATATTTTTAAAGAAACTATCTTTTGGACTTAATAAATCCTGTAATTCGCCAACGACACACGAAAACTGCAGCCAGTCGGGTTTCAAATTATGAAAGTTTATTTGCGGGTAGTCACAAATTCCTGTGAAGCAACTCATTAAGTAAGCTCGGCGCTTCATTTTCGACATCGCTGAAAAAATTTAGCTGAAACCTCTGGAAAGGTAAGCGCGCATTATCCAGTGTTTCGAATTGGACTTATTACTGTTAAGTAGTGACTGACCGGAGCAATGTAACAGTGACCCAATGCAGGGTCAGTTCTCACAATGAGAAAAATATATGTAAATAGAACTTAATTCACCGCGGTAGTAATGCGGGTTGGTGGTCTTCACATTTGTTTGAGAATTATGGCAATTTCTCCAGGTTCACTCCCGATAGGCGTGGCAAAGCCTGGAAACCAGAAAGCGGTGTATGTAGACATACGGGTCGCAGACATACATTCGGTGACAATTATCTTCTAAGTTCCAAAAAATCCATTTTTTTATATATTTTTTAAACTATATGATAAGCAAACGGTCATGCAGTCACATGATGTTAAGTGGTCACTGCAGCCAACGGACACCCAAGTCCGACTTCAAGTAGGGAAGGGGGTAGGGTAAGTTGGTTCTCATTGGGACTCAAATATCCGCTTCAAATAAAGTAACTCAGAAGAGAACAAACAAGTCTAAGTTTAAGGAGAGCTGGACAGTGAGAACAGACCCTAACGGTGACACTTCGCGGCATGCCTCGCGTTTCGTTTGCTTGCACATTTAGATTTAAATTCCGCGTATTCCATGGAATGTATCTTGACTTATACTCGCAAATGAGTTTTTCATACTTGTTTATTTATTTCACTTTGTAAATGCAGTGAAAATTTCACATAAATAATAATTTATTTGGTTCATTTTATTCCGCATTTTGCCGACACGACCCTGGTCATTACTTAATGTGTTACAGACAGACACTGTTATACCTACTGGTATCTATTAAATTTACTATATACCTTTTATACCTAGTTATTTCTTAAATCGTAAAGTTAGGACAATGATAGCGTCTAGCTATCTTAAATTTGGCAACACGGCGGCTCCATCTAAAAGTTGGCACATGAATTTCATTATTCTCATTTTCAGCTGCAGGTATCAGAGTTTCGGAAAAGTTTTCCGTTTAGCAGGCTTTGTTTACTAAAAATGATCTGTTTTATTGCTTTACATTTCTGCCTTTGGCTGCTTGAGGGTATGAGGGAATGTAATGTGGCAAATTAGTCGCGAGTCGACTAATTTGCCACTATGACACCGTTACATTTAAATTCGAAATTTCTTTTCTAAACAAAACTTTCAGTTATGGCAATTTTGTAGTCAAAATGAAACCATTATGATAACGTTCATAACCCTACAGATTAAAAAAACTATAAAACCTCAATTATGTAGTCCAAATAAATCAATAATGATAACGATTATATGACTCTATAATAATTATTATTATGTAGATTAGTCCTGTTTATTCGTTATGTAAAGTCTGGACGAACTGTAAAGTATAAAAAAACAAAAGTAAATGCACAGAAGTTCAAAGGACATGTTCAGAAATATGAAACGTAAACGCATATTGGCAATTTCGCTGTATAAATACAATACCATTCATGAAACTAAAGGCTTACCAACAATAGTCAGTTCAGTTTGTTCTTGAGATTGCCCAGGGGTTTTAAAGCTCCGGATGCTATATGGACGAGTACGTTTTGAGAATTCCTTCCAAACGACTTCATGGAGCGTCGTGGGATTTTGAGAATTGGAAATGTTTAAATTTTATGAATGGTCATCGTTTTGAAATAGTTGGCTATTCGAAACCCACGGGTTTCGCATTCGCATATGCATACTGCATAGGTCGAGTGACTCGCGCCCACTGTGAGCGCTCCCATGTGGCTCCCATAGTACCTACTCGTATTTCTAAGATTGTTCGTGCGTATACGTACTTATTATTTTTACTTTAAAGCGGTGATAGCCCAGTGGCTTAGAATTCGACCTCGAATCGAGGGGTCCGGGTTCGAATCCCAGTGGCACGCACCAATGACTTAGTAAAAAAGTTATGTGCGATTTATAAAATTAAATATCACCTGCTGTTACGGTGAAGGAAAACATCGTGAGGAAACCTGTATGCCTGAGAGTTCACAAAAAAAAATGTTCTCAAAGGCATGTGAAGTCCACCAACCCGCAGCGTGGTGGACTAAGGCCTACATCCCTCTCATTGTGAGAGGAGACCCGACCCTGTAGTGGGTCATTAATGGGTTACTGACATAAGTACTTATTCGTATTTGAATTCGTACAAAAACGTCCAAACTGTACGTCTACACACGAGTTAAATTTCTACGCAACCGCGTTCAAACTGAGCGCGGCTTAACGAACAGTGGTGTTAATGATGATGAATGATTGAACGTCACTTAGGGCAAGTTCGTTTAAACATCGGTTATAAACGCTACGATAATACCTAATTTTAAATGCGTTTTTCCTTTAAAAACCCAAACCAAAAGTCACTTTTATCGTCTATTCCTGAATATAGCCTACAGGGTTTTAAAGCCCGTGGTCATCGCTTTGAGTGTCTTCCAACTGATTACCCGAAGTGATCATGTGTTGAATTTTTCTTTGAATTCTAATTCGCTGGCTCGCTTAACTCTTTTCGATGGTAATGAGGTTTTTACTGCTTACTTTAGTGTTAACTTTAGTGGTCGTAAAATATTCTAGCTAAAGTTATTGCCGGTTCGTTAAAAAAGTTTAATGCTTCTTCTATTAGCTAAAATGATTAAATTATTTTTATTGTTCCACGCTAAACACAAATGTGCATGTTTAGGTACTCGTAGGTGTATTTCATATGTGTTGTGTATTCCTTATTTTATTTTTAAAACATATTATATGTGTCATAAAAAAGGATTATTTAGCATAATCTTTATTCCACAAAAAAATTAGATAACTCTTTAAAGAATTTGCAATATTTCATAATTATAATTATGCAAAAATATATGGCTGGCTGAGTGGCGCGCCTTGTAAGAGCCCTATGCCCAGCAGTGGACAAGTGTTGGCTGAGAAGATACCTATAATTTTTGCAAATAATATTTGTAAAGTTATACATAAAGCAGGGTTGGAAGCTAGGGCTAACGCAAAGTTAGGCTCTGTCTATAAGTTATCTGTACCTTAATCGCCCGTGACCTGTATCTTAATCTTGAAAACTCAACTGGACAAACAGAACTACTACTAAGAAACAAATAAGCAAAAAAGTACCGAAGCACTACGCTGAGTCAATAATTTTTCAACTCTGAAATCATCATAGCTGGCTTACTTTTATGCACCCATCACGGTTCTGCAAAATATATCCGTAATCCCCGAACCGTTCCGCTTTCAAAGCAACGCAATCTAAGCAAACTACAGCGCAGCTTTGCTTTTGAAAGAATATTGAAAATTCAGCGAAACCGACCCGTCTAGAGATTTAAGAATCTAAAATTGAAATGTCTTGTGGAACTGACGTACGATCCACCGCGACGCGAGTACTCAGTCCGCGTTATATCAAGTAATATCCTGGGCACGATGAAACTATATGAGCGGTTGAGGTATCTTTGGTATCTCTGCGGAATCATTGTATCTGTGGTATCCGATAATACGCATAAACGGCATGTTTCATGAATGATTCATGATTGCCTGGTACCGACTCAGAGTTTGACAGAAAATTTTACTCTTTAAAATTTAAAAATTATGACAAAATTAAGTTCGTAAAATAAAAATATGTTATGCATATTTTTAATCCACAAACGGACGAATACAATCGGATAAGTAGAATTTCAATAACTTTTAAAACGTCATAACACGTCTCTTCGTCATTATATAAGTGTGGGTTAAAAATCTCTCTAAAGGGAATTCTTTTTGCATTAATTCTGTATTTAAAATGGTTTTTTATCAAATAGGTATGAAAATTCAGTCGCGGGTGAAAGTAAACTTTTTATGCTTCTTGTAATGAAAGTTTAATTACGTAAGTATCGTAAAGTTTTTTTGCTTTACTTTATCGCATGTAAACTTCTTTAACACGTGACGTGAAATTGTACTCAAACAGTAATTTTCTTTATTTGTTCGAGATATAAATTGATTCCTACATGATGGTATAAAACGCTGCATGTCTTTTATCTGCGTAGAAAAATCCATCAAAGGAACCCTAAAATACCATAAAAGTACCCTAAAAACACCCGATATCAATTTTATAAAATACTATATTAACTTATTATAGTTTATTTACTAAATATGCTACTACCGACATTTGTAAAAATAAAAGCTTAACATTTCAAAATCATTTGCTATGAATATTTAAAATAATGTTAATTCAGTTAATCAGCATAATTCATTAATATTCATCCAAAATAATGTTACTATATACCGTGTAATTTGAAGCATCTGTTATAATGCAATCATTTAATATTATGTTCAACTACGTTATTAATGAGATTTGTGTTATGTGTATATATGTGTATTTGTATATGTGATAGATTATATTTGAATAATAATTTTGTGAGTTCATTTCGTGATCTGTTAATAGTTCAATGCGGAGGATTACTCGTAGCACTCAATGGATGATACGCATCGATAAATTGACGAGCATTAATTTTAATGTAACAACTAACAAACAGAATTCAGAAATAATAGCTTTTAGGAGCCTCCAATAAAGTCGTGTCTAGTGTTTCATCGTGAAAATTGTTTATTTAATTTGTTATATGCAAATACTTTTATATGACCAGACGAAGTGATAATAATACATATCTACCAGAGGGAAAGTAAAAGTGAGCTCAACATGTTTTAAATTAAAAAAAATGGCCTAAGCTGTTTCGGGGCATCGTAGTAAGACAATTATCCTTAAACTTGGGAAAATAGTAAAATGTAAATGTAAATGTATCACTAAAAAGGGGAAGTTCTCGCCAAAATAAAACACATTTAAAATAAAAGGACGCTAATTTACGTCTCCCATTTTTGACATATATAAATCTTTGATTTTAATAACATGTTAATGGAAAAATAAAATTATATAAATAAAGTAAAGTATTTCAGGAAGCCAACTGTAATGCTGCCTTTCATCTAAAGTCGCATTAATGCATTCGTGTTGCTTAATTATGCATTTAAAGAAAGTTTGTTTTAATTTTATTCAGGACTCTGAGAGACTGAAAAGGGTTGAACAAAACTTTACCCCAAAATAGATAACCTAAGGAAAAGGGGCAAAATCTGTGAGTCAAATTTTATGTTTTAGCAGTAAAGATCCAAAGCATGCAGGCCATCTAATGTTAATGTCTCTTCCTCTCTCTTCCACCTTTGCTACTCTTGAGGACTAAGAGGTTTGCCTCAAATAAGATATCTCCAGCAGCGAGACCTCCCGCCCAACCAAAAAGCATAACATCAAAAATAGGCTGTAAGGATATACTCGTACGAGTGCTATAGCATCTACACCGATTCCCTTTTATTTAAACAGAGAAGAGAAAACAGTAAATACAAGAACACCTGATCAAACTCGTACAGCTACTTATGACGATAACAAAACATCTCTACACAATACTATTACACGCAACACTGGTTGTGAATGAAACATCTTGTGTTATGAGCTGTCTTGTGGGGATTTCTCATTTCTAAAGCTTAGATCGATATTGCAATTAGGTCATTTTTAATGAGCATGTCTACTATCAATGAGTGACCCACTGCATGGTCGTTTCTTGTTTCATAACGAGAAGGATATAGTATGGCGGTTGCCACCTGCCATGAGATGGCGCCACCGGTATTCCTGAATCACGCTATCAAAGTTTTTTAAATCGCTGACATATATACAAAACACCGGCATGACGTCATCGGAGCACGACTGCTCCCCAGGCATGATCACCTAGCCTGGTAGTAAATCGCCCTTTGACGAAATAGACCTCTCAGGGTCACTTATGGGTCGAAGACAGAATTAGGTAAGTAATTAAATGTAAACTTAATGACGGTCTTATTTTTGTTACAGGTAAGAACACACGCAAATGAGACTTGGATGTACGTTGTACAAACTTAAAGGTTTTGGCAGAATCCTATCATCTTTATTATTGACATAAATAATACCTATCGATTCCTACATTTATATATTTTACCAGCCTATATCTTTTTGAGTTATTTAACAGATCTTGGTTTAACAACGAATCTGAAAAATTATAATATTATGAAATATCACAATATCATGCATGATAATAACTTAAAATAACTCGGTACAGTTTCGTAAAGAAACTTCCTTATTTTAGTTTAGATATAACTCATAAATTCTATTACAATAGAACATCTTACGTAACATATCAATATCACGCATTTGGATTCTAATTTCACTCGTCTCACAAAACTGTTGCGTACCTACCTAACGTAGCCTACCTACTCGTATGTACCTGCCTTCAGCCAGAATTAAATTCCAACCGGTTACGTATAGACGACACGAAAATAAAACCTTTCGAAACGACCTCGCTGATTTGAAGCCGGCAGAGTTAAAAACAGGGACCATTTATTTCCTAACAAAGTTAGCTAAAAAGTTCGCTTTCAAAAAGCTGGGAAAAAGACAAAACGTCCCCGGCGTCCCCTTTAGCCAAAAGTCAAGTTGGCTGCCTTTTGTGCGATCGTTCTGAAATAGGACTCGACATATCCTTTTGTACAAATAGGAATATATACTGCACAATAAAATTCGTTAGATTTTTGCCATGACATCCGTTCTTTGTTTGTCAACGCGCACAATATTTCTGTTGCTTCAGACAATATTATTTTTAAGAGCTCTTCAACTTCTCTCTTCTCTCCGAGTCGTATGAGCGCCAGTCAGAAGTAAAAGGCAATATAGGATAATACTTTAAGCCCTAAATGTTATATACAATTTCAGTATTTATATAGAACGGGATAAAATTTTGTTGCAAGTTTTATTTAAGACCAACGTTGAAACGAATTCCATTAATGAAATAAAATCTGTGGCATCACGATGACGACGCAATGTTATATCGAATCATAAAACCTTTTAGTGGAACCTTTAAAATAAATTAACTTGAAATTGAATAAACAATAAACATTATAGAGAGGTAAATAAGTACAGTTGCAGTTACATAAATTGACTGTTGAAGAAAGCGACCACGTCTAGGTAAAATTATAGGCTGCCCCTGCGGTCAGGTGGACTGACAATTTGAAGACGATAACGGTGAACCGTTGAACTCATAGGAAATGGCTGGTGAAGGGGTGTCGATTAAGGGAGACCCATGTACTGTAAGCAGCTGTATGTGTCTAATTAGGCATTTAAAGTCGTCAATCCCGGTCGTTGTCGATAAGATAACAGTCGTTAATCCTTATCGGCATGTGGCATTTGAAAACATTCGACACAGGTTGGCTACTAACCCGTTTCTCCACCAACCCGCATTGAAGCAGCGTGGTGGAGTATGCTCCAGACCTCCCCCTCTTGTTGGGAGAGACCCGTGCCCAATAGAGGACCATGAAAGGGTTGCAGCCATCACCACATACGTTATAATCACAGAATTATAATATAAGAATATATTTAGCATTTTGTAATATGTACGAACAGAGGTGAGGGAGTTCGTTAGAAGAGGACTATCGTTATTTTTTCATTTCACACATTTTTATTGTTCCCACTTTCTTTCTTGTTCTGTACTTCAAACGAGTTGATAATGAGGCGTATTTCGGATATTGCTTTATATATTTTGTTACTTTTATGACGCCGTGTTACTGTTGCCTTTGTGAACCCCACTACCTACAGATTTTTAGGTTTTATTACTGTCGTTGGTACAATCTGGGAGAAAATTCTAGGAATTCTGTTTAAGGTTTGTTCTTAAAATTGACTTTGAGCAGAGATTTTATATGACAATGCTGATATTATGATATTAAAGAAAAAGTGAAGTAGGCATCATAACTTTTAAACTTTTAATTTTTTTAACGAAATAGAGGCCGAAGATGATTTTAGAGATAGATAGAGTAGATCTACCCGAATAATTTTACTACAGAAAAACATGAATACTTGATAGTAACCCACAAACAGTAGTACCTCAACGTCGCCAAAATAGCAGTGACCTCCACAATTAAAGTCACCTTATTTTTTGTGTCCCAATTATGATATCCTGACATTCCATCATGTCATATAAAAATCTTTGACTGATGTCTCGAAGGTAACAAAACATGTTAAATTATTTACATAAAAGCAATTCCATAGAGCATAATTCTTTAATTTATCACACCAGCCGTCATTACAATGAGGAATTATTTTCGTTCTTTCATTAAGTACTTTGTTTATAATGTATGGTCATTTTGTGTTATCTGTGGTATTTAGTATTATTTTCATTGTGACCCTTGTTCCTTTAAGAATAGAGGTTATGGAAAATACTTAAGATGCGTAGCGAAGTGCCAGCATTGAACTTGAACGGCGCACCATGTAAGTGGAACCACTTACATTGGTAATGACTGAGAGCTTTATATAGATGCGACTATGGAATCGGACGAACATTTTAAGTGACGCATCCCACTACAATTATACAGTGTGATTTGCCTCGAACTAGCGATAATTTAAAGGTATTAAATATACCAAATTTTATCGACAAAACACATGAGGGTGTCGGTGTAGGGGTATAGCCCCCTTCTTTGGAAATAGTAGCCATTTGAACTCTGAATAAAACATTTATGTGGGTCAAAGTCAAAAGATTTTTATTCATTATGTGCACTTAATTCACATGTGCACTAAATGAAGGTCACCATACATTAATAAACATTTTTTATCGAAGATTCACATTACAATTTCGATTTCTCTCGAGCTGTAATTTCTACAGAGACAAAAAGATGTTACTTATTTGGTATTTCAGATGTCTGCCTGTAGGTTAAAATTTTGTAAATTTTTTAATGTAAAATGTTGTAAAAAACGTCAGTTTACTGATTTAAAAATGACTGTGTTTTCATAACTCGAAAACTAGATCGCTAAGGCAGATATTTTTTGCTGGTACTAGTACCTACGCTACGTAACGAATAACGATAATAGCACCAAAAATAAAATGATTGGTCTCAGTTGCATAACTTATGAGTTATTGGTTCTAAATATTTATATGAAGAGTAATCCTGTAATTAGATATGTCTGGGATCTACAATATTTGAAGTAGGTATTATTTTAAAGTATCGTGTAAGGCGTATCGATACACAATATTTGAAGTATTATTTTTAAGACGTATCCATACAACATAAACTGATGTCGACGATCATTACGAAACTGTAATGGTGCCCATCCCATTAATTGTGAACGCACTCGCATAGAACGCACCTTCCTGTTTCCTTTCAATTTTGAATTTCGAACAAGAAACCCTGACCAATATTTTAATGGTTCCATGTTTGAATGTTTTTTTATTCAATATAGAATTTAAAATCAGAATCCTTGACCAATTAATTTTAAGTTCTAAAATGGCTGAAAAACAACGAATTCACATAAATTGCTCTCCTTTTTTTCTTGAAATTCAAATTTCGAACGAGAAACCTCAGGTTAAATGTAATCCTGGTAATCCTGGGTTATGTAAGTTATCTAAAGAGTACAGTAGGTAACAATAAAATAATGTTTATTATCTATCATTTTTGATAATTGAAAACAAAAACATTCTTTATGGGAATATAAATATTATTTTGTGCGCTTATTAATAACGCCAAATACTTCGCACGATACGAATCCACTTTTAGGGGAGCACGGAAGACTTGTATCGAAAATTGCATTCCTCCTGACAATAGACCGAAATTTTATTAACAACGCTCGAAACTAAACGTCCGACATTGACGGACAGCGCGTGTATAGTGCGCAACATTGCTGCTGTCGCGTCTCGTGAAGCGTATGCGATTTTGGTCCATATTTATAGAAAGGTAAGGGTTAGAATTGTCTGCATGTTATGGCAAAGGGTACACTCCATGTGTTGCTTTGTTCACGCTCATACCTCGATGCACTTGCATCGATACGCGCCCGCCCGGAACGCCTAGCTGCTTTTATTTCGAACTTCGAACGTTTCACGTTTGAATTTTTTTTAATATTGGAAAGGGAAATCTGGCGCAGTTTCCGGTTTGGAGAGTTTTATTTTTAATTTCATTCTATTTTCCGGCGTTACGCTTGGACTAAGGCTGCATTATGCCATTTTCGATTTTAAGGTTGTTTTTTATTTCGATGTTCGAGGAATTACTCTTAAGAATTTTCATTGAATAATCCTTTGTTATAAGGAACCTTCTATTATCTTGTAAACATTTGAAAACAAACTTCGAATATTAATAAAGCAGTTGTCAGAAATCTAAACTTTAATTGACTTCCTGAGTGTTTGACACTATCTAGAGATAAATCAAGCTTCTGGTTTAATACTCCTGACATTCAAAGCATTATTTAAAAATCTTTTTTTTTTCACATTGCAGTCTTAGAGATTACTTCCTACAAATAGTAATCTCTAAGACTAAGAACTGATTTTGAAAATTGTTTCATTAATCAAAAGCTATATTGTTCCTGAGTGACATAAGACTATCTCAGTCATCCTCAGGGTCAGTTGTTAAATTTCAGAAAAAAAAAGTGGAATTCCTCGTTTCGAGATATTTTTATGTCGGTAACATTACCTTTGTAGCTTACAATACTTTTATAGGCAATTCATCATAGCTTATCTCGGGAGCAGTCTTCAGATCAATCCAAGTAGAGTCTCAAAATTAAGGGCCTACTGGGTCAGTTAGTCACAACATAAGGCGTGATACAAAAATGACTATGGTTTTAAAGTTTCGTGAGCAAAGAAAGTAAAATACGTACTCAATTCAGAAAAGTTAAAATGTGTTTTATTAATTTCAAAAAAATGTGTATTTTATTCGTGCTCTCATTTATATTCAAATCTTGTTCAAGAGTCGTGTCAAAAATCTTTTTTTTCTGAGTCATAAGCTATTTAATTTTATTTCTTGTTTAGTATTACTAGTTTTAGACTACTATTCGTACTGATGTAACTACAATCACGTTTTGTACCGGTTTCGTGATACCTTTTAAAATATGATGTAAGAATTATTCTATTTTTATATCTTCTTACATAAATAATACAGCATACCTACTGGTTAGCAGCTGATGTTATATTATAAATAAATAGCTACGTTTGACTTCAATAAATAATAATATTTAGTTATAAATAATAATATTAATATCATTAGCTCAGTGATGGCTGGAGACATGGATGCTAACACACAATAAAAGAAAACACACACACACACACACACACACACACACCCAGACATAGAACACCTATTTTGGTTTTGCTAATAATTGTTTGACGTTCCATCGATATAATAATATTTCTTTGTACAGACAATCTCTTAAAAAGCAACCTGCCCCGTTGAATAATACAATTCCTTCCTACAAACATTTCACAATCAAAAATTCACAGATACACCCAGCCAAATTGAATTCAAATCAGTTTTTGAGAACGGACCTACATATCGTGTCGTGTAATTACATATTCTCATTCCATTTGAAATGGTAATGAAACCGCGTATGCAAAACACTGCAGGTTTCAGTATTAACGAACTTTTATATTTGGGACTTGAAATGCGGAATTTTTATGAACGCAATATGGCACGGATGCGGCGCTCATTATATTGAATTGAAACTGATGTTTTTATAGTAATTAAGTAGTAAAAAGGCATGCAGGCCACCTGATATTGAGTGGTGACTGTCACTTTCAAAAATTTTTTTTTTTTTAAATTTCGCACAAGTTTAATTTCCGAACTTCTGAATCAAACTAGTTATTCGAAAGGAAAGTAATAAGTTCGTTGAACAATAACCAATTCTGATCCAGCAAGGGCATTGTGCGTTTTTCAAATACTGTACCCATTGAGATAATCCGTCAAATTACTAGCCGATCATAATGAAAATGACTAATCGACAAGCGACTGATTAACTATAAAATATGACTTAATGTCATTACAGCCTATGTACACCCACATCCAACCTCAAAAGAAGAAATCCTATCCGAGATTGAATGCGAGTGCTTTGCCACTCATGAGGACTAAGATGTTCGCCTCAAATAAAGTATCCCCAAAAAGCAAGCAAACTGACATACACTCGAAAAACATAACCCTCCTTCTGTCGCAGTCGGATGAAAAGCAAGCAAACAATTCTTTGTTTAAGAATCATCTTATGGTTTCAATATCACACAGGGTGTGGACAGACTTACTGTAGTTTGGTTACCAGGCAGCATCTGTCTGAAAAACAAAGCAATCTCCTGCATTTAATATTACAGTGTCATAACACAGCACTCGTAACTCAGACGAAAATTAATCAATATGACATCAAACGCATAACCAAACCTGAGTGTGTACAGTGCCACCCTAAATCAACTACCGTGGAAACCCGTGCCCTATACCTAGACCTATGTACTCTCCCTAGCAACACCCTAGCATGGTGCATACCTGGGTATATCGTAAAGCTTGCTAACATCGATATGAATATGTTATTGTTTAAGTAATGTGGATACGCCTGGCCATTTAAATATGACGACGTTTATGTGTAACAGTCAACAAAAGATAGGTACTAGAAAGGAAAGAAAGCGTTTTTCTTTCTTTTCTTATCCTTTCTACGATAAGAATTTGGTTTCGGACGAATACCATAGCACATCCATTACACTTTAAATTAGAACTTTTGGTTTCCCTTGGTTAGTATGATTCAGGTGATAGATCCATTGTAGTTTAACCAGGGACATACCTACTATACAGTGTTATCGGTAGGTAGCATATTGCGTCTCGAAACATCATGTTCATATTGTGATGTTTGTTGATGTATGAAAAAATATTCAGGCGACCATTAAAATTTAACCCACTGAAAATTTTTAAATTCTACTTACCTATATTATAGGTAAGTAGAATTTTCAGAGGTTAAAGCTCAGATAGAGCTTCAACGTTTCTGAGGTTCGTAGGTAAGCTTCATGAATTGCATGGACAAAAAATTTTAAAGTATGGTAATCATCTCAGAGATAATAATAGGTTTTTATTGGTGAAAGAATTTTTTTAATGCTCTCGTAGTCCAACATTAATACAAATTTATACTCTTTATAAGTGTAGATTGGCCAGAAGTCAGGTCTCTCTTTTCCTCCAGTTTTCATATATCATATAAATCATGGTTCAGTGGTTCGTCATTCTGCGCTGCAACAGCCCCAAATAAATCAATACGCGTCGGCGGTAAAATGAACCCCTGCATCATCGTCCAGTGCATAATAATCGAATCACCGCGCTATAAGCACAGGACAAGAGGACGGCAGCACATTGCATACATTGCACGCTTTTATAAGCAGCTCTTTTTCATAGTTTAAATTTTATAAAAGGTTACCGATACAAGAAGAAATACATTAGTTATTTGGAATCACCACGCTATAAACACAGGAATAGGGCTGCAGCACATTGCACATTTTAGGCGCATTAAATAAAAAAAAACACCACTTTTCCAGGTGAAAATAACATTGTTCTTTGACTTTGACTTTCCTACAACTATGTGCGCTTTATAAACTTGAATGTAATCTACTAGAACAGTACATGAATAACGAGAAGATTAACAGTGAATAACGCTAGGAAACCAGCATTGAGGCCTAAGGCCTACAGGGCTTCATTCTCATTGCAAGAGGAGAGGCCCTGTAGTGGGAATGGGCTACCCTAATTGGAGCAGCACCAATTATTAAAGGGAGGTTAATGATACGCTTTCGGCTTAAAAGGGCTTATAAGGGCTTTAAGGCAAATGGTAATAGTAATGGTAGAACTGGGTCTATATCCAGCAGACCTCTTTTTAACTGAATAGATGTTTCAGTTGTTATTATAAAGATATTAATGAAATGAAAGCTTATAAAAAATAGGCAAAAAAAAGTCACGCATTTTCTTAACAGAAAATTACATCCATGACTACAGCCGCCGTCTCTGAAGGTAATAAACCCCAGAGTCGTAATCTGTTATTCAATATTACTGAAGGACGGGTGTGATTTATAGGTACATTCACTAGGCTTAGTGCTCTTTGCCAAAATTATTATTATTATTATTTTCTTATAGTTAATGAGTAGCAGTATGCATTCATGGATTTTGGACGGAAAAGTTGACTTGTCGTACATAGTCGCTTCAACTAGGACTATAAAGCATGCCAACACAAATTTTCGGATTAATATTGATGGCTCATTTACACAGTGCGAGCTGCTGCCTCGCCAGTAGGCAGCTACTCGGCTTGACTGCTCGTCCACTAGTAACTCAGCTCGCCTTGGCTGTCTAAATTATACATAGTAGCTGATACCCAGTCTTCCGAGTCGTCGCGATCTCGAGTGAACGTCACAACTGTCACAAAGATTTCTTCTGTCCGGCTTGCAATCATGAGCTAATGCGTGTCATGTGCTAGTTGCTGCCGGGCGATTAGGCGAGTGAAAACAAAAAAGGTTGAAGTAACTCGGATGTTAGTTTCTGTCCATTTTTGTCCAAACATTGCGAGTGACTGCACTGTATACTCGGCAGGTCAACTAGCACGCTCTCGCAGCATGTAAACTTATCATTAGTTTTATACAGGCGAAAGAATGAAATAAAATCCTGCTTTCAAGTAGACTGTGTGCGTACCCCGATACTGGCTGACGCTTTCTCGATACTACTGTAGCGCGTATACGTGCGCTATAGACCGCGCAGACGAGACGAACCGATCACATATACATTAGGCATTTCGGTACTGGGGTGGCTATGGCTGCAGACGAGATCGCCATTGATGTATGTATGCGTATGAAAGGATACGTTTGTAGGGAGTGACGATGTGACGTAGCTTTTATAATGACAGTTGCATATTTGCTTTCTAGCATTAGTGGTAATTTTTTGATTATTTGGTATTGTTTAATGCAAGAACAGAGCATTTTTGGAGTAGTTTTAGTATTTGATATTAACATACCAAACACTAAATAAATAATCCGCTGAAAATAATATACAGAAAAACTAACATAAGTACCTACTAATTAATTCTTAGTTTACCGAACCTTTTCTATTTATATTTGATTATAACATTCATTATTAACTGACATACCATCGATACAATAAGGACTAGATGGATGCATTATCCACTTTCCACCTCAAATAGTAAATGCTTTGATACTCGTACGTCAATAGATTTTGGGGTTGTATTTGATAGATTTTTAAGAACATTTATAATTACTAAAATTCATAGCTACATCCAAAGATTTGATCCTGACTAAGGTACCTACTTTTCATAAGAATTATGAATTGGAAATTGGAAATAAATATTAAGACTTATAAAAAGTGTTTTTTTTCCAATATGTTAGCACCTAAACCTTTACGAATACAATAAGATGTACGTATGCTTACGTAAGTTTATCCAGACAGAATACCCTATACCTACACGTACAATTACGGTCTGTTAATTGAGTTGCAAGGGGAAACCACCCTTAGTTACAGGGCATATACACAGACATATAGTCCTATACACAGACGGCTAGACGGAAGGGTTGTTAATGACGTTGGTCAGATCAAAGCAGTGTTTCGGACATTTTGGAAATTAATAAGGGGTGCAATATGGGGTTGTTATTTTGTAATGATGGAGTACTGTGTATCTGTTTACTCGTACAGGGGGATTGGGGGATGGTAATGACATTGAAAGCACCCCAGACGGATCAGCTTTTCAATTAATGCACTGATGGAGAGTATGCGTTTTGTGTAAACGTACTTTTATACGTTTTGTTTAAACGTTTCGCATATGATTACTAGTAATTCTTTCTTTTGCATACTGCATGCATAAGTATACTACACATTCATACCATTATTTGGAGACGGAGTCCACTGTAGGACATACGAGAAGGTCTCCCCTAATAGACGCCGCTCCGCCCGGTCTTGGGCCCAACGGTTCAATCCAACGGTATCCCGCTGTCTTCAAAAATATCATAAAATTGAAGTCTGTAAAAAATATTTCTTACTTTTAAGTGTGAAGTTGATTGTCACTTTTGTAAAAAATATTTTACAAGAGTGACAAAGAGTGACAATCAAAAATATTTTACTAAAAAATATTTATATTTAATCGTACTTTTGTAACAAACAAAAAATGAACATAGTGATAGAACGAAAATATAGAACCGAATCGATTTTTAATTTTTAGTCGGTTAAAATACAAGGAACACAGAATCTTTTCTGATGTCGCTTAAGTAAATATTTTGTGTGTCAAAATAATAATTATGTATTCATTGGACGGTTAGTAATTTTAAAAAAGACGGAAGACAACGGTCAAGTACGTCAAAAACTGAAACAAAATGGCTGCAATTTCGAGCATAATCTATATAGACAGATGGACAGGCATTGAATATCAGTAAATTAGGGGACGATTGATCAAAGGGCTGTAATAGTATACGGACTGAAGGGCTATTATCTGCACGTGTTCATTAGCGGAGTATTGTATTCGGATTCTGTGTCTTTGTATACACTTTTATATATCCTATAGATACATTGATATAGACATATTTACAGCTCACTACGCGAACGGAGCAGTTTGAAATTTGCCATTTTTATGAATTCAGGGAATTAAAAAAAAACACGCCATGAACACTGCTATAAGTTTGAGTAATTTGTCATGCACACATAGACACACATGACGTGTACGTCACAGCAGACAACAGACAAACCGATGTGAATGTAGGCTCGTTGTATAGAAAGACTTGTGAGATACTGGGGTCCGTATAGTGGTTTCTTGAATATTGGAGCATACACTTTTCAATGCTAATTTGTATTTAGTAAATTAATTTTAATTTTACTCATTATACTATTTGTATCTGACGTTTTATTTTTATTTATTCTGCATTCTTCTTAAATCTGTTTTAAATTATGTAAATAGTTATTTTTAAAAATAAAATTAATGTTTAACGGTGTTTGTCCAAACATTTCCGTTTTTGCCACGCATCCTGTATGTACGATGTTATATACGGATGAGTACCATTCTGCATGTAAATGTATGTAGCCACATTGCAGTATGACGCATCAGACAGACGTCCACAGGGTGTAATGACATCGATCAGATCAAAGCGTGTTTGGGCAGTTCGGAGATGAATAAAGGGTTGTGGTGCAAGAGGGAGGCTGTAGCACATACAGACAGAGGTATCGATACAGTTATATTTATATTGAGTTACGTTATGATGGGGTGTTGTTATTTTTGCGTAGGAACTTATTTAAAGAAATGGACTTTTGACCATTTTTGTCTCGATATTTCCTACAAATTAGTTTATAATTCGAAATTATACCTGTTTCAGATATTTTAGTGTATGATGGGGGTGTAGTTACTTTTGTGCGAGGAAATTAATTTGTTTTTGCTAATTAAATGCCAGTTACCGAGCTCCACCCTTCTTTCTAATTAATTGTATCTAGTAAAAGAAATAGGATTAATTTTTGAACATTAAATAAGTAGGTAAATAAATAATAAACTAGAAAACCGAACTAAAACTAGTAAATAAATTTTAACAAATATAAATAAAGAATAGTATAAACAAGAAAAAAAAATATTTTCGTTTGGTTTTATACAAACAAATTACACATTACGGTACTCAACTGTTACAATGTAAAGTTTATTGTAAATAACGCTATCCATCACGTTTGCAGACGATACAGATTCTACATAAGTAGTATATAAGATGGTGTCTAAAAGAAATACCAGAACCTAAATTCATAGGTATAATTTAAAAGAAGGACCATAAAAGTTCAAGACTTAAGTTACTCGTCTCAGTAGTCACATAAATAACGAGTGGAAGTGTTTCTCAGACCGACGGATTTACTACTCTCTTTTATAGATAAAAGAGTATTCCTCCAATATCCACAAAAAGGATCAATCCCCTTATAAGGATCCTGTCTCAGCGCCAACGATCATCTAAATGCTAATAGTGTGTGTAAACAAGTATATTTCGCTTGATGGGTGATTTATTTTCGACGTCTTCTAACGCTGTCATGTTCTCGTTTTGTTTTACATAAATTTATCGTCTGAAGCTATGTGTTTGATAATGATGTGAAATACTTGGAAAAATTACAATATAACTTCAACCTACATAAGAATGTTGGAGCAGTAATGACTATTAAAGCTTGTGATTTTACATTTGCAAGGATAAACTTTGCGCATCTTGATACTTATGCACTAAATTTACCAACGATTACAGATTACCTATATCTAGCACTATTTCTACTTAAATTTAAAAGTCTGGGTGATTAAGTAGTTGCCATGGCCTAAGTACGGTGCGGTGGGTTCTAAATTCGATTACGAGCAGATATTATAATGAAAAAAAGGTGTCTAGTTTTTATATGAATGTATTTTCATGGTACCTTCAATAACTAAAAGTTAATGAGGGGCTAAGATAAACTAAGTAACGTTGAATAACCTCATTTAAAAATCCTACTAGTGTGTATTTTAAATGTGAAAGCTTGGGAGGATGGATAGATGGATGTTCGATACACTTTCATGGACTAAGGCCTACATCCCTCTCATTAAGAGAAGGAGACCCGACCCTGTAGTGAGTCATTAATAATGGGTTACTGGCAGTGCGCGGGCAAAGTCTAGTCTTAATATAAATAGGTGGCAAATTCAAATATTTCAATGCTATCGCCCATCGCCGAGTATGAAACAAGTAATATCGTCTGTATTTACGCAAAATAAACCGTAGACTAAACAAGATGCACTGATTAATGGCGATGATTTCGTCTGAATAGACAACAATCGTCTCAATCTGAATGGGTTTGTTTCTTTTATGAGTTTCTTGAAAAATTGAGGTGGAACTCAAGTGTATTGTTGTCGGTTATCATTTCGATATTGCTGAAGACAATAATTTTTAATATTGACGTACCCTACATAATAAGAGGGTTTGAAATACGTCTTTCTTTTATTCCGGTGATTTTATTATTTATAAGGGAATCCTAGCAACTGTAGTATAGGTCTAAATATAATTTGTAACGGGTTACGTTATGGTGTGTAATACCATGCCCTTCATGTCTTGTGTATCGGTCACACATGTCACTAACATGTGATTGCTGGAGATACTTTTGTGGCGATCCTTATCCTTAAAAGAACTAATAAAAAAATTCTGATATGCGTATTAACCTTGGATAACACTCCTGTCGTTTTGAGGTTGGAGGATGGACACAAATTTGGGCTGTTTTGGCTCAAGACATCCGGCTTTCTGATATTTTAGATGGATAATTAGGTATTTATTTAACTTGGTTATTTTCATTTGACACAACATTGCAACATTATCTTCTCTCCTACTTTTGGGAACATCTGCTAAGCATTAATTCTTTCCCATCCGTTGCTCAATGTTTTCTCTCCAATTCGTTTCTCAAACAAAGTTACAAATTCTTATAATTTCACAGTAAAAGTAAACGGATAATCCCCAAAGATAAATTCCAACAAGATATCTTAAGTAAACTGCCCAACAACAGAGATTACAGGCTGGATGCTATAAAACTTGAATTTTAACTAGCAATAAGCGATTACGAAGAGATCCAGAAGAAATGAGATCTGAAAAACTTCATCCAGAATACAAAAGGTCTGAATAATAAAAGATTTTGAATTCTCGAAGGACTGTTGTCGACTTTACATCGGATATGTAAAGGACATGTTTCACCGCTACTAAAAGAACTAGAAAATTATTCGAAAGTTGCAAAATAATCCGTACGTAAATTTGAACGAAAAGTTACTTTATCAGCTATTAATTATACCAGCACGTAAATTATGGTGGAGAGAAAAATGGAAATGGGAAACATACGCATACCTTATTAAGTTTCGGTAAGGCCTTAAAAACAAGGATGTAGTGAAATTTGTAATTATAAACGAATGAGCACATGTGAAGCAAAACACCAAAAATTAATTATATTTTTAGAAATTTTACAAATTATAATGACGCACACACATCACTGAACAAACGCCTTCAACAACTCACGTAAAAAGAAGAGGCTATAATAAAACTAAGGAAGACTAAATACTAAAATTGTACAATTTCCTCGTAAGAAAAATAAAAATAGAAATAAGCTGTATAAAATGACAAGGCTTCAAAGGAGTTGGCTGTAACCGAAGCGAGTCTCGTTAGCGAAGAGTGACAGTGAATTGCTAACAATATCTTTAAGCAATTCCCGCTCATTATCTTAAACGACACTTGTTCCTTTTTCAAGTAGGAAATGAAAGCTTTTAGAGGCATCTCGATCAAACTATGTTTTGGTCATTTAAAATTATAGAACACGCGTACAGTACTGACCGCTAGATAACAACAAGAATAGGCTTCGTCTGCTTCTAAAGATTCCTAAAACTATTCTGGTTGTGTTGTTATCAAGGACTAGCGATCGGGAAATCGATTTACAGGCCCAATAGGTGTTATAAAAAGCGAATAATATGTCCTTCATAGGATAATTGAAATGATGAAATGTAATTTGGGGTTTATATCTAAGTTTAAGCATGTACTTCTTAGTTTTTCTGACATCCAGGTGTACTTTCCATGTTATTGATATGGGGCTCTAGCACAGCAGCGTCGGCTTTAAATTCTAAGCAGGATTACTGAATTCGTGAAAGTTTTGGTCTTTGGTGAGCTCTTACATGTAATTGTTGGTTGTTGTGTAAATTTATTAACTAAAAATAAACTATCGCTTACAGTTTATCCACTGCGGTAGAGTTTAGACAAAAGATGTGACCGATCGGACATAATCTGGAAGGCGTCCTTTCTGCCCGGCTCAAGAAATTGTCATGACTGGTCAAGATAAGTTGATTAGAGAGCCTATTTCGGTTCGGAAAATATCTTTTTATTCAAACCTCTAGGGAGTATGAACAAGGATAAAATATCGAAGTTGAGGTAAGGGCGTATTTAGGGAGCGAAGCGAGGGAAGGTCGAAGTGATAACCGTGTATGGAATCGTAAGTCGTTTGGAGGTAGGATATATTTTGAATCCTAATCAATAACTTTAGGATAGCCTTGCGTTTTCGAATTTTCTTATAAAGGTAAGGTCAGAGACGGAGAAGGACATTTTATAAACATAAGAGCAGTTACATCAACGCACCAAAAGAATACTTCAATAACGGAACCGCTCTTTATTATTTATACCTTTATACTTCTTTAAGGTTACCCAATGTCTTAATAGCCATGTCACGCGCCTAATTTTTATTCGTACAATATTATTGGATACATTTGCATCATTTCTCATAAACCCTTCTTGAACGAGTCCTTGACCTTTAGAATTGGGACGTGTTTTGGATGGAATTCCAACTTTTTTTAGTCCAACTTTTGACAGTTCTCTAGACATTAAGCTTAGATACACCCACGGACTTTTCACGTTAATACCCAGAGAAAGTTTCAGACGTATCGGGTGAAATGTGGGCTAGTAATACAATTTTTATTTTTGGGTTTCATAATGTTTGATATTTTTTTAAATCAGGGCTGATACCGAGAAATCGTTAGATCTCCTACATTCGAAAAGTTACGTAGGTATAAAATATATAGCAGGTTTTAGTTCGATTATTATTATTTAGACGACCTGAGTGGCACAGTGGTTAAGACACCGCTGCGTTGCGCAGAGGGTTCGATTCCCAGCAGAGCAGTCTGGGCGTGTTGACTTGTGTACTTTTCTCATGTGTCCCTGGCACCCACGAAAAAGGGAATCCTAGTGTGGGGCTATAAATGTAGATCGTTTTTGATTTATATGTTTTTCATTAGTATCTAGGTACTGGTAAAATTGAGTACATATTCGAATGTTCCAAAAAACTGCGACGATGGTCAATTTCAATATCCATCATCTCATTTTTCTTATTTCTGATAAACCCTTCTCCAGAGTCTTTGACCTTCAGAACTGGGCCGTGTTTTCGGATAGAATTTAATAAAAAACCACAGATAGGATAAGGGACGACCTATTATAGTCCCAGTGTAACGTACATGAGGCGCGGTAAAGGACTTATTTTTAAATTCCAACTTTTTTCGGTCCGACGAATTTTGACGGTTCTAGCCACACTTAGATACACCCACGGACTTTTTAGGTTAATACCCAGTGAAAGTTTAAGGGCAGATGCCGTAGGTACAGAAAGAAATGTGGCAATGTTGGGTAATTCGATTTTTTCTTTTTATGTTTCAAAATGTTCCATTTTTTTGTTCCAAATTCAGATAACCTTACCTAAAGTCGTGTTGTCCTCCTAACATGAGATAATAATAATAATATGAATTATTTTGTACTTTTTGTGAGTTACTAAAGTAGGTAGGTACTTAATAAGAAAGATTTAACGAACTATGTACTACATAATATAGTTATCTACAGTTTCTATGAGTAGGTTTCTATGTTTGAATAAATTTAGGAATCATACCTAATATTTCAAAATCATCTAACAAAAATCGACAAAAGCTTAGATAGGTAAATCGGAATATTTCTCAGGCAATTTGTCAACGTTAAAATCAACGCGATAATATATTCCAACGTATTAATAAAGATTGTATAAATCGTATAAATAATAAAACGTAACAGATGCTGTGACGTATTTTTATACCAGTGTCCGTGGCAATGACCGCCGCTGACGTGCCGGTTCACGGCCGTTTGGAAACTAACGACATTGTCTGCCAGTGGAACATCCTTGTCCGCGTTCGCGTTCGAATTTCAAGTAATGAAAGATAATTTCGGTCTGCCATATCGGAAGAATGCAGTGAGGACTTTGTTCACCCTGTATTAGAAAATAAATAAACGGTCGGCCGTCGGGGCGCAGGGCGCACGCTCACATAGACAACACGCACACACGCCCGCGACAGGGCGGAGGAGGGCGCTACACTCGTTCACCAGTCTCGCGCCGTCTGCCGCTGGAGTCGGACGCCAGCTCTTTACTTCGTTGCGATCGGAAAATAAACTAGTTTTGCTCCGGAACGACCGGCTATCCCATTGTGCGTTAAAACGTTGTGGACATAAACGAACTGTGTTGACCGTGTATTATCGGTGCGTATCTCGAAGGAATAAACTCGGTTCTATTTTCTCACCGCGTTTTCAAAGTGTTTACATCTTTATTAATGGCAGTTACATGTTTTTGTTTTTTCGACTCCCTCCGTCCGGTAGGGCCTCTAAATATACGGGTAGTTATGATCCGGAGGGCGGTGCATTAATACAGTCCGTTTCTATTTTCAGATAAACTGTTCGGTTTGATCGGAAGCCGTTGACTTGTGTAACAAAGGTTCGGTTAAGGTGAACGTTCGTGTGCGCAACGAATACAGGTATGTACGGTAACTTATTTAGTTTACTTATGGTGTAACCGCTTTAAAATTTAAATTGTACGCATGACTAATCGTGATTATGTCGAGATTAGGTTTCCGCGAAGCGTGTTTTTCCCCTTTTGGGTCAGTGACCTTAATTTTTCGGATCGTAGGTAGGTAGTTCGGAATTTTTTTGTGCTACACTCACCTGTGACTTACGTAAGATATTTTGCGGTCTCGCATGTAATTAACAATTGTGTTGCATATCAAACGGTGGGGAGCTTAGTGACTTATGTAATTTGTAACCTTTTGTCTGACATTTGATAAGGCCTTTCGAATGGCCGAAACGTTACCTGTTGCGTCTAGACTGTAGAAAATCACATTTTTATTTTTCAACGGGTCTAATGACTTCATAAGTGATTTGAAATTCGAATTTCGAGTGCACTAGTCGAGACGGTTATCTGTTCGTATTTCCGTTACGGTGTGTGTTAGTGTTGTAATTTTGATGTGAACATAGTTTATTATGAAATAGTGACCTAACGCTGACATTGCCTGTAAGAGTGTCGTAATTTACTTCACCATTGTTCTAGCTTGTAATTTGCTAAATAACGATGATCGGTATCAATGTTGCCATTGGTAATTAATGATTTTTGCGCAAGTTATCTACTTGCGGATAGATTTTTGCCCGATAGTGAATTATGCACGAAGTCATGTCTTTAGATTTCAAATGGTTTATAATGTGTTGCAAATGTTTCTTGCTAAAATAGCGCTAACGTTTCAACAGACTAGGGTAGGTATCTTAATCTTTTTATGTGTAGGTAGGTAAAACCTCGTCGTTCAAATTTCACTAGACATCGCAATACTAATGTCAGAATAATGTACCTCTACCTACCTACTTCCGGACAATATGTATAGAAAAACGCGCTCTTAAATAGGTAAGATAGGTGAGCATGTACCCACATAGTAACAAAAATCATTGAACCTCTAATCTAAAGGCTTTGATTAGTACAGTATTTTTTTTTACTCTTGCCCTATTTTGGTAAACAATCTTAGCACTAATTACTTTTTGTTGAAAAAAAGTTTAAAATTGCTCTAGAAATAAAATAATACTTACTAGAAATTTGTTTTAGCATGCAATGTCACTATTTGTTTTTAAATCTCTATAATTTTGTGTCTGTGTTATTTTTGAATCGCAAATTAAAATAAAAGGACATGCTTAATTGCTTATTATTGTTTACCAAATTGGACAAGTGTAAAACGTATAATCCATACTTCCGGACATTATAAAAAAATGCATTCCATAATAGATAAGATAAATATTATGTACAACATAGCATAACAAAAATCACTGAACCTCCCGTGAAGTTATAACTACTAGGTACCTACCTATATTGATAGAGGCCTACAGCCGTGCCTACACTGCTTACAGTACAGGCTATCACATCTTTGTGTAACACCTCTTGGTTGTAACTTATCAGACGTTCACTGGACATAACCAACCACATAGAATACCGCAATAGTAATAGGTAAGTTACGTATTTTCGGTCATTTAAATTCACTACAAAACCTCGAATGATTTGAGGAAGCGTTCTAAATTTAAAAGAGATAAGATAGGTGGGTATTTACTAAAGTTGACTGAAATCGGTTTTATATCTACCTATTTAGCGGTGATAGCCCAGTAGCTAAGAATTCAACTCAAAGATATGTGAAGTCCACTTCAAAGCTCGTAACATTTCTCTGGACCGAAATCTTAATCTCGACATCAACAAAAGTACCTACCAGTTCTGATGCATTTATACCGAATTCAATATAAATAAAATCTTGATATTACAATATAATTTATGTTCTGTTTCTATTATAACAATAATAAAATTAAGAAACATACAACATAACTACTTATAAAACTTTAAGTAATGATAGAATTAAGAAACACATTAATATTATATAACATGCGTGAGAGATGTGTTGATAATGTCTAAAAAATGTGTAATAGGTACGATGAAAAACAGGCCACCACAAATGAATGATATATCCGCGGCAAATTTACTCCAGGTAGGTAGTAATATACTATACCCCATATTACGTGCGAGTACTATGTAGTTGCTAAGCGGTACACCCTCTTTGTTTGAATGTAAAGGGTGAAAACACGGTGTCATTGCACTGTGCGCCGGGCCTTATTACTTGCAAGGCAACTAGCCTGGAAAAAAGATTCGTTTTTACATACAAGCCCTATTAGATATAATAGGCGTCTAAAATTAAGGTTTATGTATTTTTTTTAAATATTAATAGAGTAGCAGCCATGGGCAGCCACGCCCGCATCCAACCTGAACGCAACCAGCTGAAACACAAGACACTAAGAATATCCCGCTTTACGGCGGCTTAAGAGATTGGCGGTAAAGTAGGTACTACCCCTGACGAGCCTCTATCGAGCTTTACCACCTAAAAAAATAAATTTAAGTATATTTTCCCCAGCCCAGTTCTCAAGGATTGTGATATAGGGTAACTAAGCGCCCAACTAAAGAAGGCTGTGATCATATGACCAAGTACGAAATCATTGACGTGATAAGTGTAACGTTTCATTACTTATTATAAAGATAAAAAAATTAAACAATGTTCATTAAAACGCTTACTTTACAAGTTACATTCCTTATTTTATAACAAGTCTTATAATCAATTCATCTAATAATCTACAAAACGTTTTAAACATGCTAAGTTATTCATAAGAGAGTATTCGATTTCAATGCTTTATTTGGTTTAGAACATTATAATTATAAAAAGTATATGATCGCGGCCGAGATTCATAACAAAGAATAAAAAGGCGTAGGTACTTTTAACCTTAACAGGCTGGAAATAAAACCCATATTGCCTTGAAAATTAAACAGGTACATTTATGGACCCACAACCTCAAGTTTGTGTACAAATGCAAAGCCCCTGTCTTCGTTGATTGATTATAGCATACTTACGAGAGATAGTTGGCTTATCGTCACAAAGGAGTCTTAAAGTATCTTCTTTGTAAGTTTTCCTTAGACTTGAAACCTGTTATCGACCCAAAATACGAATGTGAAAAGAGGGCCAAGTCAATAAGTAATTACTATACGTTTAACAAAGCATTTTGTAAGCTGATTTCAAGGTCCTAACGATATAATATGTAGAATACAAACAATATAAGGATAATTAATAATTAATATAGAAAGGACACCACTTGCATGGGTGTACTCGATATTGGCCGGCGCACTATAGTTTTTGTTGTGGTAGGTTAGTAAGTGCATCCATCGACCAATTTAGAGTCAAGGACTTTGCCCAGGTACAAAGGACAACTAATTAATAAAAACCGTAGATAAAAACGAATAAAGGACACTAAAATCGCCACAAATTTATTGGGACTATTAAAGACAAATTCAGTGAATCACAAAAAAATTGTTACAAATAAATCGAATTAAATCGAAGCATAGATAAAAAAATATAATTTGAATAAAATTTTGTGTTATTTGCATAAAGATTATATTGAAAAAAAATTGTACAAAAAAATAGGCTAGCTTATTTTATTTTAAATTCCAGTAGTTATACAGAATTTTTGAATCTATAATACGAGTATGTTGTTGCAAACTACTCCAACGTTACAAACAATCCACGTTGTTTAATAATTCTAGAGTAGAATACGTCGCATTGCGTAATGGCTAATCCTGACTGTTTTGTACTGCGGTTGGCAAACCACAGTGTCATACGGTTCAGCTAGACCCCCCACTCCTCTTAAATCTCATGTAATTAAGGAACACCCTCCCATTATTTACGAGAGCTTTTTAGGGAGAAACGGAAGGGTCTTGGCAGAAATCACGTATTTACATACTTTACAAAAAACACGCCTGCAGGCGAAATAATGCTGGCAGAAAAAAAAGACGACAAACTGCATGCCATATGAGGTAATCGAAAACTTTTCCAAACTTTAAAAAAAAACTTGGATTAAATTTTTGCATTAAAATACATATTTTGTCAAATCTCACCTGACATTCGTGAGATTAGCAAATGGAGGAGGTGGTCGAACAAAGTTTCATGACATGTTCCTAAGGGGAGATGGGAGGTCGAAAAATCGAAATGATCACCACACGTAATGGACGCCCTTAACGTTTCTTACCTGAGCCATTTCGTAATTTATCTGTCTCATTCATATGCCAAACGATGTTTTTGAGTGATCACCACGGTCATCATCGTTCCATAAGCGCACCGTTAAAAACACCACGCTTAACAGACCATTTCCTCCCAAATGACGTGAAAAGAGACTTATCTTCCACTGCCATATAAATCCAAAAGTGGATATCTGTGCGCGACTGCCGTTGTAAATTACACCCTAATGCTAACAGACTAAGTCAGCTTTTTGAATGGCACAGCTGCAGGTCAACGTGGCTTGCACTCGGCTGCCTGCCAGGTCCCAGTTACTGACCTTGCCCAATATTAGTGGAGATACGCTTAGGTCTGTTGCAGTTGTAATTTATATTTCGAATAGTCAGCGATTCTACGTTTAAAAATGGTATTTGAAAATTATATTTGAATAGTATTCGCTGATATTTTTCGCGATCCTTTGTACGCCTTAATTCGACTGGACAGACTATCATACATGAGTTAGTATAAAAATAGACTGGTGAATTACTATTTCAAAAATCCTGAAACCATGACTCGCTCATGGTTCCAGTCAGTCAGTCGTGGTTAGTCATGACTAATGGACGTCTGCAAATACTGGAGGGTCTAATATTAACAAATTACTTTCCCATGCCATTACAAGGGACACACGACCGTTAAACCACATCCTTAGTTAGCTTGGTTAGGTAACTGTCACACTGTAAACTAACGAAAGGAAAAGATAAAAGACAGGGATACTTTCACCGACGAATTTTTTATTCCTCATGAGTAGCGATTGAGTAGAGATTTATCCTTTATTTCAAGTTGGATGTGAGCGTCCATGGGCTGCAGTGACCACTTAACATGTAGCCTGCATGACTGTCTGATAATCAATTACGAAAATTATTTAAATCAACAAAAAAAAAACGATTGATACCGTGAATTCTGTTTACTATTTTGGCCGAATTACTTTTTCGCGTCAAGAATTTGCTGAAATTGATTCAAAAGGAGGGCCATGATTTTCGAAAACAAGGAAATTTCCGTTTTTGTTCCGAACATCGCCATTCTGGCAAAAGTACACACGATTCGTGAGCACAACCCTTATTGGTTAGTTTGGCATTGACTGCGCTGTAGGTTCACGCGATTGGTTCGTCATTCAGGTCGTCTATTGGTCTAGTGCGTACGCACTTTTTTGTCTTTTCTTTTTCGCTTCGCTTCTTCCTTCGCTGACAGTGAGACACTTCATACAACAAAAGGCCCGGAGTGGGTATAATTAGGCCCAATCATTCAATTAAGTGCGCTGGGGTGACCAGCATGGGTGTCAATGCCACCCCTTTTACTCTTGTTTGTCTGTTAAATGGTGGTCTGTACTACTTGCGTACTGTCTGCCTAGCAACTGATACTTTAATAGCTGGTCGGAAATACCCCTCGACTAATAAAGGATTGTAGGAACCAAGTAATATAGGCGGTAAAAATAATGTATGTACGAGTAGTAAAGCCGTGGAGGTATCCTTCCTACCGCCCCTTTTAGAACGCGACCCGAAGATAGATATTACGCTTGAGAGTTATTGTTGCCGATGAAATAACAAGGCTTTCCTCTTGTCCACTTACAACCTGAAATAGTACTAGTCTTTTTTGAGGTTCAGTGTGTTAAATAATCGTTAACTACCTTTATTTTAATTGGATACTTGTTTTTGATCCGCGGCAGCGGGGCGGGTGGTACCGCCCTGTCCCTAAGCAAATAGAGCTTTATTAAAATAAAACAATATTATATAATTAAATAGAGGTTTAGGTTACTACTAGACAGTATTATTACTAACCATAAATTAGTTTCCTAATAAAACCTATTACTACAATAAGCTTAAACTACACATTTATTTACTTAGCAATAAAATGTTAACAACACCTAATTGTTTGATAGACATGGGAATGATTGACATACGATAAAATTTATGCTAGGTATTCTTATTAGTGTTGTACAACTTAAAATATAGACGGATTAGAATCTAGAATTTACCTTACTCAAATATAACAGCAACGCTTAAAATTAAATCCATTAAATCCAATTAAATCACAGTTCAGGATAGCCACTGTCGACCTTCAACACTGTCTTTGGTATCCCAAAATGGCCATAAGAAGTTGAAATCACTAACTCTTCGAGGGGTTATGAGGGTGGCAATAGCACCTCCCTTTCTAAGCAAACAAAGATTGACAGTGTTTTCTAGAAAGACATAGTTAATAATTTATTTTTCCTATTAATTATCTAACTTACCTACTACCTCTAAGAGCTATTGCTACAATAAGCAGTTACTACTCGTACTTACTAAGCAATAAAACGTTTACAACACCTAATCGTTTGATGGACATGGGAATGACTGCCATACACTTTATACTTCATACTTCTTGCATCGCCTAGTGTAATTTGACCCCTCGATGTCCTTACTTTTCCAATTGAATTAGGGTTGCCACATTTTGAAAAGGATGAATGATGTACGAGTATGATCACTTTTTTTCTTTTGTCTTAAGAATGAAATGCTCATATAACACTAATCTCTTTTCTAAGAGACTTGAGACGCTGACTTAACCTTCCTTCCTTCCTTTCAGCCGTTAGCAGTCCACTGCTGGACATGGGCCTCCACAACCAACACGACAAAATTTAAACGCTGTATGGAGCTGTCCTTATTGAAATATGCACTGATATACGACAAACGTTTTCATATGAGTAAATTTTGGACACAATTAATTTCATATTGTAATTCCCATAAAAGAGTGCTTCCAGAAACCTCATAGAAACGCAGATATAAAAAGAAAGTCAACAGTCAAAACAGTGATGACGTCATAAGTCGGGTCCTTTACACAAAATATACGTTTTGTATGAAGAACCCAGATTATGACGTCATTTTTCGTTTTTGACAGTTCAATAAAACTATCTCAATTGACTAGTCCACAATATCCCACAGTGTAAGTAGTGAGAACTTAATAGTTTAAAAGTGTTTGGATCTTGTACCAAATGCTTACATCCAAACAAAATACTAGGTGTATCTATCTATCATTGATTGAAGGAATGGTAGGGGAGGTAAAATTACGCTGGTTTCATTCTCAGCTAGTCATTATGTGTGTTACCTTTTTTCTTTGTTCAGGTAGCGTAACGCCATGCGAGTCGGTTCTCAGGCCTATGGTCCGTTTGTATCGATTTAGTACTTGCGTGAGTCAGATCTTATACATAGTAGTCGGCACGAGTAGTGAGAACGATCTTTATTGGTCGGTTTGACAGCTCGTCAGTGTACGTCGCCCATTGGTCTAGCCCGTTTTTTCGGTTGCTGTACATTGATCGAAAACGTCCCAACATCCCTCCCACTGATCATATTGTGCTCACGACTGCTGTTGAAAAGATTTTACTGATAATTTTGTGCTCACGACTATTGATTCATATCATAATCGTATCATATTTGTGTTTTGTTTGCTTTAGTTTTGTGTATTTTGCTGCTGAAAAGATTTTCCCTCGGAAATAGTTCATCAATAAAAAAATCTGTCCAAAAATTATTCTCAAATTTATGCGGATAAAACCTTGGCCATAGCTTGTTTAGTCTCAACTTCGAGTCTTGTTGTAAATGCTTCAAGTCATTGTATCAATGCTTATTAATTCTCGTGTACATACTAAGAAACTATAATTAAGATCAATTATCAACGTCTTATGTTAATATTAGATATAAGTGTCATCAAATACGTTCCTTACGTTTAATCAGTTCTGTAATCGATCGGATCATCTCACACAAAGTGAAACAACGGATAATATTATTACTGTCCATGCTTTGTTCGTACTGATTTAGTACTCGCGTGAGTCACTGTGGATTACTCACTCGCTCTTTGTTGCTTCTTGCAGAGGCAACGAGTTGCTACAAGAATGTAGGGATGCACCGACCTATAATATGTAATGTTCGATAATTTCGACGCTAATATATCGATATTTTTATCATTACTGAACCATCAAAGATACGACGATAAGTGTAGATTTTGAAATCCTTTTAATTTTATGAACCAATTATAATTTTTTGTCACTGTTATCGTGGTACATTTTTAATTACGGTCTGTTTTTTGTTGAAACACTAGGCCGTAACTCGCTGTGATAGTATAATTTATGAAAGGTATCGATCATAAGCAAAAGAAAACTATTATTGTTACGTATTTGTTTCGTATTCACCTCATTATAACGGCATTTAATATTTTTAGGGTTCATAATAGCGTTAATAATATTATCAAGTATCGATATTTTCAGGCCTGAGCACAGAATACATAATATGGCCTTAGCAATAATTATCGATATCCGTATCGATATTTATCTACTGCATCCCTACTCTTGGTGACTGCGATAAACGCGCCGATGCGTAATACTAATAACTATAGCGTTTTCCGTTCATTCCGGTTAAATATTTGTTTGCTTGTTCAGAAATAAACTGCTTTGTATGTTGTTATCGCTGTAAACACTCTTGTTAGTACGTTTCTAATGTTTAATTTTTTTTTAAAGATAAGCAGTCTGTGGTGAGAAAAAAAGTAGGTGGTGGTGAAGCGGCGATAGATTATCACCGAAGGTTGACCAATAAGTTAGAATTTGAACCTTTGCCGGATTATTGGGTCTCTGTGTATCTTGCCCACTTTACTTTGCGGCGCTACACGAAACAACGCTACAGCTATGCTACTCGTCGAAGTATGAAATTCCACCTTAACCGCTGTCTTTGACGGTCCCCATAGTTCGTTTTTCACGCACGTTGTTGTCTTATGTATTCACAGGCCGATAACGTGGGGTTCTTTCCTTTGAAGGTGTAAAAAGAACTCTTCAAACCTGGTAATGCACTGATGCCATCCCTGGTGTTGCTCGTAACAGGTCGATGGTGACCACTAACTAACCATCAGGTGGCCTATCTGTTTGCCTGACCTTTTTCCTTCTTAATTTGTATACCTGAAAAGGTGAATATGGATTGATCAAAATGCCCTGTAAAACCAATAACTTAACCCATATTGGAGCAAATAAATGATTTTCATTTTCATTTAATCTATGTATACAGAGAATATACGTCATATTCGTATTCCTTGCAAAATAATCCAATACGTAGATGGACTTTTATTTTTATAACTCGTATGTGCGTGTGTACATCGGATTCGTTGCCAACATTCGTTTTTTTGCTCCAGCGAATATAATAATATGGAAACATCGCGATAAATGTTATGTTTACTCGTCAAATAGTTCGCCTTTTACCCGATCGTTATTATTAGTCGCCATTAATGTTTAATATCGGCGTAAATTCACATTTTATGAGCCATTCGTCATTATTGCTTACGGCATCGGATCCTACGGTGTGACGGCGCTAGATTTGTAACTTGGGTATATCTTAATTTTTCATTTGCGTTACGAATCCTAAAGGAATTCTTCTTTGTGTCCTTCTCCTTTCTTTAAAATAGGAAAGAAACAATTGGACATTTGTGAATTCATTAGATTTAGCCACATTAGGGAATATACGAACCAATCCCGTGAACCAACAGTAGGTACTATTCAACCACACTCACACATAGCACCGCGCGCCAAGATGAGTTGAATATCTGTACGTACTTTCAAGTAACCTGCTAATATGCGGACGCGATCCATAAAGAATTTCGTCCATTGACCTCTTTGCCTCACTGTCAGTTGTTGCAAACATTTCAAGAATTTACTTATAGATAAATTGAATTATTATTCTTTGATTATATATTGTGTATTTGTCAAAACACCAAATAACAATAGACAGTGCTATCAACATGAGGGCAGTCGAATTTTTTTGCTGAAAACTCAATATTTCTTAGATCTCATGACAAAAATGGCTAAGTTAAGCGGTTGAGGCCTTATAAGTATCACAAATTTTGCAATTTTACTTTCTTTTATGATTTATGCCTACTAGAGGCGCTGCTAATTTTCTCATGTGATATTCTCCCATTATTTACTCAAAGCCAATGAGAAACACATGCGCAACAACAAACTTAACTGTCCCAGATAAAAGGTTTATAATCCCTTAAGGCGTGCGTGTCGCACTATACGTTCGAGTGACAGAGATAGTTAATGATAGGTGGATGTACGAATTTCTTCGTGGATCGCGACCGCGGTGTATCAGTTCGCCATTCTACGAAGCATTGCAATGAGAAATATTTTCTCAACTATGCGAAACACCTTCGCTCCTCACCTTGACGATATTAACGCGCATTTCCTCGTTACTGATTTCGTAAACGTTCTGCGTGCTAAGGTGAGCATTCGATCTTTGCGCTTAACTACCTTTTTGTAGTACGGTAGTTACCGTCTCTTACCCGTTTTATGATAAAAATATTTTTCCCACAAATAACAACAGACTTAAGACTAAAAAGTAAGGAATAACTTTTAAAACTGACGCCACTGTTATGGTATTTCTAGATGGTGTTCTTCTAGGTTGGTTAGTAATGGACTTGCTGTAATTGTAAGAAATGTTATTTTTAAGTATTTCTTGAATAAGTTTCAATGTTCCTGTTCAAAAGTTCACATTGTGTCTCTGGAAACTAAAATCAGATACTCACCAAAAAAATGGACCAATCGGAATTACACCCTACCGATAAAAAAAATTACAAGGCCGTAAAAGCCATAGTCGTCGAATTTTTAATAAAAATGTGAAATTAAAATCAAATTAGTACATACACATTTGATTTTTACGTCGGGATTCTTCTTATTCGATATACTATACATTCACGTCATGGTGAATGCTCATGCATCTTGGGTGAACTTAGAAACTTACATAACTTTTCGTACGAATTCAAACCGTGTACCGTTCACGCTCGAATAACCCCGACATTGAAATACCTACTATGGGGAGCGCTCACACTGCAAGCGACTTTGTTGACGTACGACTAATTCGTACGCAGTGTGAGCGCTCTCATAGTATTTCTAAGGTGGGGATTGTTAGTGTGTGATCGTACATTAACGCACGAGTTGAATTCGTACGAAATCCCGTCCAACTGAGCGCGGCCTTATAATAAAGTCCTTACGAGTAAACGCACTGGAATCATCCACCTCGAGGTAATTAAACAAACGCCCATAGTCCCATACAGCACTTGTGTCAATTGACATCGTCTTTCGAAATAAAGTTTATTGCTCTCACACCATTTATAGAGGACAATCGTATATACCAATGACTTTTATATGACCAGACGGAGTGATGCAATAATAGAGAAAAAGTATAAGTGGGATCAAGTTTTTTAAACGCTCCCTTATTTAGGTGTCCCATTATTAATATCCTGATACTGCATACTGATAAGAAACTAGCTCCCGGCCACAAGGTTAAAATTGTCCAAAAATTACTCCTAAAATTGACTCTATTTGTGACAAGAAACAAACACACCCATCACATTAATTAATGAAAATATATTTTGGCACTTTTTTTGTTACTTTTTATTGAAATAAAACCCTTATTTTCTTCAACAGTCAATTTTATTGTTTTCTTTGTAGGAGGGGAGGGGGGATTTAATTAGTTAGTTAAGTGGTTCGCTGTCACCTGGAAACATTAACAGGCGTACGTGGAGCCGAAAGTTTGAGAAACACTGCCGTGGACAATCTTGGAAATCTTCCAGCTGGCCGTTCCTCATTTTAGACTGCATTTAGCTTATAATATAGTCAAAATACAGTCATATTCCTTTGGCTGTAATCCTGTTGGGAGTTAAAACTCCTTTCTTGCCAGTAACCCATTAATGACCTACTACAGGATCGGTTCTCCTTCTCGTAATGAGAGGGATGTAGGCCTTAGTCCACCACGCTGGCCTACTGCGGGTTGGTGGACTTCACATACCTTTGAGAACATTTTTTTTGTTGAACTCTCAGGCATGCCGGTTTCCTCACGATGTTTTCCTTCACCGTAACAGCAGGTGATATTTAATTTTATAAAGCGCACATAACTTTTTTACTAAGTCATAGGTGCGTGCCACTGGGATTCGAACCCGGACCCCTCGATTCGAGGTCGAATTCTAAGCCACTGGGCTATAACTCCATTCTTATTAATTATTAAAAGATGTTAGAGCCATGCCATAGAGCTCGTCCGGGGAAATACCTTACCGCCTCTCAACCCGTCGTAAAGCATGTTCTTTGTGTCTTGTGTATCGGCTGGGGAGGTACGGTTGCCGGGGACACTTTATTTGAGGCGAATCTTAGTCCTCATGAGTAGCAGAGCACTCGCATTCAACCTCGGATAGGATTTATTTCTCTAATTAAAGTTGGATGCGAGCATCCATGGGCTGCACCGACCACTTAACATCAGGTGGCCCGCATGCCATTTTGCTAATCAATTACTATAAAAAAATTAAAGATACGACGCGCACCGGAATATTGACCGGCTAACGATTTTCCGTACTGACACCAGTGTGAAAAGGTAAAGAGAGAAAGAGACAGAATGTATTAAATTCGTGTGAATATATTCTATATCAGGCTTCTATTCTATATCAGGTTCTATGTCAGGCACCTACAGTGCCTGATATAGAAAAAGAAAAAAGATAGACTGGCTTGGAGACTGGCTATATCAGCTTACAATTTATTGCTGAATTTTTCGACATTTTATATTTCAGATATTTCAGATTTTCTTCAAAACATATTGTTTACCTCAAACGACCTCAAATTATCTTGAAATTAAATTCAGTGGCTATTCTACGAAGGTGAGTAACCGAGATAATTGAATCCCATTATTTTCCGACTGTTCACAGCACCTACTGTAGTTCTTCGTACGCGCACGCATTGTCTGTCTGAAAGAGCAGGACGGCCAATTACTTTAGACGTGCGTGTGAGTGAGATAGCTTGATCGTGGTATGTGTACTTGAATGTTTATTTGCAAGTTTTAGTTCGTTTCATTTTTAGGCATAATCATTATGTTTAATCATTTGTTTTAGTTCTTATAAGTTTGGTAAAATTTTGCTGTTGATATAAAATTGTCTTTACAGAGAGACACAAACGTATTTAGACTATGATTTTAAGTAGTCGCTTTTGTTATTTTTTTTATTATCTCTCTATACCGAATTTAAAAGGTTCTGTGGGGACAAAACTTGTTATAAAAATATAAGTTATTAGTTAATTTTGTTAATTGCAGTAAGCTCATCTTCGGTTCGCCATTACGTGAATAAGGCAAGACAACTCGATCACGAAGTGACCTTAACCAAGGGCCCATATTTTTCGTCCAAGATTCTTTTAAATTCTTGGCATTACTTTATTTAGTTTATTATTATAAAAAATATTAATTAATTTGGTGGTAGAATTTCTTCCCTATTTGAAGTTGGATGCGGGCGTCCAAGGGCTGCAGTGACCACTTAATATCAGGTGGCCTGCATACTTCTGCATAATTCTTTGAGATACACACAAGACAAGACATGACGAACATGCTGCTTTTCCACGGCATTAGAAGCTGGCGGTAAGGTACCACCAACGAGCTAATATGGCTCTGTAGATATGAATAGAACTCAAACGTCCACGGAATCCTTCGCCGAATTCTCGCGATTATTATCGGAGTGGCACATGCGTTACAGACTCAGACAGCCATGGAGCAGAGAAACGTAGTATCGTACGGAGTTGTTGACCGCGGACGTAGGCCGTGCAATCGGTCAGATCCAAATGTCACGGTCGTACGAGCGACGGGAAAATGCGTCACGCTCGCAGATGAAAAAACGTGAGTCAGACGCTGCGAGTCGCGGAGGTTAGCGCCATCTTTTATCGTCTTGACGTACTAAATCGACTTTTTACGTTCGACTGTGGATCGGGAGTTATTCGCAGAGGAATATTTTTTTAATATTTACTTATTATTTTATATTACATGCTAACAGAAACATTACAGATAATTCCAAATCATTTGTGGAGCTGTTCTAAATACATTCCTGCTGATCTACGAACGTCCTCCGTTTTCGGGGACACTTCAAGCAATGTATTCATACACATACACTCAACCTCTAGCTACTAATAAATCCGCCAAATATTTGGTTTGAGGTTGATTCCTTTTTAAGTATTATGAAATATACATCCGTAAATTGAAAATCAGCACCATAAATAGACGTAGGAATAAATTGATTTTCTACATTTCTTCACGGTTAGTTATAACTAAATCTAATCAATCACATAGTGAAAATAAATTGAAATCATACGTACGTATGAAGGCACAAATTTCGTCATTCATATTGACATTATTAAGAAACGCTGATGACGTTTTTATAGTACCTACATGTAATGCAAAAGTGTATCGAATTGCTTTATCGCATTTGCGTAAACGTGTAATGAATGCTTATTTTATTTCAGTACTACTCGCGTACGCAAGTTTCTAGGCATGGCATTGAGATGCATACTGTAATTTGAAACGTCACTATTTACCGACTTCAAAGAAGAAGTTCAAAATACATACATACATACATCTTGTTAGGAAGCCGTAATAGACCAACATAATTATGTAAAAATTGTGCCGTTCTGAAAATATTACATGTACCTACATACGTATCGAATTGATAAAACCGTTCCTCCTTTTTTGAAGTCGGTAAATAGAGTTATCCAGATACAGATACCAAAAGTTATAAACAAGAACATTCCTCGACTTATGTCTGGATACGTATATTTATCAGTCTTTAAAAATTCAAAATCGTGACGCTAAAATGTTGGTACCTATTATCTTAACGCTCATACCGAAGCGACCTTGAAATTTTACTCATCGAATAAAGAACTTTCACTCAAAATTGCTTAATATCTACGTACTATACGTTGTACCAGCTATAAAGTTCACCCGCTTTAAATTAACTTTCTGTTTATATATACGGGCTCAAAAAGGGTCCAACCATGAACGCTTTTCTCACCGTCATCTCGAATCGAACGCGGCGTAGCGACAACCTTGCGAAAGAGAATGGCAATGACATTGGCTCGAATTCAACGCGGAAATTGGAAGGCTGGTCTTTAACATTCAGAGGCAGAAACGCGAACTTAATAGACTGCTGCGTGGGTTGGTAAATTATAGTAAGGATTTTTATTATGTTTTAAATCAATAAACAATAGCACTATTCACTAAAAGAAAATAAAAAACACCTGTCAAATAATGGAATTAATAATAAAATTAAAAAACATAATAATATTTAGATTATATTTAAAATATCGTGCAAAAATTTTTAATATTCCAATGTTTCTTTTTCAAATATTAACTTTTTTAAATCAGGCTTAGGTACAGCAAATAAATAATTTTTTAATGTTTAATTTGTTCTAGTCTTATTTCATATTTATTACTTTATAATGCTATCTTAAAAAGTATAAAGAATAAATCATTTTGATATAATTTATAAATAGGCTTGTTACGCAATACTTGAATAAACACAGTGTTTCTGCTTACCTACGAATTGTATTAGCCCACCGAAAAACCTTGCCAAGTTATTTCTCACTTACCCCAAAATATTGCTTGCAAAAACATCTTCGCAGCTGAAATAGGTGAATTTGTATCTCATTTCTCTCGCAGAGGGCTCCAGTAAAATTCGAAATGATATTCCTTTTATTCTTGCGCACTCGCATTGCTATATTTCTTCTCGTAAACTCGATATAATAACTACGGATCGACGTCCGTTTACGACTGTCAAAATCGTATTTCTAATAATAAAATGTCTCAATTTAGGCGGCCAATGTTTTATCGCGGGTATAAAGAGGGGGTATTAAACATTTTTATGGTTTGTTCGTGCATCATTGTAGATGGGGCAGGCTGATTGTAGTGTAGGCATTTGGAGGTTTCGAGGTAACGCGGTATCAACTTAACCTATTGTCGACCGAGTTTTAAGGGAGATCAGCTAATTGGACCTTCGTGACTTGAATACAAGGGGTTCATTTCATTGTTTTTTCTCGAGACCTGGGGAACAAAAAACATTGTCAACCGTTATCTTATACTCTAAAGAGTAAAGCCTACTAATGCCCCGAGTATGAACGCGGGTTCTTATAGTGATCGTATCGAGCTGCCATTCGTATGAGAAGACAGACTGTCATATACATTATGACATACTAATGACTACGTTAACACGAATACTTTGGCAATTTACCGTTTCGGAATATTCCCAATGCTTGATACATAGAATTGATTGACATTTAATAGAAACTGGTTAATGACACCCATTCGAACAGGAAGTTAGTCGTGTACCTACCGGAAAATTGTCTACACGTGGAACTACATAAATATGTATTTATGTACCTATATGTTAGATTACTGGGATAACTAGATTATTATTTTATTAATTGAATTGCCAGTAACCCATTAATGACCAACTAAAGGATCGGGTCTCCTCTCACAATGAGAGGGATGTAGGCCTTAGTCCACCACGCTGGCCTACTGCGGGTTGGTGGACTTCACATACCTTTGAGAACATTTTTTTTGTGAACTCTCAGGCATGCAGGTTTCCTCACGATGTTTTCCTTCACCGTAACAGCAGGTGATATTTAATTTTATAAAGCGCACATAACTTTTTTACAAAGTCATTGGTGCGTGCCACTGGGATTCGAACCCGGACCCCTCGATTCGAGGTCGAATTCTAAGCCACTGGGCTATCACCGCTTACTTGTATTTAATTAACAATGTCTACATGTCCGGTTGTCGAAAGATTAATTGATTTTTATTCATTTAAATTATTTTATAGTACCTAATTGAGTAGCAAACCGGCATGCCCGTTTGCGTGCATTCTGATGGTAAGTGAAACTACCATCAGAAACATGCAAACCCACACCCAACCTCAAATAGTGAGGAAATCATACCTCCCTGCCGAAACACAAGAGATGAAGAACAAAATGCTGCTTTACGATGAGTTAAAGGCTCACCATCTAAAGAGTTCTTTAAGTCTTGTGTTTCAGTGTGGTTGCTGAAAGCTTTGTTTGAAACGAACATCTTTATCGTCCAAACATGGCCTAAGATAAGATTTCCAACCAATTTGAGGAAGGTGTCAATGGTCTGCGATGACCACTTAATATCAGGTTGCCCATGTCCGTTTGCTACTCACACAATAAAAACGAAAACCATACTGTTCTTACATATGAATATCGTTTAGCTGATGCTAATATATTATGTATCTTGTTCCTTAATAATGACATGAATCAGATTTTTCATGAATCACGGTGAGGCATCACGGTATAAAATAATCGTATTTCTTAGTACCTACGTATCAGCTCTTAGATTACGCTTTCCCGGAATGCGTGTGTGAATCTTTTCTATCAAAATAAATACCACATGTTTAGTTTGCAAAAAACTCACGCCACACACACTACTTTAAGTTTGAGTACTTTGACATGCACACATAGACAAACATGACGTGTCCGTACATTCCGTTACGCGTCAAATTCAAATTTAAATAAAATCGAATTTCGACTACTTGCCGATCTCTTAGTATAATACTCGTAGCTTATAGGATTACCTATTACCCCAAGAATATAAATTCGCCTTCGGAGATACCTACTTCAACATAAAAATAACGCTTTACACATAGCCCCACACTAGGATTCCCTGTGTTGTGGGTGCCATGGACACACACAAGACAAGATCACAGCACACCCAGACCAGAAACAGAAATTCAAATTCATAATTCAAATCACTGCTCTGCTGGGAATCGAACCCAGGACCCTCCGTGCAGCGCACCGGTGTCTTAACCACTGCGCCACTTGGGTCGTAGTTTTAGTCAAATTATGTCCACCATAAGCAAAATAACATCTCTTATTAATATTTAAGAAAAATTCAATATAATTCCGCTAAAGGCTTGAAACAAGCAATTTCGCTGAGTTAGATTTACATAGACACCTAGAGCGCATTAGGCTTCTAACAAATTCGCGCTTTAAGTTAAGGGACCATTTTAAATTATAATGAAATACTTCATTAAGATTTAATCGTGAATTTTCACGGGCTACAATGTCATTTGTACTTCGAATTCAAATTTTAGGCCTTAATGGCATTTCCTTGTATTTTGTACACCTTGACAGTGTTTGATTACGGCAAGATAATGATGAATATAAAATAATTGAACATCAAGTGCATACCCAAAGAATTAAGTATCGGTTAGTGAATATTGCGAATATAATATTTGTAATTTGCATACACGTCGGGATTTTTACATATAACGGTACCTACAGAAAGGGTTCTTTTGATTCTTTGTGATGGAAGTCGTCTTACGTACCTAATTATGATGTGCTGAGCACGGTCTTTTTACCAATAAAACCATGTGCTGACCAATTGATGATAAAACTTTGCCTGTCTAGTTAAAAATGGGTGTGTATTTCTTGTGTCCCATAGGACAGCGAAGTGGTCAAAACTCAACAATTGGGTGTCTGGTAACTGTATTAAAACCATGTAACAAACACATGTAACCTGACTGAATGACACGTCGATTATTTACTTATCGTCCAAAATTTCGTTATCCATCGCTGAGTTGTAATTAGCATGCCCGCGCGAATTCGTATGCGAAGCACGACAGATGTTATCTATAGCGAATCGGTCGCGAACATAAAAAGCGGTCAATACACTCCGTGCGTCAAAGTGACAATAACATTACTTCTTTGTGTCATGTCGGGCACAGGTGGGTCGTTGACCCCTACCTCTGAAACAAAGCCGGTACTGAGATCTGTTTGTTTTGCAGGAATTCTCGTATGAGATAGAGACTGACCAAGTTAACACGACAGATAAAATTTTAATTCTTTTCAAGCTTGAATGTAACTTGATTTTCAAACATAAAAAATAATGAAAAGCAGAAAATTCTAGCCTAACGTATGCACTTAAGTTAAATGCAGTGTGTAGCAAGTATATAGTACCTACTGTGAAGATACAAAAAAATCTACTCGTATCTTGTAGAGAAATAGTGGTGGTGGAAAAAAATTTCGTAAAAGGTAACAGTATCAGAAAATACATCGGGAATGTCATAATTGTGGTTCTGGAACAGGACAGGTGTTGTAAGCAGTTTGAGAGAACAACGAAAAAATGTTGATAAGATATTCATAGGATGAGTCCACCGCAGCCCTTAACACTCGTTTCCATTGCCCGTGTTAAAAAAATGTCCGTCATCGACTTTATAATGTCACCAGTAGAACTACATTTACGAATATACATTTTGAAAGATTTTTACTAACCAGGAAATAAAGTTTGAATGAATGTACGAGTAAGTATCTTTTTCTTATCTCAATTATTATTTAACTAGTGATATTTTGTTTTTGTTACAGGTACTAACTACATCTCAATAAATTACTGTTTATTTGTGTTATGTAAGTAACAATTTTTAATAAAACAGGTTGAATTTAAACATATGGAGAAACGAAATTATAAAGAAATTGGTGGATACTACCTACACATAAATCACTGGGTTAATGTCAATGACATTCTAAAATCTGTTGCATTTTTAGTTTTTTTATTATTTAAATTTTTTATCCTACTTTTACTACAATTTTGTAATAACTTTAAATTGAATAAATTAGATGTTTTTTATTTCAATTTATTTAAAGTTGAATTAAAGTTAAATTTAAAATTCCGTCATTCGTCAGCCATTCACTTTAACATACTCAAGGATTTCAAGGAACAACAATTCCTTCTAGAACATTCGCAAGGAATTGTTCCATGGAGACGCACTCTCGACGATTGCGAGCTAGACGCAAGACAGTCCGTCTCTCTCTCTACCTGTAGGTTTTTATGTGGTTACCTGAGCATCCCCGAGGCTGAGTCATTGTGGGTTGCCTCGTAAGTGGTTACGGAGGTATTGGAATGAATTATCCATCTGTTGCTTGGATACAGTTGCTTTGATGTTTCCCTGGTCTTGGCTTGCGGTAACTCAATTATATCCTTCGTTCCTGGCTTACATTAGGGTAATACTCAGACTGTACCCCAGATTGATTGTCTTCTCTAAAATTACAAAATGTTTCTTCATGACATTCAAACATAAGCTTCTCCATATAAACATACCTACTGACATAGGTACCTGTGGTTAAGGAAAAGACTAACAACTAATAAACCCTTTCTTTCCGAGATAAAAAGTGGAACATACTTTTTCGTTTTCTTAAATATCCCCTAGCTATTTTGTTAAGTTTAGCATCACTGACCTAAGAGGGTAGTTAAATCTAAAAGTTAATATGCCCAACTGTGGGCAAGAATGTTTATTTTAAACAGTTTCATGCACAGAGAAGATGGAACTTTCCCCGGTAACGAAGTTAATAAGTTGCCTAGTTTATATGTAAAGTAAAAAGCACTTTAAAAGGTGGTGCATTTCTTAAACGCCTTACATTATACAGGCGAAGTTTATACGTAAAGTTATTCATTTTATTTAGTCCTTAAACCAACAGAAAGTAACTACAAAATAGTGTAAAAAAATCTTGTTTATAAAATATTAGATACTATTTTATTTTTTAGAAAACGATAATAATATCTAATATTCTCTCTCTAAGACAACTCTTATTTGTATGTAAGTGCCATTTCCGTAGAAAGTTATGCACCTATCTGTAATTATTTGGATGTAGGTACTCGTGTACTGTTGAGTCAGTAATTACAGTAATTTTGAGATAACGTTATACGCCACTGATTCTCAAGTTCCATGTGACGTAATGACATTACTGCTGACGAGACCTTTCGCATTATATACATAATTTTGTAATACTTACACTAGCTAATAAGCGAAGATGGTCTATTGGGTAAGACTTACTTCTTGTCGTAGAGATTCGGGTCCGAATTCCTGCGACACTAACTGGTAAGGATATTATTATAAATTTTGTAAGGCGAATGCGTTTTAAAAGTTAACTCTCCCCTGCTATAACGATGAAGAAAAACACGGTGAGGAAACCTGCATGCCTGCGTTCTTCATTAATTTCGTTTTAATATTAAGTATTTAGGTACTTTTTAATCCTTCTCTAGACCAAATATAAATCCCATGCTTATGAAGACGCGTAAAGCTAGTAATTTATATAACACCAGAGGAAGCTGACAGAAACGAATGTTCTATACTGCAAAGATATATACTAGTATAGTCCCTTGTGTCTCCCTAATGATTTATTCACGTGAACGTCAACATGCGACAAACGTAATTACGAACTTAGTAGTTTAAATGTCGCGTCAATTTAACGATGTCATCAAAAGTTTCGAAATGTTCCCATTTCTATACGTGGAAGGTATAACGACACATAAAGCAGATTACTCCCAATTTAGTTTTAGTTTTTATAGTTAATGAGGAACAGACATACCTCCTTGCGTTTTATTAAATTAAAGGTCACCTGCAAAAGCCATTAAAACATCGTAAGGAAACCTTCCTGACAATTCTCCATAATGTTCTCAAAGCATGTGAATTCAACTGACAATTGGCTAGTATTTTCAACTAAGGCCTGTATTCTTCTTATTGTGAGAAAGAAGACCGGAGGACGATCTAGTTTTTTAGGATCATCCCATTTGAGGATCATCCCGGGCGTTGCTTCAGTTTCCTCTAAGTCATAGAGGAGTCTCTGTGGCTGATAGCGGGCAGTCTTCAACGGTAGCTGTTTTTGCCGCTGTGACAAGTTTTATGAAGCTAGCGATGGCATCTTTATTGACATCCGAGTAGTATATACAAGAGCCTGTGTGAGGACGATGTAGCTAGATCGTCAAAGGAGTTCATAATTTTCCTTATCGGTGTTGGCATTTAACAATTTTTTTACTAATTATCCGACCGATCCGACCTCTTTCCCGGAACTTATAAACCAAAGTTCAAAGTAAACAAACGACTGCTCTTTCCAAACTCGATGCTTCCTTCAAAATTCAATCATTTCAGCGGCCGTTATTCCGATGAAAAATATGAAAAAACGTTCCGCGAATTATTTTATTAACTCGATAACAAATAAGCGTCGCAAACAATTTACGACTGCAGAATGACAATGAGCAGACGTTGGAAAGAAAATATGACTTTTAAATTAACCGCGGAAGGAGGCTGGGTGCCTCCTGTATGGGGGCGACCCTCACTTATAGTTGCGATATCGGTCACACCGTGACTTAAATTGCTATGACGTCATTTCGTACATTTTGTCGCTTGTCAGTTTCAATTAAGACATCTCCATATAGACTTCACTCTTACAAAGGTTTAACCGAGGAACGGGCTTTCTGATGATGAGTCACCATAGTCATCTGCAACACGAGAGGTGATAATGCCGCTTTGCCGGCCAAAGACAGAATGATGGACTCTTGAAGGCTCCTTATGTCCGCGAAAGAGGTTGAAGTCCCTCTTTTTAAGAATCTCACTACGAAAGACAATTTATTCAAAATATATACACATGTTGAATGACTTACAATGATTCTTCGGTAACTTTCTTAGGGCTTTATAAATTAACTGATTTCTTATTTCTCCTAAGATACTAAAAGCCATAAAAATCCCAAGCGTTTCATACGATAAATGACCTGATTCGACGATCTTAATACGATAATAATCAATAACGAGTATTTACACGATTAGTTCTAAGAAAATCCGAATTGATCAGATTACGTGCTGATGAATAAGGAGAATCCCTTCAAGTAATATGAATGTGGGTGTCTTGACCTCTACTTGGGTGCACGGCTAAATTATACCACATCGATACAAGCGGCATTTGCCTCAGAATGAAATAAAAACACTTTAAAATTTGTTTTGTGAACCATAGGTATTTGAGAGGTGATTGAACCGGAAAACTAAACGGCTCAGGTAATTATCTCATCGGTAAAGATGAGGTGAGGCTCATGAGACGAATACAGCTCACCTTAGGGTGAGCGTGATTAGATCTTGTTATATTTTAAAGGTTAGTTCCAATATTTTATTTCGAACCCCTATTTTTTTTAATACCATTAGGTAAGTTTTATGTATGAAAACGATGGAATTGTTTTCCTTTATTTGTGGTTATATTTGGATTATTCCTATCTGTCCCCCGATTTTGTCCCCTGCGGGTGACAGATAGGAATAAAAAGTTCGATCTGTCCGTCCCCCTGACTACGTAAATACCTACCTAAATATTTTACGAATATTTGGAATTGTGATGTTTTAATTTGTAATATATGTAGGTTTGTGCTTGCTTTGTCTGTGATTTTAGGACAATCATTATTAATATACCTCTAGTCAAATCTTTCTTACATTCTTACATTTCTACACATTTTTGTGATCGAATAAGTATTTTTTGTATTACTTACTCCATTCTTACAAACTATCAGCTTCGTAATATTATTGTCGATCAATTATACTCACTAAATCGTTGTTCTGTGAACGTGCTTCAGTAATTCAATTTCCCAAATCATTTTGCATAAAAGCCGACTCCCGATATTCTATTCAAAAGTCTAATTATGTACGAGTAGGGGGCGTCGATGCGGAATGATTATGTGAGACATTATCGGCGTGAATGGGGAGTGGGGAAAAATTAATTTCTGGATAGCTTCGATTCTGGGAACAGGCGATGAAATGAGTTTTTCGGCTTCACTTGGAATTTCGGAGGTATTAAGTTGTATTATGGATGATCTTACATGATTTACCAAATTATAGAAGATTTCCACAAAAATAAATTATGTTAGCATAGTTACGTTTTTTTATTTTGACTTGGGTGACCTTAGCTTTACTACAATCAATAATAAATACGTTGATTTGTTTTTTTGATAATTGTACGTCAATATTCATAATCTATTTGCGCAAATTTAAGCATTTATATTAATATATCAATTTATGGACAAAGAACATGTATTTTGTTAGGTACCTACTTACAACCGAGTTGAGAAACTCATCATTATTGGAGTCAGTTAAATTATCATTGCTTTAGGTAGTCATATGTTCAGATATTCAATTTAAAAAGAACACCTTCCTATTTCGTCGTAAAACAACACAATATTCACTTTTACCGATACCGGTAAAAGACGCTCCTATCCGCGCCCTACAGGCTGTTACGGGTGCTTATCTAATATTAATCTCGTGTGAGAACGGAGATCGAAAGACGTAATCCTCCACGACTTTACGAGAACGTACGAGCAATTCAAATTTATTATTATGAGCCTACGAGGCCTTTTCGGCGAGAGGAAACATCTTCCCGCGTTCAGAAAACAGGTAACTGATTATGTACCGTCTCTGTTTGTAAATTCCTTCTGTTAGGCCTATGTCCACGACGTATGGCTGTATTGGCCTTAGTATTATGTCCCGCGTGATATAAAACTTTCACAATATTTGCACGAAAAGTAACATTACCACCAGACGCCGTGAAGTTCTAACTAAATGTCTTGTATTCCGTTTCGGATTTGTGATTTTTGGAGGTACTTTAAGCTTCCATCTTAATCCTCTTCAGCAGCATCGCAATCGTATACAATCTCTTGTATGAGGATTTCTACCAGATTTAGGGTTGGGACTGATGAAAAAAAAAATTTTTTTTTCAATATTTCATGTTCTTTTACTAGAAATAGGCTAATGTCCGTGTGATGGAAAGTCTAGATAGGCCTACGATGAAGCAGGCTTGCCTAGAAGATTCACTCTTGCTTGTCTTAAATTAACTCAGGTTATCACGTAACATCTGGTGTTTTACATGTCGTTTGATCGTAGAAGCAGATATTTAAACTGCAGGAGTTTAAATTAGGCAACATGTTGGTCAGTAAACCAGTTATGTTCTTGATATAGAATACTGCACTTTCGATAAATTGCACCACCCTGCCCCGAGTTCTCCGCACAACAATCTTTCAATTATCAAACTGTTGTCTGACAAAGTCATTTAGTTCACTTAAAAGTTGTGCCGCTTCTTTATGCAGATTCCCGGTCACGTTTCAGGATGTAATAATGAACCTGGATAGTTTTTTTTATTAAAATACTTGTTTTGCGGAGATTGTTTTGCTTATATGTGTATATTTATTTATTTAATTTTCTTTCTTATTGAACCCCTACCCTCCTAAAATCTTATAAATATTTTTTTAATTTTTTTAAAGGTCGCCATGAAGAAATTGCTTTTTAGCAATAAGGCCGCCCCGCCTGGTGTACTAAACTACTAACTAATGTAATTTTCTTTTCCTGTTTATTATGGTGTACAATTGAGGTAGGTACTACTGTTGTTGTTATTGGCATGCTGCTTGCATTACATTTTTTCTTAATTCTGGTTTTTAGACATTTACTCTGATAAAGACGTCAGTCACTTAAATTTGCAAATAAGAATTAATAAATACTATGTTACATTCGTCATTTAATTATTTGTACTCGCTGTAACATTTTGATCAATTTATTTTCACTTATTTTTATGTAACAAGGGTGTCATTTTTTCTGTATTGAAAATATTTACATTAACTGTGAAGCGCGGCTACTTACCTAAATGCCACATAGCAACTACTAGTATTACAACACACGAGTAGAAGCGTATCATTCATCTTATACGAAATTTATATAACATGTTTATATCAGATTCCATTCGCGGTAGTCTCTCGAAGCGGGAATTGTGCGAGCATGACGTTTTAATTTACAATTTTGAAATTCATATGATCTTGTCAACTGAATCCACTCTGATTTTATTTATTGTAAGGTGTGTTTGACCGAAGTTGGGTCTAAGAGACCTGCTATAGTGACATTTCTTCTGGTATGGATCTGATAGTATCCCATGTCCCACCCACGTCCTCCCATGTCCCACGGGATCCCACGTCAATATCGGAGAGAATTGGATGTAAAAAAACAGTGCGGTTATTTGTTTCCGAAAATGTGAAGCACGTCCACAAGTGTCCGATTAAATCTTACGAAGGTTTCCTTTACCTTTGATTCTTTTACAAGTAAAACATTTAGTTTTAACCAAAAATTCAATTTCCCTACCCTAAAAATATGTGCTTTTGCTTCCATTCGCAATCCATCTATCGATACCACTCACTGCATTGACATCTCGCATTGATACTCAATCAAACGTCTCAGTTTGTTCGACAGAACTCCTGTTATGACGAATCATGATTTCAATCCTTACCATTCTGAACCAGTTCATATTGGGTGATACATCACATTAAAATTTATGAATTTTATGTAGGAGTTGTATTTTATCTTTGTCAATTTGATTCAAGTTCCTCATCTACTTCTATTTAAACACATAGAGTGCTGTAGTGTATTCCTCTGTCTACTTTCTTCTTCATCTTATAGAACAATATTATAATAACAACGATCGCACGGACACGGCTCACCTATGAACATAATCCGAAGTCCGCGTCACGAACCCGCTCCTATATCACTCACACTTGATGCGTTGTGATTTAAATCTACATTCCGGGAATTTACAGCGGCACTGACGCTGGCAGGTGAGTGCTCGCTCGTGCTTGTAAACGCACTGGTTGGCTTGTTTGTGCTGGTTTTGGACAATTAAGTGCTCGAGGTTCTTCCTACATCCTCCAATCTCTGGTTTTCTTCGTCTTCTCTAAAACTTTCTGTCATGAATATTGATATTTGTCGCCATATTAAAAAGATTGAAAGCTATCAAAACAGCTGTAAAGAAAAGTCAATAAGAAAATATCACTCTTTATTTCATTGTCTAATTTGAAGACATTTTCGCTTGTATACCTCAAGGCAGTACATAAAAGGACCAAAGGAAATGAGGTAATTTATTAGAAATAATCACTAAGTTAAAGCGCATCACGATGAACCAGTGCGGATTTCCAGCCTTATATAATCTTGGTTGTGTTCATGTTATTTGTACTTTTTCACATGTATAAGCCATTCGGCCATTTTGCGTGAAACAATAATAAACATCAATCATTATTACGTTTCGCCTTTATATTGCAGTAAGATCAATAAAAGTACTTAGTATAAAAATGAGTAACTAAACACTATTAGTATTGTTTTGTTATAACTTATAAATTACAATCAAAAGTTTCCGTTATCGTACCTCAAGGCAGCATTATTTGCCCTCTCAACTTGCAAATTTCCAACAACGAGTCACTCAGTCACAGCGCTATTTAAATATAAAGCTTGGCACGTCTAATGAGTATAATGTTTATGTATGTTTAATGAGAACTCTCGGAAACCCCGACACACAATGAACTTTAATTTGAGTCAGCGACCGTGGTGTTAATATTAATTCATACATGTACTATACCGGTGTATAAGTTTGTCTCTATATGGAGATGATGGGATTGGCGTCGTGAAGCATGAGTTTATTTTGAATAAAGTCAAAGTCAAGTTTATTGTCCATGTTTAACACTAATTACCTACATAACTCAGACGAGATCTTTTCAGGATTAATTTAGATTAATTTAGCTTCAAAAGGTGAAAATTATACATGCGGTGGTTGTTGTATGTGTCCCAAATGAACAGATTTAAAGGCAGAGTGATACAGAGAATTGCATAACTTCCTTATCATCGTCGATAACTGTTACAAATACGATTCCGCTGTTCAATTAGAAGTGACACATCCATTTGCAATGAACAAACAGTTATTTAACATCAAAGAATCCGAAAAGATAACGAATGTATCTATGGTTTGCACATAGATAAGTGAACTAGTTGAACGAGCGGTGATAGCCCAGTGGCTAAGAATCCGGTTTCTTAATCCTACAGGTCTTGAGGCCTACATCCTTCTCATTGTGAGAGGAAATCCGATCATACAGTAGGTTATTAATAAGCTGCAGATAAGTAAAATAGCAGTATAAAATCTGCGTAGACAAAATATATTCGTGGCTCAGATTGTGAAATTGATATTTTGCAACCTTCGGACTAATGTGGCAATGCTACACCAGAACAATTTGTAACTGTTGCTATGGATGTAATAAGGTGATAAGACTTAAGTAAATCACTTCGAATGGTAATGTTGGATTACTTAAAATGTGTGTAATTTTAACACTATATCTTGTGCATAAAAGTTACGAAAACAGCGAGTTGTTGAACTATTTCATTTGGTAAAGCTGATAGTGGTATTTACACGGATTTATCTGTTAATATCTTGAAAATGGCTACGAATGAACTAATACAATTTTATTATTTTGTTCTACTGGAATAACAACTATTTGTTGCGAACATAGAAAAAGTTCATTCAATATTATTAGTACGGTAACAAACTATTGACAACTTTCGGTCTAAAATTACTACTTTATCTGACTATGTAGGTTTTAATTCGCTTAGAAACCAGTTTACTCCCTATAGTACGCTTGTAAAACATTAATAATTCTGAAATCATTTATATTCTTTAATCTATCATACTCCTACACAAACTCATAACAAATTAGCTTCAAAATAATCTTTATATGTAACTTCAATGAATTTACAACCTTTTAATAATAATAAACCTACTTACGTTCAAGTCTAGAAACGGATCCGTGTTAATTTTTCTGTCTTTATCTATACATTCTTTAACCTTCCATTCTATTCAAACTCACTACAAAGTCGCTTCCAACAGTACATTTTAAACCGTAGCGCAACTCGCGGTCTCGCACCCCTCCCCAAAAATAAAGCGTTGTAACTCGGAAATTTAAATTTACATTTAAGGCCTGCATACTAAGACTAATTCTACACCACAACCAAAACAGTCCTTAACCCGACGGAAGCGGCCGGCTATTTCGGCCGTTGAAACAAATTGAATGACTGCAAGCAAGTCAAGTTGCCCACATATTTTATTGCGTTTTCCGCTTTCGTCTCGACTTGTAATAAGTCTCCCGGATTGGTGCTGACGTGTACTCTGCTTACAAATTCACTGTGGAATTTCATTTGGGACTGTACTATGAAGTGGTAGGAAATATGAAGAACAATAAAATGGAAATGCAGAACAGCGGTAGATTAGAATGCATATTGTTGGAATACATTAATATGTTAAAGAATTCGCTGTAATAGAGTCGTTTAAATTTTTATCTAGACTCATTATGTCAGTATGTGACAGTATATTAGTGTCCAGCGTATATTGGTTAATTTGAGTTGCCAACAATATTATGTTGCTGAAAGATATTTTAAATTTGTTTATGTTTGTGTACAATTGGAAATGGTATAAACGTAACCGTAAATTGATCGCAGCGGTTTAAGTGTGACCGGTTGTTTCGGATCCGGATGAAAGTAAATCTGATCTGAAAGTGAACCGGGTATTTTGGGCCCGGATGAAAGTGAAACCTACATATGTATTACTGGATGTAAGCGTTCGGAAATAGCGACTCTATGGCTTGCAGTATACAAAGGCTGCAGTATTCGGAACGAAACCGGTTATAATTTCGCCCGGGTGAAAGTGAAACCTATTTAGTAGCGGTTGTTACCGTCCAGAAATAACGACTATAGCGCGTAATGTGCGAACTAAAATGGTTATTTCGGGCTCGAATGAAAGTGAGGATGGTTTATAAGCGAATACACAAACATAGATGGGCAGATCGCTTCTAATAGAAAAATAATACATTTATGAGCTAGATTTCATCAGCATTAACCTTTCCATAATATATTTTTTACATATAAGTGAAATTCGACGGATTCGTGTCAATGAAATTTATACACATGGTAAATGTATTTGGAGTTCATTAAGCGTGCACAAATTCATGCAAATTACCTCATTTGTTATTTTTTCCAAAACACACAATAAATAATAAAGTGCATACCGCTTGGAGCTAAGTTATACTAAATTCCCCCGAAGGTCTGTATCTTCAGACTGTCTACATTTCTTTGCACATAGTCACTTGTAATCTATATAATATATACAACACTGATATAAGTAAAATTAAATTAAACATTTCAAACAGTTGGTTTGATTTGGTGTGGCTCCATAAAAGTGTTAAAATTATTTAGTATTAGCAAAATTAGTTAGTATTCGTTTTAATTCTCTTGTATAGTCATAATTCTTCTCATGTTTTATATCTGGCAAACTTGTATACTTTACATAATAAACAAATAAGTGTAGTTTATATATATGTGAAAACTATTAAATGGTGTATAGTTTTATAAGTAGTGGTTAAGTTGATGTAAACACTGTATGTTTTCCAAATAAAATAAATAATATATTCAATCTAGATGCATTGTCCTACTGAGACCCGTACACAAATAGAGTCAGTCGCAGCGGGTGAAGGGCAGCGTTGGTGCTGAACCGAGTTTGTTCCGGATATTTCGGGCCCGGATGAAAGTGAGGCCGGTGTATTAGCGGAAGTCGTAAACAAACTGATTTATAGACAGACGTTATTTTTGGTTCTCTTAGATCTGTCATTGGTGTCTTGGTAAGCACCGAATGGTTTTACAGTGTAAGGAACACCAAATGTCAATTTTCTACACCTTGGGTAACATTATTGGAGTTTACGCAGGTATAAAACATCAAAAAATAAGTCGCTAATTTTAGATGTCTCAATTTTTATATGCTGATACTCCATCCTGACATATAAAAATCTTTGAGTACAAATATAAGCTACTTAGATAGATTAAGCAGAACCATAGCTGATTCCATCCGATCAATTTAGCCATTCAAAGGAAAGTGAGACTGCTAAGTGCATATCGGATATCACTTTCATTACTGTAACGTTACTACAAACAGAATAGAATCGTAGGTAGGTTGGTGTTTAGTGTTTTAAAACGATTACTCAGAGAAGCTAGACAGCTAGTGAAGTACACGTGCTTCGCTTGTTTTCGTTTGAACCATAACATTGAGGTGAACAATGGGGTCTGCGTAATACTAAAGACTTTTATGATTAGATTATTGATGCTGAACTTTATAACTTTTCACGTTGACGTCAGTCATTAGTATGTCATATGTCAGTCTGTCTTGACATCTTCCCATTCTAATGGCAGCTTCATACGATGGCTGTACGAAACAGAGTAAATTCATGATCGAGGCACTGAACTCCGATATAGTAAATTGGAGAAATACTTTTATTACTTAGTCAACCCTTGGTCGTGTTACCTTCTTCGCACCGGTATAGCGAATACTTCGCAATACAATGTTACGAAGTTAGGTGTAGTTACATTCAGTTTAGGTATTCGCTTCTTGAGTAATAAGTACCTGAGTGCCATTTCGGAACGCAATAGTTGGTCCTCCGTGCCGGATTGTTGCAGTTTCAAACTTTGAATTGCTGTGACACAAGTGAAATTCAAAACCAGGAATTAAATTGTTTGAAGTGGTTTTGAGTAAATTATCTGCAATGGTACGATGTATCCGATTAGGTAACATTGCTTACGTCATGAATTAATAACCGTTCTTCATTTAGAAAAAATATAAAATTTTGGTTTTGAGATCTTCAGATTATGGATCGCCTACATGGCAATTGGTTGCCAGGGTACATTTATAAAGATATTTGGAGTATTTTGAGTATCTTCGCAACCAGTAAACAAGTATAGCTTTAACTTATATTAGTTATATGTGGGAACCCAGTAGCACGCACCAACTTAAAAAAAGCGCTTAATAAAATAAAATATCACTTCCTGTAACGGTGAAGAAAACATCCTGAGGAAACCTGCATGCCTGAGAGTTCTCCATATTGTTCTGTAATCGACGATAGTTATGGTTAAATTCAAGATAGCGTAAAAGTAGATGTTTAAACAAAGCATAGTTTAATCTTTCCCAGCCTTTTAAGAAAGATCTTAGACTGACTTAAAACTCGTTACTATCATCGTTTATTTTCTTTAGCAGACGTCTAGATGCATTATGGCCGTCTCTAGAACAACATCAATCAAGTTTATTGTGGCTGCCCGTTTAAATTATACCTACTTTTAACTCTGTTTTGAATAGCCTCGACTGCTTTCGTAAGGTATTGTTTCAGTTAAAGCGATGAAAAGTCTTTCAAAAACAATTTAATGTTTTTTAACAATAGTAAATTATTTATGTTGTTTTTAATGTGTAGTTCGACGCGTTAACACGTTAATGTAGATACACCCTAAGACCATAAACATTTTGACATTTTAATCGAGGATCATTTAATTAATATTAATGAAACAATGAAACATAATAACATAATAACCATTAATTGGCCGTAATGCACTGTAAATTGTCGAACTCATATTATCCCGTAGGTATTAAATATTTGTTAGTATTATAATGTCTAACGATATATTGTAATATCTTTCACTCCATACAAAAATTGGATTTTAAACGAATTTTAAAAGAACAAATTTTATGTTTGACACACCTCTATATTTTTATTACACTGGGGGTTAATGTTGTGGTACCTACGCTCTACGTCAATTTACTATACGAATCACGGCACTGGGCGTAGATTTATAGAAAAAAAACTATTGATTTACGTATCTATGTTTAGTAGCGGCATTGCTAAAACTTATACTAAGCGTACTGCCGTGTCGGGTTGGTTGACTTCACATGCCTTTACATTTTAGATATGTACTATTTATATTATTTGTAAGAACAAGTTTTAGATACGAATACATCCACATGAACATTTTAATGGAAGTGTCAATCTTACCAAGCTCTGCATAGATCAATAACGATCGCTCAGTTTAAGTAAACGAATAAAAACGGAGCCCTCTTTTAAAAGATCCACCTAATTGCTTTTATTCGGTTCACTTTATTCTCTGTCGTCTACACTTTTAATTATTTTGAGTGGCTGTCAAGCTAGCTTTCAACAAAGAAAAGGTGCAATAGTTAATTTGTTGGCTTAGGTCTGAGCTTCATCGTCGATATATTATTATGTAAAAAAGATGACTCAAATTTTAGGATGTAATGTGTCTAGCAACCTTGGCGAGTTTAAGGACAGAAGATATTTAAAACTTTATGTTAGTAAACGACACCACTCTTCTTTTCAGAGACGTTCTAATACTAAACCATTCTATTAAAACCAGAACCTTTTAATAAAATGATATAAATTTGTTTCCCCGATGCCAGACACATGTGAGCAAAGCGGTTTTTTTTCACACAATAAGAAAAATATAAGCCGTTGGTAGACTTCACATGCCTTTGAAAATATTATGGAGAATCCAGTTTTTCTCCACCGCTAAGGCGTTTAATTATGTCATGTCAGTACCCATTAATGACCCACTACAGGGTCGGGTCTCCTCTCACAATGAGAGGGATGTAGGCCTTAGTCCACCACGCTGGCCTAGTGCGGGTTGGTGGACTTCACATGCCTTTGAGGACATTTTTTGGTAAACTCTCAGACATGCAGGTTTCCTCACGATGTTTTCCTTCACCGTAACAGCAGGTGATATTTAATTTTATAAATCGCACATAACTTTTATTACAAAGTCATTGGTGCGTGCCACTGGGATTCGAACCCGGACCCCTCGATTCGAGGTCGAATTCTAAGCCACTGGGCTATCACCGCTTTTTAAGTTTAATTATGTAAAACACATAATTCAGAAAAATCGTTCGTGTTTGATACATTATGTATTCTGTGGTGATACTAAAACCAAAACCCGGACTTCTTCAAAAAGACCAAATTCTTATCAACGGTACTATGAATGCGTTTGTGTCTCAACACACAAGCGAAAACACCAGTACATCGTAGTTATTTTCTCCAACTTTTGAAAAATGTGTGACCATCAATACAAATATGAAATGCAGACGCACGACCCGCTTGATTTCGGTCATTTCATATTTATACAATCACCATTCATTAAAATTATTGAGCTCAAAACAATCTTTCATCTGGCGTCATCGTCTGAATGCACGTCAAGGACCGCCCGCGTCAGATTTCGTATAAAACAAGAAGAAAAAAGTAAGAATACAGAAAAAATTGTCGAGACTGCCGACGACGGGATATTTAAATAACGTCTGCCTCAAACAATGGTTACCAGGCCGACCCGTGGCTTTGTTATGCTAAAATTAAGCCCCGATCCGTCAAAACCGGTATCGATAAATGCCGTGAAGTTGCCCATCCCTAAATCCCGCCTGTAATTAGGATATTTTCGGGGCTTAAGCCTCGAACTCGTGGAAATAAATGATTTTCATTTCATTTCATTTCATTTTCATTTCATTTCATTTCATTTCAACTGTTGTTCTTACCTCCGCTGTGTGAGTCCAATGACTGTGGCGTGACCTCGACCCTTAATTTTATATGCATCACGCGTTAAACTGCTCGAATGTTTTGTGTGTGAGTCTGTGTTCTAATTTTAATTCACTTGTTGAATTACTAAAGTACTAAAGTAACCAACGACGACCGAAGTGGCGCACTGGTTACTCGTAAGTCCCGGTGCGCTGCCCGGACGGTCCTGGGATCGATTCCCAGTCTAGCAGAGATATGAATGATGAATTTGAATCTCTATCTCTGGTCACTCAGGGTGTGGTTTCAGTATGAGATGGTAATTAAATAGTTTTATTTATTTTAATTTCAAATCTGTTTTGCTGGGTTATGTCACCTCCATACTGTATCCGTTGAGGAAATTATATCTATTGTGGTTTTGTTGTTTTATGGACACTTCAGATTAACAATTTTGAAACCTAATAAGCTTACAATTTTTTTTGTTACAATGTGATTGTAACAACTCGTTTGTTTTTTAAAGTTATTACGTTATTCTAATTTTTTTGGATAAATTTCAACGTAGATTTTTAGTAATACCGACTTCATTTTTCACTCCTATTGAAAACATAGTACTTACATACATATAAAGCAATATAGCAAAGGAACCAGTGTTTGTTTGCGAATTGTTTTAAATAAATTTCAGGTCCACATTTCATGTTGTAGGTACCTACGAGTAGTTGCTGTCGGCAATAAAACTTGAGAGCAAACTACATATCCTTCACTGTGCCAAACACTGCAAACAATTGCAACTTCACTTTCTTAAAGCAATTTCTTAAAGTTGCTTTTAGCGAATTCTTGTTTAAGGTTATTTATCTTTAAAATTTGGTAGATACACGTTTTATTTTCAATTTTAATTCGATCTTTCTCGCTTAAATTAACATCAAATTCGTTTCATGATATATTTAGCCGACCTACTTCTTTGGTGTTATTTTTTTCTTTAGACTCTCCTAGTTGATGTTAACTTTGTATATTTTAGATTCCAATTAGTAAGATGAGTAGTATCTTAATGTATTTTTATGAAAATGTTTGTTGTTTGTACATCGTCATCCGAATGAGATTTTTCTAAGAAAATATCATTTCTTAGCCTTTTATCTTTATCTTCCCCATTATAATAACGGCTCTTGTCTCTTTAAATGTATCAACGGCTTCCCGGAACATCTTATTGTAATTGTTTTTATTCTGTTTACTCGATCTTTCTGTTAATGATTCCTTTACTTTTATTATGACGTCTCCGAGAGAATAAAATCTGGTCTCGTATGCTCGTATGGGTATTTGCAATAATCAAGACGGCAGTTCGCATGTTACTGTTAGGCAATATTTCTTTTTTTATTATTGCTCATTCTTAACTCCTCAGTGCTTAAAATAATCTTACTTTGGGGGTAAGAAAGGTTTGATGCTTACTTTGCATTCGCCTTTTGATGCTTGTATTTGATTTTCTTGAAATAAAAGTAGACTATTACGTCCAATGTCATTGAAATATCATATTCCCTCTTTTTGTCCCGCATTATTTATTTATTGTTATTTTCCCTCTTACCTTAACATCTTCGTTCCTAGAAAACACCAATTACGTATGTATTAGGCAGCCAAGCCTGTTTAGTAGGACAACTCTATTATACTCAACAAATGTTTACATGATCTATCAAGTCAATCTGACGATCAAGCCTACCTCGCCCCATTAATAGTTAAACTGCACTTAGTCTTAGTAAACAGACACTAATCACTGACGTAACAACTAGCTAGTTCACGTCAAAGTACAAGGGGAGGTAGATATTAATTATTATTAGCGAAATGATTAATTACTTGCCAAGAATTCCCCTTTACACGCTTCCGAATAGAGATGTGCTCGTGTCATAATATAATTATTATGGCGGCACGCCGTCGGCGATATATTATGTTGTACATTTTATCTCACGAAAGGCTGTTCGACTTGATGGTGTGTGTAAATATATACACGGGCGTGTCGTTACTGTGAGTGCGAAAACTGTGCTAAGAAGCCCCGCTGATTTTCTCACCAATGGTAGTAGTATTCTTATGTAGTTTCTAAATTGCGTTATTAACAATGTATTTAAATAAAATAGCGAAGATACCTTTAAAAAACCATTGTTCGGAAATCTCAAAAGGCCTCCATAATAACCAATATAATTACCAAAGGCTTCTGAAGTGCACAGACCCGTAATTTGCTAGCATGTTATGTAAAAGTCATATAAGCCTTACTAGCAACGGCGCTAAAGGAAGTGATGTGTCACAAATCATTTGGACCATCCATACTGCTGTTAATTTAACCACTAAAACATAATATACTGATCACGATAAAAACATACACAATGTGTCTGCCATAGGAGCAGGAGAGGAAATAGCGTTCACAGATTTACGCTACACAATTTTTTTTATTCGTAATCCGGTAAAAATAAGCATCTACTTACATGATAATGTAGGTGCTTGTTTTTACAGTGCAGGTAAACGGTATACCGTTACCTGCAAACTAATTGAACTAAGCTAACCGCAGATTAACAAGTAACGTAAGGGCCTAAACACACAGACCCCACACGTGAATGAGGTTAATCTCAGTCATGTTTGTGAACATGACATGCGGATATAACTGTTGAGCGGAACATCACGCTGAACGTAACTTTAACGAATTATGACTCTTAATAATTGTGGAAAATTTAAGCCTTTCGCCATATTGTGAAACATTTACATGTCGCTTTTTTACTAGTGTCCTATTTGGTAAACAATCTTGTTACTACTATTTATTGCAAAAAAATCCTTTAATTCCTTTTAAAATTCCTTAAAAAATTATATACTAGTAGAAGTTACTTAATTTGTGTAAGCATTTAATGACAATTTGTTTATAAATCTTTATAATTTCGTGTCTGCGTTATTTTTAAATCGCAAATTTAAATGAATAGACATGCTAAGATTGTTTAACAAATAGAAAAAGATGTGTTTCAGCTAATGAGTGTGGAAAAACTTGACTTTGTAGGCAAACGTTATAGGATGAAAATTGATGTTGCTTAGTGAAAGAGAAATGTTACGCAACTATGAAAATTTTATTGCCATAATAACGTTAAAATTATCCTGTGATTAAATCCATGAAACAGACATATATGAGATTTAGCAAGACATCATTGTAAGCTTTTGTAAAAATACTTACAAAAGTTAAATTATTGCGTGCAAATAATACTGCATTATTTGTTAATAAATGTTCTTTCATTCGTTCGCATGTTCTTTACTCATTTTAATAAATAACCGATGTGACACTGTGTATAACAGTTTAATTTATCTTCAAACTATTATTTAATATCGTAACTCTTACCTGTAAGTAATTGCCGTAACTGAACCGTAGATTAACAAGAAACATTAGGCCCTAAACACACAGACCCCACGCGATGAATGAGGTTAATCCCAAACATGTTTGTGTACACGACTTGTCATTTAAAACTGAACTTTAACGTAATACATTATCAAAATGGTAATGGTTAAACATATCATTACACTAAACTTTGCCTGCGACATCGTCCGCGTAGATTTTATTAATTGGCTCAGAGAGGAATAAATAGTAGATATCTTATATGTTAACACAGGTTATAAACTACGTGCGTACCAAATTTCATCCTTATCTGTTAAGCCTTTTTTGCGTGAAAAGGTAACAAACATCCGTCCATCCATCCACACAAACTTTCCCAACTATAATAATAGTAGGATCGTTTAGTGAATATCCTGCAACTTTTAATGTTTTTGGCCCTGCTAACTTCATCAATCAGTCCACCAACCCGCATTAGGCCAGCGTGGTAAACTAAAGCCTACATCTTTCACATCGTGAGAGCAGACCGGAACCTCAGTGGGTCATTAATGCGTTACAAAGTATATGATTTCTACGACAAATAAATCTCAAGGTTGCTTTTTGTCAAACGACTATCTACGCCCAAAGGCACATCCACAAACGTTTTTTCCAAAGAAAATTTCTATTTTCCTTTTCTATCCGTGTGACCTTGCTTAGTTTCGCGAAAAGAAATTCGGGTTGCTCCCAGCTTAGCAAGATAAACCGGCGTATTATTGTACTGAGGATTTTTCAAACTACGTACGTATATATTAAGATTTACTGTATTGATTGCCCGACTCCCTTCGGCGTTTGTTGGTGGTAATTCGGAAAATAGCTGGTTTGGGTACGGTTTGGGATATTGGGTGTATGGTTACTAAATAAATGGTTTTGGATATAAAAATATATTTACGTTTGAATAATATTTATCTCAAAAATGGAGAAGGTTTAGATTTAGTTATCAAAATAATGTTTTGATAGCTGGTTGGGTGTTTAGTGAGTTTTGAAAGTGAATGTATATCAGCGTGGGAAGTAAATTTAAAAGTAAATAATACTTCATACTTCTACTACTTCACGGCTTAAGCATGTCATAGCTTAGCCGATTTACTTTAAATATCAACATAAACTAACTAAACACTTTATTATGTCTTTTAAAAACTCTTTGAAATCTGATTATAAGCATTAATGGATAATTTTAATTTTTACAGGTAATCATCATCTTTCTCTAAAGAAAACGAACTGATAAAGAACGCAGAAAGGTGTAAAAGGTGAGCTCAGCTAATTGATGTGGGTAAGGTACATGCTTCGGAAATATCGCATAGTTAAAACCTTTTGATTCACGAACTGAGGCAAACACAAAATTTTCCGTCTGATTTCTAGGCTACAAACGCCACAAGACACGAATACCAATGTTCGTTATCCTGAAAAACGGATTTAGATATTTTGACTGGAGTTCGATTTGGAGGCACGTTGAGCCGTCGCGTCGGTCCCGGTTGTAATCCTAAGATATCAGTCGTTTCGCCTTGTCGTAAGCACTATAGGCGGTTTGAAAAATGTCCGACACTGGTTTGCTACTAGCTCGTCTTACTATTTTCAAGAATAAATCGTTATTTTTCTCCAGATTTCATAGTTGTACTGTTGTATGAGCGGTGAGAGCCCCGTGGCAGCAACTCGGCCTCGTACTCGAGAGGGCCGGGTTCGAATCCCAGTTGTAGGTACACTAATAACTTTTTTTAAAGTTATATGCTTTTTATAAAATTTAAATATCTCCTGCAGCAACGGTGAAGGCGTTCACAAAAAAAATATTCTCAAAGGCATGTGAAGTCCACCAATCCGCATTAGGCCGTGGTGCTAACCTACATCCTTCTCATTGTAGAGGAGATCTGACCCTGCAGTGGGTCATTAATGGGTTACAGACAGACTCATGTATTAATTATCAAGCACTGTTATACAAACAGTTTATCCACGACTATAAACAAATAAATAAAATAAATAAATAACGCTTCACATTCATAGCCCCACACTAGGATTCCCTGTGTCGTGGGTACCATGGACACACACAAGACAACAACACAACATACCCAGACCAGAAACAGAAATTCGAATTCATCATTCGAATCTCTGCTCTGCTGGGAATCGAACCCAGGACATTCGGCGCAGCGCACCGGTGTCTTAACTACTGCGCCACTTGGGTCGTCAAAACAAAGACAAAAGCTGTAATTCTACGCAATTTCTAGAACAGTAACAAGAACAAGTTCCTAGTTAAACATAATATGAGGAGTTAAACATAATAAATCGTTTGATAATAACACTCGTGTTAGTCATATATCCGCCACGCTGTCCCAAAGCCTGTCCTTCTTTGGTTCCGTGTTAGGTGTGATACAAATTGCACGGAGGGATTTAGTATGAAATCTGTCCAACACACTAGGTCTAGGAAATTCATATGAATATAGCAAAAGTAACTCAGCTTCACTTTCAATGGCAAAGTGTTGTGCCGTTTATGATGAAATTTATATTGAAAATAGTTCAAAGCAGAGACTTGATCACTTGAAGTTTTTTGGGTAAGTATAATTATGTATATTAATTACACTAGGTCATGTGGTGTTCTTAGCGACTATAGTTTTCATTAAATCCGCATATTGTAATGCCTTATAATGTGTAAAACATCCACGTATTAGTTTAACAGCTGTAGCTTTAAGGTCACATTCATCCACTCTGATAATACGCCAGCCGTCAGTGACCAAATACAGCGATGGACCATGTGTTATTACCGTAAATATGTTTCTGGCTTAAGAACTGGTTAGAGGTTAGACATAGCTTTAGGACATAATGTTCGCGCAACAAGCACTTAGTGGTTTTTTTTACATACTAACAACTACTTTTACATTTTGTCATTGAAGGATTTGGTAGTGTCGATGACTACACGCTACAGATCTGTTTGAGGTCCCTAGAGTCTTAGAGACTTACGCCCGAAATACGAACCGATCTGCAGAAGTGGTTTGAGATTAATACTGCTTGTTTGCCAAGATACTCTGAAATACTATATAATTTCTTTAAAATAACAAAACATGTTGAGTGGCAACCAAACATTCTGTACGCGATCCATGATCTGAAGATCGGTTAGTGTTTACGACTGGAAAGTCAATTGTAATAAGCTTTTTTTTAAAAAGTAAACGTCTGTAAAAAGACAAAGAAGAAACAGCGAACTTCATGGATCTGTTCGTAAATTATATATATTTTTTTAATGTTTCTTCTTTCACGTCAAAGTAAGAGACACGGATTTAAGTCATGCACTACTTTTGCATCACATGCGCACACACATTCATTTACATACTTGTGTTATAGCACAATTACATAATTGTGTTATAGCAATCTCACGTTACGATTAATCGGGATGTGTCATGTGCATGCGTCGGGTTTCAATAACAGTCTACTGTTAAGGTAGTTTATGTTGTAACATTAATATAATATGTAACCGTGTGTCACTGCATGCATACATGCTTATCTCTTGACCCATGAAAGAGTAACTGGCAGCTAGATACTTCATACTCCATGCTATTAGTAGAACCTAATATAATTTTATAAAAAATCGTCTGTTCAAATACGAAAACTCGCACTTCGGACATATCAGCCGTAACGAAGACTCCACGGAACGGTTGGTAATTCAAAGTAAAGTCGAAGGCAAGCGAGGGCGCCCTCCCAGAGATAGACAGACCTAATGAAATCCGCAACGCACTCTTTAATTAATAAGCGATTGCGCCCTAACTCCGCTCAATACCAGGCGATGAGGCGACGCAGTGCAAGACAAACAGTGACAAAAGATACGACCTACGATTCCAAGACCAACCACTCTGCCAAAAGTGCACGACTGAGAAGCCCAAGTGAAGTGCCGCCTTTAAAATGGTAACGTTTTTACAACTTTATAACACGTATAGATACAGATATAAAATGATACCACGTCATCCTATGCGTATGAACTCGATTGTCTGTCGTGCGACCTCCCACGCTCACTCAACCATAACTTTTTTTATACCTGAACGCATCCTTTCTTCGCCGCCATTTTGAATTCCAATCCACCCCTCCAAACAAATGTACCCTTTAAATCTGATTATGTAGGGTCCAAAATTAAATATCAGATGTTCGATCGGCGACCGCATAACCAACTCTATGGCTTTAAACATAGAGGTTATTGACTACGGTTTGTCGCTTAATAGTCGAATGTGGGTCTTTGGATGGGGGCATTTTTTTAAATTTCTAGCCCGTCACGTTTTGGGACCTTCAGGTTATTAATCAAGTGGGTATGGAAATTTTTATCTTTGTTTTGGGCTTTTCCAACACGTGCCATTGTTTGGCCCTTGATTGTTTACGTACATAGTTACTTCTCTTATATATAAAATTCTGATGTCACAGTTTTAGTTACCACCATACTCCTCCAAAACGACTTGGCCTATTTTTATGAAATTTTATATGCATATTCAGTAGGTCTGAGAATCGGCTAACGTCTGTTTTTCATACCCCTAAGTGATAAGAGTTGTCCACACCTAACATTTTTATTTAATTTTTTGGACAATTTTTTTTTATTTATATTTTTTAATAATGTGCCATCAAAAATACATACATACATACAACCATTTTCACCCTTCTATCAACAACCCCTATTTTTTAATAGTCGATTTTTAAAGCTCGATAACTTACATCAGAAAACTACGTTTGCGGGCTCAGCTAGTGTACCTATATGTATAATTTTTTGTAGTAGGTAAGTACATGAGAAGCAAATTAGTAGATATGTATGCCTAATGTATTATAGTTATCTTACGTGGGTGTTAAACTGCTTTGTAACACGGTATTGAAGTAAGTCTATACTATGTCTTATATTATCTATGCTGTGGTACCTTTTAATGTCCTATTTGTAGGTCACTGTCATAAGTTGTAAGTCCTATATTGATACTTACAGGGTAAGAAGCCAATTAAAGTCCTTTTCTGAATGAAATTTTAATAGTCTACTTATTAATTAACTTGTTCTTTATCTATTGTAAGTGTAGGTACTAACTATGAAATATCTAATTATTGAAGCCAATATTTTTTCCGTACTTACCAGCAATGTTTTGGTTCCTTAATAAAGACGGTAGGAAAAATACTATGGAAGTCTAGAAAATATTTCTCCTATGAATCTTTTTCTATGTTCCGGAAAAATCTAATTAATGTCTTATAGGCCTTGTTATCTTATTTCATAGAAATATTCTTAGAGAAAAAATAATTATCTCATTCGGAGTAACTTATTGAATAATAAATCATCTATATTATTTGGCGCAGAAACAAGAAAGTTACCAAACATTTGCTAGACAGGATCTCCAAACGTTTAATAAGTATAACTCCAAATAATCGAAACAGAGTCGTTATTATTGACATAAAAACGTGTCGCTTTTATTCATTTACTATAAACCATATCCCAGCTAATAACTTCAAGATTAAGCGATTAAAAATGACACTTCTTGCAAGAATTGCAACAGCGGGAAAACTATTTGTCTCTGTCATTTACAAGGGATTCAGACCGTTTTGAAAGAGAAAATAACTCTTCTTACATCGTTTCGCAGACAGCCAGTCTCAAACTATCAATTTAGACTTAAGAATGAACTTAAATATGAAAGTATGAAATGCGCCAACGGGGAGTAGAATTATAAGTTGCATTGTTGCAATGGGATTTTCTTTTTGTTACTGTTATGACCCTCAAGTCAATTGAGATAGGTACTAGGTTTAGAGAATTTTTAATAACGCAACTTCATTAATTCCTTCCTTCATACATTTCCACATACGGTCCACTAACTTTTATTTTTTTAATTGTGAGACGTTTCTGAAAACAGTGGATATTCAGGAAAAACGCTGTAGGAAAAAGTCATAAGAGAGTTAAAATATTTTTAAATACCAAGCCGGTAGGACGGTAGGAGTCCACTATCGATTTTTCCACGGAAACATTGTATCTTCTTTCACCTACGTATCAAACAGACCAAACGTAGTGACGTCCTGACCGCAGACGATTAGTGGGATATGGTACAATTTCAGCCAATGTAAAGCAATCTAAGAACACGTGCTAGACCAGTAGACGACGCACACTGACTGACGAACCAATCGCGTGAACTAACAGCCCAGTCAACGTCATACCGACCAATAACGGTTGTGCTCACGACCCGTGACCACAACTAGAAGTAGATCTAACGTCTCATCCTAAAGGCAAGCGAAAGGTACTATCCTCGCAAAATAAAAACGTCTACAACCTTTTGTCTCAAGCAATAATTAATTAGATGACTCAAAGTTCTTAAAGCTAACCTCGCTTCATCTCATTCTTTTGAGGCGCAAGTAATACAAAAGCTTTCTTACATAAGGATTGAGTTTCAATTTCGAGTTACGTAAAGTGCCCACATATTAAGCTTTCAAGATGATTAACGTTGAAAGACAAAAGTTTGTGCCTACTTTCATGTAGCCAAGTCACACGTTTTCACCAGGACTGATCTATTTTTTACAGAACGTCGTTTGTAAATTTATCTGTAGTTTTATTGTTTTAAACGGATTTAACTGCTCTTGGTATATAAAATTGTATGTACGTTATACAAGATGTTCAGGGTTGTTTTAATAAAATTAATGCTTTTATAAATATATGAAAAAATCCCGAGACAAAATAGGTTGCTTTGAGACAGAATTTAAAAGTTTGTTTCAAATTTTTCTATTGCAAAGAATTGTAGTAATCTCCCTGACTATTACGGATTGTATAGTACACCACGAACATCCCTTGTTTTGTGTTTTATTATGTGTTTTTACTAACGAACTTTTTATCTTTTTAAGATTTAAAAATTGGTGATATGATCATTTTTATCATTGTGATGAAATGTCCGTTTTTGTATTCTTCATTACCAATTTGGGTCCTCCCCGAAGGAAAAAATAATTTAAACGTAACCATGCAAACAAAGATTTTAATTAAACTCTGAATGAATTTATCTCCCGTTTTACAATGAAACTAAAATGTAGTAGTCCCGTATTAATCCCAGAATATTATGGTAACAATACATCACCCGCATATAGGCTTGTATCTCAGATGCCTTGAAGAGTTTACAAGTACATTCTCGAAATTGCCTACCTTCTTTGTTTGTACAGAAACCCATATACGAGTAACTAATTTATCGACTTTGTCTAACTTATGTAATGAACATTTCACTTACAGTCTGGATCTTAGATATTTCTTTATAAAGCTTTCAGAGTTCGAAGAGATGTTTTGACATGTTCAAATTGTTCAATTAGCTATTCTTACTTAATGATGGTGTAATGAAAACATAAGTTTCAGGATTTCGTGTCTGAACGAGAAAAATACTCATATGTATACCTATTATACCTAATTTGTCAATCTCTCTTTACAAGATTATGTCCAATATTCTTAAAAAGATTCCTTTAAAAGATTGAACAGTAATTTTGATATCAGTTTGCTTTAGGAATGCATAAATTTCATCAGCATTTACTTTAACCTCCTGCTCCATTACCCACAGATGTTTAACACCTCGGGTTTTTGACACAACCATCACATAACGACAATTAATACAATATGACGCTACCTTTCGGAAGACCTCTCATGTCCCGGCGTGAAATCGGACAGGCATTGACAAATGGTCTCATTATCCATCCAGGGATAGCATCCGGAGAGTCACGTTCCTTAGTCATTGCGGAAAACGATTTACACGCATCGGCTTTATTCCGGCCTTCCGGAGTCCGCGGGGACTTAGCCTAAGCCTCTTTGCGAACCCTTTTTTTATTCGCCGACCTCAAATAATTATGTTGGAGAATTCACTGTGTCTCAACTAAACCATTATCAAGCCGTTCTGCCCGTTCTTTGTCTTCTGCCTTTGAATAGATCCACTTTATTTCAATTGGATCTCGCTTTTTTATTCTTTCTTCTTTATTTGAATTCAGAATTATAGTGTGGCGTATATGGATTGCGTTTTCTATTTTAAAAGTGAAACCTCCTTTATGTAGTTCTCTGCTGGATGTGGGCCTCCACTAATCGACGCCACTCCGGTCCTGGGCTCTGAATCCAACAGTTTCCCGCTTCTTATTCAAGTCTTCAGTTCACTTGGTCGGAGGGCGGCCTGTGACAAGTAAAAGTAAAACCACTCTTTCTTTTTAATCCCTGTCCTCTGAATTTCTTCAGTTCAACCTTTTTAAACATTTTTCTTCTTAATTTTAACGCAGAACAAATAACGAACGTAAATTGATGTTCTTGTCCCACAATAAACATTGTTTTACCATCCAATTACAAAACCGAGGAATCCCTGCCGAAGTTTCTGGCACAATCTCAGTAATACCAATAAGAAGGATTATGCCGTTATGTAACAATCTGAGCGTTATCTATCTATCACAGCCGATTCTCGAAGGTCCTAAGTAAACATTACATCAGGCTTCAATACACCCGTGATTCCCTCTGTTTCTTATGTCGATTCATCAAGATCAATGACCATTAATACAAAGTCTTTGACTAGTGAACGTGATTGAAACGATGCTTTGTGACAATTTGGTGCGTTAGAACGGTAATTTATTGTTAGATATAAACAAAGCAGCCTGAAATGCGCTACGTCAAAAAGAATTTAGTAGTAACATTAACAGGAAAAGATTCGCTGTTCCTTTAGTTAGTACAGCGTCAATACTATTAAACGAAGGTTATTTACCAATTTGAACAAATGACTGTTATTTTTATTTGCCTTAGTAAAGTTTAGTGTATAATTCTTGCCAAAACGTAGCATCATGCTTCATTTGATTTCTTTTTCTTCTTCAAGTGCCTCTTCAGTCTCGAGTCAGTCAGTCTGTAGGCTTTCAATTATTTTTTGATAATTGAGATGAAACAATTGTTCCACGGATGAGACTTCTGTCCCTCTGATGTTTTTGAGCAAATATTTCTTCTTCCTTCCTTGCCTCACTAAATTCAAAGGTTCAAATTCTAATACTTCCTCGTCGTTTCCACATAATGCGGAAGACGGATTTGGCCATTTCCTCAACGAAATACCATTGTCTTTGTGTAAGGTCAAGTACGTTTAATACCCCGTTTCCGTCGCTCACTCCTCGCAAAGAGCAACTGGGTGGCGAAATTACAAAGGAGATTTAAACGGTTTTGTCATCAAGGCTGGTTTAATGATCAAATGAATATTATGAGGAGTAGCTGCTAATAAAAAGGTAATAATGCTTCTATACGATATACGTGTATATACTTATGTACATGTAACCTATAGTGCTCTAATTTAAATTCATTTTCTTAACGTGGCTGTTTTAAATTCTTAGTTAGCGTCAAATGTGGTTTAAGACACATTTGACGCTTTTTGCCACTATTTGTTTGTTACAAATTAATCACAAAAATTGGTTACCTCTATTTATTCTGACCTAATAATTTACAAATGCGTGACACTAAAATTCCCTGTATCATGGGTGCTTTGGACACATACCAAGAAGAACACATAGAGATCATTGAACTCATCATTCAAATCTGCACTGCTGAGAATCAAAGCGCCGGCGTCTTAATCACTACTCCACACATACGAGTATGTCTAAGCTACTTAGCAGACTGAATGCAGCTACTATTCTGTCTTCGCGGCCTTCCGATACCCGAACATCGTAGATTTGTCTTTGTCTCCCGCCATTGAGTCAGGTGCCGGTATTACCAAGCCAATCGCCCAAGTTGCACTACACATGTCCCCTATATGCTCCTGTACAGGCCCTCGAACTCCACCTGACGGTTGGATTTATCGCCCAACGAAATTAACCTTAAGATGTCGCGTCGAGATTTATGTGGAGGAAATGAGCCGGGTATTTTTGAACGCACTTTAATTTTGGTGAGCGTCGGAAGGCAAGGGAATTTCGGCTCACATTGTGATTAAATTCGGCTTTTGGATTAAGTAATTGTTCTGCGTGAGCCGGAGGTGCTCGTGGCGTTGTGTACTGTGTAGTCTTTAATCTTCTTTTGCGTCATCAGGTAGTATAATCTCTATAAGCTCCTTTAATACCCAACGGGACTCAGATAAATAAAATCTAGAAAGATGTTGCTATTTCGTTGGTTGAACTCAATATAGGAAATTATACTTTTAACGTTAAAATGACATTGAAAATAAAACGTAGTGCTCAGAATAATCATAATTTAAAAGACGAAATAAAGCTTTAAGTAATATGACAAAGACTTAATATTAATGTAGTCGAAATAAAAGCAATAAAATATAATGTGCCTAAATACTTACTTACTCCATTTAAAATATTCTGTTTAAGGCTACAAAAGAAATATTTTGTCAGACAGAATGGCCTTTTAAATAACATTATCGTTGCGTGTTCACGAACACTTTAGTGTTTTAAGTAATAACATATGGCAGACCTTTGAAACATTTCACAGGAATAGTTTATTCACTGAAAGTAGTACATTTGACCTGAAACAAAAAAGCTTGTACTAATTTAAAATAAGTACTGTAATATAATGTAAACGGAGACTATAATAAGGATAAGGAAAATGTAGAATAATATATTTTAATAGGCTGTTGGTACCCCCAAATAGCACTTTTTATCTCTCTCTTGACCAAGATCTTAAATCCACACGGATTCGCGAAGCCGCGGGCGCAGTCTATAGTTCAAACATTTTTAAAAAGCCCGTATCCTAACCATCCTTCTGGTCGGACGCTACAACATGATAAATTTGTTAATCGTATTACAAAATTTAAGAATTTTGCACTTGCTAATAATATAATATTGATGATGATGTTGCCACTATAGAATTTGTTCAAATTCGTATAGTTAGAGCAGAACGAAAAGGTGAACACAAATCAATTGCTATGCGCGTCGAATGTTTTCGTGGAAGTAAAAAAAATACCAAAAGCGATATTTGCATAAAACACAGACAGGATGACTCAATGATCGGATATGGTTATTTGATATAATGGTTTCCTTGAAATGTTTAGTGCCGCATGCTCTTTGATACTCCTAGTTTTATTTGATTCAAAAGATACCTTAACAATTAATAATGTAGCAAAACAGGCAGCGGATATATCACAGTGCATAAGAATTCAGCATCTAAAAAGAGAGGTCCGACTTCCAATCCCAGTTGGGACGCACCAATAACTTCTATAAAGTGTGAGTTTTACAAAATTTAATGACACCCCCTTTAACAATGAATTAAAACATCGTGAAGAGACCTGTTCCTGCATGCCAGAGAAGTCTCGTAATGTTTTCAAAAGCATGTGACGTGAAACACAATACACGAATGGGTAACATGCTACTTTACTACGGACTATAAAGGCCGTGGTATGCAATACATAGTTATCCTTTTAACTGATTTGTATCGACAAGCCACACTTCTACGAATTTCGCACAAATATCTAAAAACACCAGTAGAATCCGATTACAGTAGTTCTTTAAACACATTCCAGTAATCCTTAACGATCTTCTGAATAATATAAAGGCTATGCGAAATAGGATAATTGCTATAGCCTTCGCTATCGTAAATTCAGCCCTAATTCGCCCTTTTAATAATAAATGTTTCATTTCTGAAGATAATTACGATTTGGTGTTAATTTCAAATCAGGATTTTGTAGATCTACTCGTATCTTCATGACTGTTTGAAACAAAAGTTGGTATTTCGCGCTTTTTATGATAGAAATGTATTCAATTCTTCGCATATATTATACAAATATTAAGATTTCGATAGAAACTTGTAAGATTGTTAAATAATGAGGCATGATTATTAGTTTGTACGTTATTCGGTTATCCTTTATTTTGTGTAATTAAGTCCTAAAGTACTCGTTTTTTACTTATCACCACGTGTTTAGTTAGCGTGTATCACGTGTTTAGCACTTGCAGCATATTAAAGGAGTTATGAAGCGAAATCTGCCAAATGCAAAATATTTAGTAGTAAAAACTACTGATGAAATATTGCAGTAACTAAAGGATTTAAGAGCATAAATCTAGAAACTGACATATGTGAAGATTATTATAACTCCCACAGAGGTGCAAGATGACGTCATCGACACAGGCTTCGCAAGCGCAGCCCAGGTAACTACGCGCTATTCTTGGATGGTCAGTGACCACAAGGGACCTTTGCTTGGGGTGACTGTACTACCAACAAACAAAGACCCTCTTCATCTCGTTGTACCCACACTGTTGCGATGAAATCGAAAGCCCGTGAGAGGTCATTGGAAACTGGATCCTGCGACCAATTAACGTCGATCTGTCTGAGACATTTAAAAATCTAGTTTTTTTAAAATAAATATTCAAATACTTCATAATATTCACCTATGGTATTAAAAATACTAAAGTAAAAAACTAATAACATCACTGCGTTTAACTATAAATTTACGTAGTTTAGAGAAAAAAATCATTTTAGAAAAAATAGATGCAAATCAAAAATCATTTGACGAACCTGTTGACAGCATTGTTAGTTTGATAAATTCTGTAAAGCATCTTTATCGTTATTTATTTCTAAGTTTTATTTAATTTTCTATATTTTTTGTGTTAAGAGTCGTAATGTAGAGTTGTTGTTACCTACAACACTAGATTAGTTATTTATGTTTCATATTTTTATCATTTCCTTTTTGCTACAGCTTGTTGTTTCTTTTGACTTTTTTCCGAACGCAAGGACGAGTTGTGCTGCCTTTAACAGATCTATTTAAACTGATACCGACTACAAAATGTCTTCTGTTATGTTTTTCCATGCATATGCCCTTCGTTTCGTTGTCCTTGAAGAATGTCTGGTTGGGTTGTTGTTATTTATACGCTTGCCCCGTGATGGTTTAATAACGCGTCTGAGCTATTATTATACGCACCAGAGGCGGTCGAACAAAAATATGTAGCTTTAAAATAAACGTTGTAATGGATTTCGCCATCTTGAAAACTCAAATGAGGGTAACTTTTTACGGCTTGAATTGTTTATTGTTAAATGGGAATAACTATATATGTGAAGATATTTTGAATAATTCGTAAAAAACGTTTCCATCAGGCAACTGTGGAGTGGATGTGGATAGTTGTCGATTTGAATTTACCTTTAAATTTTTTCCCTCATTTTATGTTTACTATAAAAGCCATTTAGGGTATGCAAGCGGCTTGTTGTTAAATGACTGACACACTTTCACACACCCACACATGACACATCCCTCAATAGTCTAGATATCGTACACATTATGATTGAGGTCGTCAAGAACAAACTGCATTGTGGGTTAGAGACTAACGAAAATACACAAACTCTCCTCAGTAGAAAACATTATATTTTTATGTTCAAATCTTCTTCTTATTTTCATGTCCATGTCGCCTTTAAAATAAAACGTTCTGTAAACGCTGACAAAGTTCCGAGTACGCCGGTGACATTTGTCGCGTTGTTGAGTTATCGCCGCTAGTTTTTACGGTGGTGATGGCTCATATGTCTGCGCCCGGTTAATGAGGTGGCTGTAACTAAATATGTTCAGTATCCCAGCTGCGTTCCTCGGACACAAATTTGAAACGCTGTTCATATTTAGGGATAGTTTTGATTTTTAAATTACCTAATTTGTCTACCACAGTCTTTTTGGTTTTGGTTTGAGACTAACTCGTGGCGGTATTATACACGAAACAAATTGCCATGACAGTCTTCTAAAATAATACAAGCAATAAAAGTAAATGCTTCATTCCCAACTTCGCTTGGTAGAACAGTGCCACAGTAATTTCTGTAGTGGACTACGAAACGGTAGAAAATGTCATAACAGAAAACTTGCATTAAATATACGAGAAGATTCTCCGCTGTAACATGTAAAATTGAGGAGATACGAAAACGGAGTAACTTGTATTAAAATCCATTATTTAACATATATATTCGGGGAAAGAACAACACGAAACTCGTTTATTCCCGCTAACAACAAACAGGAAGAACTGGGAGTTATTTAATATTGAAAAGTTTCCGGCAGAAGTCTTTAATGCTCGCTTTTGTTTACTTACGGGTATATGTAGTTGTGAAAGTTTGGAATCCAGTGAAATTGTAATCTTTAAATAGATTTTGGTTCAAATTCTCAGAAACAATTAGTAGTTTTGATGGAAGACGTGATTGATTCCAAAAATACTCGCGACAAGACGATGGTGCTTATTAAAAAAGTAGTAATAAAAAATGGAAGCAAGATAAATCAGATATGCTCGAAAGCCCAATTTGATAACAATAACGAGCAATAAGGAATATAATAATTAAACAAAAAAATCCAGATTTCACATGAACCAAATATGTAAGCCAAAAATAATAAACCTACAAAAGAATCGTACATCTGACGCGGTAAATCGAAATTGATACGTGTTCGAATGAAAATAATAATCATTATGATTCTGATTGAATTTCTCCGAAAACTCTTTATGGGTCCATTACATCACAAAACACTCAGCATTTATGATGATGCATTGAAAATGTGTCTCGATAATGGATTTGTTTCAACGCCATCGAAAAACGATTACTTGGGTGAGAGGAAACGTTAACAACGAAATTTCCGATGGTCGAACTGAAAACCAATTTAACCTCTATGTCATGTTACTGCCCAATAGTTTTTATTTTATGTTATGTACTAAAACTTTTTAAAAATACTGTTGATTATTATCCACCGTTGAACATAAAATCAACTGAACTGAACATATAAAATAAAATGTAGTTGGTTGTGAATCACAAAAGATCAATCAATGATCAAAATTATCTATTATTTCGCACAAATTGAACGCGTCAGACTAGAAAGCAGATTTAAGAAAATTGGACACTTTGTATGAAAATATTATTGCTTAGATTTACCAAAATCAATGTATCTTCAATAATAATATCAATGAAAGATACTGAAACTGAAGGTCGTCCTCTGTCACCAATTTACTTTCAAAAATCTTTGGTTTCTTTGTCATTTTTTATATCTTGAGCTGTATACATAGTTTATAATAGTCTGTCCCTCAACCGCGACGATCAAATCCATGAAACATTACGTTGTAAAAGCTGGTTTCTAAGAAACCTGAACTGCGTTTGACAGTCATATGTGACCGGCCGAAATTCCTAAGGAAATCGAAATGCCCTTAAATCATAGGCCGAGACTATTTTATCGACCGAAAAAACGTGTTCGGTCTGAGCGTAGGAATTTCAACCTTGAGTGATTGGAGATAGGGATGAGTTTGGTGTGAACTGAAGAGCCAAGTTAAGTCTGCGATGCATTGGGATCGGTAAGTGGTTAAAAGTTGCTCGACTGGTTGAAACAGGCACGACCTGTTTCGCCCCGTTCGTTTTGTCTTATTTTTGTTTGGCGCGAGGCACTGACCACCACAACAAAGGTTTGCTGGACGTGGTTGCTTTTTTTTAAAGGAGCATTGGCTCCGAGGCGTGGAAGTTTCAAGAAATAGCTATCTTGTTGTATACCTGCCTGTTTAGTGCGCGTTATTGAATGTAGATTGTGTTTATTATATCTACGGTTCCCAGGCGACCATGTACCATTTAGAATTATATAACGTTATTTAAAATCTTTTGTAATTTGCGTAATCTCACAGGGATAACGAAAACACTTCTCACAGATAAACGAAACGAAAATAGATTTTTCCTGTTTAGATGAAATATCGACTGTCTTGTGATAAAGGAACTTATTATTTGAATTATTTTTGTCTGTTTGTATATTAACCTCATTGGTGTTTTATCAACCTTCTTACAAGTACCTATACAAGTTGTTTACAATCTGAAAATATTCTGAACTCCACGCAGACGATGTCGAGGGTTGTAGTTAGTGTACTAATAAATGAAAAAAACTTACGTTCAATAAACAATTTGGCTTTAATACTGGTTGGTATACGTGCAGTGGGTTCGACGTCCGGGTACGCTTATAACATGACATCATTAATCTGAAAATATTGGCTCGTGTGGTACTCAATCACGCTTCAGCGGCTTAACGGCTCGCGCTGAAATATTCGATGGTTAACGACTGAACCGACTGCATGACGTGGACGACTGTTGACGCTTCTGGCTGGAAAACAAAACCCTTACTCCGAATACTACCATTGGCAATCGAATTGAACCATCGAATGAATCAAATTGACATCCGAAACTAGATCCTCTAATGACTAGAGGATCGGACCTCCGCTCACTATGGAAGGTTCTTAATCTAACCCATTGGCATTTTGTGGGTTAGACTTTACATGCCTTTGAGATCATCATGGAGAATTCACTAGTTTCCTCACGATGCAGGCAACATTTACTGTCTACATTCTACATTAACATCTTTAATCTTCATCGTTTGGATGGAACTGACGTGATGAAACTAAATCGGATCGGAACGGATCTTATAAATGGCCTTAATTCATGGGTCTTTCATGAAACTTAGGCTATTAAGACATCATATCTGAAAAACTAAAAAATTGACAACCAACAAGATTTGAATCTGCAAATAAAAGTAGGAGTGGAGAGTAAAAAGTTAAAATAAAATATTGAATTCCACGAAAATATTGATCATTAAAAACCAGACCAGTCTTCAAGGACAGCAATTACCAAGTTGATTCTGTGATTCTACGAAATGTGGTGACAGATGTTGAAGTAAGTCATGTTAAATTGTTGAAGATCGTATGTGGCTGAGTTTATGCTTATGAAGAGTAAAATGTTCGCCTCAATTAAAGTATTACCGGCAACCACACCTCCCCAACTGAAATATAAACAATGAAGACCGTGCTGCTTCACGGAAGGTTATGAGAGTGACGGTAAGCACGGATAGAAGTTTACTTTTATGTGTAAACATTTAGCTCTATCTATAAAGTTGGATCCGGATAGGTGGACAGAAATGATATACAAAGTCGTGTTAAACCAGTTGGACTGGTGTTAAACAATCTTGATGACAGCTGCAGTACAAATTGATGCAAAAAAATGTTGCAATTAATCGCAGATGTTGGAAGCATCACGAAATCCGTTATTTTTTCTGGGATTCCGAGGATTATATTAGCTGAAGATAAATGTTGGTGTCGTGGCACTATTAACTGTTTAAAGTGGGTTCTTAATTGTATTCCTAGTATCAGCCAATGTTGTGGCAATAATAATTCTTGTTTCACTATGTTCATGTTTACTTGTTTATGCTGGTAGGATTATAATATGTTCGTTTCGTGCTGTAAAATCATTTTCTTATCAGAAGCCTTCTTTGTTTTTAGTAGACTTTTTATTTTAGAAGTAGCTAATTATCTAACCTTCCTTAAAATGTTGTGCTGGAGGCTTTTGCTGTGAATAAATTCGCGGCACTAATGTTTCCATTCCGAAAAGCTTCGGATCAAACGAAGACAGCAAACGTGAGCTCTTAAAATGTTTGGGTATATCATCCGCAAGAAAATTACTTGTACAAAGCGTCGTAGAAGGTCAACGTCCTCGCGGCTCCCCTACAAGATGGACAGACCTCATTAAATCCTCAATGAAACGTTCCCTTACTGAATACGTTCGAAATGCCAGTAACAGAGAGAAAAGGGGAAGTCTCGCTAAATTCAACCTAAATATCTACCTAAAAAGTGGCCCACGACCACAAGGAAGTTCTTGATGTCTTGTGTTATGAGGGGAGGTTTGATTATAGGAGATACTTTATTTGAGGCGAACATCTTAGTCCTCATGAATAGCAAAGCACCCGCATACAACCTCAGATAGGATTTATTTTTGTCGTCCCTAGATTTAGTGTGGACGAAACGACGCGACATTTGATTCCCTACGGAATGGCCTCATAATGTCAAAACCGCAAAAAATTACTAAAGTTGTGATAGAACTTTAACGGTCGTTATGCGCTATGCGTTCTTTCCATCCAAATTGAAAGAAATCCAAAGAAAAATGTATATTTTTCTTCTAAAATTCCTGGCGCAAAGGCTTACCTACAATGTCACCGTCGTGCGTACAATGGGGTCAATAAACCAAAGACCTTTCATGACAAGCTACAGCATCTTCTAAAAATGGTCCTAAATCACAATCAAATAATAATTGGGGCATCCGAACTGATATATTAAGATCCGATCTTATTAATTCTGACCCATTCCAGCCTAAGCTGCTTTTGACATTGACGCAGGTACGTCTGGGGGACCCTAATCACCTGTTAAGATCCCCAACCGCTTCCCGTTTATTTGGTAAACTAACTATGATCTCCCAAATGATTGAACCTTACGTGGTCGTGATAGAGCTCAGTTTGATACGCTACCGTTAGCCGCACTAACACTCAGTTCATCTATAACAGTTACTTAGTAAGAAAGGTATTTCTCTGGATGTTTCTCGTATAAATTATACTTACGACGCCATAAACAGTTCTTTACATGACTTTAATGCTGAATAAATAAAATTATTAATGTGTGCTGTGATGTACCAGTGGTATAAATTTTGGCCTCTCCTGCGAGACTTAGGTTTGAATCCCAAGCTATTTGATAAATTTATATGCGTATTTAATTGAAAAAACGTGGCTTACGATAATATAAGCTGCAATTCAGATACAGAATTGCAGCTTATATTATCGTAAGCCACCACAGTAGGTATAACGCATTCTTCGACTGTGGTCTGTGATATACTGATGATGTGTAAACCAAGAAGTTGAACGTACTTGTATAAAGTGAGCTGAGTGCCCGACATTGATCCACATTCATCAATTTTATTTTACGCTAACTCCGCTATAAATACAGGTTAAATTCGGAACAGTCATAGCAGCATGTTTGAAAAACAAGCTAAAAGTTGTTAAGGAATATTAAAGGCAGATTTATCGTGCATAAACAAGGAACGTGCCAACCGCGACCAAGATCATCCCCGAAAGTCCTGTTGACGTTTCTCTATCGGGCTTGCGACCACAGAAATATTTGCGACCATAGAAAAGGGAAGTAAATAGAACGGCAATACCGTGGTTCCAAATCGACTAACCCCAAACTCATTCTATAATTATGCGCTTAGTTTAAAAGACTCTAGAGGCCTATTCAACCCATAGCCGTTCTGCTTCTTCCTATTTCTATGCTTGCGACTGTTATGCAATTGTAATTTACGCAGTGGTAGCAAGCAAGAGTGCGAAGTAAATTGACTATGCAGTTGCGATTGATGCAAACTGAACAATGTTGTTTTCGCGGCTTTATGTTCCCAGAGTCACACACACGAGCATTAATTAACGATGTGACTTGATGATAAAGAGATATTTAAATATGTAAAATTTGGTACAGAATGCCTGGATGCGTAGCTTACTTACTGTGGCGACATCTCTTGACGAGTAACGGAAGTCGATCCCCACGATCCTGAATCACGCTATGGAAGTTTTCTACATCGCTAGCATATATAAAAACGCCGGCTTGACGTCATCGGAGCACGGCCGCTCCCCAGGAACGATCACCTAGCCAGGTGGGAGATCTCCCTTTGCTAAAATAGGTACTATGTATCTCTCATTAGACAAAATGTCAATGAAATTTGAAAATGTCAATGAAATAGCTTGTGATCAGCTACTCATTAGAATTTATTGGGACCTATGCTTGAATTTAATCGAAAATCTCTATTTAACTTCTAATCATAACCAAACAACTTACAGAGGTTTTCAAATACTACACATAAATGGCATTTGCTGAAACACAAATCTCGGCAAGTAGACCAGTCGATGTTCAAACGAAACAAATCTATTATTCAGTCTGTTTACAAAACATGTTGTTGTTTGATAACAGTTTGAACTATTGAACAGCAGATGCAATTCAAATGAGTCTTAACAGGTTTTACATTGAAATGGAGGAGGAACCAATTTGATTTCAATTATTACAATGATTCGATTTCAATATTTGATTTGATCCTTTTGATACTGATTCTATTTCGATTCATAGTATTTCTGTGTTCTCTCTGTTTGTCTGTAAACCATTAATGACCAATTTAAGGGTCAGGTCTCTTCTCACAATGAGAGGGATTAGTTCACGCTGCCTTAATGCGGGTTGATGAACTTCACGTGCCTTTGAAAACATTTTTTGTGAATTTTCAGGCATGCAGGTTTCCTCTCAATGTTTTCCTTCACTGTAAGATCAGGTAATATGTAATTGTATAAAGGGCACATAACTTTTTTTACAAAGTCATTGGTGTCACTGGGATTCGAACCCGGACCCCTCGATTAAGAAGTCGAATTCTAAGCCACTGGGTTATCACCGCTTTTGTTTCGTTCACGTCCTTGTGTTTGTTTGCTAAAGTGTTAAAAAAGTGTGTTTTTAAATGGTCAACTTCACTATCATGAACTATCATCAAGTTTGGCCGCCTTTTCTGTTCATTGCTCCATACACACCGCGGCGTATTCATGCGTTATTTATTTATCTATTTATAGCCTGGCCAAGTGTTGGCTACATTACTTGTGAACATATTGCGGTGTTTACGTTGTGTATTTCTGGAGCGGGCCGTGTGTTCCGCCACGTGTGGGATCCTCTGTGTGAAGACGGATTCTGCCTTTTTTACTTTTTTTGGGCCGTTTCAATCTTTGCTTTTTTCGCGGCTGTTTAAAAGTTGCGTTTGCTTCTTTTTTGATTTTAGTTGTGATTTTAGTTTTGACTACAAATAGTTTTAGATGTTTAACGTTTCCTTTGTTGATATCAGTAAACTTACTTCATTCATTCTTCATTCTACCTTTGTTATGTTTTATTTTTATGTGTTTCCAAAATATTCTGAGCCAATCATACACATTGAGCGATTTCCCTCCTTTCTTACTTTCAGCTCTTGATATTCTAGGAATAAGCTACCTTATCGACGCTACTCCATACGGCTTGGGCCATCTGAATCCATCGGTTCCCTGCTGTCTTCTTATATTGTCAGTCCACCCGGAAGGAGGGGGGCGGCCTGTGCTCCTTTTGCTTAAACGTGGTCGCCATTTAAACGATTTATATATTTGCTCGCCATCGAAGCCACCATTCAATGATCTTTCTTGCCCATCGGTTGTCAGACCTGTGAATGAATTGCCAGCCCATTGTCACTTATCGATTTCACTGCAATGAAATCATTTGAAACAAATAGTGAACTGCTGAAACTTCATAATTTCCACTAAAGTGTTCAGAATGGATTTCCATCATTGATTATTAATTTTATCGATAATCTGCCACGTGTAAGCTGACAGTGCTTTTGTGAGCTCATTTTGCACACATAATCTGAGCTTGCCAATTTTCTGGTTCAGCGCTGATGAAAGGGCTCGAATGGTAATTACGACAAGTAAAGCTATTATAACGAGAATAGATACTTAACACAAAGAGGCTATTTCCTTGTGTTCCATTATGTTGTTTCTATTCATTATCTAGCTTGAAGCTTGTTCTGAGTTGTATGAGCTTGGAAATTGAAATTATTGGCTTTGAAGGCTCTTTAAAGGGCTCTAACGCAGTTATGTTGAGCTTCTCTAACTATAAATTCTCTCTGTGTACAGGCTTGTTAATAAGATATCGATGTATCGATATTCGTAAATGATTTTAGAGGTACCTTGTGACCATTTATGAGATTCCTTATCTATCTAAAAAAATAATAATGAATAATATCGATAAAAATTGCTTTTAAAATTATTGGGCCAGGCCTACTACATTATTATGTGAAAAACAGTTTTTTTTAAATTCCGATATATCGATACTTTTCCTTTGATATATCGTTTTTATAAATATTGATGCATCGATGTATCGATTTTATCGATGTTTTGAATGAAATAAAATATCGATACATCGATATATGGATTATATCGATATTGAATTTCATTTTCAACATCCCTCGTGTATATTTTGTGATATAACTGAATTTACAACTAACTCCTTTGTTTTCGTTGCAGGTACGAGGCGGAGTGAGTGAACTCCTGTTTATTCTCGCGTCGTTTACATTAGCCCAACTGTGTAAGTTATAATCTTTGTTACGTGTTATGATATCGATTTGTTTCGGAGTTATTATGACCCAGTATTGTCAGGAAACCGGGAAAGTGTTTATGTTTGCGCTATAAGCTTCTGCACACAATATCTTTTGGAAATTGCAGTCTAAGTATATTATTATATTCACAGAAAAATAATTCGTTGTAAAAATTAACAATTTTTATCCGACTTCATTATGTTCTATCCTAGGCTTATGAATGTAGCTTTCTTTAATTTAAAGGAAGTTATTATTTAAGTTAAAGGAACATACTGCTTGCTTATACTTAAATTATATTAGACTAGCTGCCACCCACGACTTCGTTCTTCTAAACCTAAAAATTTGACCCAGGAATGGTGAAAAGGATCCTATGGTATAATAAATGTTAATTTATCTATGTACCAAATTTTGTCAAAATCTGTTCAGCCGTTTTTGCTATCGCATAGATAACCGGGACCGGTGGCTTAACGTGCTCTCCGAAGCACGGAAGTTCGCATTTAATTCGCCACTAGCGGTCACCCATCAAGGTTCTGACCGCGCCCGACGTCGCTTAACTTTTTCGATCGCTTGCGATCTACTCAAGCAGCGGGGCTATGCGTGCTTCCTCTAACAGGGGGGCTATCTATGCTCTAGCAGCGGGGACATGCGTGCTTCGCTTAGTAAAGATTTTTTCTCCACAATATCGGTGTTGATGAACAATATCGTTGCAACAACAGTTCGGGCTCCGCTAACAGGCTGTATCGCAGTGTTTGGAGGCGCGCCAGATCTCCAAATGACAACCTAGCGAACTGCGATTGCCATTATTGTTTGTAACAAGATTTTATACGTCATTTACTGTAACGACGTTATTCTATTAATGAATTTATGATTCGATTCGAACAACATACGTTCTGGAGAATTGGGGCTCAATGGTTTTAAGATATTTTTGATTTCATAAAGCTTCAAGCAAATATAAACACCGCAAATTGCTAATGTGCCTAACCACCGAAAAGGCGGTGACGTCTGGTGACCAGGACTGCCAATTTTCATTCGGGGTGCATGAAAATTGGCAGTCCATATATCAATAATATTAATCAATTTTTGTTTCAAGCCCCTTTTTTGTTTTTCGATTAATGACGTTTCATTAATGACGTTAATATGAAAAAGTTTCAGCGCATTACCAATATGCGGGAGTTATAACTCGTTGGTCCATAGTGTAATTGTTGTGTATTGCAGTACGCAAGCAAGCAGCAGCAAGAAATATCTCACAAAATTGACAACGTTTCAATAACTGAAAGTTATATCTTGTATGAAATTTTCCGCCAGAAATCTATTTTTGTGGATGAAAGGAAGGAAACTTAATTTGTACTCTATGTAGAATTCTTTGATCCCGTAATGATGTAACTGGAGACATGCCTAGGGGAAGAGGGAGTGGGTGCGTAAAACACGTGTGGGAGGAAATTTAGGGGGCATCCATTAATTACTTTAGGTGATTTTGTTGATTTTTAGAAGATTCTACCCTATAGTGAGTCACTACATAATCGGTTTTGTAGAAACTGACAACTTCACATCGAACCTGCGCGATCGTTTGCTACTCTTAAGGTGGCACTGCACTTGGCTATGTGGTGTTTTGTATTGTATATTAATCAAATATTATGCAATTAATATTTTAATATATTCATAAATCGTGCCCAATGGCGATTGCTTATCATTTAACCAAATATGCCGAATAAGCAAATACAAAAGAAAGTGAAGTGCCACCATTAAATTCTGAAAAACATCCCAAACTGTCAGCACTGACTATTTCGCTATAAATTAACGCGGCAATGTTTTATTTCTGAGGACGAGATTAAATATTTGTCCAATCTGCTGGAAGCAGCTGGGCCGAGTCAAATCTTGATGAAAAAATTCCAACACCCTTGTTTATCTTAGGCCGCGTAATGAGCGCCTGTCCTTATTTCTCTATGAGATTATGTAAACGACGAATTTCGTGTGTTTCCATGTAGCCTTCTATAAAGTCTATTTTAAATGATACGTTGTTAAAAGTATCTTCTGACTCTTACTGCCGCTATTCTCATCAGGTGTGGACCAGGATATCGTCCTGTCTAGTCTTCCCGCAGTAAGAGGTAGTGATTTTGTTAGTAAGAAGTGAATGAGTTGAGCGATGAATTTTTGGCCAAATTTTGAATATCTCTTACAATCGTCCCGCACCAAATAGTACAATCAGTTTGACGTAAACTTGCGAATTAAGCAAGGAAATAGTCACAAATCCAAATTTTGTCATTATTGGTATAGATTTTCCAAAAAATAGCTTAGGTAACATAACATAGGTTATGGCACTAACAAAATTTCCCGCTATCACTCCGGAACGCCAAATCCACGTCGGTATACGATAGGACATGTATGAAAGTGTCTCTCAATCTTTTTATACGCGTCCAAGGACTCGGGACGAGTTCGACAAGGCATTTGTCTGAAATATGAGGATTGCGTACCCTATTGACCCCCGTAACTGCTCCGTTTTCTCACCGATCCAAAAATGGCAGGAAATTTTACCCCTAGCGCCCCTTTCGTATCTGTGAGCTTCTTTATCTTCAAATTGACTGGAATAGGACTGGAGTAAAACGTGCCTAGGCATAAGTAATGTTTCCCACATTGGGTTATGGAGATTTTTTTACTGAAACTCACGGATAGACAGTGATAGCTCAATGGTTAGGCTCTTTTACTCGAGAGGCCCGTGTTCGAATCAAAGTGGCACGCACCAATGGCTTTCTTAAAAGTCGTGTGCGTCTGTTAAATCAAACATCATCTGCTATAACGGTGGAGAAAACACCGTGAGGAAACGTACTGTGGCTGAGAGTTGTCCATAATGTTCACAAAGGCATGTGAAGTCCACCAACCCAAATTAAGCCAGCGTGGTAAACCTACATCCTTCCCATTGTGAGAGGAGACCCGACCCTGCAGTGGGTCACTAATGGGTAAAAACTGACTCACTGGCCCTCTAGCGCACACATCGCATCTTTGATGCACCAACACTTTTATCTTTACTCTTTCATTTAAAGCGGTACACTCGTACCCGTATAAAGCGGACGATTGTGTCGTAAAGTACATTTCAGACCGCCGCCTACTTGGGGGATAACCAATGAATTATTAATATGGGTATTCACATAAAACCTGCTACTTTTTTTCTTCATCCATCCATGTTTTTCCGAGTACAAGGTATGTTGGTGTCTGGCTACGTATGTTTGGGTTTTCTTTTTAGTACGGGATTCTTTTTTGGGAATATTACGTCTACAAGTCGGCTGCGATACATGATTGTATCTCATTCCATATTGTATATGTTATTTCACTAAGGTGAAAAGTATGCTGTGGAGTATTCTGTTGGTGCTTTATATTTAGGATATGATGAATTAGAGAAACAAAATATTACATATTATATGTTTGTTAGTATTTAAGTGAATTTATAATATTGATTTTTTAATAACGCTCAGCAACCAATTCAATCAAGATACTATTGATGCACATATAAGATAAATCCCTTCAGCTGTCTCTGAATTAAGCGTGCACAAATGCACAGAGACACATAGGCAAAAATCATAAAAAATATTAGCTTATTTTTTGCCACTTGGTGGTGGTTTAATTGCTATATCTATTTGGTTACCACAGCACAGGCTCACAGCCTAATTTGGGAGCTGCCTAATTTTCAGAAAGCAATGAGTCGTCCCACAATATTTATTATTGTTATTTATAGCAGTGTACCCTCATGCTGCGTTGACTATAATTCTATTGTTGGCAAAATTCGCTAAGTATCGTAGGTCAGTATTAAGGGTAGATGGTAGAATTAATAAATATACATACCTATACTTTCGTACAGTCGGAATTAAATTAATGCACTTTCCAGTTAATAAAAACACACAACAAAAACAAATTTCCAGTTAACAAAATAAAAACGAGCCCTATTCAAAAATTCTCTGCTAATTAGCTATTTAATTCGTATGTGCGTAAATTTTTCAATGAAATCTAGTGCAGTTAAAGCGCGTATTCAGAGCACGCGCCGTTGTAACCCGGTGCAGTTGGACTGTTCAATGCAGATAAAGTTCGAATGCACCCCGCAGTGCGATGCGCCAAATTGTCTATGACCTGGTCTTTGTGGTCTTTGAACTTTGACTTCTGTCTAAGGTCAGATTCGAAAAATTTCTGACAGGTTTTACGATGTCTTTAATTCTAAATTACTCAACATAGCTTTACATACCTAAAAGTCTCCAGAAAACTCCTAGTCTAAGCCTATTTATATCTGCTTATTTACTTTGTAATATTAAAATATAAGCGTACGACTAAACACGGGAACGTTTCAATCAAAATATGTATTGATGTTAAAACTATTCGCAGTTTCCTTTCACATTCAAAATGAAAATTTATCAATAAAGAAACAATGCCAAACCCATCGAACGATTAATCCGAATTGTGTCAAAACTAAATTGATTTGACGATTTATTGAATTTATTCGTCAATGTTACCTGACCTCCCTCAAAATGGCGATAGATTGAATTATCGAAAACAATAACACATCAAAATATTCGCAACTGTCATAACGGAAAATAATCCGACGTAAATAAACACGATTGCATACGAGCTGACAGCAGATTCCAATTTAATTTAAATTCTGTATAGGTCATTTTAATATACGGAAATTAAATGAAAAAAATATTTTCCATTTTTATTATTTGTGTGTTTGAATGGAGTAAGCGGAAGACTGATAAGCTGACATAAATACAGTTCCACGAAAGATTACAGCAGATTTTAATATAACGAGCGCTGAAGAGTTTAATTGTTTTCTTTTTCCGAAATTCTATATCGTTAAATACTACAAATAAATTAACTTAGTGTCTCATTATGTATTTATAAATTGTGGAAACTACGAATAAGTGTTGTCTAATAAAGTTCTCTCCCTATACCCGCCACTCCCTATACTACCTATGTTTACTATAAACTCTTTTATTTAACCAACTAATAAATACGTCTTATACTTCACAAAGAATTAAAATTTGATCTTTATATAGCATCGGAAAATACTAAAAATCCAAATAAACAAAAACATTGCACAAGCCGCTCAAACAATCACCGAGCGTTTAATCCGAGTTGTGTTAAAACTAAATTGATTGGACGATTCATTGAATGTATTCAATTCATCACTGTAGCCGACCTGCCCCCAGTCGACGATAGATTTAATTATTGAAAACAATATAACATCAAAATATTTGCAGCTGTCAGAAATAAGCTAATAAAAATTCCATTATCAGTTAAATTCCAATTACAAATATTCAAAATTAGAATTCTTCAGAATTTAAGATCAATAATAACGTCGTGAAGTTTTTCAAGAATGATGAGGGAAAAGAGAGTTCGAATCTTGAAGGAATGAAGAACAGAAAATTGTCTTATTAGAATCTTAAGAAGATTCTAGAAGCTTAGTAACTTTTAACATTTTGCATGTCCAATAAGTAGACCCCCAATACTTAAATAATTGGTGTCTATCACACGTGATTCACGGAACAGCTAGTGGTTAAAATAAATAGTTTAAATCATTAGATTTGTGTGCCGCATTTTCTCAGTTTGGGAGGAAGATGAGTTAATAAAATAAACACCGTGTATTCATTAAGCCATTCATTTGCTTTCTTGTAATTAATAGAATAATAAATCGCACGAGTTATTAAAACAATGGTCAGTTTAAAACAACACTTAATTACATATAAAAAGTGTTCACAAAATGAACACAATACACAGTTTTGATTGCCGGGTAGACCCAAATGGAAATTTAATTACAGTCATCACAACAATTTCGACCGAATTTGATATGCTGTGATAATTTGGTAAAAAAACGGAAGTTATAAATTGAATAGCGTACGTGTGAAGTGAATGCACAGCTGTTTTATTGTAGGGGTTAATGACCACAGCCCTCTTAAGGAAGGGTTGATTGTTTTCAAAACTCTTGTTGTTTTTACTTGCTTCCTTATTCTCTGACCTAATTTAGTGATGTACTATAAATGTTAACCTGTTATTTAGAGATTATTATCACCGATTTTTTAACGCTAAGTCTATTCTGGCAAATCAATACCTTTTTATGGATATATTGCGTAAATTCCAACGAACTGAAAATTTGTTTAGCTTCAATTTTACGTGCGTTGTAGTCACAAAATACCTTTTAGAATTACGTTGACCGTTATAATTTTGGAAAGGGTCCATTAAAACTTACCTTAGAAAACAAGCAAGTCTGAAATACATTAGTGACCCACTGAATGGTCAGGTCTCCTCACAATGAGAAGGATGTAGGCCTTAACTACCGCGCTGGCCTAGTGTGGGTTGATAGCAAGCATATGAGGCACCTATCGTGGTAACCGTCCTGTTGGTAAGAGTAATGCCAATAGACATCTTGAGTTGCCGGCTTCAAGATTCAAAAAGAGCTCTCTCTCCACGTCTTATTTTGAAGTACCTTCCCAAATGCAAGTAGCATAATATTATCGAAATAGGATATATTATAAGAACTTCACATCACACTACTTGAACTGGATGGAGCTATACAAACTCGTCTCAGAACTGAACTTGTGAAGCTAAAACGGCGCAAAGCATAAAATCGCTTGTTACCTAAATATGTAGAGTCCTCGACTCGTCGACTCGTACATACGGGCAGAAAAGTGCTTATAAAGCCCTAACAAGTAAAGCACATGTGACGATACGGGCCTCTGTTCGAAACAATACCGCCATTATAGCCCAAGAGCCGGTAGACATTTTGTGAGAAGTGTTTGTGGCATCATAATAGTCAAATCGATTATTTAATATAACAAGAAGTGTAGGCTAAGCCGGGTGATGGAAATAAGCCAAATTCAAAATAAGTGTTGGTGACGTTTTGAAATTTTCAATTGAAAATATTATGTTGTATAATTTCAACGTGCCTCAAACACTTTTTTCGATTAATATTAAATAATATTTTTCGATTATTATTAAATAATTAATTTGGAGACGCGTAGTGCATTTATAAACCCGATTCAATCTCCTGCCTTTTTTAAATACTAAATTTCATGTTGAAAAAGTTTAAAACGCCGCAAACCGTTTGTTTCGCAAAAAAATCTTTCATCATTTAGGGCTTGACTAAGTTCCATTATCTGCCAAGCAGGTCTGCATATTTGGTGTTCGGATAATTAATTAATCGATTCGACACGATTTTATGCTGCCTCAAACACTTGTCGACAAATGTCTGCCGGCTCTCGGGCTAATGTGACGATACGGGCGCCCCCTGTGCCAAGCATTACCGTCATTATATCAACTGTCAAAATACAACAATCAACTTTATCATAACGGCATAAGAGTCAAATTAAAACAGCATCGGTGCGACAAAAGGGATGTTAACAAAGAAAATCAACAGATGGCTCTGCGATAAAGACAGGAACATCTCGAATGAAGGATTCATTATGAATATAAAGGGTCAAGTTGGGTTTGAAGTGGTAATGTTGCGGGTACAGTCACGAATGTTGGAAAAACAATGGGAATACTTCCGTTCCCTGTTGTGTGTGACTATCTTATAAGAGGAATCCGTATTCTAACTGGTCTTCCTATAAGATGTTAGGTAAGTAACTGCCGTTTAGGTAGGCTGCAACCCTTTCGGTCATGGGTCTTTCCCTCATCAGGGGGAAACCTGGAGCACACTCCACTACGCTGCTTCAATACGGATTGGTGGATTACCGAATTACAGAAAAGGCATCATAAATTAGAATAGAATAAGTCTTGGTTTTTTTTCTGTGTACAATTTTATTAGTTCCTAGCTGAAAGAAAAGCCGATAAATCGATTATCACAAGAACATTTATAAGTTGCGTTAATTGGTCCGTGACCTAATGTAGGGGCAGATTTACTCTTACCATGAGGGATGTAGGCCTTAGTCCACTACGCTGACTTATGATACGGGTTAGTGCACTTCTATACATGCTTTTGAGAATATTATAGAGAACTCGCAGACATGCAGGTTTCCACACGTTCTAAAGGCGCAAATAACTTTTAAGAAATTTAGTGGTGCGTGAGTTGAGAACCTGGACTCCTCAAAAGGCCGGTTATCCACGAGGCTATTACCGCTAACAGTTATAAACAGTCAACACTCAACAAATAGTTTTGTTTACGGGCCTATTTATTTATTTATATAGTTTTTACTCTTTTTCCCTTTCTCAAACCGTTCCTCTTCCTGTTCCTAATGAATATATCCTCATCCTTATCTTCTTACTTTGTGCTTGATACTCCCTCTTCTTCATCCTCATAACTCCTTCCTCATCAACCCTAACTTCCTCAATCAACACCAATACTTCAGTAGTCCCCACATTTAGGTAACTATTTCAATTCCCCGTCAGTACTCCCGCAGATTCACACCTACAGCCAGTCTGTGGACGGGGCAGACGACCGTTATTAATTTACCCCTGAATTTAGATAGGCTGATTAATTTCGAAACACAATAGGGGTTGTCGCAGAATGGTCACTGTTAATTTATACGTATGGTACGTGTATTAGTTGTAGGAATTAAACGTCACGGAGAATAAAGGAATGTCAGATGCAACAGCGCGCATAGCCTTGCTTGCTTGCTTGAGTAGATCGCAAGCGATCGAAAAAGTTAAGCAACGTTGGGCGCGGTTAGTACCTGGATGGGTGACCGCTAGTGGCGAATTATATGCGTGCTTCAACGCTACTTGATTGAATCGAATGAAGTGAATGATTTTCTTTTCAATATTATCCACTTTTTTAATACTTTAATCTCTGTATCAATTTCGATAAGGTTGCGGATTTATGAGTAAATTTAAAAATTCAAATACATAGTTCTTAAATTGTTTGTTTTCAAAATCAGAAAATTTATCGTGCATTACAATTTTCGCTAAAAACGAAAATAGTAAAAGACGATCGCAAGGCAACATTAAAATCCGGTGACCACCATTTAAAATTTTAAACCATTATCACATAATCAGTTCCGTAAAAGTAATGCTTCTTATCATTCTCCCAATCATTATCACGCCGTGCTATGTTAGGTATGCCTAACATATTGCTTTCAAACGCTAATCGATACATGTCAGCAACACGTGCTAATAACGCATCTATTAATAACGCCAAACTATGTAAACAAACACCTGGAAATGAAAACTGTACCGACCCAAACGTAACTACATGTTTTGTGGCAACACTTCAGGAATTCAACCTACACAAACGTTTGTATAAATCGACCACTGTATCATGATCTCCCGCCCCTCCCGGCTCCGAAACTAACAATATCCTCCATTCGGAAACCAAAGAAGTTCCACAGATCTAACTAGAATGGTTGTCGTTTTAAAACCGAGAGATCACGCGACGGAACTTTTTAAACAAAGGCTAAGGTTAGGAAGTTGTTCAGCCTTTATTTTATTTCAACTCGATCTTTCTGATTACGTTGTGTGCTTTGAATATATTAAAACTTTGTTCGCCAATAATTTTTTTATTTTTAGATACAGAAACGAATTTGAAAAGGAATTGCTTTTCTTATAAAGAAAAATACTAACCTAATTCAAAATTCATTTCAGTCTACAATAAAATTAAATAATAGGCATTCAAAAATTACTACAGTTTTATCAAATATTGGAATCACGTGTCACGCACTTAAAGATTATTAATTTTGGCTATTTGTCACTAGACGGGGTTGCGCGATTGACTCCATACAAATTGCAATGCCTGAATCGCGCTATCAAAGTTTTTTACCCCCGTTGCTATATATACGCGTTCCAACCAATAGAATTATCAGTCGCAGTCTGACTGCCGTGCAAAACACATGTGTGTAATGCCCAATGATGAAACTCGTCACTGAGGGGGGCTGCCTAGTATAACTGATTGTGTCGTCACTTAAACAGCTGACCTGCTGGTTGTACAATTAGCAGCGTGTCCGATTAGTTGTACTGTGGCAGTAGATGCCCAATGACCAATGATTATGAGAGCTGAGGGCTTGAAAATTGTTTTCCTGGTTTTCTTTAGTTTATGATTATAGTTTACAATCTAAATACAGGAAATGACTATTAAACGCGCATGGTAGGCCTGATGTTAAGTGGTCATTACAAACCATAGTCTCCTACGTCCAACGTCAAATACTTAATACGACCATTTTAATCCTTGTAGCAACGCACCCACTTGATGCGCCCCTAGGTAGGAAATAAAGAAAGCGTACATAATTATATTATACTAAACATAGAAGAATGTTAATTATGTTCGAACTAATGTACTACCAACAGACACTAATGTCACATTAGTAGGTATCTGAGGGTTGCAGTTTCCACATAACATCAGGGTTGTCAGGTGACCTGGAGCCCATTTGCTACTAATTTACTAAGTATAGAAAAAGAATATAGCACAGCGTCACGGGCTTAGCCTGTAACTATAAATAACTACTTATCGTTCAGCTGCGATATCTCGAGACGTGTCGCCCGCATGGTGTACCCTTATCGTAAGTTACACGATGCGTCTTCAATAGCTACCATTGTATTTACCGGTTAACCATTAACGTTCTCAGGGTTCCGTGGGGAACATTTGAAGTACAATTCCTCCTTGAAGTTAGACTCCTTCCCATCTTGTCAGTAACCCATTAATGACCCACTACAGCGTCGGGTCTCCTCTCACAATGAGAAGGATGTAGGCCTTAGTCCACCACGCTGGCCTAGTGCGGGTTGGTGGACTTCACATATTCGCAAAATTATTATTTTTTTCATTTTAGAAAGCCCTTGGGGTTGTACCCTGTTCGATCGCACTAACCTAACCTAACCGTTTTTCTAAAAATTAAAGAAACATTTTAACACACTTTGAACTTGAATAAATTTTCCATACGTTGGATGGATGGGTGAACTTCACCATTTCATTATCCCTAACATTCCTTTTAATTTTAAGCTTTTTTAAGAATTTATGCAACGGTCAAAATAGACGTGAATGTACCACGGCATAATATACTTTATTCAAAAAAAAAATATTTTATTAGTCCATTAAAAAGAGCAGAAAAGGTTAAGTATTTGTATAAGTTTCATAATTCCGTATCCAACGCACACTTGAACAATTTTTTGTACTAAACCGAGTCTATAGAGTCGAGAGAAAAAATATCAAGTGGTCGGCCTTTAGAGAAGGGAACATCATAGACAAATAATTGGTTCGAAAAAAAAACTAAAACACGTGTCGTTTCTTAAGAGGGATGTATGTTCATTAATGAATAGCTGGCAGTATGTGAAAGAGCCTTTGTTCTTCTAGGCGGATGGTAAAGAAGTTGATTTGAATAATAACTGTTAATGGTACGCGGGCCAGTGACAGGTTTTCGTTAACAATTTCCTTCCGGCCAATATTTTGTCGAATTAAGAAGAGTCGATTTGTCGAAGAGATTAGAACTAAGAAGCCTGGTGATGGTCAACTGTGGTTCCATGGGTGGGTTGAGCAGTAGCAGCCGCAGCCTCCAAAGCACGAGTATGTATTGGCGAGAATAGATTGTGCCTTTTTCTTAGCGTGAGTTGGCGCTTATTTATTAAATTGTTAAAAATAAATACCGACGAATTGAAAACCGCAGACTTTTTTGAAGTCGGTTAAAAAGGCAGCCGAGTTTATTTTATCAGAAATAAAAATTAATCAACAATTAAAATTAATTGGGCACTGTGGCAAGTTGGCAACGCAAAACTATTATGAAATGTAATATTACATTCAGTTTCGTTAATTTTTGTGAAATTTTAAAAATTTTGCCAATGACACATTTGTTAAAAAAACTTTTAATATCTCCATCAAAATCAAATTATTGAACCGTAATAAAAAATATACAGCATACAATAATCCTGGATTAAACGTAATAACAAATTATAATGACACCGAATACGCATTGGTGAAGAAATATTTTAACAGCATGATTAATTTTATTATACAAGTGAAAATAAACCGAAACGAATAAATTATTCTCCATATAATGTTACTCGTAATTATTGAAACAGGAATAATTTATTTTTTATTTACATTTAACACTGTACTACGTTTTGATATCTTTTAAAACGTCCGACAAGCTGAGCCCACTTGTCGATCTGCACTCCATTAGTTAGGTATAGTTTAATAAAACCGACTCAAATTTTAGTAAGAAGTTTGAGGATTGTGATTTTGAAGTTGAATGAGGTTTTCAGGGCACACCGTGGGGTTTTATTCTTTTTATATATTGTAGGAGTCCGGCATAACCCTGTGTCGGCCAACCCAGGACACGACATAAGGTATCCATGATGGATTTCCCCACGTAAAAAAAAAAGGTTTTCAGTGATTGCAAACACCACATACCGGAAGGTGGCTTGTGCTAAAGCAATAAAGTACAACCGAAAATCAATAAAAATATATATTATGGCTGTTCCTACCGCGCTATAATCCTTTGCGGCAAATAGATCGACTTTCTCATTTTAAAGATCAAAAGACTATATTACACCTCAAAGTACGCGTAACCTTTGCTACTTGCTCTTCAAAGACATCAGAGGAATTTCGACTCGGCTCATATCCCGGCGAAATTTCATTTCTTAATCGCTTGCCTCCTACGAGACAGAATTACCCCAATTTCCGTCAACTTCACCCTTTTAAAAGTACTTTTGTGAATCGAAATTTCGGCGGAGTCTTAGGGCGTTTATACACGGTCACATTTTAGAGAAAAGATAAGCCCATTTGTGCTGGTCGCCTTATGTTATATGGTCACTGCTATATTTTGGCAGTTATCATGGGCACTCACATAAAAACGCCTTAATTGCTTAAAATTCTTTATAATGTTCATTTTCTTATGTTTTCACATACTTATAAAAGTACTCAAATTTATGGTAGTACGTGTGTTTTTTGATGAATTTCCTGTATTTCAAATGAATTTTATTCAAAAATTTTGTGCACTCTTTACTCTTACTCTTTACTCTGCACTCTTTACTTAGACTTTAATTGTGCCAAATTTCAGACTGCTCCGTTCGCGTAGTAAACTATTAATTAACAACTTTTACATTCAAAATTGTACCCAAAATTTTCGCTTCAAATATTAATGTATAAGAAGATTAAGTCACCGCGTGTCAAAGGCCTAAATCTCAAGGCTCACTTCCTAAGTGACTCGGTGGATGTCATGATCACCCATCTATGAATATAATTGGCTCAACAAAGATACTGCTCCTTGTTAGTTTAAGAGAAAAGTTTCGCCTTTGATGCTCATACAGGGGTCGTTAACCTTGCAGCCTATTCTCGACTCTACGTGTTACGACGTAAGGACGAATTTCGTTCAAATCGTCTCGAGGTTAAGGCAAGTAGTGCGTAATTTTCGGTTGAAATGTGAACTGTGTTAGAACGATCTGACTCGTTACCTACTCGTAAGTGTCCTTTTCAGTTCGTTTTATGGAATTTATTTAAGGTTAAATTAAAAATCTATCTTGATTAGGCATGGCAACAATATGTCGCTTGTTGCCTTACTGTCGGTTAGGGAGGTGTGGATGTCTGCAATATATGAATGGGATTTTTTATAGCAATTGAGTAGCAAACTAGCATGCCGGCATTTGTAGTGGTCACTGCAGCCCATAGACACCTGCATCCAACCTCAAATAGACAAAAAAAATCCTATGTGAGGGTTGTATGCGGGAGTTACATCTCATGAGGACTAACACTGTGACTGTCAACCGTGTCACTGAGATTTGAGCACAAAAAGAGCCACTTCTTATCTGTTTAAAAAATTAGTAGATTACTAAGTTTTAAATACAAATTATCGCATTAACTTTGAATTACGTTAAACTTTTTTCCGCGTACGATGAAAGGTTTAAAATGAAAATTTGCTTTTCTAACAAAACCACAAGCAAATATCTAGTAAAATAACGTTCGTACGTTTTCAACATTTAACTCATTTATACGAGTAACTTGAAAGGTATAATGTTTGTTCACTAAACTCGTTCACTTCATTCTAAATCCGTTTAAATAATGCGCCCCACAGTCGAAAAGCGAACGAAAATTTATATTTAAATAAAATAATTTCTGTAAAACCTGAAAGTGTATTGAGGCTTTTTATTTCGGAGTAATAAAACCATGGTTTTATAGCACACGAATAACGAAATTTTCTGTTTTACAGCTCGATTAAACATCGCTTATTTTTCAAAAGATTTGCGAACTCTTGTTTTTCTGTCGAAAAATTGACAGTAACTTACATAGAAATAATAATGTTTATTACATTGTCATCAACCTATGATCTAATAAACAATGCTAGCCTACTGCGGGTTGGTGGACTTCTAATTACTTTGGGAACGTTCTGGTAACCTTCAGAGTTCTCGTTGGTTTTCAGTATACTAGGTACTATCACCGCGACTAATTACTAATTTTTTAATTTTTTTAAGATAAATTTCAGAGCTAACGCGTCCAAATTACGTAACGTACGTACGTACGTGTAAGTATTTATCGCGATAAACTTCACGCTTCTGTAGACCGATGGAGAAGATTCGCACGAATATTATCGCGATGTATGTGGCTCAAGCATACGTAAAAACGCGAGGCAAGCGGATTAATGTGGGGTTTAATTACCTACCGGGTAGAGAGCACGAATCGAAGTAATTCTTTATTAGGAGAGGGTAATGTTGTCTAATTATTATTTCAAAAACGCTGCGGTACCGATTCTGGATAGGTCTGCCACTGACACATACGGATTGATATTGCGTACTTGCTCCTGGGAAAAACGTATTAAACAGAATCAGAAATGTTTTTTTGTTTTTAAAATTTCGTTCGAATGTGTAGGTTTAAAGTGTTACTTCGATACGCCTATCGTCTAATTCTTGATGGTAGGCAATTTGACAAGCAAGAAATCTTAGGCATGCCTTAGATTTCCCTCATGATGCTTTAATTTTCCACTACAGCATTACTTTGAAATTACATTGGCGCGTGATTAGAACGCAGACTAGCACTAGGGATTAGAACGCAGACTTTCCAACCTCTTATTTGCTTCACTTCAACGTATGAAGTGATGCATGCCTTTGCGGACGAATGTTTAAAGCTCTTATGAACTGTACAGAAACGCTCCAAATAAAGTCGCGTGTGTTTTCAAGTATTAAATTTTACTTTCAAATTGCGCGGTTAGCGCGATCGACACTCGAGAAACTCTTACATGGAAATTGAATTGTGGGTGCCAGAAAATAACCATTCTTTTAATTAAACCGCCTCCTTTATATTTTACGAAGAAAAGACGGAATATTTTACGAGCTGAATGTGGAGTTCATTATTAGTTAACATGCCTTGAATAAAATATAGGTTTATGATGTGGAGTGAATGAATATAAGGTTATGTACAATCTAATACCTATACATACCAATATATTTGAGTAGATGATGTACTCGTATTTACCTATTATAATATTACATGAGCTAAGCCTTATATTATGGAATTTTTGGACATTTTCAGGGGATTGTATGTACCTTTCAGCTTATGCCCAATAAGGTTTGGAGATTGTCTTGCCGTAACAAAAACAGTTAAAAGGTTTTTGTAAATTGTAAAAAAGGCAAATTTTAGTACAATGATGTTTTATTCAAATAATATTCAAACTTAAGTACATAACGAATATAGTCGAAATTCGAACACTAGACAGTATTGAGCATAGTTTTGCCGTGCTATAAAAACACTCCCTACGTCGATATTAAATAAAGAACCTAAATAAATTTCTAGAATATTCCCTGCGTGTTCAAGAACCATTCAATTATTCTTAACAGAACCCAGATCACAGCTTTCCTGGCGTACAATACACAGACAGTACATTTTTTATACATGAGTTGAGGGTTTCGCCATCTTTTCTTATTAACCAATTCTCGTTATAGGCTGGGAGCTGAAAATCATTTTCGTAGTGTTTGTTACGTAAACCTAGGATATAAACCTATATAACGTTTTTCATTATTACTGATATATTTATTGTTCTTTACGTCTGCTAACGGTATATAAATTTTCATAAATGCCTAATTTATGAAAATTTCAAATTAACAAGCAACCATTGGCTCCTAGTCTGCATGAAATGTAAACAATAATAAGAAGCTACAACGTACCTTTATAATGTCATCTGTAGTTTAACATGCCACGTATAACGAGTGTCAGTAACCCATTAATGACCCACTACAGGGTCGGGTCTCCTCTCACAATGAGAAGGATGTAGGCCTTAGTCCACCACGCTGGCCTAGTGCGGGTTGGTGGACCGTATAACGAGTAAACTGTTTCAAAATTCGTATAACGAGTAAACTGTTTCAAAATCAATGGCTACTGGCTCTCGGTCTATGAGTGCCTACCTACCACGAAAGGCAATTCTGGGAGAGCATAACATCTTAGTGGGTTAGGGGAACAATTTCCCCGACCATCTCAATTCATTAGTTACTGGTAGCAAGTTCAACTAAGTTACAGTTTATGTGTTGACTGTACGTGCTAGCGGACTGTTGACTTCGCTGACTCAATCAAACAAAACTTAGCTCACTCCCAGATTCAGACAATAGGCTGTAATTCATGTACTTGTTGGCTGTTCTGTAACCCTAGCGAGTGAGCATAGCTTCGCTGCTTGCGTAGATCATAAACAGTTAAGCAACGTGAGGCGCGGTCAGTACCTGGATGGGTGATCGCAAGTACCTTCCTTCTTTTATACAGCAAATATAATTTTCCAAAAAGGTCCTCTTTCATACAGTAATAAGCAAGCATTGTCGTGACGAGGGTCCGATTTTATTCGAATCCACACCTGTCTCCATAACGACTGAGTCGTTTGCACCTTAATTAAGCTCAGTGCAGACGACACTGTTGTCTTACGACTTAATTTGAGCACGTTGGGCCAACTGGCCTAATGGCTATTGTGCCTTTTGATTTTGTAAACGGTCGGTTTGGGATTTTGTAATCGAGAATGAAAATTTGTATTTAATTTTCAAATTTACTCTTTATGCCACTTTTAGGTACAGAATTGGAACAAACTGTACAAAACTTACTACTTCTTCGCCTTAAATGTTTGAATTTCCAAGGCACAAGCGTCTTGGACACGCTATAATAAGGAAATTACCCCAACACTTGGGAAAAATTGGTAGGGGTGGGGTATTAGGTATTGACTGAATGAACCAAATTAATATTCATGATTTATCACTAGGTGACACGACGACAGTTCTCGCCGAAATACACTGACACTCCATCTAAACATATAAAAATCTTTGGGTAAGCTATTACCTAAATTTCAGGTAATTTTCAATCTATTCGAAATAGGGAATTCAAGTTGTAGACTTTGCTGTTATCTGCACAACAATGTCACAATGAAACTTAAACATGCTTTCAAAATGATAAAAGTGTCGCAAAATGTAATTTCGAATGGTTCCTGTGAAGTTTTAACAGATAATGTAAGTTTGTCAAGTTGCCATTTGGTCGTATGTTTATTGTACAAAGGAAGTTATTTAATTTTGAGTTTATTTGAATTTATGTGTGCAAGGTGTATTCCATACATTTTGTCCATCCAAGTTTTGTTACGTTGGTTGGTTGGTCGTTTATGTCAGTCTTACGATTAGTCTTATTTACTATAGGGTCGCCAGTCGATTTATCTCCTGGATTTTCCATATCCTGGTTTTTTAGTGTCCTGGGAACTCCTGGAAAGTTTTTAAGCAGCGGAACGCTAAAGGTTGCTGGTTAGAACTGCTAAGCAGTCGACCTATTATGCTCAAATATTCACATATTTTAATGATAAGAAAAATACAATCCCTTACACTGTAAGATTTACAGAATACGATACAGATTGTCATCTAGTTACTTCAAATTGTTTAAAAGGCACATTGCAGCATAATAATTTAGATTTTCCGCAAATCGCAAATGCTTCTCAATCGAATGAGCCCGGCGCCTCGGCCTTTCAATACGGCTAAGTGGATGAAAACCTTTGATGAGATCCCGATACTAAACCATCTTGAATTATCTAAAGGGCGAAGTGGGAAAGGGACCGGATTTCATTTAACTAGTTGATACCTACAGCAATGCCGTGATAGATATTAAAGTGAATTCAACGCTATCAGTAGTGTTTCGATTTTGTAATTGTTTTTTAGATTACCCAATTAAAAGTAGCTACTCTTTCATTCATAATTTAAGCTAGAAGGTCGGAAAGTGCGAAAATTATGATGTAAAATTATGATTCCGGCAAACTAACGAAAACGCTTTTCGTACATACAGACATTTAATATGCCTGTTACCCATTAGTGACCCACTGCAGGGTCAGTCGGTTCTCGCACAGTGAGAAGGATGTAGGCCTTAGCCCACCACGCTGGCCTAATGCAGGTTAGTCAATTATGTACATTAATATTACGGACGCTTATGTGTCAGATGGAGTTATAACTCGCAAGTATAGGCATACGATAGACACGCTCCCTACCGTAATTATGCAAATGTATTCTAAAGTTAATCGTTATAGATACGTAAACCTTCTTATCACTTAGCATTATTATGTATGTATGTGTTAATTAAGTTATTGTAATTTATGTCAAGAGATAGGTCTGTACACAGTTGCCGCCCTAACTTCGACGAGGTGGTGGAACTATTATAATTTATCCGGAGAAGTCACTTCAACACCCTTATGTCAGTAACCCATTAATGACCCACTACAGAGTCTCCTCCCACAATGAGAGAGAGGCTTTAGTCCACCATGAAGGCCTAATGCGGATTGGTGAACTTTACATGCCTTTGAGGACATTATAGAAAACTCAAACGTTATGAAAAAAGTCATAGGCTTGAGGTGAGGTTTCCCTACTATATTTTCACATGATCTATCTCGGAAAAACTTCTATTGGTGGTTAGACATGATTCTTTATTTATTAAGTATCCACAGGATACTGACTATTTACTATAACTATTGACATTTTAAAATCAGATGGGCTGTATATTCGCTAGTCATTAAAAAAATCGTCCTATCGTCAACTGGTATAAAAGCATCTCATGAATGACATTTGATAAAAGTCTATAAAGCTGATACGTAGCCCCAAAGTGTTATGTGTATCCTTCTTCGGCTTGTAAGTTATATCTACGAAACTGCTACTCTCAATTATCACGACATTAAGCCGGCCATTACTTGGGTTCGCAGGGCCCACGGGGCAGGGTCAATATGGGCACGTCATTCGCAATAACCCTTTAGGAAAAGGGCATTTATATGTAGAGACATTGATCGTTCGCAGGGTTGTTGGTAAAAGCGAGAAGAGTCGGTATTAAGTATTCTGGCCAGCGCGGTGGACTAAGGCCTACACCCTTCTCACTGCGAGAGGAGACCCGACCCTGCAGTGGGTCACTAATGGGTGTTACAGAAAAATGTGCTAGTCCGTTTTTAGTCAATTTAGAATTGAGTTCCGTTCCAAATCTAATAAGGCGGGGTTTTCCGTAGATTTGATTTCAGCGATTGAGTTTTTATCAGATTATCTCGAATTTCTGTTATATTTCTTCATCGTAATACTGTCGTTGTTTTTATTGGTATAATCTTATTATGGTTTTCGTCCTTTTCACGTTACAAATGTCGGTTTTACGATTGTATGTTTAGATGTTAGTGATTCTCAATCACACCGAAGAGATTATGATGATACGGGGTAAAAGAAAGGAGTTAGAACTCCAATCCTCGATATTGCCATCGCCTCAATACTATCGCTTGTAATTCTTAGATGGTCAGCGCGCAGTGATCTTTATAATAAAGATTACAAAGATAAAGAATTATTATAAAGATCACTTTGCCTTATAGGTAAATGAATCCCTCATACCTACATCTCCGAGCAGAATTTCGCGCTATTCAAAGGCAGAAAATCGATGAGAAATACCTGAATACTTTGCGGGCGGTAGGTAGGCGAGGCGCGTGTAAAAATACCTCGGCTTGATTAATACCCGTCGTTAATTTGCGGGAAAGCCTGTGACAATGAACTTGGTATTAGAATGCGATTAGTCGACCTTCGCTTTCCCTTGACGGTTTGCGCCATTGGTTGTAAACTTTTTGGCGTTTACAACCAGCGTTTATAAGTCTTCATTCGTTTATGATTACAACGTGAAAATTTAACTAACGAATTGTATTCGACCTTTCAATTAATTGTTTACTAAATACTAGGTGACCCCGCAAACGTTGTTTTGCGAAAGCCCTTATCACTTAGGGGTATGAAAAATAGACATTAGCCGATTCTCAGACCTACTGAATATGCATATAAAATTTCATAAAAATCGGTCAAGCCGTTTCGGAGGAGTATGGTAACTAAAACTGTGACATGATAATTTTATATATAAGATATAAAATTATGAATCCTTTCCATTCCATAACAATAATGACAGTTCTTATTTTTCAAAAATAACCCCACTTTTATCATATAGATACGAGCATATTAGTTTTTTAAATTTTTTTTTTATAATGTTTGTTGTTGTATTGTTACAACAGCATTTAAAGTGGTTCGAGGAGCACATAAAAAGTCTAATCTGATACCAGATGAGGTAATTGTCAGAGGGAACACGTGTCGCATAGAAATAAAGCCCAAATATATGCAAAGTTAATTCTAGTTATCCATCACTGATGCTAGGGTTGTCAATCGTATCTAAACATTGGCAGGTTAGAAAAGTCTGCAAAACATTCATGTGGAAAATTTGTGCGGATGGGTGGACGGATTTTTGTTACTACTACACTTATAACAGCTGAATTTCGATGAAATTTAGTAAAAAAATAATATGTTTAATATTTTTTAATGTTGAATAAAATATAAGTATAGGTTTTAACTCTCTTTGGACCAAGTTCTTAAACCAACGCGGACGAAGCCGCGCGAACTGTCTTAATATTGGTAGGGTAGGAAAGTCTACACAAGGCAATCAAAGATTACCTAATATTATTGCTTTTCATTTATTGTAATAGACATTAGACGCTTTTAATAACACTAAGTTATGTATAATTTAATTCAAAGTTAATAGTTAATAGTTCAAAGTTAATAAATTCCACAGTTTCTTATTATTTTTATCAAAGCGATCTCAAAAAATCAGTTCAATAAATGTTGGCAACCCTGATTGTTATCTATGCGACCGACCACAGGTAGTTTCCGTGTAGTCATACTAGTAGGGTAACAAAAAGCATATATTATTATGTCATACTCTGCTTCGATACAAGCTCACTGTAGGTAGAAAATAGGCTAACAGACCACCTTACGTGTGATGACCGCCTCATACACACACCTACATACATATGTAGGATGAAAAGGCTGCCTGCCAGGTCCGGTGAGTGGAGTGCGAGAATGAATGAACTCTATGACAGGTTGTCTATGGCATATAGAATTAAGACGGTGTTTTAAGACGTAAGACGTACTGTACTGATATTGTGTTATCTAAAAAATATTTAAAGTCGAATAAATTTGGTTAATAGTTGTTTAGAAGACGATTTTCATTTCTAAAATCCCACACATATGTAGTATGATATCATTTATTTAGGGCGTATTTAGAAGTGATAAGTCGTGCATATTTAATTTTATGTGTTTATCATTAAAACACATCAAAAATTACGCGTTATCGTTGGTACAGATACAATTAGCTTTTTCCCACGACACGACATCGTCTGCGTGGAATAAGAATATAATCCAAAGATATCTCTACAAACATTAAAAAAACTGGCATAAATATGAATCACACAAAAATAGCTGAATAGATTTATTGAAATTAGTTACACAGTTATTTTTTTTATCCTAAATTAGGTACCTAATATAAAAATCTGAAGCGGCGGGTGGTAGCAGAAATTTTTCCACATATCAAACTATTCGTACATACATAGTTCTAGGCTTCCTAAAATATGACCTTGTTCGTACTACAACATTTTTTCGTACACTTTGCCGCATGTTACTGCGTAGCCAATGGTCAACGCCTAATACGCCAGTAGTACCTACCAACATAAAATCTTCGTTCATACATAGTTCTAGGCTACTCTCTAAAGAAATAGGAGCAGGTAATCCAATATAAGCTGCCAAGAAGCCAGTAATACCAACATAAAATCTTTTCTTCCGTTCGTACCTGCTCTTTTTTTCAATCAGGCCTAGAGCTTTTCAAAGGCAATGCGGCTGTGACCATGACTTAGATTTAGCTCGGATTTGTCGCTTTTACACCTCTCTGCTGAAGTAACGTAACCTGTATAGCGATTGATTTAACGTAACGGAATTATTTTTGTGCTATAGAATGTTCAACGTAGAATACAATAACTGAAACACTACGTTTTTTTTGTTCAAATTACATGCAACACTTGGCTTAGGTATAGTTTTTAGATCTGTAGATTACATCGTTTTCGAAAATTTGTCATCATTAATTTACCTCAATTAGTTTGTTTGGTTATACGGTAATTATTATTATTTTAAAATGTAAACCACCATAAGTAAATGCTTCTGATTGCCATTAAAATCTTTTAATTAATTCAATTTTAACAAGACAGTTTTCTTGAGAAAGGTATCGTTTTAAAATTAATTATTTAAAAATATTCGTTTTGTACTTACTCATATACTTATTGTAGCAATCGTACGTGTTTTTATTGTTACTAAATGTCCATTAGTGCGCTCACTAATCTCTCTTAAATTTTCGTTTACTTCAAAGGCGCCTTCAATAGGGGACTCAGCTATCCCATTTCATCTATTCAATAGATGGCCACCCTAACAGCTTTGGTCAGAAAGGATGTAGGCGACCGTTGCGTGCGTTATTTGAATTCAAATTTGGAAGTGATGAATGATGATCGTTTATCATAGACAATTTCGTTTTTCAAGTATTATGTGAGGCTATGAATCATTAAGTAGGCCTGCCTGCTTGGTAACTACCAATACTTATTACTTAATACATCTTTTTGTTTTTAAAAAAAGATTGATGGTAGTTTTTCACTTGTAACCTTATAATTCAAGGTGTAAATGTAGTCGTTTAAAATACTTTTTACATATAAAAAAACTGTAAATTTTAATTTTTAATCATATCAAATCTAAGCTTAAGACCTAAACTTTGTTTCCTAAACCAAGTAGGATCTCAAAGACCACTTACTTTAGTTTATTTTCGAATAGAATAAATACGTACATATTTTTTTCAAAACAATCAACCCTTTCTATTTTCCCAGTATATTTCAAGTTTAAAAGCGTGGGGTTCATTATACTCATATTATCCATCCTTTTCAGATAGTAGGACTCCCCAGGGTTTCACCAACTATAATACCATCGTATTAACTGTTATTTATTTTAAAATTAACGTTAGGTACTATAACGTATAGTTCCATATTTAGTTGTTGTTCGAATTTTAAATTCAATTACCAATTGAAAAGTTTATAATTTAAATTTAAAATTTTGATTCTAATTTTAAATTTATTTGTTTCAGCATCAACAGCTTTCAACGGACGAGGCGTGTAGCCTGCTGATCATGAAATAGATATCGCTGCAAACGATATCACAACGTAAGTCTTTAAACATAACGTTGAAACTTCTATAACTACGTTTATAGCTACATATTATAATTATGCAGATACACTAATTCAAAATAATGAGTGGATAAAATACTTCATACAGAAAATACACACACACAAAGACGCGCGCGCGCGCATCGCTTGCACATCAACGCTTACATAGACGCACACGCGTTGTTACGATCACGCATTCACGCAAAAAAAACTAGACGTCAAACTCAATACAACTCAGATTAATAATGACAGTAGAGTATTAACTAATATAATTATTATAATGATGGAAAGCTTCGTAACCCCGAGCCCATTGCCCCCGTTTACTTTGTATAACGTTAACACATCAAGTACTAAATTAGTTTTCATACGCTGACGAGTTTCCCCCTTAACATACAAGTACGTTCATTGTTCGAGAAAATTCAACATTTACAACAATTATTCAAATAAAAGGTCGCTTGTATGGGTGTTCGATGTTTGTTTAGGCCTTGATTGCACAATTAATGTATGAAGTTACCCGTGCCCTCAAGTTTACACGGTAATCGAATTGTGTTAAGGTCTGTGTTGCTAAATAAATATGTATAGATTTTGTGCTTTATGTGGACAGCGCCATCTTGTGGTACATTATCCTTCCACTAGATGGCGCTGTTAATGCAATAGTAATGATCGCTTGTTAAAAAGTTGTTATATAATGTTCTCAGTAAGGAGATGATTCTGCCATTTCTGAATGAAATTCTCAATATTAATTTGATGACTTTATGTGAAATGGAAAATCGCCACAGAGAAAATAAAAAAATTGAGATTAACAAAACTATAGACAGACTGCGTTTTTTTTCCAACATTTTTGGGGTTAAAGCGACGATTTAGCGCTCGTTTACTTCTTTCTTCATCGTAAAAAAACCTTGAAGATTGCTGAAGATAATATTAAGTAGTTAATTTAGCTAAAAGTTATGGTGATATCCATAAACAAAATTTGTTCGCCCCATAATTTGTCCCTACGCACGTCTAAAGAAACTTTTTCTTGATTCATGTTTTTAATGAACATAGACAGGCGAAGTTGTTAAAAATGGATCCCTTGAGTTGTAAACTATAACGCATTTAACTCATAAACTGTTAAAGTTTGCGAGATTTATAATTAATTCAGCTGACGAGAGATGAATGTTTGAACTGCCCTGTTTCATAGTATCTGAATACCCGTACAAGTAATACCTATCTCTACTGATAATGTTAAGTACAAAGTTTCTTTTGGGCAAATATCAGTTCGAAACAACTGCTTCGAACTATGTTGCCATAAAATTTTCACTGCTTTATATAATACATTTTGCTCTCATAATTTAATTAATACTCTGGATATAACGGTTTAATAATAGTTCAGTTTTAATAATAATTTATAGATACAAGTTTATATTCGAAGAATTTCCGTTGAAAACTAAAAGAAAAAGTAAAAAACTGCTTTCGAACTATGATCCTACAGTCTTTCGAACGTACATTGTTTTTTTCGGTTTTTTCCCTATAACCTGTAATTGTATGTAATAAGCAATTCTTTATGTATGTATTGATGATGAATAAATGAATGTATGAATAATTATGTATTATTGTGTAGACCAAAACAACCATCCATGAAGCCTCAGAAACACCTCAAACGTCCTTTTTGGGATAACCAATACAAATTTGTACAATCTAACCAATACTGGCTAAAAACCAAATTTAAAGCTCTAAAGTGGTATCCACTAGACCGCATAATGGATTTGGTGTGTGTTCATTTTAATTAATGAATTTTTAATCAAAGGGACTGTTTTCGTGTTTTTTAATGAAGCTCTTATATGAAATTCGATAAAAGTAATAATTGGATTGGATTGGAAAATAGTAATTGGATTAGTCAAATCAGTGTTGTTTTTATGATTTTGTTTTTAGGACATTTTGTTTTGGTTTAATTCAATTATATTATTTTCTTGCCTATAGCAAATTGTACACATACAACATTAGTATCTATACATAAAGCTATTTATTTCTTTATTTAAAAAAAATCCATTTGCCAATTGACTGTTGCTGGGCTAAAGAATTTTCTCTTCCATCATAACTCATTGTGGTTTAATTAAACCACGATGCCACCGGCCTATCACTCTACCACAGCACATTATTCATACTAGAATCAAACCAAGAACCTTCAACCATGTGTCTATTTCAGTGTATTCAATCGCGCGTACATCCGCCGTCGATAAATAACATTCGCAATACGCCATAACAGTTAATTACAGATAAATAATTATACGTCTTATTTACATTGGCGCCTCTTTGCCAATGAAATGGAGCCTGTTGACAGCGTGATGAAACTTTATTATCCATACACGTGTATCAGGCCTATAGACGTGATATATGGAGATAGCTGCCGTTAAAACTTGTTGGATGCTCGCTCATGCTATTCTCCGTATACGTTTCTCCACCAATCCGCGTTGGAGTAGCGTGGTAGGGTATGCTCCAGGTCTCCCCCTGTTGTGTAGGGAGAGACCAATGGACATAAAAACAGCCAATTTTTAAGAAAGCCATTGGTACGTGTTACTGGGATTTGACCCCGGACCGAACCTCACGAGTGAGAAGCCACCATCGCAAGAGTAAGAGAGAGGCGCAGAGAGCCTTATAACACCAGTATGAAGTATGGATATTTACATAACCCGTTAACCCTGTAGACCTTCATAACTTACCAAACTCAACTTGTATCCAGAAAGTTACACTGTCAAACAAATTTGCCGAATATAAGCTTGTATGGACCGAAGTTCAGTAAATAGCTCCGGGCATTCACCCAACTTTTTAATATTTTAAAGCCCCACCCCACATACAAGACACAAATCAATCGATCACAAATTATTCTTTAGCACATTCATCTTAAATTAAAGCGTCTTCAGCAACCATTAAGCAATAAAAGTGCTCAATTACCAAACAGATCGAACCCTCTTTTATAAATTTCTTTCGAAATAATAATGTTAGGAAATAGCGTTCGAGTTTCCAATGACGTGTTCCATTTTCGAAGCACTTAAAGAGCAATATGGCGATAAGAAGCTCTTTGTTTTGTTGAACATTGTTCGAAATTCGAATCGTTTGTGTTGTCCATGGATAAAATTAAAAATATTTTTTATTCTATTTAAGAAAATTGTTTTCGGCCCGTAGGTGCTTTGTAGAAGAAATTATTGAGATGAACTCAGAAGCTAGAAAGAGGTAAAGAATGAATGAACATATTAGTATGCATTAAACGAAATAGTCTTTAATAAAAAACTGATGCAAATGAAAGTGGAGAAATATCTTTAAACAGCTTTTGTCGTTCGTTTTTTTACTACAGGCTCATTCAAGAGAGTGCTATCTGGTCCCAGTAAAGCCGTCCGTTTCTTAGACTTCCAACGAAACAAAAAAACATTGAAACGATAGTTCGAAAAATATTGAAATTTTTAAAAAGACCCCTGCTTCCACTTTCAAACTATTATTTCTCGAACCGAATCAACTTGAATGGAATGGAATCTTTAATTTGACCCGATAATGTGGTTACGTGAGGGTAGCTTGAAGAAAACCGTAGTGAAGTAGAATTTTAAACAGGTTCAATGGAACATTTTTTGGGTTTTTAAAGATATCTAGAATTATTGTTTTAAAAATGCGGAAAATAGTTTTTATCTACTATTACTATCTATTACTTCTGTATAAATACTACTGTTTTTTGAGACGATAGGCGGTCGTAGTCGCCCCCGCTTGAGTTGTATGACTACCTACCTCGAGAGACCTTCAACCGAAATCTTCCTTCCTTCCTAGGTAGTCTAGCCTAGTAGTCTAGGTAGCCATAGGAGCACTGCTGAACATGGGCCTTCCCTATTCGACGCCACTCTCTACTGATATCCGAAAGAAGATCATCTCCAAGTCTGAAAGAAGATCAGTTTAGAAGATTCGTTCTTTTCAGATTGTACTACAACGAAATATCAAAACTGCCTACGATATCTGATGACCTTAATAACTAATAGAAGATTTTGTGAAAGCCATGAGATATTTCAAACAATTTTTCAATTCTTATCATTGTGCAAATTGCATCTACCGACTCCAAAAGGTGGGCGATGTGTGTTTTAATATTACTCCGAGATATGTGATTTGAAAGTTTAATCTAACTTAACCATAATTAACTTTATGCCAAAACTAGTTCATTTAAAGTTCAGCTAACTTTGAGGGCAACAACTTGACAATACTGCATGTCGCACTGACACAAATTCATCAAAATTCAAGGAAATTCAACGAAGTTTCAACTTCAGAGCGTGGGTTATGCAAATGAACACGTATTTATACGGAACATGAAGCATGCCAATTGTGTAACTGTTATAGTCGAAGCAAATGTGAATAACACATTCAATAATTAAGAATATAATGTTACAACTTTAAGAGGTTTCTGGTTTTGTATGTCTCTACGGTTGTGGTAGGTTTCAATAACCAATCTGCGGATCTGGATTAGGATAGGTACTGTTTGGTTGCCTATATAAACTGTATATTAATACATATTCATTTGAATCACACGCGTGACTAATTCAAAATTATTCCAAATTATAGAGTTGTACAGTCAGCTGCATTAATATATTAAGTGTGAAAGTCGTCAAGTATTTGGTAGCTTATTTGTTCATATTTCTGTCTACACAATATATATTTATAATATATTTATTGCTAACATTTAAGATTTGCATGATAAATGAGTTAAGACAATTTTAAGTGATACTTCTATTACAGATATAACTGACAACCAAATAACATATACATAACCATAATCCATAATAATACCATGTAATATATATAATTAATCACTTCTGTTTAATTCAAGGAAACTACATCAAGTTGTAGTTACATTTAATAAATTATATAATAAATACATATAAATTATTTAATAAATGCTACGTTATTTATCTATTTCAATTCGTTCTTTGAAAAGTCACAACAACAGTTATTTTGAAGGTTTACAAAAAAATTGTGTCTGTAATATGACGATCTTTGATGGGATGAATTATGTGAAACTAACTGTACTGAGCAAATAAGAAACAGGAATAAAATTATACATATAGAAACGTCGCTAACCAACCTCAGCCGCTCAGAACGAACGAATTACTCCTGAAACCAAACAAAATAAAACATAAAACACGAAACGTAATAAATTAATTCAGTTTACGTATCTGTATGAATTTTTCATAAATTTCAGTTCATGCGATGCAGACCCACTGAGGTCGGGTCTTCTCTTAGAGTGATAAAAATATGGACCTTAGACCACGCTGGCCTAAAGGGTTCTAAAGCCTAAATCCTTCGGAGAATACTGCTTTATGTCGATATTATAGCACCTATGGAACACTCCTTTAAAGAGCATTGTTGTGGTTTAATTAGCCAATGGTACCTGCCGCCACCCTCGTTACTCATCGAGAAGCAGCAGGTTCTTCTTTCTGTGTCACTTGGTCCAGTATGGTTGCCGTTACTTGAGTTAGTTTTTGTGCAATTGACCTTGAGAACTGCAACATTATTTAAGGTTAACCTTGAATCGCAGTTGCAGTTAACCCTTACCATCGACTGTTACGTATGCAACTACCGTTTAAACTTATATAGGCTCCTTCAAACCCTTTGACGATTTTGTTAAAGGTGTACCGTGACCCTATTGTGTCCCTTCGACGTCCTCGCCCTTTACAATGAAAGCAGTTGCACTGTTGCTAAGCGGGAGCAGGGTGCATTTATAGAAAACCGGGTGCGTTTATATAGAAACTGGTTTTTAATGGATGTCGCGTGGTCTGGACCGGTGGATGTTTTCGATTATTATTTGCGGGTCGACTATAGGATTGTGATCAGGTTTGTCGGTCGGGAATAGTCAATGGGGGTCAATGGGCTTGGTGCACTTTGTATGAAGTTGTCACGGGTCGCTGCATCATAAATATTGGGTGTAAGAGAGGTAACAGCTGTCAACTTGACAGTTCAACGCCTGCATAGATTAATTTGAAAAATGTCGTGGTGTTTTCAAAGAAATGTCCCGTTTGTTCCTTTTAGATTTGTTGGTAATATTGGTTTCGTGACCATTACCACCACTTGCCAAGAGATGGCGTCACCGGTAAACAACATCGCGCTATCAGAGTTTTAAAAAACTAGGGAGCACAGCTGTTCTCCAGACGTCATCATCTAGCCTGGGAGAACTCAGATTACCAAAGGATCACAAATTACGCCTGCAAGTTTCAGAACGAGAGTAAAAGAACCCATAATCTTTAAAATAGCATTGTCGCTACAAAACACCCCTTCTAGAATCTTCTGGCTGTATGCAGTTTTGTTTGGTGTTGAATAAAAAAATAGTCATATTACACCTATCTATCGATAAACAGCACTATTCTATTTTTCCCATTTTAATAGTAGTCATCACAAACAAACTTTCCTTTTCTCGAAACAAAAGGCTAGACAACTGAGTTCTGGAACACAGCGACAAAGCGATCATAATAATATGCATATGTTAAGAGGTACACCACTGACGAATATATGGTAATCCACAGATAAGCCAGTTGTTCCATAACTTCCATTTAGCAGACTAGCTACGAGTCCTTAAATAAACCTATGCAGCAAGAAAGAGTAAGTAAAGTGAACTCTTAATGTCTAAACTACGATGTCAATATAGGGATGCAACAAAACTATAAAACACTGAACTAAAAAGACAGTAACTCTCATTATGCATCAAATGAACCACTCGAAACCGTTCCCAACTTTTCATATCAGCTTTCATTCATTTCTGTTTACTTTCATAGTCAATAGACGACAAAAAACGGACCACTAAAACAGATACCCAACTTTGTTCTCGGATTACACGCGCAAGTTCACTTCCCAACAATGGCATGTGTATGCGTTTAACATCCTTCCCGTATTGGAATAAGGACTGTTTTCGCTTACACAAACTTCGGAGTTCTAGTTCAGTTCGTCGCCTGGTGTACGCCAACTTGAACCGGAGCGGTCGCGTTTGTTAACATATGTTCTGAGCTCCTGTTTATTTAAAACAATTTTGTTTTATGCTGCGTTTAGTCTACGCTATGCCAGCTTAACTTAAACTATTTTTGGGTTAGTTTTGTTGGTATCAAAATTATCACGTCTTAAGCAAGCGGTATTCTTACCAAATTTCGCGTGAGGGTAGTTGTTGAAAAAGATATTCTGTATATAATAATAGATTTTGAAAGATTTCAATTTTCCGTTTCGTCCCACAACTCTCATAATACGTCGTATTGCAGCATGCTCTTCATGTATTGTATTTCGGTTACTAGGTATGGTTGTCGCAGATCCTTTAGTTGAGATCGAAAAGATTGGCTACGAGTAGATCCTTCTCTCCTATCTCCTACTTGAGGTTGGATGTTTCTCAACGGGTTGCAGTGATTAACAATCAGAGGCCTGAATGCTTTGCTACTCAAAGTGTACTATTGAAAGTAACAGGCATACCAATTCAACCCTCGATCCCCGAAAATCGAATAGCGAAATCAATACTACCACATACTAACGTCTAAATACGATAGAGTAAAAGCAGTTGTGTAAGTACGTTTAATGAATGCCCCGTGTGAATGTATTCTGCAATCTCGTTAGATAATTAATGTAATTATGCTAAAAGCTACGCTGATATCGCAAGCGTTCTATTCATAATGATCTTAGGGGAGGATCCTTTAAAGCTCTATAAGTGCAAGTATATATTTCTTAGAATAAAAGCATAAATGTGAAAGTTCGTTCGAAATAAATTAAACGTCTTTAATGAAATTAACTTCGAGTAATTAAGAAGGATAGCAGTAAATAAGAATTCGTCAAGCCAAAAGTAATTTAGAATTTTCGCAATTAAAAAAATAACAGTCAATCTATTTATTAGCCCTTTGAATTCTACTAGCAGAGATAGACTCGAATTAACTAATAATAAATAACTAAAATCTAAACAACAATAAAAATTAAAATCCCATAGTATTTTCCATAATTTTATAGAATATATTTTAAACAACAACAAACTTATATCAAGAAAGAAAATATGAACAAAATGAATTTATGCAATGGATTTTGATGTTAAAGACAAATATTAAAAAAAAACTGATCTGATGGTTCAATTCAACGATTAAAGCAATAATAGAGTTGTTACGAGAAGTTAAACTGCAGAATTGCATGTCAATCTTGTTAAAAGATTTGTTAGTAGCCTTGTCATTACAGTAGAAATAATGACAGGCACCTATTCGAGTTACAACATTGTACGTCGCCATTAAAGTTACAGTAAGCTAATTGCTCTCTAGTTAAGATAACTTATTATGCAATGTAACTCTTTTGTCTTCATTAGACTGGGAACTTGCTTCCAATGAATTCGTTCACGTGTATAGTGATACAAATATCTCTAGTGAGAAGAGACCAGATAGTTAAATCAATTTTTAATTTCATTTTATAAACATCTATGTCTTTATGACTTTATAGCGTTGCCCAAATAATGTCGTTTGTTTTTTATATTTCATTTTTTCGATTTGAAGATCTAGTTGTAATTTTGATTGAGATGCACGTAATTTTGTTAAAATCCGTAACGTTTTCTGTAATTTGATTCGACTTAATTGAATGTGACTGTACCTATCATAAAAACAATTTAGCCAATAGAAACAAAATGTATTAAGTAAAAGAAAAACATTAGAAGATTATATTTATTAGTGTATTTATTTCAGAAAATTTGTAAATTCAGTCTAGAAGGTAATTACGGTCACTTAAAATTCTATCGTTGAAATCAGGGGCGTCTTTTACTGGCACTAGGTTACCAGGTCTTGATTAATCTTTACTATGTTTAGCCAAATTACTCCAGATAATATCAGGCCCAGGTTTTTACGGTATACTCAAGGGCGACCCAACGGCTCACCGCAGGTGTCTCCCATTACGTATTCCACCGCAAACTTAAATTTGCATGTACTGAATATTCAGAGCACTTAATATTCAACCTTATCAGTTCGGAATAGAATTCCGATTTTGGAAAAAGTCACGGGAGATTGGCGAAATTGAATTTGTTCATGTTGTAGCTAGTACGTACGTTTCAACGGCTGCTTTTATCGTAGATCTCGTTAAGGCGGTAACGAAGTGGGCATGTTATATTGTTATGGTCCTTGTTACGTAGCCAAATTTAGAGTTACGATTTATGAAATTATAACTTACCCATTCCGGCTTTTTATCTGCCTGTGTTGGGTCGGTTTTACCTTTCCTCGTTTCTAATTCTAATTTATATTGGTATTTATTTCTAAACGCTTCAGTTTGAAGTCGTCCGTGTTATTCTCGATCAACACAATAGCTTCCACTTTCCTTTTATGTCAAATTACTTCTTCAAGTAAACCAATAACTAATACAATTTATTGGAACATTTTCGTATTTTTCTTTAATTTCAATCCCTGTGATGTCTGCCTACAGAATATTATTTCAAAAGGTTCGTGTTATTGCCAAAAATACAAATATATTTTTATGTAAACTTCTACTTATTATTTATTGTACACCTCGCCAAGAATTTTCTTCTGTGGCCGTATTATCATAATGACCTAACTGCTTTCTTGACACCATTTATTCCAGTTTTATATTCTTCTAACCAGTGAGCACCAATAATATAGCATTATTGAGCTCGAGTTGTAATCTGAATTAAGTTATAACGTAGACTGTTCACGTACCGGGTGGCGCCACTGCAGTGAATAATCCTCGTCCCAATGAAATTCCAATGAGTCTGTTTAGCATATCTGTTGCAAGTGCATGGTCTATAAATATTTGTCAACTGAACGACGAAGACAGGAGACCTCTTATAAGATCATTATAAACGCATAATCATGAATATTGAGCAGCTCATAATATTGAGGAGAAACGCGATAGAAGTCCAACTAAAAAGCAGAATATAGTTTGATAAGTCATAATACCATTACATAGTTGAATGTTACATAATATGTAGCTGAATATCGTGGAAATAGCTAATTGAAAGATAACCCAGATACGATGATAAATAGCCTCCCACGAAGAACAAGACACAAGTACGTACTCAGTTACGTTATCGTGAAAAACAGTCAATTTGATTCGGTTCGATGCATTCCAAGAAAATGATAACAGTAGGTAACCTAACCCCATTTAACCCTAACCACATTCACAGTTACGAAATTTGAAATAAATATAAAACACTAGTATCCACACTAAAATCGACATATTTCATCTTCGTCACAATTCATTCTTATAATTCATCATCATGTGTGCCGTCATCAAAACATTCTGGTATTTTGTATTGCCTAGATAATTTCAGCTACGAATCTAATGATGCAAATCTTCATGTTTCGAAACCAATTTCATAGTTTAATGGTATATTGCTGCAGTCATTTGTTACTGTGATGGCCATACGAGTCATTCGTACATCATTAAATAGTTGATGGTCTTGTCTGAAGGTACCTTCGGATTAAGCTGCTTCAAATTACTTTTGGTCGATGACTAATTTAGTCATTTCAACAATCCTAGTAATGTTATCACACAAAGTTTTAATAACAATTATCGATTAATTTGTTGATCTAGATTGACTTTTCGTAGAGGTTTAATTACTGACACCTTTTAAGTTCTTTGTCCCATATATTTCAGTTCACCCATACTATCTATCTATCGTATATATCTATTTTAAATAGTGATGGCTTGCACTTCAAACTAAGGAGTTTAGACCATGTCGTCTTGCTTTCATTCTTGCACAGAGCAAATAAGTGATAGTTAACAAACTGATTATCCTAGACTTATGTTGACGTTCAAGTATCTTGATACTTGTATTTTATAAAGGGATAAAATAATACTGCAATATTAAGTCGATGCATGTGTCTGCAATGCAACTGATTAAATTAGTGACCCACTGCAAGGTTGGGTCTGAATAGTCGTAACATATTTGATTAAAAAAAAGCCTTGAGCTTTTATCTGACAGCTTAACTCCCGACCTATGGTAACATGAAAAATATTAAATCGATGTCATAGTTAAGTCAACAGTATTTCTATTTATTAATGTATAGAGTCACTAGAAGTCGAATCCACTTCACCTGTGACCTCTTCAACCGGTGTCTTCAATGATGTCGATATATTTAGTAAATGATGTGTCATTGAGCATTTGTGTTGGAAAGAATGTCAGTGACTCAACTACAGTCCACGAGTGCGAAATTAATATCTATTGCGAGTGTCCGTCGGTAACGAATGTTTATGGCATTATAGATGATACGATACGAATGTTTGGTAAATCATGTTTCTTTAATAAGTAATTAATTTTACAATTAATTAAAATTTTAAGGGATCTATGTACATCCTTATTACTTTAGCCTACAGCATTAAGCTTACAAGATCCTTTAGCAGATAACATCCCTACGGATGTAATAGTGAAAGGTAATAATGCTGAAATTAATTATTTTACGGGCCTACTCGATTGCTCTTTCGATTGTATCGCTCACTCTACGTCGACTTGCGACTGCCACCAGAAAATAAATTAGTCAATACTCATCATATAAAATCGAGTGATATTTTGAGACATCTTCACAATCTAATTCTTCATTAATATATCAATCGCCACCGCCAGTAAAATGAGTATTTCTATGGATTTTGATATTAAGTTTCCTAGCATCTCTAGAACGCGGCGCCCAGGGCGGTTGCCCCGTTCGACTCCTCCCCAAAGCCGGTGCTGCGTACGTTCGTTACGAAACAAGACGACGCTAATTTACAAGGATATCTAAATATTCAATAAGGGCTTAGTAAACCTACGTTTATACTGGTGTGGTTTGAGCAAAATTGAGGCCTATTTATGGAATAAATTATATCACAAATTCGGTAGCACCCTCTCTTCAGCGAGATTTCACTTCGATGGAATGTTTGTATAATTGCCAATCACTATTTAATTAACTCAGTCAAAATCCTTGATTGAATTGTGAGACGAGATCTTTGCCTCGAACATTTGTGTTTGAGAATATTATGTACTCGTACGAGTATTGTGTGTTTTGTATTATATTATATCCACAAGTGGTGAATTTTGAATCTAAATATTATTTGTGCGTAATTCTTCAAATAACATCGAAAGTTAACGATTATATGTACCTACTGATGAAATTAATGATGAAACAAATCAAATACGTGTAATAATTCATCGCGAATTAATTATCGTTATTATCTATTTAAAATTTAAAACATAAAAACAGATACAGTTCTAGAAATTTACTCAACCGTTCTAGAAACCTTTTCGAATCAATAATTATTTTTGTCTAATTACTATTTCAGCTTTAAAAAGGTAAGCTTTTTAAGGCTACCACATAAGGTTGAGATTTGAGATCATTAGTTTGGTTATGCAACCGAAGTTCATACTAACCTCTCAGTTGACGCGACGTGGCCTTTCTAATTCCGTATTGCAAACAGTTTGATGGATGAATGCGTCCACCTTGCTGTTGCTGCACTGACTGATGATCTGCACTGGTTTAGTTTATGTCCACTATCTGAATTTGGAATGGAATTAAGTTTAAATTTGAACGCGCGAAAGTTTTTTTTAATTCGAATAATTGCGATGGAACTAAACGTAGAATGCCTCTAAATAAAAAAAAAACACTGTTAAGTGTAGAACCATTTTAATTTGGAGAGATACTTATTTAAACTTTCGTGTTGTAAATTAGCTTCAAATTGTGACTTGTTAAGGTTTTTTTAAAATGCGAATCTTTTGAAATCTTGTAAAATCTATGAAATATGCTCCAATTACGAAAATTAGCGCAGTTTCCGAATGGGTCTTTAATAGTTAAATAATATTAAACATAAGATGGGTGATAACAAGGTACATGGTTTAAGATCCTTTCGTATGAGTTCAGTGGTTTTTGGATGATTTCCGATTTTTCTAAATGTTTTTTGTTGTCATGTCTAATGATTATGTTTTTTGTTACAGGTAAGTCTTCCATTACTGCGAAAACAACAAAAAACGACGTAGTGAGTAACCCCTGTCGTCAACTTCAGCACTATAATTACTGAGATATAAGCATTTCTCTTATCCATCAACCCCTACGACACCCCTATTCTACAAAACTATAAATAAAATGAGTACGAGTATGTCGAGGGCAAGGTCTAATGTTTTTCTTTTTTTAATCTAGTGAAACGGATTCTCGAACAAAGGAAGTACAGTTAATATTATTTCAAACAGATAAAAGGATAAAATACTTACTTAGCTTTTGTTCAAATTGCAGAATTTGTCTTGAACGTTGGAAATATCTAGTACAGTTTGATTCAATTATAATACAATTTTATAATATTTTCTCTAAGTTCTTTCATTGAAAATTTAAATAAATGTTTTGCATTGTGTAGCAGTGACGTCGTCCGTGTAACACATTCTTATGGCTTTTTACAAACAATTTAAGTATTTCTCGAATTGAATGATAAGAAAATTATTCAGACACAATCGCTCATTAATATAGGTAAAACAGTACAGATAAAAATTATAAAAAATAAATTAAAAGTAAAACAAAACACCGGTACGCACCGTCACAACAGACGCGGCGGGTGGGGGCGGAAGTGGCAGGATCGCGGCCCGTTGCCATGGCGACCGACGTGTTTACCGCGCCGTATCGATCCGGCTGCGTTTCCCTGTTTACATTCCCCATGATGCACGTTCGAATTTCGAAAGCCGGTGTCTGGTGTTGTTGTCTGGGGATTATTGTCAATTTTAAATTTTGAGAATGGAAAGACCGCTAATGTCTTATGTTTTAAAATTACATTTTTATGGCCTTAATTAAACCAAAATAAATCCATTTGTTTTTAAATTTTTATTCCTTGATTTAGATTTTAGTTTCAAAAATAAATGATTTCGTTTTTATTTTAGTTTTCGCGTTTTTATTTTAGTTACCATGTCAAATAACGAAAAACAAATGAGTCACTACTTCTTGCCAAAGAGAAAGACTTGAGTCCGGATATCCTCACCTTATCATTTGTAGCCCACTGCTGGGCATGGGCCCCTTATCGACGCTTCTCCGCCCGGTCATGGACCCTTTGAATCCAACGATACCCCGCTGTCTTCAAGTCGTCAGTCCCGATGGTTGGTGGCCTATACTCCTTTTGCCTAGACGTGGTCGCCATTCGAGGACCTTTCTTCCCCATTGGTTGTCAATGCATACCTCACCTTATACACACTTTAGAGCAAAAAATATCTCGCTTCTACTCTAACTTACACTGATATAATAATAATAATTATAATCTATTCAACCTTAAACGATTAACACCTACTACTATTACATTATATAGTATTTTCCATTTATTCTCCCGCAAACATTGCGTGACCTGACAACATCTATGTATACGCTTATAATTACTGTGTCAATCGGAGGTATGATTCCTTTGTTCTATTCAGAGTCACGTTACCCTCAAAACAAATAATTTTTCATACTATTTGTGTCGGTATCAGTTACACGGCTGCGTTGTATTCCATTTGAGGTAAATCAATTAATCATTTTAATTTTCGCATGATTCGTATCGTGATTAATGATATTTATTTATAAATTAAATACTGTGAACGATTTACAAAAAACAACGTTGACGTCGAAGAAAATATTTATTTTAACGTAGCTGTAACTTTCTTTCCTATGAATTGAATGATGAAATAAATACCTCATTATTAAAAAAACTTGACCTCACTTCAAATGTCATAAAATATCATAAACTACAATTAAAATATTATAATGTAATAGACTATGGTTTAACACCAAATTGCTAACGTTTCTAGACAATTGTAGAATTTTCAAATAGTCGGAAATTTCTATAACGTTTGCATAATTTCATGGCAACCGTCTACCGCTACAATTCGTAGTGGAGAAAACAAAGAATTATGACTATAATTCCCTGGTATAATCGCTCAAAATTATAAATCTGGTTTAATATGATACTAAAGTAATCTGAGCCAGTTTTCGAAGTTAGCAGCCCTTCTCTCACCTAAAATTAGGGTTTTATGGCTCGATTGAAACCAATTATAATGTAATTTGAACCTAGGATACTCGAAAATAAGGCACTTAATTACTAGTTCCGATAAAAACGTTATTTGTGTCCTAATTGGGTACCTATTGAAGTTCATGGATATAATAATTGGGATAATTCACCATAAATAAATTTCAAAATGTAATTTTGCTAAAAAGCTGTATTCACGATTATCGGAAAATCTAGCCCACCTTAAAATATGTCTAAAAGATTCATTTTGCTCAGCGCGAAAACAATAAAAAATTAGATAAGAAAATCATTAGTGCATGCCTCTGGGATTCGAACCCAGATCTCTCCAGCAGAAGGCCGGATTCTTAGCCACTGGGCTATCACAGATTACTTAGATACTTCTATACTACAAAAAAACGATGACATTTCTATATTCCTTATCTTGTTAAACAATACTATCATATCATCTCAAGAATAAGATCAAACTCAGCTGAAAAGGCACTTTGCGTATCATTTATTATCTTGTCAGACTTCGTTGAACGAAATTTTCATACAATTCGTTACATCGTGGACAAAGACAGGGTATAAATGATGACTACATTCTGGCTTATTCACACAGGGTTTACTGTTGTAAATTTTCTCTGACATTTTATTTCTCCACGAGTACATGCTTATTCGAAACTCAATTGCGTATTTCGGTTGATTGTGGAGAATAAATTACGTTTGACGCGAACATTATTCGATTGTTATTCACTCGTTCGAAATGTTTTAATTTACGATGTCGATGCTGCTGTATTTACTTGCGAGTACATAATATGAGCACATAAAAAGGTTTATGTTAATGTTGGTAGTCGTACTTCTATCTTCAGTTGCATTAATCTTTTAGTCTTGTGGACTTAAAATAGTGGTCACTTTTCTTTCTGCTTTATACTTAATCAATATGAATCAATATACCAGTACCTACTACTACTAACATTTGTACCCTAACATTTCAAAGAGGTATTGAAGATGGATTATTAGGGTCCAAAAGTACTACAAAGGGTACCTATTTTATACAATTTCTAAATGTACTTCACCATTTCAGAAAAGAGTTCCAACTTGGCAGTATTGAAGGTCTATTAGATTATCCCAAATTCCTACACTGTGGCACTGTACGATAGACGGCGACATGAAGCGGCAGCGGACGACGTATCGCCAGCGACACTACTGGTTTCTATGTATTTCTATGAAAAAGCTCGACGACGCGTCTTAGTAGCTTCGTGTCGCTAACTTAGAAGGGAATTTCATACAAATACATAGAAACCAGTAGTGTCGCTGGCGACACGTCGTCTGATGCCGCTTTATGTCGCCCGCTACCAACTTACACCTTTACACAGTCAAACGACACAGACAGAGTAACATATTAAAAGTACGTAGATGTCGAAATAAGTATGCCTTTTTCACTTACGTCAAAATTCACTTACGCACTCATTACCAGAACCCATTAGGGCTGCTAACGACTTAATCTGATACGAACGTAACAGGTCCTCGGTATGTGACCTCGGGGTACGTTAGAAAGACGTTAAGAGGCAAAATTATGACGTAATGTCAAAGTACGATTTAAATTTAGAAGCACCTGCTTGGGATCGAGAATCTTTTAAAATTCGAAAGTTTTCGTATTTTTTTATCTCTGAACGATGCCGTCACTTCCTTACTTATCGCACGCTCAGATGCCGGAAGCAGGTTTCATCAGCGAGCCACGTTGCCAAGTAAAGTCAACTTTCCTGACCAGCCCGTTGTCCTCGACATCGCTGCAACCGATACCCTATGATGCAAGCCAGCTCGCCTTACAGATATCGGTGTCGATGTGTGAAACGCTATACTAAACGGAAGGACTGCCTACCGCCGAGTCGTTATGTAAATTATTTCGCAAGGGTTTCATAGTTTCTGAAAAGAGTCCTAGACTCAGGATGCACTGGAACCTTGTCGCATTAAGCTCATTGTGGCGGGATCACAAAGAAAAATAAGGCTTGCAACAAAATGTATCGTTAATATACAAATTGATTGATATTGTTGATAGTGTCTGTAAGATATGCCAGCCCTAGTCAGCAGACAACAATGAATATTACAGAAAAACTTACAGAATTGACTTTTGCAAAAGGAGACATTCATAATAAACTACTAATCCTGACCAAAGAACTTTATTTACTTGATATTACTATGTTTCAAAGTTGATAAAAGGTCAAGACAAAGTACAGACAGCAAAGTGCACATAAAATTGGAATGGACAAAACACTAAGAGCAAGCGACGTTCAGCCAAGACTGTCCATAAAACATAAAATGGACGGCGGTGATGAAACGACCGCGGATATAGTTGTTTCTAATTCAATTCTAAACTTGAACTTTATGACATACTCGTATTAAAGAGAAAACAGCTCAAACTGAGAAATCGGGAGGGATAAACTTTCGCTGCAACTTACGAGTATCTACAGAAATAGGTAGTAGAAATTTTTGCACTGTAGGTAACTAGGACTTCGCATAGCTACATAATGTTCACTTTAATTTGGTAACTTTGGGAGCTATGTCGGATTTTCGTTCTTCTACGGATTTCGTCATTTTTGACTCTGATTAAATGAGTTGGTACGAGAATTAGGATTGAACTAAAATACATAAGACAAGAAACTAATCAAATGCACTGTTGAGTAGCAGCGTACAAAGTAAAGAGAATTTTTATATTTTGTAAAGTTTTTTTTAATTATACCAAGGTAACCAAGATACGGCCCATGAGCACGTTGCGGTCGTCGTTACCATGGCAAAGGTATTCGAACAAAAGTATTCGAACGTATTACAATGTATTAAAAATAACATTTTAATAAGCCCTTAGAAACGACATATGCTTCTGCGGAAACGTTACATATGACTTGGCACATACAAAGGGCAGGCCACAACTTCCTGTTGCAAACGAGTAGGCTATAGAACAATTACTAGCCCTAGCACATGACACCAGAAACCTTATGCCATCCGCACACGTGGTCGTAACCGCTTTCCATCTACATATAATTATATTTACAAAAAATATTCTTTAACAAAATGACTACCGACTTCTAATTAAAAAGTGATCGATTTTAAAGTTGGTTAAAAAGAAATTATACTAACTAAATAATCACGAAAACTACCCGAACTATGATCATGAAGTTTCTAAAACACGAATAAGTATCTGATGAAAGCATCTAACGGTAAGTGGTTATTGTCTTATGGTCACCTGTAAGTTCTGTAACACTCTGTTCGTCTCTGAAATATTTTCGGTCAAGAAGAAAATGATGGATGGAAAACATCAGTTCGGTGGTACCAATAATTAGTCGTCGAATATAGATAATGTTTGGTTGCCAGTCAACATGTGTTCAAAAACAGAAATATCCTGGCAATGAGACAGCCTCCATCTCTTTATCCGAAGATCAGTTATTGAAACCAACCGTTAATTTTACGAGAGAAACGAAAGAAAACAAACAAATTCTTTTTGTGCCATAAAATACTTTTCAACATTTAGTTCGACTTCCAGAACAATCTTAGATCTAAAATTGGAACGACAAGACCGATTTGCTTTAAAACATTCCCGCGTAATTTCAAGGACTTTTCTATATTAGTAGGAAATTGACTTTAAGATTACGTGTCCGGTGAATGAGGAATGCATCTCAGATGAGCTCCGATGAGATATGTCTGGACGGACTGGGATTGTTGGAATCAGAAAGGAATGGCTGTCGCTGCGTATAAACGAGCTAAGCGAGAAAATTGTGAAGGTCACCTCGGTGCCAATTTATTGTTAGGATTGGCCAATCTGTTTTAACGTCGTGTTGTATTCTAAGACTCATTAGTGCCTAGGAAATTTAGGTTTCTGTAGCTATTGCAGTCTAAACGCTTCATACCCATGTCGGGGCAATTAAAGGTTTGAAAAGTCATAACCCTTCAATATTACGGTCATATTTCTCATGAGTGATTTCGACACACAGAAGACAAAAATAGCAGTATCACACAGGTAATCAGGCAATAATTTGTACATAATTCAAAATTTTACAAGTTGGGTACTCTTAATTAAGAGCATACTTATTGCATTGCATCGCTATTCAAGCTATCGCAGACCGGAGAAGGAAGCTGACGGAAAATCTCTCGGCACTTAGATTTGAGCTTTGTATGGTTCAAACAAAACACATTTTTATTTATATTTGTCCATTAAACCAACAGACTATAAACCACAAAGGAGATAAACTGTAAACATTGCACGCAAGGAGTCAATGTCCTAAAATACTAACATGATTCATCTCTGAGTGTGGTACTCGTATCTTGGGCACATTTTATTGAGTAATAAAACCGACCTATATCCGATCCAAACACTGCCATATCATCCAAATATGTGTTGGGAATTACAAAACATGTCCACCATATGCTCTAGTGGACTCTATGATCATAATAGCGCCTTAAGATTTGGACATAATAACTCTGCGACGTTGCGATTGTGACGCGATTACTATTTTAAAACAACACGCAAAAAAATTAAAGATTTTTTGCGTGTTTTCTTCTTCGTCCTTCGCCTCAAGTTTTTTTCCATCGTTCGATAGTCCAATAATCCATGGAAAAAATGGCGACCACAACTTAGATCTTGGATTTAGAGTGCTCCTTTTAGTATATCAAGCCGATGCGCGGTGCATACTTTAGCTTGTTGACTCTGTAGGTAACTACAGTTCATTTTTATTCTCTTGTTTTATTTGGTAAACAATCTTCACACTACCTTTTATTGAAAAAAAGTAAAATTGCTTTAAAAATAAATTATATGTAGTTTCTACAAATGTGTTTCTGTATTAAATGACAGTTTGTTTTTAAATTTTTATAATTTTGTGTCTGCATTATTTTTTAATCGCAAATTTAAATAAAAAGACATGCTAAAATTGTTTACCAAGAGTTGTTTAAGACAAGAGAATAAAACTGAACTGTAGGTATGCTTCACGATTTTAGCATGTCAACTTACGGTATTTCTAGGTCTGCTAGAAGTGATCCCGTTTAATAAATATGTACATACTCGTACATGTGTACAGAGATTCCTGATATTGTGTTTTGTCCAATTTATGTGGATAAAATAAAAATGCTCTATGTATTTTATTCACCGGTTAATGATGTAAGTGGCATTAAAAGGGACATGTAATGAAATGACGAAATAATATCTGCGCGATTCGACTTCAACTAACAACACCAATCATGCAGCTTCATTATTATGATCATTAAGGTATGTATACATATACGTATTACTCATATGTGTGAGTAACTTCAAGAATTTGTTGACGAATTTCCATATCGAGCTACGTTTACGAGCTTCGTAAACTGTGGCCTCTCCTCACAATAGGGGAGGCCTAATTTCTTGAATGTAATGCTCCTATTTAGCTACTGACCGCGCCCGACGTTCCTTAACTTTTTCGATCGCTTGCGATCTTATCAGCGAGGCTTTGCTTGTTTGTAAGCAGATAGCTAACGAAATGTAATTATGTAATCAAGTAATGCCTAAACCTTGGGTGGTCTATCATCACTACTTAAATACGTTTTGGAATAGGGATACATAGGGCGATTTACCGACGGTACGTTATCGTGTGCTATAATGCAGTTAGAGGCAATTAAGTCGCATGTTTATAGTCGCATTGACAGTCGCATCGTGAGGCCGGGCCCTAAGAGTTTATTGGTACAATTAAAGCGCACACAAGGAACGACCTATTCATCGCATAACGGCGACCCGTTCTTCCTGAAGTACGCAGGTTCAGTGGCCATTTCAATCAACTTTAGTATTGTTATACTCGTTTATGTCTTCGTTTTATATTGTTTTAGAATTTACCAACTTTTTGTAGTTTTCGTAAAATTCCTCTTTTTTGTAAGGAAATTAATCATATAGGTATACGGTCTAGTTTATTGGCTGTCTGTTGTTAACATTCTCGCGGCAGATCCCCTAAATGGGCAACAAAATCCTGAATCCTTTACTGAATACATCGTTATAATGATAACGAGTAATGACTCGTATGAATCGCCAACTACCTAGCCGAAAATGGACTATAATTTTTCGAAATTAGAATTTGACGCGTAACGGAATGTACGTACCTACACGTTCAACAATGTCATGTCATGTTATTATCAACTATTAGAATTCGTGCATTCTATAACCCGCAGATAACCAGAGAGTTTTCGGTCATCCGGGGCGCATCTCTCACTCGACGCTTAAACAAAGTCGAATGAATCACTCGTCTTGTTGGCCGTAACTCATAAAAATGTACCATCAGCGTCGCCGGGGTCATTCACCGGGCCATTGACCCCGCACAATATGATACATTTGTTACCTTTAACTCAGGCATAGGTAATTGCTAGTACGTCCGGCCTACCTCAACATCGCATGCGCAACGCCGGGCGCTTACACCAGCGGGTACGAATCGTGTCACGATATCGACACGATATACTGCTATTTTATCAATATCATCATACGATTTTATACTTATTTTAAAGGATCGTGCATGCTTCTTCATGTAAACATTAATTGTGCCAAATTTCACACTACGGAGCGTTCTTGTTGTGAGCGTTAAGTTGTACCCAAAATGTTTGCTTCACGTGTTGATTTAAATGTATTCTACATTAACCATATATGAAAGCTCTGTCAGTCAGCTGAAGGCGCGAGTAGTTCCCAATTTAAAAGCGGCCGGTATAAGTTACATTTATCTGTCTGTGTATCGGTCGATAGCTCTGTAACATCCATGCATTACAGTGTTTTCTTTGTATTTTACTAATTACCTATAGAAATACAATGTCTCAGAAAAAATCTCAGTTAAGTTTATGAATAACATTAACTTTAGTGTCTATTCAATTTTCGTTGGTTCTTTGGAGATACTTATATATAATTTTACCCATGTTTTGGACACGCCAGGCGGGTCGAGGGCATGTATCGTAACCCAGTAGCAGGATATCGTGTCGGGGGTCGTGTCGACATCGTATCGGGCGATCTAAAAACATGAAACGTGGGCAGCAGATGGATGTGTGCGTGAGTGCATTATCAACTGCTGCGTGACGTAAGAGATTGATTAGCCTGGGTTAGTTCGGTTACGGTCTTACGCTAGTATGTATCGTAGGTGTTAATACTTTAAATAAAATTTACTTATAATGAGGTAAATAGTACCAATACATTTAAGATACTGTTAAAACAGTCAGTTGTCGTTTTAGTTATACCGTCATTGGTTTGCAGGTCAATTGAATACCTAGTAATTGTTGGTTTGAGGCGAATTTAAAATTTATACAAACATTAATGTTAAATGGTCATGGCAGCCCATGTACACCCACAGCCAACCTCAAATAGAGACGAATAGCTATCTGAGGTTGTACGCGGTTGCTTTGCTACTCACGAGGACTGAAATATTTGCCTCAAAAAAAGTATCTCTGGCAGCTATACCTCCCCGGCTGGAACACAAGATAAGATGAACATGCTCTACAAAATCTTAAATTAACCCATATTCGTTCAAGAATTCTGTGCTTTTTTTTGTAATATAGCTATAGGGGACGAATAGCACCTCCCCACCCGAAACACAAGACATGATGAACATGCGATCTTACGACGGGTTAAGAGGCTGCCGGTAAGGTTCTACTCGACCGAGCCTTCTGTCTTCCATCCTTCTGTCACCTGTTTAAGAACTTTTTCTTTAAATGGATTGTTTAGATACTTTATGTAGCTACATAGGTACCTACGAGTATGTATATTTTTATCAGATACAGTTAGTAGGTTTCAATTATTGTTATTTTGTATTTTGTTTGATATGCACTTTAAAGAATATTGTTGTTGTAACTTTTTAGGTAGCGCTGACTGTAGCCAATTACGAACCCAATTTTTTATATTACAATATGAAATTTTAGTATAATTATCTCATAGGTATTGCAACTCGCATGTCGGGGCATCGTTACGGCTGCCACGAACTGAAATTACGGGTGTTATAGAAATCATACCACGAATAGCTGTCTGTATTCATTTAGCCTTTTTGTTTTCAATTTCGTAGAATGAGGGTAAATCCTTAAAATGACTGAATTAAAAGTATAGAAAATGGAACAATAAAGTTAAGAAATTAATAACTTAATATATTTAATGACAGCAAGGCATTAACAAGAAAAATTGAAAATAAGCTTTAAGAAATATAATCATGAGGTAACTTTTAAATGGTAAAAGGCGATGGTATTTTAAATACTAATAAGATATGTTAGTAGTTTTAGCTATCTGCGTGGTATTGGATTAACAAATAGGATACTCTATTACCCTCTGTGGATAGGTTCTAAAACCTACGGACGAAGCCGCGGGCACAGTCTATTTATTTCATAATCTGACCTTGTTGATTGACAATGACTCCAAATACATATTAAAAACTTCCATGAACACTGTCCCTGACCTTGTAACTTGGGCTTTGACCGTGGCTTTCTCGCTCTACCAAACGTTGTTTCACTAATTGTAACACGTTTTTAACTTCATACGCAATAGCAAAGAATGCGTTCAAAAAACCAAAAACTACATAAAAATAAACAAATAATTCCATTCCAAAATGTACCGCTTCCAGACGCAGCAACCGAATAATAATAGCAATAAAACAATCTATCTGTCGGGTAAAAAAAACAATAATCATTAAAGCGAACACCCCTAGTGCAATAATCCAGACTGCTTATGATCTTTAAGGGAATAGATATAAAGGTGAATATTGATTGGTTGTCATGATGAAACCCCTGCGCGTCACTCCCTTACGCACACACGCATTGTGTACGTCGTGTGCATGTGTGCGCAGTCAAAACGACAGCTGCAAAACTTGAATTCATCGGCCTCTGACTCCCAAAGTTTTATTATTAACTATTCTTGCTCCTCGAATCCTGTCGTCTCATTAATTCGAACTCACGTTTTATGCCTCGTTCTTTTTGTTACGTTCTTTGTGCGCCTTTTAAAGCATCTGTTTAGCGAAGCAAAGACTCTATCCAAAGTTTTTGTTCTTTTGTTTCCTAATAATTATATTAGTGTGTAATGAATAAAAATATAGGTGTACAATTAATTCGGGTGTTATTTAACCTTGTGTTTGATTGCAAACGTGAGCATACGACCTCACTACACCTCACCTCACTTCAATAAAATTGATTGGAATACTGAATGATGAAATACAATAATTATCACGAACGCTACACCTAATTATGCACCTACAAACAAAATTTACTAAACTTCTCAATACATTAGAGAGTCGATTTTCGCTCCACCAAAATGAAATTATACAACAAAAGCCCATAAATTTGCGAACAACTTGTACTAATTTTATTGAAGGCCATTTGCATCGACGGTTATAAAATTCGAGTACAATGAACGAGGCATGATCGCCTTGAAAACTTGAATGTGATCGATCTATAGAAAACACGTTTATTTTTTTACTTTTCACTCCGTCAATTTTATAGGACTATAAAAAGACAACAAAAACTATTAATTACTCATATCGAACGTTGAAATTGTCTTTTAAATCAATTATATGTGTAAATTTTTCCACTTTTTTTAAGCTATGGTAACGAAACTAAGGTTTGAGAACCGCCCCTTCGCCAGCGATAATATTTAGGGTTCTTTTTTGTTGTAGTCATCTCGGCTGTAACGTATGGGTGCCTTTGCCTGCAGTTGGGCTTTTTTTTCGAAAACTTGACCCCCTCAGTCACATTCAGTTATGATTCGACCGTTGACGCGAACGGTTGTGTTCTCGCGCTCGCTTGAATTCTAGTCATTGTGTCCAAAAGTATTATTATTAGTAAAAGTAGTGTGGATTATTTTAGGCAATTTTATGTTCTAAGTTTAGTAATAATTTGAGTGTGTTTTTAGTTTTACGTTACTGAAGCGGAAGACCGAATTTAATGAACGGATTTGGTTTACTCTGGTAAGTTTTGTTTAAGTTTATTTCATTTTAGTCTTATTACCTACCATTTAAATTGGAGATTTGGGCGTGGTATTTAAAACGAGAATGTGTTGAGTTAAAAGATCTTGATATTGAATTTGGACGGGTTGTCTGAAGGTCCTTTACCTATCCGCCGGTGACTCAGATCTTATTTTGGTTCGTTTAATGCTTTTTTATTACCTCAGGTATGCATGCATAGCTCCAAAGCTGTACCCTTATTATCAGTCCGTAATGGTTTTTTTCTTAACCGAAATTTAAACTTTGTGTCCAAGTGGTTCAATTCGTGCTGTAGCAATAATATTATAAACTTTCTGTTTCTTATCTGGCTATGTTAAATTAAGTTCTCGTCTCATTTACGTAAACGTAGGTACAAGCAAATAAAACGAGTATGTTATTGTCATTTCTTAAAGTTTTCCTTCTTTATCATATATCATATTTTCAAGTTTTTTTTACTTTCATAAGTCAGCGATAAAAAGCAGTGATAGCCCTGTGGTAATAATTCGCCCTTTTACACGAGGGATGTGGGTTCGAATCTTAGTTGCATGCACCAAAAACTTTAGTGAAAAAAAGATGTGCGCTTTATGAAATTAAATCTACTATAACCGTGAAGGACAATATCCTGAGGAAACCTGCATGCCTGAGAGCTCCCCATAATGTTCTCAAACGCGTGTGAAGTCCACCAACCCGCACTAGGCCAGGGTGGAGGACAGAGGAGACCGGTGCAGGTCACTGATGGCAGAGGTCGCCGGTCGGTGATATTATCTTAATTTACAAAGTTGCATATTGGAGATAAGTGTTATTAAAGACTTCTTAGTTTGATATGCGGTTACAATGTTGCCGGCATTTCACGGCCGTTATTGAAGGTTAGAATGTAAAGCGTTATTATTTGTAATCTATATTAGACTACTGGTAAAACTGTAACAGGGCCACACACACCTACACGTTTATTTATTACAAGTTAATTAGTCAGACGTTTGAAAACTGACGTTTAGGGATCTTCAGGCTTAGAAAGAAAATTAAAATTACATATTGAGAAAATTATCAATTGTGTCCCCTTGCAGGGTCAGTCGGTTCTCCTTTTCATGGTTGAGTGTAAGGTACCTTCCGGGCCAGCTACTAGGCTCTACCTAGCTATAAATCTGTATTTATAGAGGAGAATTTTTCAAGTGTGCGGATGTCGAAATCCAAAACTATGAGGAATAGTAATAAACACTCAAAGGAATCTGGGACCCGATTTCGAGAAAAACTAAAACTGCATCATTGTATTTTTGCAAAAATCTGTATATGGTAGGTAGTATAAAGCCTTTAATAATTCCCTAGCTCCGCCACGTCAGACCATTCGATTCTAAACCGTTGCATTTCTACAAAAGCGAGGGCAGCTAGCACAAGGGAACAGCAATTCTTCCCTGTTTATTCATTTTAGGTTCTTTTATATTGTTATTACTTCTTTGTGAGAAAATGCTATTGGAGGTACACAAGGTTTCCCGTTTTTGTTGGGGGCTAGGGAAAATAGTGGCGTTAATTGTTTTTGCCGTGTTAACAGGTCGTTTGTCTTGGAGAAATAATTTTACCTTGAATGGGCTTGTGTTTGGAAATAGTTGGGTTTCGATCATATCTACTCTATAATTACATATTAATACAATTGCGGTGAGCCGTGTTTTCGAATTCGACCTCTTAATCAAGGACCCGAATAAGATTCGAACCCGGACCGTTTGAATCCCACTAGCACGCCGCAATGATTGTATTGAAAGTTATATGTGCTTTATAAAATTTAATATCACCACCTACTGTTATAGTAAAGGAAAACATCGTGAGGAAACTCGTATGCCTGAGAGTTCAAAAAATATTCTCAAAGGCGTGTGAAGTCCATCAACCCTCATTAATTAGGCCAGCGTAGTGAACTTAGGCCTTTATCCCCCTCATTGTGAGAGGAGACCTGACCCTGCTTGTGAGTCTTTAATAAATGAAGTAGTCAGTCATTAGTATGTCAATCTGTCTTGACATCTTCCCATAGGTACTAATGGCAGCTCGATACGATTACTTTACGAAACTGCGTCGGTCCACGCTCGAGGCATTGATCATAAGTAAAGTTTATCTTTTTAAGAGAAGGTTTTTTTTAAGAGAAGCTTTAGGCTATTTTTCAAAGATTGTAAGTGTCAAGTGTGAGTTGTTACAGCGGAATAGCTTCGCAGCAAGGAAACAGTGCATTTATTTGTCAAAGTCATTAATCACATCTGACCAAAGCTAGCTCAAATCTGAATAGCAAATCCCGGGGGTAACGACCGGAAACACAGTACATAGACGGAGCGGCGAGCGTTTTGTGTTGTTCGACATACAAGCAAGGTTGTGTTTGTTCTGCCGCTCCGGGTTACTCCCAAGGGAAGCAATGTACACTGAAATCGTACACTGCGAAACTGTTGTGGGGCTTCCGTTCTGTTTTTGGCTTAAACGTCACTGGTCCGCACATCTAATATTAACTGCGTGTTAATTTGTTGGCTGTTTATTTAATAACTGTAATGTATAAAGTCGGAAATTAACAGACAGTCCTAATGTACGTATTGATGAAACTCTCGAGATATTTACTCGTATCAACAATTAATCATAGCAAAAATTGTGCAAACGTCTTTTCTCTTTCTTTATTAAGATATAAAGATCTCTTAAGGCTCTTAAGATTTAACGGCCTAACACTTGTATTACAAAATATTTCACTGGGAAAACTGCGGTAATTTTCAATCATTCAATCAACCCCTGTCAGTATACTGCTGGCCAAATGCCTCTTCCAAGGCGCGCCACTGAGCACGTTCTTCATCTCTTCTCACCTCTTCCCGTCGCTCGACGCAGATCGTACCGCCATTCTTCTGCTAAGCGACCCATACAACGCCAGCCTACACGCAGTCACACTCTAGTAACGGTATACACCGACTTTTGTCCGATCTGAAACAGATGTGGGCAGCCTCAAAATTTTGCTCGAAAATTTTCTAACTCCCGCTTCTCTTAAACACTATGTGCTCTACATTCCATTCAGTCGTAACCAGCGCTAATAACTGTTTGAACAATAACGTGATAGAGCATCCTCGCACGTCCCTAATCCCGGATTCGAGCCGTTCAGTTGCCACTTGTTTGTTTGTTATGTAAGCTTTAGGATGTAGAGTTCTGTTTATCGTATAGATAGACGATAATATGTCGAACCGTGCTCTACCTGAACACACCGGCGCCTAGACTGTCCTTATTGGAGTCATTCTAACCCAATTTTAGAACATCGTAGGAGGTTAAGTTGATTAAAATTTAAAAAAGTTATAAATAGTTTTTAGTGGCAGTAGCTTCTGCCTAGGAGGTACTGCCTAGTGTCCTGCCAGATTTGAAGATATAAAGGGAATATAGGGCAATGAATCATTCTTACATCGCTAGGATAAAATAATTTTCTGTTACGTACACGTTCAATTGAGTTTATGGCCCTATGCGTGGAAATGTTGTCGCAAAATTTAAACAAAACGTCGTTAAACTGTGATAGTTTTCAAGACTTCAGTATAGTGATGTTACAGTCACTGGAATAGAGAAAATGGAATAGATACGGCAATCCTCAATAAATCCGTCCACCCTTTTCATGTTCACTTCTTACTTGAAACTAAGATACTAAGATTAGTATTTTACGAGTACACTTTAGGGTTGTGCCATTTCTAACAGACTTCGGTACTCTATACCCAAGTATTCCTTTCTGTCTCCTTCAAACCATAAAATAAGTTACAAAAGAATATAGTTGTGCAAGAAAATGTAAATAAACGATACACCAGGTTAAAACAAACAAAACTGAGGAGACTGCTTTTTCTTTCAACTCAACGGCGAAGCGTTCCCAAGAATGAATTAAATTGCTTTGACAAACAGCTTGAATGTTTTTTTTTAAATTTATTTTTTACTGAAACTGGTCTAAGGAATCGTAGAATTCAACCAAGTATACTTAAGCCTTTTTAAATTCAATAAAAGCTGGTGAAACTCGGGAAATGTGACGCTGCAATTTGAAATGACTGGTAACCCGATTTGTTACTTTGTTTCAAATACGTCCTTAGCGTTAATAGCCCAGTGTCTTGTTCTCTTACTCGAGAGGTCCGGTTACGAATCACAGTGGATTTCCTAAGTTACTTGTAAGTGCTAGTCACATCAAAACATCACCTACTGTAACCGTTTTTTATTACGTTCCCAAGGCCATCTGAAGTCCATCAATCTTCATAGGCCAGCGTGGTGGACTTAGACCTTCATTCTTCTCACTGTGCGGCCGACCTTGCAGTCATTATTGAGTTAAATAGACCGGAGACAGATAATAAGATGGAGAAACAATCCACAATTCACTAAAATATTCATCATGAGATGTAGGTATCTAAACTAACTACAATTAAAATTAATCAGTCTGGTCTCCTAATTTCAATGTTTATTTGTGTCCACCTGCTCACCAGATGGATCATAAAAGGATTTAACCCTCATAATACGCACTAAACAATATGTAGATTTGTAGTATTATTGTTACGCTAATGTTATTATACCTTCGTTCAACATTTCAAAGTACAAAACAATGAACTTTTGCAACAATATTTTACTTTCATTATCTGCTCAGAATTACTAATTGCCAACAAACCACACATTTTGGAAGACCTCAAAAGTTTCGCCGCTTCGGCGGAAATTTTACCTGATGTAAGTTTGGGGTTTGTGCCGATAAATTCGTGGAATGACAGCCCGTCCTTTTGTCCCCTAAGCTTCGGTCATTCACTTTCTTTTTTAGTCGCAGACCTTAAATTATTTCCAATAGTTTTAACCTCGACGCTTACTTATGAAAATATTTATATTTGCTAAGTTATTGCAAGTCTTAACTGCAAGGTTCGTAGACTTTTAAATCTTTTTCGCTTTATCCCTTTGATTTATTTTTATCTTTGGAGTCTTACGCTATTATAAGGTCAAATGTGATACAATTTTGCGCGATATTAATAGCTGTTTGAAGATTTAATAGCATTGGCTATTACCGACAATGCACTGATTATGCAACTAATTATGCACGCTGGCATATTGCGGGTTGGTGGACTTCACATGCCTTTGAGAAAATTATGGAGAACTCGCAGGCAAGCAGGTTTCTTCAACCTTTTTAAAAAAAGTCAAAGGAGCATACCACTGGGTTTCAAAACCGGACCTAATAAGAGGCCGAATTCTCGCCACTGGGCTATCACTGTTATATTTTATTTAGCTATATTGCCTTTAGATATATTATATTACGTTTGTAATATAAAACATTTAAGGTAACGAGTAACAGAACAGGTACAGTCGGCAACAGTTGCGCAACCATGCGTAATGCGCAACTTTCCGTTTCAAGTCGCTAAACGTGGGTAATCTGCCATTAAGGTACCTATTATGTGTATTTATGGCCAGTTTCATATTTTTTATTAATATTGTTTACTCGCCCATTCGTATCCTGGAACCCGTTACGTGATCCCGAAACTGTTACGTCATTATAAATTCAAATCCACGGTTTAATCTTATTTAAGATTAAGATTTATGCCTATTAAGGAAGGAATCAATAACCTTTATAATAACACTAAAAATCTATACCTCTCATAATTACAACATTAACAAAGGCAGAAATTATAAAACAAATTTTTGTTTTAAATTATTATTCCCATAGGTTGAACCATAATAATCGATATGGGACACATACATATCAATTTTTCGTGGTAAAATCCTTCCTTTATTAAGACAGACAACACTCGCATTACCTGAGAAGCCAACACAAAGTGGCACTGATGAGAGCAGTGAATCGCCAAAGATGCAAAAAGAACGATGTCAAACACCATAAATAAGTCTTTGTGAACAAAAGTGCAATATCTGACGCAGTGGAGTGGCACCAAGAGGCACACTGGCGTCCTTCATTACTCATCGCCGAATGCCTCGAAGACGCCATTCGCGATTAATCAAATTAATTACGTTCATTTCCTCGCGTAAGAGGCGACACTTCGCTCAAGTGTTGAGCTTAAGCGGTTTCGATAGCCATTAGTTTGATTAATAGGTTTTATCCGGACAATTTAGACGTGGTCACTTAGATCGTCTCTAGTTCTCCATTGTTTGTTATATTTTTATATTTACGTGTTTTTTTTCATACATTTTTTAGGCGTGGACAGATTTACTAAGTATACAATACCTTAAAATATTTACGCATGTTGAAAACAGTCGTTTCTCCTTATTTCATTTTCTATAACAATTTTACATATAGGTATAGCCTTTTAAAATCATCATAATGAGTACCTACTTTGCAAATCGCACATTGCAAGCATGGTTTATGAGATCCCTAATAATTGAAGACACAAAAAATAAAAATAATTTTATCAGCCCATGATAAAAATAAATATTGAATATCATTTTCCAATTAATAAAATAAATCAGCCTCTTAGGCTAAAACACAAGTTTGTAGTTGATTAGTTTGATTTCAATATTATTCTTCATCGTTATGACGATATATTAGGCAACGTGTACACATCACAAATTGAACACATTAATTAATTATTGGCAGATGTATATTGAACGTCCGTTAGGTTTACATTAGAGCGCCTAGATAAACTCATTAGCACACGTATCATGTAATATGAGTGAATTGTATCAAGTTACGATAATGCTACTCAAATTATTTTGTTACTAATTAAGTTATAAATTAATAAAGCTATTGTGTTACAATAATTATTGGTAGCTGTATGAAGGAGTAAGTTTTAATTACTGTGTTGTTAATTCATCTATTTGAAACCTAGCATGAATATGAGTAACTTTACGTACTACAAAATATCCTTTAATTGCTATTGATGATTATCTTCGTGTTTATTATAATAGTGGTGTTTATTATAATGGCATGGTGCCACATAAAGACACATAGATGTTCTTAATACTGGTAACAGAAAATAAAAAGTACCATAAAAGTACTGTAAGCCGAATTATTTACTACACAAAATTACCTAAAATTTTTGTCTTTGAAATGTTTATTTTTTTGTTTTAATTTTATTTTGCATACCCTGTAAATATGGATTGATCAAAATGCTCGATAAAATCATTAATTAACCCATATTCGTTGAAGTTAACGTTTATGACTGTCTTTGTTTTTTATTTTATTTTCTTTGTTTTTTATTTTATTTTTGTAATAACACATCGCTTGTAACTTGTACTGAACATAACCTAGAATTTTCTATCAACGTTCAAGTATGCGCCGGAAATACCGCCTTAATTTTAGATGCCTTAATAGATTACATCATTAATGAACCAGTCCTATCCTTTTTATCACATGTCTAGATGTACAGCCATAGTAGCTCGTCCGGGGAGGTACCTTACCGCCAGCCTTTTAACCCGTCGTAAAAGCAGCATGTTCTGTCTCGTGTTGGGGATTTCAGACGACGCTATACTATTGCGCTATAAAGTATAGCAGAGAAGGACCTAATGCTATACTTTATATCATGACGTTCACATTACGCGATATTATCGCAAGCGTTTATTTATAGTATATCAAGCTCAGTTGACTGAAGAGTTTGCGGGACGGCCGGGGGTGAGGGAGGAGGAAGAGGGCGGCGCGCGATATAGCATAGCATGAACTCTGCACATCGCACCAATTTATAGCATATAGTAAGCCAATAATATACAGTACAGTACAATGTGAACGTGTCCATAAGATTGTATTGAGCGCGATATTGTTCTGCTATGAGCTATGTACTATATGCTATTATATTATAGCGTCGTCTGAAACCTACACGGCTGGGGAGGTATGGTCGCCGGGGATAATTGATTTCGGTGAACATTAGTCCTCATGAGTTACAAAGCAGCCGCATACAATCTCGGATGGGATTTTTTTCTCTATTTGATGTTGGATGCGGTTGTCCATGGGCTACTGGGACGTAGTCATAGCAACACATAGCATAGACAGCATAGGCTTGGTAGTTATTTTTTTGTTATTATGAAGATAAAAAGGCCGTTTGAAGCGGTTTATAAAAAGTCCGCTCCCTCAAAGACGGTTGGTATAACTCATTCAACGGTCATTGCGTTTTTATGTTCGCCTTGAACTTGAGTGAGCGTTTAGATACGTCTAATGTTTTTATTGCTGTGATATTCTTCGACATTATTCAGTACTTTTTATAGTTATTTAGTAGCAAAGAAGCAAGCAAAATCGGCAATATTTATTATAATAAAATTGATAGAGTGCTTAAAAATCGGCAGCCTTGGTCACCAAATGAGGTCATCAAAATGGCAGCCAGGCGTATTGGCAATTTGCGGCTGTTGTACTACCTGACCAACCATAATTTTATTGAGCCTTCCAAGACTTATTCCACAAATGCCTCATTACAACTTTTTCAGTATTATAATTTATTACATACAAACTCTACCTTTGAATAATTTTGTCTATTAATGAAACCGCATTAAAATTCGAAAGATCTTTTTGAAATTTGAAACGGATTTGCAGACAACGGCGGGGAGCGCCTTAGTTTTATAAAATGTAAATATTCCAAAACCCCCTTAAAAGACGTACCATAAATTCCATCATAACATCCATTATAACCAAGTCCGTTGTATCATAGACTAAAGTCCGTTAAGACTATTAAAAATGTTCTTTGTGTTTCCCCTAGATTTGACTATGAGAGCCCGGTTCCCGCATTCTCTCACGATCAGGTGCTTTTTCTATTCCCACAGAACCCTTCCAACCTGTCCCTTGAGATTAAGAACCCTTAACGGTTCTAAGAACCTTTTCTGAATAGAGTGACGAAAGTTTATTGTTAACGATTTCTTAGCGCTCGATTACGCATAGATGTACTCGTAAAACAGGATCTATGTGGTTATAAGGATTCAACGTTTTTTTCAGATGTGGGTAACTTAGCAGCTTGGTCATAAAAGTTTTAAATATACCTATAATGACGTACAAATTGTTTACTTTACCAGCCTTGAGGTTTTTTATGTAGGTACCTATTGTGCATTTATGCATTAAATTAAACTTATAGTGAAGTGACATACTTATGGCGCCATCTGTTACCGAGCAGCGGAATCTTTCGTGCAAAGAAAAGAAACATCGAACGTTTTTTTTTCTTTTGGGACAACTCACGACGGCCTTAAAAATGGCTTTGAACCTGTGTCTACTCAAATCTGTCTCTCCAGCCTTCTCAAACAAGAAATTACTAGATTACTATCTTCGGCGGGTTAGGGGGTAGTAGCTATCGTAGATAAGTCAAGCTGTTTGACACAGACCAAATAAAAATGTATATAGATTTATAACTGACACTTAAGTACTTACTAAAATTTCGTAGAGGTACTAAAACCATTTACTAAGCGCTAAGATGACGAGAATCCATTATTTCCGACTAATCCCGCTCAATTGCGTTCGTCGAATGAGCGTAAATCCTCGCCATTTTTCAAGGAACCTGATAAAAAGACCGGAGCGAAAGTCAATTAACTAAAACGTTGAGTTAGGTCGCAGTGAGTTCTAATTAATAATGCCTAGATTAATCCGGAGTTGTTGAGACTGACATGGAATGCCTCAGAAATCCTCTTACTAATTTGGAGCTACTTGTTTGACGTAATGAAGTTGGGTGTTTTTGTGGATGACTTCTTGAAATGATCTTTAAGTGGCGACCACGTCTACGAAATAGGAGCACAGACCCGAGCTGGAATAGACAGCGGGGAACCGTTGGATTCAAAGGGCCCTGTACCGGGCGGAGTGGCGTCGATTAGGGGAGGCCTATGTCCAGCCGTGGACTACGAATGGCAGAAGCAAGATATGTTTGGAATGTTCAAAAATTACCTAAAATAATTTGCTTTAATTATTACCAATGCTAAAGTAGCGGCGTCTTGCCTGACGACTTCACAAATTATTATTATATTTTCTTATAACAATACAGACCACATTGTTTGCAAATGGTCACCAAATGACGTCACCAAAATGGCGGCCAGGCGCATTAGCAATTTGCGGAGGTTTAAACTTTCTTACCTTTTCTAAGTGATCTGCGTGTTACAAATAAAGCCCATGTCTAAAAGTGGACTGCTAAGGGCTGAAAGGAAGGAAGCAACTCTCTTAGTAAACTCAGCGAAGAACTTTAACTTATTTATGTCGTAGGTACTTGTACTTTTTATAAATTGATTGTGTTTAAAACTCCTTAAACGTTGTGTAAACTGTTAATAAATCAAATATTGTGTACTTTTGGTCACAAAAGCGTTTGAATTTAAGTTTAACGAAGTTTCTAAGTCTATTGTACTCTAGGCGTTATTGTACCGGACCTGATCTTCAGGTACATTGATTTGGCCAAGTAATTGACCTCCGAAACAGAAATAAAGTTTTGATTAGTTTTGCGTTTAAACAGAATTTAGTTTGTTTCTTAATTGCGTACTGTTTTGGATTTGGGTTAGGAACTACGAGCGGTTAAAGCTTAGTAGTTTAGAACTCTGCCTCTTATTCGAGAAGTCCGGGTTCGAATTCCCGTGAAACGCACTAATGACTTCTGAGTTATGTGCTTGTTACGAAACAAATGTCACCTGCTGCAACGGTGAAGGAAAACATAGTGAGGAAACCTGCATGTCCGATAGTTGTCCAATAATGATCTCAAAGTCTTGTAAAGTCCACCAACCCGCAACAGGGGAGAGAAAAGAAGTCAGAAAAGGATACAAAAATCAACTTACACCTCATTACGTGTAAAAGATGTTTATTAATTGATATGCAGCAGAATGAAAATGAACCAATTGAATTTGAACCAATTAATTACTAATTGGTTTAAAAACTAAATAAGTTATTATTTACTGATTAAAAACACAAGTTCATCAATTAATCGATTGGCAAAAGAAACCATATTACCATGTAAAATCTTATTTTAAATTACGAATCGATTCAAAAAGCATGCAAGTAAAAATAAATTATTACTACTGAATAAAAGCATTTCTTTCACGTTTAACTGTTTTAAAATATATAACGAAGTCCCCGAAAATGCGTCACATTTTTCAAATTTAATCGTCGCGCTGCACACCTATTAATGGGGCTATTAAAAATTTCACTGTGCCCCACCACTGCGGATGAAGGCCTTATTTTATTATATAATTATTTCATATTCGACTTAAATTCATAATTATATAGTAGTTGAACCGTTTATTTCTTCATGTAAAATACAACCGTCCTTCGATACCGCCGTTGCCATTTAAACCGTCCAGTGAGGCAAGGTGGTATTTTTTTTATAAAATACAACTTTATTTCATGGACACAGAATATTTGCATACCTAAAAATGGTAAATATAGATTGATCTAAATAATTTGTAACAACTTTATACGTATATTTGTGCAAATAAACGTTTTGTCTTTGTCTTTAAAAGAAAACACAAACATGCAACATAAACAACGGTAAAAATAAAAAACCTAAGTACAATGGCACTACTAATACATTTAACTTTAATTTAAGATAAATAGATGGTAAATTGGTTTTAATATTTTTAATATGTTAAATATTTTATGGTAAATACCATAGGGACAGGAGAACATAGATTAGATAGATCTTACTGTAGATAAGCCTGTAGTATGTATGACGACGATAGATGCTTTGATTAACAGACTTCTAGGAAAGGAGGTTTGACTGTATATTCTTTTTGTCTGTCGCCTGATTTCTTCGAATAATTATGGCCCGATTTTCGAAATTCTTTTTTTGTCCGGTAGGTTATGATTCCTAGTTGGTCCCACATTTTTTTGTCGAGGGTCTGATGTTATAATGACCGCAAAGAGTCTTCCGATTATTACAATAAAGAATGGCGCACCGTCTGAAAAGGATTCAATATCCGAAAACCTTAAATAACCGTTTAAACGTAATCTCACGTGTTCAGTGACAGTTAAACGTTAACAAATATTATTGATAAATGATAACCAAAACGAAATAGGTTGCCTGCGTGTAGGAATTTTGGTACCAGTTGAGGTCGTTTAACACTTATAATTATAGTTTTGGTAAGGCCTTCTGGTACATAGTAGGTATTTTAATGCTTTGTTTTGGGCGACAAACCGACCGACCAACCAACACAACAAATTTTAAACCCAGGGTTAGGAGCAGTCCTAATTGAAATACGCATTGATATGCGACAAATATAAGTGTCGTACGAGCTACTTTTGCGTGCGACAAGACACTTAGAACCTAAGGTAAGATATCGTTATTTCTGAATACTGCCGAAATAAAAGCAACCAAAAATAAAAAGACGCCTATTTTAGGTATCCTTCATATTCTGATATCCTAACAATCCATTTTGACTGATTTTGACACACAAAAATCCGAGTTACTATGCTACTTACGTTCTTACGGAATACGAGCGCGGCGATATCGAGCAAAACTACAATGGATCTTTCATCAACCAAATAAATCTGCAGATTTCAGCATAATCATTATTAATATTCCGCTGTAGGCAGTTTTAATCAAAATGTAGATTTTGGGGGGAGTTGCGACCGCGCTCCCCAGCCACAAACGATAGTAGCCCTGTTTAGATTTTAATTGAAGACTTCTAGGGATGCACAAAGAGTGTGTTGTATATGTAGATATATCGCATCGTAATCGTATCGATATATCGTAAGGTAAACATGTCGAGTGATTTGCTACTTCTTTTTGATGTTTTACCGGTTTTTTGAATAAAAATAATAAGAACAAAGGCATTTAAAATAAAAGATTTTCGCAGGCCTTATTATTATTTTTTACAAAAACCTAATACAAAATCATTTATTTTTATTGAATATTCAATGCAACAAAATGTTCAATAACTTATTGACTATTTATCAATTTTCTTATGATTTATGTTATAGAAATATTAAAGTTATAAAAATAATACATTATCGCAGTTTCATAAGATATACGTATATACCTAGAAGCGAATCGTAAAATGAAAATATGGTATTAAATATAAAATATAAATATTGTGGGACAAGTCACACACACGGCTTTCTGATCCCAAAGTAGGTAGTGAATGTTTTAGTATTAAATAACGTATAATGATATATCGACATTTAGATATGTCGAATAATATCGGACATCCCTAAGGGCACCCCTATCTTCGTAGGTATTCTTGAGCCGATTTATCGCTTTATAGAACGAAACTTGAATTATTGTTTCCTTCGCAACTAGATAAAATCTCACCGGTCCTTCGAATACCGTGTTTTGTAATTGCCGTTGCCGTTGCAAATTTTGCCGTTTGCCAAAATATTCGGTCTAGAACGTTCCTCTATAAATTTCAGTTTGTCTTACTGCAGTTATTAAGTTTCGTAGGTATCAATCAAAATATGAAAAATTGATGAAACCTTTATTTTTTTTAGAAATATAATAATTAACACTCTTTTGTACGTACGTAAACATAAGACTTAAGAGTAGGTATTGTTGTGTACGATATTCATAGAATATATTTATTGATACTAGTCACGTACGATCAGCGTATTGTAATACCTTCTTATTATAGATCTTCTGCATCCCTGTAGATGGCACTTTTATATTAAGGAAATTTTCTTTTTAGACAGCATTATTTTAATACTTTGGGGAATAAATTAAAAATGAGTCACTAACTGAACAATTTTAATATTCATATCTCGGTTATTTTTTTATCGCAGAGAATAACAATTGAGTAGGTACAACGAAAATAACAAAGAAAGGGTTAATGGATTTTCTTTTGATGTTTTCTGTGCCTCGCCTTTGAATAAAAATAACGAAGCAATTCTTAAAACACCTTCGTTAGAGCAATTTAGTAACTGTTTCAAAGGTGAGCGTCTGTGGGGATTGTTCCACTTTGTTAATTTCTTAAAGGTATTTCTTTTATTTTTTTATATTACAATCAAAGCTACACCATTTTATCTTAAAATTTAATAAAGAATACAAATAAATCGTAACTATACTATTACAAGAAGACAAAACTTTTGCCTTTAAGCACGCTCGGTCACATAGGAACATGTGACTTTGCATAATAACGTAATTATTGGTTCTTATGAATAGACAATGAGTATTAATAAATTAATGTAGGTATATGTAGTGAAAAATACATTTGAATGAAAGAGAAATCCACTTTACGATTCCATTCCAATTTACGACCATACTGATTGGTATTATTTGTAAATGCAACTGACGATTTAGGATAGAATAAAAAAAACAAGATTTTGACATGATTTTTGATGAAAACTTGATTTTTTTATATTCCATAGACAAAAACGCTTATTTGCACGAATATAAGTTAGTTTCAGGTATAACAAAGCATTTGATAAATCCTTTTCAACATTAGCAGAAGACATTTTGTGAAAAGTTAAAAAATACGGTCAATTTTCATTTCGACCAAAAAAGGTTATTCTAACGTTCACTAACCTATTTGATTTAATGATTAAAATAAGAGTAAGTAATGAATTTGTAAGTGATAGTAGTCATATTTTAAACGCAAGAGTAAATCTTTCAGACTAATCTACCTCGTTCACCTCTAGAGGTAATTTATTTAAGTAAACGAAGTCAAATTAAGATACAATCTGTGCAATCACAGTGAGAACTCGTAAACGAGATTGTTATCATAACGCGTCAACTCAGGGTTGTTACGTTTAATAACGAAAGATTTTCAGAACCGATTTGTAAACTAAAATTGAATTTGAAATTACTTTTGAACGAGTCACTGAAATAAATTGAAAAGTTAACACAAGTATATTAAGTTAGATTCGTATGTTTTGTAATGATTGTATCATACACAAACTGCACATTTGAACATTACGTACATAATTAATTTACATAGTATTTTTATCCTGATACTGCAACTTTAAATTAGATTTGGTACTTATGAAATATATTAATATTGCAGTTAACTCGATATCCCACAAGAATAACTAAATAATTTACATAAAATGCATTTACATAAAATTAAATTATAACACTAAAACTATTTAAAAAAACACGTAAAGTGAGTTTAGCATAGTTTATGATAATTACTTACACAGAATCAACTCAAACCGAAATAATATTATTATTTTTCAAAAGGCTGAAAAAGTAATCATACCATTCACGTATACAATTAGCTTATCAAAAAACGTGGTCCGTCTAAATATTTGCGGGCGAAATTCCCCAAAACAAGTTAATATAATAATTTTGGACAACCCACCGCCAGCGCCGTCACGTACCCGATGTAGATAAAACATGGCCGCCGTTTAAATCTTGCTTCGAACCGGTGACTCCCTGAAGCGACCAGCCTGAAAGACCTTTGAGGGTAGAGCTGAGGTCGCGAAAAGAATTTTATTAAACGTTTATATCGACAGAGATACAGAATGTTTGTTTATGAAAAGTCCCGCACACAGTAAACACACGTTTAATAGGTAAATATAGATATAAAATATACAGACGGAGGAGCAACCCCGTTTTATAATTTTACATTTAAGTATAATATCAATGTAAGGTTTCAAATGTTTCCATATGGTGTATTCTTACAATGCAAAACAAAAACACTTTGGCACACCAATAATAAGGACATATAATTACAAAAGGCGGTAAGAGCGATCTCTTTGAGATAACCTAAATTAAAGTAAATACCTACGAATATTAATTTGTATCTATTTTTCAACAATGTATAATGCTCACCTATCAGTATCATTTGTATTCGATATCACTAATTTTGGTAATATACTATGTAATATTATACCCATAATAGCAACTGTTTCGACCAATTCCAATAAACAAGAGCGTCTAATTTATTCCATTAAAGGATTACTTCAATTTACCTCAAGACTTAAAATTACTTACGTAACTTGTGAACAAATATTCCATTTACATTTAAGGTACGTCACAGCTCATCGTTATTTGGTCGTGAACGTCGGCTCGGCGTTTACGAAGTTCATTAATTACTTTTTCAAGTTTAACAGGAAAGGGTTATGTTGGCGTGATTTCTCGACGTCATCATTGATATCGTTTGATTTAGTGAATTTTATGGAGCGTGCAGTTTACATAATGTTTTCACTGGTACCATGGACAATCATGTCCCTTAAATATGGAATCCTGGCTGAGGGTGTAATGCGTTGCTGTCAAAGACTAAGATGGTCACCTTAAATTAAACGTCCACAACTTGCAACCAATGCAACACAAAATTGCACCCGCCGTGAAGTCCTGCTTCATCCTGCTTCGAGGGATGGACTAAAAGCAAGCGAGCTACCACTAATATTAAAAGCTCTACCTTTGTATACATACATGTTTATTTTATTGATAGAATAACATAGTCGTTTAACTGTCTTAGTAATGTCATAGACGGTAGTAATATTAACACTTACGTATGTATTTATTGCTCTATCATTATCGTAAACATGAGTAACACAAACATTTACAAGTAAATTAGTCTAGTTTACACATTCAGCTTCTGGTTTTCCTATTACTGTAACCGGCGTTTATTTCCAACGAGCGATTTTAATCAAAACTTCATCGCGTCGGTTTCGTGTGCTATTCCGGTTATTTTCTTCTGTTCCGCATAACGAGTCCATTTCGTACCTGTTTTCAGTTTATTGTTTGCGTTGTATGATACCGTAATTGCCCAACTTTGTCAAGCTGTTCGGGATCATGAAAACAACTATTAGCTGGTAATTTTCATAAATATATTCTTATGTCATATTCTTGTTTCATTTCCGAGTCGACAACTTAATGACTTTGAGAATTGTTTTTAAAAATTTGAATTTTAAGTAATGCAATTAATTTGTTGAAAACCTTTTTATAGTGTCTAATTTAATAGTTCTACCAAAATTTGAGATATTTACACAACAGTGGCCTTTATCAAATTTTCATAACTCAATTGATACATCCGATTGAATAAATAATGGATCTCCAATTAATAAATACCAAACAAAGCTATATTATCCCACGTAATCGCACAACAAGAATTTATATTAATTTGGAAAGTTTTCAAATAATTCCAATAAATTTTCAAGTTAGAAGGGAATCGCGGATGACGTCTTTTATAAGATACGAGTAGGTAGGCCGTTTCTGCGCCATTTGCTTTTACAACTTCATTGAATATCCATTATAATAAAATATATTATCTCTGTCTAAATCGTAGCTTTACTATATGAGTACGTTTGTTATACCTTGAAATATTTCGCCCCATATATCTTAAAGTAAATAATATTTTGTTACAGCGAGTAATTTAATGTTGTGATATAAGCTTTGTTTGAGCTTCATTGTGTTGTTATTAACCCACTACTTACCTTATCACCAGGTATACATTACCTCTGGCTTAAATTCCTTAAGAATAAATAAATTCATTAGTCTTTATTTTGAAAACTTTTAATAAATGTTATCAAACACTATCGCATTAAATTTCCAGTTTCTACATTGGCAACCAAACAAAACGCTTCGTTTATTTTATCGTATTTTCCAAATAATTGTGAAGCTTCTGAAAGTACAGGAAATTTCTTTATGAAAATATTTTTTGAATTTGCTTTCCCTCGAAATGGATTGGACACCGGCAAGTGTTTGCTTTGCCCCAAAACACTTTAACGCGCGTGTTCAAGTGATTTTAATATTTTCTTTCTATTGTTTGCATTTAGAATTGTCTTTTGTTTACGGTAGAGACGATGATAGTATTATAGTTAGATGTATGTGTTTTAGTTCTTTTTTGTGTCTTTGTTTGGTTTGGTCTTTTAGCTTAACTTTAAAACAAGTAAGAAAATGTATTAACAATATAATTAATAACTCAGATCACTATCTCAGCCTTCATCAACTAAAACACTTCTAGAGGGTTTCTTTCTAAAATCAAAAATGTATCATATTAAGATACAAAAGAAACCATCATTCAACAGAAGAAGAAGAAGCAGGTATATATCCGCATATACATTTACTGTAACAATGTTTCACTATAAGGTACAGTAGCTAAAGAAATAATAATGAAAAATAACAATACGAAGAAAAGGAACGACAACAGGTTATTATTTAGAGAAAAGGATAAGTATGAAGCAAAAAAGATAAATAGTATACTTTTACTTTCCTATTATTACGAGTATTTATGAATAATTCCGTAAAGAGGCGTTTTATAAGAATTGAAATCATTCTTATATTTATCGCTTTGAAAATACTTTGTTAATTTAATCGCCTTTGAATATTCAAGGGGAATGGTTCTAAATTTATATTTACCTGAAACGTTCTCTGAAATCATGACAGTGCTTACGATTCATTCGTATTTACTCTCAGAAGTGGAAGGGAGGTCTCCGTTTCACAAAATAATGAAATACAAATCAAAAGTTTCTTACATTTCGCTTCGAGTAGCTGAACGCAAATAAACTTTTCTGTATATTCCTAAATCCTCTTATAATAGGTTCGTATTCCGTCGCTTTTGCTTTGAGATTTAATGTTGTAATTTCCGCTTAGCTTACGTTTTAGGAAAGTTGCTCGAAATTATTAGAGTATAAGCTTAAGTGTAAAGTTCTTCTCGATGAACGAAACTTTTACATTCTAAGTTTGTTTTAATGATTTTTTATAAACGGCAAAAACTACACGGATTTTGATGAAATGAGATACACTACTGGATTAGAATAAACTTTTTTTCTTTCCGTATTAAGCCCAATTACTTGACGAGGCCGTCTTTGCAACCTAGGCTCAGGGACCGAATGTCTAGCGGTAGACCTTACAAGACAGATAGATCTAATCGTAGTGGTGACTTGTTAAAAGAACACGTTTAACACGCCATTACTTACAGTGGCTTATATATTCTGTACGTTTTTAAGTTTATGCTAGCTAACCCAGCAGGCATCACCTTAAGGATTAACTATAATTGTATCGAGATTCTAAAGAGAGACAGAGTAGAGAGTTTATCTCTCAAATTTAATTTCTTAGTATCTGTTACAGTTTTTTAATATGTATGTGTGGATTCGTAAATGAGTTGAGAATGAGATACACCGTTGCTTTGTCATCTTTGTACTCGTACATTGTACGGTCCACAGCCTCATTCTTATGCATGCTCGTTTTAACATTACTTAACTTCTTTAGGCCCTGCAGAGAATTGCACGGATGCGATTAGGCACGTGTAGCTGAGTGATTAGCTTGTGAATTAGCTTACGCGTAGGCTGGTGTGGCGAATGGTTAACCCACAGGTCACCGGTTTCCGATTCGACGCACTGCCAGACCAGTTAGAGCAGAGTTAGTAATTCTGATGTCTTACTTACCGCCACCGCCACCGGAATTGGTAATTGATCTCGATCTAAGCTTTGCCTATCAAATCTTGCTTGATTTCTGAAAGCATGACAGGCGGTAGTATATTGTTATTTACTGTAGGTAATATATTGTTATATATGTTATTTACTGTTATATTACTGTATAATTGTTTTACTATTATTTTATAAGCTATGACCATTTAGGTATATCAGTATCTTAAATTACATTACTTACGTACGTTTTTTAGTCCACCGTATCTCTCCTTATAAGAAGGTCTTCTTTGTCCGTTTTCAATTTTAATAATTATGTTTGATATAACTTTGTTTTATATTGTTCTCATATTTTCGTTATCGTCTTTACACTTCACTTTGCATTTATAATACTTATTGTATGAATTTGCGTTGACGCTGCTGACATTAAAAGCTTTTTGTATGGGACCGGCTAAAAATAGCGCAGTTGGTACAGCAACAAGTGAGACAATTGTTTAACACCCGGCCTCGGGGTGTGTTTTGCCGAGGACAATCTAGGAAATTTGAATGAGGCCTTGTATTTGCATTGTTATCTGATACTGTTTACCGTAGCTTCGTTGACGTTCGGCTTTTCAATCCCATACATATATGAAATGAATACTAGTCGATTGAGATATTTATAATGAATTGTCAAACGAAAATGAAGTTTTAATGGACAAACACTGAATCAAGCTGAACAAACGTTAAGCCATCCATCCAAAAAAGTATGCTAGCATAATCTTTTGCTTACGTTGGTCTCAACTAATAAATTCTTGTTACTTCTTGCCCTCCGTGATATCATAAAATAAAATTCAAATGTAATACGGTTAACCTTCTTTTATTGTTCACTTTACCAGCGATAAGCCAGACTGAAAAATGCCAAATTTTTCCTACAAACGAAATGGGGTACTTAAAAAGGAACTAGAATAAAATTCTAAGCTAGATCTAGATCTAGGTTATAGCAACAGGTGTTCTGACTCACGTTCAGTTGTTCCCGTATTTCGTTTAAAACTTGTTGTCTCTAACCACGAGCTGTTTAGCATTAAATTGAATATTGCTTTTTAAAGTAAGATAAATTCTTTTAACTCAGGGAACTTGTGCAAACTGGAAGTTTATTCCGTGTTTGTATTGAACATCCGGCTCGAAGGACCAAGTGTTTGTTTATTTCATTAAACTTGACTTATTTAATTTGTTGAAGGCTTTCGAGAGAGATCGCTAACTTGATTTTGTTTTGTTAACACGGGGTGGTATCGGTGGAATTGCTTATTTTAAACTTTTATTTTCTTTCGTAACGTAAAATAGGTAATTATAAAATTATTTATGTGTCATTATTATTTCGCAAAACTTAAACGTTTGTTTTGTAGGTTAAAACTTTAACTCCCCCAAGGTTTGGTTGCCAGAAAAAAAAGAGATCACACCATAACCCTCTACAGTAGCAACGCATACTTACAGCACCACATACCACATATAGCTCAATTTTTTTTGAGGTTGGATGTCACCTAGCTTCTTTATTATTAAAAAGCTTTTAACAACGTTGACTCGTATTACACTTTCATGCTGAAACGAACGTCGAATACTCCCTTCCTTCCAAGATATTATATATTAAAGTACATCATAAAAAATCTCCGCTGACGGCACAACTTCTAGCGTATAAACTTAAAAAAAAAGGATATGACAAAGTTCATCCTTATTCATGTTGAAAGTGTCGTCTACGAAGATAGTTCCGACGGGTAGCTTCAATTAGCTTTATTAAACTTTTTATAAATTTTGCCGAAACTATTTTTAAAAAAGAGTGCTCATTTTTCCTTTTGTTAACGAAGCATCTTTTCTTACCATGATTCCAATTCAATCTTCATTATCAATAATATCTTATTGGCTGCGCTAAAATATCATTTCTATGTATTAATCTTTTGTGTAAGCATTTAATTTTCCTAGAATTATAGTGCCTCGATTATTATTCCTTTTATCATAACAATTGGAAGTAGGATAAGGAAAAAAACAGCATTTTGAGAGCGTGGTACATCGTGAAAAGCTTTTTCACAGTGTTTCCTTTGAATGTCTGTGAAATGTTAGTTGGATTTTATATTTACTCGGTTGCGGCGGTCAATTTGTTTGCGGGCACAGTCTGGTTCGTTTCCTGTCGGATAACCCCGCTGTGAACGATGTCGGTGAAGGGAAAACGCCTCTACGTTTTGTTGAGTAACTAAATCAGACGACAGCTATAACAATGACTTATGATTTTACAGGTTCCTATTAAGGTCCAGATAGTTTATTGTCATATTCAGTTATCTAACACGTATGTCTACATTGTCTACTCTTTATACTTACCATACCTTGATACTTAAAGCTTTTCTGCGTATTGTAAAGATTAGTATTGGTACGGAAATATTTAGTGTAATTTTAGGTCGCCAAATCAAATTTCCTTTACACATGATAACCTAAAAAATATAAAAGCTTTGCCATCACTTCACCCCAAATTGACATAAAAATAATTCCCAATAAATTGAACAAAGCTGAAACGTTTCGCCCTCTAGCTTTCAATCATCGTGAAACAATCGGGAAATCGCTATTTCGCTTTCCTTAACCCCTCAGCCGATTCCTTTATTGTAGTCCTATTTGGGAATATTGGACGTCAAACCCCGATTACTTGTCCGCGCCTGAAATAGTGCCATCCAATATTGGATCAAATATTCCCAATTGTGGATTAAACCTTTATTCTGACACCTATAACAGAAGACTCTATAAGTTTCGTTGTTGTTAGCTTTTCTGTTTAGGATTTTTTATGTGTACTAAAGGTACTTGTCTTGTATCGAAATAATTATGTTCTTGGATAAGTTACGAGCAAAACAATTTGTATCCTTTTCCATTTGTATTTTCGATTTAACAATAACATATTTTTATTAATTCTTAAATCGCTGGATATCATGCATTGAACTCTATAGTTGAATACTTCACATTGGATCTACCACGCATTTTGATTTCAACCAGAGACGTTTCTCCTTTTTGTTTTTCCAAGTCTCGATTCTACGGAATAAAATTTTATCGCTTGCATTTGTGCAACAACGTTACTTGAGAGAAGGTTAAGTTAAAAACCTTTTTGTTTTTAAACTGTCTTGAGTTTTAGTTTAGATATTATTTCCTAGAATGCGAGTACATACATATGTATGTATGTTTTACTTGTAATACAAAATTCTCAAGCGGATTTTTTTGTTTTATGTAAAACGTGTATTCATTTATGCTATGCAACCTTCATTTATGCTATGGAAAAAAGGCGAAACTGTGTAGTAGTGAACTGTTTATTTCTGTGTAGTAGGTGAACTTTTTGTTTCTTCAGAAAATTTGTACCTTTACATTTTGTAAACTTTCGACTTTGTGGTAACCTGGTGTAGCGATATGAAAATTTTCCACTAGTTCGCCTACTCTTTTTACCTTTTCTTTAGGTTAAAGAGAACGGTTTTTGGCGCTACGCCAGTTGCTGGCATAACGGTTTTTAATGCCAATTTTCACGAAATAGGCCTTTCAGTAAATTTCTCTTTGGCGCTGTTACATTTGGTTCTAATGCGTCTAAGCTTATGTTTTTTAGCTTTTAACCAAACTGTCGCGATTTTTAACATAGCCTGTATTATTATTGGTTCTAATCATATCATGACAACAGCGATTATTTCAATTTAACTTTAATACGTTATCGCATCTTCTGTGTTTCAGAAGTATATTATTTTCCTACGTCAATGTCATCTATGAAAGCGCCAAATTGGTTTTATTTTAACTTGTAATTGAAATCGATCGCACAGTTTGATAGCAGTTCTTTGGAAGCAATTAATTTTTCCACAAAATGTTTTATTTATTTCATAGCTGTCTCTTTGTACAATGATTTATTATCCAAGCGTGTTCCAAATAAGTCGCACAGGGAGTTTCTGAGTTTTGTCATTATTTCATTATAATTGAATTGTACTTTTACCCAAAATTAATTTATCTTCACTCTTCATACCTACCTCACAAACCTGTCCCTACCTACTACCTGACCTACCTGTCTTCAGAACATTAATAACCTTATTTTCAATTGTATATTAAGTGTCGTGTACAAATCGTTTCTCATAAGTACCTAATAACATTTATTTATTTCTCTTGATTTTTATACCTATGTACATGGTAATTAATGTATTATAATCGTAAAATGACGAATATTGTAATCATGATTATTTTTATTTTTACAGGTAAGTACTTGGCTTCTCTTCCAAACTCCACAGCAACTAGGATCAAATCAATCCATGGATGTAAGTTTACGTTATCTTTAATTGAAATCCATAATTACATACTTTTTACTTTCATTCGTCTTCATATCCAAAAACCTTCAGATATCCAATCATCGTACGACGCTATATTTTTATAAACTTAAAGAAATCTGATTTTCTCGGCTTATAAACCAGCACTTAGTTACACATCAGAAAAATTCACTTGAAAAGCTACTGAGCGTGGCGTGTTCCTTAGAAAACGAAATTACTACGCCGTTTTTCGCAAATGTCTCCGATATTCAATATGCTAAAGACAGGTTAGGCAGAAAGGGTTCGTAGATCCTTTGCTTCCCGGAAGAGAGGCTGGAACTTTCCGACATTGTACCAAGTTATAAGAGGAATAAGTTTTTGACAAACCAAACACCAGTGATAATTAGCGCTTAAGTAAAAGTGTGATATTTTTAATCAAAATATAATCAGGTCCATATAGTTAAACAGTATAAAAATAGTAATTGATAGTGTTTACGTATGCTTTTATACAAAAGCTTCAGTCCTTTTAGTCTTATAGTTTTACTATTACCTATTCTAAATTTAACGGCCTAATTGATATAAAATGTATCGCAATCGCAGTCTGTACTCCAGCAGATTTACCAGGGTTGATTTAAATTCTATAACTGAGAACTTGTCCCCACTTCAATTATAACGCAATCATGGCAAGTGATGAAAACGGTTGTACAATTTTACAATCTCAGCCGCTTTCAATACACCTATAACCTCTATCATCAGATTATAAACATAAACTAAGTAGGTTTTTCGCAGTTCTCACCTCACTTGCGACACACTCCACAATTTGAGTAGGCAGAAAATTAATGTCCTTCCCGATAATACGTCGCTGAATCTTTTTTATCCTTTCCATTCACGGGCTTGACGTAGTTTATGTATGACTGAGAAGCTTACTTCAACCATTATAATATTACCCTTATCTTAGGGGATGAGGTGTTTGCCGTGGTCCTTTACATCCTCTTCCTTATTTACATTTACGCAATCCTGCTTCATTTGTTTGCACGTGCTCAAAGCTACCACCTTCGTAAATAAGATGTACTCTTTGATAAAAATCATTAAATTTTGCCTGTTCTATTAAGTGTTTATCTTCAATATTAAAATCTCTAACATTATAAGCTTCCGCATTTTCAGTTGCATTATCATATTTTCCTTTCAAACGGTTTCATTTCAAATATAGAGCGCTTAATCTTTTTACGTAATGGATATTATACACTTGAAAGGAATTAATATTTCAGTCATTATAGAAGTTCTCGTAATATTTCTTGAAGGTCTTCCTTGACATCTTTTATTACCCTAATAATTTATCCAGCTTGTTCGCGTGGCCGCTCCCATCCACGTTATCCAGTCTTATTCTCCTCCCTTCCAACGTTTTCTCTCAATTTGAACGTAATTTTGTAGGCCTATAAGCCCCTGCAAGGACAATATGGAGTGGAAATATTGGGAAAACTCCGCCTCGTCGCGCGCCTTTTGAATACTAAGCGAAGAAGTATTTATAATTTTATTCAGTGATTTAAAGTGTTTTCGGTTTAACAGATATTGATGGAATGAAGCAATAAAAATATCATTACACTGATTGATATTCACAACACATAATTCACACGTTAATAACTGCAAAAATATATTATTATCTACTAGCTGACCCCGCAAACGTTGTTTTGCCATATAAGTTATCGAGCGTTAAAATCGACTATTAAAAAATAGAGGTTGTTGATAGTTGAAAACTTAGGGTTGTAGGTATTTTTGATGCCAAATTATTGAAAATAAAACAAAAATGTTAGGTGTGGACAACCCTTATCACTTAGGGGTATGAAAAATAGACGTTAGCCGATTCTCAGACCTACTGAATATGCATATAAAATTTCACAAAAAACGGGTAAGCCGTTTTGGAGGAGTATGGTAACTAAAACTGTGACATGAGAATTTTATATTTTGATAAAGTCTTTAATATTATCAGGTGAATTTTAGTATGATGGGCAGATATCAGATTGCGAATGTAATTTGATTTGACTATGCCTCCTTCACTGTGTGATAACCGTAACTACCCTCGGTTCCTGGCAGAAGTTATGTAATGCAAATAATTACGTATCCCAAGCACGACTGGAACCGTGGCACCCAAAATTCCTGATTTTCTGAGCCTTAAGCTGTTGTAATAGAGGATATTTTCCATGTCGGATTTCGGGGTTAGGGACAGAAGTCGTAAAACTGTCGTAGTGTGCATTCAATACAATGGGATAGAAACTGGATCCTGAGAGACTAAGGCCGCACGTGACCTGATGTTGATTACTCTCTATGACTCCTGAGAATGTAAGTGGAATAGCATGGATCCGACAGACCCTATATTATGCAATACTTTTGGAATCCGATCTTTTGTAGGACGGGGTCAAGAATGTTTTCGAGTTCTCGTAAACATTGTGGCTTGATATAACTTACACCTTTCGTCAACGCTATTATATCTTTTTGCTATTTTTTAGTATTTTATCTAATTACCGACTTCAAGAAGTGGCGTTATTTTATAATATGAAGTATTTTGAAGCAAAGTCGTATCTCTATTAGTAGGTACCTTAATTGCAAGAGTTATTTAAGGTGTTCATTGATATTAAAAAGGTGACGAGCAGAAATTAGCTGAATAATCTTTTTTCAACTGTCTTTTTACAAACAGACTTGCAAATAACCAACTTAAACCAAACGAATAATAGCAGAAATGAACAGACTGTTTAGAAATGTATGAAATTTGCTATATTGATATAATATGAAATGCTAGGTTAGGATTACGTTTGATTCATGCTCATGAAACGCCATATCAGAAATTCAGCAATGACACGATAATCCTGACCTTATTGTGATTACAGTTATGCCCGGTCTGCGTAATTAACGTATAACAACTAATGACGTGAATATAAAACAGATCTGTTATAATCCGATTTATCTTAATTAACGAAAAATATTTTTAATTTTGGCTCAACACGATTCACGAAAACAAATATTTTCTTAAACACAAAGTTTATATTTAAAGTCTGCAAGTACGAATGGATTTCCATTGTCAAATCTAGTTTTAATTAAGATAGTTACTGTTAGTTATTTGGTTATTTAATTATTATTTTTTTTGCAATTTCTTCGCCAACTGCATCCGTAACATTGAAAAACAATATCAAATGACCTAAATTTTATTATGCTCAGGTCGCTTTTTTGAAATTCGCATTGTATTCGGTCCATTCATTCGTCCTATCAATTGTATCATTTTTTAATCTAGATTCTGAAGCGGCTTTGTTGAACCTCCGTTTGTTCCCTTCACAAAAGCTTGATCAAAAGCGTTCATTAATTCAACCGGTTATGCGTCTGGTTGCAAATCTATTCGCTTAATAAAATGCACCATGCGACCACTGAGCCCCTATGTGTTCCTCATTTCGTGCGCCATTTTCTCCCTCGAACTGGGCACGTGTCAGGCAAATCCTGGGTGCAATTTCGAGGGCTCCCGTTGAAACCAATTTGCCTTTTGTATTCGATAAGCCCCTGTATCGAATCTCACACTCACACGAGGAGGTCTGCACACGCGTCGCTGTAAAGGGGACAAATAAAAACCTAAGTAATCCCTTCCCTTTGTCCTGCTATGTATTCAACATAATTGTTACGTACTAAACACGTTGTGCTTTGTATTTTTAATCAGTATTGTTAATATGCAACTGGACAGATGGCCTTTAAAATTTTGTTTGCGTTCTACTTATTCGTGGTGCAAATTAACTAACATCATTCTGATCGGTCAATAAGATAATCTCCTCGAAACCGCGCTACTTTTTTTCCTATTTTTCTTATTAAATTATCTACGCTGATGTAATTTTTCCTAAATTTATTAATTTATATTCATGGACGGAGATTCTCGTTTCACGCTTATCAATAAATCGTTCATTCGTTTTACCCAATCGCCAAGACCATTCCGGTTCCTAATTTGACACGTGTAGGTTGATTGCTGACTCAGCGGCAGTCATGTGTCGTTCAGGAATGAATGCTTCAATTGAAGTACTTCACTTTTTCCCGTCCTTCCTTCACTACTTCAGTTACAATTCATCTCGTTCATTTAGTCCAATTGCTTCGCGAACGAAACTAACCGAAGAAGCTCGACAGACGACGACGCGTGGCGTGCGCATATACTCACGCACACATACACATACTCACGCTCGGAGACATAAAAGAGAAAACAATCTTAAACCATCAAGTAAAGCACCAATGATCAAATTACAAATACTCTTATACGAACACTATTACATCTAAATACGTTGTCGTTAGAAGTTCTAGGAAACGTTTCAATATTATGAGTTTTATGTTAACTATTTACAGACTATTTTGGCTTGATTATAAATATAAATGATATTTTCTTTCATTTTTAAATTTAAATAGGTAACGTCTCTGAGGATCGTAAGAAATCTAAGGTACGATTTTACGGAGGGTATATTATACGGTATTTCAAAATATTGAACAAAAATAACATTATATGTCATTATACGTTTGGAAAGCGACCATAATTTATTACTAGATATTTGATAAAACAAACGCACTTAGTTTAATTTTATTGTTTTAGTCCTTTTAATTTTTTTTGTCTTTTTATCCTATATCTAATAATCTCAAAAAATTCAAAAGACTAATAGAGATAAACGTTACGATACACGAGTTCATTATGGGGTATTTCATAATAATTTATCGAACATTTCATTAGAACTACTATATCGTAATGAACTAGTGAAGGAAGTGAACTAACTGAAGTAAAAGAAATAGTATGGAGTGTTGAAGTAAGAAATAGGAAAGGATAACCTATCGTTTGTGAATGGTGAACTACATTGAACTACTGGACTAAAAGAGTGATATACTTCACAGTGAAGGAAAGATATGTTTCGTTCTTTTCTTTTAAGTGACACATTTTGCTCATGGCTACTCAGCGGAAAGTGACCCGTAAAGCAGTGAATAACGGCGTCGTTCCATTCCACGGTACAAAGCGTTACAAACTCGGCCGATGACAAATCGCGGCATTACGCACAACGGAACGCAAATTATACGAACGTCAGAAAGGGCGACAAAACTGACAACTCGATTTTCAAAATGGCGGAAATAAAAGGGAATTAAACAATTTGTTACGTGTCATTTAACTCTACCAGCGTTTCGAATTAAAGGGAGGTTAATTGATAGGTTCGGAACAATTTCTTTTGTAGGGACGCCTAAATTAACTGTCGCGTCGTGACGCAGAACCTTTGTTTCTGACCACGTAACACTTTCGTGTAACATTTTAGGCGGGAAATTTATTTTCGGTACATTTTCGCCAGTCCCGCACCGGTTGCCGTGTAATTTGTTGATTAATATTACCTATGCGAATTTTTTTTCTAACCTTTGTTTTAATTGTTTGGAGTATTACGAATTTAGGCTTATATTATAGATAACCTCAACATAAATCCACTTAGAGTCGAGAATTTACAATTCTACTCGTATATTACCGAGAATTTACAATTCTACTCGTATATTACTACTTAGAGTCGAGAATTTTCAATTTTACTCGTATAAACCATATAACGCTTATAAAACAGCTTTCGTCTCTATTGTAGCGTTCTTGTGGGATAAATTAGATCCTTTTATCTCAATCTTGATTTGAATGTAATTGTTTATTGTTTTCTGACTGTTACTGTCAGAGAACATTTTGCACTATTTAGGTTTGATGAAGAGATTTTTGACTTTATTTTTTCCAACTACCTTTCCTTATCTCTTAGTTAAAAAGTAGCTGAACAACGAAAACATTTTTTAATTTAAGGATAATATTTATTTGTTAAGATTCGCTTTCTATAAGTACAGATAGTTAGATAAGTTTGAATGTTTTTTTATTTATTATTTATTTGGTTTCCTAATGGTTAATGATTTCCTATTTCTATTTCTATAATTATTTCTCTGTTCTCCAGAATTCAATAGATAAATGAAAAATAGAAAAAACGTGACCTTGCGAAATTTAAAAGTTCATAAGGAAAAAGGGGACACGTATTCAACGATAAACAATTTTTGTCACTTGGTACGTGTTACTCATATCTGGTCGCGGAGGAAAATAGCAAAGTTGTATCATAAATAAATTAGATTTGACTTCCCGAGCGCAAGGTATGCCTCAAATGTTTATAATACGTAGGTACATAGCAAACATTTATGAAGAAACATATTTGGCAATATTAGGTATGTTTTCGCTCATTAATGACCTATACTGCAAGATTGGGTCTCCTCTTCCAATGAAAAGGATGTAGGTCTTGGTCTACCACGCTGGCCTTATTGGTGAACTTTACATGCCTTTGAGAACATTTTTTTATCAAATTTATTATGTACGTACATTCGCTTTTATTTATTATGTCATTAAGAGTTTGCTGTTTGTGAGTTACCGTCAAAGTTTGTTTTAAAAGTTCCGTCACAAAGTTTTCATTGATTCACAAAATTGTAAGGAACTTTAATCCTACATTTGCTTTGATTCACAAACATTTTATTGTATCTCTTCGCGTCCACTGTTAGATTGCCATCTAATCTTTTACTCCCTCGCTCATACCTTTTACAGCAACAAATACATCCACTTCACACTGCAAATATCTATCTAACTGTAGTTATATCCAATACCGTAATATTCTCTACTCTCTCCACCCAACTGTTCTGGACAAACAAGAAATCAATTTCGAAATTGCCGTTCGAAATACACACTCCATTTTTGTGTATGTTGACACAATGTCCATCCATTCGACCCTTGATACCTATATTGGTATAGAATAGTCCAGGAGCTGGCAAAAATTTTTTCGAGAAGAGGCGTCATAAAATCACGTGAACTGATTATTGTAATATCCGCAACACCAAAAATGCAGACCTGGCTGGCGAGTGAAGGAATTTAGCCAAACTCAAAAAAGTGTTCGATGCGTTTTGAAATTTTTTGTTTAAGGTGACACCTAATGACCTGAAAATCGTTATTTTTATTTACATTTGTTTTTTTTTTAAATTTAAACGCTGGGCGAGATTACAAGTCCCATTCAGATTATGGCTACATTTCTATTAGTTTCTTAAACACTGAATTTAATGTTCGGTGTTGATATTATAAAAATAAATAATCGATTCATCATGATTGTATGCTACAACCACTTCACGAAATCGTATGTGAACTCCCGGGCTAGAAACACGATAGTTGGGGAGCGTCCCTCCTGGTTTCTGGGGCACATTATGTGTTCCACCCATGCACAATTATTACTCTTTGTACACATTAAAGCTGTAATACTATCGGGCGTTTCGTGTCCGTTGTCGGGAAATGACGCCCACTAGCGCCACGATGATAAGAACGGGAAACTTTCGTTTCATAAATCATGCCGTGAGCGTATATCATTGTGTTTTTATCTTGAGGTAATAGAATTCTGTTGTTATTATCACAATTTTATACGAAAATTGTTTTATCTAAATACAATTTACACATTTCTTTTCTTCAATAATTAAGGAAAGGGTTTTGGTAACATGAGCTAGTGAAGTTCAATTCAACTTCAAGTAAATACGCACGTACAACCTCAAATAGGATAGAAATACTGAGGGCGTTGGTACTCATGAGACATGAGGACTAAGATGTTAACCTCAAATAAGTATCTCCGGCTACCACACTTCCTCATCCGAAACACAAACCATGAAACGCTTCTTAGCGATGGTTTGTGTGCTGCTTAGCGAGAGTGGCGGTAAAATACCTCCCCCGTGGTCCTCCCTTAGAGAATCTTTCATACGTGCATAAAATATTCGCATTTATAATATTGGTAGGATACATAACGGACACTACGCTATTAGGGACGGCACTTTTCGCCGGACCAATTTCCCGGTCGGTCCCCGCAAATTGCATTTCCACGAAGTAATTCCCATCTAATTTTCATAACATCATTTCTTGGGACAACCATAAACGTCGCTGAGTCGCTAAATTGAAAGAGAAAACATCACCAGCTTACTAACATGTAACAAATAGTACGAGTATTACTTCAATAAAGAACCAACAATCCATGACTAGTTATCCGCAAAAGAAACTCAGGTCGCCCTCCAGGTGGACTGATGACCTGAAGAAAACAGCGGAAAACCGTTGGATTGAAATGGCCCAGGAATAAGTGAAGTTATGCAACTTCTCTATCTTAACATTAAATCTATGCAGATTAGATAGGCCACATGTCCAGCAGTGGACTACGAAAGGCTGATAAGAAAAATAAAAAAAAAACGCCCCTTTAAGAACCAATCGTGCCGCCGCCCGTTGACATGTTTGTAATTGTTAGTGAGTGACCCACGATGGTCGAGTCTCTTCTGTAGATGGATGGAGGCCTTAACTCCACCACGCTGGACTAGGGGTTCGTGGGTTTCATATTCCTTAAGAACATTATGGAGAACTCTATATCGCGCTGAATATCGTGTAACAGTCCGACGCTTCTAGTGAAATTTTTCCCAAAATTTGGTTTTATTTCATCGCAAAGATAGTCAGGACTTCTGGACATTTTTTACAGTATAAAGAATATAAAATTAGATTTCACTGTAAACCAGCAACCTGAAAGCAACAAAATGGAAAGCTACATTAATTTGGGTGAAGCGTCAAACACACTCCATATAATTAATTTCACTACACAGCTAACAAAGAGAATCACAAAAATAGACGAGTGTCCCCGTGTTGAATGAGGTAGTTTATGAATCACGTAGCAAATGAGTTATAACCAACATGACCTCGCACTTCAAGCTTTATGCTCACAAAATAAAATATATCTTCATAAAATTGGTACGCTTCTGCTTATATACATGGCGCTATTTTTCAAATGTTTGCGGGTAGTCTTAAGAGGGTTTGCCGAAGTTAATTTTGGCCTGAGACACGCAACAGGGTAAGTCTGAGATGGAGTGGCAACATTAATAAAATTTATGTGTGTGTGCTTACCCCGTAGTGTTGTTGTGCGTATATCAATCTGATGGTTCCAGACCTCGTTGGACCATAATGGGCGAAGGGAATAAATAGCGTTGTTCCTATATTTCCCGTTCCTTGTAGAGGAATAATGAGAAAAGGGTTTTTTTGTTTGGACGCTACAATAACTTAGTGTCAGTCGTGTTCGAGTCCTTTATTAAATTGGGTTAGACGTGCTTGTTCGAATATAGAAGAAACTATATTACCACGTCTAAAAGAAAAGGGAATTTTGTACTATAATTTTTGTTGCCTTTATATTTATGCAGAAATAGCCATATAGAAAATAATGTCATTTAAATATCTCTGTAAATTTCTCTCTTTTGGAATAACCACAGTATTTATTTCCTCCGAAAATATAAACACACATGCAACATCAATAAGTGACCTATGTTTTTGTCATGCGGTCGATCGTTATAATGACATGCCGTGTCGCCTTCCGGCGTACACGCGCACCCGACATGGCAACTGCATCAGAAACAAAATAACGACTTTAAAGTAATAATAATACACAATTCAGTGAAAGCACAGCGCGTGCCGTATTATAGGAGTGCTTTACAGCTTAAGGGGGTCGGAACAGCTGCGTACGTTCGCATCTGCCAACCCTAGCACTCACACAGCGATAAATTCAACCTAACGTCCTTGTATCGATACGGTTCACGCACACTCACATTACACACACCTTGCTATTATTCAGTTGGGTGTTGCCCTACCGCGACAGCCAGGGTTGCCCGATAACAGCTTTGTTTTTACTTGTTGAATCCATTTGATGGATGATCGTCGATGATTGATTGAACACGTCTTTCGAATTGTTTGACGCTTATAGATTTACACAAAGCAGAACCTTTTACCTTCGTCCACGTGTATTAATCGTTTGATTGTGCTATATCGATTCGCCTCCAACCGCTTAAATTCATCGATGAAAGCTATTGTTCTGTGTTGACTTCCGTGATTTGAGTTTTAGCGCCTTTTGTATCTCTATCAGGTAGTATGGGTAAGAACCCTTTATATTATTGCTGCGTACGTTGGGTTAGTATTATCACTGTGTTAGTATGTTGTAACATTCATATCTTGTACGATACTAAATCCCATATTCTCAAAGCAACTTTGTGTTGTAAATACAGTTGGGATTCGAACAGCAGCCCTATCTTCAATTTAATCAGTTAATGTATCATTGTGCTCTGAGCTTTCGGTTTTACGACCTGCAATACCTCGGTAGAGTTTTAAAGGCGGGTCGCTACGTACGGTGCCCCGAATTTATGTTCGAATATAAACTAGTGCAGGTATCAAAGTTTCCAAAGGCGATTTTCTAGCGAGAGACCTGGAAAATGAGCAGTATTAAGGATAAGTTTCAGAAATTTATCTCGACTTAGTAGCGAGTTTGATTTCTTTTCGATTGCTTTTGAAACGATGTTTGCATAAGCCGTGCTTATCGAAACTATACTTTCTTTTATTTGTGATCGTCGTTTCTTTTCGTGTTACGTAACTAAGTACGGTTATCTACAGTTTTATTGCTACAAATCCTAGACACTTTTTGGATGGTGTCGTATGTTGTCCTAATAAGTCGTTAAACACACCTGCGATAATTTAACTGATCTCGCTTGACGATTGCTACTTTGACTCAAATTTTCGACATCAGAGTGCTCTTAATCCTGTCTCGCTATAAAACGCTTCTATAGACATCCAATAAAAGAGACGAATGTTTCCGACACGCTATTCCAGGGTGCGATGACAAAGTTGATTCGCTCACTGAAGTAATAATGTACTTAAAAGAAACTTAGAAGAGATAAGGCGTCCGAGTGAAATTAAACGATGTTAACGGCCTCCATTATGGCACTTCGTTGAATGGCAGTAATAATGCTTCTTTGTGGCGTTAGTACGAAGACTAGTTCCTTCTGTTTTAATTATTTCTATTACTGAAATGTTGAGGAATTTTGAGCTTGTGACTTAGTTGATCTTAAATGTGTGTTATTTTTTTAATGTTGCTAAATGCTTCCCTAAGGGTTGTCGGGTTATATCGATATTATTGAAATTTAAAACTTGGTAGTAGAAAATTTATTTGAAAGAACGGTTTTTGGTTGTTTGAAGAAACGTTTGTTTTCTTTTCTGTGTTTTCACTTGGTTTCCATGGAGTGTCTTTCAATCAGCGAACGGGTACTGTTTTGTGTATTTAAGCGTCAGTGTTCCATCTATTTTTGAGGTCTTTTGTTAAAGACGTAACAATTTTTATCCACAGCGATCCATTTGGTCCTAAGCCTTTTGTATAGATTATCTACTTTTTTCTCGTTCCTTCCTTCTTCCTTATATAAAAAGGTATTATTAGATTTCGCTCAAAATTTTCGCGATTTCGTCCATATATAGTAACAATAACTGTTAAAGTAAAATATTGACGTGGTTGACCATCTACAGATTTATCACATGCATTATTTCTACATTATAGAAAAATCTGGAATCATAGGACATTTATATTAGCAACACGATTTTGAGGGAATGCTCCTAGTCTAGTTTTATGGACTGTTCCATAAAAGTCAATGAATTCAAGGAACAATCCGTTTTGGGTCACTCCCATTGATTGCTACAAGTACCTACATCCATGTATCTTCTCGGCCCGTCGTGTTTATGGCTCTAGCCCTGACCCTGGTTTACAACCCCCATATTTGTTCGACCTAGCATTTAGGACGTTGTCATATAGTGTCATTTCTATAATGAGGGTTTGTGTTTAATTAAGCGCATGCGTGTTGGTCACTTATTGTTAAGTGCTTTTAGTCATCATCATAAAGGTATTGTAATTGTAACTATTCAATAAATTAATTGAAAACGATACGTCTAAACTCACGACGCTGATTTAGATGCAATTAATTTACACATTAGCAGTGTGTGAGTTGTCTTACAATATATATTTATTAACCAGACTGTCTGATCCGGTCAAAGGAGAATATAAATATAAATGGACAGGTGAAAATTACATTTTTATTTCTTGTTAATGATTGGGTAAACAGGCAGAGAACCATTTTGTGTAATAGTTACCTCATCTTGCTGTTTTTATATATAGTTTTTGGAACTTAATAAATTTTTACCATTTAAATTCAATCAGCATTTTCAATATACCTGGAACCTAAACAATTCCACCCTTACGATTAGAGCCAGGAGTTACTGCAAACACTAAAACTAGTCTCTGGAGGCCATTTAAGAAAATGAGATTTTAACTTCGCGTATTTTTACTGAAGTTCGACGTTTTAGAGGTTATAACTTTGGCTCTACAATGCGAGTTCTATCTCCACCTTGGTAGTTACAATCCCTTGGAACTTAATGTGAGTCACATTAAGTGACTTAAGTATCGAGTACCTATTATTTTTTTTAAGAATAATAATATTCTTAAAAAATAATACTCGATATCATCGTTCCAATTTTAAAGTGGGATCGACATGAAAATAAAAACAGACATGAGCGTAACGGTTAAACAAAAGGCAATTTGGAAAAATGGAATATTTTCGCGCGAGCGCGTCCCAGTTGCGATCGCCATTCGGAGTCTATCACGAATTCGTTTTTATTACCATCGGCCCTTCATCTACAGTATACGAATAATGCTCCTCCATTGTAATAACTAGAGATGCGCCGAAAAGTGGTTTCACCAATTAACCGAATACCGGGTTAACCGTTACCGAACCGGATATTCCGCCGAATTATTCGGTTTGCCACTGCATTGTTTTGCCGCGTAAACAGTTCTAACTATAGTTTAAGAAATAAATGTGTTGACTGGAGATTCCAAAGTAAATGTTGATTTGAAATTTAACAGATTTATTTTATTTACTTTATTCAACACATTCTTCACAGGGTTTCTTTGACTGATTAACATATACTTACATAAACAGTTTTGTCTGCTAGTTCTATACCGTGTCGTGTAGCCGTGAAAATAGAAATACTCTAACGGAATATATTCGGCACCAAAACCGAATAAGTACCGAATACCAAACGAATATTCGGCGCATCTCTAGTAATAACAGTCGGTGTACAGCTGTCAGCTCGATTGCTATCGAGTTATGGACCCCTGATACTCTGGGAGTAAACACGCGGACGTTACATGCGTCCGAGTATTATCCATGTGGCTTGATTTGCGTTTTAATTGATCACATGTATGTTCAAAACGATGCCATTTAGATTTGAAATGTAATTTTTCTTTTTTATTACCTACGTTACCCATAGTGGGTTTGATGCAACAGCCGTTCTTTATCCCACATGTTTATACTTTTTTAATTCTATAAATTCTATGACTAGACTTCAGCTAAATAGTAAACTTCATCTTTGTATTGACCGCTTAGCTGATCTTGAGTTTCATACGTCAAGCAGTAGGTACCTACTTAAGGTTTTGTCAATGTCCGTAGCTGAGTTATTATCACGTTTTTGTACAAAATCTAAATAAACTAAACACCCTTAATTTTTCCTTCGTTCCATTCTCATACATGTCAGTAACCCATTAATGACCCCACTACAGGGTCGGGTCTCCTGTCACAATGAGAAGGATGTAGGCCTTATTCCACCACGCTGGCCTAGGCTAGTGCGGGTTGGTGGATTTCACATGCCTTTGAGAACTTTTTTTTCTGAACTCTCAGGCTTGCAGGTTTCCTCACGATGTTTTCCTTCACCGCAACAGCAGGTGATATTTAATTTTTATAAAGCGCACATAACTTTTTTTACAAAGTCGTTGGTGCGTGCCTAAGCCACTGGACTATCACCGCTACATGTTCTCATAAAATTTCGCTAACTTTACAATATTCCGCCTCGCATAGCACATTAGATATTTCAACTTTAAAACAATACACGTACAATAAATCTCGCCGGCTCACAGACTATTTGCGCCACGTGCGCGGTATTTGAAACCCGTCTACTTGGAGGCAAATGCGGTTTATTGCCCGAAATATCCTGCCCATATTCTTATAAAGTGCATACAATTTGTAAGCGTTTAAAGCACTTGTTATATGCGAAAAATTGCAAAATTGCTTTAAAAATATTGTAGGTACGATTATATTAAATTAAACCCCACATTAAGATAACCTGTGTCGTGGGTGCCATGGAAACACAAGACAAGAACACACCCATTTATATTTTGCTAAGCTAAGAATCGAACCCAGGACCCTCAACGTAGCGCACCAGCGTCTCAACCAATGCGCCACTTAGGTCGTCATACTATATAGCCTGATTTATAAAGATGGGTCAGCGGAGGATTAAGTATTGAGAGCATCCCTAGGCAAGCACCTGACCGACGCCTACTTTGATTTGATTTGATTGGCCATCTATAAACAGTCTAAAGCTATCTACATACTAAGCTTCAGCAAAGTTGTATCAGCTGTAGATTTTAGTAGAATTTTGAGGTGTTTTTAAATTTAAGCTATAAAATACTGTAAATAAAATCTGCCTCCGTGGCTAATATGTTAACGTAATATTCTGCTCTTCGCAACTTAAAGTCAACATTACCGGGGTCGCGGGCACAGCTTTCATCCACATAAAAATATCTGCCATTTGTCAGTACCCATTAATGACCCACTACAGGGTCGGGTCTCCTCTCACAATGAGAAGGATGTAGGCCTTAGTCCACCACGCTGGCCTACTGCGGGTTGGTGGACTTCGCATGCCTTTGAGAACATTTTTTTTGTGAACTCTCAGGCATGCAGATTTCCTCACGATGTTTTCCTTCACCGTAACAGCAGGTGATATTTAATTTCATAAATCGCACATAACTTTTATTACAAAGTCATTGGTGCGTGCCACTGGGATTCGAACCCGGATCCCTCGATTCGAGGTCGAATTCTAAGCCACTGGGCTATCACCGCTGCGGCTATCAATCTGCCATTTAACCTTCCGTAAATAATATTGTGTACACTTAAAGCGTAGCTCAAGTTGCAAGTAGTTGTTTCAAGTTAAAACTCCGTCGCGTCACGTGCTCGAACCGACTCCACCTGAAGCTAACTGCGCGTAATGCCTTCGCAACACAACCAAACTTTACTCGTATGCTGATTATTACCGTATGTGTGTTAGAACTGTTGTTTAAACTTTTGCTTGGTGTTTCAGTTATACGGGTGATTTGGTTCTATGTATTCAAATAAACCTCAATAAGATTCACGTAGATGTAGGATAGAATCAATGTCTTCAAATTCATTCTTCAATAACTTAATTCCAGAATAACTTATTTTTTAAATTTAATTCTACAAACTTAATTTTGATTATTTTAATATCATTCAAAAAACTCCTTTACCTTCGATGGACTCTTACGTTGTTGTAGAAGTAACGATAGAAATTGCTTCACTATATTCTAAAACAAATATCTATAGTAAATGTCTCAAAATATACATAGAGATTACTTCTCTTTACGTTGTTCCAGATTAAAATACCGTATACAATACGTATACGCTTCCGTGCTTCGAAGGGCAAGGGCACACTAAACTGATAAGAAAGCAGTCGATAAACCTTGTTAGAGATCCTATGGGTGAAAGCATCCGACATGGTTTGGCCACTAGTCCGTTTCTCCAGCAATCCGCATAGGAGCAGCGTAGTGGAGTATGCTTGTGGTGGGAGACTCGTGTCCAACAGTGGGACATAAAGGGGTGCAGCCATACAATATTTATGTATATTCTTAACAGTGATAATTCATTCCGGACAAAGCCGGGACAGCTAGTTAGTAAACTAAGCCACTAGGGAAAAATGCATAATTTACTAGAAAACTCTTCACTTCGTACTAACATTGTGCGGAGCCCGCATGATATATGAGTTTACTTTTCTATGAAAAAGCGGTCGAGATTTTTCTGCTACCCTCATCAGATAGTCTATTGTGGTGTATCTAACAAATTAATTAATTACATAGCCCTTGGGGCTAATAAACGCTCGTAATGATGCACTCAGTGTGGAAAACGCTTAACATACATATTTTCTAGTTGAGAGGGTATTTACGTAATTATCCACTAATTGGTGATTCTTTATTCAAAGCTTTATCTGTTATGGGTACTGCTGTTTTTAGTTAAGTTATAGTGGATTTGCCCTTGTCCTAATTGGCTGACATGACCGACTGACCAACCATCACGACAAATTCCGACAACGACGAATAGGACAATTGAATTAATTTTTTTGGTAAAATTAAAACATTGCTAGAGTATTTTCCTAACTGCTGACTAAAACGGCACTTAGTTTTAAAAACGAATTGAAACGCGTATCACTAAAGTATTCAAAAAACGTCGGTTCCCAAGCACAAACGTGGCAAACAACAAAAAAATTTCATGACAAAAAGCCCCAAAACAAAACTGTGCCGAACGTGACACTACAAAAGTTTTTGACTCAGCATTTTGGTTTTTTTGTGGGCTGAAAAAAATTAACCGCCCATAGACAGCCCTGTTAATCTTCATTTTGATTCTTCACGGTGACTCTGGGTTTCCGTTGAAGACATAATAACGTTACAGTGACGTGAGCGTAACGACTAGTCAGGTGACGAAGTTGTTATTGTTTAACCTATTATTCTAGTTTTGGAAAATTAACAACGACAAGAACCAAATAGACGTCAAATGCTAGGCGAACGCTTTTGGACAACACGTTAGCCATATAAGGCTGCGTAATGCTTTTCCACCAGAGATGTGCGAGGAATCATAGCGACCAAAGCGAGGGATGCGTTTTTGAACTACTACGCATCCTCGCACATCTCTGGTGGAAAAGCAGCCTTAAACTTTGGTCTTGTGCTCATTGGCTATCATAACCGACCGAGCAACCAACACGACAAAATTTAAACACGGGGCTCTGTTTTGCTGTCCTAATTGAACATGTTACTGACATGTAACAAAATGTATGTGACGTTGTCGTACGAGCAACTTTTGCATGCGACGTGAGATTAGGATGAAGAAGTTACTTAGGACAACGAGTGACAAATGAAAGCGGTCTATTGTCGTTGGATATTAACGATATAAAAAAAATATCTTGTAAGTTAAAGCTTAACCTTTCTAGCTACTATGGCTAATTGACTGATCATTTACCACATCGCGTTGTTCCGAAACTCTACTCAAAAGACAAATTGGCGCAAAATATATTATGGTGAATTCTTCCATTTTATTATAGAATGCAAACTAATACAGCTTCTTGTAACTTGGGTCCCTCGTACAATGGGTTGACATAAAAAAAGGAAGGAACGTGCATTCCTAAGACGCAGCCAATTCCGAGAACCATATGTATTAAAAACACAAATGATAAAGGACCAATGGAGATATGAATTCTTATATAATTTCCAAGGTTTTATTGAAAGTTTTCTCATAAAATAGTTTCGGTCAGATCGATTGAAACATTTGTCTACATAATCGCCTAGCTGGGGAGCAATACATCAAATGTATTATGAAACCGAACCCAGAATTAGAGTTGCCAGATGGTAAACTTGAATATCCCAATTCAATTTTTTCCATTCAACTGCGAAACTGGCTCTTTTTAAATAATGTAAACGGGAATATAAAATACGTTATAATACCTCAATGGTAACAAAACAATTGACGTATAGTATTTTACGTTACGTTTGTTTATGTTTTATTTTATTTTAATTTATATTCTTTTGTTCTGTAATATTTTCTGTTTCTGTCTGTTACAGTACAGTACTGCAATAATTGCCATTCTATTCTATCCTAAAATATAAAATTATAATATTGCACTTTTTGGGATTTTGAGAGCTTTCCAGGATTTTACCAATCACAATAAATTACATAATTTAGAATAGAATAGAATGGCAATTATTGCAGTACTGTAAAATACATAATTTATTGTGATTTAAAGCGTAAAAAACCTGTTTTTAATGAATACAAATATGTAGGTACATACATACCATGTATGCGGAACAACTCGTTTACCTAAAATTTCTTTATAGTTTCTTAGCAACAATCCCGATATTATGTAAATGGATGGCAACACTATCCAAACGGTAATACATCCCGCGGGACCCCTTTGCAGATGTTGTGTGAGAAACATTTATAAACGTCAGCACGAAACGAATGTTTGATTATTGCGTGGACCTAAGGGTTGAAAATAGTTGGGATAGTCCGATGACCCCATGCGGAGCTTTTTGTTTGTTATGGGCTGAGCAGTTTCGCCCTTTAGTGATTGAATTGCTGTTTTGAACGTTCTAGACTTTATTTTGCGCGCCTCCAACGCGAATCTGTTTAGATTTTTCTTTTTAGATGTTAGCAACTGAATAATATTTTTTATTGAAAAATTCTTTTATTTTCGTAATATATTTTTTTGTATTTTCATAATATTTTTTACGCTTTATACATAATTATATTTATTTATATTAAACAATTATTTTTGATATTGCCCTACATTTTTAACAATTGTAAGTTTACATGCAATTTTATTACAGCTTCACCTCCAATTTAGAGGTCACAAAAGTAATAATTTCCACGCAATAATTACTTAAACATTTTTCAAGAAGTAGTGAGTTAATACCCGAAAATATTGTATGCAACTACTACTTGTTACGACTTAATTAAAACAACCTCAGAATTCGAAATTTATTTTTGGCCATCTGATAAGGCCGCTTTAAGGATTATCCTTTTTGGGTAAAGCTCTCACTTTATGTCAAAGATGTTCAATTTATTGACTAGCGATGTATTATCTTTTAAATAAGGAGTCCGACATTTTATTATGCTAATGTGAGTTGACCTTAATAAATAACTTTATTTCTTTTGGTAATTTTACGCTGCTGCAATATTTGTCTTGCACACCATTCGTACTCTTACCAGTTTTTAATTATTATTTTTAAAGGCATGCTGGATTTATCATTGTAAAATACATAAATGATTTTACGCTACGCCATGTAATCAATTTAAATGTCAAGTTAAATTTAAAATTACTTTCTAAGTAAGTACTATAAGTATAGATAACGTAACATGGGCATTGTGAACGAGCCCTTAGATGTTTTGACATCAATCGCTGTTAAGAATGAAGCCTATTGACGCGTAAAGGTGTCTATCGTCAACGAACAAACGGTATAATTTGATTTGATGGACTCATTGATTTGAATAAAGCCTCTATTCGTGTATTAAGCTGTATTGTAAGGAACGTCAATGCCTTAAACGTCGCTAATGTAATGTTTGATGATAAGTTGTTATCTGAACTGTAAATATGTTTCAAGACAGTATAGTAACGTCCAATTTTTTTTTTTCATATTTTGCCATACTTACGAGAAAACGAGTATTAAAATTGTAACAGGCTATATTTAAAATAATTTAACAATAAAAGGAAATAATGCCTAATTATCGTATCGTTAACGAATCTAAAAAAACAAAAAATAAATAAAACACTAATTAAAAATTCAAACAAAGAATGAAATGAAGATAACAGCGAAATTTATGATGTGCTGAAACAAACTTAATTGATCAATAAAGTCAATTTAAAATTTGAACATAGAATAAAAACATTGACAGAACGAATTGGTCATTTCACAAACAAAATATAAAGTGAAAATATAAAACATTGCTTACATCTTGCCTTAGTGTAGAACGTCAAGTTGTCAAGTATGTAATATAGTACTAAAGTACTCAATTCAAATAAAATAGAGTAATACTGTGTTTCGGTATAACTGAGTTCGTAAAACCTAATGACAGATATAAAATTTCCATATACAATTTTATCCTTCGTTCGGTGGCAAACATGTTTATTATGTAGAAATATAAGTTCTGTAATAATATAGATATCATTAAAGAACTTATATTTCTTATTATATGAAACCTGTGATGACTGACCATGAAACCAACAGATATTTAATGTAAAATTAAATTAATTTAAAAATAACGTGTTTTATTAATACGACATCACACTAAACTTGTACAGATTAGTAGTTACAAAATTTTTATTAATTATAAATAAGAATATAATTATCAAAAATCTTTACAGAAATAATCTTCAAAATAAGTGCTTTCAGTGTTCTGCTGTTAAAATTCAGTCAGATGCTAGGGCCAAAGTCAAAGCTAGGGCCTGCACACAATCGTGGTATAATAACAATAGATATAAACCTACTACAATAACACTACGTCACATTCTTATTTAATTCTCGAGCACATAAACAGTCGTAGTGCCTTGTCTGACTACCTGACATCACATACACTGTTAAAGCTATGAAGCTATGCCACTATAAACCGTCCAATTTAAAAGTACGCTTTATTTCGCGCTTGTGTCGTGAATAATAAAGTTTATTTACAGTTTTCGTGCCGAAAAGTTAAATTGGACGCGTATAATGTTAGTAGATAGCATGCCCCTATTCCATCTAGCGTTCGCTTAGGTATTTTAACAAGTAATTTTCCTACTTGCATTAATTCTTAATATGGAAATGAGTAAGAAGCGTTTCTTTCGTTGTAACTTTAGAAGGCGGTTGCAACTTGCAACATGCAATATTTAATTTGAATGGAAGTAGGGTTTTAATTTGAGGCCGTTGCAAATAACGTATTTAATGTGGTCTGTGGTTTCCAGACGTTGGCAGAACGACCGAGTGTCTGGTAAGGATGTCGGCCATTTTGTGACATGACGTAACTATTAAATTATTGAAAGGGCCCAGAAGAAATGCTCCTTGCAAAATAATGTCTCCTTTTTTATTTTATTTAAAGTGCCAATTTCTACTGCCGTCTTACTCCACTTAATCCATGGAAAGCTTCATGTTCTTCATATCCTTCATTTGTGGAGGTTGGTTGCCGTAGATAATATATCTGCCTGTATACGACACTGTCTCAACTCGACAACTGTCTGTATTCGAGAGAGGTGGTTTAAATATCGAGGCGAATGGGATGGCATTCCTCTAGTCTAGAGGATATATGAATTTAAATACATAGAACATTCATCCTTTTATGAATATCACATATTTTTAAAAACATTAAACAAACTTTGTCGGCTAATCCGAGAATCAAATCAATTCATTGCAAACGCTGTTTCTCTGTACATTAAATATTAAAACTTCTTAATTCCGCGCCGTAACCGCTGTCAGACCGAAGTTTAAATCCGGCTTTATTTGACTGCACGCCAAATTGTTTCCTATTACAATAGCTTAGAGGCTAAAGTTACATTTTAAACAAAGTAACCCGGCCAAATACAAGTACCGCTAATGAAGTTGATCTTCATAAAGCGAAGCTGGCTTTTCGATTTGTCCGCATGATAAAACAAACTAGAATAATGAGAGATTCATAAAACTTGTTTTGAACTAAATCGGAACGTACATTGTTGCGTGCAAACAGGAATTTGAATCAAATTAACTGCTGAGGTACTAAGCAAGTTGTTAAGTTGAAAATCAAATCCATAAACTCAATTTACAAATTTTCTAAATTTTAAGTAACAAATACTCTTTACTCATTTGTATTTATAAAATTTATATTACGAGAGTAGTAGCAAGTAGTAGACCATAACAAACACCAATTTTATTTGATAATTATAAAGAATTCAAGGCAAAGTTATTAAAATTAAAATTCAGTGAAATTTTTTGCAACCCTAGCTTTCGAATTGACTGCTGGCTCGAACTTAATTTAAATTTTTTCAATACTAATTATTAAGTTGGAAAACTACTTGCAAAGTTCAAAGCTGACTTAAAAACCGTTATTTCTTGTGTCAGACATTTTGTGCCGTTTTCCGATTTCAACTTTTGAAATGTTTTAATTTCACGTTGCGTGATATTCTATCGCGTGCGTCCTATAGTTACTTATTTGTTACAAAACTTTTGTGTAATCCTCTAAGTTTCCTTTAAGTTTATTTCAGTAAGAATTACTAGCTTGCTCAAATATGCTAATTATACGGAAGAAATAAAGAGTTTCTTTGTATGTATCTCTGTTCATTTAATCTTTGTTCATTTTTTATGAAAAACATTTTTCGTAGGACAACATTTTCTGTACCTATAACAAAAAATAGACATCTAGGGAGTTTCAAATTATTTGTGTGTGAATATTAAAAAATCTGAGAACGATTAGAATGCAAATAGGCAAACACTAAAAAAAACAAAACAATAATGCAAACGAATTTTATTTCCTTATCTAGCTGTCACTACAAATACGCGCGAGCATATTTCGAGCTTAAGTTTTTAAAATTTAAAGTTAGAATGCCAACAGATCGCGTGTCGTTCAGCCAATGCCTACAGCAAGAGATCGAAATCAAAATGTGTTGGCAGAAGTTTTAGTGAGTTTTATATTGTTTCAAGATTTCTGTCACGAAGGCCTTGAGTTAAGTATTTGTTACATTCATACATGAATGTCATTAATTACAAAGAATTGTTGGAGTAATTTCTGTTGTAGTACATATAAATAATTTAAAGTCAATCATGTTAAGCAAATGTAAAGCTGATTAATGTAAGCTTGTTATAATTACTTCAGTAATTGACAGTAACAAGTCCGAATCTTTTTACCAATTAATTTTACTTTCGTATCAACTACCAACCCATTGATACGCGTGATTGATCGCACCAGCTGTTTGTTAACGACTAGTCGCACGATTAATCGTTCAAATGTAACGGTCATAAATATAACAGTTGTAATCGAGCACACGTTCAGATACGCATACGTAAACAAATTGCCGGAATCGATATGAAAAAAAATCGTTAGTCATTCGATGAAAAAATCGAGTAGGGAATGAATGACGTTCGCTGCCAGCTGTTTCCGCGCACAGCTGATCGAACGGATATTGGCTGTTAAAGAGAGGTTTTTTGTCTCGCTCGCACGTATGGCGCCGTCCTTGTCGCGGCTTTTAATTTTCCCCCATCGACCCTTAATGAGAGACGCTTTCAATCTCTAGTGTTTCCGATGAGAACTCATATTTTTAAACGTCGTTTATTATTTAGCGTTTAATTGGTACGTGTCTACAAACTTTATAGCTTTACAGTCTTTTGTGTATAAAATAAAAGAGAGGTCTCTCCGTTTTAAACTTTGAATGCATTAGTTATGGTTCTTTTTTTTAATTTGGATTATGTATTGTGATTGTGACTTCATGACTGACTTCGTGACTGACTTCATCACTTCCCGTTAAACATAAATGTATCAATAAAAATATTCATAATTATTTTTGAAGCATCGACAACAAATCACATCCTAGTCTTGTCGTATTCTAGCTATCTATCGGGAAAAGTTTCCGCAAACAACACTCAACGAGCGAGTGAAACAACACATCTTTCTTTAATGAGATCTTCCATGTTTAAAATTTATATTTAAGTTCCATGATTAAAATTGCAAAATTTAACTGGCAGTATCGAAAACACCAAATCACCTTTAGTCTAGCTGGCTATCGGGAAAAGTTTACAGCAAACAACTCTCAACAGTAGCGCGTGGAACAACAAAACAAAAGCAATCGCACGGAACACCGCCAGAGGGCGCGTCGAACTGACACGTACGAAATACGAAATCGCTCTCGCAATTAGACGTTCCATGTTTTTTCAAAATTCGAACTGTATGACGTTCGTGCGGAATAGAATTTATTTATTTGACATAATTAATTTTTTTATAATGCAGGTCCAAATTAGCTGTCGAAATTTTACTTACGAGTAAAATCAATACTTATTATTAATTATTTTATAGTTACATACATATTATTATGTACCTTTTATACAATTTGTAACTGCAAAGCTTTTTTATAAATCGGAAAATATAACGAACATAGGTTCGTCTAAATCTCAAAAATAAAAGCGTTTATTTAACTGTTGCGTATGACGACTACTTAAAAAAACAAATATTATAATTATTTTAAATATTTCTTTAGTGTCATTCTTTGCTCAAATAAAGCAACATACCACGCATCCTATTTAATATTCCGTGTAATGGCCACGGAAATTTTACCTTTATTAGAGTATTTAACGTAATTAACTTTGAATTTCTTTGGGACGCCTTCAGAATTAAAATGAAGTCGACCCAATTCTAGAAAGCAAGAGTCAAAAAGTTTATGGAACTTTGATAAAGAACATTGAGTCATACAAGTATGTATTTAAGTTTAGTTAAAATTTATGTTTGATATTAAAATACGGTGTGGACGAAAATTGTGTTAAATCTACTTAATAAATCCCCGTAAAAAGTATATCCATAAAAAGAAAGTTATCAAGTTAAAAGAGGTTCATAAAAAGCTATTTTTGTTGAAATGGCCCAAGATTAGATTACTAACGAAAATATTAATAATTATTATATTAATATTAATAATTGAGGTTTCGGAAATAGTCCTCAATATTATAAAACACAATGTCTACATACGGACTTAGATAAAAGCTAAAGTTTGAGGTTAAATTTATAGTAAACGCTTTTAAAAAAATTAAATGTAGCCTGTTTGATGATTTACTTTAATTTCATCATAAAAAGGCGATTTCGCCGCTACAAAAACACTTGGTTTTCGAAATTAAATCATCCGGCTTCAAACTGACAATATCAAAGTGACTTCCTAATGAATTGCACGTAAAATTTTTATTTCTTTCGGCTTTAATAACTAAGAGAGGACCGAACAACCCCGCTGCCTTAAAAGCGCACTAAAATGAAAAAAGGCCTTCCCTAATAAACCTTTTTGGTCCGCCTTTGTAACGAGACATATTTTATCTGCGCTCCCAGCTCCCAATTTGTTTGTGGTACAATTTTTCTTATAATTCCTTTCTTTCTATTATTTCCAGGTAAGTGCTGTTTGAGAGAAGAGCAACATGTCCACTTCGGAGTAATAATGCTGGCGATACTCAATCGTAGGTAACCAAAATGGCTCTAGAATTCAAAGACGACGCAGAAATCCGGAAATCGTTGAGCCAATTCGAAATAATGTGTGTAAATGTAAGGATATCAGCTTTATATAGCTGCCGATGGCCACACCCAAAAAAACCGTTCATTTAATTATATTTTCCTAAAATCTCAATTTTAACGATTTCGCATAAACAAGCATGACATCCTGGTACGATGCTAGTATTGCTCTAGTTCGTAAAAGCAAGGGATTCCTTTCTTGTGGTAAGTCGCTCGTCTTCAAGTCATCCGCATTACGCCGAACCTTATCGAGTCAGGTTACCAAAATTGCTATTTTATTATTAGGTACCGTCAAAACGTCTATGACTTTGCGTCTTAACAATGTTCTAATTTATAAACTCCCCTTTCTCTGTGTCGATCGATGTATACCTACTAAGGTTAGCTCATTAGCCATTTGAAAGTCAACATTCGCGGTCAACATTTCCAAACAGTCCCGATTCCGACACAAATCAGACAGTGTCCTTGTAATCAAAGATATTACTAAAGATACCAATTAGCGTATTTACCTCCGTTTATTACTAGTTTGAATAGAACCGTTTGATGATTAAAGATGTGCCTGTGTAAATAAATTTATATTTGCCGCCTTAATTAACGTTTGTTTCACAAAACCGTTGACGTAACGCGAATGGCGGTTATTTTGAAATTCAACGTGGTATAACTTTCGCAAATTAAGCCTCAAATATTGTCAAAGCGTAGTGGAAAATTGTTTCCAAAAAGAGAATTGAATTTGTATTTGGAACGACAGATAGATTTGATGTTCTCGACGTTTTGTTTGATACATTTCAAGGATTCCGGTACAAATTTCGCAGTCTTTGGGAAATTTAAAGTTGTGGAACAATGAAAAAAATAGTTCCGTGGATTCCAAGGATGTTCCCTTCTAAAGAGGTCCTTGCGACAGACTAGTACTTCTGGTCTGCTTTCTGTCTACTTTCATAGAAAAACTTCTACCATACTAACAATGAAGGTAACATACATTGTCAAAAAAAGATGTTCCCTTCTAAAGAGGTCCTTGCGACAGACTAGTACTTCTGGTCTGCTTTCTGTCTACTTTCATAGAAAAACTTCTACCATACTAACAATGAAGGTAACATACATTGTCAAAAACCTTAACGTTAGCAATATAGGGAGTGTGAAAGCAAATTAAGGTCAACGTATCGCTTGTCACCACTCCGCGTACTGAGGTCTAAATATGTTTGCTTGCTTGATACTAATATACGTATATTGAAATTTTAACATAGCACATTTTATAATCTAACAAACTTTTAATAAACGTTAAATTTGAATTTAATGCGATATGCTATAATTCGTAAGTCAGTCCGTTCTTCCTAACTATAATTTGTTTTTTCGAACCAGTCTTGAAATTTTGATCGAATTAAAATCCACCAGTAATCCTAACCATAGCGGTAGAAGCGCAGTGGTTAAGAATTCGGCCTCTAACTCGAGGGTTCCGGGTTCGAATTTCAGTGGCCTTTCCTTTATTATCCTTCCTTAAAAAATTGTGTGCGTTTTATTAAATTAAATATCACTTGCTGTAACAGTGAATGAAAACATCGTGAGTGGGCAAAGGCATATAAAGTCCACCAACCCGCATTAGGCCAGCGCAGCGTGGTGGACTAAGGCCTACACCCTTATCACTGTGAAAGGAGACCTGATCCTGCAGTAGGTAGGTCATTAACAGACAAAATCCATCATAGATTCTAAATACATACTCTCGGAACAACACGAAAAAGCCTTTAATTCAATTTCAGAGGTAGAATTAGTAAATTTCGACTGAAAATAAAATAGAAGTAATGAAATCTACGGGGGAGGGTCTTCGGATTCATTACATCTAATTTCAAATTTAGGATCGGCTCTTGAAACTGCTAATGAAAGCAATTAACGATGGCGTTGCGTTATCATTTCCAAGTTGGCTGCCTAATCGCTCCAAGACTCGTTTGCCACCCCTTGTAGCGCTTAATGACTTGAAGTAGTACTGTTTAGTGTAGTACTGTTGTTATGATATGAAAGCAATTATAGAAAAAACGATAAACCAAAGTATATAATCCTGTATAAACAGGGTTATTTAACAACTTTAAAAAAAGTTTAATAATAATAAAATCACCTATCGTAGTAATAAAACCTTACATCGTAAGGTAGGTCCTGAGTGCGATTTCCAAAAGAGATTTTAAATTTCAGTTTCCGGTCTGGGTGTGTGTGTTCTTCTTCAGTTCTCTAAAATCCTTGATTACATTACTTTCACATTGCACCAAGTCGTTAGTTTTCACTTAGACGAAGTGAAAACTAACGACTTATTCTGGGCAATAACAAAATTTTGACTTAGCATGTTTTCCTCAATTTCAAAGACAACTACAGTTACTTTTCATTTGTCATAAATAATTGCAGTCAGAACGGCGATGAAAAAAACTTACACAAGCGTGTTTGCCTGATTACGCAGAAACGTCAAATGACGGTCCATAAGCATCCTTATCTCAATTCAAATGACTGCGTCCCGTCTTCCCATCGCCATTCGCACTCGGCTTCCCCCGAGGTTCCTTACGTGCTTCAATACGGCAACAAGATCGGAGCATGTGAAAACGATGCGCAAATTACGTACCATGAATTTTAAGAATGGCAATTCGCCCTTTCTGCAAGACTAATGGTTTTAAATGGTTCGATCGAAACAGCGTACCTAAGATTACTTTCTTTGCCTTTCCTAGAAGCAGTTAAACAATAGTTAAACAATGGGCATGTATCACATGTGACTCACGGGAAGGAACTGCGGAGTATTGATTGAATATCTAGGAGTCAGATCACTCCCTCCAACTAGTTTTCATTACGACCTACTCTTAGTAGTACTCTTGGGAATAAAGTGAAGCAATTTATAAACATTAATTACACGAACGAGTAGGTACTAGCGTGATCGCTAAAGTCGCGTAAATGGAAGGCTGATGAAAATAATTGTCTTTAAGCCACAATTAATATTACTTAGCGATACCGTTGACAGCGCGATTGTTATGAGAACATTTCGCCTTCGTTTGCTCGATGCCTACTCGTATGAAATGGGGAGTTGTACTTATGACAACAGAGTAATGTAGGTAATTCAAATGTGGTATTTTATAGCAGTCGATTTTATTTTAAAACGTTAATTTTTTCATATTTGATGCCACATAGCCACAGCATATACATTGACTAATTAATTCTAAAACCTTTTCATCTTAAATTGAATGGTTTTTATGATCGATTTCTAGCGAATAATTGAACAAGAGTCTGCTTGAGACTCGAGTACATCGCATGCGATCGAAAAAGTTAAACATCATTGGGCACGGTTAGTACCTGGATGGGTGATCACAAGTAGCAAATTATATGCGCGCTTCCACGCTTCGGAGGGCAAGTTAAGTCGGTCCTGGTTGTTGTTGAAAAGACAACAGTCGTTAAACCTTGCGGTCAATCTGACGAATTGCAGCCATTCTGACGAATGATTTCTGTGTGAATACTAAGTTACAGGAAGCGGATTTCATTCGAGACCTCAAAGTCCATGAACAATTGCTATTTGCGTCAATGCCCATAATACTAGTTGCTCCTATTCCACCGTCATTTGGGAGTGCTCATATTCGGTAATGACAGTTCCAATTCCGACGGACAGATACAAAGCGTTGGCTAGCGATACGCTCTGCTCCCCTGGCGTTTGGACATCTGCATGCAACCATCTTCGACATGCAGTAATATTAGCAACTCAATTTCAGACGGGTTACGTAAAGCATCGGCAGATATATGCTGGAAATTGATATGTAGGAATATGTAAAACGCAGTTTGATAACTAAAGTATGCCTCTAAAGCTACTTTGAAGTTACCCATCTGTTAACTTTAATGGGAGAGTGACAAAAACGAGAGTTCGGAAGGCCATTTGGTGCGAACACTAGATTTATGAGCCCCATCGCGTATGCCATTAGTACGATATTCGGATAACAATTTATACCGCGTTTTTATGCTAACAACTCGGTTTAACAAATGGTCAAATTTAATTGTACGGGGGCTTTATGTGGCGTTTGAAATAGTATTATTGTTACGGTGAATCTTGAATTGAATTGTTTGGTTGTTCATGTCTGCAATGACAACCAACACCTAACACGGTCCTTGCGCTATTTTGCTATATTAATTAACACTGTATTTAAAAATGTTTTCCGCCTAATATGATTACTATAATACTGTAATTACAATATACAGTATAATCATAATTTACAGTAATGTATATTTAATCTTCATACAAACGTTCGGAACGCGAGTCAGCCTACGCGCGGTGAGTTCGGTGTATATTCGGTACACAAACTGGTGCGAATGTTGTTTTAAACTATGCTTTAATAATAATTAGTTTTTCGTACTGCGTAAAATACTGTTTTTGTTTGTTCTCTGTATGATGTTCTTTGTTTATTTAGTTTCGTTCTCTCCTTTCGTATGACCTTTTCCCTTCAGAGAATTCTGTAAACTCAAAGAAGGCTGCTAAAACATTTTAATAATTACTCAGTAAGGCTCGACACCATCCAACGTCCTCATACATAATTTATTTGCAAGGGACGCAAGATTTGCATCGCGGGGTTTATTGAACAACTTTTATATTTTGTCATTCAATATTAAAGATTAGACGACGTCTGAAGAATATTTTTAGCCTCTTTATTGGGGGTTTCGGAGTTGCTCGTAAAAATTAAGCTCCCTTTATACCGTGACAGGAATAATGCGGGGAATTTTTATTAAATAGAGTGTCGCAAACTTTAGCCTTATGCTTAATTATATGACGAAATGAACGAACTGGTGGCGAAGTTTTTTGGTCGGGCTTATTTAATTTTTCTAGAATTTTTTGCTATGTGAATGCGTAAAGCGTTGCTATAATCGTTGATTTTATTTGTGAGATTGACTGTATTAATCTATAAAAAAACAGAAACTTGCAAATTTGCCTTAAGTATTACCTTTCTTTTTAATAAATCAATAACACAAGCTAGATTTAATAACATTTTTAATAAAACATGAAAAATTGAATAAATAAAGCTTATTTCATTTCAATTAAATTCGCGTCGAGATTCATAATTGCCGTCATCCCGTTCTGAATGTCATCCGCTTTTTGTGTTAAAACGAATTTCATTTTCTTCCACATTTGACAGGGAATCTGACAGGCCCTTTTGATTCCCCTGCACTTTGCGTAATGGACGCAATCAGTTTAAATTGGGTCGTCTACGCCTATATTCAGAGTCGAGGGCACAGATTATGCAATATGTCATGGGTCGTATGTCACAGATACTCGATTAAGTGCTGTTAAATAATAATATATGTTGAGTCAAACACGGTATTTATTAAATCCACTATTTTTCACGTCTCGCAACTGTTTCTACTTCTGGCGTAGAACCTACTATAAACGACAAAAAAACAAAATGATTTAGATTTCAAGTTCGGATTAAAAGTACATGAGTAAATTAATCAAAAGAACGTATACTTACGAGTACGTATATTTTTTCCATTTGTACAGGGTTTTTTTTAATATTTTAGTAAAAAATTAATCCACTGAAATATATAATATGGCAGGTCTTTCCTCCACCCGGCGCACTGCAATGTCAAATAAGCCAAAGTTGCAACTGTCTCGTTACCTACGCTCATGCCCTATTTACTGGCAGTTCTTGTCGCATACAAAATATAGATAATCTTGTGCAAAATAATGCCGTTTGCGTCGGTTGTGTCAGTAATCATAAATTTAGTTCAAATTACAAATTTTAGCACTAGGACAAATCGTGACTTGAATTCTCAAAAATTACACATTCAGATCACGTCCACAATTTAATCTTGTTGCCAAAACACCCATACGGAGATAGCGTACACGGAAGAAAAAATAATTCGCATTAAACCCCAAAACTCTCGCGTATGCATTAACTTAATACGTGACGTCATAACGGCGGTAATGTTGCCAGCTTTGAAAATATGTGCTCAGTGTCCACGACATGTTCTCATGAATTTTAACGTTTACATACTGCAGGGTGTTTTGAATAATGCACATGGCAACTCGCGTCCACAGAATCAATAGACTATTTTAAAACAGTCACGACTCCTGGCTATGGTTTTGTAGGTGGCGGTTCATGTTATTCATTATTTATCTGTTCTTTGTTATTTGACTAAAATCCTAGGCTATCCTAGGCTAATAAAAACTGACTCAAAAATTGCGGCAAAACTACGATAAACTGTGCTTCGATTATTATGTGAGGTATAACCGTTCCAGAAAGTTCGTCCATTTTTTTAGAATTTCATTATGTTCTTCCAAACATCCGTACATTTCACACCTTAATACAATTAAAAAACTGCCTACAATAAAGCTTCTTACTTAAAGGTATACTGTTTCTGGACATAAATAAGAAAGAACCAATTCATAAATTAAGTTCATTTTGCTCCACCCGGAAACGAACTCAGGACTCGACGTGCTATCAACTTTTCCGTATAGCAAAAGATTGCTTCCTTTTAAGCTTCACTAAAACATTGTAAAACTTATTAATATTTGCATAACATATCTGTATATTACTCCTAAGATCTTTATAAAGATGTTTCAATGCAAATAAATAAAGTAATTTCATTTCGCGGTTCGTATTGCTAGGTACCAACCTCCTTGTCAGGAAGGAACCTAATAAAAATATCTATTCCGAGTGCAGTGTACGTGGAAAACGCCCAAGCATTTCCCGTCCGTAGATAAATGGACGGCGTTCAAAGGAAATGCACAACTCACTAAATTTGTCCTCACCTGACTCGAAGCAAAGATGGCCGCCGGGGTTTTTCGTTTGTGCCACTTGATCTGCTAAACGAGACGTTATGGCTAAGAGTTATGGGCGTTTTTGCATTTCAATTTCATTTTGTTTCTCTCTTACTTATTTGTATTCTTGCTTATTGTTTTACACAATTTAATCGTTTCACTAGAACTATGGAAGCTTCGTTTCAAACCCCGTAACATGAAGATGTTAGGAGATGATCGTGAACGATAGATGATCTAACAATCAAATTTTATTGCATCATTTTACAGAGTTTGCAAAAAACTGAATGTTTTCTAAATTTATCAATGATATGAACAAACACTGACTTAGAACGAAAAAGCAATAAATAAACGGTCCATACAGTGGTGAGTGGACACCATTGCCCACTGACGCAAGTAATATCGAGAGGGTCGCTCAATCAGCTTTAAATTGTTCTGTTTCTTTTTGACCAGACGGCTGCAGTATTAAGTGGTCAATTGATAAAAGATTTTATAACTACCTTAAAAAAACAGAATCCAATTAGGAATTAACCGTATAGGTAGATAATATCTCGATATTGGAGACCGCACAGAAAACATCGGAACAGTTGAGACTGGTAAATAATGGAGCAGAATTAGTACATGTTGCCATGAAATAATGATACTTACGCCACCTCACGCCTATTGGACGACCACAGACTCGTCGTAGTTTCAATTGTCGAAACCCGCCTACACGAAAACCTACTCTATCGTGTGTGAAGAGAGTTGAATTTCGGTCGTTTGTGCCTGATTTACAACAGTTCGGAAAACCTTTTGGGGTTCCGTAATCTGCTTCGGGTCGATCGCAATTAATGGGTCCCAGCACAACTATGGACGTCCAGTGATGCTATTTCACTGGAAGTACCTCGTTACATGTCAATTCTTGACGTAGATATCGCCGTGGAAAAGCCACTTTATGATCTCGCCAATAAGCTTTATTGGCAACCCGATGTGTATAATATTTTCGATTTTTTATTTGCTTCTTGACATTTTTGGGTGATTGGGAAAGGAATTCTCTTTGTTGGAGAATGGCAATGCGAACCTAAAAAAACTTCAAAATGTAGTTGCATGAGCTTCTCTTAAATTAGGTATATGCCTTTTAATTTTATTCTACAAAACGATACCGATCGATCTATTAAGCTATTGTAAAGGTTCTCCGAGAATTAATTAGATAAGATTATAAGACTTATAATTGTTATCAACTTTTACAACTCTTGTTTCCCATTATATTGCATCCATTTCCCCGTATTTTAGTACTTCTAAATGTAGTTGGCGTTAATTGTATAGAAAATATTATCCCCTGCAAAATAAATAACAAATTGGCAAGCACGCCAAATTAAAGAAAGGCTAACAAATCAAACTTTTATGAACCTCTCTAAAAAGACCATCAATATACTCTTACTCGTAAGTAAGAGTAGATTTTTTTCTCCAACATAATAGGCGTATTTGCTTTCGAAACCTAATTTGAGTTGAACAGTCGTATCGGTGCTCGGGGTCCCGACATTTTCTGAAAATTGTTTGCTATTGTTGGCTACAAACCTCCAAGAAAGGTCCTAGTACAGTCGATGTAGTTCTCAACAATACGGATCAATTTATAGCATTTATGACGTAAATTGAATAAGTCCTGGTTCTCGAAGGCGAAGGATGCCTTGGAAATATTTCTTGGAATTCCGTTGATGTTTTGTTGGATAATAATGAAATAAGTTTGATATATTTCTGACAATAAACGGACCTACTAAGTGTACTGATATTTTAGTGGTAACTTTTTAAATTCATGACTTGATGGCATGACGAATCTTCACTCGTATATTTATAGTCATAGAGTAGACCGGTGCTAGTTACTTCTAAAACCGCCCAAAGTACCTCCAACATGTTTAAATGTTGGTGGAACGTGTATTCTCCTAAACAGCACTTACTTTAAGAATACCATTGGAATTCGAACCCGGGCCCCTCAAATAAGTGCCCGAACTCTTAGCCATTGGGCTCTCACAGCTCTCCTACCGCACACTTAGCTTATTTGAGAATAATATTGGATTAGCGTTATGTAGTTACAAGAATTGGAATAAGTAAAAAAATAGAAAGTAAACGTAACGCAATCTGGTGTCGCAATAAAAGAGAGACAATATTAGAGAAATTGTAAGCGGCAAAAGCATTCCGAAGAATGGGATTCTCGTAAGAATACATTACATGAGAAAAGATTTCGTTATAGTTGTCAACGGAAACTCAAATGGCGTTTGTTTTGGTAGGAAAAATATTTTTTGTACAAAATTATGCATACCTAGCATTTTAGTCTAGTCTTTGCTTGTACGTTAAAACCTGCATTATCAAAATACAATACTTAGATATTTGTATTTTTCTACTATAAGATAGAGTCGCACACTTAAAAGATATCGAGCTTTTGCCCTAGATTGCGTGATCTAATGCGCATAGAAAGAAAAAGTATATTTCATTTCAATACAGTACAATACAATACAAAAACAGTATTGCACACAAGGACATACAATTACAAAACAAATTTCATTCTATTACATAAACTTTCTGTATCCCAAAATTAATTAAAATCCGTTCAGCTCTTTTTGCCTGCAGGGAGTAACAACCTTCCTACAATAATAATAGCTTCTCCCGGCGTATTTATTTGTGGAATAGATAATTTAGTTCAAAAACTGTTGACATTAAAAAGCAGTCCTACATCCATTTGTAAGGCAAAGTTTACCTCAAACGGCTTTCGCTTGAAAGAAAAATTATCATCTAACCACCGTCACAAACTATCACATTTATATTGGGTATTCCTAGAACTAATAAAGGCACGAACAATTTGGGCACAGAAACTAACATTACAATACAACTCCTTAACTTACCTCACATCCGGGAATAATCGTGAGTTCCCGCCGGAGCGATTCGGCTCCATCAATGATATAATTCTGGAGCGATAATGGCTGTTGTTTAATGGGCTTTATCTCTAAATAGGGATGCCGATGATCGATACAGCACAATATGATATATCAATATTTAATACGATATTTTGACCATACGATACGTATACATTATATTATATCGTATCACTTTAAAATATCGTATTAAACTACGACATTTTTTACTTTTATAACTTGAAAATTCCTATAACATCATAGCGAAACGATGATAAATAGTGACACTGAACATTTTGTTATTCATAATTCTTAATAAGAATTAAATTTTTTACGTATAAAAATTAAAGGATACCATAAAATACCTGTTTTCATTAAAAAACACTAATTAAATCGCAAAATTTGCAAGTCAATAAAAAAGCATCCTATTCGAGTACTATAGTATATCGATACAAAGGGAAGCGATATTTTCGCGTATCGATACAAAGGAAGACGATACAGTTACGATGCGATATATCGATACAATACATTTTTGGGCATCCTATCTCTAATGACCGTAAGCTATGCTTCGCACCAACCTTCGACTGCGCAAGTGCGCATGACGATATATTATGCGGTCGCCTAGCATAATTCAAGCCACCTAGGTGAATATATCTCCCTGGTATCAACACACACGGTTAGATAAGAGCATGACCAAAATGAAGCGCATTGTTATACGCAATTCTTATACAAGTCTGCTATGAATTTACTAACTATGAATTTTCTTTACAAAATGGATTTAAAAAATTTTAATTTCTAACATTTACGAAACATTTCAACGTTAAATAATGTTGTCAATAGATAGTCAACAGTTGTAACACTCATAGACCATTAACTTTAAGATGAAGGCACAAACTGTGGGTCTGTATGTCACTAGAATAAGCTTAGCGGATTTTGCAAACTATATCAATTTATAATTTACGATATACTGTTTGAATGCAAAATTTATATGGACATGGAGTAGTTAAAAATCCGATTGGTAGGCGTCTAAAAGGTCTTTATCAATATACAAAACTGGTGTGTATATAAAAATGAAAAACTAATGAATTTAAAAATAAAGAAAAATACAGTTACAACAATTTTTAACTCAGAGATGGGCTTGATTGACACTCTATTTTGAATTGCTTTTTTTGTCCAATTTTTTTGTCCCTTTCGAAAACGCTCTTAGGTCATTGACCTAAGCTATGAAGTGACATTGTGCCACATCACTAATTACAGAGACGCAGACTGCATATTACTTCATCTGAATACAGAATGGGATTACGTGGATTAGGTCAGTAATGTCCTTAATCATATTCCTGCATTGATAGCGATATTGGATTCAGTGTTGAATGGCCAGCCCAATGGAGTTAAGCAAGCAGCATTAGTGACGATGAATAGGGTTAATAATGCGCGAATGACTTAGTATGCTTACAGAGTTCAGTGTTAAGATTAAGACTAGAGAAATCAAACTTCACGTAATAAAGTTATAAAACGCAGCATAAATGTTAAGACATTATTCTGATGGTGTTTGTAGCAATTAATTAATTAACCAGCAAATAAAAAAACACCAGGCGTTAAAACATTGTGACGTCATTACAGTCATATATGACATAATTATATTGATTATAATTCCGTACATGGCGTGAATAGGTTGACAAGTCGAAAATGCAAACTTTTCAGGGCAGCCTTTTAAAGTTTACTTTTTTATTGGTAAATCCATCTATGTATCTATGTAATAATTTGAAAAGTCGATTCTTATAAAATATAATGCAATAAAAAAAACAAAAATAAAAAAAAATGGATTTACCAATAAAAAAGTAAACTTTAAAAGGCTGCCCTGAAAAGTTTGCATTTTCGACTTGTCAACCTATTCACGCCATGTACGGAATTAACGTATGCCAATCACCAGGATTTGGCAACCAGGATTTGGCCATTTGTGATTAGCACTGAAATACAGGACTAGAGTCTCGAATGGGTACTATCTTCGCGATCGAAATTGCCATGAGCTAAAGTCTTGTCCTTTAGTCGTAACATTCGTAAGTCGACATTTACCAAGACAGGGTACATGAACTACCTACTGATGAGCAAAACAAAAAGTGCATATTATTACATTATATTTTATACTAATACGAAATTTAATATTGTTTGTGTTTCATCAATTTTAATTGAATAACTGCCAACGGAAACCACAACGAGACGGAATCGGAAACCGCAAACCTTAAATCCTCAGAACAAAAGTTCATACGAAGAACCAAAAAAACTCGATTCAAACAATTCATTCAAACACACACACAGATTTAAAAGCAATTCAAATTGAATCCCGTTTTCTATCGTATCTTACATCGAAATTTAAAAAGGTATATATTCAAAAGTTGTATAATTTGTAAAAAGATATATTGTATCCAAATAAAAAATCTTTAAATTATATTGAGGGAGCAACCTAACGAATCGCTGAAATATAAATTCACTGCGGTGAACTAGTTAAAGTTGATATCATTTATTTACGCTGAAACATGAAATTGAAATGCACGCACGAATGCAGTATTATTATGCATCATTATTCAAACAGTTTGATAATGTGGCTCTTAGTGGGCAATCGGGCGTACTACTAAATTGTAGCACAAAAATCCCACACTATATTCGATATTTACGACAGAATTTCCACCTGAAACCGCTGTTTAGGACGATTTTCCAACCGTGAATTAAACTCGCTATAGATGGTCTAGGAATAAATTCTGTTTGAAACTTGTCCCATTTACTAAATAGTGCGAAAGATTTAAAAGCGTCAGAATATATTGGCGCTTACCGCATTGAAGGGTCCTCTTTATTTTAATTGAAAATTTAACGAACAAGATCTTTCAATAACATCACTTTGTTTTATTGTATATTTTCTGTTACTACAATGCTAAATTTACAAATAAATTTCTGTGTTTTAAGATTTAACACTATATTTAATGCTCTAAATGTAGCGTTGTTAATAGGCAAAGTAACCTACTTTATCATATATACTATTAATAAGAGCACCGGCTCGTATTTGAGTTGAAAGGATTACCAAAACTGTTTACTGATCAAAATCAGCATTACGGGTTTCGTCTGACCAATCCACCACTTTCAAAACTAATGCAAATTCAATTCAATATCACCTGTTAAACGAAGATAATTTACGATACCCTATGGAATTTAATCGAGATGTGTCTCTCGGGACGTAATGTAATCTATCGCGGAATGAATGGTCCATCCGAGTAGTCACGCAGATGTAGTGCGCCCAATAGATCCGCTCACAAACGTTGGATTCAATTTGGTACCGCTGCGAATTGAGGCAGGGTTTTGTGCTGCAAACTTGCAATTTAGAATTTGATACCTGCAACGAAAAAATACTAAACTGGACGGAATAGTTCGGCGGATGGAACGTCAGCTGGACTGGGGAAATGAATTGGTATCTTTTATCATTTTGATTTCATTTGATTCAAAATGCTTCTGAAAATTTAAAACTTAAACTAGTATAAATTGCGTTCATAGCGTTAATAGCGTTCTTGTGTAATTGTGTAAGCGACAGATGTGTAATTTTGAACTTGGTATAAATTCCAAAATGCTTCTGAAAAGAATACTCTTAAACAATTATGAAAACAGTATTATGAATGGTGTATTTGCTTTTTGTATATATTTTTTACTTTGTAAAACCTTATATTAGAGAAGAGCTTACTTAAGAAGAGTCCCGCGATTCAAAGGTTCTTCAATAGCTTTGTGCTGCTCTGTATTTTTGTCTCTATTTTCAATTGGAAAAGATTCTATAAATGTCGTATTTGGATCGTATAGATAAAGTACCTTGATTTTACGTATCCTTATTTTCAGGTAAATTTTTGTTTACCAATGCTTATTTACAAAGCTTCTTATAACGGTTTTATTATGTTTTTTGTTCTTTTATCTACTGACTTATACGTAACTATAGATAGCCTTTTCTTTTGTTTGATCATTATCACAATCATTTCAGCTCTTCGTAGTCCACTGCAGGACATGGGCCTTTCCTATTCGGGTGGAGGTTAGGTCTTCGGACCTTTGAATATAATGATTTCCCTCTGTCTTCATTAGGTCGTCACTCCTCCTGTCTCTTTTGCTTAAAATTCATTACTTTTATTCTTTCTTACCTTTGAATACACATTTGCTTACGATTCAATATTCTCTCAGTTATAATCTTCCACTGCTCTACATTTAGTCCACAAATCATCATACAAGTGTCCAAATATATAATCCACAAGCGAATCACGTATTCTCATTTAATGAGCCTCTTGATCATATTATGTCACGAGCTCACGAGCCCTGCCACATGATCGTTGATTTTGGTTTAATTTGTCATCGTTGTCGGCGTTGCGGTCTTAACCTGTATTTGTCATCTAATTGAGATTTCAGACCACTCATCTGAATATTTCCATTAATTTGGAGCATGCATTTACTTCGAAAATTTAGCTTTATTCACATTTCACTGATATCTTATTGTCGTAAACGTTTCAATTTCCATCTGTAAATATAATTTGTACACCGATTCTACTTTCTTACTGCGTCCATCTTCCTAAATCTTCTTGTTCTATATCTAATTCGTAACTAAATTCTATTTTTTATTCAAAGTCACTATCTCTGTAAAAGACTCGAGAAATGTGCGATAGATAAGAAGTGAACAAAAAGCATTAGAATACTAACTCAGCTATCTTACGTACCATTACATTTACCAACCAAATCCTTAATGGCAGACTTACTTAATAAAGCCCAAAACTCAAAAATAAATTCAACGAAAGAACAACGCTCTTTATACGAAATTTCTATTTCATCCCAACATCTAATAAAAGCTACAACTGTGCGCCGTTTGTCTATAAATTTCTTCCCTCCGTGTACACTAACTTCGACATGGGGCTAAGTACCTAATGTTGAAGGGTGTTCACCTCGCAAATATCTCTCCTCAGATAGTCGCTCCGAAAATATATTTCCACCCTCACCCTAATACGAACCACCAGGAGTATCCCTTTACATGCCCCACGCGTTTCCATGGCGACGGCGCCCTTCAAAATGCATCGCGTCATATTACGCTTAATGTACACAAGTTCGCGTAATGATGTGTTCGTTCCATCTATTATGTATGACAAGTTTATGCTTCAGTGTTGAACCAAGGTCATGGTTGCCTTTGATGTAACAAATTATAAATTCTAGCTTTGTAGCATAGAACAACAAGAATCTTATACGTGAAGAGAAAAATTTTGAGTACAATTTACAGCTCACTACGTGAACGCACTCGTCACTCATCCCTCTTTTAAATTTTTAATTCTTGTCTATTACAGTTTTGTGTGATGCACATTTATCAACATTCTCATTTAATGTTAAAGCTTGTAATTCTCTCTTAACTGTAAATTACTGACGCCTTACTTTCAACACGCCCCATGGGTAGGATACGAGGAGGAAGTTTCTGCCATAACTTGCATTAAATTATTGTATTACCCCACCTTAAACAGCGGATGTTAAAGTTTTCGGCTCACGAGCGCCGTTATTGATGTATTCGCCTGCTCCATCCCCGGTCTCTTCTAGTAAATTTTCTGCAATATTCACTAAAGCTTCACTATTTATCCAGTATACTGCACCCTCCGATGTATACGGGCTCAAATGCATTTACGTTGTATTACTTATCGGTTGCGCACGAAATTTTATAAAGCACTGCTTCCTAGAAATTGAACCCTGATGTTGCGGTTTTGCGATGTAATTTTTAAAGAAAATCTGTTTTGTAGTTGTCTGAAATTTATGGAAATTTGTGGCGCATTCTATAAGAGATACCGATCAATAGACCAAGGTGATCACATCAAAATAAGAAATATGTATCATTGAAAAATAGTTGGTATAGAAAATGTGTACAAATATAAGTGTCAATTATGTAACTCGCGCTACAAATACCTTGCTACCTTGCTTTTACTTTCTATCACTACTAGAATTGGGCAAACAATAAAATGTTGGAGTACCAATGAAATGTGATTCAGGTCGTTGTTACGTCACGTGATCTTCCGAGAAAACTCGTAGGAGCGTCTTCTTTTCGACTTTTTCCTTAACACGATATGACGGTGTGCCCCGAAATATTACTTATTTCCCCGGTTTATGTAGTTTGGTGCTGTAATAAGATTCGGACGTATTGCGAAATGGTGGCATAACCTCTCTTTTACACACATTTGTGAAACGTGGGGTCTATATTGGCAAATATGTGATGAACATTATAGTTTAAAAGCTAGTCTAGTTTTCAGCTACTTATTCATTTTTATACCTACATTGGTATAACTGAATTGAATCGTAATCGTAAATCGTGAATTACATACTAGTTTTATACTCCTTTGAGCTGAAATTATAAAAATACTTATTTATTTTGTTCCAGGGATGCAGGTTTCCTGAAGATGGCCTCTCGCACCCCGTCCCTTGAGTCGCTGCCCGGTGCCAACTCTATAGGTTCGCTGGAGCGTGGCTCCTTATCACCTCTGACTTTGAGCGGCTCCTCGCCTCCAGCGAGTGACTCCGCCGTATGTGACCTTCGTGAATTCGACGGCCTCGACACTACCTGCGCAATTTGCCGCGAAACTTTCGCCGACCCCAAAGTACTCAACTGTTTCCATACTTTTTGCCGGGGTTGCTTGGAGAGAGAACAGACGCACCCCGACAAAGTCACCTGCGTAACTTGCCGCGTGGACAGCCAGCTGCCGGCGGGCGGTGTACCCGCTTTGCTAACCAATCTTGTGATCGCAGCGGCCGTAGAACAAGAAGCTGACTTGCTACCGTCTATTCATCAAAGCAACTCGCCTACTGCTCGCTGTACTGGCTGCAAGTCGAAGGAATCCGACGCCGTTGCTCATTGCCTCGACTGCGCTAACTTCCTGTGCCCCAATTGCGTCATGGCACACCAATTTATGCACTGCTTCGAAGGGCACCGTGTATTGGCCTTCACGGACTTGAAAGATGACAAGGGCATGCTGGGATCCACCCTCACTCCCAGTGGTGAAAAGACATGCTTCTGTCCGAGACACAAAAATGATATACTTAAGTATTTCTGCCGCACTTGCTCAGTTCCCGTGTGCAAAGAATGTACTATTATTGAACACCCAGCTGCATTACATGACTGCGAACATTTGTCTGACGCAGGACCTAAGCAACTCGAACTGATGCAACAGGCTGCGACTGAAGCCAAGACTCGTGCTATCGAAATCAAGCATGTGATTAAGACAGTCGAACACGCTGCTGGAAAATTGCAAGTACAGTATCATAAAGCTCAAAACGAAATTAACGATACGTTCCAATTCTACCGCTCTATGCTAGAAGAGCGTAAACAAGAGTTACTCAAGGAGCTCGAGAGTGTGTTTTCCACGAAACAAATAGCACTCACTGTAGTTGGCCAGAAGGCCCAGGAGACGGTCGACAAGATTTACCAGACTTGCGAGTTTGTGGACAGACTCACTAAATGCACTAACATCGCTGAAGTTTTAATGTTCAGGAAATTGGTAGACACCAAACTGCAGGCTTTGATGAGCACAAATCCTGAACAAAGCGTCCAAACTGCCTGTGAGCTGGAATTCGTCTCGAACTATCAAGCAATTCAAGTAGGGGTACGTAACACCTTTGGATATGTACGCTCAAGCTCCGAAGCAAATGTTGGTCCTACTAAACAACCTCCTATTGCGCGCCCTACTAATGGTTCATTATTGAACGGAGGATCATCTTCAAGTAGCAGCAGCGTTAATGGGAGCTCTGGAAGCTTAAACGGTGGTATTCACCTGCCCACGGGACTTAATGGCGTTCTTGATCGCCCTTACACCAATGGACTTCTTGGGCCAACTAGCCAATCGACCTCGCCATTCGAGTCAAACATTATCTCGAAGCGATTCAACAGTGCCAACAGCCTTGGTCCGTTTACAACTGCTATCGGAGATATTAATCTCAATGGTATAAATCCATATGAAAAATGGTCAAACGGTGGATGCGACTCTCTTTTCCCGCCAACAACTACCAACCTATATTCTCTGCCATCAGACACGCATGCCGATCCTATCATGGATTTGACCAACAAACTAATTTCCACTGCCATCTTTCCTCCAAAGTCACAAATAAAGCGACAGAAAATGATCTACCACTGCAAATTTGGTGAATTCGGCGTCATGGAAGGCCAGTTCACTGAGCCCAGTGGCGTAGCTGTCAATGCCCAAAATGATATCATTGTTGCCGATACAAACAACCACCGTATCCAGATTTTTGATAAAGAAGGACGCTTTAAATTCCAGTTTGGAGAATGTGGTAAACGCGATGGCCAACTACTTTACCCGAATAGAGTGGCCGTGGTGCGGACATCAGGAGATATCATTGTCACTGAAAGATCCCCCACACACCAGATCCAAATCTACAACCAATACGGCCAATTTGTGCGTAAATTTGGTGCGAATATACTTCAGCACCCTCGCGGCGTTACTGTAGACAATAAAGGGCGCATTGTTGTCGTCGAATGCAAAGTGATGCGCGTTATTATATTCGATCAAGTTGGCAACGTGCTGCAGAAATTTGGTTGCTCCAAACACCTAGAATTCCCGAACGGCGTAGTCGTTAATGACAAACAAGAAATCTTCATCAGTGACAACCGTGCGCACTGCGTCAAGGTGTTTAATTACGAAGGCATTTACTTAAGACAGATCGGTGGCGAAGGCGTGACTAATTATCCGATCGGTGTGGGCATTAATGCAGCCGGTGAGATCCTTATCGCCGATAACCATAACAACTTCAATTTGACGATATTCACGCAGGACGGCCAACTGGTTTCTGCTCTAGAAAGCAAAGTAAAACACGCGCAATGTTTCGACGTGGCTCTAATGGACGACGGCTCGGTGGTGCTCGCCAGCAAGGACTACCGTCTCTACATCTACCGGTACGTGCAAGTGCCGCCTATAGGCATGTGAACAACGCGTCTCTACCAGAGGAGGTCGGTATAGCCGATGAACTCTATGCCAAATAGGACCACTTTAAAATGAACTAAATTTCAGTCGTAACGGTTCTGGTATCGTGTGTCAATTTTTAAATACGTGAAGTGACAGCTCAGTGTGGTTATTGGAACATTTTTTTAAGTGAGAGTGATAAATTACGGTTGCCTCGATGTGATCAAATAAAGTAACTAAAGGAATTCAACCACAACCAAAAGCATAAGATCGCTCGCTATATACAGTAAAAGAAAACTGTAATGAGATTAGTTGTAGTATTGTTATTGAGTACCTATTTGAAAAATAGAGATTAATCCGTTTGGTTCAATCCAGATAAGCGTAAGGTTCTCTACCCTTATCATTTTTGATCTATGGAATAATATTTTTTCATATCCCGCATCGTTAAATTAGGGATGAATATTACGGGCGTTTGTATTATTTAGCCCATTTGTTGGACCAATATTTTAACTATTATTACTTAACAAATTGTTAGATGTTAAGTGTGTGATTTTATCGTAATAAGGAATCAATCCAGCGGTATTGTTGTTAGTTTTAAGATCATTCTTCGGCACAATGGCACTTCCTGTTTTTGATTAGCACTTATTCTGTGTCGATGAAAATATTGATTATGAAACTAAGTAAGAAGTTGTTACATTATTATTAGGTAAGTGTTAAATTGATTGAGCTGATATGGACAATCTTTAGTTACTACCCCTTTTTAATATAGTTACAAAATTTTAGGGAAATGTGATGTTAGGGGTTTTATCAATGACAAAGTTGACTGCGGCTTGCATTAGGCACGTACTTCAATAGACTCTTTAGTAGTCACTAAAGTCCTATTGATCTTTCATCACAAGGTGGCGAGTAACCGAAAATGTTTTATAGAGCTCTGTCAGTTTTCAAAATCAAAGGTCTCGCCATTCTTTTGAATAAAGCAACCTCGAGTATTATAAAGCATTTTAGGTTATGGGTAACTAAAATGATGGATAATTCTAGTTTTTAATCTTGATTAATTATGGTTGGAAAACTATTTTCCGTATTTCCACAGATGACGTCATTACCGCCTAGTCACTGAGAGCCCACGGATTCATAAATTCCTTAATTTCGTTGTTTTTTTAACGATTAGTAACATTTGGTTGATAATAATATTGTTTCGTTTTTATACAAATCTAAGTAGGTATTTTAATTGTTTTTATAGATTGGACACGGTAGTAACTAGTAGAGCACGTTAGCAAAATGGTCGACTCGCTAGATAATATTAATGATTTTTCTGAGATTTTAGCAGATTTAGAGCACCATGATACGTTTGCGCATACTACTTACTGGAGTATTAATAGCTTGCTCGGTATACAAAATAATTATACAATTTGTTATTCTGGTAAGATATTTTTTATATGAAAACATCTTTATTTTTGTAGCAGTAGTATTATACGGTGCATGTGTAACGTTTACTTTTTTGTATTTTATGAATATTATTATGCTATTATAATTTTTTACCGTGTGTTTGAGTGTGTTAGCTGAATTATTTTAGTTTGATTCATTAGTTTTGATTTTTTTCTTAGCAAATAATGTTTTTTAGTATTTTTATTTTGCTGAATCTATGACAATAAAGAGATCTGATGCGATCCATTGCTTCTGGGTCGAAGGTACTTTTTAACTATTGATCTGAATTAGATTATTGCCTAGATTATGCGATCGATTTGGTGATATTCCTATGCTGTTTATCTCGTTTTTATATTGTTTTTAAATAAAGACATTGAAGACACGTCTCGAGATGGCCGTAGCTCTGCCCGCCGTCGTCTCTTTGCAATACCTGTTTAAGTGCCATACAACCATGTTGTGATTTAATAAGTGATATTTAGTGTTGTTTGTAAATATGTACCATACTCTACTGATTTGTTAAATTTAATCATAGGTTTACCTGATCGAATATAATCTTTTATCCTTTCATCTTTTTACTCATTAGTGCAAGATAGCATTCTGGTAATATTCACTTTCTGAAAAACCAATGAATTTAATACTTTATTTATTTTTATATTTATCCGTTTATTTATCGAGTGGCTACTTGCACTAATTTCGGAGCATTTAAGATCAGTTTTCAAGATGATTTTGTTGTATTTCTGAATTTTGCAATGTGCCGTGTTCAGGCTGCACATCGTCTTGACGTGTCTTCGATCGAATAGATAAATAAATCATCCACCAGAATCACTGCCCTTTAGATTAGGTGAAGTAGAATGTATGTCCAATCTTTAGTGTCCAAATTTCAGTGATGAATCACCAATGATTTTAAATATAGACTGCCCTGTTCCTAGTAAATTTATTATTATATCTTTCCTAAGATCGGATAAATTGTTGTATTTCACTTAATCTACTGTGATAAAGTTATTTGTTGTAAATTTATCAATAGCTTCGAAATTTGGACCGTCAGTCTCTGCTTTACTTCAGTTTTTTTGAATGAATTCATATGAACCAGAATTATTTCAATGGGTATCATCTCCAAAATTTTACGTGAATTCGTTCTTCTAAACTGAAGTTACGTTAGAAACATCGGAACTCTTTACCTAGGGTAATATTGAATCGATTTCATTCGTAGAAGTGGAATCACGCAATGTTAATCAGTAACAACCTGTATCTTGGCTTATTTTTATTGCAATATCCACGAATGAAATCGACTCGGTAAAAATATACGCTTTCTACTTAATTGAAATTGAACGTATTATATTTATATTAAGTATAGTATAGTGCACCAATTTTTTTTAGAATTTTCAAATTATGACAACCGCTCATTTCACGATTTTACTACATAATACCTGTAACTTTTTATCTTTTTTTAAATATGACAATAATGACTTATTTTAATACGCCTTAACAGGTAATTTAAGTTTTTTAAGATTATTATTATTATTACAAATTAATTTTCGTTCACAATTTTATTTGTGTTTTTGCATAATATCATAAGTATAAATGATTTTTGTACGAAAAACATTTCATTCTTAAAAATTGCATTTCTAAAGCTTGGACTGATTAAAATTGAAACATGTTTTGTCTTTAAATATTTTGTCGATGTTTGTTGTTATAATTATTATATTTTTTAATTATTTGTATAAACAATTGTTCTTTAAATTAATGTACGTCGTTTTGTTTTGAATTATTTTTGTTGTATAATTGCTTTTTTATAATAATACCAGTTCATTGCAGTTTTATTGTGTGTTTTATTTTTTCTTTTTAGTTGCCCAAGTAGTTGCTATGCTAGTATCCCTAGAATTAGTCATAATTATTTTAGGCTTGCCAAAGTAGTTATGACTGAACGGAAATAATGTTTGTGCTAATGGAACGTTAATATAACTTATAACAATCTGTGCCTTAATCATGGAATAAAGTCAGTTCACAAAAATTTTAGTTCGCTGTAGGACTATTGTGGAGTAAAGGAAGTTATATTCAATTTTTTTCTTTAGGTATACCTAGATCTTTCCTAGTTCCTAGCACAAATGTTACTCGGTGTGGCGGTGAACCCTGCGCGTGTGTGTTTATTTATATTTTTGAGAATTATGTGTGTGTGCGCATTTTTGATAAGAATTCAATTGAAACAGTTGGTGTTGGGGAACAAACGTTGGCATGAAAACGTAAGTCTTGCTTTAGTGTTAAGTATCGTTACACAAAGTAGATGAAGCACCCATTTGAACGTGGATCATCTGTACTAAGTAGTGACTGCACAATTACAATACATTAGCAAAATTAGTTTTAATAAAAACACTAAAACACATTGTTTTTCAGAGCGATATCATGGAGCTATCTAAACATTTTTACCTTTGCTTCAAATTTGCAATCTCATCGAAAATTATAATTCATAATATTAAATTGAAAAAACAATACTACCTAATATATTCATTCAAATACTGGGATATAAACAACTTACTAAAATCCAAGTTCATCGAGAAGCATGCTATAGACTGATATCAACATCAAAAACATTTTAATATTTCCAATTCGACGCCAATAAAATATGATCGGTTGCAATTTTGGACAAAGCGAATAACAGAAAAATCAGTGCACAAATCTCTCAAATTACCTTCGTAAGCTCCTCAGTGATTTAGGCGGTTAACTTTACACACTACAAACCTTAATAAATTTAACTAAATATTCTTATGAGTGTAGGGTTAAGGACAATGTGTATTCTAAAATAAGTAATCTTAATCCGAAGTAAGCTTTACTTTTCTACGGAATTGTAGCTATTAATTGTACTAGCTCTACGGATCCTGTTTCCCCCTTCCTACAGCAGCACTGCTTAAAATCCTTAAAGGCTCTGTTAAAATCATCGTGATTTTAATTCTTACTCTCTGAATAGAAAATATTCAAGCTGATTCACGATTTTCTTAATTTGTATAAATTTATGCTTCATTTATTACATCATTCACAATGTCCAATAATATAATGAAACCTCGAGGTACGTACATATATAAAGCTATCCACCGCACATTTACACGCTTTAAGCATTAAAATTTTGCTTACATTGTTTTTATCGCGTTGATTTGAACAGAGTTTACAAAAGCGCTAACCAAAACCCACTATTTCCAAGTCAATTACTCTAGGGAACATTTTACTACTATCTAGCACTATTAGTGTAACGTAAGCACAGACTAGGCTTACAATATTGTTTATAATTTTATACTCAGCAGTCCTCTTTAAGATTAAAATTAAGACCATTCATCTAAGAAAGTATTTCATGAAGTGAAATCATATTCAAAAAATGTTTTGTATTATTTAACTTATATTTATAAAATTTCGCGTCCATTTCGATAGCTAAATGATAATATAATCCGTATTTTTTACACATCAACTGCTGCTGTATTCCTTTTTAGAGTCTCCCAATGGTTTATCCTATTTTCAATTTTCTTTCTCCTATAAGCCTTTCATTATCAATTCAATCTTACGTGACTTCATAAGTGCCATAGTCCAATTGATATTTTAAATCGATAATTAATTCGTTTTATATGTTCACTTATGATACATAAATTATGTTATGGTCAAGTACTTTTAAACAGATTAATAAATAATGATTACGAATTATGATCGTCAACATCAATTGGGCTTTAAGTGGTCTTCAATGATCATTGATGAAATTTCAAGCTTTTACTTAGTACAATCATTGATTCTGTTTTCAAAAATTTTCCAAACAATAATAGTAATCAGGAAGTGTAAAAAATGTATATATTTCAACCGGTAGTTACTTTTTAGTGTAAGGGCCGTCGGAATGTACTCGTACGAAACGGAATCGTTGAAAAGTGTAATAGCTGGTTTGAGTGTTGAGAAAGAGTGTATTTTTATAATGAAAATTATGAAAACGTTTAGTACGTATTTGTAAGATGTTATTTAGATCGAGGCAATGTTATTTAGACTGTGGAATGGTACGTTAGAGCGTCTGGATTGTTGTTGAGCGGTTCGAAATTATCCGAACGGTCGGAATTAGTGTCGACTCGTAAGGGTTTAACTATAACCATATCTGTAGCTGTACTCTTTAACATTGTTTGGAACTTATTATTTCGTAACGTTTAAAAAATCACCTGTTAATGTATTCATCAAGGTAGAGAATATTGTATCAATGTTAGCTTGTCAGATTGTATGTGGTTAACTATTTGGTCACTTATTATATTACGTAGTGAAGCGTTGAATTCTATTAATCTTTTTTAAACTGTTAATGTATTGTAAATACTTTGTCGCTTCAACATCAGTTTACTGGATATGTTTTAAGATTTGTACAGCGATTGTAGAAAGTAGAGGAATCTAAGGATCGGTATAATCTCTTGTATGATAATGATTGGCCATCTTTTCATCGATGCCAGACCAGTCCATTTACTTATCGCTGTATAAACCGATTACAGTAAACGCCGTCAATTGCTCAGGAATTGTATTAATTTCTCATTGAATTTTGATAATTTTTGATACTTTGATCATCGCTTCTATCGATTATATTAAGCGGCGACGTTGTATCATTGTTGTATTTCATTTATCGCTAATATTAATGATATTTTAGTGGAGTTTGCACAGAACGTTGGTGTTTCACTTAATTTTTGAGATATTTTTCTTAAATGTGATGCATGCAATGATTTAACTGCATTCTATGACTGAAGTTGAGTTTTGAGAGTTAAAATTAAATTTTTGGACAATGTGTATAACGGAACGAGTTCTGCCGCCCTCGATATAGTAGTATGAGGGTAGGCCAATAATACTGTATGTTTATGTAGAATATTTCCGTGTGTACACGAAAATGTCGAAAATGTGATTGTTGTATGTTAAGATAAAAGTAACAAAGCGCATATTATTATGAGCACAAATCATCCATCCCCAAAGATTAACTCAGAATGTTTTTAAATTTAACTCACGTTTGAATTTATGATACATTTTATTAAAAAAGAAAATATTTTACTATCGCTTGTGTTAGTTGAGACGTTTGCAAATAATAGTATTTATTTTCCCAATGATATAATTTTGTATTGAGAAATTTTGGAGTTTTCTTAAGGTGTTTTATATGATATGGATTCTACTTTAATATTGAATATAGGTATAAAACTAAGAATAATCGTCGTACATTTATAATTCTATGCATTTCTTTGCTCTACGTGTAACATAGTCTCTTTGACGTAATCTGTATTTTTGTAAGATTTAACGCAGACTTCTTATCGCCGAAGATTCAGAACGTAAAATACGTAAGGTCAATATAACAACTACGATAAGTATGGCTCGCTTTAGAGATTTTCTGATGTGAGATCAATTTCTTCTGCCAGGAGATGGCCAAATATTTCTGTGCAGCAGTCTGTGTTATTTTATATGTCGTATCTCGAGTGATGAGATGACTTATAAACATTCACTTTCACGTACTATAAATTTTATTTTCCTATCGAGTGTTAAGGTAACTTATTCTTTATGTAACTTTAAGGTGTGGTATTTTATTTATTGATAATGTTTTTATACGCGGAAAGATTCCAAATGAAACTGCATAGAATAGGCGATGGTGTAGCTAATGACATATCAAAAGTAATGTTTCTTATTATTAGATCGATGGTTGATGAGAAGGAATGGTTAGTGAAGTTTAAAAATATTGAAGTTTGATCTGCTGACAATACTGAGCCAGTTCTCTCGATGTTAAAATTGGAAAGTTTTAATAGTAAATTGTTTCACGTGTTGGGACGGAACATATCATCCACTTAGTGGAGTGACATTGGAAATAGATTAAAATTAAATAGACCAATTGGCTTTTGTTGACGTTTGAGGGATTGTTGGAAAGGATAGGGCACGATAGCGATAATTTGGAATCTTTCTCATTGAAGCTAGTCGCCGATGAAATTGCTTTTAGATAAAGTAAACTGTATCGTAATTTGTGCACGTAAGTTTAAACTAAATTAGTTATAACGCTTGAAATGTCCACACACAATTTTACACATAAAATTGACATCCGGCCAGATTAAAACACTGCTTATGAAAAATAATTTAAATTATATCCTACTTAGCGTTATGGTGTAGTGTGTATTTTTAGATATGGCATTGTCTATGTTAGTTTAGTGGTTAAGACACCTTGAGCTTTGAACAGTCTGTCACCGATATTTTTACATACGACTATTACATTAGAGCAGGCTCGCCCAACGCTCTAGGTAGTGTTATCACTGTAGGTTAAGAGGTTTCGATGAAACAACTCGTTTCTGACTTTTCTATCGAAAATGCTTCGCTCGGCATTATGATTTGAAACACTGAAAATTCAATCGTGCTGGTGAACTCACCGCATAGGAAACGTGCCTATGTATCCACAAAGCACCATGAGCTTCTACTGTAAATAAGGCCAGTCTTTGACGTGATGACTTCTTAAAGACATAATGTAAACTTCAGTAATTTTACTATTACGTACTACTGAAACACCATTATACGCCGTGGCCTTAAATTTAAAGGAATATTTTAATCCTTTTATAAAAGAAGTTTGAAAAAACTCAATTGAATTTTGTACAGACTTAATATTTCCGTGTTTCAAACGATCATTATGATGCATTTATGGTACGATTTAAATATATGTGCTTATTATAATCTTGTACCTACCCGTATATGGTACCCGTATCTAGTTTAGGTGTTGCCGTAGCATTCTGTATAGGTATCGCTTCATCTACGTCCTAACGTATTGATAGTTGTTGATTTGGAAATTTCAATTCGTGCATATCCCCAAAAACTTTGATATTGTTACCTACATTAGTTACTTTGAGACTGTTCAAATTGTACTCTATGGAGTTTTCTCTAAGGGAAAGGGCTGTTTTAGCAGATATTTTTGATACATTGAGGATAATCGAAGGGAAACGGTCATGTAGATAAACGATACTGCGTATAGCGGTCGCGCGTCGCTCCGGCTGCCGTCGGGAGCCGGACACTTGTTGAGTATCTTTATCGATCTGTTTCACATCTCTACTTCATAAGTATGGATAATGTTACTGTAACGAAGAGTAATGGTGTTCTTATATGAGATGCGATAGATTTCGCTGATAACTTGTTGGTTTTAATATTCGTAATATTTCCTTTATTTTTTGTACTCTTTAGTGTTAAGATAATTATAAAAAAGAACTATTCAATGTTGATTACTCTAAATCCAATAATATTGGGGATGGTGTTAATTAGTTTCCCCGAGAGCCTTACTAGCGGAGAAGCCTTTTCCTTAGACAGTTAAACTTTCCTGTTTCCGGTTCGATTGTTAAAAAAGTTTGAACATGGTGGATATTGTGACGAGATGTCAGAACGAGAAGTGAAATGTTATCGAGAAGAACAACAATTATGTGAAAAAAGAAATCGTCATAAATCGTCGCCTACACTCTACAAACTCTATACCTTTTCATGTTTCCTCTACAATAGTTCTTATACTTCCACTCTTAGGTATAACCAGTTCACCATCACGACCTCAAGCAGATTTCGAGTTAGTTCAGGCCTAGCGATGTTTTAAGGTAAATTTAAGGATTCATCATTTCTTACTTAGGTCGTATGACTCAATTTTAAGACTGATCACAGAAATATAAAATTTTAAAAATAAAAAAAAATCTGGTTAATAATTTTTGGTTAGGTATACTACACTTTATCTGTTTGCTTTGACGTGGCTCCAGATGACAAATTGAGGGTAGAGTAATATATAAATTAAATTTGCTAGTCAAAATTGAGTGGGATAGTCAGTTTGTCATATGGAGCTAGTCATATTTTCTATCGACACCTCCCTATGTCTTCTTTCTAAAGACGATGATTAATGAATTGGAGAAAATTTGGTAAAATTAACGAAGGTAATGTTAACTTCGATAATGTTGACGTTACTGTTGAAATTGGTGGTAAATTAAATTAAAAAGAAAAAAAATAATGTTTGTTGCCAAAATGTTGTTAGGGATAAACATGTAGTTATAAAATTCGGTTGTCACATGCATAATTAAGTTGTTCTTGGGTGGTTTGAGGTTAAGAAGAGACGTTGAAGAATATTTCCAATGATATATTTTTTCATAATGAACTTGAATGCTATTCGGTAAATTAAGGTTTATATCTGTGTAGGAATTTAAATTTAACGTGTGGTAAAATATTACTTTGCCACGATTTGATCTTGTATTGGTTTTTGTGAGTTGAAGCCCCGATTGAAGGTTTGGCAATAAGTCGAAGTGTTTCTTGATAAGAAGCGTTTATTGACTGTTTTATCGGTATGGTTGTTAGGTAGTTCGGGGTACAAATTTGATCGCGCTACTAGAAAAATCGTGGCAAATGTCTTAGTTGTTTAGTGTTCATGTTATATTAGATTGTATTCGACAGTTCTGACGTTTTGAAAAAAAACTGACTCACCTGTTTCCGCCTTCGCACTTTTGGTCATGTCAACCCCACTTGTATGATTTATTGCACCTCTTAATTTATTAGAAGTTACAGTTTCGACAACAGTTAATAGAGCAACTTTTTGTACTTTTTCATTGTTAAATTTTAATTTAATATTATTTATTTAATCGTAGTTTATCATATTTATGAAGCTAGTCAGAGATACATTGGTTTAATTAGCCTTAAGTTTTGTGGTCCTTTCGTGAGGTAACTTTTCATGGTACTGTATTATTATATTCTTAAATATGTTTCAGCGTAATTTTTACGCCATTCTCTAGTCATGTTTCTACACTTTTAATGTGTTTGTTGGATTCCCTAAGTGTGTAATCGTCTCGATTTCACCTTTAATGTGGAATACTAATTTGATCTCTTCTTATTCAGAATCTGAATTAGGACTTTATTCTGCATTTAAATTAAGTTACTGCACTTCGATTTATTTTGAGGAAATGATTCGTGATCATTTCGTATAATTTTTATATTAATATTACAGTGTACCTAAATTCCCAAGTTCTTTCGTTGACCACACATCTATTATTGCAAAAAATTTGATATTATTAAATCTCAAATGAATTTTTAAGCAAAATTAGAATATGTATAAAGTTTTCTTCCTTACGCACAAAAACAACTACATCGTGGTCAACTGTTGGGTTAATTTGAATATTTAAGATCAGTTTGGTTTTGGTAGCATTAGCGATGGTGTTAATAATACGAATTGAACTGTCGCTCAATGGCGAAATTTTTGTAATTCATGCCAAAGTTAATTACGCATCGAAGTCTTTACCGTTTAGAACCCTACTTATGAAATTAGATCTTGCAATTTTTGAAATAACCATTAATATTTATACTACTATTATTCAATGGCAAAGCCGTAAATATCTTAAGTTTTTACAAAATGACTAGAGTATACGCTGAGTGTTAGAATTAGTTTTATTTATTTTGAGAATGAGTTTCGTTCATCTTCCAAGTACCTAAGTACCAAGTTGATTTCCCGTTTTTGTGTGTAGTGCGTTTGTGTTTTTCAATGTGACTATTTTGTTTCAGCTATTTATTTTTTATTTCGCTTATTATGTCGTATTAATTAAAATTACGGTAAGGTTTTTATTCAGGAACTTATCCAAGTGAGGCGAAGCTAACGTAATATGAAGGTATGAATTATTTTCAACTGTATCGACATACGTGGAATCCTGACGAACGGTCCCTGCTATGTTTGGATGCCACAAAGTGCTTAGCTTTCAACGTACGGAGTTGTCTAACATCGCTGCTGCTTGGTCGTCCAACGCCTGCTTTCATTCTTATTTCATCACCATGAAGTTAAAGGAGGTTTTTCTAGACGCAAAAGTTCGTTCAATGGATTCGAAATCTTCTTTAACGTTTTCCAATTAAATCTTACTCATATGCACCTATGTCACCTATGTGGGTATTCGCTTTGTCATTGCCTTATCATAGACCGTATATTATTGAGTTCTTCGCCTCATTTGGGAGCCCAACTAAAGCTCTAACCACGTTCACTTGTTAAACGTTAACAACGTCGGTATTCACGGAGTTTTTTTTACCTTCCCGCGTTAAGTTAACTTTGCTGCGATGCGTTAAGCTGCCCTACAATACGTTACACGTTATGTTTGTCGTGTTTCTCTATACATTTATATACTGTTTTACGCGCTTGTACAATTTAAATCGTAGCACAAAAATATCTAAATGTTTTATTTGTAATACCGTTAAATTAATAGCTTAACGTAGCGCAGCATACATCTGAAATTCCATTTGATAAGTCATTTTATAATGTTTAGTAGGACTGTTGAAAATCTGCTACTTTAAGGTTGTCTAAACTATTGTGTTTGATGAATTAATTTTATTTATTAGTGCGCGTGGTATCTTTTTTAAACATTCCATTTTGAAGGGTTTATGTCGAGTTTGTTAATGTAATGTCTTATTTGTGTTATGCGTGGGTTAGGCAGTATATAACATTTCTGTACTTTCCTGAAACGTTCGATGGAATAAAGTCGAACGTTCGCATATAATATTCATACACATACTACTTGTTATTCAGGTAATAATAAGTTAGCGATTAAGAATTGATAAAATAATATCTGATGATAAATTTACTTGTATGTTGTATTAAAATGATGGACACGAAATAAAAAGTGGTTTGAAGTATGTGAGTTTTATTTCATTTATTTTAAGTTTGCTTTTCTTATTCCTACATAAACTCAACACCAACATAAGACTAGAAATATAACAAGATAATCTTAATCACAGAATACCATAAGAAGGAATGAAAATATTTTACTCATCTGTTATCTTACATGTCTTACATTTATGATCAGAGCAGATACATTACAAGTAGTTTATATACGTTCAGATATAACGACTACCAATACAACCTGTGATAGATTGTGATGTTAAAAATACACTTTATTAGGTCACCTTCCAATACATCAAAATTATGATAGCATAAATGAAACCTTCATAAATTTATCCAACAACTGAAGCTAGACGTGTCTAAGGCACTAAACGTGTTGAACGTAACAAAGTATAAGACGTACTATTGTGTCGTCTTCCGCAACTCTTCAAGAGATGGCACCACACGATCCTGAATCACGTTATAGAAGTTTTTTACATCGGTAGCATATATACAAAATTTCGACACGACGTAATCAGAGCACGGCCACTCCCCAGGCATGATCAGCTTGCCTGATGGGAGATTTTCCTTTGCCAAAACCATAAAAAATCTTCACAAGCTGAACTTCGAGCCTGAGACAGCGCACGTGATGAAGAAGACCAACGTGACTACAATAACTTCTATTGCAGCCAATGCCGTGCCAGTTTTGCCAGTGCCAGTAGTGCCAGTAGAGTTTAGAGTATTCGAGTGGGAGTCAAGTGTGAATTTCATTCACCAGTACTTTACACAAAACAAAATACGCAAGCACAAGAAAAGACGAAATAAGACTTAAATAAATTTTTATAAAGTATTAATTAAGTTTATTTTTAGTAGTTGAGAAGCAAAAGGGCATGAAGGCTACCTACTGATAAGTGATCACTGCAATCCATGGACTAACGCAGAATCCTATCTGTGGACGTATGTGGATCTGTTGTCGGTGGCCTTTACAATAAAAACTTCTAATTTTCTAGGGAAAGATCAACTCAAAAAGGAAATCAAAAAGTGATAAATAAAAATCCTTTTAAATGAGAAAAAATATATAATATTAGCTAGTGAGAAGCCAGAGAGACGCATAATTTTAGGTGAAACGATCTAAACAAACCGGTAGGCAGATATTTTTTATAATATCTGAGGCTAGACATGGGCTACCAATACAATCGTAGGCAGTGACCACAACAAGTGGTAGTAGCATGCATTGTTCACAGATTTACTATAAAATGAAAAAGATACAAAGCATGGCAAGGCTGTAATAATGACACACTGCTATGTGGGGTCTCCTCTCACAATCGATATCTTCCTTCACCGTAACAATAGGTGATAATTAATTTTTTAAAGCGCACAAAACTTTACAAAGTCATTATTGCGTGCCAATGGGATTGTGCCACCAGGACCCCTATACAAGGAGGTTCAGCGGCTTCGAGGGAAACCAGTTGCCAAGGTGGTCTTTTTTTTTGGCAGTATTTTAAATGAGACTCTATTAGGGATCTTAGACTACAAGCCCATCCACGAACGCCGTACATATTTCCAAGGCCGGGCTCGAAAGCCAAGGGTCTCAACCCTTATGTGTCATCATGGTACCAGGTGTACCGCTCAGAAATGACCGCATAGTGCTCAGAGTTATTTTCGTTGGTTCATTTCACAGGTAAATTTTGTTCATGGGCTTGTAGTCTACTTGTAGCGCAGCACAGCGTCGGCTGTCGGTACGCAAAGCATCAAGACTGTCAATTTCAAATTAACACCATTTTCTCAAAGCTGCCAAAGGAATATATTTTAAAATTAAATGCTTTCTACATTTATGTAAGCCAATAATTCATGTTAGAACGTTCCACAGCTATACATAAAATATCCCTGACATCATCCGAATTACCGCGTCAAGGTCTCCAAATTGAATGTTTACTCACCAAGTCCTACAAATAGACACTATCTATAATTCTATACGCGTTACAACACGTAGGCGTAGTTCTAACCCCGATCACGTCAAGAACCCAAAGAGATAATGTTTTTACATGGAGTAGGCGAGCTAGCAGGGCTTACCTATTGACGGGAAAATTTCCCGTTTATAGAAAAAAAGGACGTACATTAGTACTTGACAATACGGGTCTCTCTTTATTGAATTATTCGCGTTTAATCAAAACACAGCAAAAATTAGAAGCTAGAGCCACTGAAGCGAGCCCGGCAAAAGATTCAGCACACCCGTAACTCTACTATGAAGCTTGAAGTTCTTCTTATCTTTAAACTATTTCGCCTACTCTATGTTTATTGTACTCTTTGTAAGAACCGAAAAAATAAACCGCACCACGTGACCAGCGCTCGAACGGTGTCACGTGCGTGACGTCACACTGACAACTTCAATCGACAGGATTATTTATTGAAGGTGAAGTTATTGAGATAGTGAAGGGTAGTAAAGGGTATGTTAGGTGAAATGTTAGATACTACCGTTTTGTTGACGAACGATTTGAAGTCGTTGAATAAATGAAATAAAAAGCATTTATTTACAAAAGGGAATATTTTGATCTATTCTAATTTCTCTCTAATCTTAAAGACGTTCTTTATTATTTATTATGTTGTTTAGTGATTAGTATTATCTCTATATATGTATTTTATTTATGATCAATATTCAAGTACGGGCAAACTTGATATCTGGCATAATGTTATAATATTGCAGGCTAGAGACTCAGTTTTCAATTACTTCGAAAAATATCCGACGATAGCATCTCTAAGCCATCATCGGTCCCGGAAACTAATGGACCATGAAATATTTTATAACATCATATTTCCAAGCAATAAAACCATTGAAAATGAAAATAAACAGAATGGCAATAAAAACACTTTTGTTCCGAGCCTACTGTAGAGCTTTAGATAGCGACATTCATGCCCCAAACTCATTTTATCAAACTTACAGTCGCAATGAGAGAGGCTACTATGCAATATTAAATGGCAATTATAATAGCAAAATCTAGGGTAGCTAGACGTACTGCTCCGCCCATGTAGCCGTTCTATCTACTTCTTATTTCTATGAATAAAAGCATCTCGAATGCCAAATGCTACGACGCTACGATGCTACGCCGTAGCGTCTACGGCTCAGCGTAGCGCCGCCCTCCAAAATTCATGACCTAACGTTTGAAGTGTAAACTCCTGAGTTGCCTTAAAGGGAATATGTTTGTGGAAGTTTCAAATGGAAGATATTTACATTTAAATTTATTTGCGCAAACTTCCTCCGCTTTATGTTCACCTGGTACAGCGCGGAGCGACGCTGACGAGTAGATATGTCTACTTCCTGTATTTACGTTGTGCTGTTTATATGATATGTGTTATTTCAATCTCCTTATTACTATTATTATATTATTATTCTCGAATTGTGGCTCACTGAAAGGTCGGGCGTCTCGCAATGAGATGTGGTAGACTACGGACTTAGTCTACCACGCTGAGCCAGTGCAGGCTGGTGGAATTAACATGCCTTTGAGAACATTATGGAGAAGGAAAACATCGCATGGAAGCCTGCAAGCCTGAGAGATTTCCGTAATGTTCTTAAAGGCATGTAAAGTGTACCAATCTGTAATAGGCCAGAGTAGACTAAGGCCTATTGTCATTCGATTCCCAGCGATGAAGAGATTACATGAGTAGAGATTTCTATTTCTGGTGTATGTGTCTTGTTGTCTTCTGTGTAACCAGAGTGTGTGGGGGTATGAGTGAGAAATGTTTTTATTTTTTATTGTGATTGACTGAGACCCTGAACTCTGCACCTGGGTTACAATGGGTGACAAACATAACATATGGAATACAAAGCTTAAGATCTTTTGAGTAATAGTAATAAAACACATGAATCACTCATATTAGCGGGGAGGTAGGGGTTTGCACTATCGATTCTCGCTCCCCAGGGAAAACTTTCGTTCGCCCCTGTCCTGTTGCGCGACCATGTCACAGCTTTTCAAATCTTTTTCAGCAGGTTCTGACTGTTATTTATATGTAGGTATTTCAATAAAAATCGAACACAAACGACGATTTCAACATTTTATTTAAAAATCTTTCAACTACGTCAAAATTAAAACTACCACATCTGGCCACAGATATTTTGAAAACGATTATCTTATCAACAAAAACAGCAATAAATTGATCGAATCATTTCACTTAATAACTAAATAATATGCTAAGTCCACCAACCCGCAATAGGCCAGCGTGGTGGACTGAGGCCTACATCCCTCTAGTTGTGAAAGGAGACCCGACCCTGTAGTGGGTCATTAATGGGCTCCGTGTTACGCTCTGGGCTCCACGCTGATGATAAAGGTGAAATTTGAAACGGCGTAAGACATTAGTTCAGCAAAAGAGAACTCTCGTCATAGATTTGTTTGAAGGTGCACCACAACATGCTTTCCCAGGGTGTCAGTAGCTATTAGGGCTGGTGCTCGTTGACTACACTGGCAGGAATATTTATAATCCAACATGAGCATTTTTTTGTATTAATATTCTACCAGGTTTACCTCAAAAGGTAAACTCTCCTCCAGTTTTTGTCCAGTTTGTTGTCAACAATACCGATCTGATGTCCTATCACGAAGCAATCTTCTCATGAAATCTGAATTAGGGTGGCTAATCCTACCAGGGCTACTCATTACCATAATTAAATACAGTAAAGGGCGCGGATCTTAGCCTATAAAGCGCACCGTGGCACTTATTTTTCAAGGCATATGAGTGATATTTGCGCGACTTTTTCACACATAGTCTACTATGGACCCAACGAGCCATATTTTTATAATGAATACTCTGTGTATTAGCATATCGCCACGTGGATCCAAATGACGCTTTTGTCATCCCCCTTGTATGTAAATAATTGAATTTTTAATAAATTTTTATAACACTAAACTTTTTACTTATATTTTTTTTTAATCGTGTTATTAGAATTTACGCCAAATGCACGGAAAGACGTTGTCGTAAGAGCAACTTTTGCGAGCGACATGGCAATGGGTTAGCCGTTATCCGAAAATTACATTTAAACATTCTGTATATGAATGTAACTGTCTAGTAACTAAAAAAATATGTAGAGTATTCATAAATACCAAGGTAATATTAAGCGTATTTTATAAGAAAACATGAGATACGCCTGTAGAAATCTACACAGAAACAAACAGTGATAAATATCTATTTAGAAATGTTCTTATTCACAACATCAAAGAGATAATAATAAATGGCATAAAATGCGGTCTTTAATAAAAATGCGGTATATTTGCCTCTACCTTTCCTACCTAATTAGACACACGACTGTACACTTACGGCCAGAAAAAATGTAATACCGATCATTAAAGCAAATTGCCTTAGGGCGTTTTTATTCAGTTTCATTTGATGTGATGTGACATAGACATTTTGCAAATAAAATGTCGTTAAGAAACTCAAAAGACTGACGAAATATTTTATACTTTGTGTACCTACAATTCGTGTATGAATTTTCAAAGCTTAACTTAGCTTTTTGTAAATTCTTTGTACCAACATTATTGTAACAATATGCACCTAACTCCTTTCTTGTACATAAATGTAAAATTGCAAACACAGCAATACCAGTATGTAGGGGACTACAACAAAGTAAATGAATAAATTAGGTATTTTATTTTTGATTCTGTGTACAATAAAGAGCTATTTATACATTTTTAATAATATTACATTAGACTACGGTATTTGTGGAATGTGGGAGGTTATAGATTAACAGGTTGTTTTTTTTTCTGAAAAGACAGAAGCATCTTTTCTGCTGGAAGTCAAGTTTGCTTCTCCAGAGGACTAGTAATATTTTTTTCTAATTTTAACTTCACTAAAGTTAATATTATCTATCAATTGTAGTAATAGTAAGAATTTGCCAAAGCAAACCGAACATATTTGAAATAATACACTTGATTGTTGAAGCGCGAACGGTTAGAATGCCTGCGTGCGGCTGAGGTATTCCTAGGATGCTTCCATACTAAGCAAGAGCTTTAACGGCTATGTTTGGATGCGATTTCTTACGAAGTCAACATGTGCGTAGTATTTCAAAGGGCGGGATTGTTTGTGCGTGCACGCACGTATACGCACGAGTTGCATTCGTACGAAATCGAAGTATCTGAACATATAAAAAATTGTTGAGCTAACAATTGCATAATGCATTTATGCACGCTCATCTCAGGGACAGCTCGACCGATTTGAATGCAATTTGTACTATTGTATACAGGAAAAGTCTAGGCAACACCTAAGTTACATTTTTTTAAATTAGGGATTCCTACGAAAACTCCAACAGAATTATTTACCTAAAGGTAGGTTGCCGCTGTCGCGTATTGACGAGAGCAACACTAGAGTATCTTGTCTAAGTTATCGTGTTCAAAGCTATTAAATGAATAAATAAATAACGTTTAATATTTCCACAAGTGTGACCGCGGCTCGCCGTTCCGAGTGTAAATCACACAAACGAACCACAATACAGCCTGAAAACATTCCGCGACTGGTATTCGCCTGAAAACAAATGTATTCCGTTCGTGAATTTGCGATAGATATTTATTTACATAATAACGCACAGTAGAGGAGATATAGTAAAACTGAGACGATTAGAACTTGTACTTGAACTTGTCTCATAATCTGTAACTATCGTTACTAACTTTCATAAATGCTAAAGTAACTCTATCTGTTCTCTGTCTGTCTTTCTGTAGATTCTCTGTCTGTTCATAACTATTTACCGATTAACCGGTGACTTTTGGTGTGGGATAGATAATTGTGTCGAGAAAATAGAAGATGGTGTAAAATAAGGGATTATTTTTAGGGAAACTCAGATGGAACCATATCGTTGCAAAATAAATATAGGTCGCCCTCCGACTAGGTGGACTGATGGAAATAAGACAGCTTAAAACTGGTTGATTCAGAGGGCCTAAGAACGAAATGGCGTTTATAAGGGGATGTCTATTTTTGCCAATCTCCAGTCCAATGTCTGAAAGGCGGTAAAAAGCTGAATTGATCATAAAACATGATCATCATTAAATATACAACAAAAATGAAAAAATTGTAAGTGCGATAATTTAACTTCATACGAGTAAGTGCACACCCCATTCTCGACATCATACTTTCGATGCTCGCGGGTGTATTTAATCTTGTTGAAACACAGTTCCTTGAAATGTTCACTAGATTGAATAATTGAGTTGCGACCGTCCGTGTGGACGGTTTCCTAATTAGATTAAGATCATCCATCTGAAGGCCCTGATGGCTTCGTTCGTTCGTGTTTGAGGACCGTGAATTATTTATTCATCTATGATATCTGAAAACTGAATGTTATAGTAAAATGGGAAAATTAAATCGTGATTGGACTTTACAATCTGATTGCAAGGAAGTTTTGTGGTCTTCGCTACGGAAACTCTTAGTGATATTGAAGGGAATTTATCGGGATATTACTGATTAGCGCGGGATTATAAACGGTACTTTATAACCAGTTTGAAATCTGGGAACAAAAAAAATTGTATCTCGAAATGTAACGTAGTAGTAGAATTAAAACATTACACGAAGTCGCAGGCTAGGCTTAAATAATATTTTGTAAATTTACAACTCGTAGTAAATACAAAAATCATAATTGTCCTCCAACTGAACTAGGTCAACAGCTCACTTAAAACCATCAAATAAAATTACAGAGATGTTTGCGAATAAACCATTTTCCATTCAACTCTGAGACACTATTAATTAATCTTCACTCCAAAAATATTAAATTAAACAAGTCTGTTTCGTTGGATAATTTTCCGTTATTTATGCATGCAAATATTAAAATCTCGACGGCTGCAAGTGAAGCACCTGTAACGGTCAATTTCACTTTAAGTATGTTCCACTTTGAAACGTTGCCCACGGCTTGAAGAGATCACAATTGACCGATAAAATTGACCATCACGTGACGTCTGGCAGATATGGAACAATAAGGTTAATATTGAAATAAATGTTTAAAAAATTGTCAAATAATGAAATGGCATGTCAGTAACCCTTTAATTACTACAATTTCGGCATAAAAAAACTTCTTGTGTATTTTAATTGAACATTCCAAAAAACTTTGGTTTCTATCAAGCATTCGAATTGTAAACTTTATTGATAAATAGTTTCCAACATACATGAAAAGTCATCGTACGCAATCCTCAAAGAACAATCAAAAAACAATATTTTAACTGCACTTACACCTGGCATATCCAGGTGTCTCGTAATTACAATCGCCAGGTACTCCACTCGTTCCGTGACCGTAGCATATATACGTCTAGTTGGAAGGCGTCCAAGTCGCGCCATTTCTTAGCGTTTCGCTTATTAGTGCTCGGGCTACAATAACGGGGCGCAAGTGGAACGTAGCTGTAGTGCTTTTATTACTTTGAACTGATGCTTAATAACAATTGGGGTACAGGTTGGTTCTATTTTAATGATTGATACATTATATTATATATACATTGATATCCGAGCTACAGGTGGGCACAGCAATTCATCCATTGTTATTCCACCGCCATACTTACTATACTTTTTAGAGGTAAAAAGTAATTTTAGAGGTAGGCCGCGCGCACTTTGGATGAAGTGTAAGCGCTTCCATAGTATTTTTTAAGGTCGGGATTGTTTGTGCGAGAACGTACGTATATGCACGTGTAGAATTCGCACGAACACGCCTCTAAACTGATGAAGGAATATTCTACACCCGCGTTAGAATATTCCTTCTATCTTATTTGAGTCATTTGTATATTTAGCTCAAAAGAAGAAGTACGCTAAGTAATCGCCATAAGAATTGCCTTCGAAAAATATTGCCAATCAATTTTGACTATAAATTATAAAAATATAATCGATATAATATTATAAATCATTGTATTTTGACTAAAACATTCTCGTTATATTCTACACCTCATAAATTTCTCCCTCTAAAGACCTCAATAACTTTTTCACTAATAAACTATTTACCTACTTTATATTAGTTTGCTATTACCCTTAAAGGGGTTTAAGGCATCGTTTGAAAACTTAAGAAAGAATAAGCTTTTACAAAATGAAGGGAAAATGGAAGTCCTTGAGTATTCTATTTCGTCCCCGACGTTGCATGACGCTAAAATATTCAGGTCCCAAGGCGCAATGTTCTACTGACATGCATTTAGTCGACTCTCCACCTCACAGCTGCAGTTTACTATTTATACCTCCTTACCTTGAATTCTTGGATTGTTCTTGTAGTGGGTAGAATTCAGCTTTTAAGTCGAGCGGTCCGGGTTCAAACCCCGCTAATGGGATACCAATAATTACCTAATAAAATTTTATTTATATTGCTGTGTTCACTAACATCAGGTGACTTGCGTTCCCGTTTACCTCTCGTTTATTTATTTATATTTTTAATTTATTATACAAAAAAGCACAAAAGAAGATGAATTAAAGAAGGCTTTAGTCAAATAAATCCTACTTATACTATATTACTATTATAAATGCGAATGTTTGTGAGTATGGATGGATGTTTGTTACCCTTTCACTCAAAAACGGCTAAACAGATTTGGGTGAAAATTAGTACACAGATAGATCATAACCTGGATTAACATATAGAATACATTTTATCCTTGTCTGCACCAAATTCTAAAATCCACGCGGGCGAAGCCGCGGGCACAGTCTAGTAAATGAATAAGATTGTTAATTTTAAATGTGTTTTTAGAAAACATGACACTCAAATATTCAGGCCCCAAGGCGCAATGTTCCAATGACATGCATTAAGTCGACTCTGCACCTCACAGCTACAGTTTAGTATTTATGATCCACCACTGTTGTGTAGTAACCTTCTTGCCTTGACTTCGTTACGTTTTTAAATAAAGAAAAGTTTAAGCAAGAAATAGAAAATGGGTAAAACTTAAATTAAACTTGACTAGTAATTTAGTCAAGTGGCGAGTATTTTACCGCCACTTGTACAACTCGCCAACTAAGTGGGAAGTGTTGGCCACAGAAAAAGACAGGTACTTTATTTGAGGCGGTATCAGACGTTGTTGTATCAATGGACTGCAGTAGAATAAAATTATTTAATCATCAAATGTGTTTTTTTTTTCAGGAAATAATAACTATTGCTGATATCCATAATTATAATTGTAACTATATTACATATAAGGTAGTTGCTATCATTACGAAAGGCATTAGGAAGAGTACACAAAATCCTAGAATAAGGCAACAAAAGCCGTGCTTGCTTAGAAAATAAATGTATCTCGAAGCTAAAAGATAAAATCCGTACGAGGGTACCATTTAAATATGACAGAACACAGTAACATGCATTAAATTTCATGAAGCGACTTAGAATTTGAGTCCGAATAGACGAATATACTCCAAGCACGGGTCTGTTTGGTTAGCTAGCGCATTGAAATATAAACTTTATGTGCTTTTATTTAAGGTATTTTTCACAATAAGACAAGTCGAGGATATTACTTTCAATCACAGCTTTTGAGGCTTCTTGAAATATTACTTGCTTTCTTAACATAAGGATAGGTGTAGAGATATTTTAATTATGTTTATGTCAGTGCCTTGAGCATGTAACACTATCGACAAAGTATTCGTTCAGTAAGCGTCAGTCATTAATATCAATCAGCAAAATCCTCAATCAAGCAAGCTATATTTAATCGCTCCGCTAAGCCGTTTCCACCAGAGCTGTGCTAAGCGAGGCTAGGTAAATGAAGCAATTCTATTGGTTCTTCAAAAACACATCCCTCGCTACGCATCCTCGCACATCTCTGGTGGAAACGCAGCCTTACTCGACTAGAATTGGTTGGGAAAGTCATTTGACATTTTAATTCACCGTCATGTCACCTCGGCACTGATTTTGAGTGCAAATTAATGCGGATCCCGTCCAAGCACATATAAATTGTCAACTGAAATCATACCCGCGTATTACGAACAAATGCATTGCAGGCACTCATATGAAATGGGTTTTTCCTGAGTATACTAACTACTATAACCCTGTCATCCCTAGATTTTATTTTTCATTTAGGTCCTTTCATAGGCTTATTTATTAAAACAATATAAGCTTATTAAGTAAAACAATATTACCGTGACTTTTTATTTACGATTATACACACTTAAAATTGTTCACTATTATTTTTTAATTTTTTTAAGTTTATTCTAATATTTTTATGTAACTTATTGCTAAGGTTGTTTATCAGCTAAATAGTTGTCATTCTCGGTTCCTTGTGTGGTTGTCCTTTGGCTGTAGTAGCCATTTGAAATCAGTGCCGTATGCTTAAATACTATCGTCGTCAAAGTAGATGTTCGTATTCTTAATAAACGTCAGTGTTTATTATGTCATATGTCAGCCTGTATTGACATATTCCTATACAAATGGCAGCTGGAAACCATTCTATACGAAATTACGTAAGTTCATGCTCAAAACACAAGTGGCCGACAAGCCAGTTAAGCACACTTATATTATTAAAAAAAATGTATATGACTCTTCTTGTCGTAATTGAAAGCTATAATCGATTGGGAGAGTCATCCGACATTTTAATTTCGTGATGTCGCGGCGCAGTCGTTGAGTGCAAATTGATGTGGATCCCACTCAAGCACATTGAAATCAGTGACGTATTACGTAGAATGCATTTACACTCGATCTTTATTGCAATTTATTCGTAGTAATCGGTTTTTCCCGCGCTTTTACCTAACCGTATAAAAATTCAGATTTCTTAAGCTTTGATTTCTTAGTTACACAGTTCTTCTTTCTTTCTCAGTCTTCGTCAGTCCACTGGACGTAGGCCTCTTCCAAGGTTTTCGACTCCGTTCGAGTCTGAGTTTCAGCTCTTCATATAAAATTATCTATCTATTCATCCACACAAACATTCGCAAATTTTATTTTACGGTCACATTTACTTAATAAGATATTTTTCTGAAGTTACCTAATAATTTTCCCGATTTTACGTAATGGAAAATATGTATATCTTATGAGCCTCATTTATAGCCTCGGTATTTGATTGGATCTAATTTTATCATTTCAAGAATTCTTCCTACGCAGTTACTTTACCAATAATATGGGTAAGAAGCCTTACATGGGGCTTTATACCACAGTGTAAAGAATAGTAAAGATTATACAGTAGAGTGACTCGGAACTGTCCCTGAAAATTTTTTTACTGCCGCGTTGATGCACGACAGGGCTGCCCGCCTACAGTATTTTATATTCTTCTACCTACCCATTACCTACTTGAGTATGTTTCTATTTATAGGATTGGTAAGCTTAGAACTTCTTTAAAAAAACTTGAGAGATGTCAAGGGACACCCGGAAGGAACGAAGTTCATGACGTAAATGACAATATCATTTACGACACTTTTTGCTGTCATGACGTTACTGAAGTTCATGACGTAACTGACGTAGTCATGAACTTCAGTCATTGTCATTTACGTCATGACTTACGTCATGACAGCAAAATGTGTCGTGACAACTTTTCGTAAGAATTTTTTCCGTCTAGCCCCTTTTCACAAGGCGCGATAAGGCTTCAGTATAAAATGGTGTAAAAAATGGACTATACCTAAATAGGCTTTTAGACCGTTTGTACGAAGACACATACTGTATAATCGTTATACTGTGATAATATCGACATGGGTCCGAGTACCAATGTTGAGTGCAGGGGTAGGTATTCGATGGGTCCTCCCCTGTCTGCTGCCATAACAACCCCGTAGTGAGGGGATCGCTTTTTAATTTTATTGGACCCTACTAATACGGGAACTGTGCGATTTGGTTCCATGAAGCTCACGGGCTCGGAAACATGTTGTTATATTATGTTTGGGGTCTTCGGATCGATAATACTAGTAAAGTAAAAAATTCCTTATACATGACAGTTGTTAAGAAAACTTCAAAAGCGTGATTAAGGGTATCCGTGGCGTCAACTCTCGACGAGTGGCGGTAGGCGCCAATAATTCACAATGAGCGATTAAGTTATGAAATGAAATGAAATGAAAATCATTTATTTGCACGAATATGGGTTAGTTATTGGTTTCACAGGGCATTTTGATCAATCCATATTCACCTTTTCAGGTATACAAATTAAAAAGTAAAAATAAATAAATAAAACTCATGTTAGTAATGCAAATTAAAACTTATAAAATATATTAAAACTTATTACTAATAGGTACACAATTTGATTGACATGTTTTGTACAATTTATTTGTCAATTAAACCAAGTATATTCATAATTGTTAAGGTGTAAGCGGAGAGAACTGGAGGTACTCGTAAAAATAGCTTCATCCCTAGAAGAAGCAACATATTCACTTACAATGTTGGACATGCAACTTTCCTGTTATTATACTCCTAAGATTGAGTAAGCTGCAGTGATCTGCATAAAACATACCCACATACACATTTGTTGCCCTATAAAAAATAATGTTAATTAAATATAACAATGGATTTACTGTACCCTAAATTTATATAATATACATGATCTACGAGTATTATATATGTTTGTATCGCTGGCTCTGTTGCATGTTGTCTTCCTGTAATCATAATGGCACTTACCCTTAAGCTATAACTTCGACTGTACTCTTGTAATCTCGTTTGGTGTCTTAAATAAATAAATATAGGAACGTAACACCATCACTGCTTAGAAGTACACACGAAACAAGAAACTATCGCTTTCGTTAAACATCCAAGTGGCAAACTACACTCGTTTTACCACCTTAAAATTCCAAAACGAATAGAATACACTTTGATCCTTCATGGTAAATTAATAAAAACGCAGACACAACCATTGCCCATTTCGACGGCAACTCGGTGTCGAGGCTAAAAATAACGACATTGTGTGGAGTGGCCAAATAGAACGCTTTCGATTTTTTTAATAAGCTTTACGCAACAACAAAGCTTACAGTATTTTTCTGCCAAAGTGAATTAAGGCTGGAATTGAAAATGAATTCACTTTTTTCCTGTAAATAAACTGAAGTAGATAAAAGTGTAACAGAAAACGATCACACTAGGCTGAGGAACTAATTTAGTCTGATCTTAATAACTTGCCATGTATTTCTAATGCATTTCATTTAAAAATATTAGAATTCGCGCATTCTTCTCTATATCAACTTTAATTTTGCCAAATTTCAAACTGCTCCGCTCACCTATTTTCGCTAAACGTATTGATATATATACATATAAGAGAACCAAACGTCGGTCAGCCGAAACGAAGAATTGCGAATCGAAATTCGTAATTTGCTGCCCTCTTAATTGGCCACCCTGTAGTTTCAAATTTCGGGGATGGCAATTTGCGTCGCACCCTACACACCTACAGCTACCGAGCATGGCGCGCCGGTGGTTGCATCCCCATTCAAATGCAGATGTTTTGACGCGATGCACAGAGGGATTTCGGAGTTCGGAGGGACGCACCCTCCCAGACGGGCGTATTGATTTTTGTATCCTGTCACCCCCATGGTTGTGGGGTTGTTATTATTAAATATAAATGGCGTGGGCTACCGACTGGGGCCGTCTACGGCTCTTTGATAGGTGAGTTAATAAGTACTGTGTTTGTTTACATCGAGTGTTATATAACGAAGTTGTAATTCGTCTGGAACTTTTGATGTAGGTAGTTTGCGTAGCTTTGTGGGAAATCTGAAATAATAAATTCAAATTGTAAGACTTATGAATGTTCTGGTTTCTTTTAGTAATTTTTACCTTAATTTTTGGATTTTATTTTAATGCTTCTTCTCCTTTTTATATAAATGTAGCATCTTGGATTCAAAGTGGAAAGTGGGAACTGACATGGCTTTGAAAGAACACGATTGCATTAAGTACTGTGTACAGTCTTGACTGTTAACACAACAATAGAAGAAGCCTCCGGCAACGTTGGCGGGAACTGCCCGTTAAACGTCATTCTGCAAAAAGACGTCAAAATGCCTGCCTTCAATGTTTTTTAATTTTTAATTTCCTTCCGGCATACATTTTTGAAATTTTCATTTTCAAAGGTGTTATCTCAATTTTCTTTACAAAAATGTTATGTGAATAAATTATAGAAGTGATAATCAAAGTATTAAATGATTACTGCAGGTAACCCCATAAACAAAATCATAAACCTATGCGATCGTAGATAGAGATACCTAGGGCCATAATTCGCCATTTTTGCCATAAAACACAGTAATTGACTGTGGATATCAGATTGATTTTCCGAGCAATATACAAAGTCGTTTACCTTAATAATCCATTAAAGATCATCATTGTATGCTGAATTAACCGATTAATTTCTCAATGAAGCCGTCAAGCGGCACTAATCGCTTGTAGTGATCAATAATAATTACTTGAACACTTGAATGTTAGCACCTGATGTGTTTAGTTGTAGTAGATAAAAGATTTTTATATTAGGTATGTAAAGATGGAGTGTCAAGATATCAAAAATGGGCAGTGGGCACGGGCACCTTAAATTTAATTTATTAATTTTATTATTAAGTCGATTTTATTTTTTTCGCTATTATGTATTCCATGTGTATATGGTGTGCAGAACTGACGGCACGTCATTTAGTTTTTTATTATATTTTTATATTTTGAATGTCATCTTTAGGTTAATGTCAGAAATTTTCCTAAGATGTAGTAGTTAGGAACCTAAAATTAAAAAAACCGCTTTTTAATAATTAACATTTTTTGGTCCTTCGAGCCGGATTATTATCATTATTACATTATTATTAATATCTTACAACTTTTTACTTTGCAAGAACTGAGTTGCGAGACTTGGGTTTTTTACAAATTATGTTTTTGATTGCATTTTACATTACCGGTAAGGGGATTCATAAGACGGTCAGTAGATACCGGGGCTTGGGTTCTCTTCCCTGGAATTAATTTGACATCTAGCAATCCTATACCAAGACGTCTCTAAACGCATCAAATCGTGTCCAACGTTTCCTTTCCACAAACCAGAAACCAAGCCAAATTCAACCTTAAATCAACGCAATAGAGGTGTCTTAATACATCCACACGCGTATTTACCAGAGGATGCAATTGTATAACGTGTCGCATAGCACTACCACGGTCCACTCTTCAATCCAATTACAGAATCGAGTGGTATGAATATTCATACTCGATCGTGAATACAAATTCGATTACCAATCGATGTTGCGGTGTCGATGTCCCTTAACTTATGTTTGTTTACTACTTTTGTTAATTTTCACTGAACGAAACGGTTATCGTTGCGAATTAATGTGTTTTGTAATCTGTGTGTGTTAGTTCAGTTACATTATGGTAATCGTTCGCAATCCACTCAAGACGCGTTCGTAATGAGGATTTAAATTACAATTATAACTACACTCGCTGTGCCCATGGATTTACCTTCATAGAATTCAAAATCAAACAGGTCTACTGATTGTGCTCCTTTGTTTTTTTTATGTGGCCATATTATTCATTTATTAACTGTCGATTTGGGAGCATGCTTGCCGGACATACTTTAAATAAAGCGACGGTTATAAAATTGTTCTCATTAACAGCGCACTCGTAGGTGTACGTGAGACATCCATATAATTTTTGAAGGTGGGCGTGGTTCTCGGCCGCAGTGACCGTTTGTCTGTTTGTCGATATATTTACTGTAAATAGACTATTAATGTGCCCAGAAATGCAACATCAGAATATTTAAAACTGGACTTACTAAAGTTGAACTAACTTAAAATTAGGCTAATTTAATCTGGACTTACTAATACTAGACTCACTTAAAATCTGACTAATGAAATTCCTGAAGATTCGGAGACACAGCGTTCCTTTGAAATAAAATAAAAATTCGTGGAATTTCATTGAGGACATAAATAAGCGATGTTTTAATAGAAATCCCATCTGAATCATGAATATTCACGACAGTTGACGTTGCAATGAAACAGATGGACTCCAGCTTATGCTAATGCTTGTTCCTTTCGCCGAAATCATTTTAAGATGTACATTTTGATGTGGCCTACATTTTAACTAAATATGAAGTAAGCTTGTAACATAGTGCGCATGGCTCCGTTGAAGCTCGCAAGCCCTGCTGCTTGAGTACATCGTATGCGAATGAAAAAGTTATGTACATCGCATGCGTCGTCATGCGCAAGCAACGTCGGGTGCGGTCAGCACCTGGATGGGAGTTCGCTATGAAGCCATTGGTCCCAGTGACGTAAACCTTGTCGGAGCCCTTATGAGCGGTTTAAAAACATCCGTCACCGGTTGCCCACTAGCCCATTTATTCACCAACCCGAATTAGAGCAGCGTGGAGTATGCTCTAGAGTCTAGACTCTCCAGTGGGGAGAGACCCGTGCCCAGCAGTGGGACGGAAAGGAGTGCAACCATATTGGCTGCAAAATGGTGAAAAATGCCAAAACTTCATTCCATAGACAAGATTAACGGTTGAATGCAAAACTTTTGAACAGATAGTGGATGGAAGTTCTGTGCATGAAAAATGTTGTAAGTAATGCAAAGTTAATTAGTTCTGGAATTAAGACAGACTTCGAGTAACTACCGTCTGGGCGAGCCGAGGAACTCATTGATGCTAGCTTATAGCTTTACTTCACTAGGTAATCCATAACTACAGTTTTATTTAACAATTTCATCATTTTAACCCTAACTGGAGCGCATAGCCAAGCGCATAGCTGCTCAAGTAGATCGCGGTCAGTACCTGGACTGGTGATCACTAGTGGCAAATTACATACGCACTTCCGTGCTTCGAAGGGCACGCTAAGCCATTGGTCCCAGTTGTTATCGATAAGATAGCTGCTCCAATGCGAATGGGTGGAGAAACGGTCTCTTGGCCACGCCGTGTCGGATGTATAAATCCGCCCGTGGGGTAGAGATGTGCCGAGTCAGACTGACTCGAGTACTTACTCGAATACCTAGCAGGTACTCACGTACTCGAATACATAAAATACGGTATTCGAATCCACATGATTCGAATTCAGGATTCGAGTACTTACGGTATTCGAATTCAAGATTCGAGTACTTACGGTATTCGAATTCAGGATTCGAGTACTTACGGTATTCGAATCCTAAGTCGTGTACTTTAAAAGAAACCTTCTGCTTTACGCGTACAGTCGAATTTTGAATGCCCCGTTCACTTTGAAAGAGCATTGTGAAGTTAGTCCCGCCGCGTGACTCGTTGCAGAGAATCGTTGCAGGTTTCAACGTGTTTATGTTTTCCGAACGGTTAGTTTAATAAAGATTAATATAATTAAGATTAAGATTAATATAAAGATAGATATAATTTTAATCAGTCAAACTGTTAGTCTGTCAGTTAAATAGTGAAATTAAGTGTTTAGTTTAATTGTTTTAGCCAGGTCTGTGATAGGATGGCTCCAAAAAAAATCGGAAATATGGAACTTATTCAACATTTTAGAAGGTAAAAAAGTGGAGTGCAAAGAGTGCAAAAAAACATTTGTAACTTTTGGGAACACAACAAATTTACTGAAACATTTGAAAAAAATACACCTTTAATATCTTACATGATTTGTGATGAAATATTAGGATATGTTATTGTCGTCAAAGTTCGATTCAAAAGGTACTCGAGTCCACTAAAGTATTCGAATACTCGTGCCAGTACTCGAATACCTGTCCGTGTCTTCCGACTCGAGTCTGAATTCGAATATTTTTTTAACGAATACCAAAGTATTCGAATACTATAAATAGCCGACTCGGCACATCGCTACCGTGGGGCCTCCGACTAGGTTTAACGACTGCTATCGTATTTATGACAGTAATACAGGTTACAAAAAAACCTGTCTACAAAAAAACCTATTGTCAAAGTATTCATAAGGTGAACATCACTCATTATGTCGTATCGTGTCATATGTCAGTCTGCATTGACATCTTCCCCTACTAATGGCAGCTCGATACGATTACTACACGAATCTGTGTCAGTTCAAGTTTGGCTCTATAACTAGCAAGACATACTGCATCCTCAACCAAGGAGAACCAACAATTAGACCCGGTCCCTGAGGAGTGGCTCACGCGATGTAATTACTGTGTCCACTACAGTGCTGTCCTGGTACTGCGACTCGATTCCCGAGAGTTTTGCAGCTAGAATAATAAACTCTTCACAAAATTGTCCTATCTTAGAGTGCCTTTATATTTAAATTTGCGATTGAAAAATAAAGCAGACACAAAATTAGAAAGATTTAAAAACAAATAGTCAATTAATGCTGAAAGAAATTTCTAATAACTATAATTTATTTTTAAAGCAATTTTAACTTCTTTCAGTAAAAAATAATACCAAGATTCTTTACCTAATTGGACAAAAGTAATAAAACGGACTTTATTTTATTTTCAGGATTTTCTTTCAACATGGAAAAAATCTTTGTCGACTATAAACGAGTATTAATATATTAACAAAGACGAAGCAGAACCAAAATTAAATCAGTTTCTGCGCAAAACATACACTAACTAATTGCTACATCTAGTGCAGTGCTGTTATCCCAGTAACTCGTTACAGGCTTCCTTAGGGATTAAGCTTAACGATTAGTCAAATGGATGCTTCCATTAAAATTATTTTAAGTAAGTTATTGATAGCCCCGGGGCTAAGAATACTTATTACTAGGATCCATATATAAAAATTCGAGAGATTTTCCCCTTGCCCACACTTACCGCATCACCAAGACTAAAATGTTTAGTAATCACGCGACTAGTGTTAATTACTCAGCTAACAAGCCAGAAGACACATGCTCGGGTTTCCACATCGCAGTGCGTCGTTTGTTACTTATTTATAATAAATCAAGTGATTTTTCTTCGTACCGATACTTAACCTTATCCCATCTCGTTAACCATTGCGTCTACTTATTGGACAGACAAAGTTTTAACGCATCAATCGAACTGAAATGTTTAGTATTAAACGCGTTAGACAAGTGCTAACTAGTCAGCTAACAAGCCAGAAGACACATGCTCGGCTTCCCACATCGCAGTGCGTCGTAAATATTCTCACAATTTCACCGTTGGTGCGCTGAAACAATGTAAAACACGGCATTATTTATGTCCGAGGAACTACAGCAGAGTGGAGTCAAACAGGGTGAAATATAGTGTTTGCTTAATAGAAGCTGGGTCCACATGTGGGGGCTAGCTGAGCTTCGGGCCTCTACACATTTAATGGGAAATAATATAGTTATAGCATAAATAGTTTAAAATGTTTAAAAAACACAACCTTTTCATGATCTATTGTATTCTTGTATGCTTCAAGTCCTTCGAGCCCTTTCTTACCATATCCATGTCGGTACACCCAACATTATACTACAAAAATATGACTCCTGTGGCGGGTTCATCCAAAAGAACTAGAGGTGTATTCCAAGTTTAAGTTCAATAGGACATGGAAACGTGGGACAAATCAGCTTGCAAGATTTAATTTTGCGCCACACTAACACGTCAAGTCAATAAAAACATTAAGTCGTTTTCAAAAGCAAATTTTAACGGCCTTAAAAGTCTGAAATTTAGACCTGAGTAGCATAGTGGTTAATACACTGATGCGCTATTCCGAATGTCCTGGGCTCGTTTCCCGGCGATGCAGAAATTTGAATGGTCACAGTGGCATACGCCATATTATGTGGCGCTATCCCTAAACCAACACAATAAAGTACGTCCGTAGAGGTCTCTCAGAGCAACAGTCCTTTGGCGCAACGCTTAGTTTGAATTAAAAAGCTCCTCTCACTTAGAGCATAGATACATCTCCTGCGACACCCTGAGTCAGGGGTCAAGGGCCTTGACCTTACTCTACATGAGTTGCTCTGACATATTACGTACATACATACATTGTATACTTCACGTGACATAGAACTAAAAAGTTTGCGAAATTTGTTTTAGAGCTACTGCTCTAGAGCATATACACTATCGTCAACGTTTTTGTATAGTTAATGTGTGCCATTAGTATGGGAAGATATCAGACTAACTGACATTATGACGTACTAATGACTGACGTTTACCGTACGAATACCTACATGACGACAGCGTTCATGCTCACGGTACAAAACAGAAAATTTAATTATTAGTGTTAGTTACTGTCTCTGAAAATGATTTTCTTTTACCACTATTATGAAATAAGAATTAATTTTATTATCCATTTAAGACTTAATTGATTATATTGTGAAAGTGAAACAGAGAAACAGAAACAGAATTAAATGTAAGTCGATCACTTTCGGTGCGACCGGTAAAAGTCCAAGTTTTTTTTAATATTTTTTCACGTTTTTAAAGTTTTCGTTTTTATAGGTACAAAGATTTTTAATATGTCGAGATGGAGTGTCAGGGTATCAAACACGGGACACCTAAAATCAGCCAAAGTTTTTGGTTTCTACACATTACTTAAGCGGGTCTGCTGTTATTACACTTTTAAGTGATACATAAACGCTATAAATAACTATGTAACGTTACTGTTTATATATTTATTATATAAACTTTCCCGTCCCAGTTTGTACGTCACATGGCTAAGCTTACAAACTACATTAATGCTGCACAAATTGCTTCTACAAGTAGGTTAGGCGTAAATTGGTTTAAAGTTCATATTACACTGACCAAAACTGGCCACGCTTGCTGTCGCTAAATAACACTGGTAATTTTTTAATTAAATTAAATTATAAATAAATTATTATCCACAAGACATAATAATATACTACAATTTTACTAAGTCCAGCTAAGATTCTCATTTTTACTAATAACTTTACTAAAAAAGTTACGTGCGCTTTATAAAATTTAATATCACCTGCTATAACGGTGAAGGAAAACATCGTGAGGAAACCTGCATGCCTGAGAGTTAAAAAAATGTTATCAAAGGCATGTGTAGTCCACCAACCCGCATTAGGCCAGCGTGGTGGACTAAGGCCTACATCCCTCACATTGTGAGAGGAGACTCGACCCTGTAGTGGGTCATTAATGGGTTACTGACAACCTGAAACCATTATGAAGAACTCTCAGGCATGCAGGTTTTGCTCATGATATTTTCCTTCACTGTTAATAGTAGGTAGGTCATATTTACTCGTTTTCTTTCAAAAGTTACTTACATAACTTTTAAGAAATTTATTGGGGAATGCCACTAGGATTTAAAACCGAAGCTCCTCGATTGAAGTTATTGGTGGAAATTAATTAATTAAAAATTAATTGGTTTTCCGATTTTTCTCTAAACGATCACATCTAAACAATAACTATACGTCTCTTTTCATTTTTACAATTCATTCCATTATTCATTGTAGGTGAAAATTTCTCCTTTCAATTACCTTCACAAATTTATTTTGTCCTTTTGAATCACAAGGAATAAATTGTTAACACCTAAATAATTATATCAATATATTTTCAAAAATCGAACGGAATCTTCTCTTTATTTAAATATCCAATTAACAATGCTGGGAGTTGGCAAAGGAAACTTCTTTGTATTCCGAACCTCTAACCAATAAAATTCGATTAAAAAGACCAAAAGAAAAATCCCGAATACACTGCATAATTGTTAGCAATTTTAAACGCGTTAAAAGAACGGTAACCATTCTATTATTCATTGTAGGTGAAGCCGGTTCGAGCCGGTTCCCACGTGTTACAAATGTAACACATTTTAACGGAATAAAATCCTGAATTGGCAATCTGTTAAATTATTAAAATTTAATTCCCTCCGGCGAGGCAATAATAGAAAACTACACCCGGGAGGAACCGCAATTTTAGAGCGAAAATAGACTTGGTGCAAAAAAGTGTTTGGCCATCCAGGTACATTATAGTTTTAAAGTGTGCCAACGATTCGGGCCATAAAAATGAATTTTCTTCCCCGGCTTTTCCATGCTGATTTTAATTCTGCTGATATAGAAGAAATAAACCAACTTGGTCTATAGGCGGTAGATCAGATATAACAGTTTACTTGGAGGTTGCTACAAGCATCTTAGTTGGTCATTGTTTTAGTCATAAAAATAGTTTTCTCTTTCAATTTCGGTTTTTAATCCACAGCTTCGTAAAGAGAATCATTTCACCTTCAACTTCAAGAATGTTTGTGGGCATTTTCGTCAATCGAATACGTCAAATACCACGATCACCCATCGAATATGTTGCATTGGATCGCACCCAAATTGGAATCTCGATACCCCCTGATACCCGCAGATACCGTGTGATACCCCCAAATACCCCTTAATACCCCCTCAGTCTGGCCCACTTCAGACAAGGAAAACATTTCACGAATTCACGCTTAGTTGTTTGTGCGAATTCGATTAAACAGTTTTGGGTTCTGCTTCTGTTTAGTTTGACAAATCCGTTCGTTTAATTGGAGGACGAGATGGCAAGTAACCGTAGAACACATTGGCGTCGAGATGGCGATAGCGGAGGCATAGGCGGAAGCGTTTGAGCCTCTTGCTCAAATATATTAAAATATAAAAATTTCACACTCATAGCCCCACTTTAAGATTCCCTGTGACATCAGTGCCATGGACAGTAACGGACACTGTCAAGACAAAATACACACAACACACTCAGTCTTTATGGTCTGAGTGTGTTTTCACAACAGAAATTCAAGCTGTTAGAAGTGCGTGTATACACACCATAAAACAATTAAGCTAATATTGAAATTTAAGTAAATATGTATATGATAAAAAGCAATGAAGTTTTGTTTGTCATTTTTTTTTAATTAAGTAGCAACGACATGTTAGCACCTTACCCACAATGGAGTCGTACCGAAGTAGGGTATGATGGCATGTTTGAACATCATGCTGAAGCGTCACGCCTTATGTCGAGTCGATTATACTACCCGAGACGGTCTCACATCACGATATGTCACATGAAAAAGCCTCCGCCTGGGCTATCGCTTACGCTCCGTTCTGTACACGCTTCATTATCCTCGAAATTGGCATTTGGGGGTCTTCAAATGATCGTTCGCCTTTTATAGCTTTACCGGCATTAACTTCGGCAAAGTCCATTGACTTCGACACATAGTCTTAACGAAACTAATGAAGGCCACGCAGTTTCTAGGCTATTGTTTGGTAACTGTGGAATAATTTTGGCGTTCATTGTTCTAGTAAGTACGACTATGTTCGTGTATTGTTTTCTATATTATTTTGAATTGTCCTTTATTAAAGGTCGTTTTAAGAACAAGAATGATTCTAAGATTGGTTCAGACAAACTCATTTAACTTAGTCCGTTAACTAAATAACTATGTCATTTTCAGAACAAAATATACTGCCGATTGCATTGTATCTATTTCTTTATGTATATATTGTTTGTTTTTGGTGTGTTAAAAATAAATAATAAATAAATAATAAAACAATAATAGAATAATAATACAATAATAAGAAAATAAATAAATAAACCTCTATAAAAGTATTTTAATAGTAATTGAGTAGCAAAAGGGCATGCAGGCCACCTGATGTTAAGTGGTCCAACATCCAGCATCCAACCTCCAAAAGAGAAAAAAAAATCCCTATCTGAGGTATGCGGGTGCTTTGCTACTCATGAGGACTAAAATTTTCGCCATTAATAAAGTATCCCCGGCAACCATACCTCTTCAGCCGAAACATCACATGCCATGTCTATGACATGAAGAACATTCTGCCTAACGACGGGTTCCGAGGCTGCGGTAAGGCACCCCCCGAACGAGCCCCTATTAAAACTAACTAGGTCTTAGTAATTATACTAGGTAATTGAAATAGTTTCATTATCTTATTGTTTCATTAACAGTAAAAACCCGTTTCCAGTTCTAAAACTTGAGCAATAAAGAGACGACTAACCCAAAGAACCGAGTAGAATAGAGAACCGACACGGTGGAAATAATTTTTTAATCAACAGAATAACTCGGAAACTACAAAGAATAATTGCTGCACGGGTGCTAACTCGGTATGCTGGGTTGCTTAGTACGATACCTATAGACGGATCTTACTTATCTTAGGGCATAGTGGCACTGGAAACGGTAAGCAGAATAATTTAAAAAAAACAGCTGGGAATTTATTTCCTGGTCTACGATAGCCTGAGGGGTACCGAAAGCGGATGTAAAATATATTTTTGAATATTGCATTATGTATGTCGTTCATTAAGTGCACAACACAACCTGACAATGAATAAAAGGAATACATTACATACGATACGATATACGCACGATTTAAATTCGTATGGAATCGCGTCTAAACTGAACGCGACCTTACATCTCATGCGAGAATTAGACCCGACTTTGCCGTGGGTCTTGTATTGTATGTATCAATATTTATTTATTTATATTTATTTGTGAGTGGATAGCAATGGGCGATATTGACACACACGATAGCTGTCACGTGTGTTCCTTTATTGGGCCTTGTCATACTGCACCATAGAATAATTCATACTTATTTTTAAAAGAGTGCTGGGAGTTTTTTTCCGCCCGCTTTTTTCTCCTAGTGTATGTTTTGCCTGAGGGGCCATCAAAGCGGATGTTTGTATAATGTTAAATATATGACGTTCATTAGTGTGCATAAATTGTACCTAATAATGAAAAAAACTTTTGCATTTGAATTTGAATTTGTACTTGTTACATTTGTAGTTTTAATATAACACATAGTCAAGGCATAATGGAACTGAGTCTTTTCCTTCCCTAACACATCTGTGTTCTCATTTCCATTTTATAAAGTCTTCCTCTTCAGTCTAATGCGTAGTTCCAGAGTCTCAGCCAACTGCGGTGTCGAAACTGCTTTGTTAATTCGCATTTATTTAGTTTGTATTTTAGTTAACAATAGTACGGAATTGTACTGAAGATAGAAAGACGTTAAGTATAATTTATGTCCTTAACCTGATAAAGTATCTGTTTATTTATAGAAACAGAAGACATATTATAAGAAAGATGTGGTTACCGAAGACGCTCTAAATGAGGCGATCATCGTAAATACCAGGTAACCTGCAGGTTACCCGATGACTATTCAATTAAAAAAAATCACGCTTAACCGAAAAAACTTATAACAGTCAATCGTTTTCGTTACAATTAAGATTTCAATTACGCGAACGATCAGGCTTGCAATATAGATAACTTGTAATTGAACTCTTAAGCACAATAACCTTTATAATATCAAAGTTTGATTCCAGCGATTCATTACTATTTCAGTTCAAAGCAAAAACGCCCGAGGGCTCCACCCGCCGCCCAAGTTTAATTGACTTCCGAGATTTTTAATTACAAACTTAAGAAAGACTAGAGTCCGTCTCGGCTTCGTCCATTTGTAGAAATATCCCCCGCTATTGTGTAACGAGATGATGTGGAATGTCTTTTTAATCTGTTTTCAGAAGTTTAATATAGGAGACGTTTATAACTATAGTTTTAGTTTCGAAATGATCCATAAAGAATATTCGGACTGATGCTTCACCAAGCTAACATAGACTACATACATTTGAAGTACCTACCTTATATCTTACCACCAAAATCTTATAATACAACGTGTGAAAAAATCAAGAAACAACAAAGAAAAAACAAGTTGTTATGGAATTAATAGTTGACAAAAACCAATAAACATGTTAATGTTAGGTTAATAACAAAAAGGAATAGAGTTTTGTTGCTGAGATTTTTGTTGATGAAATGAAATTAAAAATATTTTTTGCAATTTTGTCTTTAATTTATTTTAAAATTAAGAAACAAGGAATATTTATACGCACATTACATAGGGGAGTCGGGAGGTGTGACATAAGACGACAAGACAGAGCGCCACACCGTTTGTCGTCACGGCATTCAAGTCGATTATGCTGTCAGGCGTAAAAATAGGCTACAATTACAAACAATTAAAAATCTTTGCAATTACAAACAAACAAATCTGTCATTTTCAATTACGGATAACAAAATACATACCGAAGAACCGTGGCGGATTGGGAAGAGAAATTTTACAATTCTAAAGTAAAAAGTTGATATTCTTATCCGACGCTCGACCGGGTTTAACGAAGTTTTTGTTTGACTTCAAACGCTGACTTCTGTCCTAACTCCTTGTTCCTTGTTCAATCCGAATGTAAATTAGAACAAAGATGTCTTCGCTTATTAAAAAACTGTTACATCGTATAATAGGTACATTTAAGATCATAAACACATACGAGATCTGATATGGTATAGTGGGTGTGTTACACTCAGTAAGCGCAGTAAAAAGAGTTTGAACTTATAGCTGATTAAAAAGAAGTTTCGATATTTTACAATTAATTTCTGGTTCATTTAAATAACTTTTAACCTATATACTATAACACAGATTCTTAATTTACTCATTTATAGCAGGTATATTTTAGATCACAGTGTAGTACCTACTTTAATCCAATTTTGAATTCAAATGAGGTTTGTGTTATGCACCTCAAGAACACGTGTTAGTTACTTACCTACATCTGTTATATAATCTTATATACATATAAAATTCTCATGTCACAGTTTATTTATCATACACCTCCAAAACGGCTTGACCTATTTTTATGAAATTTTATATGCATATTCAGTAGGTCTGAGAATCGGCTAACGTCTATTTTTCATACCCCTAAGTGATAAGGGTTGTCCACACCTAACTTTGTTATTTTATTTTTTGGACAATTTTTTTATTTTTTATTTTTCAATGATGTAGCATCAAAAAATACATACAACCCTGAACTTTCACCTCTCTATCACCAACCCCTATTTTTTAATAGTCGATTTTTAATGCTCGATAACTTATATGGCAAAACAAAGTTTGCGGGGTCAGCTAGTAATATATAAAAATAGACTTTAAAATGCCCTGGCGTAGCCCTTTTTAAATCTTTATGTCGCTTACTATACACATACTCGTATATTATATACTTACTTATAGATAACGATAAAAATTACTCGTAGATTAAACGTAAAAAAATTAACAATTTTAGATACTGATAAAAGTTTATGAATATAAACTGTTACTAACACATTGTGGACTGTAAGCTGTCTGAATAAATAAATTATTATTATTATTATTAAAAGTATTCAAAACATCAACTTAACACATCTTACAGAAAGAAACCTTTTTCCGTAGCGCGTAGCTTGATGAAACTCGTAGCGCTTTCACCACGAACTTGTTTGTGAGCGAGAAGAATTCAATGTTCTTTGAAGAACCAGCTACTTTTACAGCCGCAAGCCATACAGCTATTAAATGATCCTATTGAAGTGATAAAATTTACGGTTGTGAAAGGTATAATATTTTAAGCATAGTTGTAACGAACATGTAATAATATTATTAGATCTACATAATGTGGGGAAAACGTATGTATCATCAAAGTAGCTCGTCCGGGGAACCTTACCGCCTCTTAACCCGTCGTAAAACAGTATGCCTTGTCTTGTATTGCAGCTGGGGCGTATGGGTTTCGGGGATACTTTATTAGAGTCTTTACACCTTCATTTTAGTCCTCATGAGTAAGCAAAGCACTCGCATACAATCTCCGAAGACATAACATTGCCTCAAAAACATAACATTGTCATCATTCTCACTATTTCCAATGAAAAATAAATATTAGTTCGCAAATTTCCACGACAGTATCCCGATCGTCAATACTATCGACAAAGTATTCGTATAGTTAAAAAAAATTACACTCCGGGAGTGCAGGCAGAAGTGAAAACTTATAAGATGTGTTTTCTTAGTGATTTGGACGACAGTTCAATTAAAACACAATTAAGTTTCTCTGTAAGAAATTTAACGACACTTGAAGCATTATATGTCGTTTAATAATCGCAATGTCGAATCCAAAATCACAATAATTATAATATTTAGATTTTTCTATAACAAAATACACTTATTATTTATGAATGTTTCCTTTAGACAGTTTCCATAGTTACTTTGACTCTCTACATATTATGCTTCCATAGCTGCGTCTCGTAACGGTGTCGGGAGTCCAGAGATTTTATTTCATCTAAAAATATGCGTAGCGCGCTTAAATAAGTTTTCACTTCAAAATACTTTGACGATAGTGCTCATACACAGAACACCGAAGTTTGCCAAAACACTCGTCAGGGTTGGTCAGGCTGAAGCATCTTTGTCGCGATTGAAAGACATTGAAAAGACAAGCAAGCCTTCACTTCAAGCTTGTTTCTGAACGAGAAAAGGATTCAATGTGTTTAAAAGACGACCGTTCTCCAGACGAGACCTATGCTCCTTTGTGAACAAAAGAAAGGGGAAAGCTTTAAAAGTTCCCCATATAAAGTCTTTATTCGATTTTTGTTTAGATTCTCGACTGGTATCTAATAATGTATTTTATTGCTCACAAAACAGTACCCACCGTAAACATCTTTTAAGTTAAGAATATAAAAATATTAGTATTTCAACTAAAATTCGTACAAAAGTTTAAAGTTACAATCAATGTGTAGGTAGTAAAATTAAGATACAAAATAGGGATCGCCAAGTAGTCGACTATAATCAGTTGAAATTTGACACGTAACGGAATGTACGTATACGTCATGTTTATCTATGTGTACATGTCAAAGTACTCAAACTTAAGTAGTGCTTAAACTTAGGTAGTGTGTGTGATGTTTTTTTTGAAGAATTTCATTTATTTTTAATGTATTTTATTGCACGCCTTCTCTGCACTCACGAAATCTCAAATCAGTTTAAAAATATTAGAACTCATTTTCAATTCATTTTTATATTTCATTTATAAAATTCAAAATGTTTATCATAAATTGCAGATGCATTTAATAGTTATCGTGGCTATTATGGGTGTCGTGATTGAAAAACTTTATTTTTTCCACTTTTGCCGCAAAGAACCAGCGTCGCTATGAGCTTGTTTGTGTCTAAGAAAAAGAACTCAATGTTCCTTAAACACCCAAAGACTGCTATTTATTATTCTTTGAAAACTAGAAAAGGTAAACTTCGAAGTTCTTTATCTATAGGAATACGTTAAAAGTATTGTTTATAGTCTAAAATGTTTTATAATCATCAATTTCGAACACAAGAAAAAAGGTTTTTAAAACATTTATATTGTATTTTTCTACCTAAATTCCCTCGCAAAATTTTCACATACCTACCTACAACGAGGGCACAGCGACTCTTCTATGTTCGTGTCAATAGGCGACGGTTACCAACCATCATAAGGTGGCCAGTCTGTCTGCTTGTTGGGAATTTAAACACTTTTCACGACTATTAACAGTATTTACGATACAAACTACAACTGACTGGTTTTAAATAACCTAATTAACAAAACAATCTCGACCCAATGGCCGTAGATTTATAGATAAGTCCATAAATGTACACTACTCTTCTACCTGTGTATTTATTACTCTGTCACCATTTCGCGGCAAAATCCACAAACAATATTCTGTTTTCTAATACTCGCTTTATTCGGAAGTATTACTCCACTTATCCACAGCTCAACCTAATCACAAGAAAATCGAGTATTATAATCGTCGCAGAACAAAAATGCCGAATAAAATCACTAAGAGCGATGAATCAGCCTTCGTGAAATCAGCTTACTTGGATATTGGAACTAATCTAAAAACCCAACAATCTTATAAGTGCATCCCTGAACCATCGATCCGCACACAAATGCGGACACGAACACACTCGCAGCGCGTCCAAATAAAACAAAATGCAACCCCCTTCCCCTAGTCTAGTCACGAGACAACAAAGGGTGGTCGCGCAAAATTACCACTTAACAACCCCATTCGAAACCGACCCTTAATATCACACCAGAAGGGCTTAAACCGGGCGCATTCCGCTCCTGGTACAGTCCAGGAAGCGATGTGTTAAGTGAAGTTTAGACTTAATTGCGTTTACAGATTTTACGGTAGGACGTCGGGGTGGCGGCTCAGTCGTATATTAATATCGCTGACAAACTCCGACTAATAAACTGGGAAAGTTATTAGAGATATGAATTTCAGTCTGCCCGTGAACTTGGTCTGTTACATTATGCCATTCAGGTGCCAAAATTTGTCTTCGTAGTTGAGTCATTAGGATGAGTCTGAGTTCGAATCGAAGCTAACTATAATTATGTTCAACTATTCAAATCACTTTATGACCATGGAGTGGATACTATAACAGAACAAAGAAAAATGAGCTCAACATTTTTAACTTGCCAAACATAATAAGAGAGCGAAGTAAATTACCCGTTAAAATTAAAAAGTAATCTAAAGTAATTTTCACTTGGGAACAATATGTTGGTACCTAGTGTTATTTAACAATGAAAAACAGCAGCACCGCCAAAATAAAAGCAACCTAAAAATAAAAGGACGTTAATTTTGGGTTTCCCATTTTTGATATGCTGAAACTCCATCTTATGAAAAAGTAACAATCCCGAGGCCTTATCCTAATCGGAAGACATAACCGAACGACAAACAAATACGACAAAATTGAAATACAGGGCTCTGTATTGAGCTGTGCTTATAGAAATACGCACATATCGTACATGCGACAAAATGTATGCAATGACGTTGAGATATGATAATTACGGACACGGTTACTGCCTCGGTTAATGAATAGCCCCGCTGCTTGAGTAGATCGCATGCAATCGTAAAAGTTAAGTGACGTCGGGCGCGGTCAGTACCTGAATGGGTGACCAGTGACCACTAGTGGCGAACTAAGTGCGCGTTAATTCCATGCACGGAGCTTGTGTGCTTGCTTCGGAGGGCGTTAAGCCATCGTTACACTCCTCCACGTTCAAATCCGGGTAGAAGCAGCGTGGTGGAGTATGCTCCATGACTCACCCGGTTGTGAGGAGATACCCATGCTCAACAGTGGGACAAGAATTACAGCCAAATATGGTTTCCAGTTAAAGAAATTAGTTCACAACTTTTCCGCAACAGGGCGAAGTGTGAATACTCCGGATAGTGTAATGGAAATGACTATGGCTATTAGGTGTGTGCCTAACTCTGTCATGAATATAACACACTGCACACTAACTGAATTTGGTTACGCATGACCCTGTCTGGCTTCGATTACAGGTCTGTTTTAGAGTTGAATTCGAACACAACTACTAGAATGTAGAAATGCCGTTTTCAAATTTTATCATGCTTGTATCAAAGAATTGAAGCACGCATTGTCCCGCCGCGATCAAAAAAGTAGCAACGTCAGGCGCGGTCAGTGCCATCCAGGTACCGTGACCGCTAGTGGCGAACCAAATGCGCGCTTCCGTGCTTCGGAGGTCACGTTCAGTCGTCGACCCCGGTTGTTATTGATACGACAGCAGTCGTTAAACCTTTTTGAAGGTCCTAAGGCGGTTTGAAAACATCCGACACGGGTTCTCTAATAGGTCGTTTCTCCACCAAACCGCATTGCAGTAACGTGATGGGGAATGTTCCAGGCCTCTCTCTGTTGTGGGGAAAAAAGGGTTGCAGCCATGAAGGAATACTGAATGCTTGTCAACCAACAATAAGATTAAGGAGGCACTTATAAGAAGTTTCTATTTAGTTCCAATTAAAGAAAAACTACGAGTATTTATTTTGCAAATATTAATATTCTATTGAGAGAGTCCATTAGTTATCCTTGCCGACCGATTTTGTCGCCGATCGACTTGCCAATAGCACAAGGGGTAACGCTTTTGCCACTTCTATCACAGCTTAACTCTATAGGGTGGGTGCGTAAAATTTGATCACGCACCGAGGGGTGGCGGCTAGACAAAACAGACAGACACAGCCTTTATTACCAAACATATACCGTCTGCCTTCTCCCTCTCGCATGCTGCCTCTCTCTCTAGGCCCATTGTTCCCTAGTTCGATTGTAGTGATGTTTACGTTTCAACCAACTTTACGCACGGATAACCGTTACATAAGTGCCAGTTTATGACACGCTTTGCTATAGATTTTATATGCCAAGATGGTGTTACAGGATATCAGAAACGGGACATCTAAAATTAGCCTCCTTTAATTTCAAGATTACTTTTATTTTGGCGAGAACTTCTGTGTCAATTTTTTGTGATACATTATGATATCTACGAATATTTTTGTACTGAGTGTTGCCTTTTGTGTTCAAATTTCGATTGTACAAATGCTTTGTAATATTTTAAACTAACCCATATTCGTGCAAATAAACGTTTTTGTCTTTGTCTTAAAATTAAGAGCTAAGTGGTTACCCTAGCGGGGTTACACGGGGTACAAGGAAGCGTGGCCGCCACAGGTGGCGATCGATGCGGCGCGACGGCGCTCCTTCCTTGCATCGTGTACCTTTCCAAACAAAGAACTACTTTGCAGGTGGTACTTTGGGGTTGAAGAAGGGACAGTAGGTACAGCCGTTTGTTATCCTTGCCGCGTTGCCAATATTTGTCTAATTCGCTGTAAACCTTGTTTGTTGCTAATGTTGCAAACTAAAAAATGTGCTAATGTGCTATTAGACTCATCAATTTTTTCCGTTGCACCACCTTTCATTAAGTTTACAAAAAACTTCAACTTTAGATGCTTTTATCCACTCGAATAAATTTTATCTATCACTAGCTGACCCCGCAACCGGTTATCGAGCGTTAAAAATCGACTATTAAAAAATGGGGTTGTTGATAGAATGGTGAAAATTTAGGCTTGTATGAATTTTTTGATGCCACATTATTGAAAAATAAAAATAAAAAAAATTGTCCAAAAAATAAAATAAAAATATTAGGTGTGGACAACCCTTATCACTTAGTATTAGGGTATGAAAAAAACACGATTCTCAGACCTACTGAATATGCATATAAAATTTCATAAAAATCGGTCAAGCCGTTTTGGAGGAGTATGGTAACTAAAACTGTGACATGAGAATTTTATATATATAAGAATTTATTACAGAAGTAGGTAAGTAACTAACACGTGTTCTTGAGAGATAATCTAATTTATAGATGTATATTTTTTTATTTACTTTATTGTTGCTACCGTTACAAACTTAAGCCGTCGGTCCCGATAAATATCGATACGATGGCCGTCGTGAAACTCTGTCGGAGGCCCTTTGGGCGGTTAGAAAACATCCGACACTGATTGCCCACTAGCTCAATTGTTGGGAAAAACCAATCCGCATTGGAGCAGCGTGGTGGAGGCCTCTCCCTGTTGTGGGGAGATCCGTGCCCAACAGTGGGCCATAAAACGGTTGCAGCCCAAGCCAAGTCAGGTAATATAATGATTTTTAAAAGTTCTTTGTTCGCAGAGGTGAATGCAACACGGAACGGGAAGGCATATCGTCGCGCCGCATCGATCGCCACCTGTGGCGCCCATAAATACGGTAATCGTTAGTGGAGGCATTACAGTTTGCCTGGTACCCGCCTGGTCAGATAGAGAAAGAAGGATTTCATTGGTGATAAAGCCATGCCTTGCTCGGAAACTTTGTCACCACTTTTTTTACTTGAGGATACTCAGCGCAGACTGGCGTTGAACAATTGAACATGAGCAGCAGTTTCATTTCATTCGTTTAACGATGAAGCTGAATAAACAATTTATTTACCCCATAGGTAGGTAAGACGGCATACCAAAAACAACTAAAAAATCAATTGTTTTTTTTTCACGGTATTAGTTACGATTGCACGAAGGACTTGAATTTTAAAAAATATCTTAAGATTTCAAAATTTTAGATTTTAAATTGCTTTTTATGACGGCGAGTCGATACGACCATTTTAACAAACATACACACACCATTTGAATAATCGCAAATCGTAATTATTTTTGATCCCTTATTTTTTCTAACTCTTTCCATCCCATCCGTATGAACCTTATCCCTTCATTTTCCTTCCCTTCCCTTTATTTTATTTCTAGATTTTTCTCAAAAACAAAGATTTCTTTTAGTAATCTATGAGTGCGTAGTGCGCCACACCGCGCATATAAGATCTGTCTGCATTTTATTGCATTACCGATCCTATAAAAATCGCGCTTCTAAAGGTGGGTGGACACACGTAACAGTTAACGCGACAAAACTAAAAGATAGCAGACTTCTTATTATTTAATAAAAATCCACTAGAATTTTCAATATTCAGCCTGGACGCTGACAACATACCTATTATGTTTCCAACACACGCAACACGTGTTAACAACACAAAAGTTGTCATTTCTTCTTCGGTGGAGACCCAGCTCAACATTTCTTTGGTGGATACCCGATTGTTCACAAAAGTTTTTGAAATTTCCTTATGTAGCTAAAAGCTGAGTCTTCACCGAAGAAAAATTGCCAACTATTCTGAGGTCATTAGGTGTTGGTGACAAAAGTTTCTGTAATTAGCTGGATGTCCACCAAAGAAAAACTACCAACTTCTGTGTGTAGCGTTACGTGTACCTATAGCCACCGTAAGTCCAGACACATAAATAACTACTTACTTACACTCCTTTAATGTTTTCAGCGAGGAATAATGAATTACCACGACTCTTAATTACTTTCCAGGGAGCCAAGAAGCCAATGGATTTCGTCTAATCGGTTTTCTGAGAAAATGTTTTTTGAATTCATCGAGTTTCTTCTTCTTGATTCTTCTTTTGAACGACGAAAGTCAGGGGGCGTCCGGCGTAGCTACTAATATAAAATTTGAAACACAAATATCTACCAACCTTTATACATTACAATCTATATTTATAAGAATATAGGTATATATAGGTACGTTATCACTCTCTGAACCAGTTAATATTTCACAGGCAATCAGACGTAAACAAACAATTACCTACCGATGAATTTTAAAAAGGAAACACATTTTTTGAAAAACCCATCAGCCTGCGAAGGCAGTCATTTTAATCAACTATATAGCATAGATAGATAAGAATAATATTATACAATATTTGTTACAAACAACTCCCCAGACAAGCGTATATCCATGATTGATTTTAACTTTGATTTCCATCTGCTCATAGGCGTCTCAGCGTCAATATCGGTGGCGTGTGTAAACACCAGCAGTTTAACGATACAGATTTAAATTGAATTTGTTCGCAGCACTCGGTTAAAAGCTCCTCCCCACTGTGCGACACACGGTAGTAATGAAATTTCACACACAGATACGTCTCACATAGATACGTCTATATGTCTATCCAAAAGCTACCAAGACCCTAATCCTACTTAATAGGTATTTCTGCAATCAATTACATAACAAAGGAATTTTTTTATTCGTCTGTCTTTAACCATTTTTAACAGACTTTTTAGCAAAGGCGATATTACCATGATATTACATACTATAGAGCTGAATTGTACACGTACAATATCACTTTGACTTTGAACCATAGATTAAATCAAAACTTTGAACGAAATACACACAGCCATTGGTAAGAGAACTAATATTATTTAAAATATACTGTAATAGCGCCATCTCGTAAAGGCTAGGTGCCATTTACTCGGAATGGGACTGAATCAACACTATTTAGTTCTTGCTCCATTTCATAGATAGCGTTGTAACCGCTCTTAAACCATAAATTATAAAGACTAATTAATTTGTAACGCTTCTTTATAAAAAAAATTACATAGTTACATATTTAATTTTAAAATAATGCACTATTGGATATTTCAGCGCGTCTACTGAACCCCGAACGAATACGTATATTACCAGTAGGGAGTCTGCTGTACAATTTATGGGGTGATAAGGCTGGTGGAGCTCTAGCTGCCTTTACTAGTACTGGAGGGCTTTCTTGAGGAATGCAGCACGAATTGCTTCCCAACGGTGTCGCTTTATACAAAGCTCGACATGACTTGAACAGGTGACCACCGTTTGCTAGATGATTCATTTCTGGAATCAAATTAATAAATAAACAATATGAAAATGTTGACATAACTTGAATTATTTATTCTAAAAAATAAGTACAGAATATTTTCATAATTATAATCAATGGAATTGAGTGGAGTACCTATCTTGGCTGGGGTGGTATGGAGTGGTGGAATATTAACTGAAGAAAAGAATTAAACTTGTGCGAATTTAAAGTGCAAATTTAAAGAAACCTTTTCTATGCTCTAAAAATGTTATAAATTACAATGAAAAAATAAAATATTGTTTTGTCTGTGTAATAATACCTACTGACAACAAACGACAATAAAGTAAAAAAACATTGAATTTGGCTAAGTTTTTAATGATGGCCGAAACAGAGAATTTTATTGAAAAGTATTTTAGCGTTTATCCATCCCTACTGCACGTTATCCGCATTTAATAAAACTATCCATCGACATCCATTCAAGTCATGTTCAAGTACGCCGGGTGATATCGGATCAGTACTTGAGTTAGTTTAATAATAATTATAAATTATATGTTCAAAATATTTTGAATAACTTTCTCTCTATCATCTGTAGTTCTTTCCTGTTGATATATTCAATTTCTGTGGATATTGATAGGTAGCTAATGTCAGACTGATACTGACTGACTGTCAGTTTTTGACACAACGGATGGCGGTTGTAGTTCGACCAAACTTAATAAATTATAAATTAAACTTTTCACATTGATTGTAAAGTGTTTGCTGCTTTTAAAGTAAACAACAGTTGCATATATAGTTATACAACAAATGTTTGCATTGTTAAAATAATAACTGTAACATCTTGCAAAAATGTCGTTTGGCTTTGGAACGCCGTCCAGCGCTCCGGCGACTGGGTTAACTAGTGGTTTTAGTTTTGGCGCAAACAAGTAAGTAAAAGTTTTCAACAAAATCTAAAAAGTTATCGCTTTAACGTGTCAAAATCCGAAGAAACATTTACCAATTGCCAAAGTCAAAATTTTTGTTTGACGTTAAATATAATATAACCTCAATTTTTTTGTGATATTTTTCGTAAGGCCCTCGACGCCAGGTTTCGGATTAGGGGCGACATCCCAGCCGTCGACGGGGTTGTTCGGGACGCCTGCAACTTCGGCGCCCGCGTTCGGTACCGCCACGCCTGCGTTTGCATCGACTTCTACATTTGGTAAGTTTCGATCCCTAGATCTTGATCTTCAATATTAGCATCACCTCAGACACGTGTTTGCGCTTATCTATTGTCCTTTATTGCCTCCTGGTAGGCTAATGCGCCTGGTCATCAATTTGGTGACATCATATGTCTTGCCTTGAACTGCCAATTCTTATACACCATATCAATTATTTACTTATATTAATCATAAATTGCTAATGAAGCAGTTAATATAAGTAAACTGTCCACAACTTTATCTACATGACACCTAAGAATTCAACCCAGATAGTGATTAAAAGTATCCTATATGTTTATCCAGCGTATAATCTATCTGCATACCAAATTTTATCAAAATCTGTTCAGTAGTTTTTGTGTGAAAGTGTAACAAACATCCGTCCATAATTATAATATAAAAAGCACTAGTTATTTAAGATACAATTATTGTATGCCCGCATAGGTAGACTGTTCTTAACTTATTATAATTTTTGTAACATCTTACTCGTGTAACAGTCAACAATAAACACATTGTTTTCTTTTCTTTTCTTTTCTTTTCTTTTCTTCTTTTCCATCCTTACAAACTTTTGCATTTATAACAGTATAGTAGGTTTACAGTGATGAAGTATTTTTTGCTAACCCCATTTTTTGTTTCTGGTGACATTAATATGACAAGGTTTTGGCACATTAGTATTTATGAGGGTTTGTCTCTGCAGGTGCAACATCAACAGCGCCAGCCTTTGGCAGCACATTTGGGGTGGCTACTGCGGCTCCTGCTTTTGGGGCCACATCTACAGCACCCACCTTTGGCACAGCAACACCAGCATTTGGGGCAGCCTCCACTGCTCCCACGTTTGGGGCTAGTACTACACCAGCATTTGGGGCAGCTGCTACCCCTGCCTTTGGGACCACTTCTACTGCCCCCGCATTTGGGGCCACGTCAGCTGCCCCAGCCTTTGGGTCCACAACAACACCCGCTTTTGGGGCGACATCAACACCCGCATTTGGTAAGTTCCGCTCATTAACAATATCAGAAACATGTGGTAGAATATTTAAATAGAAAGTCTGACATATTTAAAAATGTTGAGTATCAGCTTTAAAGTAAGCCAATGAACATCTGAATGATTACCATATTACGAAAGACACTCTCAACAAGAATGTCTGAGCAATATTAGAGAATAAAATGTCTTTGGCAGTCATGTACATAGCTAGTGTGATTATGATTCCTGACATGGCCATTTGGCCAGTTATCATTACTTCAACGATTCTGCAGAGATGTAGGCCACGCTCTGTTACTAAGTTGATGTACGACTAACTCACATGCACCATGAGCCCTATAGTATATCTAAGGTTGGGATTTAATGTGTGAATGTATGTATACACACGAGTTGAATTCATATGAAGTTACGTCCTAACTGAGCGCGACCATACACTGTAGCAACTTGAGTCTACTCATCTACACTAATATAATATTATAAAGAGGAAAAATTTGTATTTGTGTGTGTCTGTATATGTTTGTAATGAATAAACTCAAAAACTACTATGCCAATTTCAAAAATTCTTTCACCATTGGAAAGCTACAATCAACCTAAGTGACATAGGCTATATTTATTGCGAGAAAAGATTAGGGATCCTTACTAAAACTTAAGTAACGTAACCCAAGGTGTAGAAGAAGTGTCCTAAACTTTGGATAGTACTTTGGAGCTAGTGCCAGATATGCACTGAATGGGGTAGCTTTTATTGGAGTAAATTGAACATTTTATTGTTAAACAGGGGCTACAACAACCCCAGCATTTGGCACAGCAGCTCCATCTTTTGGCTCAACTGGCCTCGGCACTGGAGGTCTCTCCTTTGGCACCGGGACAACCACTGCTGCATCTACAGGTATTCATTTTTAAATAAGTTGATTGTTTGGTTTCACTATAATTTCTTTGTAGTGTGAAACAAAGTCGCTTTCCAAATGTAACGTGCTTTTTTCGTCCTTGCGCTCGTTACGAATTTATTGTTTATTTTCGACACATTTCTATTTCATTCACCATAATTCATATTAACCTTAGTCTGTTGACATTGACATTTCTATATTTTTCTAAAGTGGTTTGTAGGTAGAAGTGAAATAAAAGTCATTTGAAATACCCGTTAATTTTTTTTTTATTAATTACATACGTAATATTATTTTATAGTTTAATAAACTTATTTTCTAAATTGTGGTGGATTCGAAAAATAAAATAAAAACATATTTTTAGAAATATTTATTTATTAAAATTAAATTATTTTTTTTATATAAAAATTGTAAGCATATTGCTTGACAGATTTCTAATCCTAATTTCTGATCGCATCCTTTACTGGGAGTAATGTCAAGTGCTAATTGACAGCCTTCACTTTTCTTTAAATTTTCACAATGTGAAGACCTTTTGTTTTGACTTGAATTTTTTATTTTTGTTAATCCGGCCTAATCAGGCCAGATTATTTATTTTAGTGGTTGTTTGAACCATAGGGAGAATGTGCCCTTTATGATTTATTATATTTAAGGGATATTTTAATCCCTAATTGTTTTCTTTTGTGGAGCGCGTCATCACGCGGTAAGAACTTTTATTTGCAACTTTTTCGTTTAATTACAAGTAAATAATATTTTCGATTTAGATTCTTATTTGAATTTTTATTGTTGCAGCTCCAAATTCGTATTCCAAATTCGTATTCCAAATTTATGCTCCAAAAATTTAATCCAAAAATATTACTCTCCTTGTATTTTTTTTATTCTTTGGAATCTTTATACATCTACTCCATGAGTATGATGGGAAACCTTTATTTATGCCGACGGAGGTGATGGGGTGACGTCTCCTCTGGACTGGTTATACTTTTCTTTCTGGGATATTCTTCACCTTTGGATGGAACCATATACTTATTCTTTTTGTTTGGAAATCTGTTAAGTACTACCATAACTGTAAGTCAAAACTTATTATTATTATACCTCTAAGCAGTTACAAGAAGTTAGGGTTTTCTTTTAAGTGCCTTGATATTTGTTTTATGTTGATGGTCAATATAGTACCTAACAAAATACTTTCTTTGTTTTCTTGTCAACTTCTCACACAGAACACCCTCATTGAGATTAGAAGTCCAACGGTCTAACCGACTTTAGCTATCTGGTGGAGTACGCTGCATCACAAGCACCTGCCTCTCTGGCGCCCGAAACTTTCCTTTTGTTTTTTTTTGTTTTATTTTTTTTTATTTGAGGGGCAGGGCCACTAACACCTGGCTACTGCGGTGGCTGCTCTGGCCTTATTTTTTTGTTATTTTTTTTGTTGTTTTTCCTTGAAAACACCTCGGACTTAAAATCTATACTACATTTGGCACCTGCGAACAGGGACTGATTTGTTCTGTCTGATTGATTTGTTCTGTGGGGACTTATTTGCTTTATTTTGTGAGTGCAGATTATTTGTACTGCACTAAATTTTATTGGACATTTTTTTTTGTGCTGAGGTGATAAGTTGACAAACTTATTCTTGTAACTGGTTTTGTATTATTTTTTAGAAACAAATAAACTGATAGGTTGTGTAACTTTATTTTGTTTCCCTTATTTTTGTTTTGACCTGTTCTATATTTGGTTATTTTGTTTTGCAAACTTGCAATTTTTGTTTTGTATCACATAGAAGTAATAAATACAAAGTTTCTATACAAAGTTTTGAACTTAGATTGTTGAGGTTGTGTATAAGTAAAGAATATAAATATTAGTTTTGTAATATTAATTACTGCCATTGAATTTATATTATAACAGTAAAGTTAAACTTACTTTATTAAGTTTAAAGTGTTTAATATTTAGTTTTTGCATTTTTAAGTTTAAAGTAGAAACAGTTAATAGTTTACAATATTAAAAGTAAATTTGAGTTCAGTGTTTTGTTGTTGATATTAACTTTACATAAAATTTTCTATTGTTTGAAAAGAAAAGTTATTGTTAAATTTTCTTAATTTTGTAATATTGTTCATCTTTAAAGTTCATCTTTATAGTTTGGTTATAACAGTTATTTGTAGTCATGGATGTTAATACTAAGGATAGTAGTCAATCTGATAAACAAAGTGATTTAGGGTTTGAGAACTTAATTGAAGTTGACAATGTAACGAATACACCACAATCACATGAAAATAAGCTTTTATCTTCTAGTGAAAATAACTTAAACCGCTCAGTTATTAACAACAACCACTATTATCAAAAACATTTTGATTTTTGCAAATTAAATTTAACATTTAACGGTCGTACTTGTCCTATTGAATTTTTGCGGAGACTTGAAGAGTTGAAACCGGTTAAAGGTTATAGTGATTATCAATGCTTTTTGGCTTTGCCAGTTCTTCTTTCAGATATTGCTTTGAAATGGTACAGAGGTAGGAGAGATACTATTTTAAATTGGGCACAGTTTAAGATTGAGTTTTTGGATTATTTTACACCTAGAAACTTTAATTTTCAATTGGAAACTACTATTAGGAATAGGAAACAGAAACCTGGTGAAACTTTACAGGAATTTATAATTGAAATCATGGATCTTTCAGCCAAATTGCGAACTCCATTGTTAGAATCTACTTTGTTGGACATTGTTAAACATAATATGCTACCTGAATATTCTTTTCATACTATTGGTCGTTGTATCGTTTCTTTAAACGAACTTATACAGTTAGGCAAGGAAATTGAATCATATAAACTTAATTCAAGTAATTCTTCTTTTATTAATTCAAAAGTTAAACAAGAGCCTAGTTTTTTAAAATCTAACAAAATTGTTTGTTTGAAATGTAAATTGTCTGGTCATACATATAAAGAATGTAGGAAATTTACAGGGGTTAAATGTTTTACTTGCGGTCAGCCCGATGTTTTGACAAAAGATTGTAAGAAGTGCAATCCTGGTAAGAGTGTTGCAGTTTTATTGGATAATTCCCATCCAAAAAACGAGTAAGGCTCCGTTGTAGCCAACTTTTTGATAAAAGTGATCGGTGTACAACGGGATATAAACAGGAATGTGCGAGTAAATTTAATGTTTTGTCTTCCAAAAATAATAATAGTATTGAAGCTCAAGTAGCTACTCTTTTCCACAGTTTAGATAGACGTCCTTATATGTCATTTTCGGTTAAAGGTCGTGAATTTTTAGGATTGTTGGACAGCGGTTCTCAAATTTGTGTTTTAGGCAATAATTCTCATCATGTTTTCGAGTCAATTGGTTTTGAAGTTCATAAATTAGCTTCTACTGCTACAACTGCTGATGGTAAGCAGCAGCAAATTATTGGTTTTATGGAATTACCTGTGAAGTGTGCTAAGCGTGTTAGGTTATGTAGATTTAATGTAATACCGTCAATAACAATTGATGTTATTCTTGGTATGGATTTTTGGATTAGTTTTGACATATTTTCTAAATTGAGTAAGGAGATTTCTTTTGTGAATTGTGAGGGTAAACCTTTCGAAATAGCTTCAATTGTACCTGCGTCAGGATTATCTTTCGATCAACGCCACCGTTTAGATAAAATTACTTCTTTATTTGAAAATATTTCATATGAACATAAAGGTTTAGGGAAAACGGATTTAGTTCAACATAAAATTGTTACTGTTGGAGAGCCTATTAAACAACGTTATTATCCATTGAGTCCAGCTAGATTAAAAGATTTAAATTTGGAAATTGATAAAATGTTAGCCGAGGGAATTATTCAACCTTCTAAATCGCCATGGAGTAGTCCTCTTGTTTTAGTGACGAAGAAGGATGGTTCTCTTCGTGTTTGTTTGGATTCACGTAAATTAAATTCTGTTACTGTTAAAGATTCATATCCACTTCCTTATATTTCTCGTATATTAGGAAATCTTAGAGATGCTCGTTATCTTTCATCTATTGATTTATCAAAAGCATTTTACCAAATTTTGTTGGAAGAAACGTCTAGAGAAAAGACAGCTTTCGTAGTTCCAGGCAGAGGCCTATTTGAATTCACAAGGATGCCATTTAGTGTGACAAATGCTCCAGCTGAATTACAACGGTTATCTGATAAGTTATTCGGACCAGAGTTTGACGATAAGTTGTTTTGTTTCCTGGATGATCTTATTTTGATTTCTAGAGATTTTGAAAGTCATTTAGCTCTTTTAGAAAAAGTTTATCAACGTTTAAAGGATTCAGGCTTAACTATTAACTTAACTAAATCGGAATTTTGTAAAGAAAAACTTAAATACTTAGGTTATGTTGTGGACAAAGATGGTCTTCATACTGATCCTGATAAATTAGAGGTAATCAAAAACTTTCCTACACCCAAATCTGTTAAAAATGTTCGTAGCTTTATTGGTATGTGTTCTTATTATAGGAGATTTATTCCCAATTTTTCTGATCATGTTGCTCCTTTGACAAAATTGACTAGTGGTAAAAGAAAAGCTAAAATTAAATTTGAGTGGAATGATGTTGCTGAAAAATCTTTTAATTATCTTAAACATGCTTTGATGACAGCACCTGTATTGCAGTGTCCTAATTTTGATAAACCATTTTCTATTCATTGTGATGCCAGCGGTTTTGCAGTTGGTAGTGTTTTGATGCAAAATGATGATGAAGGTCATGCTCATCCTATTGCTTATTTTTCTAAATTATTATCTAAAGCGGAACAAAATTATAGTGTTACTGAAAGAGAGTTATTAGCAGTTTTGTTATCTGTAGAACATTTTCGACCATATGTAGAAGGAACTGAATTTACTGTCGTTACTGATCATTCTAGTTTAAAATGGTTAATGAATTTAACAAATCCTTCTGGTAGATTAGCCAGGTGGGCAGCACGTTTGTCTCAATATAAATTTAAAGTAATTCATAAGAAAGGTAGTGTTCATAGTGTTCCAGATGCTTTGTCTAGAGTTGAGATTTCAGCTATTACTTTGTGTCCTGAAGATATTTATGATTCCTGGTATAAAAAGATATTTGAAGATTGTCAAAAACACCCTTCAAAATTTAAAACTTTTAAAGTAGAAAATGATACTTTGTATAAATTTGTTAAACCTAGATATTCATTAAATAGAAACTTAGCTTGGAAAATAGTTATTCCTAGAGAACATGTTTTAGATACTATTAGAAACAATCATGATGATTTAAATTCAGCTCATTTTGGTATTCATAAAACTCTTGAGAAATTAAAAACGCATTATTTTTGGCCTAAGATGTTTAAAGATGTTATAGAGTATATTAATAAATGTGATATTTGCAAAGCTTATAAACATTCTAATTCTGCTCCTGTTGGTTTAATGACTAATCCAAAATTAGTTAACCATCCAATGACAATGTTGTCTATAGATATTATTGGACCTTTACCTAAATCCTATTCAGGTCATGTTAATATTTTATCCGTGGTAGATGTTTTCACTAAATTTTGTTGGATATTTCCTCTTTATCAAGCGACAACAAACGCTATTATAAAATTATTAGAGAAAGAGATATTTTTAAAATTTGGTTGTCCTAAAATAATAATTTGTGATAATGGTAGACAATTTACATCTAAAATGTTCAAAGATTTCATTAAAGCTTATAATATTCCTAAATTATTTTACAATACATTGTATACTCCTCAAAATAATCCAGTAGAAAGGTTCAACAAGACAATTGAGACTTGTATAGCATGTTATGTAGATACAGATCATAGAACTTGGTCGAGGGTTTTGCCTCATATTCAAGCTGCTATTAATGGCACTATTAATTTAGTTACACACCTAATTTTCTTATGTTTGGTAGAGAGATTTATTTAGATGGTTCCTTATATAAATTTAGTTCTTTTTCTGATCCATCAGAGATCATTATTAGTAGTCGTTCAGAATATTCCCAGCTTCTTTCTAATTTGGAAGATATTTTTGCTAAGACTGTTGCAAATTTAGCGAAGTCTTATAAGAAAAATGCTTTTTATTATAATTCTAGAAGAAAAGTCATTTCTTATGATGTTGGAGATATTGTATGGAGGAGAAACTTTGTACAATCCAACGCTCCTCATTTTTTCTCTGCTAAATTAGCACCTAAATTTGTTAAATGTAAAATTGTTGAAAAGATTTCGGATAATGTTTACTTGTTAAAAGATTTGAATAAAAATACTTCTGGCAGATTTCATGTTAAAGATATTCTTAAAATCTAGGCCTTATTTTTGGAAATGTCTAAATTTATTGAGTATTCTTGTTAGTGTTTGTTTTATTTTCCTAGGTCAATTAAGGGTTTTGAATGTTGATGTATGTAGATGTTTGTAAGGACCCTAGTTGTTAGATGATGTATGCTGATATGATGTATGACAGGGGCCTTGGTAAATAAATTATTCTTGTTTTAACACATATTCATGGTATATCATCTTTGGCCATGTATATTCGAATTTCTTTTGGGACAATATCAAAATTTGTGAGAAAAATAGGAAGCCAACAACATTATAAGGACTCCTTAGTTTTGTTTTTGCATACCTACTTGGTGTGACTCTTTTTTTGTTTGTTTGCTGTGTGAAACACTTTCGTGTGACATACTTCTTTGTTGTACTTTGTACATTTTGTTTGTTTTGTGTTGAGTATAGTTTTGTTTGTTGTTTTTTTTGTGATGTGCGTACTCTTGTTTGTTGGTTAGTAGGAGTTTTTTTTTGTGTTAGTTTAGGTATCATAGACTTAAGATCCTGGACATGACATTTGCGCACACCCTTTTACCTCAGCATTCCTATATGCTGAGTGTGACTTTTGGTGCTTTTGCACACTTTTTTTTGATGCCCAACCAATTTGTTTTACTGCGTTCAGTTCGCTCTCACAAAGCTTTCCGCTTTTGTGTTAGCCGGTTGCATACTGGACCAGTAATTTTTTTTTCCTCTTTTGGGACTTTTTTATTAGCACTCTGTTGCTATCTTTGTGGTACTTGTTGCCAACTTTTGTTTTGGTATTTTTTTTTACTGAGTCTAGTTCACTATACAAGGTTATTATACCCATTGTATTAGTCGGTTGCATACTAGTCCAGTAGCTTTTTGTGGTACTCTGCTACCAGCTTTTGTTGTTTTCTGAGTTTAGTTTGCTAACACAAGGTTTTTATACCCATTGTGTTAGTCAGGTGCATACTAAGCCAGGAAATTTTGTTTTGTTTGGGTTTATCCCAGTCTTTGGTTATAAGATTACTTAATCTTATTAGTTTTGTCCTGCATAGGATGTTTGTCTTTTGTGTGTTCTTTCTTAGGAAAAACACAACTTTTTTTGCTTTGCTTAGTTTGTCGTTGCATGACCATTGAGTCCAATGCATCGATCAGGTGCATACCAGCCAAGCAATTTTGTTTTCTTTAGTTAGTTTTGTTAGTATTATTTTGGTACTTAGTCTTAAATACTTACATACTTACTAGTATTGGGAATGGTTCGTCAATGTGATTCCTTTGTGTTTCCATTGTACCGGTTGCATACCAGACCTGATGGTAGTAGTACTGAGTATTTCTTTGTTGTTTATTTATTTATTTGTTTGTTTGGTTGTTGGAAGATGTTAGATGTTTGTTTGTACAACTTTTGTTGTATATTTTTGTTTTGTTGGGTACATATTTTGTTTAGGTAACATTTATTGGTTTCATATCTTAAAAAAAATCCAGAACCTTCAGTTCTGAATTTTTTTTTCTCCAGAAAAGGGGGAAATGTAACGTGCTTTTTTCGTCCTTGCGCTCGTTACGAATTTATTGTTTATTTTCGACACATTTCTATTTCATTCACCATAATTCATATTAACCTTAGTCTGTTGACATTGACATTTCTATATTTTTCTAAAGTGGTTTGTAGGTAGAAGTGAAATAAAAGTCATTTGAAATACCCGTTAATTTTTTTTTTATTAATTACATACGTAATATTATTTTATAGTTTAATAAACTTATTTTCTAAATTGTGGTGGATTCGAAAAATAAAATAAAAACATATTTTTAGAAATATTTATTTATTAAAATTAAATTATTTTTTTTATATAAAAATTGTAAGCATATTGCTTGACAGATTTCTAATCCTAATTTCTGATCGCATCCTTTACTGGGAGTAATGTCAAGTGCTAATTGACAGCCTTCACTTTTCTTTAAATTTTCACAATGTGAAGACCTTTTGTTTTGACTTGAATTTTTTATTTTTGTTAATCCGGCCTAATCAGGCCAGATTATTTATTTTAGTGGTTGTTTGAACCATAGGGAGAATGTGCCCTTTATGATTTATTATATTTAAGGGATATTTTAATCCCTAATTGTTTTCTTTTGTGGAGCGCGTCATCACGCGGTAAGAACTTTTATTTGCAACTTTTTCGTTTAATTACAAGTAAATAATATTTTCGATTTAGATTCTTATTTGAATTTTTATTGTTGCAGCTCCAAATTCGTATTCCAAATTCGTATTCCAAATTTATGCTCCAAAAATTTAATCCAAAAATATTACTCTCCTTGTATTTTTTTTATTCTTTGGAATCTTTATACATCTACTCCATGAGTATGATGGGAAACCTTTATTTATGCCGACGGAGGTGATGGGGTGACGTCTCCTCTGGACTGGTTATACTTTTCTTTCTGGGATATTCTTCACCTTTGGATGGAACCATATACTTATTCTTTTTGTTTGGAAATCTGTTAAGTACTACCATAACTGTAAGTCAAAACTTATTATTATTATACCTCTAAGCAGTTACAAGAAGTTAGGGTTTTCTTTTAAGTGCCTTGATATTTGTTTTATGTTGATGGTCAATATAGTACCTAACAAAATACTTTCTTTGTTTTCTTGTCAACTTCTCACACAGAACACCCTCATTGAGATTAGAAGTCCAACGGTCTAACCGACTTTAGCTATCTGGTGGAGTACGCTGCATCACAAGCACCTGCCTCTCTGGCGCCCGAAACTTTCCTTTTGTTTTTTTTTGTTTTATTTTTTTTTATTTGAGGGGCAGGGCCACTAACACCTGGCTACTGCGGTGGCTGCTCTGGCCTTATTTTTTTGTTATTTTTTTTGTTGTTTTTCCTTGAAAACACCTCGGACTTAAAATCTATACTACACACTGTATATGATTAGAACTTTTACTTGTGAACTCCGGTATTATCTGATGAGGTCACACATGAATGTGTTGGTACTCATAAAGACTGAAATGTTCACCTGATATAAAGTATCTCTGGTAACCCACACCTCCCTAACACAAAGACAAGGAATGTAGAAAAATAATAAAAATAGCATGGCACACAAAGAATAAGTTTGTTTTGCGATCTCAGTTTCACAATTGATATTAAGAAAGTATCATCTATCTCTAACTTTACTCACAGTAAACCCAAACCTGTTCCAGGTTTAACATTTGGTGCGCCGGCAACCACTACTAGCACTGGTTTGGGTGGCCTCGGTGGTTTCGGTTTCGGTGCAACCACGACCACAACCCAGAGTGCTACTAACCAGTGGGGGTTGGGCTCCACCGGTACTGCAACTACTTCAACTAGTTTATTTGGTAAGCTGTAGAATAAGCTGTAGTTAAGACTAGGCTGTGCCTGTGGAGAAGGTAAAAAGTATCCTTTATGTTAATCTGAGTTATAAGGTACAGGTACTTTTTTTCAATTCAATTCATTCTAATCCAACTTATGCGAATGAAATTAAATAATTTATTAGTATTTCTTAGCCTGTATCAAAAGAAAAAGAAATGTGATCTGCAAACCTTATGAAACATTGTGATTTTTTCAATGATTTTAAATTTAATTAGTGGTAGAATAGCTAGATAGGACCTAACAAAGAATAAGTTTAATCCTGTTGTAGTTACAGGTTGTTAGATTTTTGTCATAATTTTTGCTGTCTTACAGAACAGAAATGTACCCAAATCCTAATACTCTCGGCATTGGCATACCTATTACGCAGACATTTCAAATGCTGCCATCCACCAATATTCAAAGTAGCCCCTATAATGTGTTTCAACGGACGGAAAATCCTAAACCACAGGAATATACTCTTAGAAGCGCAACAAGGGATTGCTATAAAATAATCACACCAACTATTGGTGAGGTTTTGAGAGATTTTGTGTAGTTTATTGATTGGGATATGTAGACTGGCTGTAACCGTTTTGTGGCCCACTGTTGGGCACTGATCTCCCCACAACAGGAGGAGGCCTAGACTCTAGAGCATACTCTGCCATGCTGTTCCAATGTAGAATGGTGGAGAAACGGGCAAACGACCAACGTCCCTCCGGTTTTTAACAAGGTTTAGCGATTGCTGTCGTCGTGGTCGATAACAACCGGGACCGACGGCTAACGTGCCCTCCGAAGTACGGAACAACGAATTTAATTCGCCACTAGTGGTCACCCATTCAGGTACTGACTGCGCCTGACGATACTTTCTCGATCGCTAGCCCAGCTCCTTAGGCCTTCATATTTAGACTATACAATATCGTTTTTGTATTGCGAGAAAACCTGCATGATTGAGAGTCCCCTGAACCCTGAGATACTTTCTTTGAGGCAATAGATAAGACAATAATTATGTCTATATTTGAAATTTCATCTGGGTTTCTATGGACAGAGACAAGCTATCAGGTGGCCTGTTTGCTTAAAAATTATAAACAAAGTACATTAAGAAAGATTGAAACAATTTCTTGGATTACAGGAGCTAAGTTAGACACCACAAGTGTAACAGGCACACAGCCGTCTGTATCAGGTATTTTGTTAATTGTATCATGAATGTGGGTTAATTACTAATCATATTCACCGTATGGTCTCTGAGCCAGGCGTAAATTTCGTCAATAAACTCCTTGTGGCTGATAACTCCTAGAATGTTTAAGTGAGTAGAGCTCCTTGTTGGGGGGCAACCACTGCTCAACCCGAGCAGTGTTAGCCTCCAAAGTATGTTGAAAAAAATATTTTAGTATATAGCCAGCTGACGTTTTTTTTATTTACAGTAATATAATTATATAAAGCCACATCTGACATATTTTCAAATTCAAAATTTGTCATAATTATTTGTATAACCAGTTGACATAGACAGACATAAAGTGGTGGATTATCCACTTTGTAATCGGCGGACTTTTTGTTACTATGTTGACCAAGATATAACTTAAAAACATACCAGTCTTCTTGGTTCTCCTTTCTTAAGCATTCTTCAAATTATTGGCCGTGAGGAAATTGATCACGAAAACCTGTCGTCGGCTTACGTACCAGTATTTTGTCTTGGAAAGTATGGTACTCGTATAAAGTAGCAGACAGTACTAATAACAATAAATGTTAACATATGCAAAGTATGAAGTAGTACAAACTATTAAGTTGAATAGTCTTAAAATTATTATTGATGCATTATATAATATAAAAACATTGAACTTTTTTTTAATTTGTATATTTCAGAGAACTTCTTATACTAATACTTATAAACTAAGACTATAACTAAGTCATTTTTAATTTAAAAACTCATAATAATACGGGGCACCGTAAACATACATACAGCCATCTTAAAAATGTGTAATGATACTCGTAAAGCACTTAATAAAACATAATCATATTAATTAATCATAAATTTTAATCTTACATTCCACCAATTATGCTCTATTGTTGTATCATTTGTGATTGTAACTTTGTTTAGTAAGTGGGTATATAAGTATAATGTGATCCATATAATATAATACAGTAATTTTGAATTTACATAATAATATTTTCTCGACAGCTACACCTAGTCTGGGATTGGGTGGTGTGGCGCCGACTAGCGGTGCAGCGACCACAACTACTGATGGAAAAAGTATGTATCCATCTAAATTTTTTTTATGTTTCCACATATTTTTAGACAGGTAGCTTTTATTACAAAAAAAAACATAGGACGATCAAGATGCTTTTATCTCATATGTCAAACTGTGATAAGTAGTTTAGTAGTAATTAGGGAACAAACTAATATACATACAAACATACCCATCAAACACAGCCCTAATTTTTGCTTCACTGTTAGTAAATGTATCCAGCGAAGTTAACATAAGGCTCTCAAGTTTTAGATTCCCTCGAAGATGTTTCATGACACAGAAAACTCACATACTTACGTACTTTACCTGTTTATAATATTAGTGGAGGTAATCTCATATTAAAATTATTTACAGGTGAGCCACCAAAGCAAACGAAGTTGCCAAATGAAATTCAAACCACGGTTGATTCATTCAAGGAGTTTGTTAAGAAACAAAAGTCAATAAGCTCAGATATAATGCGTGCATCAGTTAAACCTTTGTACAAGGTAAGAAAATTATACTATTCAATCTACTTAAAAAGACAATGTGGACACAAATAATAAACTTTTATAATAAGTTTACCGTCTGACTGGTTTTTCATAACTCAGCATTTTTTTTACTGGCAACTGCTCGAACATTGTCATATATTTGAGCCAATCAGCCTGAAAAAAATTTATATTGACAACGCTATAGAAACAGATATTGGTATGGTCGTTAATGTAACGCCGTCGTACTCAAAAGAAAGTACAGCACAGGAACAGGTGTATCTTACAGGGGCTTCAGTTTATTTAACAGTATCGTGTCGCATTGCAGGTGAGTCGCGAGGCGGAGACCACGCTGCGCGAGACGTTGGCGCTGCGGGCGGAGACGTCGCGAGCCCGCGCCCACTCCAAGCGTCTGCGCGCCGCCGCCGCCGCCGCCCTCGCCGCCGCAGACTCCGCCGCGCGCGACCCGCCAGGTATACCCTCCGTTAATAAATGGTTTTTGAACTGATAACTTCTTGTGGGAGGGTAAACCATAGAGGAATTATACTTGTGTAGGGACGACATACGGCTGCCTGTAAGTGGAAAAGTCCGACACTTAGAAAGAGATATAAGATTATGGTACCCTATCTTTCTCTACTAATCCATGCGCATTAAAGAACTTAGTGCATTCGCACGCTTCACGCATGCGCATTAAAAAATTTCAATACCTAAAATAGTTTCTGCACATGCGCGGGAAGAGACAGAGAAGGTACCGCAATCTTCTCTCTCTTTTTAACCGAAGGACAGTTGGAAGCCTGGCTTCCCTGCTCTAGTATAATACCTCTATGGGGTAAACCGCTTCGTAACGTAACTTGTTACGGCGCCACTCTATCTGGAAACAATGGAAGCTGTCAAAAGAAAACATTCATAAATATAATAAGTGTATTTTGTTATAGAAAAAAGCTTATTATAATTTGGTGATTTTGAATTCGGCATTGCGATTAGTATTAAATATCGTATCTTTTCTTACAGAGAAACTCGATTGTGTTTTAATTTAACTGTTGTCCTACTCACCAAGAAAACACATCTTATAAGTTTTCACTTCTGCCGGCACTCCCGGAGTGCAACCCGTTTTCTTATTGACCATGCCCTGTTTATTTGGGTCAAGTTTAAAAAATGAATTTTTGGTACACACATTTAGTTTTGATGACAATACAATTTAATAAATCCTATATAAAAATCCTGTAAATCCAAGATGGCCGCAGCTACAAAATGGCGGCTTCTGGGCTATCACTGCTTGCTATAGTAACAACTAACATAGGTTATTCCAAACTCCTGCCGGCTAAATCTAGCCCCAGTACTATAGTTGTTGAGACACACAAACGTTTAGTTGTTGGAGACCTTGGGTTGTTAAAGTATCTAACAGGCATGTAAGTTCTTGCATTTCGAAGTATTGTTACAACAATACCAGTATAGGTTTTTTTGCTTCCAATTTTTTACTTGAAAATCCTTGAAAAATATCATTTGTTTCAGGCATAGAACTGGAGGGCTCGTCGCCGCCCGTCTACGTGAAGGACCTAATATCCGAATTGGAGGAACAGCTCATCACATTCAGAAGGCAAATGGATGTCGCAGATAAGCAGATGCAATCGTCGCCTAAACTTCTCACAGAGCAAGGTAATTTTTTAATGTACAATCGACAAAATGATACCTTGACCCACCGTAAACTTATTTTGCTACAATCATTCTAAATGAATTAGGTCGAAATTCGCGTAAATATTCCTTCCGCTGGAAACAACATTGTTATTGTTTTATAATCTTGACAGTTAACATCAACATTGAAATAAGAAATAGTAGAATGGCTATATGTAAAGTTCAACTGAGCACAATGAGGAACGTCAGTAGGTTCGCAGAATCACTTGAAACTTCGTAAGAATGGTGCCTAAGTGTTACGAAATACATCTGTTTTTGTTTCATTCAAAAATTCGAAATAGTTTTAAAGATATAGACATTTGAAGTTGAACAAAAATTCAAATGTCCGTGAAAGCGCGCGCTTTGCATGTGACGTAGCTAGGCTACTAGCGGGTGCCCACCTGCACCTCGCGGTGCCTCGCGCGCTTGCCAGTTCGCCACGAACACGTACTGACTGACTGATACCTACCGTGAGTAGGTAACGAGTTCGTCTCCCGACCGATTTTAGTAGTAAGGTATTCAATTTTAAACATGGAAGAAGGCTTTCAAAAAGGACAAACAAATAACTTGCCTAGAGTTGACGGTTTAATGGTGGTTCGATATTTATCGAATAATGCTGATTTCGTTGCCGCTGAAATGCGAGGAGTAAAAATAAGTATAAATCCAATTTGTATATCACGTGATATTTATTTATTTTTTCCCATTTCACGCGTCACAATAATACTGTATGAGCAAATAGGTACGTAAGTAAGTTTGTAGGTAAGTTATGTTCGAAACATAGTTAAGCACTGTACCTACTAAGTACTATGGTACCTCCCAAACTCTTTTCTCTAACAAAATGTAACCTAGTAACGATATGTATTAACACAAGATTTGACACCTATATTTACGATCTTATAAATTGTATTTTGGAACTTTGTCAGGGGTTCTAAACATTTCATAGAATAGTATAATTTTTTTAATCTGTGTTAAATTTAAGTAAACTACTTACCTATTTATTTATTTTTTTAGATCAGCGAGAGATAGTTATATATTAGTTATATATATACTAAGGCTCAAGCTCAGTCTAATATGTGGTTCGAGATGCGTTACGGGCGCATTACGGCTTCAAAAATGCACGAAGCATCACAGTGCAAAACAAAGGACGGCTCCCTAGTAGAAACTGTATTTGGAGCCTTAAAATTTAAGGAAACTGCAGCTATCAAGCGAGGGAAAATACTAGAGAGTGATGTTAGTAAAGTAGTTTCTGAAGTAAAAAAAATAAAAATTGAACAGAGTATATTTTTTAAATTTCAAATCACGAGCACCATCAAACTCCCAAGTTTCGATTACTGGTAAATATTCAACCATTTTTTTTTGCTGAGGGCAATACTCCCCGGAAACTCTTGGCACGGCACATTGCTATACATTCATGATTTTCAATACATAATATCATCAGGAATACGTCGATTTCCGAATTTAAATTTGTATTTTTAGGTATCTTTACCTTGCATACTTTTGTAGTAAAACATGCATTACTTACTAAAGGTTTAGAACCTCAGGAACGTTTACTTTTACTTAAGTAAAAATTTTTTTTTACTTACCGCTAAGCCAAATATTGAAATGCAATACCAAAGGTTTCAAACCCCTGACATAACCTATTAAAACATTACCTATGCGTATATTTTCTCACGTCATGTATCTACAAAATAAATATAACATGAATACCTATTACTTACATCAAAGTAATCTTCACAACAATAAACACCACTTTTGATGCTGGGCGGATTATCTCTTTTAATAGCTCGCATCCATTTTTTTCGCATTTTGAGCTCAAATGGCACTTTGAAAAACAACTTTTCTGGCGATCTGACTGTTGTCGACACACATTTCGGGACTATACACCATTTGTAAGTCTTTGAATTTGACATAATTATCTGTTGTTGTACCGTAATTGTTATTTTAAAGAAAAAATGCGTAGGAGCAGCGTGTCGCGTGCGTGCCGCGGCCGACGAACAGCAGGAACGGCAACAGGAACAGGGCAACAGCTGAGCGAGTCGGGGGCAGGCGGTGCGGCGCGAAGCGATTCATACCTTATGACGTCACACAAGCGAGTGCGGTCGAGCGCTTCTAGGCTATTTAAGCCTACTTTATAACATTAATATCTCGAAAACTACTTATCGTATCGAAGTAATTCTTTCGATGACTTTTATCTTATTTTATAGACTGTATGATAGAATAAAAAGTAAAAAACACTGTTGTTCTTCATTCTGTCACTCTCATCGCGACTAAGCGTGAGAGTGACAGAATGAGTTTGGAGCGTAAACGCCGCTACTAGCCGTAGTGGATTAAGAACCAATATGTTATTATTTCTACTACTTCATTCTTTTTTCTATGGTCTACTACTAATAACTACAATTCACTCAAAATGACAAAATCTGATTGGCATCAGACTTTTTGACATAAAAATAATTTTAATATCAAAAACGTCCTAAGTGCAACACGCATGCTTGAGAAGGAAGGGAATTGATGTCATTCTAAAATTCAAACAAAATCCGATAAGCCGTTTCCACCAGAGCTGTGCTAAGCGAGGCTAGGTAAATGAAGCAATTCTATTGGTTGTTCAAGAACGCATCCCTCGCTACGCATCCTCGCACATCTCCGGTGGAAACGCAGCCTAAGGGTACCAGCTTCAGGTGGTGAACACTGAACACTGAACACTGTCGTCTGTTACAGAGCTGACGCTGGGCATCCGGCGCATGCACGAGTCGCTGGTGGCGCTGGCGGGGCGGCTGCAGGGCGTGCACGCGCAGGTGCAGGCGCAGAAGGAGCAGTACCTCAACCTCAGGAAGTACGTGCTGAAGGACCCCACCGACGTCTTCGATGAGCCCGCGCGTCAGTACCCCACTATATTCACGATAATGTAGCTCTAAGTATCATTCTTTTCTTATTCTTAACTTTTTCATCTTTTTAAAATATACACATATAGCTTCGACTAGTCATTGGCTGAACAATACTTAATCTGTGGGCTGAACGTGAATGCGCCATCGTCGTAACCAGAAGAAGAAGAATAAATGTCATTTTTGTCTACCTATGTGTGGGTGTATGTATTGTGTGTAAAAAACGTATGGTTTGTGCTTGCTATGTTTTTTTCATTAATTTCGTGTATGTCTAGTGCATTTTAATTAAAATTATTGACTGTCTGCACTAACTAACCAAAAAAAACAAAAATTATAAAATCGGTTGAGATACGAAAGAGAAAATTGATCTGAACTGATTAGCCTTCGCCTATTAATATTATAATTATGATGATGATATTCTAGACTGTGCCCGCGGCTTAGTCTGCTTAGATTTGAGAACTTGGTCCAGGGAGGAATAATAAAAAAGAAATTTATGTAGATAGTAATAAAGTCCCGGTTGTTATCAATTAGATAGATAACTTGGATGGTTTGAAAACATCCAACATGGGTTGTTCACTCACTAACACGAGGTCTACAGCGAGTAGAGTGATGGAATATGCCTTCACTTGTTGTGGTGATAGACCTGTGCCAAATATAAAAGGGTTGCAGTTACTACCTCACCCACTATACTATACATACACCCTATGAAACAATCAATGAGCAACAAATTTAATCACAATTTTCATTTCAAAAAAAAACATGCTCATTCTTGACATCGGTTTTGTACAGTTTTCATTGTTGAGTGAAAGAGTTGCCTAGTATTGTGGAGCTAGTGCAACGACATATTCGTCACTGATATGTCACATATTACAATCAGGGCGCTTTCGCATATGTGTTAGTAGTAGGATTTTTTCCTTTTCAAATCATAATTTTAACTTTGATTGCAGCAAACACTAGTCTGGATCAGATACTACGCGACGCGGAAGGAACGAGAAAGAAGAGTAAAACAAATCACATCAGCGAAATCAGCATGGGAAATTCTGTACTGTCTGGTAAGATTAGCTCAATTATTACTCTCTTGATGGTGCACTATCCTACTAATGTTGGTGGTTTGATCCCCAGTAAGGATGAATACTTGTGTGATATGTATATTATACAATTTGTCTGTGAATTTAAAGCCCACTCAGTGATAGCCCAGTGGGTCTAACTGTATCTAAAAAGCCTTAAGTTTTAACGGTTTCGTGTTTCCAATAACAGGTGGGCTTCAACATCTAGCTGGCCCAACACCGTTCACACACCTGGGCAGTCTGTCTCCCTACCCAGCTATTGATGCGACAGGTTAGTAATTACATACTAAAAATATATTTTTTGCTAAATAACTTGTGCGCAAACAAGAGTCTTTAATAAAAAAATAGTTCTTTAGTAAAAAAATCTTTAAAAATTAGTAGCTTTAAACTAATATACCCACACGAGGATGTCTTGATACCTGGGTGTCATGAACACACAAGACAACAACACAAACACTCAGACCAGAAACAGAAATTCAAACTTATCATTTTAATCTTTGCTCTTTTGGGAACGCACCCAGGTCCCTAACATTCAGCACACTGGTGTCTTAACCAATGCTACCTATCAACTTCAGACTTCTATTGTTTCAAAAACTTATGTTCGTTAATATTTAAGACCCAAGTGACGCAGTGGTTAAGACACTGATGCGCTAAGCGAAGGGCCCTGGGTTCGAGTCCCACCAGAGCAGACATTTGAATGATGAATTTTAGTTTCTGTTTCTGGTCTGGTTGTGTTTTGACCTTGGCTCGCGTTTGTGCCCGCGTCCATGGCGTCCACGACAGCCAATCCTAGTATGGGCCTATGAGAGTGAAGTGTTATTTTTATTTCTCTCAGGTTCGAACTGGCAACCGCAGCCGCAGCCCACAGCCAACACTTCCCTGAACCTCAGCGGGTTTGGAACACAGGCACAGACGGAGAACTCCTCCTTTCAGCTCCAGAAGCCTCCGGGAAAACGTGGGAAGCAATGATATTGGCGATAATGTGACTCTTGTCACATTTATGGACGCTTTCAGTGAATTATGTTGTTGATGAACTGATTTATTGATGAACTTTGAAGCTTTGAATTCTTAGAATAAGTTTAGGATTTAAATTTGTGAGTATGGCATTATAAGATCAGCTAAGGCAGTGCCTATATATGTTTAATAATAACATATTTACTACTTGTCAGTCACACACTGCAGGCCCGAGTCATAGTGAATGATTATATAGGCCTTAGTCCACCACTCTGGCCTTAGTCCTTAGTCCACCATCATTTGGTGGACTTTACATGGCTCTTACAATTCGCAGGTCATGCATCCGCAACATATTTTTCTATCACTGTTACAGCATCTGACATTTAATTTTGTAGGATTTAAAAATTGCATATTAGAATTATTCTAATGTTATAAATGTGAATATTAGTAAGGATGGATGATTGAATGTAAACTATGTAATGAATCAATAGCTGAATAGATTTGGATAAAATTTGATACATTTATGGACTACACCCAACAAAAAGGAGTCTGAAGTTATGGAGGATGGAGTTATAGATAGTTACAAAAAATGTTTAATGTAATTAAAGAATTTATTAATCATTCAAGAAAATAATTTATTTTTTAATTTCTATGGGAATATTCTTAAATTTTGAAACCTCCTGTTTATTCCCAAAACCAAGTTTTGTCTGGGACTTTGTTCACACACACTTTATTATACTATACAGAGAGAAATCAAAATGTTCTATAAGTTCATCTAGATTATAAACTACATGTGGTCTATGCAACATTTTGATGTTACACTTTATTATTTTAATTAAACAATTAATACAATCTTAATTGTTTAACTTGTTTTTTACAAAGGTAGATTGTATATACTGTATAATTATACAATCTACCTTCGTTATTGATTTGCCCAAAACTCCTTTGTTTATGTCACAGTTAAAAAAAGTTTTTAGATAGAATGTGTTTTCCCTAGTTAGAACTAGTTTTTACGAAATGCTTTTGTTTAAACTAGAAATAAATAGTCAAAACTAAAATTTACCACTGATATATTTGATAATTTGGGATTGAAAACAAGACAGAATGTCTTCAATGGGTTAGGTTAGGTTATGTTATGTTAGGTTATTTTTTTCCTGAGCGAAACGAGGGTCAGTCATAGAAGTCTTAATTTAACACAGCACCCTTCAATGGGTTAGGTTAGGTAAAAATTTTTTTCCAAGCGAAGCGGAGCAAGGGTTAGTGACAGAAGTCTAAATTTAACACAGAAATCCCTTCAACTATGAACTTTTGAGAATAGTTTTAACTGACTTGCTTCAGAAAAACGCTTTTTGTATAATAGGAACAAGTTTTAACTGATATTCAATTTTGAGCATTAGTTAATTCTAGGTTTAACAAAGGCATTTAGTAAAAACTAGTTCTCTAAGAAAAATCCGTTCTATCCAAAAAATGGTTTTAATTGTAACATATACAATTCCTAATTATTGTATTAAAGTTTGTACAAAGTTTATACTGAATAAACATTATTTTCAATACAGAAAAGACTTGCTAATTCAACCATTTTTTTAAAAAATCATCAGCCGAGTAAATAAACAAAAATTTGTTGAGATGACCTTTGAGTTTCCTGTCCATCCTGTCACTGTTGCAGAGCACCACACACTCATGCTTTGACACCATCGATGATGTTATAGAATTAGATCCTTAGTTCTTCCATGGTCTTTCCAACTAACACTTAATTTGTGGGTCTGATTTAGGTTTACAAAGATATGTCGTAATCGTAATTCTATAATAAAGCATTTTTGGGACACACTGTATAACATTTTTGATATTACCTATATTAAAAACTTTAATTTTCACAAATTTACAACAGAACAAATTTTGAACAGAGCTTTAAATGAAGAACCCTGAACATCAACGTCTGCTGATCTTTCTGGATGAACTAGTACTTTCTGGAGCATTAGCACATTACGTCATAGCATGTGCCGCGCTGCCGCAAAGACAACGTAAATTCATTAAATACATCCTACGAATAATAAAACTATAGAAATGTCGGGTTATTTTAAAAGGAAAGGTTATTTTTTATTTCCTGAAAAAAAACCATTAATACTTGCTCAAAATTATGGTCTGATTTCATGGTTTAAGTTTTCGTATAGCTGCCCTTACACCCTGTTTACAGTAGTATTGATTAAGTTTAATTTTCATATTTTCATCTCATGTACTAACTTATAAATAGCATTTATTGTAGTAATAAAGTCACTTAATAAAAAAACGAAAAAACAAATTTCTTGAATTTATTATTACTGCATAACGTCATCCACGCGTTTGCTGGGTAGGGGTGCTCTGCAGGTTGGTGAAACTCTCATAGAAAAATTAAAAAAAATGTATGGAAGCTAGCTCTATCTTCACGTCAGGGTGGGTACAAAAATTTTAATTTCATATTATCTTCGATCAACAATACACTAGATTTCGGGTCGGCGCAAAAAATACGTCTCGGTGAATAACAGCTCACTTGAAATGTGAGCTCTAATGTTATTTAGTTCGCTTGTAAAAGAGCCAATGTAAACACGTGTCACAATGCCGCAATGTGCATTCAAAAGTTGCAAAAATAATGCCCGAAGGAACAATTTAACGGCCGGAGTGTCTTACTTTCGGTAAGTACATGTAGAATAAGTTGTATTTTATGCTTTAAACTAACAAATAATATCAAATTTAAATCAAAATTACCGATTTTATATCACCGCTACAAATGTTTGACCAACGTTGGCGCAAAAGTGTGTGTAACAGAACAATAGATGCATGGAGTAGATTTGTATTGTAACAATTTATTTGTTACTAGATTTTTAAAATTGGTTAATACAAACTTTAGCTTTCCTTTTTTTATTATAGCTTTCCGAGCAATCCGTTTACGTGTGCAGAATGGATCTCGACTTTCTATGGACATCAGTTTTAAAATTATATATTGACAAGAATGTGTTTCCTGGAGGAGATAAACACAATCACGAAATTAATTTACTCAAATCAGTGGTTCAAAAATTTATTGACGTCAGGTTACATTATATATGTAAAAAAGCTACCGATATTTAAATATTATTTTGATATAATTATTGCACTAAACTGTACATGTATTATGAAGATTGTAAACATGAATATAAAGATATTGTGGAATTTAGTGATATTTTTATTTGTGACAAAAAACTATTGTCGATTCGCACTTTTACCACCCTTTGTTCCCATTCATCCACATCTGCACAAAGTATGTCTAAACACGACCGTACTTTCAATATTACGGTTTGTGATACCCTAAAACCCAGAAGAATCCCTTTGTTCACATTCATCCACATCTGTACACAGTATGCCTAAATACGACTACAATACTAAGGTACCTACTAGCTACAACAGCGATAGACACCTTGGCCAAAAACATATAATACATACACATAAATAAACATACACACAACAAAACGGTACCAAAATAACATATATGTATGTATACTATCAAACATACTCGTAGATGCCCACAATATAAATAATTGTAACTAAACTTTCGTGCATAATAATATACTAAATTATTTTTGTGTTCAACGCGACTCCATACCTTCTGTAGTTAAATTTGAGGAAGCAAACTGAAACGAAACCAAAGGATGTAACTCGCAAGGTAATAACGGGAAAAAGTACTTTATTTATAGCTCGTTAAGGTTAATTTCACATAAAATGTTGTTTAACTTATGTCTTTTCATTTCTAAGTGACGGGAGTAATTTATTGCTTTGCTCGTTTTTCGTGACGAATGATTGTAAGAAAAAGAATATTTTGAAGAATTGCTACCTTATTGCTAGGCGTCATGGTTGTAATTAGGTTGAACTTACAACTGTTTTAAAACGTTTGTCTTATTTCGTTAGTAAACAAATGAAGATGTATAAGTATGTATTCACTCGGACAGTATAAGTTTTGATTTTGTACGTGACCCGATATCTAGTGTATTGTTGATCGAAGCATATTATACAATTTGTTAACAGATGGCGCTGCTGCGAGTTGTAGTTTTCAAAAACCAACAACTAGTTTATTTTTACATTTAAGTCACATCATTATTATTTAACCCTTAAATATAAGTTTTTAAATTGGATTTTATCAAAAACCAAATTAAATAAATTTCTTTTAAAATTTTTATACGTTTTGCGTAAATTGAAACCAATTAAATACGTCAGTGTATAAAAACATTGCCAGGTACAGTTGAAAATTTCTGATAACAGGTTTAGTAGATTTTTAGGACGATTTAAAATTACAATAACAAATGATTTTATGATAAATCCACCTCAAGTAAATTAATAACGACACTGTTGATTGTTCTATAAGCACACGTTTTATTACACAACTAAAAAATGTTATTTTCCGTTGGAGATTACTATTATCAACAAAATGGTAGTTTTTGTGTATAGTGCAAATGTCAAGACAATAATTCTGTAAATTCTCTTAGTCAAATAATCAAATATTTGTGTGAATTTTGAACTTGGTGCGATTCGTTATTATTTCTATTTTCCTAGTGTTTTATTTATTACACGGTACCTAACTTGGCGTTTCTTTCACGGATTTAACTTGGACTCTTGCCATTACGATAATTTGGCTTGCTTTTGCGGATTTCGAAGATCGTTGTTACAAGATTAACTGGCTTGGATCTACCGGACTTTCGTTTTTTTACAATCTTTTTGAATGAACCACAACCACAAGTTTCATCATCATCCATAAACATTGTTCCCGTGCTCCTGCGTACAGAAAGTGCTGCTGCTAAACTGGAAATTCAAGTTCACAACATTCTTCCGACGGAGTGTTTTGGGAGTGCTACTTAATAACTTTTTAATATGAGTATTAATTAAATAGCGGTCGTATTATCATGTTTGTGATACTTTAGGATGTATAGAGGTCACTCGTAATACTTAAATTTGAATTATATATAATGGTTACAAATACTACGTTTAAACAATTATCCGTTTAGCAGATATTTAAATGGTAATTATATGACAAAATTGACAGTATTATGACGTTTATACACAAACGTTTACACGACGAAAAGTTGTATAAGTAAGTTTTATAGATCGCTTGCCCGCAAGAATACTGTATTAACTCTAAAAACGTACTTTTTCAGGAGAAGCAATTAAAGTTTTTAACTAAAAATATTGTAGTATATCCATAAGCTAAACAGATTATTTTTTATTATTAATATGTATTAGTATGTACTCTATAATTATCTCTAAAGACATTACTCTATTTACCATTATTTATTAAATTATTTACACTTTTTACCACTTGTGACTGTATTCTTTTCAATTTTACTTTGGTTCAAGATGTTTAGTTTAAAAAGAAAATAGTATTTATATATTTTTAAATGCGAATAAAGTGATGAAAAAAACAAAAAAATGAAATCAATTCTCACTTATTTATTAGAAAAAGGCCTTAGCATCAATCTTGACTTATAAAAATCTAATGAATAACAATCTTAATGTATTATATTATCTAAATTCTAGTCTTTGTACGAAAACATTATTAATATCACAAGGTACTTATTGAACTAGTCAGTATCATTATTTAACAAAGTAAAAATAAAAATCTCAAAAATGTTAAAAGTTAATATTACCTTACATTAACTTAATAGGAACTTTACGCTTTGCAAGCAATGTGTAAACCTGGTAAATAACAGAGTATTGAACAAAATATTTGAAGAACAACAACTTTTTAAAAAACATACTAATTATGAAATTATTAGTTGAGAAAAAAAACACAATTAAGTACTAATTAAACAAAAAAAAACCTCAATATAATCAGAAAAAAGTCCACATAGTACTTACATACTTAAGAATATTATTAAAAAAGAATAAGTGAAACGATGAGTACTATGAGGATTTGTATTAATTTGATAAAAGTTACTTATAAATTTTGATAAAAATCTTCATAGTATTTAGGAATTATATTTTTTTCAACTAATTTCATCAGCCCCTGTTTCTTTTTACTTGTAATTTTAATCCTCTCAGAATAAGCTGCAGGTAAATTCGGTGACATCAAGTCGTTTTGAGTGCTGCGAGTGGACCCTGCTACTTTTATTTGTTTATAGGAGGTGTCAGAGTAAGATGTTTTGTAAAAAAAAGATCCAGGGTCTGATTTAGACACATAAATAATACTGAAATCATTCATTTTTACAGATTGATTCAGAATATTTTTGGAAAAGTTTTTTCCAATCTTTGGTGACACTTCTTTAAAATCGTAAAAGCTGTCATAGGTTAATTCATTAACTGCGAATGGTTTACCGTTTGATTTAGCAGTTCTAATTAAAGTAAAATACTGATCAGGTGTATAAATCGTAGTGGAACGAAGGGACTTTTTAATTTTTCTTTCAATTAGAGAATGGCAATTATCACCCTCATTTTGGGTGTGTCCCTTAATTAGGAATTTGTGAGTAATAGAACGAATATTTTGAAATCTATTTACTGCTAAGATGTACATTGAAATCATGAAACGGTTTTTCTGCTGCCCGCAGCAATTATCACTGTAGAATATTACATCAACTACTTGCTCAGCATTTGTGTCAATTTGGTTAAGATAATTCCACACGCAAGTTGCAATCTCATTCACACCACGATTGCCATGCCCTTCGTGCCATACATTACAATAAAATCTTTTGTTTTCAAATCAGTTATTGTAAAATTTAAAACATTTAGTTTAGAGATGTAATAAAAGTTACTTACGTCCCCCCTTGGACAAGGCATTGTTGCTTGTAAATCATAGACAGCAACTACCACACTGCTCCCTTTCAATTTGTCTTGTTCCTTCTCGGCTCTCGATAGATCTTTTTCAACTAAATGTGTATCATACTCAACTTTAAGACGTTGTTTTTCTTCCCCGGTAGCATTCATGAAAGCTTCACAAGTGTCACACCTATCTTTTTTAGGTGAATAAAAGGCAATATTAAACTCATTATTAAATATATGACTATACAAAACATAGTTACCATATGGCTTATATTCAGTCTGACATAACTTAACGTAATCTCTGTGGAGATCAATCAATGTTTTACTGCCATCAATATAAAGTTTATTAGTATTACTGCGACAGTAATGGCTGTCCATAGTCGGAATAGATTGTATGTGCTCCCTTATTTCGGATTTAATAATATTCGGTATTTTGGCATGATTTCCATGCTTTCCTCTACCATCTACGGCTACAACGTTACTCATTGTAGGTATACGCTTTTCAAAGGCAGTCCTTATTACGCGATCATTTATGGCAAGTGTGGATTTAAAGAACGTTTTACAAACACGTACTTTATTATTTTGAACCGAAAAATAAAATGCATTGTTGCTCTGCCTAGGATTTGCCGCATTTGTGTATTTATATTTCGGATTAATTGTAGTAGTGCTGTTTATAATGAATTGTCTCTGCATCGTTATGTTGCCCAAATTGTAATATTCATGAAAGATGTTCTGTCTTTCTTCTTCTGACACATTTGCAGAACATTTTAGACGACACTTCTCACCACATGGTGGCCCTACTTTTCTGGCTGGAATGACTTTTTTTAGTTTTCTTGATGTATAGCTTTGACCTGTGTTTCTTAAACGTTTCGCGACTTCCGATTTCCAGTCGTTAATATTTCGTTGTCGTTTACGTGTGAGTTTTTTGTTCAAATCTAAGTTTTCAACCAGAGAGTCTGCAGGTGGATTGATTTCGATGTTAGAGACGTGTAATGCAGGTGGAATGTTTTCGCGGTGGGCGGAATGTGAGCGTGTACTAGAAGCTGATGATGATGAACTGGAATTGGAGGAGCTGGAGCTGGAAGATGAGCTTGAATCCGTTGATGATATTGACGCTGATCTATGTCTAAAGTTTGGATCTTTAACGCTGTCATCTGAATCGAAATCGGGTCCATCACTTTTATCGGCTTCACTTAGATCTTCAGTGTTAGATATGCCTAAAATATAAATAAATTTTTTAATGATAAATATACCTAAATATATTAAACGAAGGAATAGTAACCTCCCTTCAGATTAAAAAATCATTCAAATATATTCTCACCATTAATATCAGTAATATTTGCATCATTTTTCAAACAATTTTCTGGAATACTATGATGTGTAGCATTTATATTTTCAATGAAATTGGTTTGTACATTTTCTGTAATAAGGAAAATAAATAAAACAATGAACTTGATAAATGCGGCATAGCGGAACAACTAGAAAAACGTGTCATTGCAATACTTAAATTACTTATATTTTGGGTTCCTCATGTTACTCGTACTTTGATCAAAAGAAAAATAATGATTATTTTCATAATATTATAAATGTGAAAGTTAGGATGTTTAGGTATTACTCATTAACGTCAGAATAGCTGAATAGATCCGGATAATACAACGCCTTCTTGTGTTCGATATTGAGCAAAACGGCAAAACCACTAGTAAAAGTAATTAATACTTATTATAAAAAAATACTATTCTTACCATTTGGATCAGATTCGCATGCGAAATCAACATTTTCTAAACATTCGATGTAGCCAGGGCCTTGTTCATCTAAGCTAGTATCAAGCTTTTCGGATGAGTTCAAATTATATTGACGGTTATTCGATGTCTCACCCTGTGCTACTATAAATTTTCTAATATAATCTAGTCTTTTCTGTGGTATCATTCTGAAATAAAGAATATGAAACTGAAGATCATAGTCAGAATTAGACAAACTGCTATCTAAATTAAATAGTTGTAAACAGAACATCGTAGTTTTTACCTTTGATACATTAACATCAACTAAAATTCAAATGAACACAGACACATTTTGTAATAATACTTGAATAAGATACAAGTTATGGTGAATAAAGTAGCAAACAAAAAAATACACAAAACTTTTAATAGATCATAAGCACAACTCAAAATAATACTTTGTTCATTTAAATGCGGGGTACAGTAAGCGTTACGTTATAGTGAAGAATACAGGTTAATTTTCGTGTTAGAACTCTGTTATGAATAGGATTTAGAAAATAAAATACTTACTTAAAGAAAAATACAGCAAGAAATCACAATAATACACTTTTCTTCTTGGGGTAAAACCGAATCTATGTATCATTAATAGATAATACTCTATTTCAAATAATAATACGGGTCAAACTAGTTCAAGGACAGGAGCAACACTGAACGTGACGTTCTTCCTTTTTCTAGCGAAACAAAAAGAGCGAGAGGGATATAGATGCAACTTTCGTGATTGGTTCATTCAAGGTAAAAGCGATTTTCGACAAAATTTAAAAGGTAGAACGTACTTTTTTTAGTCGAACTGTATTATTAAGTCAGTTAGTGCAAAATTTTGAATTGATACTGTATTCTTCCGGACAAGCGAGATGTCGTCGTAGACACTATTATAATATCGCACCCTTAGAATGAAAACGACGTAACTCAAAAAAGCAACTTTTTGGGAAAACGCAAAAGAAGTTCGCAACATTTGACACCTCCATAGTCTTTTGTCTATTATTTCATGATTGTTTAAGTCAGTGGCTATATTTATGCTGCAAATTATAAAAAATACATTCAGGTATGATTGTGTCACAAAAAAAAATATATTTTTAAATGTAATAATATAGAATAAAATTATTTTATTATGTCTGTCATTTTACGACCAAAAAAGATGAAAAAAAATTGACGCTTTAGGAGATATGTCTTTTTTTGTACAAAAATAATGTCTTAATATGTGCATGTTTAAGAGTTACGTCTGTTTCGTTGTGACAATATAATGTTGTTTATTTACGTTTTATGGTTTGTGTCTGTTTTTTCCTTATAAATAATAAATGATGGGATACCAAAGTGGGTAATGCGTCATTTAAGACCAAATAAATTTTTATATTTTTTTTATTTTCTACATTATTATAATCAATAGGAACTTAAATGAACACGGTCACACAAAATCAACATCAAAACTTACAATAATAAATCGAGATCTTTGTTCATTAGGAACTCTTCTTAGTAAACATAATAATAAATCATGTAAATAATAAGTGTAATAAAAAAAATTCAAAAGATAAATCAACAATAATAATTAAAAAGAAATAAGAAATCTTTTTTCACATGAAAAGTATTTTGGTACAAAACGTTATCCATAAAAAATTAAATAAAACTCTAAAAATTAAAAAAGTGCTAGCAATGGATAACAAACTCTTTATAGTAGAGTAGAGATACTATAATAATAGGTAGAGATGTTCATTAAGAAATTTCTTAGAAAAAATATTATAGTATGTAAAAAAACTCAAATCAAAGCAATTTGCAACAAAAAGTAGACCAAAACATATGTTTTTGTAAATCGTTATGAGAAACTTTCTTTCCTACAGACCGCTATCTTAATAATCTAATAAACATTTGTAATAATCTATATAAAAACTTGGTATTAAATTTTTCCGTAGCAATTCGGTTAGCCCCTTCCTTTTATTTTCACTTAATTTTATTTTATTTTTGTATGCTTTCGAGATTGAAACATCTTCAATATTAGGCATTCGTTTTCTCTTGTTTCGCATATTAACACGCTTAAAACTTTCTTCCGTATAAGATGTTTTGAATAAAAACACAAAAGGTTCATCTTTCAAGAATCTTAGTACCTTAACATTGTTCCAAGATACCGTGTTGCACTCTTCATCTTCATTGAAATTATAACCCCACTGATCTTGTAGAGATTTCAAATCGATAAAATGGTCATAATTTAACTCCAAGACCTTGAAAAGTTTTCCAGACTTCTTGGCACTTTTAATCAGGGCAACATACTGATGGGAAGTATAAATTGGTCCAGATTTAAGGTTTTTTTTCACCTCCTTTTCAATTAAACTGTGAACATTGTCACCCTCATTCTGTGTGTGACCACGAATGAGAAATTTGTGAGTTATACTCATTATATTTGGAAAGTTGGGACACAATATACGAGTATAGGCATGCAATAAATCTGTTTTTATTTTGCCCACCGCAATTATCAGAATAAAAAATTATATTCAGTTCTTTATCAGGATATTTTTCACTGACTGTTTTCAAATACTCAAATATGCACGATCCTATTTCGTTTGCCCCCCTTTTCCCTTGCGTTTCATCCCAAAAGTAATTATATACATCCCCATAGGCGCCTACAGTTACTTCTTCACTACTATCATTCTGATTCCCTTCAACTTCCTTTCCTGTCCTCTGGTTTTTATTTGTTTTCTTGTCGGACTTTTGAGCCAGCTCAGCCATAGTAAAATTTAGGCAGTTTAGTTTTGAAATATAATAAAAAGAACTTGAGTCGCCCAAAGGGCATTGCATGACTGCTTGCAAATCATAAACGGTACATATATTTCCTTCACCAATGTTTCTACGGTCGTTCTTTTTTTCAAGGCGACAGAGGTCTTTCTCTATTAAATGGTTATCGAATTTTTCCTTCAACTTCGCTTTGTGATCTACAGATGCCATTTCGTACTCCAAACACAGATCACATCAATCTTTTTTAGGCTGATAGAATCCCAAGTTGAAATTGTTGTTAAAAATTTTATTGTACAGCCAGTAGTCTACTTTGGGCTTATTGGAATCTCTTGCTTCTGTGAAGTCTCTCCAAAGATCTTTTATATTCCTGCCTCCTTCGATGAATTCTCTAGTTGTGGATGCCCTAAAGTAATGTGATTCTACCCTTGGGATTGAATTTATATGGTTTTCAATATCTTTTATAATAGTCTCGTCAATTCTCTTTCTATTTGTGTGCTTTCCTCTTTTATCTTCGTCTATAAATCCATTTTCATTGACTTTTGCTTTTGTAGTTCTTATCTGTCTTTCTGTTATATCTAAAGTGTTTATAAAAAACGTTTTACAAACTCGAATTTTCTGATTGTCAACTGTAAAGAAAAATGCATTATTTGGTGATCTGGGCTTTTCAGCATTGGTATATTTATATTTTGGTTTGATTTCAGTCATACACGAACTGATGAAACATCTTTTAAGGTCATTGTTTGCTAGTTTCCAATACGATTCAAAAATTGCAGTCCTTTGCACTGTATTAATTTGGTCGGGGCACTTTAAGCGACATGGAGCGCATGGGTTTTTTAAACAACGTGCTGGAACTTCTTTTGAAACTCCAGAAATCGATGTGGACTTATAAGATTTTCCAGTGTTGCGCAATGCCTTATTAATATTTTGTATCCACGATGCGGGATTACGTTGCCTTTTTCTGGTTAAATTCCTTTGAGTCACGTTCGAATCCAATGATGCGTTACTTTTGTTAGGTTGCTGTATAGACTCTGTCGAAGAAGAGGACAACCTTCTAGGATGAGTTGAAATTTCGTTGGGGTCTTGAAATGTGGGATCATCATCGCTTAAGTCAGGGTCACTTTCAGGATAATTAATAGGTGATACACAATAATTAGTCTTCGGGATAGCTCTACCACTTTTTGTAGCTAATTGGCTGGTACTCGCACTATGGGCATTAATCTGAGAGGTAATCTCATTCAATTTCACATTTTGTGTGTTACTCGAAGAGGATGAACTTGAATTTGAGGAGCTGGAACTTGAGGAGCTGGAACTTGAGGAGCTTGAACTTGAAGAGTTGGAACGTGAACGAGATGAATCAGATACCCTTTTTTCCTGAATAGGTCTTCTGGCGAGTGTGTCTCGATTAAGAATTGACTCATTGTCTGAAGTGTCATTCCGCTATTGAAACAGAAACAAAGCACTAGGTAAGTTACGATCTTTTGATCTAGGAGAATAAATATTTGACAATCAAACATAGTTAAACTTACCATTTCTTTATGTCTATAGTTATAAACGTTGCTGCTATAAGTCTCTGTATACTGTGGTGAGTTTTCAATAAAAGACGAAGAATTCAAAGATAAGTTCTCTATCTCACTATTGCTGATTGGAGATTTCTGAAATCATAAAATCTACGATAGTTTTCTTTGGTTTGTATATTTGTTTTGCTACATTGAAAATTGATATAATTTTTCACTTACTTGTTTACTCTGATCATTGATAGTAATATTGCCTCCGTTTATTATAGAATTCGGATTTAAGTTTTCTTTTTCGTTGTTGGTTTTACTAGTTGTCGGTTCCTGATGGAAGGTAAATTAATGTTGTTAATTATTGTAACTAACATACACGTATAGTTATAGCGAAATATAGCGTAAAACACACAGAACTCGGACGCGGGTCGGGTTGTATTTTTCGTATGAGATTTTGTGCTTAAGTGGGAAGTTAGAATAAAGTAGGTGTACTTGACTAAACTAAAATTTTTGCTTACCATTTCAATCTGATCTGTGACAGTAACATTTTTACTGTTAGTCTTTTCGTTTATAAAGCTGTCAATCGCTGAGGAATTCGGAGACAAATTCTCTTTGATTCTTCTATCCAGCTGTTCCTGACAAAAAATATGCACCTTGACATTTAAAAATCAATTAAAAATAGGTAGTTTAATAATAATGCACAGTATTTTAAAGATATATACCTCGGGCTCGTTTCCTTTATGATTTTTAAAAAAATTTAATGCATTATCCATTATAATGTCCCTCCTTCTTTTCATTTTTGTAAACTTTATTTTTGACCTTTACTTTAAAAACTTTCTGGCTCAGTAGTTGTAAAGTGACACATTAATCAATGCGTCTTCCTTTTTATCTAGAAAAAAATACAAAATTGGCTTAATTATCAATGATTGTGTCTCAATAATACGTTGATAAATATTAAAACGACTAGACTTCTAATTGGTCAAATTTGGTCCCAAAACACTCTTCACAATTTATTATTGAAACGACACAAACATAAATAGGTTATTAGAATTATAAGTGACTTCAATATTAAAATGCCACAAACCTACATAAGTCACTAATATTACCTTATAAATAGGAAGAAAAGAATCGTAAAACTAAATGGGTCGTTTCTATACTAAAAATACAAAGAAAACTTACCATTTGTTTCGTAATGAAAACGACCTAATAAGGTTTAGGTCACTACCCGGCTGACTGCGCGACGTCCTGCATTCAGCGATGAGAACATAACACTAACAGAGTCGTTTCCCCCCCGACATGGGGCCGCATTTCGCCACGTAAGAAAGTGACGGATATAACAGTTTTGTCCTGTTCCCATTTGAATATGGCTATGTTTGAACTATTGTTAGATTAAGAATTTCATTTTATGTCATTTTATGACGATAACTCGATTTTCGATATTTTTGAATTGTGTCACTTTCATTCTAAAGGTGCGATATGACGATTGTAAAAAAAATCGAAATAACGTCTATATGACATTATTATACGACAAAAAATGTATATGACTATTCGGACACATAATGCACCAGTACATAACGAAGAGTTAAAAAAAATACTGTAAAATAACTTTAATAAGACTCAAGGTCATATAAATGTTTGATTATACACTGATTATACATTGTATGACAAAAATGTTTGCTGGGAAAATACTTTAATTTTTGTATTAACTTTTGATTAAGATAAAACAATAAATATAAGTATTTGATTTACAATTGTCTTAGTTTATTAACATATTATCCCTAAAGTAAAGGAAAAAAACGCTTTTATTAATCATTTTCGAAAAATACGTAGGATATCATACTGGGTCCAGAACACCCGGTAGCGAGTATGAGTGCTACAAATTCGCGAGTCCTTAAGTGTTAAAGTTTTATGATAACCTTGTATACCACTTCCACCATTTTGAAATCAAATTTATCATATTTATTTAGGTACATCATGGATCTAAAATCATGGAAAAGTGTTAAAAGAAGTGGTGCATTCAAAAGAAAAGTTAAAAAAAATTATCATTCGCTTCAAGCAAGTACTTTAATACAAAGTAATAGAGCTCAAGCTGAGAGTGAGGAAAATGGGAAGGGTTCCGTATCACATTTAAATGCAAATTTAACCAACCAATTTAACCTAAATGTTATGAGTATACCCAGCAGTTCATTTGCCGAAGTTCAGGACTCTTGTTCATTTTCCGAAGTTGAAGACAGTTATTCATCGTCCGAAAATGAAGATAATGTTGATATAGAAGACACTTCAACCAAAAATGATGACTTCAGAGACCATTATAAAAAGTGGGCTATTGATTTTAATATTCCACAAGTTGCATTAAAGCAATTAAATATAATTCTGAACAAAAGAATGCCCTGCATAGTCCCTTTAGACCCAAGGACGCTTTTAAAAAGTAAAAAAGATATACAAATAATTCTTATCGATGATGGTCATTACTGGAATAATGGTCTCATTGAATCTTTAAAGATGATTTTACAAAACCTAAATGATAAACCGAAATGTGTTTCGCTTAATGTGAATATTGATGGACTACCATTGTTCAACAGCTCTAAGCATCAAGTGTGGCCTATATTATGTAACATACACGAAAAACCAAATGTGCCCCCTTTTGTTGTGGGTATTTATGAAGGTAAGAGTAAATCATCAAATGTATCCGCATATTTTCATCCTTTTGTAAGTGAATTACAAGAATTAATGTCTAATAATTTGAGAATTGCATCGCAAGACGGGGTCGATACATTGATCGAAGTTAAACTCAGAGTCTTCATATGCGACTCGCCAGCGAGAGCCTTGGTTAAAGGTGGGTATCCTAGTCTCAATTATGTAATTTAAAATTTTCTGTTAGGTGATATTCTTATTAATTTTTTTAAGTAGTCTCGTATCCGCAAATGTGACGTAAGTGTGGTAAGTGCTACCTTATAAAGTTTAATATAATTTGTGTTTCATAAATTCATTATTAAAACTGAAACAGTCATCCCAGTCGAAATCGGCCAGGAACTTAGGTGTAATATTGTACCGGCTCAGATGGTTGAGTGGCAGCAAGCGCTGTCTATCAAATGTTTGTATAAACGATTCTGAGTTGGAAAACCAACCGGAATGTAGTGAGTGAGAGGTTTTCGTTTAGTAGTAATTTAAATAAAAGTCAATTATACGTAAACTATTGTTCACTGACTGTAATTATATTTTATATTTTACAGGAGTATGCAACTTTAATGCTAAACATGGTTGCTTGAAATGTACAAAGGCAAAATGGCAAACTTATACCTACTTCAAAATCAAAATTTAAAGTTTAAAAACAAAACATAACTTACAATCAGCAACTTAAACTTTCACATATTTACAACAATTTTATATACTTAAATTTGAACTGCACAATAAGGTTACAATCAATTCAAAATCAACATCTTATGAAGGTAACTTGCACATTACGAGGAAGTCTAATATTTTAGAAACGTAATTTAAAATAAAAATACACTCTTTATACTGTAAAATGTAATTTTTGGTATTATTCCAAATTAAAGAGACAGAGCACAAAAATCAACTACTAATTAAGATGCTTACACCGCCGAAACTAGCACCACCAACATTTTATTTCTTTTACTCTTGAATCAAATAAAATTTGAAAAATCCAAAATTTTGTTATATTAGTATCCTGTAGTATTTTTGGAACCATTTTCCTTTATTGTTGCACTTGATAAATTAAGAGAATTACTGATTACCGCAATTAGTGATGAATCTTAATTTATCAAGTCTAGAATCATGAAGTGATTTTAAAAAATACTATCTACAGGTTATTTACTAGCATAATACAATTTTGGATTTTTCAAATTTGATCTGATTTTAGAGTTGAAGAAATAAAATGTGGATGGTGCTAAATTCGGTGGTGTAGTCGCGTGAACAAGTTTAATATAGCAGAAACATACATTAAAATCGAATCAAACTACAAATAGAAGGGACAGAAACTTCAATAACAACAACCTATTAATAGGTAAAATTGTGCTTGTCTTAAAAACTATACGATTAAAAAAACAAAAGCGACAAACGTTACTTTGACAGGAACTTCAGAATTAGTCGCATGATATATTCAAAATTATTCATGTGTGTTTTATGTGTAGCATGATAAAATAAATACTTTAATGCCTAAGTAAAGTGTACAGTGTCAAAATTGTTCTGTAATAAATACTCGTTATTTTCTACAAAAAGTAAACTTACAGTTTTTACGATGGAATCTGCAGGAACAATATCAATATCATTTTTTCTTGTTAGCAAAAATTTCAATTTGGGATTTATTACAGTTTTCAGAAATTGGACTTTGTATAGGAATTCATCGTCTTTTTTTAGAACCACAAGTATAAAACCTACGTAATATTTCCATTGTTTTCTTTGGTAATACCGGACAATCACATTGTCGTTGATTCTAACTTTATCGGGGCTGAATTTTAATTCATCATCGACATATCGTGTTTTAGGAAGTGATTGTGAAGTACACGGCATATTCGCATTTTCTTTCTCAATATAGTTGACATTATATTTTTTTTGGAATATTTTACTGTCACTCAAGTCATAGCATGCAGTATTTTCTTCACGTTACTTTATTTCGGACAAAACCACCACATTGTCCCTTTTAACCGGTAGGCCTTCTACTTCAATTCCATCATCTTTTTTTGTAATTCAATGGCGACACTGTCTGAAATAGTTTTGGGTCCTTGGATAACAATCGTAGATAAAACCTCGATTTTGTTGGGTCTATAGTGACGTTTAAATATACCAGTTTTTTCGTCTAGTTCCAAGTGATTTATTATGTTTTTACTACTTGAATCTATATGTGTCTCTTCAAAAAAATCATCTGCGTACTGAATTTCTTCAGAGGATTCTGAGCTACTTGTATCTGTACTATTGCTTTTAAGTTTCTTTGGTCTGTTTTGTTCTGCAGTATTTTTATTCATGCTTTTTCGTTTTCTAGCTGATTGTGGTGTCTTTTGATTCGTGTTTAATATATTTGTAAAATCGTGGAACTTTGGAGAGAAACACATGCAATCTCCACTGCCGTCTGTACAAAAACAACTGAAGGCTCTGTATTTTAATTTTAATTTCTCTTTGGTTATTAATTGATGGATTTTCATGGTTCCTATCAATGGGGTTAGTGTTTGAGCTATTGATGGTTCTAATATTTTAATTTCTGGTGCCACGTAAAAAAGTCTGATAACGGTTTCTGTCGGTTTTAGGACATCGAACGCAGTCTGGGCATTCGGTATATCTACTCTCTGACTAACTTTTTGGTCAAGAGCACGCTTTATTGCTCCGCCCACACCGTCAGCCGCCCCTTTACCGTGCGACGCCTCGAAAAAATTCCAAGTACCTCCCAAGAATCCATAATCGTATATGTTTCGACTGAAAAGATAGAAATTTTTTTTCTGTCGATATTGAGTGGTCGGCCCGTCGGAGAAGAAATGGATAGTGGTCACATTTTGGTCAGTATCTTTAATATAATTTAAAATTGGATGTAGGTGTGCCCAAATTGCTTCGGGATTATGCTGATTACCAGGTGAAATAGTGCAAAATGACATCGGATCCTTATTTTTGCGATAAAGTATACCTGTATGTAAAGTTGTCTGTTCTTTGATGAAATGTGTAGCTTGTACTTCTTTGTGACATTTGCAAGTGTAATTTTCTGAAAAATCTATGTGTATTAGTGCCTCGTTTTCTTTTAAATTATCTATAAAAGTTCTGTATTTATGATACTGGTAATAAAAGTTGTACACGTGCTTTTTAAATGGGCACATCTGTTTATAAAACAATTCGATTAGGTCTTTAACTGTTCCTTGTTTGGTGGTTTTCATCATTTTTTGGACTTCTTTCTGTCTCCATCTTTAGTGTATTTATACTCCTTAAGTGCCCACACATTCCATTGTACTTCCGCGTCTTGGTCTAAGTCACCACCGTCAATTTTCTTATCAGAGCATTCGACACAATCACCATACATATTATTAAATTAATTAAAATTACAAATTGTGACTATTACTGCTCGATGTGAGACTCAGCTATATAGTGATGAAATATTTTAATTATGATTGTCAAGAAAACTATTAAATGCTGACGAATTGAGGACGCGCCTTGACCTAGCGCGCTCTGCCGCTTCCGTGGTCATCGATGTCGAGTCAGCGACAACTCAATTGAGGGCGCACGTGGAATTAACCCACATTATGTCTTCCGTGCAGGGTCTCCTCTCACAATGAGAAGGATGTAGGCCTTAGTCCACCACGCTACCAGTTTTTTCGTCTAGTTCCAAGTGATTTATTATGTTTTTACTACTTGAATCTATATGTGTCTCTTCAAAAAAATCATCTGCGTACTGAATTTCTTCAGAGGATTCTGAGCTACTTGTATCTGTACTATTGCTTTTAAGTTTCTTTGGTCTGTTTTGTTCTGCAGTATTTTTATTCATGCTTTTTCGTTTTCTAGCTGATTGTGGTGTCTTTTGATTCGTGTTTAATATATTTGTAAAATCGTGGAACTTTGGAGAGAAACACATGCAATCTCCACTGCCGTCTGTACAAAAACAACTGAAGGCTCTGTATTTTAATTTTAATTTCTCTTTGGTTATTAATTGATGGATTTTCATGGTTCCTATCAATGGGGTTAGTGTTTGAGCTATTGATGGTTCTAATATTTTAATTTCTGGTGCCACGTAAAAAAGTCTGATAACGGTTTCTGTCGGTTTTAGGACATCGAACGCAGTCTGGGCATTCGGTATATCTACTCCCTGACTAACTTTTTGGTCAAGAGCACGCTTTATTGCTTCGCCCACACCGTCAGCCGCCCCTTTACCGTGCGACGCCTCGAAAAAATTCCAAGTACCTCCCAAGAATCCATAATCGTATATGTTTCGACTGAAAAGATAGAAATTTTTTTTCTGTCGATATTGAATGGTCGGCCCGTCGGAGAAGAAATGGATAGTGGTCACATTTTGGTCAGTATCTTTAATATAATTTAAAATTGGATGTAGGTGTGCCCAAATTGCTTCGGGATTATGCTGATTACCAGGTGAAATAGTGCAAAATGACATCGGATCCTTATTTTTGCGATAAAGTATACCTGTATGTAAAGTTGTCTGTTCTTTGATGAAATGTGTAGCTTGTACTTCTTTGTGATATTTGCAAGTGTAATTTTCTGAAAAATCTATGTGTATTAGTGCCTCGTTTTCTTTTAAATTATCTATAAAAGTTCTGTATTTATGATACTGGTAATAAAAGTTGTACACGTGCTTTTTAAATGGGCACATCTGTTTATAAAACAATTCGATTAGGTCTTTAACTGTTCCTTGTTTGGTGGGAATTAATTGGGAGCTCTTTATCATATTGCTATGTCCGAAAAGGGCTACTAAGGGCTCTGAGTGCTTATTATAATATTATATTTTAACATGTACAACGAGTGCTATCTTGAGTGTGATAGTACTATTTAAAGGTCTTGGCTGGAGAACCTCCTTCGTTTTTCCGTCGGTTAAAAAGGCCTAAAAGCGACCTCTTGCAACAGCCTCAGCTTGCCAAGGAACTGCCCCTTGTGTATTAAAATATGTTTTAAACTTGTCTCGTACTGTGAAAGCATGTCTCGCTGACCTCATCCTATTTCTAGGTAAACTTATAAGTTGTACGGTAGGAGAAGTTTCAGTAATCAGTTCATCTACTTCTTGTCTTCTAACTTCTTGCCTCAAATAATTGTGAAGAACACATGTCGCCTTTACAACTTTATCGACGGTATTTACTTTTATTTCGAATGGCTTCCTATAAACTCTGAATCGATTCGCCAATATTCCAAATGCACATTCCACTGTTTGTCGGGCACGAGAAAGCCTATAGTTAAATATTTTTTTTGTGTTATCACTTAACGCCTGTGGTTTTGGATACGGACGCATTAAATTTTCCATTAATGGAAATGCTTCATCACCAACTAAAACATATGGCATGCGTTCATCTTGACCTTGTAACGGTTTCGGGTTTGGAAAATATAGTGCACTATTTTGCATTCTTTTTCCAAGTTCACTGTTTGCAAATATGAGTCCGTCACTAAATCTACCCATTAAACCTACATCAATTGTAATAAATTTATAGTTTGCATCAACATTTGCCAAAAGCACGACAGAGAAAGTTTTCTTATAGTTAAAAAAGGATGAATTTGTTTTCCCGGGTTTGATTATTGTGACGTGTTTTCCATCAAGAGATCCGCAACAGTTTGGAAAGTGCCATTTTTCTTCAAAATCTGCTGCAATTGTTTCCCATGACTTTTGAGTTGGGACTGGCATGCAGATGGGTTGCATATGTTTCCATATTGCATCAGATACGTCTTCTACTATGTGTGATACCGTTCTGTCATTCAGCCTGTAACTGTAACCCAGGCTTTTGTACGAAGCACCAGATGCAAAATATCTAAAAAGATAAAATGTTTTAATTAGTTATCAAGTAATTTTTTGTTTTTGTTTTCAGGACCATCTGCAAAAGATGCGTGGCAAAAGTTACGTAACTGTCACCGAGATGCAATTAGGAGGCGCAACAAATTATATAAAAGTGGTTCTGCAGCTACTGTTAATAAACCATGGAAATATGAAACCCAGATGGAGTTTTTAGTGACTTATATGACTAATCGTCCTACGACAGGGAACATGTCAACTGAAAATTCAAGTAGTGACCAAAATCTCATCCAGCCAGAAGATTTGATTAACTACCAAGAAGATGAGTTTGCACATAATGAATCATTTGGAAGGGAATTATCGCCACTTAATATTATTGGCAACAATTCAGCTGAGGACCCAGTACCGTCTTCTCAATTACGTCCATCTCCTTTATTGGAGAAAGAAATTCCTCACACAGTAACATCCACAACATTAATTGTTAATACGCTCCAAAATCATGAAAATAGAGCCAAAGAAAGGGCTGAAAAAAGAGCTCATCATGATGATATAGACGAAATGCAACTATTTTTTAATGCTATGTATGCAATAACAAAAAAAATGCCTGCATTAAGTCAACATAAATTGAAAAGACGAATATTCAACGTAATATCTGATGAGGAAGAGTACTTACTAAATTTGGGACCAAGATCAACATTTATTAACAGTGCAAGTGGAAGTACTCATAACAACTGTACAGATGTAACAACTCTGAGTAATCCAGTGCCTTCTCCTGGAAATCCTATGCCTTCTCCTGGAACTCCTATGCCTTCTCCTGCAACTCCAATGCCTTCTCCTGCAACTCCAATGCCTTCTCCTGCTAATCCAGATACGTCTTATGACTGGTTTAGTGTATATTCGCAGCCAGATAAATGATTTTTAAGTTACGTAACGTACAAGAGAATCTATAATTTGTTTTGGTTTTTTAAATAAATATCTACTTACCTCAAACACACAGCAAGTTTTTCTTCCGTCCCAATTGGTTGTAAAAAATTGCATCCTTCTTTGTAAATATCTTCACGTATAATGTTGTGGACATAATCAAATTGAGATCTGTCTAACCGAAAGTAGTTTTTAAATTGTTTGTCAGATAATTCTGAAGAAAGTACAAATTCCCCATTAGTAGAGCGTTTTTTCAGATAATCACTTTGCCAAATAGTTTTTTTACGTTTTGACAAACTGTAAAGTAGCAACAACTCATTGATTTCATAATCGGAATCCGACTCTGAACTCATTTTCAACTCGAACACGTCTATTCTTTGTACCAGCTAGAACGCGAATGCGTGCGTATGTTAACTGCGTCACAGCATACGCTCATGGCCTATGTCTGTCTCGCCTGCCCTGCGATGCTAAATCTGTACTGTGCTGCGCTGCGTCACCTGCATCTCAGCATACGCCTGACCTCATTGGCTGCCGCAGCCGAGATTTCGTTGCTGCCTAGTGCGCGGGCTCCCATACAACGTCATATGTTTGACTGGCTGCCTAGTGCGCGGGGGGCCTTACAGGTTCGACAGTGACTCGCGCGGCAGTTCGCTACGATGTGGTTAGGACGTAAACAATTTATGCAAATGCCGTCAGGGCCATCCAAATTAAATTTTTTTTCATCACTAAATATAACTTTATACCACTCTTTAGTCCAATGCATTTTGTTTCGAGCAAACTGAAGACGTTCCATACAGTGATGCTCTTTTAAACATGGCTTTCTTTTCATTTTTAAGCGTTTCAAATGTGGGCAATTGCGTATTATCCTTTGAACAGTCCTCACAGATGCTTTGGTTCCAACATTATGGGCGATTTGTCTGGCTATTAGCGTAGAATTCGATGCTTCGCGTAATATTGCTCGGCGCTCTCTTTCAGTTGTCGCGAATTTGGTTCGGCCTTTGAATTTCTTACCATAATTTTCACGATCGTCAAGAAAATTACTTATCACCTAGTGTGAACGCCCTATTCTTTTTGCAATTTTTCTTAAAGAATAGCCCTCTTCACAAAGAATTTTTATTTTTCCTATTTCCTCGAGTGTCAAACACTTTTTCCGACCCATACTAATTAAAAAAATTATTATATCGTCACGACTTGATGTTGTTCACTTAGATATGCACTGAGCCGTACAGGGGCCGCAGAGGGTGAAAAAGTCATTGGTCGTATTCAAGTGACGCGTCCGTCACGTTAGCATCGTTCGCGGTCACACTGGGCGTTTCAGAAGTTCAATTGTTTCTAGCTAAAATTCACGTGCCTAAAGATATTTATACGTACCACTATTATATATTTATTTTGTTTGATATGTTAGATAGCAAAGAAAAACATGCTGGTCCTATTCATGTGACGCGGTGTGTATAATTACTCAAGGTAAAATAAAATTATTCAATATTTCTTGCCGAAATAATGCTTTATTGATTTCAAAATGTGGGGACAATCATGTGGTTGTCCAGTGCACAGAATTGGTTGCCCCAGAGACGCGGCGGTTAATTAAAATGCCAAATTTGTTTAATTATATTTATTTGTAAGTAACTGACAATTAAACACTTATCCCAATGAACATACTGACATTATAAAGAAAATAGCAACTTATATTAAATACCTAGTGAATAGGTATGCACCGTGTGTATCATTATTACTTACTCAAATTTAAGGCATTACTACTGAAATCTTAGTTTAAGCATCTAAATACTAAAACAGTCTTCAAGTTATGAGATCATCGTTTCTCAGTCTGTCTTTATTAAAATAACCAACTTTTCAAAAACTAAACTATATATAAACTATATTTCTCGGGATCTAATTTAAGCTTTGCACGATACCTTTGGGATTTTTCTTTAGATGTCATTCCCATTCTACGACAAAAACACAGTTATTAATAACATACCTATCATGAAATCTTTTGAAATGAAGAAAAGTATTTAGTACTAGCTGACTCGGCAGGCTTCGCTCTACCAAATAATTTGACTAATATCGCGAATTTTTTTGTATCATCAATAGTTTTCGCAGCGCATGCGACGAAAGACGTTTTAGGGCACTTTTACACCATTGGTTACGTTACTTAAGTTTTAGTAAGGATCCCTAAACTTTTCTAGCATTAAAGATAGCCTATGTTACTTAGGCTGAATGTAGCTTTCCAATGGTGAAAGAATTTTTGAAATCGGCACGGTAGTTTTTGAGTTTATTCATTACAAACATACACACAAAAATACAATTTTTTCCTCTTTATAATATTATAGTGCGATTCTTGGATATAATTTTCATGACTGCGATGCGGAGAACGCTACTCCCAAGAATCACCCATTAACTGATAGCACATTGTTTCTTTTCATACATACTGAAATGTATCTGAATATACATCGCATTATCCAAATATAGGTATATAAAGAAAAAAAAACATAAAAGGATACTAAAATCGATATGCTCTGGAGCAATGAAACACGTTCATTTTTTTAATTTGCTCTATCGGAGGATGACCCAGGATTAAGAAAAATGTAACTATAAATGAAAATAGCATATATTTTTAAGAGATCCATCAACTTAACTTTGGTTCATACAAAAAAATGCTTAATTAAACTTAAAATTAACTTTCAATTAAATTTTTAACAAAGCAGACATGGTGCTTTGATTACCAAGTAATAAACGCAATAAAATTTCCAAAAAATAACATTTTACTTTACAAATTTATGAGTTAAACTCCCCATAAGTGGCTTAACTCGGGTACAGAGTAAAACTCGCGTCTTCCCAATTTTTTCGGTGGGTTAATGCTTCCCAGGACGTCGCTCCATTTATATATAATTTCGTCTTTAGGTTTTGGCCACTTCCAATTTTTTAATGAACGAGCCATTGCCGAAGTAGTGGGCCCCTTCTCATCGATTTTTGTTATTACCCCTGGAAACATTTCTCCTTCGTATAAAAAAATGACATACTAGCCCACCTCTCTCACTAACGGTTGCAAATCTAGTTGACTATGGCCTTCCAAGGCACTTGGGGGCTCCTTTTCTAAATCAGAAAGTGGTCCTTCAGACGAATCTCTCAATGAAATTTTATCACTAGTCTCACTACAGCTATCATTGCTTCGAGTTTTTCTTGAACTCGTGCTGGGCATGATGTCTACCATTTCCCCTGTCGTTTCTGATAAAATCTGTTGCAATCATTTTCTTCTGGTTCTGTTAGTAATTGCTCCGCAACGCTCATTCCTGGCACTAACTTTAGCTTTTTACGTCCTTTCTGGCGTAATACAATACAAAAGAGCCGAATGGCCTTTAGTCCATTCGGCTCTTTTGTATTGAAGATTCTCTAAAAAAGAACTGTTTATGGCCTCTTTATCTATAGGACCAGCACAGGGAAGTCGATCTAACAGATGTTGCATATTTGGGGGATAAATTCCACTTTTTTTAAATCCAGCTTTGATATTGTTAGGGCTGTTGGGTGTTATTACTTCCATTAAGCGGCTCAGCATTCTCGGAAACATACCCTTTGGTAAAGTGGTATCTTTATGGCCAATATCACTAGCTTTCCAGTCGCAGAGAACAGATCTCCAACCTACTTTTAATGGGCGGAAAAAAGCAACATCTAATGGTTGCGTTAGACGTTTACTATTTGGTGGTAAACAGAGAAACTCGATATTATTTTTCTGACATAGCTTGAGAACGTCGATGGATATGTGCGAGGACAAATTGTCGCCTATTATCACTTTTTTCCCTGGTTGACTTTTTAGTTTTGGAAGGAGTAATTTTTGGAACCAATCCGTGAAAATATTCATGTCGAACCACCCACTAGGACTACAATTATATCGGGTACCAGGTGGCCCCCCTTCAGTCCAAGTACTCCATAGACAATTAGACTTATAGACAACGTATATGGGCAGCATGTCGCCTTCCGCATTGCCACAAAACATCAGGGATATTGCGCTTTTCGATGAGTTTCGTATAAGTTCAGGATACTTAGTTCCTCTTTTGATGATTACTTTTTTATTACCGGGATCATCAGTGACATTTGTTTCATCAAAATTCCATATGTTGGCTGGTGGTACTCCTTCAATTGCTACGCCAACATTATCAATGAATTGCTTTAAACTTTCACAATCAACAGCAGCTCTTGATCTTTTAATATTGGATGGTTCATCTAAAATTAACCTTGGCCCTGAGCTAGAACTGTTCGAGTCTTGATCATTATCAGGACTAGGACAGTAAGTTACATCACTATCGATGCCAGAATAGTCACCATCATAGGAACACGTTTCACTTATCAGGTTATTAGATTCCGGTTCGCATCGTCGTCGTTCATAGTGTACTGTAATTGTAGGTGGCAGCGAAGAACAACGTCGGCGAGTTATAAAACTGTTACACTTAGTAATGTTTGAAAGTGACTTCGATCTAGTAATGTTACATTTCTGCTCATTTGTTTGGTAATCATTATTACAGCTTATTGTTCTGATTTCTTGTGTCACTTGATCAAGCGTATCAGAAAAGATATCAGAACTTAGTATCCATTCCAGAATTTGCTAACACAGAAATCACAACTCACTAGGTAGGTAGGTAAAAAAACAACTTACCTGGGTTGCATCAAGCAGTAGCTTTGGGCTGATTATTCTCCTCGTGGCTTTTCAATATATTCAACATCTTTCTAGCTTTTACTCCCTGATAATGCTTTGTCATCCGCGACATTTTGCTTAAACAATAAAAGAAAATAACTCCTAAATGCATTGATTCATCAAACAACTAAGTAAAAACGTAGAAGAAATATATCCTATCTACAACGAAAAACTCACAATGTTTATTATCATTATTAAACCAACTGAATATTATCATAAATAACTTTTATTTCTTACCTGTAGTTCTTGTCTCGTGAATTATATCAGAAACACAATGCTTTAACTATTATAACAACGAGTAAAGTAACAAAACAAACACGTGCAAACACGAATCGCCTCGAACTGCCAGGGGCCCGATTCTGTATGACCATTCACACTCGTATCGCGGCAATGATAAAAAGTAAAAAAAGGCTTAAAAGTCAAATATCGTGACAATCTGTTATGTGCCTTATAGAATAGACATTAAGGTTCCTTGTCGTGCCGAGTTCATGAAATGACATACGGTTGGATGACACACGATATCGGCACACAATCAATGGTCGATTTTATAATACCTCCCCCTCGTCTCTTCTGCCGCCCCGGGCCCGCCGCGCCAGCTTCATGTCAATCGAAAACAACCAACGACGTGTCCCGTAAAAGTTAGGAGGTAATGTCATAAAATAGACACGATGTTTAACTTGAGAGGTATTTAAATCTAATGCTTTTGCGACAAAAAATACGCTTATAGTACTCCCACAATAACTCTGCAATGAAGTGACAATGCAATTTAATTAAACTTTTGTTATGGCAATACTGATTTAGAGTCAACTTTGATGATTTGATACTTTAAATAAATATTTTTTTATCAAAGATATTATGTCTAAATCCAAAATTTATCTCTTGATAATACAATAGGTCTTAAATGATAATACAGTGCATTTGACACGCCGCAAGAGCACAGCAAATTTAGAGATGCTGGTAGTAATAATAGTAATAATTAGTAGGTAGTATTAATAATAATAATTTGTGTGGGTGTAATAAAACGTAAAAGTAATTTTGACTTATTTAATTCAAATTATTAATCACTAAATGACACATCTAAAAATTCTACTCCTTCATATTCATCTCCTTCGCCGTCATCTTCTAATGCTTCTGTATCATACTCTTCTCTTTCATACTCTTCTTCGCTGTACTCAACAGCTTCATTGTTCTCCATCTCATCACTGTCGTCATCACTCTGAACATTTATTATAAAAGGTTCCATGTCATCTAATAATCGGTCTTGTTGCCTGTGTTCTTCCTCTAATTTTTTTACGTGTTCGGCACACTTACGCCAATCATCTGCACTAATAGATTCAAATGTTTGTTCTACCTTCGCCACCATATCTCGATTAGAACCTTTCACATTTACACTACCTACTTTCCGTTTTACCATGCTCCATATGAGTTCTATGGTGTTTAAATGGCAATGGTACGGGGGCAACCGCAACACTTCATGTCCATGTGCCTTTAAAATTTCGTCAATGTAGTAAACAGGCTCAGGCTTGTTGCTCTTTACTATGGTCAAAAGTTCAGCCTTAGTAAATGCTTCTTCCCAAGGAACGTTCATGGAAGTGAGCCATTCACGGATCACATGTTTTCTAGAACCGGTGTTAGGTGCCCTATTGACCTGAATGGTGTGATAGCTTGCATTATCCATTACAATAATGCTTGGTGCATTCAGATTAGGCAACAGTTTTTCTTGGACCCACTTTGAGAAATTCTCAGCGTTCATATCGTCATGGTAATCGGCAGATTTTGATTTGCTGCTGAAAATCAAAAGAGCATTACTGACAAATCCGGATTCTGTTCCTGCATGCACAATTATAAATCGTTTCCCTTTGGCTATATTTGTCACCATTTTAGAGCTTGATGGATCTTGCCAACTTTTTTTTGGTTTGTAATTAACATGAATATATGTTTCATCTAAATAAACAATTTGTTTTCTTTCCTCTGCAGGCATATTTCGATATTGAGTTATTTTTCTGATGTATTTGTGTCTAGCTGCAGCAATATCGTTTTTTTCCATTAAAACGGTTCTCTCTTCCACATTTTTCTTGAAGTAAAATCCCATGTCGTGCATAATTTTCCGTAGTGTTTCATAACCACCATCAAACTGTATAGTTTGTCGCAACTCCGCCAGCAGCTTTCCAACTGTAGGGACTTCATTTCTTACTAAATAAAATTCATTTATTAGATTACGTATGGCACTCTTATCAAAATCATCAATATTTCTTTTCACGGCACGACACTTTTTTTTTTTCCCTGGTGTTCTCCAAATGCCTAAATTTGATTTTCCCTCGTACTTGATTTGGCGGATTGTCCTTGCGCTCACACCTGAAATAGTAATTAATTGTTGTTTTAGTAAAGAGAGGGTAATAAAAGGACAATAATAAAAAAATAAGTGTGTTATGTTGTAATCTCACCAGTCATTGAACAGATTTTCTCTATGTAAGTCGCCTCTGTGCTCATGTTCAATTTATCTAATTCTTTTATCTTCTGTACAGAATTAGTGATTGTAATCCGAAGGATCGCAGACAAATCAGCTTGAAAAAATAAAGATGAGACATGTTAATTTACAATATGTTATAATTTCATTATAAATTAATGCGAGCTATGATTATGTAATTTATGTTTTGTGCTATGCCCTTAAAATTATTGTGTTAACATGTAAGTATCAATTTGGTTTCATAATTACCAAAGCAAAGTCAGAGCCATAGGGATGTATTTCTGTAAATCCTTCATTTATACTTATCTAAATAACTTTTTTACATAATTCCATGAATATAATGTAAAAAATCATGAAAAGTATCAAGAGTATACAGCAGACTTACTCGTAGAGGTTAGAATTTCATGTAAGCATTGCTCCTTTTGCTCACGAACAGACTCCATCTCCTCTTTTATATTTTGGAAATTCATAATCATCTTGTATATTAGTTCTCGAACGCTACTTTTAATGGTTTTACCCATTGTAAAGAAAGAATTTGCACAAAAACCGCAACAAAATATGCACAAGAAACTGATATGTCAATTTTGACAGACGTTAAAAAAGGGTTACCACATTTATTTTTTTATGGGTTGCCAGTTGATATCCTATGCAGAGTTATCGTGGGAGGATTCTAGGAGATTTCATAAAAACATGCGAATAACGCTTTTAAATTCAAAACGATAAAAAAGTGAATTTCGTGAAAATTGTTAGTTAGGAGTAATTGGCACTTCGCCGTCGATATGCGAATATGCAAATGCATATAATCCGGTCTCTAATCATCGATCAACATGAACTCCTTCATAAGGGTTAATGCTTCGTACCTCTTTAGTAATCGTGACATAATCACTAGGCAAATGTATTTCCGATTTTTGAGCTTTCGCTCAATAGCGAAAGCTTGTGAACCGAGTCACACTCCATCTGAGTGTGACCTGGTTCTAAAAAATTTTGCGTAATGACTACGTTATATTTTTTGCTCAAAACGAACAGCGCATTTGCAAGCACAGAATAACGATTCTGGTACGTGCTCCCATCAGAGTAAATAACAATGGGTAACTGATGTGGAATGCAATGTCTTTCTAAATAATCAATTAAAATGTTGCAAAAGTGCTCGAAGGTAAATCGGCAGCAGTTTCGTCGAACCAATAGCAACTGCAGTGCTTGGTTACCAAATTAAAAACGGTAAAAAAGGGGGTCTTACGGATGATCCTGGCCAATACCGGCCAATTGCACTATTACCAGTTATATCTAAAGTTTTTGAAAAGGCAATGACAAATCGGGCATATAACTTTCTAGAAAAATACAAACTTCTCAACCCAAACCAATACGGTTTTCGGAAAAAACGATAGACAACGCTAGCAGTCTACAATTACGTTCAAGAAATAATGAACTACATAAATGAAAGACATCATAGTCGGAATCCTGCTTGATATGTCCAAAGCATATGATAGAGTCTCACATACCATTCTTTTAGATAAACTATACGGAATAGGAGTCCGAGGCAGAGCACACGAATGGATTAAATCCTATCTCACGAATCGAAAGCAGTTCGTGCAGATAGAGCACATCAACAACTGTAGTGGTGAACAGTATACAACTCGCTCAGATCTTTTGACGGTAAACTGTTCCACCCCACAGGGCAGTGTCATAGGGTGCCTACTCTTCCTAGTCTATATAAACGACCTGCCTAAAATAACAGATACCCATTGTGTAGTGTTTGCCGTCGACATATCTTTGCTTTTCAAATGTAACAAAATTGACAACGATAGTATCAGCAAAATTACAGACACCTTTAACACAACAAAACAATGGCTCCTAGACCATAATTTAGAAGTAAATGAAAATAAAACAAAAATAATTCATTTTAAACCGTACAATAAACACCCATTAGATTTGACACAGATTCGAAATAAACTAAATATAGAGGAGACTGACACGTTTAAATTATTAGGCATTACTTTGGACACACATTTAAACTGGAAAAAACACTGTGAAGACATAAAATTAAAATTATCCAAATTCGTATATGCTCTCAATCTACTAAAGAAAAATACAAATAACCACTGTGCTCTCTCTGCATACTATGCCTATGCCTATTCCTGGATGAGGTATGGAGTGCTGATGTGGGGCCACAGTACCAACGTAAACGACTTGCTGATCAAACAGAAAAAAATGCTCAGAATAATATATAAAATAAAACCTAGAGATTCTTGTAAACCCTATTTTGTTAAGGAGAGAATTCTCACCCTCCCATCGATACATATTCTCGAATTGGCAATGTTTGTCAGAAACAATATAGATTTATTTGAACACGTAAAAAGTAACCGACGGAAAAATAACCTAGCCATCCAGACTAGCAATGTTCAAGAACAGTCCTCACTACAAATGCTTGCAAATTTACAATAAAATCCCCAAAAAACTGAGAATCGAAGAATCCGAAAAAATGTTTAAAAATAAGTTAAAGTTAATCCTTTTTAAATAATCTTACTATTCTCTTAAAGAATTTATGGAGGATAAACATATAGAAGATGCAATGTAATTATGATCGTTGACATTCGTATAATTAATCATTTAAAGAAATTGTAATAGCTCATTTTAATAAAAATGTTTAGTATGACCCACATAATGTTAATGTAATGTATTTTTATAACATAGTAATAATAATTATTGTATTGTATAATTTGACATGTAAAAATCTCTGACAAATATTGTGATCTTAAGCCTAGTGTAAATTATTATCATTATTTCTATTAGAGTTCGAATTTGTGACAAAAGCTGCCTGTAGTCTTTGCTACGCCCTACCCGGGCATTTACATGTTGCCTCAACTGTAATATGTATATGTGCAATGAATAAATAAATAAATAAATAAAATGGCACGTAAACTTTGTCTTGAAATACAAAGCAGTAAGGTAAGGGCAAACCTTCACAGCTTCTAAATCCATAGTCAAAAGAATAAATTCTCCAGCAGCTGCTTTTTTCTTGTCCTCTTCTTTTCTTTTCTAGCTCTTTCTTTCTTCATTATATGTATTTGGTAATCTGTTTCATTTAAAATTACCTGATTTGTAACTAGAACAGGTGTCACACATGTCCTTTTTAAGCGTGAATAGAGACAAATATTTTTCACGAAAATTCTTTTCAAATGTGAATTTACTAACATGGGGTTGACTTGTTTCAGTGCAATATTTCTGATAAGCTTTGCATAAATCGGTAAGTGAACGATAGTTTGGTTCTATGAAGAGTTTAGATGTCTTTTCTAGCGTAATGAGATGGCAATTTCGGCAAACTTGTAAAAAAATTAGCTAAAATTGAAAGTTTCGTTTCTGCTTCTGTTATATCTGTTGTATCTCTGTCTCGTACTCCCACAAATCACCGTGTAGCTCAAGCATTATTAGCCTATGAAAATAATCCTTCCTAGATGCCAGCTGAGTCGGCCCGGCAGCAGCGTAGAGTAAAGACGTATCCAGCAGGAGTGAAGATAGGACTGATAGGAGGTGTTGACAGAAATAATTACGCTAACGTTATTTAGATGTTATTGTTATTAGTTCATTATGTGATACTGGCAACAAATGTAACGCACAGTTATTATCTATAGTTCGTTAAAAAATAAGATATACAGTTATCTGATTTTGCCAGCTCACGCAAACAATTATTTAAAGGCTATCTACCTAAAAAAACTAAAATCGTCAAAATGTCAGTTAGGAGTTCATGTCACTTTATCGTCGATATGACATATCTCTAGTTCCCGAGCTGCCGTCTTAAGCTTACGACCGTCTTTAATAACAGTTGTAATAGCGTTGATGTTGATGGGCTCCAACACGTGTTACAAGAAATCTAGTAGAGACGTCCACTCTATAGAGTAATATATATTATTAAATAAGTCAATGCCTTAGAGTAAATTTCATTGATAACAAGCCTCAAAGATCCTGGTGGACCGAAAGGGTGCCTCTGAAAGGCTTAAGATTTTTTGGAATAAGGGTCTATTTTATAGAATCTTCCGTTACTATCTTTAAGATTATATTTTCCACGTTTCTTTTAGTACTTAAAAAAATGATCGCGCCCGTAATGAACCATTTTATCCGCAGTTCTTCAAAAAGGCTCCTACACCGGGGCACCCTTCCATGTTCCACCCCTGTATAATTCCAAGAAATCCTAGAAATGTATTCAAAATCATTCGGAATCTGTGATATTACATAACATCAATTTGTTTCGGTGGGATATGGGTGAATCAGACAAAAAGTGTAAAATCGTTATAAATGGATTAATTTCTAAAGCCTGTTTAGTGAGTGGAATCAAATACGACCAAATAGCTGGCGCATCATGGCGAACACAAATACTCAGTCACTAAAAATCGGGCGAATATTTCCTACAGAAAAATGTATGAGGGTAAATCACTGAGGTATGCAAAGAAACTTGTCTGCTCCCTCCAAAATGAAACGACTAGACTTCCTGAGAAAATTTTAAAGCGTAATCTACATATATAACAGCCTCCAATACAGTTAGATTTTCCTTTAAGGCTTTTCATGGTAGCATATTGGACTCCAATGTTATAAACGTGCAAGAACGGCTTTATCAATGTTTCTAATTCTTGAATAACTGAAAGTGGGTGTTCTTTTATTGTGTCCTTTATTATTAGCGCATGTTTCTTTTATACCCTTTTTCGTTTCAACCACGTTTTCTCCACTTAAAATAGGTTAATTTTGAGTCATTAGAGAATTCTTTGTAGTTTAAAACTTTATTTTCACGAGAAATACACTCCCCGAGTAAACATTTTTCGTTCTTGGGTTCACAACATAAATTTGACACCAATTCATTCGAGTTATATTCGCCTATAATAGACGCATTATACAGAGCTTTGATTAGTATTTCTATTTTGGCGTGTTGACTACACAAACATGTGTCTCTATTCATAGGTTTAGGATAAAGCACCCAAAATGGACGATGTTTAGTGAAAAAGTGTGACTTATCTTAATATCTGTCCGACAAGATTTTTTTGTCTAGGACTTTCAGAGGGTCTGATAGGTACCTTTTTGCATTCTCCTTTTATTCGTTTTCCTCAATAAAAATCATTCACCTCATCTAAAATGAACTAAAATTACACGAATTATGACGAAACAGCGTATATGGAATTTATACCTTCACGCAACGCTCGCGCAATGCGTATTGAATTTTATGTCCAATCGTTTAATGATAAGATTTTATAAAAAAACACACAGAAAATCACTTTAAAACGAAATTTCACTGCTTGACACGTGTGAACTCCACCAAGTGTCGGCAACAACTGAGGACTGCGAGTTCGCGCGGGAGTGGAGTCCCGGAATGAGCGGGATAGTGTGTTTATTTATTTATGGATACGTTAGTCTGTATGTAACGCAATTATCAAACGAAATCCAATATTTCTTCGATTTCATATTCGCAGCAATTATCATCCTTTCTGATTTCAAGGTGTTGATGATCCCTAGCCAAGACGTTTTTGTAAAACACTAAGTTCTCCAAGTTAGCCCAGTCAGGGCCATAGTGTTTGTGAGTAAATTTTTCACATCTCTCAGTTTCAACTCATTGACTGAAATTCCCAAATGTACCTGTTCTGGAATTATATTTTGCGCAAATTTTTTCATGGGACGTAGTATGGATTTGGACACTCTTGTGTCGCTTTTATATGAAATCTCGCCTCTTGCCAAAATGTTGCGTGTAGTTTTCCCTCTTCTCAAAATTACCCTTTTCACTTTACTTATTTGAAAATCCAAGCTATTTGTGGAATTGACTATATCTGCCACGGCTGAACGAAAATCATAAACGGGCACTTCTGTACCTAGTTTATAAACAGTTGCGTGTTCCGCTATTATAGCCTCGTATTCGTTTGGATCTACTATTGTTTCCAGTTTACGAATCTGAACTTCAGTCAGTGCAAATATGCGATCGGCCAGCAGAAACGAATGACCTGTCACTAGAAATATAATTTCGACAGTTTTTAATGTCGACGATCAAGCCATTGCCACTTGCCATGCTGATGAGAAATGAATTTTTATTTTGGCCCCCGCATCCGTCGGCCATTAATCGAATGGTGTTTATGTTTTCAATGTTTATTGTATTCAGACAGTGGAGTACTGCGCTGCAAATTTCGTTTGAAGACTTGGAAGTTACATCTTCAGTCCAAACATATGCTTTGACGTTTTCCTTTTGCAGTTTCGAATGTAATGAACCTATAACTGCTGTGAAATTGTAAAGGTAAAGTTGGCGGGAATAATACGTAGATTGATCTGGTACTTTAGGTAGTGGTAAATTTTTCTGATAATCAAAGCTGATGGTGATCGGGTCATCCCTTTCCACCCTGAGTTTTTCAAACGCCTTGGCTCTTAGTTTATGGATTCGTAGCTCAATCATCAGTTTTTGTTTTTTAACTTTACAGCTTTCAAACTTAATTTGTTCCTGCAGTTGTAAACAGGTTGAACATACATCTTTCGTGGTGTTCCGAATCCAATATTGAAGTTACGATTGAAAACTTTTCTGAAAAATGATTGCGTTATAGACATTCCTGGCGCAGCTTGATCGTTGTACATCTTGAACATCTTTGTGATGTTAAGAGAGGAATCAATGTAGATGCGCTGTCTAATCTTATCGCGAGTATAATGTTGTTCAAGAGGCTTAAACTTTTGAATGAATGTTATGACAGCTTCTTTTCTTGACCGAAATTCATATTCTTTGTGTTATGTTATTGGAAACTGATCCAAATGAAACTCAGACTGTACTTAAAACAGTTTACTTTATTGGCCTCCAACTACTCCGGACGACCGCCATTATACAAGAGACGCTTGACATACTTGACAGCTGTCAACTCCCAGAAAGCGCGCCAACATACGCGTTCCACTGTCACAACATCTTTCCCTTTTTATTATTATTATTATTGAACAATGTTTTATTATGCAGTATTGTACTACACTCTACTTAAATCCCAAAAAATTAATTTCTTAAAATAAACTAAACATTAAACAAAATTTAACAATAGTATATGTAAAAAAAAAAATAATACGTTTAAAAAAGGAAAACAATAAAAATATAAGAAGAAGTAGTGTTGCCGAACATCTAAAATCATGTACCCTATCGATAGGCCTATCGATAGTATCGATACTATCGATAGCACAGAACAAGGCAATACTATCGAATGAGTGCAATACTATCGATACTATCGATAGTACTGTAGTTCGTTAATTACAAACTATCGATAGTATCGATAGTATCGATACTGTCGTTTTTATTTGCAACGATAGTATCGATAGTATTGATACTATCGATACTATCGATTGTTTTGGACTATCGATAGTTTCACAATTTGCAATAGTATTAGGTTTGTTTTAACAGTAATGTAGTTGAGGACCATTATAGGCCGGTATCTGGCGGCACGGCAGTGCCCCCAACAAGTGAAGCAAAAAGCGGCACTAGCCAACGTAGAAGCTTCAAATTTAGCATACAATTAGTGTTTAGTGTATAAGTCGAGGAAAAACTAAAAAAAAATCGATTTCGGTCCAGTTTTCTAGATACACCAACTGCATAAATAATTTTGTAAGCCCATACAAATGTACAGGATTACAAAGTTGTGCTTTATGGGTAGGATTGCTACCGTATGTTAACTTTTTGAAAAGTGTATCACAAATAATTTTGTATATTAAAAGACTCATTAAAAGTGTATTATTGCATTGATGGATGCTCCAATATTTCCAAGAATAAAATATATAAATACCTACATATGTCAGTGTAAATTATTCTTGTAATTTTCCAACATGCCTTGGCTAAAAGCTATACGAAAAATTGCATGCAATCAAATGGTTAAAAAGAACTATCAATGTTGTTTAGATAAAACTAATTAATATATAATTTGTTTTGAGATTTATGTATTTAAAATTCAAATTATGTTTATTTCCAATAAAAAGAAAGAGGAATTTGTTCTATAAAAATTTATTTATCACACAACACCAAATAACTGGCATTAATATTAGAATAGATGCAGTTTTATGCAGTGTAAAATATACCAAAAAATTTTCTATTGAAAAACACTAAACTTGATTGTGATTGACTATTATACCCGAAAATTGCAAACTATACTATTGCAAATTGTTAAAACTATCGATAGTCCAAAACAATCGATAGTATCGATAGTATCGATACTATCGATAGTATCGATACTATCGATTGTATCGATACTATCGATAGTCCTATCGATAGTCTTACGATTGTTGGACTATCGATAGACTATCGATTAACTATCGATAGTCCGACTAGCGACTATCGATCGGCAACACTAAGAAGAAGGATTCTGTTCTTTAATTATTCAATAAAAATATAACATTAATAAAAATATAACATGGTAGCAAAGGAGTGGTTCAAAAGAACGTAAAAACAGTGTAAAAAAACTAAAAGTAAAAACTTCGCGCTATTTCAAAACTTAAAAGTAACTACAATACCCAGCTCAAAGGTTCTAACCAAAATGGAGAACAGAGAGTGGGAAAAAGATTCAATACGCATTCAACGACTAACAAACGAAAAAACGTTCATAATATGGAAATTCCAAATTGAAATACACTTCAGAAGCAGCGATTTATACGAAATTGTTCATAACCTACAAAATACATCATTCGAGAAAAAAGAAGACATTATTAAAGATGCTCAAGCACAGAAAATTATAACGAATACAGTGGACCGTATACATCTACCACTTTTATTATCATGTAAGTCCGCATCGCAGATGTATAACAAACTTTGCTTCATTTTTGAGAAAAAGAGTGATCAACAAAAGTGTAATACTTTACAAGAGTTTTTCCAATATTCATATAACAAACAACATGACATGACATTCCATATCAGCTCACTTGAAAACCTAGCTTATCAGTTGAACTGTCTTGGTGATAAAATGATAATATGCTCATTTCAAAAATCATTTCAACATTGCCGGAGCAATACAACAGTTTTATAACAGCATGGGAATCAACCATAACTACTGAAAAAACAACTAACAACTTGATATCAAGACTACTGGCTGAAGAAAAGCGCTCGACTAGCACCACAAATAACACTGAAAGTGTTGCTTTTAAAGCTTACAATAAAAACAATAATAAGAAGTTCAAAGCTTTTATTTTGTAAAAAAAGTAACCATCAAGAAAAAGATTGTTTTTACAAAAACAAGAAACGTTTTTGCTCAATATGCCAAGAAGGGAACCATGAAGAAAAATACTGTTTTTGGAGGAAAAAAGAGACATCTTTTCTGGCTGTCAATGAGAATTTTATAGTTGATTCTGGCTGCACCAGTCACATGACAAATAACCACTCAATCTTACATAACAAAAAAGAGTGTGAAATAAAAATCAAAACGGCAGATAAAAATAACATTATAACTGCAAATGAAATAGAAACTAAAAACTGTAACCTCGATAATGTATTATATGTTCCAAAACTTGAAAAAAATCTGCTATCTGTTAATGCTATTACTGAGAAAGAAGGAGTTGTAATATTCACAAAAGATAATGTTATTATTAAAAAAGATGAGGATATAATACTAGAAGGTGATAAAAATAATAAAGGTTTATATAACATAAATATTAACACAGATACAGAAGAAAATGTCTTGATTTCATATAACAAAGAAACAGAAGAAGATTGGCATCGTAGATATGGCCATCCAGGAAAAGAAACACTTAAAAATATTATGAAATCAGTAAATGGAATAAATATAACAAATCAGGATATAGATACACTCACATCTACTTGTGACATCTGTATGAAAGCAAAACAAACTAGAATACCATTTCATACTCGACAAAAATCTGAAAGAAAATTACACACAATACATACAGATGTATGTGGCCCAATTTCACCTGTAACGTGGGATGAAAAGAAATATATATTAACATTCATAGATGACTACACAAATTATACTCAAGTTTATCTATTATCTAACAAAAGTGAAGTATTTATGCATTTAAAACAATATGTACAAGAAATGGAAAGACATACAAACAAAAAAATCAGCATCAACGATGTGATGGTGGTGGAGAATATTCAGGGAATAATCTAAAAGAATGGTGTAAAAACAAAGGTATTAAGATAGACTATACAATACCCTACACTCCACAACTTAATGGCAAAGCAGAACGCTTTAATCGTACTTTGATGGAAAAAGCACGAGCTATGCTGTATGAATCTAACTTAGAACTTGAAATGTGGGGCGAAGCAGTATTATCAGCAACCTACCTACTTAATAGAACTCCGCGAGATAGTCAAGGAATAACCCCTATAGAAATGTGGACAGATAAAAAACCAAATGTGACAAATATACAAATATTTGGTTCAGAAGTCTATTCAAAAATATTAAAACCGTTAAAGAAACTAGATGAAAGAAGCGAAAAGCTCATCATGATTGGATATGCTCCTACTGGATATAGACTCTGGAATCCTGAAAATAGAGAAGTAATAATAAGAAGAGATATTAAATTCATTAAAAGTAAAAAAGAGGAAAAAAGTAGTAATCTAGAAAATAATGATGACATTGTTGAATTAATTAGCACTTCATTTCAAAATAAAAAAATTGAAGAAGTAATGAATGAAGAAAACCCTAACTACAATGAAATAACACACAACCTAACAGAAAATGAAATACAACAAATAAATGAAGACAAACCAAAGACAAATGAAGAAGAAATAAATATACCTGATGATAAAACTGATGAAAATGCAGAAAAGTTAAAAAGAAAAAGACAATGCAAAAAACCACAAAGATATGAGGATTATGTAATGATTACTTACAATGAAGCAATTAATGGCAAAGACAAACATAAATGGCAAAAGGCTATTGAAAATGAAAAAAATTCTTTAATTGAAAATGAAGTTTGGAAAGTTGTAAGCGAAAAAGAAGCTAAAGGAAAAAATATGTTAAGTAATAAATGGATTTTAAAGATAAAAGATGATGGGACATACAAAGCTCGTCTGGTTATCAGACGATTTGAGCAAGTAGAGGGAGTTGACTATAATGAGATTTTCAGTCCTGTAATAAACAGCAGTCCTTTAAGAATTATTTTAGCAATAGCTGCTCTAAACAATTTAAAAATCAAAACATTTGATATTAAAACTGCATTTTTATATGGCAAATTGGATGATGAAGAAATATTTATGTATCCACCAGAGGGAATGAATATTAACGGTATATGCAAATTAGAGAAAGCACTGTATGGCATGAAACAAGCTCCTCTTAAGTGGAATAAAACATTTACTAATTTTTTGAACAGTCAAGGCTTATTACAACTAAAAACAGAACCATGTATTTTTAAAAATGAGGAAAACAGTATATTTATAGGCATATATGTGGATGATGGAATAGTAATTGGGAAAGATGAAAAGAAAATAGACAAGATAATAAATAATATAGGAAACAGATTCATAACTGAAGTAGATAACAATCCAACAAAGTATCTTGGCATGGAATTAATACAAAAAGATAATGAGTTAAAGTTAAAACAGGAAAATTTTATAGAAAACCTCTTAAAAGATTACAATATGATGGAAACAAAAATATCACCGATACCAATAGAATCAAGTAAAGTTATAGAATCACCTAAAAACACTACATTTCCTTACAGAGAATTACTTGGAAGTCTAACATATATTTCAAATAAAACTAGACCCGACATAAGTTTTGCAGTTAATTACTGTAGCAGAAAAGTAGAAAATCCAACCGATCAAGATGTACATAACTTGAAAAAAATATTGAAATACCTCAAAGGATCTAAAGAGAAAGGCCTTATCTATATGAAAGGGAAACAAGATATCGAGTTAACAGCATATTGTGACTCAGACTATGCGGGAGATACCGAAACAAGGAGAAGCACAACAGGATATATAATATTTCTGAGCAACTGCCCAATAACATGGTGCACAAGATGTCAACCTATAGTAGCACTTTCCAGTACTGAAGCGGAATATATTGCTGCAGCTGAATGTTGCAAGGAATTACTATACTTAAAATTTATTATTGAAGAACTCTTGGACATAAGTGTTAAAGTGACAGTGTTTATAGACAATCAAAGTGCCATAAGACTGATTGACAATGGAGTCATAAATAGACGTTCTAAACATATAGACGTTCGTTTCAAATTCATTCATGAAAAAGTGAAAAATAGTGACCTCACAATAAAATATTGTCCAACCAGTGAACAAACAGCTGACATTTTTACAAAAGTGCTATCCAAAATTAAATTTAACTATCATGCTAATAAGATTGTTCTGTAAATTCGATTTAGTAAATTTTCTTTTGTGTTAAAAAAGTTTAAAAAAAAAATTTTTTTTGAATACTTAACTTTTAAACTTATTCAAATTGTATACCTAACTAAAGCTTAAAAGTTTAAATATAACTAAAACTGAAAATACCTACTTAAGGGAAAATAAGTAAAACAACTTTGAATTTAGTTTTCATAATTGTTCTTTAATGATAAAACATTGTTACAAATATTTAAGGAAAAAAATTAATTTAAAATTTAAGAAAAGAATATTTTTTTGTTTAAAAAATTGTAAAAGACAAAGGAAACAAAATTAGGGGAGTGTGATAGAAGGTAATTTAATTTCGTTTGTCTGTTTAGCAAGAATGCTAGAATCCACGGAATAGTATATGTAAAAAAAAAATAATAATACGTTTAAAAAAGGGAAACAATAAAAATATAAGAAGGATTCTGTTCTTACATTATTCAATAAAAATATAACATTAATAAAAATATAACAATATTAAGGTTGTATTTAAAATAGTTTTGTTACAAGTTTGTTTATTTTGAAAAAGAAACAATCTTGAGCGGGGGTGTTGGAAACTATTTTATTTAGTTGTCTTTGATTGTCTATTATAAATACTAATAAGAAGAAATGGTATTTGAACTAGGAATTTGGTAATATGTCATTCGGGTGTTAGATATAAAAATGGCAATATGTATTAATAGAATATAAAAGTTATAATAAAAGAATACAATGGTTAATAGTCGTTTCACTGTGCTTACACTATAATTTCAACACTTATCATTGGGTCTAAGGAATACGGGGTATAAGCAATGCTCGTTTCAATCTTAAATAATATTACAATTGGCAACGGTTACTATGACAACGGTTACCATAGCAACGGTGACCATGGCAACGGTTAGATATTAATAAGTAAAATTTGTAAAAATATTAATTAATTAAATTGTCGATAATAAAAATTTTGACAGAAGCGCGTTCGATTTTCTAGTGTGTAATAAAATAAAGGATTTAATGTGTAACTAATATTATAAAGAGGAAACATTTGTATTTTTGTATGTTTGTAACAAATAAACTCAAAAACTACTGGGCCGATTTCAAAAATTCTTTCACCATTGGAAAGCTACATTCAGCCTGAGTAACATAGGCTATTAAATAAAAATAAAAAAAAAGTAAAAAAATTCATTGGCAGAGCGAAGCCTGCTGGGTCAGCTAGTATGTAATAAAATAAAGGATTTAATATTCAACTATCTTTATTATCATGTCGTTAAATATTATTTATGTTACAAAACATTCATACCAATTAATATATTCAGTCTCAAAAGTGTTAGAAAATATCTCCTAATTACTCCCTAACAAGTCTACTTAATTAGAAAAAAAAAATGGTTAGCGCATCATTCTATTTCAAGTAATTTACAAAGATAATTCTTAAAAGAACTACACACAAAGTAATAATATACCTTATTTCTAAGACTTAATACATAACATTACAAACTAATAAGGAAAAATTATACACAGAGCCCGATCGATTAAACCCTTTAAACATAACCCTTCACTATTTCATAACACAAAGCATAAAGGTCTGAGGAGTTAATAGACCCGGGCTTTTGCTCTCTGATCTTTTCAACGACATATGACACTGAGACTATTTTTATTAAATCATACTTCGTAATGCAGTTATCGATAGCGCGAGCGAAAATACTTGCGAGCCTCCCAAACCATCAGAACAATGAATAAGTATAGGGGCAGCTTTCCTATTAGGCATCCTGTTCTTCAGCTTAAGATACACGGTCTCAACGAAGAAATAAAAATCCAAAAAGTTCCCTGGCTGAGGTAAGCTACCTTTCGGCCAATCGGTAAACTGATAATGAAAAACCAAGCGCCTCTGTTTTGGGTTGAGTGTCATCGAAGTCAGAGTCAGCAAAGTTGCAGTGAAGTATGAATGGACTATAACTTCTCGAGTAGTAATCTTGAACTTCCCACTTACTACAGATTGACGCTCTGTAGAGGACCAGTATTGGTAGCTCTTCTCATTAAGCTTACCTCCTATCATCACGATTATCTCTACGTGATTATTCCACACAGATTGCCAGAATACTTCGGAGTCTTCTTCCGCTGGATTTTTCGCACAGAGAAATTTGTGCTTCGTATCATACCCATTGACGAAGCTCGTTCTCGGGACTTGTTTTTTCTTGGACTTGATACTCATTTAAGATGCGCGCTTTTGATTTTGGGTCTTCCACGAAACGCAGGAACTCGTCAGCTTTCATTCTTCGAATACAGGGTTCCGTTATCACGGACTTCATTGTGTAGCGTCTATTATCGATGGCATCAAGCTTTAAAGTAAACTAAACTTTATTCTTTTTTGACTGTGATACTGCTGTTGGCCCTAGTGGCCTTTACAGCTTTACCGGGCTTTGAGGCGAGCTCTATAGCTCCGCCGTTGTTAAAGGATCGGGGGAGGGAAACTTTATTCTATGGCCAAACCGGCTTTTATAGAAGCCTTGAAAGGCTGAACACGTGTTTGACATCTACGTCATTTTCGTCGGGCTATCATTAGATGTAAATAATGTTGCTATGGATTTAAATTTTTTAATTGTTGAATATAAAACATAAATTCCTCCATATTAATAGTTCTCAGTAATCTTAAACTTTTTGTTTAATATGTAAGATGTACTTCTAAGTAGCTTTACTACTTAAAAATTTTTCCAGGAAAAATAATCGATATATACAGTAAAGTAAAAAAACTCTGTTGATTCGCTTATACCTTTATTTCAGTTGTTCGTAAGCATTAAAAATTAAATAATAATCCTACTTACAATTATCATTTCAAGTCGTTAAAAAAGATAAAAAAATCTAGCTACAACTTTGTCTTATTCCTAACACCTGCGCCACACTGTTTTAAACAAGCGTCCAACAGAGGTCACCTTGGTGGAAGGCTTGTGGAGCCCACGGTTGGTGTTTGCGGCCACACTTGTTTACAACAAAGCCACCTCAGTGTGTTGCCGACTCTCTGGTTGGAAGCACGCTAATGCAATATGGCTTTAGCCATCGAAACTTCCAAAAAGTTGGTGTGGCATTAACAATCATTTCCGCCGGTGAAAAGAAAAAAGAAAAAAATATGGATGAAATAATAATTAATTAATAATCATAATAATTTAATAATTATGATTTTGCCAGTAACCCGTTAATGACCCACTACAGGGTCGGGTCTCCTTCTCGCAATAAGAGGGATGTAGGCCTTAGTCCACCACGCTGGCCTACTGCGGGTTGGTGGACTTCACATACCTTTGAGATTTTTTTTTGTGAACTCTCAGGCATGCAGGTTTCCTCACGATGTTTTCCTTCACCATAACAGCAGATGATATTTAATTAGGTATATAAAGCGCACATAACTTTTTTACAGTCATTGGTGCGTGCCACTGGGATTCGAACCCGGACCCCTCGATTCGAGGTCAAATTCTAAGCCACTGGGCTATCACCGCAATAATTATAATTTAATAATAATATAATTTCTTTTTCACGAGACGTCATTTTGCATACATAGAACGACACGTGCGCACGCAACGGTTGCCGCTTCGAACTGCCCTAGCGCGGTTTACAACAAGCGTTTACACTGTGGAAATCGTGTTTACAACGGCGGCATCCACAAGCGGTTGGTGGGCCGCGTCCGTCCACAGAGGTTGTTGAAGGTCAAACGAATTTTTGTTGCAAACAAGCGTTTACACTGTTGCAAACCGCCGGTGGAGACCGATGTGGAGGCCTTGTTTTAAACAGTGTGGCTCGCCCATAAGTACAAAAATATCGAATGGCAGTTTTGGAAGAAAAAAACTTATATATATATTTCACAGATAGGTTCACATTTATTGCCACTTACACAAGGCATAATTGACTAAATCACATGAAGATAGGCCTTAACTAATTGATAACATAGTACATATAGATCTGAGCGGTTAATAGACCCATGCTGTTGTTCTTGCATCTTACTAAGGACATTCGGCAGTGACAGCATTCCTGTTCTATCGAATTGCGTAACACAGAAATCAAACGCACAAAAAACTGAAGAGCTCCCTACACCGTCAAGACAATGGATTAGAATAGGGGGAAATTTCTTTTCAATCGATTTGCTCCTTAACTTAACATACGTGTCGTTGACAAAGTGATAAAAATCTATGAATGCATCTGGGTGGTGAGGAAACTTGTCCCTTGTCCAAGCAGTGTATTGATAGTGAAAAATCATGCGCCTCTGCTTTGGCTTTCGTTCAGTTGCAGTCAGAATTAACAAAGTCAAAGTATAGTGTGAATTGATCAGAATCGAACTAGTCGCTATCTGAAACTTTTTACTTGCTAAAACATAACCTTCTTTAGGGGACCAATATTGATAGCACTTATCAGTAAGCTTGCACGTCATTATAATAGAGGAGCAAACAATCAAAGCGTGATTTGTCACTCACCTCCGAAATTTGGGAAAAAAGAAAAAATGTTTAATTGACTTTTATACCTTCAAATACACATAATATGACTTAATTGTGAAAGTTGTGGTATATAAGAACATTCTACTCATATTATTGTCTTCAAACCCATTCTTTTAAAGGAAATATTAAGAAATAGAAAATGGACAAAACTTATTTTGCATGAACTAGAAGGACAAATCATCATTTGAATGTATTGGTTGTGGACAAAAATTGTTTTGAGTAAAACACCCTTAAATGAAAAAAATGCCTTTTATTTTAAGGAAAATTATTAATTAAATTCTAATTGAAACTTCTTCTTCTAAACAATCACACAATGTTACTGGTTCATCCTGAGCAGCCGTTGGTAAGTCTAACAGCATCTTATACCAATCAAATCGACTATCTTCTATCTTTTTCCATTCATTTCCAAACATTGAACAGTTTGTCCACATCCTTCTTCTTCTCTGCTGTGATGGTATGGCTTAAGGGTAAATCATTTAGCTTTACTCTTTGAAGTCGACTGTTTGTAAAATTTCTCTGGGCTAAAGAATCAAACGACTCCTCACATTCAAACACAAAGTTTTGAAACCCTTTAACTTTGACAGAACGCTGTCCAGACTTCTCGGTCATCTTGATATAAATTCGTTTTAAATCACTAATATTGGGTAAGTCTTTATAGTACTTTTGCAGTAATTTCGTGTTTTTTATCATCCAATCAACACCACATTTCTTTACCTCACCTATTTTTGCATAAGTATCATAGTACTCATCCTTTGTAACTATTACAGGTTGCTTTTTTAACAATTTTTCAGCTCTTCCAAAAACTCTATCCGCTGGTAAAAAGCTGTGGCCACGGACAGGAAAATAAAATTGTATTTCTTTAATAGAGCAATTTCGTTCTGTGTAAAGAAAATGTATTACTGTTCTTAAAACAATATTATTTTTGTTTTGGGCAACACAACCATCACAAAAAAAACGTATAAGCTTTATTGATCCAAAATCAGTAGTTTCTAAAAAGTTTAGTAGGCCTGAAGATATCTCTAGACTGCCTTTGCCTGCTTGCTCTTCCGTCCATGTGTAAAATAATGGCTTCTTACACTGGAGATCAACTATACATAAATTATAGAAATTTAACTGGCGGCTGTAAAAGGCTTCTTGTATATTTGTTTTTGGCAGGGGCTGTATTTGCTGCAAATCAAAGCAGAAAGTAAGAGAATCCGGCACTTCTGTTTTCAATAACTTATAAAAGGCATTAGCACGCTGTTTGTGGATTCTTTTCTCAATCATAAAACCATTCCTCTCTGTTGATCCTTTTGGAGAACTGCTTATTTTTGTTTTCATGAGAGAACAGTAATTGCACACATCTGTAGCCGGAGACCTGAATCCCAAATTAAATTCATTCACAAAAATTCTTCGGAACATTGCAAAATGAACTTTTTTATCACTTTCTACATTTTCATTATACATTTCATGCAACTTTTTTATACTCAGGTCACAACTCAAATAAATTCTTTGGGATTTATTTCTATTGTAATGACTTTCATTTCCTCTGAGCTGCCCTATAAAATTTCTCACACTATTCTTTTTTTCAACTGATCTATGGCTCTTTCTGTCTCCACCTCGCTTTTCTTCAATAGGATCTCCAATATTTTTCTTTTTAGAAATATTTTGTAGTCTTGTGCGGCCTATTTGCAATACGTTAATGAAAAGATTTTTACATACATGGAATTGGCCTCCATCATGTTTGAGAAAGTATTTTACACTGTAGTTATGTGATCCTCCAGGTTTCTGTCTTTTATTTTGTGCTGTAGGTCTTGGTCTCTTTCTCATAACAACTGACAATTCGAGCATGTTAGCAATCATACTATCCTGTCTTTGCTTGTTAGGAATATTGTAAAAGGAAACTCTTATAGCCTTAACAATGGTTGGTGTTATCTTGCTGCACATAAACCTTTTGTTGGAGTCGTTGTGATTACAAGGCGTATAAACATTACTGCCAGAAGGAGCCGAATATAGTTTCTTTTTTGCTAGAGCTCTCTTACCCCCTGTTACTCTTCTTTTTCGGCTTCCTACACTCGCCTCTCTAACAAGCACTCTCTGTTTCGTCTTCGTTCATTATTTTTATAGGGAGAACTTTTTTACATTAAAATATTGTTAAAATGCACCACGAAATCACGAACGAAATTATCACAAATAACCTAAAACTGTCAGTCACCGTCAGTCAGTTTTCGTTCAAAACGTCATTTGTCCCTTCAAAATGGCCACCCAAAAGCTGCTATGATTGGAGGATTGGACAAATAATTTTATGAACGTAACGTAACTTGATTTTGGACAAAATGCAGTCTGTTTGTACGGTCGGTTTTTGAGAAGATAAATGTATGGGATAGAACACAGTTTGATTGAAAGTAAATATTCAAAACAATTTGATTTTGAAAAGTGGCGGTTTTGGCATTCATAGATTATTTTTTATTTTTTTGTGACAAATCACGCTTTGATTGTTTGCTCCTCAATAATTTCCACTTTGTTGTCCCACACCGTCTGCCAGAACAGATCACAGTCTTTTTCTCCTGGAATTTTGGTACAAATAAACTTCCGCTTGGTTTCATATCCGTCGATGAAACTTGCTCCAGGAATCACCAGATTTCTCGACCGAGGACCGTGGTAGAGACACTGCAGGTTTGAGAAGCAGCCGTTGATCTCCAATTTCTTGTTTAGTCTATGGTGTGTTTCTTCTTTCTGCTTCGCGACTACTGAGTTGTATTCTTCTATGATGCGAGCTTGTGAATTTGCTTCGTCCATGAACCGCAGGAAGTTGTTGATATTCATGCTTGGGAAACAGGACGCCATTTTGGTAGATTGCTTTCTGTTGAAAAGAAGATACTCTTTATTTTAATTTGTTTTAAATTCAATCGAGCTAGACTCAGTGAAGTATCTATTCACAAAGGTTGTTGTTTTCAAACTAACGTTTATTTTTCAACTAGGTCCCTTTTTATAACATTAAAAGTACTACGCACATACTTTGCCAATACTAATAGGTCCCACATATCGTTAAACTCCAATTTATATTGGATTAAATTTTATAGTTATCCTTGGCTGCATAATATTTACCTTTGCCTGTATATTAGTTTCCTGAATGTTACACTAGGTGGCGCCAGTTTTGACGTTTCCTTCAATTCCTTCCTTTTTCGTTTAATGGCGGAGTGTGTACTCACTACAGAATATTTCGTGTGTTTAAACAAAATAAACTGTTTAAAACAAGAAATCTTGTTTACCTCAATTGGTTGTGGGCCCAGGTCCACGTAATTTAATAAAGTTATGTAAGCTATGGATCTCAATCAAATTACTCTTATCGAAAATTGCGAGTCAGCATTTGAAATGATGACGAAACTTGAGTCTATTTATGAGCAAAAATCGGAAATGACGAAAATTATGATGCATGAACGTTTCTATCAGTATAGGATGTCGCCAGCTGATTCCATTGCTCAACATATTGCCAAAGTAGAAAGTCTAGCAAAAAAACTTAATGAAAGTGGTGAGAATATCAGTGAGACAGCTATTATAACGAAAATATTAAGTACACTGCCTGCCAAATTCAGATCTGTGCGTCAAGCGTGGATGTCACTTGACCCTATGCATCAGACTGTAGTGAACCTCACCGCTCGTTTATTAGATGAGGAAGCTAGCTTAAGTGTGGAGGAGAATAATGAAAGTGCTTTATTAGTGAGAAAACAAAATACAAAGAAAACAAACAAAGAAGTAAATGAAAAGTCAAGTGAACAACCTCATCATTTCATATGTTACAACTGTGGAAAAAGAGGTCATTTTGCAAGAGATTGCCGAGCCCCTAAACATAAGCAAAAGCAACAAGGAGAAAGGAATATGTTAGCTTTCCATGTAACAAATTTTAATAGAGATTGGCAAAATACTGATGAAGGCTCGAGTTGGATATTAGACAGCGGTGCCTCGGCTCACATGTCTTTTAAACGTGAGAACATTGTTGAATTGTATGAATATACGGGATCTCCACTGAAACTAGGAAACCAAGAGGCCTTAGAAGTAATTGGCCAAGGAAATGTTATGGTACACAAGTGTGTCAATGGACAGTGGGTAGGGATGCAACATCGTTCTGAAAAACATCGATATTTTAAATCATCGATGTTTGCATGAAAAACATCGATATGCAAAAATATCGTTGATATGGGCGATATATCGATGTTTTTGCCGATGTTTTACTTTTTTAATAGGATGCTTCATTAACACTAGCATTAACACGTTTTATTACATTAAAACACATTTTAATACACAAACGTTATTTATTTTAAATAATGTAACAATTCTGAGACAGAGTTAAAGTAAACAAACTTAGACATGATGTTATGACAGCTGCTTCAGCAGCAGAATCATCTTTGTGTAGTTAACATTATATTACATGGAATGTTATATAATATTTATTTCGAATTTAATAGTCTTGCCACAGAGTTAAGGAAAAGAAGCTTAGATAATCTAGACCCTAACAGCCTATTTCTTTGTTGAGTAATGGTTGCTCCAGCTTCCGAGAACAACCGCTCACTTGGGACAGACGTGGCAACGATTGGAAGGTATATCATTGCGACTTTTGTAAGTTTTGGAAAAAGAGATTTCATATCTTCCCAAATTTCAATGGCATCTCTCTTTATTGGTGTTACAGGAGATGACAGGTACATCTGGACCTCGGTTTCGTTGATGGAGCCTGAAAGTGGCATAGTTGTAGCAGATGATTTATTTTTCATGTTTTTATGTGTCAGCTGCTTATGGTATTTCCAAATGTCAAATTCCGAATCATCTTTATCAGATTCATCAGAGGTATCACTTCTTGTTGCAGCTCCAGGCGAGCTGTTATATTCCCGTACAAATTTATTTAAGTAATTAAATACTTTACTTTTGGCCACTGGATCTTTAAAATGCATGAACTTGAATCTGGGGTCAAGAGTAGTTGAGATAGCTAGGATTGAGGAATGCTCTAAGGTATCAAATCTTCTAGCTAGTTGTTTCTTTAATTCCTTGTTAAATTGAAGTATTATTTCATTTTTTGGTTTTATGTTCTCTAGTACTTCACGGACACAGCTAACTAGCGGAATCACTTTGCTTACCGTTACGTAACTATCTCCAGAAAACTCTTTTGTCAATTTCTCAAACGGGCATAGTAATTCTATCATTTCTTTAATGCAATCCAGTTCACTGCTTGAGACCATTGGTTGAGCTTCAGGTCGAGTCAAAAGTATTGATCCTACAATGGACACCAATTCCATGAACCGTTGAAGCATATAAAAACAAGAGTTCCATCTTGTGCGAACATCGAGTATCATTTTTTTTAATTGACCTTCTTTTACTCCCATCTCTAACTGTCTCTTCCGTAATTCGTCACTTGCATTGACGCTCTTTTTTATATACTTAACTATATCCCTAACTTTGGTTATTAACTCAGTACAATTGTTTGATTCATCAATGGATTTTGTTACGACTAAATTAATTGTATGAGCAAAACAGGGAATTATTTTTTTTTCTCCAAACATTTCCCGATTGGCCTTCATAACAGTGCTATCATTGTCTGTAATAACAGCTGAAACTTTTTCAATGGAAACATTCCACTCGGTGAAAATATCGGTAAGTTTCTGAATAATGTAAAGCGATGTATGGCTTTCGGTCAACTCAAAAACACCTAAGGTTCCACTGAGAAGTCGAGACTTATCCAAAAAATGAATAGTGACACCAATAAATGATTTATTTTGCATGGTTTCAGAATTTTTTATATACATCTTAAAAAGATTACTCAATGTCTCATATTTTTCATCTACTCTCGTTTTAATTGTCTCTCGACTCGGCACGTTATACAGTGGACACACTTCTTTCATCAGTTGTCGAAAACCTTTACCTTCAACAGTCGAAAATGGTTTATTATCCATGATTATGAAATTCGTGATGGCCTCAGTTATTTTCTTTGATTTTGCACCATCTTTTGTAGTTATACTCTTAATGTTGTTTATAAAATCATCTACATTTGGCTGAGCAGTTTTTTTAGAATCAATAACAATGTCTGACGATGTACTAGCAACAGTAGCAACTGACTTTTGAGATGAAGGTAATACTAAATCTTTAACACTGCTTGAACTGGTCGATGGTTGGTTAACGTCGACGTCGATGTTTGATTGTAATGGAAGGTCAACATTATGACTACTGGTACTTGCAGTTGCTTCATCTATGTGCATGTAACTAGTAATGTTACCAACTTTTTTTTTCTTGCAGGGTACATCAATATCTTCCAATTGCTGGGAATGTACATTTTCTAAATGACCTCGAAGATTTGTCGTATTTCCAGAAGTTTTAAGACTCTTGTTGCATATATTGCAAATAGCCTCCTTGTCACCAATTTTCTTAAAATAATTCCAAATTTTACTTTTTATTTTATTGGAAGGCATAGTTAGTTATCTGTAAAGAAACAAAAACATTGTTTATTTTTACAAGTAATTAAAAATAGATTTTGTTTTTTGTGTCATACATACATGCGCTTGAAAATCATAACACCCCTAATTGCGCAGTAGGGTAAAAATATACTGTCGCTCTATTCGGTATAAGTCTGTTTGACTCTCGATTAAGCTTTAATAAAAATAAGAAGTACATGATGGTAAATTAAATTACTACAAAATTATTGTCATCATTAAATTAGTCAAATAAAAAAAATGACAACTGTAATTTCACTAGCTGCATAATATAACAAGTTATGCGTTTTTGTTAAATTCTTTTAATCTGAAATGACACGCTCACTTCGCACGTCCTTACACAAACCTAATGCAAAAACAAACAAACATAACCTAACTAAATTATAAATTAACGAGTACATTACTCACCTCACCCAATCAAGAAATCCAAAATGTGTATAGATATTGGGTAATCCAATAATCGAATCGTATTAAATTGAATCAAATTAATCCAAACTAACCATACACTTCACGTGTCAACACAACAAAGCAATGGGATGCGCGCGAACGTCACAGTGATTCCGAATTCCGAAAACCCGAACGGACTGAACAACGATTTCGATGTTTCTGAATGTAGCAAACGATGTATCGACGATATATCGCTCTTCAAAACATCGATGATAACATCGATGATAACATCGATGTTTATGACCGATACCTCGATGTTTTACAAACCTCGATGTATCGTTTCCATCCCTAACAGTGGGAGACGAGTATCCTGAAAAATGTTCTTTATGTACCAAAATTGAGAAGAAACTTGTTTTCAGAAGGAGTTGTTACCAGACAGGATTATAACATTGTAAAGAAACATACTGATGCTTTGATTTATAAAAATAATGAAATAGTGCTTTGTGCATCCTTACAGAGCAACAACTTATATGAGTTAAATATGAAGACAATTCAAAACCCAGTATGTAATGTAGTACAGAAATTGGATCTCAAGACATGGCATGAATGCTTGGGCCACTTGAATGTTAAAGAAATACAGAAAATGTGCAAACATAATGTGATTACTGGTGTGGATCTATCGGATTGTGATAAGTTTGTGTGTGAAGGTTGTGCATATGGCAAGCATGCTCGTCAACCATTCCAGAAATCAAACAGAAGACCCCAGAAACCAGGTGATGTTGTGTACAGTGATGTCTGTGGACCCTTTAGCGTGCCTTCTGTACAAGGTATGAGATATTTTGTTATTTTTAAAGATGCTGCTACAAGTCTAAGGCATGTATATTTTATAAAAAATAAATGTGATGTATTAGATTGTTTTAAAAAGTATAATATGATAATTAAAAACAAATTTATGCATAGTGTACGCATTTTACACACCGATAATGGTGGAGAATATACTAGTAAAAATTTTAAAGAATATCTTGACAGTGAGGGCATATCTCATGAGCTCACTGCTCCTTACACGCCTGAGCAAAATGGCCATGCAGAAAGAGAAATTAGAACAATAGTCAAAGCGCACGATCAATGCTTTATGCTCGTAATGTGTCACTTAATTTGTGGGCAGAGGCAGTGAATTGCGCTGTGTATTTACTAAATCGCACTACCTCCAGCCAGACACCAGGTATAACACCCATTGAGTTGTGGAGTGGTGAAAAACCAGATTTAAACCACATCTGAGTATTTGGGTGTGAGGGATACATTCATATTCCAGATCAATTAAGAAAAAAACTTGATAGTAAAAGTCGTAAGATGATACTAGTTTGATATGAGAATATGAACTATAAAATGTATGACTTGACTACAAAAAGAATTACTAGTAGCGCATGAGAGTAAGTCTTTTTAGTTTGAGGTTGACACTTTTATTTCATTTTGGTAATAGTTGAAAATATCACATTGATTTTGATGAAATGGACAATGGCATGAATAGCGGTCAATATAGCTGGAAGGCTGTAATTTCTAGACAGCCAAGTGGTTTGGAGTTAGCAAGTGTGACTGGAACAACTAAGGGGAAGGTTATCGGTTGACCAAAGGGAAAGGTTACAGGTATCTGACAGGAATTTGAAGTATTGCTTATCATAAGTAGGGGTAGTTGCTATTTTAGTTTAAAAATATGTTGATAGGCCTGGTGTGTGAGACTGGCATCATCAATAACACATTAAGTTCACCCTTGGCGGGTTAAAACAGTAATGGTCAAATCTAAATATGGAGAGATTAGAGAGTGGTGGTTGTGGACACTGTGATGAAAATTAGGGTTGTTTGTACAAATTATCAAAACATAAGTGCCTATACATTTGGACAGTTTACATTTGAAAATAAAATGCAAGTAAATTTTCATCTTTTGATAGACAAAAGAAGCATTGGATTTGTATTGGATTAAACTCAGGAATTATTTTCTTGGAATTATTTTACCTCCCGAGTTAAAAAAAAATCATTTGACTGTCAAAGCGTTTTTATCTACTCACATGAGTTATGATAATAATTTCGTCTGGTTAGGAATACAATGACTAGGTACCTAAACGGAAAACCAATACAAGGCCCTGCTGGGTGTGGAAAGATTCAGCCGTCGATTTTATAAGTACAGTGAGTACAGATACTGACTGTTGGTATTGCTTAACAAATGGTTAAGTGCTTTCATGACCAATCTATTATGGTAAAGAATTATTACCAGGGAACTTCAGATTTGTTTAGTAGCTGGTTACTCTATTTAGTTTTGACTAGATCATTTATCGTTTGTGATACAATTAATTAAATGTTAGATACTGGAACCATCCAACTAGCTTCACCTTATTGAGTCTTGCTGATTTAGTGATGAAGCATCATGGTAACATTTTTTTTGTTCTTGCCCAATGGTTTTATTTTTGCTATCCAAAAAAAGGCCTAACAGTAAAGCATCACAGGGGAGAAATGCATTAGACTAGTGGGAGGAGATATTGATTGGCAGCACTGATAATAAATTTAGCTTTTAACATGCAGTAGTAAGAGGTCACCCATGATTATTGTCTGGAATGAACTTAGGAATGAAGATCATTCCGGCTTAGCCATTAGCATAAGTGAGGCAATTGATAATAAAAATGTTTAATGTGATAATATGATTTACTTCAGTCACGACCTTTTTCAGTTTCCAGTTGCAGGTCACGATTCCTAACCCAGTGTAGCTAGTAGTGTTGCCGAACTATCGATAGTAAAACTATCGATAGTTTTCATCTAAAATCATGTACCCTATCGATAGGCCTATCGATAGTATCGATACAATCGATAGTATCGATAGCACAGAACAAGGCAATACTATCGAATGAGTGCAATACTATCGATACTATCGATAGTATTGTAGTTCGTTAATTACAAACTATCGATAGTATCGATACTGTCGTTTTTATTTGCAACGATAGTATCGATAGTATCGAAACTATCGATACTATCGATTGTTTTGGACTATCGATAGTTTCACAATTTGCAATAGTATTAGGTTTGTTTTAACAGTAATGTAGTTGAGGACCATTATAGGCCGGTATCTGGCGGCACGGCAGTGCCCCCAACAAGTCAAGCAAAAAGCGGCATTAGCAAACGTAGAAGCTTCAAATTTAGAATACAATTAGTGTTTAGTGTATAAGTCGAGGAAAAACTAAAAAAAAATTCGATTTCGGTCCAGTTTTCTAGATACACCAACTGCATAAATAATTTTGTAAGCCCATACAAATGTACAGGATTACAAAGTTGTGCTTTATGGGTAGGATTGCTACCGTATGTTAACTTTTTGAAAAGTGTATCACAAATAATTTTGTATATTAAAAGACTCATTAAAAGTGTATTCTTGCATTGATGGATGCTCCAATATTTCCAAGAATAAAATATATAAATACCTACATATGTCAAAACCCTTTAAACATAACCCTTCACTATTTCATAACACAAAGCATAAAGGTCTGAGGAGTTAATAGACCCGGGCTTTTGCTCTCTGATCTTTTCAACGACATATGACACTGAGACTATTTTTATTAAATCATACTTCGTAATGCAGTTATCGATAGCACGAGCGAAAATACTTGCGAGCCTCCCAAACCATCAGAACAATGAATAAGTATAGGGGCAGCTTTCCTATTAGGCATCCTGTTCTTCAGCTTAAGATACACGGTCTCAACGAAGAAATAAAAATCCAAAAAGTTCCCTGGCTGAGGTAAGCTACCTTTCGGCCAATCGGTAAACTGATAATGAAAAACCAAGCGCCTCTGTTTTGGGTTGAGTGTCATCGAAGTCAGAGTCAGCAAAGTTGCAGTGAAGTATGAATGGACTATAACTTCTCGAGTAGTAATCTTGAACTTCCCACTTACTACAGATTGACGCTCTGTAGAGGACCAGTATTGGTAGCTCTTCTCATTAAGCTTACCTATCATCACGATTATCTCTGCGTGATTATTCCACACAGATTGCCAGATATTTCGGAGTCTTCTTCCGCTGGATTTTTCGCACAGAGAAATTTGTGCTTCGTATCATACCCATCGACGAAGCTCGTTCTCGGGACTTGTTTTTTCTTGGACTGAGGACCGTAGTAGAGAAGTTGCAGGTAACACTGGCAGCCTTTTATTTCAACCTCTTTGTTCTGCTCCAGTGTAGATTTCATTTCTTCTTCTTCTTCCGTCATAAGTTTTGATTGATACTCATTTAAGTAATCTTAAAATAATAATCTTAAACTTTTTGTTTATTACGTAAGATATACTTCTAAGTAGCTTTACTACTAAAATTTTTTCCAGGAAAAATAATCGACATATACAGTAAAGTAAAAAAACTCTGTTGATTCGCTTATACCTTTATTTCAGTTGTTCGTAAGCATTAAAAATTAAATAATAATCCTACTTACAATTATCATATCCAGTCGTTAAAAACGATAAAAAAATCTAGCTACAACTTTGTCTTATTCCTAAGTACAAAAATATCGAATGGCAGTTTTGGAAGAAAAAAACTTATATATATATTTCACAGATAGGTTCACATTTATTGCCACTTACACAAGGCATAATTGACTAAATCACATGAAGATAGGCCTTAACTAATTGATAACATAGTACATATAGATCTGAGCGGTTAATAGACCCATGCTGTTGTTCTTGCATCTTACTAAGGACATTTGGCAGTGACAGCATTCCTGTTCTATCGAATTGCGTAACACAGAAATCAAACGCACAAAAAACTGAAGAGCTCCCTACACCGTCAAGACAATGGATCAGAATAGGGGGAAATTTCTTTTCAGTCGATTTGCTCCTTAACTTAACATACGTGTCGTTGACAAAGTGATAAAAATCTATGAATGCATCTGGGTGGTGAGGAAACTTGTCCCTTGTCCAAGCAGTGTATTGATAGTGAAAAATCATGCGCCTCTGCTTTGGCTTTCGTTCAGTTGCAGTCAGAATTAACAAAGTCAAAGTATTGTGTGAATTGATCAGAATCGAACTAGTCGCTATCTGAAACTTTTAACTTGCTAAAACAAAACCTTCTTTAGGGGACCAATATTGATAGCACTTATCAGTAAGCTTGAACGTCATTATAATAATTTCCACTTTGTTGTCCCACACCGTCTGCCAGAACAGATCACAGTCTTTTTCTCCTGGAATTTTGGTACAAATAAACTTCCGCTTGGTTTCATATCCGTCGATGAAACTTGCTCCAGGAATCACCAGATTTCTCGACCGAGGACCGTGTTAGAGACACTGCAGGTTTGAGAAGCAGCCGTTGATCTCCAACTTCTTGTTTAGTCTATGGTGTGTTTCTTCTTTCTGCTTCGCGACTACTGAGTTGTATTCTTCTATGATGCGAGCGTATTTGCCTTGCCTCACGGTAAGGCAAATACGTTCGGCGGCGCGGCGTGTAAACAAACAAGTTGAAATTTGATATGCTTAAATAGTCGCAGTTACATTACTCTACATTATACTCAAGACATTTTCCGATGGGCTTTTATTTTAAAAAAAATTATGTTGTCAAAATACTTTTGAGTAACGAGTTTGCTTGTTGTAACTAGTTGCAACTAGTATCCTGGTGTTTGATAACGAATCTAAAGGAAATCCCTTTGATGTTATACTTACGGAAAATACCCCGAGGAATACATACGGTTTGTACCCTAACGTTCTGTCAAATTATGAAACTGGAGCCTATAATGATTTAAGACCACTGATGAAATAAATAAATATTTTGATGTATAACAATATATTTTTGATACACAACATTTCCCAGATTAAAAAACTGAATTAAAGAGCATAGGAAGTAACATAATTTGAATTCTTTTCAATACTTTTGAATATTTTAAATACTTTTCAATTTAGGTATTCTATATAGGTATATATATGAGGAGTTCAGGCTGGCAAGTCGTCAATGGCATTCTGACAGAGATGTTTGAAAGTGTAGTGATATGTTATTTGATTTGCCACTACCCATTTTAATGTAGCACCAATTGTTAAATTATGAAAAGTTCGGATAGTTTTGTGAACGTTTTACAGTCGACTGAGGGATCTCTACGGGATTTGGTATATATAAGACTCTTATTTCCTGTAGATATGAATCATCGGTGAGTTCTATTCACTTTATTTCGATATTTGTAATTAGAACTATGTAATGATTTTGTTCTGGTCCTTTGAATTCATTATCAATCATTACTATCTTCTTTCCAGTTATGTTGAACTTGAAAGCATGTTCACGACCGGGAAAATAATTGTTTGTCGAAATAAATACCGACGCTTTCATGATGCAAGGGTTGTCCGCCGCCCTAATGATCTTATGATTTAGTTGAATGGTATCTTCCGCCGTTGAATATTTTTTCAAGTCAGAGCACTTGAGATAATGAATGATTTCACGTTGAGGCGGCTCCGGTGTATTTCCGTTGTTAATTATAGGATTATCTGCTGAATAAACGCAAAAAATTCCAATGTTACTAAATCATTTAGTATCTGTTACTAAATCTTATTAAATAGAACTAAATCCTTCTATCAGTGTAGATACTGCTACGATCGAACAATTGTTTAATATTATAATATTATAAATATTATATTCCCCTCTTGATAAGTAATAAATAAAGATACTATTTTAAAAAATGTTTTTTTAAGATAGTCACTTATGATATTCGTTGTAAGGATGAAGATATTATCTTCGAAATTACGAATGGTTGATCCTTGCACAAAAATATCTTACAATCTTATCATTGGGTCTAAGGAATACGGGGTATAAGCAATGCTCGTTTCAATCTTAAATAATATTACAATTGGCAACGGTTACTATGACAACGGTTACCATAGCAACGGTGACCATGGCAACGGTTAAATATTAATAAGTAAAATTTGTAAAAATATTAATTAATTAAATTGTCGATAGTAAACATTTTGACAGAAGCGCGTTCGATTTTCTAGTGTGTAATAAAATAAAGGATTTAATGTGTAATAAAATAAAGGATTTAATATTCAACTTTCTTTATTATCATGTCTTCAAATATTATTTATGTTACAAAACATTCATACCAATTAATATATTCAGTCTCAAAAGTGTTAGAAAATATCTCCAAATTACTCCCTAACAAGTCTACTTAATTAGAAAAAAAAATGGTTAGCGCATCATTCTATTTCGAGTAATTTACAAGGATAATTCTTAAAAGAACTACACACAAAGTAATAATATACCTTATTTCTAAGACTTAATACATAACATTACAAACTAATAAGGAAAAATTATACACGGAGCCCGATCGATTAAACCCTTTAAACATAACCCTTCACTATTTCATAACACAAAGCATAAAGGTCTGAGGAGTTAATAGACCCGTGCTTTTGCTCTCTGATCCTTTCAACGACATATGACACTGAGACTATTTTTGTTAAATCATACTTCGTAATGCAGTTATCGATAGCGCAAAATACTTGCGAGCCTCCCAAACCATCAGAACAATGAATAAGTATAGGGGCAGCTTTCCTATTAGGCATCCTGTTCTTCAGCTTAAGATACACGGTCTCAACGAAGAAATAAAAATCCAAAAAGTTCCCTGGCTGAGGTGAGCTACCTTTCGGCCAATCGGTAAACTGATAATGAAAAACCAAGCGCCTCTGTTTTGGGTTGAGTGTCATCGAAGTCAGAGTCAGCAAAGTTGCAGTGAAGTATGAATGGACTATAACTTCTCGAGTAGTAATCTTGAACTTCCCACTTACTACAGATTGACGCTCTGTAGAGGACCAGTATTGGTAGCTCTTCTCATTAAGCTTACCTATCATCACGATTATCTCTGCGTGATTATTCCACACAGATTGCCAGATATTTCGGAGTCTTCTTCCGCTGGATTTTTCGCACAGAGAAATTTGTGCTTCGTATCATACCCATCGACGAAGCTCGTTCTCGGGACTTGTTTTTTCTTGGACTGAGGACCGTAGTAGAGAAGTTGCAGGTAACACTGGCAGCCTTTTATTTCAACCTCTTTGTTCTGCTCCAGTGTAGATTTCATTTCTTCTTCTTCTTCCGTCATAAGATTTGAAAAATTAAATAATAATCCTACTTACAATTATCATATCCAGTCGTTAAAAACGATAAAAAAATCTAGCTACAACTTTGTCTTATTCCTAAGTACAAAAATATCGAATGGCAGTTTTGGAAGAAAAAAACTTATATATATATTTCACAGATAGGTTCACATTTATTGCCACTTACACAAGGCATAATTGACTAAATCATATGAAGATAGGCCTTAACTAATTGATAACATAGTACATATAGATCTGAGCGGTTAATAGACCCATGCTGTTGTTCTTGCATCTTACTAAGGACATTTGGCAGTGACAGCATTCCTGTTCTATCGAATTGCGTAACACAGAAATCAAACGCACAAAAAACTGAAGAGCTCCCTACACCGTCAAGACAATGGATCAGAATAGGGGGAAATTTCTTTTCAGTCGATTTGCTCCTTAACTTAACATACGTGTCGTTGACAAAGTGATAAAAATCTATGAATGCATCTGGGTGGTGAGGAAACTTGTCCCTTGTCCAAGCAGTGTATTGATAGTGAAAAATCATGCGCCTCTGCTTTGGCTTTCGTTCAGTTGCAGTCAGAATTAACAAAGTCAAAGTATTGTGTGAATTGATCAGAATCGAACTAGTCGCTATCTGAAACTTTTAACTTGCTAAAACAAAACCTTTAGGGGACCAATATTGATAGCACTTATCAGTAAGCTTGAACGTCATTATAATAATTTCCACTTTGTTGTCCCACACCGTCTGCCAGAACAGATCACAGTCTTTTTCTCCTGGAATTTTGGTACAAATAAACTTCCGCTTGGTTTCATATCCGTCGATGAAACTTGCTCCAGGAATCACCAGATTTCTCGACCGAGGACCGTGTTAGAGACACTGCAGGTTTGAGAAGCAGCCGTTGATCTCCAACTTCTTGTTTAGTCTATGGTGTGTTTCTTCTTTCTGCTTCACGACTACTGAGTTGTATTCTTCTATGATGCGAGCGTATTTGCCTTGCCTCACGGTAAGGCAAATACGTTCGGCGGCGCGGCGTGTAAACAAACAAGTTGAAATTTGATATGCTTAAATAGTCGCAGTTACATTACTCTACATTATACTCAAGACATTTTCCGATGGGCTTTTATTTTAAAAAAAATTATGTTGTCAAAATACTTTTGAGTAACGAGTTTGCTTGTTGTAACTAGTTGCAACTAGTATCCTGGTGTTTGATAACGAATCTAAAGGAAATCCCTTTGATGTTATACTTACGGAAAATACCCCGAGGAATACATACGGTTTGTACCCTAACGTTCTGTCAAATTATGAAACTGGAGCCTATAATGATTTAAGACCACTGATGAAATAAATAAATATTTTGATGTATAACAATATATTTTTGATACACAACATTTCCCAGATTAAAAAACTGAATTAAAGAGCATAGGAAGTAACATAATTTGAATTCTTTTCAATACTTTTGAATATTTTAAATACTTTTCAATTTAGGTATTCTATATAGGTATATATATGAGGAGTTCAGGCTGGCAAGTCGTCAATGGCATTCTGACAGAGATGTTTGAAAGTGTAGTGATATGTTATTTGATTTGCCACTACCCATTTTAATGTAGCACCAATTGTTAAATTATGAAAAGTTCGGATAGTTTTGTGAACGTTTTACAGTCGACTGAGGGCGTTTGTCCACCGCCGCCGTCACCGTCACGTCACCAGGAACGAGATTATTCCAGGCCGAGTTTAATATGACGTGACGGCGATCGTTTGTCCACCGCGACCGATTTCACTGGTTTAGTTTGTTCCAGCTGTCATGTGTAATAGTCGCGTTTTTGAAGAATCGTGTACGGTGGTGCAACTGCGACGGAACGGCGACGGCAGTGTGTGGACAAGTTCATACGTGTTTTGTATTGTCGGCACATCGGCCCGTCAAAATCTCGGGCCACGTTCTAGCGGTCACGCCGATCTACTCACAATTTCGGCGGCCGGGATGACGGCGCTCGGGTGACGGATGTGCGGTGGACACGCGGCTCTTAGTAAATGTATGTACCGCTACTTCGGCGCCGTCATCTCGTTCTCGGTGACGTGACGGTGACGGCGGCGGTGGACAAACGCCCTGAGGGATCTCTACGGGATTTGGTATATATAAGACTCTTATTTCCTGTAGATATGAATCATCGGTGAGTTCTATTCACTTTATTTCGATATTTGTAATTAGAACTATGTAATGATTTTGTTCTGGTCCTTTGAATTCATTATCAATCATTACTATCTTCTTTCCAGTTATGTTGAAAGCATGTTCACGACCGGGAAAATAATTGTTTGTCGAAATAAATACCGACGCTTTCATGATGCAAGGGTTGTCCGCCGCCCTAATGATCTTATGATTTAGTTGAATGGTATCTTCCGCCGTTGAATATTTTTTCAAGTCAGAGCACTTGAGATAATGAATGATTTCAAGTTGAGGCGGCTCCGGTGTATTTCCGTTGTTAATTATAGGATTATCTGCTGAATAAACGCAAAAAATTCCAATGTTACTAAATCATTTAGTATCTGTTACTAAATCTTATTAAATAGAACTAAATCCTTCTATCAGTGTAGATACTGCTACGATCGAACAATTGTTTAATATTATAAATATTATATTCCCCTCTTGATAAGTAATAAATAAAGATACTATTTTAAAAAATGTTTTTTAAGATAGTCACTTATGATATTCGTTGTAAGGATGAAGATATTATCTTCGAAATTACGAATGGTTGATCCTTGCACAAAAATGTCTTACAATCTTATCATTGGGTCTAAGGAATACGGGGTATAAGCAATGCTCGTTTCAATCTTAAATAATATTACAATTGGCAACGGTTACTATGACAACGGTTACCATAGCAACGGTGACCATGGCAACGGTTAAATATTAATAAGTGAAATTTGTAAAAATATTAATTAATTAAATTGTCGATAGTAAACATTTTGACAGAAGCGCGTTCGATTTTCTAGTGTGTAATAAAATAAAGGATTTAATGTGTAATAAAATAAAGGATTTAATATTCAACTTTCTTTATTATCATGTCTTCAAATATTATTTATGTTACAAAACATTCATACCAATTAATATATTCAGTCTCAAAAGTGTTAGAAAATATCTCCAAATTACTCCCTAACAAGTCTACTTAATTAGAAAAAAAAATGGTTAGCGCATCATTCTATTTCGAGTAATTTACAAGGATAATTCTTAAAAGAACTACACACAAAGTAATAATATACCTTATTTCTAAGACTTAATACATAACATTACAAACTAATAAGGAAAAATTATACACGGAGCCCGATCGATTAAACCCTTTAAACATAACCCTTCACTATTTCATAACACAAAGCATAAAGGTCTGAGGAGTTAATAGACCCGTGCTTTTGCTCTCTGATCCTTTCAACGACATATGACACTGAGACTATTTTTGTTAAATCATACTTCGTAATGCAGTTATCGATAGCGCAAAATACTTGCGAGCCTCCCAAACCATCAGAACAATGAATAAGTATAGGGGCAGCTTTCCTATTAGGCATCCTGTTCTTCAGCTTAAGATACACGGTCTCAACGAAGAAATAAAAATCCAAAAAGTTCCCTGGCTGAGGTGAGCTACCTTTCGGCCAATCGGTAAACTGATAATGAAAAACCAAGCGCCTCTGTTTTGGGTTGAGTGTCATCGAAGTCAGAGTCAGCAAAGTTGCAGTGAAGTATGAATGGACTATAACTTCTCGAGTAGTAATCTTGAACTTCCCACTTACTACAGATTGACGCTCTGTAGAGGACCAGTATTGGTAGCTCTTCTCATTAAGCTTACCTATCATCACGATTATCTCTGCGTGATTATTCCACACAGATTGCCAGATATTTCGGAGTCTTCTTCCGCTGGATTTTTCGCACAGAGAAATTTGTGCTTCGTATCATACCCATCGACGAAGCTCGTTCTCGGGACTTGTTTTTTCTTGGACTGAGGACCGTAGTAGAGAAGTTGCAGGTAACACTGGCAGCCTTTTATTTCAACCTCTTTGTTCTGCTCCAGTGTAGATTTCATTTCTTCTTCTTCTTCCGTCATAAGTTTTGATTGATACTCATTTAAGTAATCTTAAAATAATAATCTTAAACTTTTTGTTTATTATGTAAGATATACTTCTAAGTAGCTTTACTAATAAAATTTTTTCCAGGAAAAATAATCGACATATACAGTAAAGTAAAAAAACTCTGTTGATTCGCTTATACCTTTATTTCAGTTGTTCGTAAGCATTAAAAATTAAATAATAATCCTACTTACAATTATCATATCCAGTCGTTAAAAACGATAAAAAAATCTAGCTACAACTTTGTCTTATTCCTAAGTACAAAAATATCGAATGGCAGTTTTGGAAGAAAAAAACTTATATATATATTTCACAGATAGGTTCACATTTATTGCCACTTACACAAGGCATAATTGACTAAATCACATGAAGATAGGCCTTAACTAATTGATAACATAGTACATATAGATCTGAGCGGTTAATAGACCCATGCTGTTGTTCTTGCATCTTACTAAGGACATTTGGCAGTGACAGCATTCCTGTTCTATCGAATTGCGTAACACAGAAATCAAACGCACAAAAAACTGAAGAGCTCCCTACACCGTCAAGACAATGGATCAGAATAGGGGGAAATTTCTTTTCAGTCGATTTGCTCCTTAACTTAACATACGTGTCGTTGACAAAGTGATAAAAATCTATGAATGCATCTGGGTGGTGAGGAAACTTGTCTCTTGTCCAAGCAGTGTATTGATAGTGAAAAATCATGCGCCTCTGCTTTGGCTTTCGTTCAGTTGCAGTCAGAATTAACAAAGTCAAAGTATTGTGTGAATTGATCAGAATCGAACTAGTCGCTATCTGAAACTTTTAACTTGCTAAAACAAAACCTTCTTTAGGGGACCAATATTGATAGCACTTATCAGTAAGCTTGAACGTCATTATAATAATTTCCACTTTGTTGTCCCACACCGTCTGCCAGAACAGATCACAGTCTTTTTCTCCTGGAATTTTGGTACAAATAAACTTCCGCTTGGTTTCATATCCGTCGATGAAACTTGCTCCAGGAATCACCAGATTTCTCGACCGAGGACCGTGTTAGAGACACTGCAGGTTTGAGAAGCAGCCGTTGATCTCCAACTTCTTGTTTAGTCTATGGTGTGTTTCTTCTTTCTGCTTCACGACTACTGAGTTGTATTCTTCTATGATGCGAGCGTATTTGCCTTGCCTCACGGTAAGGCAAATACGTTCGGCGGCGCGGCGTGTAAACAAACAAGTTGAAATTTGATATGCTTAAATAGTCGCAGTTACATTACTCTACATTATACTCAAGACATTTTCCGATGGGCTTTTATTTAAAAAAAAATTATGTTGTCAAAATACTTTTGAGTAACGAGTTTGCTTGTTGTAACTAGTTGCAACTAGTATCCTGGTGTTTGATAACGAATCTAAAGGAAATCCCTTTGATGTTATACTTACGGAAAATACCCCGAGGAATACATACGGTTTGTACCCTAACGTTCTGTCAAATTATGAAATTGGAGCCTATAATGATTTAAGACCACTGATAAAATAAATAAATATTTTGATGTATAACAATATATACACAACATTTCCCAGATTAAAAAACTGAATTAAAGAGCATAGGAAGTAACATAATTTGAATTCTTTTCAATACTTTTGAATATTTTAAATACTTTTCAATTTAGTTATTCTATATAGGTATATATATGAGGAGTTCAGGCTGGCAAGTCGTCAATGGCATTCTGACAGAGATGTTTGAAAGTGTAGTGATATGTTATTTGATTTGCCACTACCCATTTTAATGTAGCACCAATTGTTAAATTATGAAAAGTTCGGATAGTTTTGTGAACGTTTTACAGTCGACTGAGGGATCTCTACGGGATTTGGTATATATAAGACTCTTATTTCCTGTAGATATGAATCATCGGTGAGTTCTATTCACTTTATTTCGGTATTTGTAATTAGAACTATGTAATGATTTTGTTCTGGTCCTTTGAATTCATTATCAATCATTACTATCTTCTTTCCAGTTATGTTGAAAGCATGTTCACGACCGGGAAAATAATTGTTTGTCGAAATAAATACCGACGCTTTCATGATGCAAGGGTTGTCCGCCGCCCTAATGATCTTATGATTTAGTTGAATGGTATCTTCCGCCGTTGAATATTTTTTCAAGTCAGAGCACTTGAGATAATGAATGATTTCACGTTGAGGCGGCTTCGGTGTATTTCCGTTGTTAATTATAGGATTATCTGCTGAATAAACGCAAAAAATTCCAATGTTACTAAATCATTTAGTATCTGTTACTAAATCTTATTAAATAGAACTAAATCCTTCTATCAGTGTAGATACTGCTACGATCGAACAATTGTTTAATATTATAATATTATAAATATTATATTCCCCTCTTGATAAGTAATAAATAAAGATACTATTTTAAAAAATGTTTTTTTAAGATAGTCACTTATGATATTCGTTGTAAGGATGAAGATATTATCTTCGAAATTACGAATGGTTGATCCTTGCACAAAAATGTCTTACAATCTTATCATTGGGTCTAAGGAATACGGGGTATAAGCAATGCTCGTTTCAATCTTAAATAATATTACAATTGGCAACGGTTACTATGACAACGGTTACCATAGCAACGGTGACCATGGCAACGGTTAAATATTAATAAGTGAAATTTGTAAAAATATTAATTAATTAAATTGTCGATAGTAAACATTTTGACAGAAGCGCGTTCGATTTTCTAGTGTGTAATAAAATAAAGGATTTAATGTGTAATAAAATAAAGGATTTAATATTCAACTTTCTTTATTATCATGTCTTCAAATATTATTTATGTTACAAAACATTCATACCAATTAATATATTCAGTCTCAAAAGTGTTAAAAAATATCTCCAAATTACTCCCTAACAAGTCTACTTAATTAGAAAAAAAAATGGTTAGCGCATCATTCTATTTCGAGTAATTTACAAGGATAATTCTTAAAAGAACTACACACAAAGTAATAATATACCTTATTTCTAAGACTTAATACATAACATTACAAACTAATAAGGAAAAATTATACACGGAGCCCGATCGATTAAACCCTTTAAACATAACCCTTCACTATTTCATAACACAAAGCATAAAGGTCTGAGGAGTTAATAGACCCGTGCTTTTGCTCTCTGATCCTTTCAACGACATATGACACTGAGACTATTTTTGTTAAATCATACTTCGTAATGCAGTTATCGATAGCGCAAAATACTTGCGAGCCTCCCAAACCATCAGAACAATGAATAAGTATAGGGGCAGCTTTCCTATTAGGCATCCTGTTCTTCAGCTTAAGATACACGGTCTCAACGAAGAAATAAAAATCCAAAAAGTTCCCTGGCTGAGGTGAGCTACCTTTCGGCCAATCGGTAAACTGATAATGAAAAACCAAGCGCCTCTGTTTTGGGTTGAGTGTCATCGAAGTCAGAGTCAGCAAAGTTGCAGTGAAGTATGAATGGACTATAACTTCTCGAGTAGTAATCTTGAACTTCCCACTTACTACAGATTGACGCTCTGTAGAGGACCAGTATTGGTAGCTCTTCTCATTAAGCTTACCTATCATCACGATTATCTCTGCGTGATTATTCCACACAGATTGCCAGATATTTCGGAGTCTTCTTCCGCTGGATTTTTCGCACAGAGAAATTTGTGCTTCGTATCATACCCATCGACGAAGCTCGTTCTCGGGACTTGTTTTTTCTTGGACTGAGGACCGTAGTAGAGAAGTTGCAGGTAACACTGGCAGCCTTTTATTTCAACCTCTTTGTTCTGCTCCAGTGTAGATTTCATTTCTTCTTCTTCTTCCGTCATAAGTTTTGATTGATACTCATTTAAGTAATCTTAAAATAATAATCTTAAAACTTTTTGTTTATTACGTAAGATATACTTCTAAGTAGCTTTACTACTAAAATTTTTTCCAGGAAAAATAATCGACATATACAGTAAAGTAAAAAAACTCTGTTGATTCGCTTATACCTTTATTTCAGTTGTTCGTAAGCATTAAAAATTAAATAATAATCCTACTTACAATTATCATATCCAGTCGTTAAAAACGATAAAAAAATCTAGCTACAACTTTGTCTTATTCCTAAGTACAAAAATATCGAATGGCAGTTTTGGAAGAAAAAAACTTATATATATATTTCACAGATAGGTTCACATTTATTGCCACTTACACAAGGCATAATTGACTAAATCACATGAAGATAGGCCTTAACTAATTGATAACATAGTACATATAGATCTGAGCGGTTAATAGACCCATGCTGTTGTTCTTGCATCTTACTAAGGACATTTGGCAGTGACAGCATTCCTGTTCTATCGAATTGCGTAACACAGAAATCAAACGCACAAAAAACTGAAGAGCTCCCTACACCGTCAAGACAATGGATCAGAATAGGGGGAAATTTCTTTTCAGTCGATTTGCTCCTTAACTTAACATACGTGTCGTTGACAAAGTGATAAAAATCTATGAATGCATCTGGGTGGTGAGGAAACTTGTCCCTTGTCCAAGCAGTGTATTGATAGTGAAAAATCATGCGCCTCTGCTTTGGCTTTCGTTCAGTTGCAGTCAGAATTAACAAAGTCAAAGTATTGTGTGAATTGATCAGAATCGAACTAGTCGCTATCTGAAACTTTTAACTTGCTAAAACAAAACCTTCTTTAGGGGACCAATATTGATAGCACTTATCAGTAAGCTTGAACGTCATTATAATAATTTCCACTTTGTTGTCCCACACCGTCTGCCAGAACAGATCACAGTCTTTTTCTCCTGGAATTTTGGTACAAATAAACTTCCGCTTGGTTTCATATCCGTCGATGAAACTTGCTCCAGGAATCACCAGATTTCTCGACCGAGGACCGTGTTAGAGACACTGCAGGTTTGAGAAGCAGCCGTTGATCTCCAACTTCTTGTTTAGTCTATGGTGTGTTTCTTCTTTCTGCTTCGCGACTACTGAGTTGTATTCTTCTATGATGCGAGCGTATTTGCCTTGCCTCACGGTAAGGCAAATACGTTCGGCGGCGCGGCGTGTAAACAAACAAGTTGAAATTTGATATGCTTAAATAGTCGCAGTTACATTACTCTACATTATACTCAAGACATTTTCCGATGGGCTTTTATTTTAAAAAAAATTATGTTGTCAAAATACTTTTGAGTAACGAGTTTGCTTGTTGTAACTAGTTGCAACTAGTATCCTGGTGTTTGATAACGAATCTAAAGGAAATCCCTTTGATGTTATACTTACGGAAAATACCCCGAGGAATACATACGGTTTGTACCCTAACGTTCTGTCAAATTATGAAACTGGAGCCTATAATGATTTAAGACCACTGATGAAATAAATAAATATTTTGATGTATAACAATATATTTTTGATACACAACATTTCCCAGATTAAAAAACTGAATTAAAGAGCATAGGAAGTAACATAATTTGAATTCTTTTCAATACTTTTGAATATTTTAAATACTTTTCAATTTAGGTATTCTATATAGGTATATATATGAGGAGTTCAGGCTGGCAAGTCGTCAATGGCATTCTGACAGAGATGTTTGAAAGTGTAGTGATATGTTATTTGATTTGCCACTACCCATTTTAATGTAGCACCAATTGTTAAATTATGAAAAGTTCGGATAGTTTTGTGAACGTTTTACAGTCGACTGAAGGATCTCTACGGGATTTGGTATATATAAGACTCTTATTTCCTGTAGATATGAATCATCGGTGAGTTCTATTCACTTTATTTCGATATTTGTAATTAGAACTATGTAATGATTTTGTTCTGGTCCTTTGAATTCATTATCAATCATTACTATCTTCTTTCCAGTTATGTTGAAAGCATGTTCACGACCGGGAAAATAATTGTTTGTCGAAATAAATACCGACGCTTTCATGATGCAAGGGTTGTCCGCCGCCCTAATGATCTTATGATTTAGTTGAATGCTATCTTCCGCCGTTGAATATTTTTTCAAGTCAGAGCACTTGAGATAATGAATGATTTCACGTTGAGGCGGCTCCGGTGTATTTCCGTTGTTAATTATAGGATTATCTGCTGAATAAACGCAAAAAATTCCAATGTTACTAAATCATTTAGTATCTGTTACTAAATCTTATTAAATAGAACTAAATCCTTCTATCAGTGTAGATACTGCTACGATCGAACAATTGTTTAATATTATAATATTATAAATATTATATTCCCCTCTTGATAAGTAATAAATAAAGATACTATTTTAAAAAATGTTTTTTTAAGATAGTCACTTATGATATTCGTTGTAAGGATGAAGATATTATCTTCGAAATTACGAATGGTTGATCCTTGCACAAAAATGTCTTACAATCTTATCATTGGGTCTAAGGAATACGGGGTATAAGCAATGCTCGTTTCAATCTTAAATAATATTACAATTGGCAACGGTTACTATGACAACGGTTACCATAGCAACGGTGACCATGGCAACGGTTAAATATTAATAAGTGAAATTTGTAAAAATATTAATTAATTAAATTGTCGATAGTAAACATTTTGACAGAAGCGCGTTCGATTTTCTAGTGTGTAATAAAATAAAGGATTTAATGTGTAATAAAATAAAGGATTTAATATTCAACTTTCTTTATTATCATGTCTTCAAATATTATTTATGTTACAAAACATTCATACCAATTAATATATTCAGTCTCAAAAGTGTTAGAAAATATCTCCAAATTACTCCCTAACAAGTCTACTTAATTAGAAAAAAAAATGGTTAGCGCATCATTCTATTTCGAGTAATTTACAAGGATAATTCTTAAAAGAACTACACACAAAGTAATAATATACCTTATTTCTAAGACTTAATACATAACATTACAAACTAATAAGGAAAAATTATACACGGAGCCCGATCGATTAAACCCTTTAAACATAACCCTTCACTATTTCATAACACAAAGCATAAAGGTCTGAGGAGTTAATAGACCCGTGCTTTTGCTCTCTGATCCTTTCAACGACATATGACACTGAGACTATTTTTGTTAAATCATACTTCGTAATGCAGTTATCGATAGCGCAAAATACTTGCGAGCCTCCCAAACCATCAGAACAATGAATAAGTATAGGGGCAGCTTTCCTATTAGGCATCCTGTTCTTCAGCTTAAGATACACGGTCTCAACGAAGAAATAAAAATCCAAAAAGTTCCCTGGCTGAGGTGAGCTACCTTTCGGCCAATCGGTAAACTGATAATGAAAAACCAAGCGCCTCTGTTTTGGGTTGAGTGTCATCGAAGTCAGAGTCAGCAAAGTTGCAGTGAAGTATGAATGGACTATAACTTCTCGAGTAGTAATCTTGAACTTCCCACTTACTACAGATTGACGCTCTGTAGAGGACCAGTATTGGTAGCTCTTCTCATTAAGCTTACCTATCATCACGATTATCTCTGCGTGATTATTCCACACAGATTGCCAGATATTTCGGAGTCTTCTTCCGCTGGATTTTTCGCACAGAGAAATTTGTGCTTCGTATCATACCCATCGACGAAGCTCGTTCTCGGGACTTGTTTTTTCTTGGACTGAGGACCGTAGTAGAGAAGTTGCAGGTAACACTGGCAGCCTTTTATTTCAACCTCTTTGTTCTGCTCCAGTGTAGATTTCATTTCTTCTTCTTCTTCCGTCATAAGATTTGAAAAATTAAATAATAATCCTACTTACAATTATCATATCCAGTCGTTAAAAACGATAAAAAAATCTAGCTACAACTTTGTCTTATTCCTAAGTACAAAAATATCGAATGGCAGTTTTGGAAGAAAAAAACTTATATATATATTTCACAGATAGGTTCACATTTATTGCCACTTACACAAGGCATAATTGACTAAATCACATGAAGATAGGCCTTAACTAATTGATAACATAGTACATATAGATCTGAGCGGTTAATAGACCCATGCTGTTGTTCTTGCATCTTACTAAGGACATTTGGCAGTGACAGCATTCCTGTTCTATCGAATTGCGTAACACAGAAATCAAACGCACAAAAAACTGAAGAGCTCCCTACACCGTCAAGACAATGGATCAGAATAGGGGGAAATTTCTTTTCAGTCGATTTGCTCCTTAACATACGTGTCGTTGACAAAGTGATAAAAATCTATGAATGCATCTGGGTGGTGAGGAAACTTGTCCCTTGTCCAAGCAGTGTATTGATAGTGAAAAATCATGCGCCTCTGCTTTGGCTTTCGTTCAGTTGCAGTCAGAATTAACAAAGTCAAAGTATTGTGTGAATTGATCAGAATCGAACTAGTCGCTATCTGAAACTTTTAACTTGCTAAAACAAAACCTTCTTTAGGGGACCAATATTGATAGCACTTATCAGTAAGCTTGAACGTCATTATAATAATTTCCACTTTGTTGTCCCACACCGTCTGCCAGAACAGATCACAGTCTTTTTCTCCTGGAATTTTGGTACAAATAAACTTCCGCTTGGTTTCATATCCGTCGATGAAACTTGCTCCAGGAATCACCAGATTTCTCGACCGAGGACCGTGTTAGAGACACTGCAGGTTTGAGAAGCAGCCGTTGATCTCCAACTTCTTGTTTAGTCTATGGTGTGTTTCTTCTTTCTGCTTCGCGACTACTGAATTGTATTCTTCTATGATGCGAGCGTATTTGCCTTGCCTCACGGTAAGGCAAATACGTTCGGCGGCGCGGCGTGTAAACAAACAAGTTGAAATTTGATATGCTTAAATAGTCGCAGTTACATTACTCTACATTATACTCAAGACATTTTCCGATGGGCTTTTATTTTAAAAAAAATTATGTTGTCAAAATACTTTTGAGTAACGAGTTTGCTTGTTGTAACTAGTTGCAACTAGTATCCTGGTGTTTGATAACGAATCTAAAGGAAATCCCTTTGATGTTATACTTACGGAAAATACCCCGAGGAATACATACGGTTTGTACCCTAACGTTCTGTCAAATTATGAAACTGGAGCCTATAATGATTTAAGACCACTGATGAAATAAATAAATATTTTGATGTATAACAATATATTTTTGATACACAACATTTCCCAGATTAAAAAACTGAATTAAAGAGCATAGGAAGTAACATAATTTGAATTCTTTTCAATACTTTTGAATATTTTAAATACTTTTCAATTTAGGTATTCTATATAGGTATATATATGAGGAGTTCAGGCTGGCAAGTCGTCAATGGCATTCTGACAGAGATGTTTGAAAGTGTAGTGATATGTTATTTGATTTGCCACTACCCATTTTAATGTAGCACCAATTGTTAAATTATGAAAAGTTCGGATAGTTTTGTGAACGTTTTACAGTCGACTGAGGGATCTCTACGGGATTTGGTATATATAAGACTCTTATTTCCTGTAGATATGAATCATCGGTGAGTTCTATTCACTTTATTTCGATATTTGTAATTAGAACTATGTAATGATTTTGTTCTGGTCCTTTGAATTCATTATCAATCATTACTATCTTCTTTCCAGTTATGTTGAAAGCATGTTCACGACCGGGAAAATAATTGTTTGTCGAAATAAATACCGACGCTTTCATGATGCAAGGGTTGTCCGCCGCCCTAATGATCTTATGATTTAGTTGAATGGTATCTTCCGCCGTTGAATATTTTTTCAAGTCAGAGCACTTGAGATAATGAATGATTTCACGTTGAGGCGGCTCCGGTGTATTTCCGTTGTTAATTATAGGATTATCTGCTGAATAAACGCAAAAAATTCCAATGTTACTAAATCATTTAGTATCTGTTACTAAATCTTATTAAATAGAACTAAATCCTTCTATCAGTGTAGATACTGCTACGATCGAACAATTGTTTAATATTATAATATTATAAATATTATATTCCCCTCTTGATAAGTAATAAATAAAGATACTATTTTAAAAAATGTTTTTTTAAGATAGTCACTTATGATATTCGTTGTAAGGATGAAGATATTATCTTCGAAATTACGAATGGTTGATCCTTGCACAAAAATGTCTTACAATCTTATCATTGGGTCTAAGGAATACGGGGTATAAGCAATGCTCGTTTCAATCTTAAATAATATTACAATTGGCAACGGTTACTATGACAACGGTTACCATAGCAACGGTGACCATGGCAACGGTTAAATATTAATAAGTGAAATTTGTAAAAATATTAATTAATTAAATTGTCGATAGTAAACATTTTGACAGAAGCGCGTTCGATTTTCTAGTGTGTAATAAAATAAAGGATTTAATGTGTAATAAAATAAAGGATTTAATATTCAACTTTCTTTATTATCATGTCTTCAAATATTATTTATGTTACAAAACATTCATACCAATTAATATATTCAGTCTCAAAAGTGTTAGAAAATATCTCCAAATTACTCCCTAACAAGTCTACTTAATTAGAAAAAAAAATGGTTAGCGCATCATTCTATTTCGAGTAATTTACAAGGATAATTCTTAAAAGAACTACACACAAAGTAATAATATACCTTATTTCTAAGACTTAATACATAACATTACAAACTAATAAGGAAAAATTATACACGGAGCCCGATCGATTAAACCCTTTAAACATAACCCTTCACTATTTCATAACACAAAGCATAAAGGTCTGAGGAGTTAATAGACCCGTGCTTTTGCTCTCTGATCCTTTCAACGACATATGACACTGAGACTATTTTTGTTAAATCATACTTCGTAATGCAGTTATCGATAGCGCAAAATACTTGCGAGCCTCCCAAACCATCAGAACAATGAATAAGTATAGGGGCAGCTTTCCTATTAGGCATCCTGTTCTTCAGCTTAAGATACACGGTCTCAACGAAGAAATAAAAATCCAAAAAGTTCCCTGGCTGAGGTGAGCTACCTTTCGGCCAATCGGTAAACTGATAATGAAAAACCAAGCGCCTCTGTTTTGGGTTGAGTGTCGTCGAAGTCAGAGTCAGCAAAGTTGCAGTGAAGTATGAATGGACTATAACTTCTCGAGTAGTAATCTTGAACTTCCCACTTACTACAGATTGACGCTCTGTAGAGGACCAGTATTGGTAGCTCTTCTCATTAAGCTTACCTATCATCACGATTATCTCTGCGTGATTATTCCACACAGATTGCCAGATATTTCGGAGTCTTCTTCCGCTGGATTTTTCGCACAGAGAAATTTGTGCTTCGTATCATACCCATCGACGAAGCTCGTTCTCGGGACTTGTTTTTTCTTGGACTGAGGACCGTAGTAGAGAAGTTGCAGGTAACACTGGCAGCCTTTTATTTCAACTTCTTTGTTCTGCTCCAGTGTAGATTTCATTTCTTCTTCTTCTTCCGTCATAAGATTTGAAAAATTAAATAATAATCCTACTTACAATTATCATATCCAGTCGTTAAAAACGATAAAAAAATCTAGCTACAACTTTGTCTTATTCCTAAGTACAAAAATATCGAATGGCAGTTTTGGAAGAAAAAAACTTATATATATATTTCACAGATAGGTTCACATTTATTGCCACTTACACAAGGCATAATTGACTAAATCACATGAAGATAGGCCTTAACTAATTGATAACATAGTACATATAGATCTGAGCGGTTAATAGACCCATGCTGTTGTTCTTGCATCTTACTAAGGACATTTGGCAGTGACAGCATTCCTGTTCTATCGAATTGCGTAACACAGAAATCAAACGCACAAAAAACTGAAGAGCTCCCTACACCGTCAAGACAATGGATCAGAATAGGGGGAAATTTCTTTTCAGTCGATTTGCTCCTTAACTTAACATACGTGTCGTTGACAAAGTGATAAAAATCTATGAATGCATCTGGGTGGTGAGGAAACTTGTCCCTTGTCCAAGCAGTGTATTGATAGTGAAAAATCATGCGCCTCTGCTTTGGCTTTCGTTCAGTTGCAGTCAGAATTAACAAAGTCAAAGTATTGTGTGAATTGATCAGAATCGAACTAGTCGCTATCTGAAACTTTTAACTTGCTAAAACAAAACCTTCTTTAGGGGACCAATATTGATAGCACTTATCAGTAAGCTTGAACGTCATTATAATAATTTCCACTTTGTTGTCCCACACCGTCTGCCAGAACAGATCACAGTCTTTTTCTCCTGGAATTTTGGTACAAATAAACTTCCGATTGGTTTCATATCCGTCGATGAAACTTGCTCCAGGAATCACCAGATTTCTCGACCGAGGACCGTGTTAGAGACACTGCAGGTTTGAGAAGCAGCCGTTGATCTCCAACTTCTTGTTTAGTCTATGGTGTGTTTCTTCTTTCTGCTTCACGACTACTGAGTTGTATTCTTCTATGATGCGAGCGTATTTGCCTTGCCTCACGGTAAGGCAAATACGTTCGGCGGCGCGGCGTGTAAACAAACAAGTTGAAATTTGATATGCTTAAATAGTCGCAGTTACATTACTCTACATTATACTCAAGACATTTTCCGATGGGCTTTTATTTTAAAAAAAATTATGTTGTCAAAATACTTTTGAGTAACGAGTTTGCTTGTTGTAACTAGTTGCAACTAGTATCCTGGTGTTTGATAACGAATCTAAAGGAAATCCCTTTGATGTTATACTTACGGAAAATACCCCGAGGAATACATACGGTTTGTACCCTAACGTTCTGTCAAATTATGAAACTGGAGCCTATAATGATTTAAGACCACTGATGAAATAAATAAATATTTTGATGTATAACAATATATTTTTGATACACAACATTTCCCAGATTAAAAAACTGAATTAAAGAGCATAGGAAGTAACATAATTTGAATTCTTTTCAATACTTTTGAATATTTTAAATACTTTTCAATTTAGGTATTCTATATAGGTATATATATGAGGAGTTCAGGCTGGCAAGTCGTCAATGGCATTCTGACAGAGATGTTTGAAAGTGTAGTGATATGTTATTTGATTTGCCACTACCCATTTTAATGTAGCACCAATTGTTAAATTATGAAAAGTTCGGATAGTTTTGTGAACGTTTTACAGTCGACTGAGGGATCTCTACGGGATTTGGTATATATAAGACTCTTATTTCCTGTAGATATGAATCATCGGTGAGTTCTATTCACTTTATTTCGATATTTGTAATTAGAACTATGTAATGATTTTGTTCTGGTCCTTTGAATTCATTATCAATCATTACTATCTTCTTTCCAGTTATGTTGAAAGCATGTTCACGACCGGGAAAATAATTGTTTGTCGAAATAAATACCGACGCTTTCATGATGCAAGGGTTGTCCGCCGCCCTAATGATCTTATGATTTAGTTGAATGGTATCTTCCGCCGTTGAATATTTTTTCAAGTCAGAGCACTTGAGATAATGAATGATTTCAAGTTGAGGCGGCTCCGGTGTATTTCCGTTGTTAATTATAGGATTATCTGCTGAATAAACGCAAAAAATTCCAATGTTACTAAATCATTTAGTATCTGTTACTAAATCTTATTAAATAGAACTAAATCCTTCTATCAGTGTAGATACTGCTACGATCGAACAATTGTTTAATATTATAAATATTATATTCCCCTCTTGATAAGTAATAAATAAAGATACTATTTTAAAAAATGTTTTTTTAAGATAGTCACTTATGATATTCGTTGTAAGGATGAAGATATTATCTTCGAAATTACGAATGGTTGATCCTTGCACAAAAATGTCTTACAATCTTATCATTGGGTCTAAGGAATACGGGGTATAAGCAATGCTCGTTTCAATCTTAAATAATATTACAATTGGCAACGGTTACTTTGACAACGGTTACCATAGCAACGGTGACCATGGCAACGGTTAAATATTAATAAGTAAAATTTGTAAAAATATTAATTAATTAAATTGTCGATAGTAAACATTTTGACAGAAGCGCGTTCGATTTTCTAGTATGTAATAAAATAAAGGATTTAATGTGTAATAAAATAAAGGATTTAATATTCAACTTTCTTTATTATCATGTCTTCAAATATTATTTATGTTACAAAACATTCATACCAATTAATATATTCAGTCTCAAAAGTGTTAGAAAATATCTCCAAATTACTCCCTAACAAGTCTACTTAATTAGAAAAAAAAATGGTTAGCGCATCATTCTATTTCGAGTAATTTACAAGGATAATTCTTAAAAGAACTACACACAAAGTAATAATATACCTTATTTCTAAGACTTAATACATAACATTACAAACTAATAAGGAAAAATTATACACGGAGCCCGATCGATTAAACCCTTTAAACATAACCCTTCACTATTTCATAACACAAAGCATAAAGGTCTGAGGAGTTAATAGACCCGTGCTTTTGCTCTCTGATCCTTTCAACGACATATGACACTGAGACTATTTTTGTTAAATCATACTTCGTAATGCAGTTATCGATAGCGCAAAATACTTGCGAGCCTCCCAAACCATCAGAACAATGAATAAGTATAGGGGCAGCTTTCCTATTAGGCATCCTGTTCTTCAGCTTAAGATACACGGTCTCAACGAAGAAATAAAAATCCAAAAAGTTCCCTGGCTGAGGTGAGCTACCTTTCGGCCAATCGGTAAACTGATAATGAAAAACCAAGCGCCTCTGTTTTGGGTTGAGTGTCATCGAAGTCAGAGTCAGCAAAGTTGCAGTGAAGTATGAATGGACTATAACTTCTCGAGTAGTAATCTTGAACTTCCCACTTACTACAGATTGACGCTCTGTAGAGGACCAGTATTGGTAGCTCTTCTCATTAAGCTTACCTATCATCACGATTATCTCTGCGTGATTATTCCACACAGATTGCCAGATATTTCGGAGTCTTCTTCCGCTGGATTTTTCGCACAGAGAAATTTGTGCTTCGTATCATACCCATCGACGAAGCTCGTTCTCGGGACTTGTTTTTTCTTGGACTGAGGACCGTAGTAGAGAAGTTGCAGGTAACACTGGCAGCCTTTTATTTCAACCTCTTTGTTCTGCTCCAGTGTAGATTTCATTTCTTCTTCTTCTTCCGTCATAAGTTTTGATTGATACTCATTTAAGTAATCTTAAAATAATAATCTTAAACTTTTTGTTTATTATGTAAGATATACTTCTAAGTAGCTTTACTACTAAAATTTTTTCCAGGAAAAATAATCGACATATACAGTAAAGTAAAAAAACTCTGTTGATTCGCTTATACCTTTATTTCAGTTGTTCGTAAGCATTAAAAATTAAATAATAATCCTACTTACAATTATCATATCCAGTCGTTAAAAACGATAAAAAAATCTAGCTACAACTTTGTCTTATTCCTAAGTACAAAAATATCGAATGGCAGTTTTGGAAGAAAAAAACTTATATATATATTTCACAGATAGGTTCACATTTATTGCCACTTACACAAGGCATAATTGACTAAATCACATGAAGATAGGCCTTAACTAATTGATAACATAGTACATATAGATCTGAGCGGTTAATAGACCCATGCTGTTGTTCTTGCATCTTACTAAGGACATTTGGCAGTGACAGCATTCCTGTTCTATCGAATTGCGTAACACAGAAATCAAACGCACAAAAAACTGAAGAGCTCCCTACACCGTCAAGACAATGGATCAGAATAGGGGGAAATTTCTTTTCAGTCGATTTGCTCCTTAACTTAACATACGTGTCGTTGACAAAGTGATAAAAATCTATGAATGCATCTGGGTGGTGAGGAAACTTGTCCCTTGTCCAAGCAGTGTATTGATAGTGAAAAATCATGCGCCTCTGCTTTGGCTTTCGTTCAGTTGCAGTCAGAATTAACAAAGTCAAAGTATTGTGTGAATTGATCAGAATCGAACTAGTCGCTATCTGAAACTTTTAACTTGCTAAAACAAAACCTTCTTTAGGGGACCAATATTGATAGCACTTATCAGTAAGCTTGAACGTCATTATAATAATTTCCACTTTGTTGTCCCACACCGTCTGCCAGAACAGATCACAGTCTTTTTCTCCTGGAATTTTGGTACAAATAAACTTCCGCTTGGTTTCATATCCGTCGATGAAACTTGCTCCAGGAATCACCAGATTTCTCGACCGAGGACCGTGTTAGAGACACTGCAGGTTTGAGAAGCAGCCGTTGATCTCCAACTTCTTGTTTAGTCTATGGTGTGTTTCTTCTTTCTGCTTCACGACTACTGAGTTGTATTCTTCTATGATGCGAGCGTATTTGCCTTGCCTCACGGTAAGGCAAATACGTTCGGCGGCGCGGCGTGTAAACAAACAAGTTGAAATTTGATATGCTTAAATAGTCGCAGTTACATTACTCTACATTATACTCAAGACATTTACCGATGGGCTTTTATTTAAAAAAAAATTATGTTGTCAAAATACTTTTGAGTAACGAGTTTGCTTGTTGTAACTAGTTGCAACTAGTATCCTGGTGTTTGATAACGAATCTAAAGGAAATCCCTTTGATGTTATACTTACGGAAAATACCCCGAGGAATACATACGGTTTGTACCCTAACGTTCTGTCAAATTATGAAACTGGAGCCTATAATGATTTAAGACCACTGATGAAATAAATAAATATTTTGATGTATAACAATATATTTTTGATACACAACATTTCCCAGATTAAAAAACTGAATTAAAGAGCATAGGAAGTAACATAATTTGAATTCTTTTCAATACTTTTGAATATTTTAAATACTTTTCAATTTAGGTATTCTATATAGGTATATATATAAGGGCTCATTATGATTCTCTTGTGAAGTATCCATGGGTAAGCGGGCTAGGAGATCAGGGCTTCTTGGCAATAAGAATACGGTAGGAATCTAACACTCTTTTACTGCTTAGAAAATTAACAATAGGAAATTATAAAATAGACAGATCACTTTTATGACTGACGTTCCACTCGAATACGTGAGGTGCGTGCGCCACCACCATACACTTCCGTTGTTCAAACCTCACTGCCTCTCTATTGGCCGCCGCCCCAGCATCCGGTGTTACGTCATCTGTCAATGTTGCCAGTTGACAGATAATAATCGACTTACAACTAAGTGCGCCGTCATATATGAGGAGTTCAGGCTGGCAAGTCGTCAATGGCATTCTGACAGAGATGTTTGAAAGTGTAGTGATATGTTATTTGATTTGCCACTACCCATTTTAATGTAGCACCAATTGTTAAATTATGAAAAGTTCGGATAGTTTTGTGAACGTTTTACAGTCGACTGAGGGATCTCTACGGGATTTGGTATATATAAGACTCTTATTTCCTGTAGATATGAATCATCGGTGAGTTCTATTCACTTTATTTCGATATTTGTAATTAGAACTATGTAATGATTTTGTTCTGGTCCTTTGAATTCATTATCAATCATTACTATCTTCTTTCCAGTTATGTTGAAAGCATGTTCACGACCGGGAAAATAATTGTTTGTCGAAATAAATACCGACGCTTTCATGATGCAAGGGTTGTCCGCCGCCCTAATGATCTTATGATTTAGTTGAATGGTATCTTCCGCCGTTGAATATTTTTTCAAGTCAGAGCACTTGAGATAATGAATGATTTCACGTTGAGGCGGCTCCGGTGTATTTCCGTTGTTAATTATAGGATTATCTGCTGAATAAACGCAAAAAATTCCAATGTTACTAAATCATTTAGTATCTGTTACTAAATCTTATTAAATAGAACTAAATCCTTCTATCAGTGTAGATACTGCTACGATCGAACAATTGTTTAATATTATAATATTATAAATATTATATTCCCCTCTTGATAAGTAATAAATAAAGATACTATTTTAAAAAATGTTTTTTTAAGATAGTCACTTATGATATTCGTTGTAAGGATGAAGATATTATCTTCGAAATTACGAATGGTTGATCCTTGCACAAAAATGTCTTACAATCTTATCATTGGGTCTAAGGAATACGGGGTATAAGCAATGCTCGTTTCAATCTTAAATAATATTACAATTGGCAACGGTTACTATGACAACGGTTACCATAGCAACGGTGACCATGGCAACGGTTAAATATTAATAAGTGAAATTTGTAAAAATATTAATTAATTAAATTGTCGATAGTAAACATTTTGACAGAAGCGCGTTCGATTTTCTAGTGTGTAATAAAATAAAGGATTTAATGTGTAATAAAATAAAGGATTTAATATTCAACTTTCTTTATTATCATGTCTTCAAATATTATTTATGTTACAAAACATTCATACCAATTAATATATTCAGTCTCAAAAGTGTTAGAAAATATCTCCAAATTACTCCCTAACAAGTCTACTTAATTAGAAAAAAAAATGGTTAGCGCATCATTCTATTTCGAGTAATTTACAAGGATAATTCTTAAAAGAACTACACACAAAGTAATAATATACCTTATTTCTAAGACTTAATACATAACATTACAAACTAATAAGGAAAAATTATACACGGAGCCCGATCGATTAAACCCTTTAAACATAACCCTTCACTATTTCATAACACAAAGCATAAAGGTCTGAGGAGTTAATAGACCCGTGCTTTTGCTCTCTGATCCTTTCAACGACATATGACACTGAGACTATTTTTGTTAAATCATACTTCGTAATGCAGTTATCGATAGCGCAAAATACTTGCGAGCCTCCCAAACCATCAGAACAATGAATAAGTATAGGGGCAGCTTTCCTATTAGGCATCCTGTTCTTCAGCTTAAGATACACGGTCTCAACGAAGAAATAAAAATCCAAAAAGTTCCCTGGCTGAGGTGAGCTATCTTTCGGCCAATCGGTAAACTGATAATGAAAAACCAAGCGCCTCTGTTTTGGGTTGAGTGTCATCGAAGTCAGAGTCAGCAAAGTTGCAGTGAAGTATGAATGGACTATAACTTCTCGAGTAGTAATCTTGAACTTCCCACTTACTACAGATTGACGCTCTGTAGAGGACCAGTATTGGTAGCTCTTCTCATTAAGCTTACCTATCATCACGATTATCTCTGCGTGATTATTCCACACAGATTGCCAGATATTTCGGAGTCTTCTTCCGCTGGATTTTTCGCACAGAGAAATTTGTGCTTCGTATCATACCCATCGACGAAGCTCGTTCTCGGGACTTGTTTTTTCTTGGACTGAGGACCGTAGTAGAGAAGTTGCAGGTAACACTGGCAGCCTTTTATTTCAACCTCTTTGTTCTGCTCCAGTGTAGATTTCATTTCTTCTTCTTCTTCCGTCATAAGATTTGAAAAATTAAATAATAATCCTACTTACAATTATCATATCCAGTCGTTAAAAACGATAAAAAAATCTAGCTACAACTTTGTCTTATTCCTAAGTACAAAAATATCGAATGGCAGTTTTGGAAGAAAAAAACTTATATATATATTTCACAGATAGGTTCACATTTATTGCCACTTACACAAGGCATAATTGACTAAATCACATGAAGATAGGCCTTAACTAATTGATAACATAGTACATATAGATCTGAGCGGTTAATAGACCCATGCTGTTGTTCTTGCATCTTACTAAGGACATTTGGCAGTGACAGCATTCCTGTTCTATCGAATTGCGTAACACAGAAATCAAACGCACAAAAAACTGAAGAGATCCCTACACCGTCAAGACAATGGATCAGAATAGGGGGAAATTTCTTTTCAGTCGATTTGCTCCATAACTTAACATACGTGTCGTTGACAAAGTGATAAAAATCTATGAATGCATCTGGGTGGTGAGGAAACTTGTCCCTTGTCCAAGCAGTGTATTGATAGTGAAAAATCATGCGCCTCTGCTTTGGCTTTCGTTCAGTTGCAGTCAGAATTAACAAAGTCAAAGTATTGTGTGAATTGATCAGAATCGAACTAGTCGCTATCTGAAACTTTTAACTTGCTAAAACAAAACCTTCTTTAGGGGACCAATATTGATAGCACTTATCAGTAAGCTTGAACGTCATTATAATAATTTCCACTTTGTTGTCCCACACCGTCTGCCAGAACAGATCACAGTCTTTTTCTCCTGGAATTTTGGTACAAATAAACTTCCGCTTGGTTTCATATCCGTCGATGAAACTTGCTCCAGGAATCACCAGATTTCTCGACCGAGGACCGTGTTAGAGACACTGCAGGTTTGAGAAGCAGCCGTTGATCTCCAACTTCTTGTTTAGTCTATGGTGTGTTTCTTCTTTCTGCTTCGCGACTACTGAGTTGTATTCTTCTATGATGCGAGCGTATTTGCCTTGCCTCACGGTAAGGCAAATACGTTCGGCGGCGCGGCGTGTAAACAAACAAGTTGAAATTTGATATGCTTAAATAGTCGCAGTTACATTACTCTACATTATACTCAAGACATTTTCCGATGGGCTTTTATTTTAAAAAAAATTATGTTGTCAAAATACTTTTGAGTAACGAGTTTGCTTGTTGTAACTAGTTGCAACTAGTATCCTGGTGTTTGATAACGAATCTAAAGGAAATCCCTTTGATGTTATACTTACGGAAAATACCCCGAGGAATACATACGGTTTGTACCCTAACGTTCTGTCAAATTATGAAACTGGAGCCTATAATGATTTAAGACCACTGATGAAATAAATAAATATTTTGATGTATAACAATATATTTTTGATACACAACATTTCCCAGATTAAAAAACTGAATTAAAGAGCATAGGAAGTAACATAATTTGAATTCTTTTCAATACTTTTGAATATTTTAAATACTTTTCAATTTAGGTATTCTATATAGGTATATATATGAGGAGTTCAGGCTGGCAAGTCGTCAATGGCATTCTGACAGAGATGTTTGAAAGTGTAGTGATATGTTATTTGATTTGCCACTACCCATTTTAATGTAGCACCAATTGTTAAATTATGAAAAGTTCGGATAGTTTTGTGAACGTTTTACAGTCGACTGAGGGATCTCTACGGGATTTGGTATATATAAGACTCTTATTTCCTGTAGATATGAATCATCGGTGAGTTCTATTCACTTTATTTCGATATTTGTAATTAGAACTATGTAATGATTTTGTTCTGGTCCTTTGAATTCATTATCAATCATTACTATCTTCTTTCCAGTTATGTTGAACTTGAAAGCATGTTCACGACCGGGAAAATAATTGTTTGTCGAAATAAATACCGACGCTTTCATGATGCAAGGGTTGTCCGCCGCCCTAATGATCTTATGATTTAGTTGAATGGTATCTTCCGCCGTTGAATATTTTTTCAAGTCAGAGCACTTGAGATAATGAATGATTTCACGTTGAGGCGGCTCCGGTGTATTTCCGTTGTTAATTATAGGATTATCTGCTGAATAAACGCAAAAAATTCCAATGTTACTAAATCATTTAGTATCTGTTACTAAATCTTATTAAATAGAACTAAATCCTTCTATCAGTGTAGATACTGCTACGATCGAACAATTGTTTAATATTATAAATATTATATTCCCCTCTTGATAAGTAATAAATAAAGATACTATTTTAAAAAATGTTTTTTTAAGATAGTCACTTATGATATTCGTTGTAAGGATGAAGATATTATCTTCGAAATTACGAATGGTTGATCCTTGCACAAAAATGTCTTACAATCTTATCATTGGGTCTAAGGAATACGGGGTATAAGCAATGCTCGTTTCAATCTTAAATAATATTACAATTGGCAACGGTTACTATGACAACGGTTACCATAGCAACGGTGACCATGGCAACGGTTAAATATTAATAAGTGAAATTTGTAAAAATATTAATTAATTAAATTGTCGATAGTAAACATTTTGACAGAAGCGCGTTCGATTTTCTAGTGTGTAATAAAATAAAGGATTTAATGTGTAATAAAATAAAGGATTTAATATTCAACTTTCTTTATTATCATGTCTTCAAATATTATTTATGTTACAAAACATTCATACCAATTAATATATTCAGTCTCAAAAGTGTTAGAAAATATCTCCAAATTACTCCCTAACAAGTCTACTTAATTAGAAAAAAAAATGGTTAGCGCATCATTCTATTTCGAGTAATTTACAAGGATAATTCTTAAAAGAACTACACACAAAGTAATAATATACCTTATTTCTAAGACTTAATACATAACATTACAAACTAATAAGGAAAAATTATACACGGAGCCCGATCGATTAAACCCTTTAAACATAACCCTTCACTATTTCATAACACAAAGCATAAAGGTCTGAGGAGTTAATAGACCCGTGCTTTTGCTCTCTGATCCTTTCAACGACATATGACACTGAGACTATTTTTGTTAAATCATACTTCGTAATGCAGTTATCGATAGCGCAAAATACTTGCGAGCCTCCCAAACCATCAGAACAATGAATAAGTATAGGGGCAGCTTTCCTATTAGGCATCCTGTTCTTCAGCTTAAGATACACGGTCTCAACGAAGAAATAAAAATCCAAAAAGTTCCCTGGCTGAGGTGAGCTACCTTTCGGCCAATCGGTAAACTGATAATGAAAAACCAAGCGCCTCTGTTTTGGGTTGAGTGTCGTCGAAGTCAGAGTCAGCAAAGTTGCAGTGAAGTATGAATGGACTATAACTTCTCGAGTAGTAATCTTGAACTTCCCACTTACTACAGATTGACGCTCTGTAGAGGACCAGTATTGGTAGCTCTTCTCATTAAGCTTACCTATCATCACGATTATCTCTGCGTGATTATTCCACACAGATTGCCAGATATTTCGGAGTCTTCTTCCGCTGGATTTTTCGCACAGAGAAATTTGTGCTTCGTATCATACCCATCGACGAAGCTCGTTCTCGGGACTTGTTTTTTCTTGGACTGAGGACCGTAGTAGAGAAGTTGCAGGTAACACTGGCAGCCTTTTATTTCAACTTCTTTGTTCTGCTCCAGTGTAGATTTCATTTCTTCTTCTTCTTCCGTCATAAGATTTGAAAAATTAAATAATAATCCTACTTACAATTATCATATCCAGTCGTTAAAAACGATAAAAAAATCTAGCTACAACTTTGTCTTATTCCTAAGTACAAAAATATCGAATGGCAGTTTTGGAAGAAAAAAACTTATATATATATTTCACAGATAGGTTCACATTTATTGCCACTTACACAAGGCATAATTGACTAAATCACATGAAGATAGGCCTTAACTAATTGATAACATAGTACATATAGATCTGAGCGGTTAATAGACCCATGCTGTTGTTCTTGCATCTTACTAAGGACATTTGGCAGTGACAGCATTCCTGTTCTATCGAATTGCGTAACACAGAAATCAAACGCACAAAAAACTGAAGAGCTCCCTACACCGTCAAGACAATGGATCAGAATAGGGGGAAATTTCTTTTCAGTCGATTTGCTCCTTAACTTAACATACGTGTCGTTGACAAAGTGATAAAAATCTATGAATGCATCTGGGTGGTGAGGAAACTTGTCCCTTGTCCAAGCAGTGTATTGATAGTGAAAAATCATGCGCCTCTGCTTTGGCTTTCGTTCAGTTGCAGTCAGAATTAACAAAGTCAAAGTATTGTGTGAATTGATCAGAATCGAACTAGTCGCTATCTGAAACTTTTAACTTGCTAAAACAAAACCTTCTTTAGGGGACCAATATTGATAGCACTTATCAGTAAGCTTGAACGTCATTATAATAATTTCCACTTTGTTGTCCCACACCGTCTGCCAGAACAGATCACAGTCTTTTTCTCCTGGAATTTTGGTACAAATAAACTTCCGATTGGTTTCATATCCGTCGATGAAACTTGCTCCAGGAATCACCAGATTTCTCGACCGAGGACCGTGTTAGAGACACTGCAGGTTTGAGAAGCAGCCGTTGATCTCCAACTTCTTGTTTAGTCTATGGTGTGTTTCTTCTTTCTGCTTCACGACTACTGAGTTGTATTCTTCGGCGGCGCGGCGTGTAAACAAACAAGTTGAAATTTGATATGCTTAAATAGTCGCAGTTACATTACTCTACATTATACTCAAGACATTTTCCGATGGGCTTTTATTTTAAAAAAAATTATGTTGTCAAAATACTTTTGAGTAACGAGTTTGCTTGTTGTAACTAGTTGCAACTAGTATCCTGGTGTTTGATAACGAATCTAAAGGAAATCCCTTTGATGTTATACTTACGGAAAATACCCCGAGGAATACATACGGTTTGTACCCTAACGTTCTGTCAAATTATGAAACTGGAGCCTATAATGATTTAAGACCACTGATGAAATAAATAAATATTTTGATGTATAACAATATATTTTTGATACACAACATTTCCCAGATTAAAAAACTGAATTAAAGAGCATAGGAAGTAACATAATTTGAATTCTTTTCAATACTTTTGAATATTTTAAATACTTTTCAATTTAGGTATTCTATATAGGTATATATATGAGGAGTTCAGGCTGGCAAGTCGTCAATGGCATTCTGACAGAGATGTTTGAAAGTGTAGTGATATGTTATTTGATTTGCCACTACCCATTTTAATGTAGCACCAATTGTTAAATTATGAAAAGTTCGGATAGTTTTGTGAACGTTTTACAGTCGACTGAGGGATCTCTACGGGATTTGGTATATATAAGACTCTTATTTCCTGTAGATATGAATCATCGGTGAGTTCTATTCACTTTATTTCGATATTTGTAATTAGAACTATGTAATGATTTTGTTCTGGTCCTTTGAATTCATTATCAATCATTACTATCTTCTTTCCAGTTATGTTGAAAGCATGTTCACGACCGGGAAAATAATTGTTTGTCGAAATAAATACCGACGCTTTCATGATGCAAGGGTTGTCCGCCGCCCTAATGATCTTATGATTTAGTTGAATGGTATCTTCCGCCGTTGAATATTTTTTCAAGTCAGAGCACTTGAGATAATGAATGATTTCAAGTTGAGGCGGCTCCGGTGTATTTCCGTTGTTAATTATAGGATTATCTGCTGAATAAACGCAAAAAATTCCAATGTTACTAAATCATTTAGTATCTGTTACTAAATCTTATTAAATAGAACTAAATCCTTCTATCAGTGTAGATACTGCTACGATCGAACAATTGTTTAATATTATAAATATTATATTCCCCTCTTGATAAGTAATAAATAAAGATACTATTTTAAAAAATGTTTTTTTAAGATAGTCACTTATGATATTCGTTGTAAGGATGAAGATATTATCTTCGAAATTACGAATGGTTGATCCTTGCACAAAAATGTCTTACAATCTTATCATTGGGTCTAAGGAATACGGGGTATAAGCAATGCTCGTTTCAATCTTAAATAATATTACAATTGGCAACGGTTACTATGACAACGGTTACCATAGCAACGGTGACCATGGCAACGGTTAAATATTAATAAGTAAAATTTGTAAAAATATTAATTAATTAAATTGTCGATAGTAAACATTTTGACAGAAGCGCGTTCGATTTTCTAGTATGTAATAAAATAAAGGATTTAATGTGTAATAAAATAAAGGATTTAATATTCAACTTTCTTTATTATCATGTCTTCAAATATTATTTATGTTACAAAACATTCATACCAATTAATATATTCAGTCTCAAAAGTGTTAGAAAATATCTCCAAATTACTCCCTAACAAGTCTACTTAATTAGAAAAAAAAATGGTTAGCGCATCATTCTATTTCGAGTAATTTACAAGGATAATTATTAAAAGAACTACACACAAAGTAATAATATACCTTATTTCTAAGACTTAATACATAACATTACAAACTAATAAGGAAAAATTATACACGGAGCCCGATCGATTAAACCCTTTAAACATAACCCTTCACTATTTCATAACACAAAGCATAAAGGTCTGAGGAGTTAATAGACCCGTGCTTTTGCTCTCTGATCCTTTCAACGACATATGACACTGAGACTATTTTTGTTAAATCATACTTCGTAATGCAGTTATCGATAGCGCAAAATACTTGCGAGCCTCCCAAACCATCAGAACAATGAATAAGTATAGGGGCAGCTTTCCTATTAGGCATCCTGTTCTTCAGCTTAAGATACACGGTCTCAACGAAGAAATAAAAATCCAAAAAGTTCCCTGGCTGAGGTGAGCTACCTTTCGGCCAATCGGTAAACTGATAATGAAAAACCAAGCGCCTCTGTTTTGGGTTGAGTGTCATCGAAGTCAGAGTCAGCAAAGTTGCAGTGAAGTATGAATGGACTATAACTTCTCGAGTAGTAATCTTGAACTTCCCACTTACTACAGATTGACGCTCTGTAGAGGACCAGTATTGGTAGCTCTTCTCATTAAGCTTACCTATCATCACGATTATCTCTGCGTGATTATTCCACACAGATTGCCAGATATTTCGGAGTCTTCTTCCGCTGGATTTTTCGCACAGAGAAATTTGTGCTTCGTATCATACCCATCGACGAAGCTCGTTCTCGGGACTTGTTTTTTCTTGGACTGAGGACCGTAGTAGAGAAGTTGCAGGTAACACTGGCAGCCTTTTATTTCAACCTCTTTGTTCTGCTCCAGTGTAGATTTCATTTCTTCTTCTTCTTCCGTCATAAGTTTTGATTGATACTCATTTAAGTAATCTTAAAATAATAATCTTAAACTTTTTGTTTATTATGTAAGATATACTTCTAAGTAGCTTTACTACTAAAATTTTTTCCAGGAAAAATAATCGACATATACAGTAAAGTAAAAAAACTCTGTTGATTCGCTTATACCTTTATTTCAGTTGTTCGTAAGCATTAAAAATTAAATAATAATCCTACTTACAATTATCATATCCAGTCGTTAAAAACGATAAAAAAATCTAGCTACAACTTTGTCTTATTCCTAAGTACAAAAATATCGAATGGCAGTTTTGGAAGAAAAAAACTTATATATATATTTCACAGATAGGTTCACATTTATTGCCACTTACACAAGGCATAATTGACTAAATCACATGAAGATAGGCCTTAACTAATTGATAACATAGTACATATAGATCTGAGCGGTTAATAGACCCATGCTGTTGTTCTTGCATCTTACTAAGGACATTTGGCAGTGACAGCATTCCTGTTCTATCGAATTGCGTAACACAGAAATCAAACGCACAAAAAACTGAAGAGCTCCCTACACCGTCAAGACAATGGATCAGAATAGGGGGAAATTTCTTTTCAGTCGATTTGCTCCTTAACTTAACATACGTGTCGTTGACAAAGTGATAAAAATCTATGAATGCATCTGGGTGGTGAGGAAACTTGTCCCTTGTCCAAGCAGTGTATTGATAGTGAAAAATCATGCGCCTCTGCTTTGGCTTTCGTTCAGTTGCAGTCAGAATTAACAAAGTCAAAGTATTGTGTGAATTGATCAGAATCGAACTAGTCGCTATCTGAAACTTTTAACTTGCTAAAACAAAACCTTCTTTAGGGGACCAATATTGATAGCACTTATCAGTAAGCTTGAACGTCATTATAATAATTTCCACTTTGTTGTCCCACACCGTCTGCCAGAACAGATCACAGTCTTTTTCTCCTGGAATTTTGGTTCAAATAAACTTCCGCTTGGTTTCATATCCGTCGATGAAACTTGCTCCAGGAATCACCAGATTTCTCGACCGAGGACCGTGTTAGAGACACTGCAGGTTTGAGAAGCAGCCGTTGATCTCCAACTTCTTGTTTAGTCTATGGTGTGTTTCTTCTTTCTGCTTCACGACTACTGAGTTGTATTCTTCTATGATGCGAGCGTATTTGCCTTGCCTCACGGTAAGGCAAATACGTTCGGCGGCGCGGCGTGTAAACAAACAAGTTGAAATTTGATATGCTTAAATAGTCGCAGTTACATTACTCTACATTATACTCAAGACATTTACCGATGGGCTTTTATTTAAAAAAAAATTATGTTGTCAAAATACTTTTGAGTAACGAGTTTGCTTGTTGTAACTAGTTGCAACTAGTATCCTGGTGTTTGATAACGAATCTAAAGGAAATCCCTTTGATGTTATACTTACGGAAAATACCCCGAGGAATACATACGGTTTGTACCCTAACGTTCTGTCAAATTATGAAACTGGAGCCTATAATGATTTAAGACCACTGATGAAATAAATAAATATTTTGATGTATAACAATATATTTTTGATACACAACATTTCCCAGATTAAAAAACTGAATTAAAGAGCATAGGAAGTAACATAATTTGAATTCTTTTCAATACTTTTGAATATTTTAAATACTTTTCAATTTAGGTATTCTATATAGGTATATATATAAGGGCTCATTATGATTCTCTTGTGAAGTATCCATGGGTAAGCGGGCTAGGAGATCAGGGCTTCTTGGCAATAAGAATACGGTATGAATCTAACACTCTTTTACTGCTTAGAAAATTAACAATAGGAAATTATAAAATAGACAGATCACTTTTATGACTGACGTTCCACTCGAATACGTGAGGTGCGTGCGCCACCACCATACACTTCCGTTGTTCAAACCTCACTGCCTCTCTATTGGCCGCCGCCCCAGCATCCGGTGTTACGTCATCTGTCAATGTTGCCAGTTGACAGATAATAATCGACTTACAACTAAGTGCGCCGTCATATATGAGGAGTTCAGGCTGGCAAGTCGTCAATGGCATTCTGACAGAGATGTTTGAAAGTGTAGTGATATGTTATTTGATTTGCCACTACCCATTTTAATGTAGCACCAATTGTTAAATTATGAAAAGTTCGGATAGTTTTGTGAACGTTTTACAGTCGACTGAGGGATCTCTACGGGATTTGGTATATATAAGACTCTTATTTCCTGTAGATATGAATCATCGGTGAGTTCTATTCACTTTATTTCGATATTTGTAATTAGAACTATGTAATGATTTTGTTCTGGTCCTTTGAATTCATTATCAATCATTACTATCTTCTTTCCAGTTATGTTGAAAGCATGTTCACGACCGGGAAAATAATTGTTTGTCGAAATAAATACCGACGCTTTCATGATGCAAGGGTTGTCCGCCGCCCTAATGATCTTATGATTTAGTTGAATGGTATCTTCCGCCGTTGAATATTTTTTCAAGTCAGAGCACTTGAGATAATGAATGATTTCACGTTGAGGCGGCTCCGGTGTATTTCCGTTGTTAATTATAGGATTATCTGCTGAATAAACGCAAAAAATTCCAATGTTACTAAATCATTTAGTATCTGTTACTAAATCTTATTAAATAGAACTAAATCCTTCTATCAGTGTAGATACTGCTACGATCGAACAATTGTTTAATATTATAATATTATAAATATTATATTCCCCTCTTGATAAGTAATAAATAAAGATACTATTTTAAAAAATGTTTTTTTAAGATAGTCACTTATGATATTCGTTGTAAGGATGAAGATATTATCTTCGAAATTACGAATGGTTGATCCTTGCACAAAAATGTCTTACAATCTTATCATTGGGTCTAAGGAATACGGGGTATAAGCAATGCTCGTTTCAATCTTAAATAATATTACAATTGGCAACGGTTACTATGACAACGGTGACCATGGCAACGGTTAAATATTAATAAGTGAAAGGAGATTGTGCATTATTGGCCCAGCGTGGACAGAATGCTCAGAAAAAAACAATTATACCAAAAAATATTGTCAATTAAAATACGATTTTTCATTAATCGTGGTTGTATCAATTTACTCTAATAGAAAATGAGTATTTCAGTTGATAATTAAACATATTTTCCGGTCTGCTTTTTGATTTCGCCATGTTCATTGTTCACCACAGAGTACTTAAACACTACGCGGTTGTTTACAGCAAAAAATATAACTACTAAAATCGATTGAATATAATATTCTATAAATCGATGTAATTAATTTAAAAATAATTGGGAAGGTACATAAAAAATGGATATGTTTTTGTGTGACTGCGATTTTACCTGATTGTAAGTGACGATGCAGTATAAGATGGAAGTTCGTTAACCTGATAGGGTTATGGCGATTTTTATTGAACCAATATGCACAATCGGTTTCGACGCGGCATCATACCCGAACGCTAAATCACTTGGTGGTATGTCTTTGTCAGTAGGGTGGTAACTAAGAAGGAAGCCTTCAACTTAACTAGACCAGACTTAATGCAATTTAGAAATCTTATGTTCCCAAATTGACCCGAGCCGTGAATCGAAACCGCTTAAGCTTATAAAACACAGCGCACATCGCTGCGCCAGAGAGGTCATAATAGTGAACGTCAATATCGAAAACGCAAAATATCAAGTTTTAAGTAAACTTATACACAAAAAATAAGAAATAAATAATTATTAATATTGCAAGAATCGTAAACTTCGATTATACATAAAATCGATTTAATTGTTTCATCGGTAACGAGTTTTATGGCTGCACTAACCTATGCAGCTCATAGACATGACATGTCAATTTGACAAATGTCATTCGCTTTGTGGAGTTGTGGAAGTTACTCGTGCACATTGTGAATACTGTGATAATTGTTATCCTTTCGTTGTTTTTCTGTTTTTTATCTCGACACCGATGACGCTGAACAGACAAGGCAGAGAAGCTATTCAACAATACTGTTGCAATTGCATAGTGGGTCGCCGGACAGTAGGTTGTTGTGCCCATGTTATGACCATTATCTGGTTTATGAGCTGGGCAAGGCATCAAGAGATAATAAATCCACCTGCCCAGTTCCTGGACCACATTTTGATAACTTATGAAGATGAATAATAATAAAATTATCAAAAATAAAGAATTATTTTATTTCAAAAACCACCTGGATACAAAACTTTATAATTTTTCTGATTCCTAATGGTTAAAGCTACTAATTCTATATATCGTTTTTATTTTTAGTGACTGTTCACTCTGGGCCAAAACACCCATACAAATGGACAATCTCCTTTGTAAAAATATTAATTAATTAAATTGTCGATAGTAAACATTTTGACAGAAGCGCGTTCGATTTTCTAGTGTGTAATAAAATAAAGGATTTAATGTGTAATAAAATAAAGGATTTAATATTCAACTTTCTTTATTATCATGTCTTCAAATATTATTTATGTTACAAAACATTCATACCAATTAATATATTCAGTCTCAAAAGTGTTAGAAAATATCTCCAAATTACTCCCTAACAAGTCTACTTAATTAGAAAAAAAAATGGTTAGCGCATCATTCTATTTCGAGTAATTTACAAGGATAATTCTTAAAAGAACTACACACAAAGTAATAATATACCTTATTTCTAAGACTTAATACATAACATTACAAACTAATAAGGAAAAATTATACACGGAGCCCGATCGATTAAACCCTTTAAACATAACCCTTCACTATTTCATAACACAAAGCATAAAGGTCTGAGGAGTTAATAGACCCGTGCTTTTGCTCTCTGATCCTTTCAACGACATATGACACTGAGACTATTTTTGTTAAATCATACTTCGTAATGCAGTTATCGATAGCGCAAAATACTTGCGAGCCTCCCAAACCATCAGAACAATGAATAAGTATAGGGGCAGCTTTCCTATTAGGCATCCTGTTCTTCAGCTTAAGATACACGGTCTCAACGAAGAAATAAAAATCCAAAAAGTTCCCTGGCTGAGGTGAGCTATCTTTCGGCCAATCGGTAAACTGATAATGAAAAACCAAGCGCCTCTGTTTTGGGTTGAGTGTCATCGAAGTCAGAGTCAGCAAAGTTGCAGTGAAGTATGAATGGACTATAACTTCTCGAGTAGTAATCTTGAACTTCCCACTTACTACAGATTGACGCTCTGTAGAGGACCAGTATTGGTAGCTCTTCTCATTAAGCTTACCTATCATCACGATTATCTCTGCGTGATTATTCCACACAGATTGCCAGATATTTCGGAGTCTTCTTCCGCTGGATTTTTCGCACAGAGAAATTTGTGCTTCGTATCATACCCATCGACGAAGCTCGTTCTCGGGACTTGTTTTTTCTTGGACTGAGGACCGTAGTAGAGAAGTTGCAGGTAACACTGGCAGCCTTTTATTTCAACCTCTTTGTTCTGCTCCAGTGTAGATTTCATTTCTTCTTCTTCTTCCGTCATAAGATTTGAAAAATTAAATAATAATCCTACTTACAATTATCATATCCAGTCGTTAAAAACGATAAAAAAATCTAGCTACAACTTTGTCTTATTCCTAAGTACAAAAATATCGAATGGCAGTTTTGGAAGAAAAAAACTTATATATATATTTCACAGATAGGTTCACATTTATTGCCACTTACACAAGGCATAATTGACTAAATCACATGAAGATAGGCCTTAACTAATTGATAACATAGTACATATAGATCTGAGCGGTTAATAGACCCATGCTGTTGTTCTTGCATCTTACTAAGGACATTTGGCAGTGACAGCATTCCTGTTCTATCGAATTGCGTAACACAGAAATCAAACGCACAAAAAACTGAAGAGATCCCTACACCGTCAAGACAATGGATCAGAATAGGGGGAAATTTCTTTTCAGTCGATTTGCTCCTTAACTTAACATACGTGTCGTTGACAAAGTGATAAAAATCTATGAATGCATCTGGGTGGTGAGGAAACTTGTCCCTTGTCCAAGCAGTGTATTGATAGTGAAAAATCATGCGCCTCTGCTTTGGCTTTCGTTCAGTTGCAGTCAGAATTAACAAAGTCAAAGTATTGTGTGAATTGATCAGAATCGAACTAGTCGCTATCTGAAACTTTAACTTGCTAAAACAAAACCTTCTTTAGGGGACCAATATTGATAGCACTTATCAGTAAGCTTGAACGTCATTATAATAATTTCCACTTTGTTGTCCCACACCGTCTGCCAGAACAGATCACAGTCTTTTTCTCCTGGAATTTTGGTACAAATAAACTTCCGCTTGGTTTCATATCCGTCGATGAAACTTGCTCCAGGAATCACCAGATTTCTCGACCGAGGACCGTGTTAGAGACACTGCAGGTTTGAGAAGCAGCCGTTGATCTCCAACTTCTTGTTTAGTCTATGGTGTGTTTCTTCTTTCTGCTTCGCGACTACTGAGTTGTATTCTTCTATGATGCGAGCGTATTTGCCTTGCCTCACGGTAAGGCAAATACGTTCGGCGGCGCGGCGTGTAAACAAACAAGTTGAAATTTGATATGCTTAAATAGTCGCAGTTATGTAACTGCGACTATTTAAGCATATCATAGAGAGTAATGTTACTCTACATTATACTCAAGACATTTTCCGATGGGCTTTTATTTTAAAAAAAATTATGTTGTCAAAATACTTTTGAGTAACGAGTTTGCTTGTTGTAACTAGTTGCAACTAGTATCCTGGTGTTTGATAACGAATCTAAAGGAAATCCCTTTGATGTTATACTTACGGAAAATACCCCGAGGAATACATACGGTTTGTACCCTAACGTTCTGTCAAATTATGAAACTGGAGCCTATAATGATTTAAGACCACTGATGAAATAAATAAATATTTTGATGTATAACAATATATTTTTGATACACAACATTTCCCAGATTAAAAAACTGAATTAAAGAGCATAGGAAGTAACATAATTTGAATTCTTTTCAATACTTTTGAATATTTTAAATACTTTTCAATTTAGGTATTCTATATAGGTATATATATGAGGAGTTCAGGCTGGCAAGTCGTCAATGGCATTCTGACAGAGATGTTTGAAAGTGTAGTGATATGTTATTTGATTTGCCACTACCCATTTTAATGTAGCACCAATTGTTAAATTATGAAAAGTTCGGATAGTTTTGTGAACGTTTTACAGTCGACTGAGGGATCTCTACGGGATTTGGTATATATAAGACTCTTATTTCCTGTAGATATGAATCATCGGTGAGTTCTATTCACTTTATTTCGATATTTGTAATTAGAACTATGTAATGATTTTGTTCTGGTCCTTTGAATTCATTATCAATCATTACTATCTTCTTTCCAGTTATGTTGAACTTGAAAGCATGTTCACGACCGGGAAAATAATTGTTTGTCGAAATAAATACCGACGCTTTCATGATGCAAGGGTTGTCCGCCGCCCTAATGATCTTATGATTTAGTTGAATGGTATCTTCCGCCGTTGAATATTTTTTCAAGTCAGAGCACTTGAGATAATGAATGATTTCACGTTGAGGCGGCTCCGGTGTATTTCCGTTGTTAATTATAGGATTATCTGCTGAATAAACGCAAAAAATTCCAATGTTACTAAATCATTTAGTATCTGTTACTAAATCTTATTAAATAGAACTAAATCCTTCTATCAGTGTAGATACTGCTACGATCGAACAATTGTTTAATATTATAAATATTATATTCCCCTCTTGATAAGTAATAAATAAAGATACTATTTTAAAAAATGTTTTTTTAAGATAGTCACTTATGATATTCGTTGTAAGGATGAAGATATTATCTTCGAAATTACGAATGGTTGATCCTTGCACAAAAATGTCTTACAATCTTATCATTGGGTCTAAGGAATACGGGGTATAAGCAATGCTCGTTTCAATCTTAAATAATATTACAATTGGCAACGGTTACTATGACAACGGTTACCATAGCAACGGTGACCATGGCAACGGTTAAATATTAATAAGTAAAATTTGTAAAAATATTAATTAATTAAATTGTCGATAGTAAACATTTTGACAGAAGCGCGTTCGATTTTCTAGTGTGTAATAAAATAAAGGATTTAATGTGTAATAAAATAAAGGATTTAATATTCAACTTTCTTTATTATCATGTCTTCAAATATTATTTATGTTACAAAACATTCATACCAATTAATATATTCAGTCTCAAAAGTGTTAGAAAATATCTCCAAATTACTCCCTAACAAGTCTACTTAATTAGAAAAAAAAATGGTTAGCGCATCATTCTATTTCGAGTAATTTACAAGGATAATTCTTAAAAGAACTACACACAAAGTAATAATATACCTTATTTCTAAGACTTAATACATAACATTACAAACTAATAAGGAAAAATTATACACGGAGCCCGATCGATTAAACCCTTTAAACATAACCCTTCACTATTTCATAACACAAAGCATAAAGGTCTGAGGAGTTAATAGACCCGTGCTTTTGCTCTCTGATCCTTTCAACGACATATGACACTGAGACTATTTTTGTTAAATCATACTTCGTAATGCAGTTATCGATAGCGCAAAATACTTGCGAGCCTCCCAAACCATCAGAACAATGAATAAGTATAGGGGCAGCTTTCCTATTAGGCATCCTGTTCTTCAGCTTAAGATACACGGTCTCAACGAAGAAATAAAAATCCAAAAAGTTCCCTGGCTGAGGTGAGCTACCTTTCGGCCAATCGGTAAACTGATAATGAAAAACCAAGCGCCTCTGTTTTGGGTTGAGTGTCGTCGAAGTCAGAGTCAGCAAAGTTGCAGTGAAGTATGAATGGACTATAACTTCTCGAGTAGTAATCTTGAACTTCCCACTTACTACAGATTGACGCTCTGTAGAGGACCAGTATTGGTAGCTCTTCTCATTAAGCTTACCTATCATCACGATTATCTCTGCGTGATTATTCCACACAGATTGCCAGATATTTCGGAGTCTTCTTCCGCTGGATTTTTCGCACAGAGAAATTTGTGCTTCGTATCATACCCATCGACGAAGCTCGTTCTCGGGACTTGTTTTTTCTTAGACTGAGGACCGTAGTAGAGAAGTTGCAGGTAAGACTGGCAGCCTTTTATTTCAACCTCTTTGTTCTGCTCCAGTGTAGATTTCATTTCTTCTTCTTCTTCCGTCATAAGTTTTGATTGATACTCATTTAAGTAATCTTAAAATAATAATCTTAAACTTTTTGTTTATTATGTAAGATATACTTCTAAGTAGCTTTACTACTAAAATTTTTTCCAGGAAAAATAATCGATATATACAGTAAAGTAAAAAAACTGTTGATTCGCTTATACCTTTATTTCAGTTGTTCGTAAGCATTAAAAATTAAATAATAATCCTACTTACAATTATCATATCAAGTCGTTAAAAACGATAAAAAAATCTAGCTACAACTTTGTCTTATTCCTAATCCTATTGGAATCCTATTGGAATTCAAAAAGGTTTTTAAAATGCTTTTTCATTTAAATGAGATTTTATGACAAATTCGGCTTTTAAACACACAGTAAATAAATTATATGATGCATAAGCACAGGCCTCCCATATCTCTTATTGTAACTAATTTGTGAAACCACAATTTTTGATTAGTATATAACGCGTCAACACAGGTTTCACACTTAATAGCTTTTGACAATTTCCGTGCAATCCAGCCTGATATATATCCAGTTATTTGTTTGATTGATTCTGAACAATTTTCGTTATTGAGGATTTCAGCTAGAATAGTAACATTATTCTCAGAACTTTTATCACTAGGTGTAGAATGTCTGAATTATTTTCGTTTTCGTCGATAGCACGAAGACCCGAGGAAGAGTTAATATTTACAATTCCAGAAGATGAGCATGTGAGTATGGGAATATGTTCTAAAGGAATACAATTGCCACTAAAGGAACTCCGTAATTCTAAATGATTAAAAATTCGTTTATACAATGCTTTGAATTGTATGGTATTCGGGTTATTATTATATCCACCTTGACGCCGAATAATACCAAAAAAATTTTCTATATGATCTTGACTCAATCTGTAAGTCGCGATGTATCTTAATACGGGTGTAGCTGAAATGACGTAAGTTATGAAAAGGTGTTTTAAACTCTGAATACAAATTAAAAATCCCAAAAATCCGGTATTAGATTTACATTCTACTATTGCTTTTTTTGATATATTAAATATAATTCTATTTCGTATGGTTCGCCTTGTTTTACTATAAATCCGCAATGACAAAATATAATCTTTGGCTTTATCTAAAAATTCTTACTTGGGGAGATGGGCTTTTTAAAATCATATTATCCTGAGGACCTGGAGTTAAAAATGTCAAATAAATCATTGAAGATAGATATAAACTCTACTGTTGGTTCTGTATTTTTAATTTTAGAGGAAACTATTAATTGATCACAGAGTTCTAAAGCACGGGATATACTTCTGCTCAACAGCTGTGTGGCTAATTTTACTTTCATTATCTCGTTTCGGAAGTTTATGTGTCGCTTAGAAAGTTTATTGGCAAAATTTAAACCTTCACTGCTTGGAAGCTGATTTAAAGCTGTAATTAAGTTCCATTTTATTTCTCTATTATTATTGTCGAATATCACTCTTTTTGCTTCGAAGGTGTTACGGACCAATTTTATCATGTGGCATGGGTCCAAAATTACAGCTACCTCTATGCCACACTCCGGATGTAAAAATGTAGTTTTTAAATTATTTGGTATATTGAGATCACAACCCAAAAGATTAGCAGCAGCTAAGTTACTAGGACAACCGTCAAATGTAACCGCCACAACGTCAGCACCTGAATCGTAACATTTGCCTATACATGTATTAATTAAATTTGCTCGTGTTTCCGCTGATAGACTTTTAACAAAAAAATAGCCCACTGGCATCTTCCAACCTTCATTTAGACCGACTAAAATGAATACGTAAACTTGAGTTGCAATTTCGCTAATATGGTGGCATTCAATGCCAAAATCGACAAGACCGTCAGTTTTCTTGCCCGTCCACAAAGTTTGATGTCGAAGCGCCATTTCATCGGCTACAAGAGTACATATTAAGCGTTTGCCTGATAAAGATCTCTTTTTCCTTAAAATATCAAAAGCTGGCTGAGTAAATCCAGGCGAGGAAGAAGTATTTTCATACCACTTGGATAACACACGTGGATGTGGTAAAGCAGTGTGAAACGTGCGTCTTACATATTTATAGGCAGCCGAAGAATAAAAATTAAGCAAATTTTCTAAGAGCGGGGGGATACTTTGCACGATAAGACTTTTTTGAATTCTTTTTTAAATATATTCTATTTATTTAATCAGTTACTTCGATTTTTAACTTTAACTGTAAAAATTGTTCTTTTGAAATGTAATCTTTTGCTTTTAAATCTTTCAATATTACTGCAACACTAGCAATCCTTTTCTTCAATCTTTTATTACCTTGTGTAAGGCTTTTAATTTTCCTTTGTAACTGGTTATTTTTAAATGTTAATTCCCGCACACGTTTTCTTAGCACTGACTTTCTTGATTTTTCTAGAATTTCTTCCAACTCCGGCAAACTGACATTGCCTAGACTCGACGGAGAGTTCTGAACATAATAATTTTTTTGCTCCTGAAAAAGAAAATAAAATAAAATAGAAATTACGGACGGTCAATCACGAATTTTGAATCGCCACTTTGCCGTTTATATTCTCATAACAATAGTCACTTTCAGTAATTACCTATACCTTCATACATACAAATATAGTCGAGTTTAATAATTTAAGAGCACACTTCGAACTTTAACTCAATAATGAAGTCCAAAAATACCTAAGTATTATTGAAGTCGATTGTACCTATGCTGAACAAACAAATTAAACGTGAATGAAAATGTAGGCAACAGCTGCTACATACTACAATCTTTATAGAATGATGTATGTCCTCTATAAATGGAACAGCATTTTTTTTAAGTAGTGTTCGTCCTTTTTTGAAACATATTTGCTATTAATTTTGAAGTGATTGCTACAGATTCTGCTGCTTTGTGATGGTTTCCAGTCTGATTCGCTTCTTTGTTCACGAACAATTGCTATCCAATCTTGTAGTCTCACCTGATCACTCGGAAACCTAATTCATTAAAAGAAAAAACAATAATAATACCAAATTATCAGTATAATGTATTATACTATAATAGTAAAAAAACCGACACAGTGAAACTATTTTTATGTTGATTACATTAGTCCATTACATACAATAGATAGTTATGTATTACAAAAACGAAGTAAAAATAAAGAACAACTGCAGGCCTACTCCCGAAAATGTTTTAAATTCGATTTTGATCCTGATTCGAACTCGATCCTGATTCGAATACGATTTCAAAGTACTCCCGAACCAAATCGAATTGAAACTCTAAATCGAATTGTGATCGAACGCTGATAACGTCGTTAAGCATTTCCGGTTGATGACGTCACAATCACGTGACTGAAGTTTAGGAATCTTAACATGAAAATAATAAGAATACCAACAAATTTTAATATTTTTTATAAAATAAACTTATCATATTTTGTTTATTACAAAGAAATAAAAATTAATTTAATTCAAACCTTAAAAAAAAATCTGTTTTGACTGTTTTATAATCTTTATCGTGACAACTAGTACTGACAGTAATCTGTGACCATGATTATGTCATATTGAATTTTAACTTTACAGCTTTCAAACTTAATTTGTTCCTGCAGTTGTAAACAGGTTGAACATACATCTTTTCGTGGTGTTCCGAATCCAATATTGAAGTTACGATTGAAAACTTTTCTGAAAAATGAATGCGTTACAGACATTCCTGGCGCAGCTTGATCGTTGTACATCTTGAACATCTTTGTGATGTTAAGAGAGGAATCAATGTAGATGCGCTGTCTAATCTTATCGCGAGTATAATGTTGTTCAAGAGGCTTAAACTTTTGAATGAATTTTATGGCAGCTTCTTTTCTTGACCGAAATTCAAATTCTTTACGATCTCCACCTCTTTTTTCTTCGGCTACACAGCCAGTCTTCCAATGTCTTGTCAAGACCCCTTTAAGGCGACTCGGTTTTATTCGGAGAATACCAAGAAAGGCTTGTTGGCACACTTGTACGATTTCCTTGAATCGGTGCTTTCGTACGAAATATTGAACCGACATATTTTTGCTCCTGGAATTGTCTTTTGGACGCTTTCTTTTTGTGTTTGCCATTTTGCAATATTTTATTATGTAATTGTCCTGATCAATCTTTTTTTTTAGTATGATAAAAGTTCGAATGAAAGTGAAAAAGATCATTGTTTGTTAAATTGCCGCATTTATATATTTGCTTTTTAGTATGTACACACTTTGGTTTTATCGGCAGACCAGTAGCTGTGTATCTGAAACAAAAGACCTAAATGTATGGAGCAGCAGATATTTATTTGTGATTTCGATGTTGGTCCGAAGGCAAAAATTGTTCAATTTGATGGTCTGAACCCGCAGTTTAAGTTTTCGGGAGATGTCTTTTTACATCCTGTATACACTACCTATCCTTATAAATTTTAATTGTAATTCTAAGATGTATACAAAACTTTATTTTTTATTTTTAACTTTATTTTAAAACGTTATTTTTATTTATTTTTACTGTGTACTTTTAAATAAAAAATATATATTGTAGGGAACTAAGGAGTGGTGGTAGGCCGAGTGGGGGGTAATGCCTATATAAGTCAGACAGGGACGGGTAGGAAGAATACTTCTTTCCAAACCTTCGCGTGCGGAAGCTCTGCTGGTCGCTATATCGGTGTGATCTACATTTGTAAGTGCTCTCAATTTGTGCATAGATAGGGTGTGGTGGATTGTTCCTAGTGTTTCGTATTAATCATCTTAGCTAATTAGTTTGTTAATTTTTGATATTGTTTAATTGTGATTAAAATCGGGTATTTTGTTAATAAAATTGATTTGTAAATTGTTTTGTATTTTAATTGAAATATCACTTCTGACCCAAAATCAGAAGTGGGATCTCAATTCAGGCCCTCAGTCTAGGCCGTTTTGCTATCTGTTGCTGATTAAGGAACAAACCAAAACTTCCCACTTAGCTATCATTATTATTTTTGGTGTGTGATTTTTCGTTTGTGAATAATCTTCGATACCGGGTTCGTGTTTGTGTGTAAATATGCCTAGAAATCGCGAATCACGCAGTAGATCACGCCGATATCAGCGGTCGCGCGGTAGGTCGCGGTCTCGTTCGTCATCGCGATCGTCGCGGTCGTGTGTGTCACGTTCGCCACGTACAAGGCGGCGTCGCGGGTACACGCCAACGGTGTCGCGATCGCGTTCGCAGGTACGGCGTACATCACCAACGCGAGCACGCTCGCCGTCGCGGCCCGCTTCGCGATCGAGGACACGGGTGCGCGATGTTCGTAAACGAACACGCCACTATTCAGGCAGTAGACCCAAGCGTCGTAAAAATAGCGATACCATTGATACCATTTTATCCCGTTTAAAAACGATCGAAAGTTGTTTTGCGTCTACCCCCGTTCAATGTGATATTAATTTGCCGTCTTCGACCCAAGCGATAGTTGATGCAATCCAGTCTATGGTACCCGGGCGTTCACAAAACTACTATGTCTCTAACTTTGACCCTTCTTTTCACGATATAGACGTATGGTGCGATGAAGTTGAACGCGCACGTCTAACTAATCGATGGGACGATAGAGAATGCTTGTCGCGTGTTGCAAATTGTCTCAAAGGCGACGCGCGGACTTGGTTAAACGAATGGGTCACTAGTGACAGGTCCTGGAGTACCTTTATGCGCGAATTTAGACCCCTTTGTCCTCGATTAGGTAAAATTACAACTAATTATAAAAATAATAAATGAAATATGCTAAATTGACAAATGAATTATTGTATAAACTTGTCAATTAAATTATGTATTAGTTATAAGTTTGTAAAATTGTAATTAGTACTAACATTAGTTTTTATTTTATTTTTAAATTATTAAAATGTTATATAACTTTATAATTTGCATACCTGAAAAGGTGAATATGGATTGATCAAAATGCCCTGTAAAACCAATAACTAACCCATATTCGTGCAAATAAATGATTTTCATTTCATTTCATTTCATTTCGAAAACTGGACTACGCGAGTATTTTGTTTGAGGTTATGAATACGTCATCAGACAAGTACTCTTCGTACAGCGAATATGCGCGCCGGACTCTTCTTAGGCTACGTATTGTAAAGGGACCGAGCGAGGAACTAATGATTTTAATTGTGATCCGCGGTATTAGTGACGCTCAAGTTCGGGCAGCGGCTGCAAACGCGAATCTGTCTCCTGAGAATGTCGTCTCATTCTTATCGAATTATCAAAAGCCTAAACCGGAAAAAGCCGCTACTCTCAAACCAAGAGAGCAACCGTTAGCACGATCTAATAAAAATTTTACCGAGCGACCACATTCAACTAATACGAAATGCTTTATTTGTAATCAACGGGAACACCGTGCGTATCAATGTCCAAAGAAAGTTAAGCCGCCTGAAACTTCTGTCGCCAACTGCGCATACTGTAAGAAACCGGGCCACACCGAAGAGATTTGTTTTGCAAAAGCCAGGTCGGGACCACATAAACGAAACGTTAACCTATGTAGCGAGCGTAAGCGCAATGGTACCAATTGCGATGTGACTACAGCAGTGGTTCAAGGCATACCTGTAGACGTTCTCATAGATAGCGGAGCGATTAATATCTCTTTAATTTCATCTGACGCACTAAAATACTTTTCTTGTCACGTTAAGCCTCGCGAGTGTACTTTAAAGGGTCTAAGCAATAATGAAATAGTGTCAAAGTCATATGTAACACTTGTGCTTGAGTTCGATGAAATTGCAATTGAAGCTGACTTAGTGATAGTTCCGATATCCTAAATAGAGATGGTATAACGTACGTACGCACCAAAGACCAACAGCGTATCACGCGTTCTGTTAACACGGTCTCGAATATAAGTAAGTTTCAACCTACTGACCGTATAATTAATACACCGCTAGTGGGAGATGAGCGTCACTATCTTACTCAAGTAATAAGTGAGTTTAATGAGTATTTCATTTCGGGAACGGCAACCACTACAGTAACTACGGGTGAAATGCACATTAACCTTACCAGTGACACACCGATTTCATACCGACCCTATAAACTATCTCAGGCAGAAAAGTTAAAAGTTAGGGAAATCGTTAACGACCTTCTGCAAAAGAATATTATTAGGGAATCGGAGTCTGAATATTCTAGCTCAGTTATTTTAGTAAAAAAGAAAGACGGCTCCGATCGAATGTGTGTCGGCTATCGGGCATTGAATAGGATAACGGTAAAGGATAGGTATCCGCTTCCCCTAATAGACGACCATATTGACCGGTTAGGCCGCAAAGAAATTTCACGATTTTCCTCTCTCGATATGGCTACTGGCTTTCACCAGATCAAGGTTCACGCAAACTCGATTCACAAGACCGCCTTCGTGACCCCGGAAGGTCACTACGAATACTTGAAGATGCCCTTTGGTCTCAGTAACTCTCCTATTGTTTACCAAAGAATTATAAATAAAACGTTACGTAAACATATAGACGCGGGCAACGTTCTGGTGTACATCGACGATGTATTGTTGATGAGCTCTACCGTTAAATAAGGAATCGATCTGTTACGCGAGGTCCTTACCACTTTGACGACAGCCGGTTTCTCAATTAATCTAAAAAAATGCACCTTTTTGACCGAAGAGATTGAATACTTGGGCAGGGTAATTAGTAAAGGTCAGGTAAAGCCGAGCCCTCTTAAAATCAAGGCGCTGGTAGATTCACCCATTCCTAAGAACGTTAAACAGGTCCGCCAGTTTTTAGGTTTAGCCGGGTATTTTAGGCGTTATATAGAGGGCTATGCGGTAAAGACTCACTGTATCTCGCAACTTTAAAGAAAGATGTCACTTTTAATTGGGGTCCAGAGCAAGAATCAGCCCGACAAGACATCATTGATAGGCTAACTAATGAACCCATTTTGACCATTTTTGATCCTAATTTACCAACTGAGGTCCATACTGAGGGAGTGCAACCTACTATCATCAACTCCTCGCTCTGTCTTAAAAAACTGCTCAAGGCTGACTCTTGAATATATTGATAGGCTAATTAGTTGCTATCTCACTTGCGCATACTTTCATAACAGTAAAAAAAGCATTTATTACACTTTAAAGGAGCAGAGATACTGTATTGCACTCCTTCATCTATATAAACTCTCTTTGATTCTTGTCGCTATAATATTTTGTCTATATTTAATTACCACATACTATATACACTACAACCAAACTACCCATAAGGATATATTATCTCTAACACTTCACACTAATACACTTTTATACACTATCATACTTCCTTCCACTGTTGAACTCAGTCACACTGATAACAATTTAGTATGTACAGTTTATCCACTATTATATTTTTGCGATTAAATAACCAAAAAAAACTAAAGGAAGTACTATAAATATTGAAAGTTTTTTTTGGTTATTTAATCGCAAAAATATAAGTGTATAAACACTTAGGTATAAAATTAACTTCGTAGCGGCTTTTTATGAGGTATTTTGTCCTTTTAATAACAATGATTGATAAGGATATACTTAATGAACTTGATTCCCTCGGATCGGGCCATTCTTATGTCTGTACACCTGAATCATTCAGCAAAATATTAAGCGTAAAACGCAATTCAATTAAAATAGTACACATGAATATTAGAAGTGTTCACTGTAACTTTGAAAATTTTAGAGCCTTTCTTATTAGTATTAAATTATCTTGCGACGTTATTATTCTGACAGAATGTTGGCTTTCTACATCATTGCAAATTCCAGAATTAGAGGGATATGTTTCTTACTATACAAATAAACTTGGTAATCAAAATGATGGTGTCATAATATTTGTAAAATTGGATCTGCCTCACGCTATCTTGGAACCTCCAATATTAGATGCCAGTTGTTTAGTATGTACACTGAAACGTCACAATATCTCTATTGTAGCAATATATCGATCTCCTTCCATACGCAATCATGACAACTTTTTAAGTGGGCTCAATAATACCATAGCTAATCTATCACACACAAAAAACATAGTTCTGATGGGAGATATAAACATAGATATAACCCCGAATAACATTACTCAATAAGCTCATGACTATTTAAACCTACTGGCCTCGCATGGCCTTCTGCCCTCACATCTATTTCCCACTAGGAACAACTCGTGCATAGATCACGTTATGACTAAATCTGATATGAAAACAACCACATTAATTTTTGACACTTATATCACCGACCATAAACCTACATTTATATACATGGAATCAGAAATACTACCTACAGCACGTAAACGCTTCCGCACTCTCACCGACTATCCATCTGTAATAACTGACATCTTATCCATGGACTTCAGTATGATTATGATCCTTCAAGATGCCAACGCTGCTGCCGAATTGCTAGTTTCTGTGATCGGCTCAATTATTGAAAAGCACTCTAAGTTAACTCTCGTGCCTTCTAAACAAGTTATACTTAAGCCCTGGATTACGAAAGGATTGCTTCGATGCATTCGTAATAGAGACAACATGGCTCGTAGAGTTAAAAGAGAGCCTGAAAATTATATTATCAAAGTGACATATATACGATACAGAAACTTCTGTAACAAATTACTGAAAAACCTAAAAGTAGAATACCAAAAAGCAGAACTTCTTAAAAACAAAAATAATGCTAAAGCCACTTGGAAGACCATCAAAAATATAACTAATACTTACCGTAACACAGTAACACCCACTGAACTACTTAATAGTACCCCTAATTATACTACTTCTATCAATAATGTTAACAGTTTCTTTGCGAACATCGGCAAAAACTTGGCAGAAAACTTTCCATCTACCCCGTCCTATAGTGACTGTACAAATAATTCCTCCACACCATCTAACTCACTAGTGCTACTGCCAACTGACCAAGCAGAAGTTAAAAATATCATCATGGGTCTGCGTACAGACGCTGCGGTTGGCTGGGATAAAATCTCCGCAAAACTTCTAAAAGCATGCTTACCTTCACTTGTTCCAGTAATTACCCACATATGTAATTTAAGTTTATCATCAGGTTGTTTCCCTAAAGTCTTTAAAAAAGCAATTGTCCACCCTATACACAAAAATGGAGATAAATCTAACGTTAGCAATTATAGGCCCATCTCGGTCTTACCAACCATCTCTAAGGTGCTCGAAAAAACATTGAACAATCGTCTGGTTAATTTTCTCGAAGCACACAATCTGCTGGCCCCTAATCAATTCGGTTTCAGACGTGGCAAATCGTGCGAAGACGCTGTTGCCTCTCTTATTAACCACGCTGTTACTAAATTAGACAATAAAATGAAATGCCTGGGCATATTTCTAGACCTTACAAAGGCGTTTGATAGTGTATCATTTCCGCACCTCCTTAAAAAACTAGAAGATATAGGTGTACGTGGTCATGCATACAACATCTTTCAAGACTACCTTAGAGATCGAAGTCAGTGCATAAAAATTAATGATGTCATTAGCGATAGATAGTCTGCCTTTAAATTTTGGTGTCCCCCAGGGTTCCATACTAGGCCCAACGTTATTTTTAATCTACGTTAATAACTTGTGCAAACTACCTCTAACAAACTGTAACATCGTTACTTACGCCGATGATACTGCCATGTTGATTCATGGTAGTGATTGGCCGGAAACTATTAGTCATGCAGAAATAGCTCTTACTAAGATACTTACCTGGCTTTCCAACAATCTTCTTACTGTTAATCTAAAAAAATCTATCTACCTACCATTCTCACTTCAGTCCAATACTTTGTCATCCTCTAATTCCCTGGTACTACGACCCCATGTAAATTGTTTACCTACTCCTTCTCAATGTTCATGTCCACAGCTTAATTACTCTACAACTACCTTATACCTTGGAGTTCAAATTGACAGTCTGCTAAATTGGAAATCCCACCTTGAAACTATAACATCAAGATTAAGGAAACTCATCTTTGTTTTTAAAAAGCTAAGATACTCCGCAGACTATAGCACGCTTAAAACAGTATACTACTCCTTATGTCAATCAATTATAACCTACTGTATTACAGTCTGGGGTGGAGCATCTAAGAGCAACATCCTAAAACTAGAGCGGGCACAAAGGGCTATTCTGAAAGTCATGACTTTTAAAGCTTTTAGATACCCAACCAATAAATTATACAATGACTGTCAAGTTCTTACAGTAAGGCAGCTTTTCATACTACACATTATCCTACGAAAGCACGGTCTTTTGCAATATAATGCAAACACAATTAAAAGACGACGCTATCATAAAATATGCCCTTCCGCAAAATTTAGAACAGCCCTTGCAAAAAGGCATTTTAATATATTAGGTAACCATCTTTACAACACCATAAATAAGCATATTAATATAATATATACTCTTAACAGACAACAATGTAAAAATGTAGTTAGTACTTGGATTCGCACACAAAACTATGACGAAACGGAACAACTTTTAAAATTATCAGTGTTCTAAAACATCGCTAACCTCATATAGGTACACACACAGACATGCACGCACACACACATACGCACGCACGCACGCACACACACACACACACACACTCATACACAACACCACATCACACACAAATACACACACAGACACATCACACACATGCAAGGCCACTCACATGCAAGGCCACTCACCTGCATACACTCTCATACTACACACATAAACACTTGCACACAAACTCACTTCTATATAAACAAATCCTGATTAATCTTGACAAAAACCATATTAATTTTGTATAACACCACTTCATTACCGAGACCGTGATGCAATGTTAGATGTAACTCTCCTTGTGAGAGCCCTGATACCCATAACTCAAGTTAAATCTTATCATGGGTATCAGAGTTCAACATACACACTATGTACCTTCCTAATTTACATTGTATTTAAAAATTTGTTTACTTAAGTGTTGTACAACTTTAATTGAATAAAATATTATTATTATTTCTTCTTTAACAATTGTTTTCTCCTTTTTCTTGATAAAAAGGGTAGATTACAACCCAATACGCGAGCCGTAGCCAAGCGCATAGGGAGGTTATTAAATGGTTGAAGTGGCTGATGATATGGTTGATGATGACAAAAATTTTCTAGTAATTCTGCATGTATTAAGTATAGTGGCTTTCTGAAGCATGTGGAGTGTATAGTAAGGCATGTTCAAAGTTTCTAAACTTTTTAAGAGGGATTTGGGAATAATACCTTTTGACGATAATACTATTGGTATAATATGGACAGTTTGTACATGCCATTTGTTTTTCAGTTCTATTGCTAGTTCTTGGTATTTGTGGAGTTTTTCTGATATGGTGTTCTGTATGTTGTGAGAGTTAGGTATGGCTACGTCTACAAGATATACTTTATTATTAATTTTATCGTGGATGGTTATGTCTGGTCTGTTGAAGTGAATGGTTTTATCTGTCATTATTGTTCTATCAAAATAAATTTTACAATCTCTATCTTCTAGTGCAGCTTCTGGTTTGTAATTATAATATTGGATCATTTTAGGAATGAGCTTGAATCTGTAAGCCAACTGCTGGTGGATGATTGCAGCAACCTGATCATGCCGATGTTTATAATCGGTTTGAGCAAGTGATCTACAACCTCCAGTTATGTGTTGTATCGTCTCTGGCGCAGAGTGACAATGTCGACAAAGGTCATTATTCTCCTTAGGATCTTTAATAATGTATTTCTTGTAATTACGTGTTACTATTGTTTCGTCTTGGATAGCAATCATAAAACCTTCGGTTTCAGGGAAAAGTTCTCCTCTTTTAAGCCATTCGTTCGACTTTTCTTTGTCGACGTATTCTTGGCACATTTGCGCTCTGTGCGCCCATGCAGAGCTTTTCCCGTCCACGTCTCTATTTTCTTTTGAGTGTCATTGATACATTCACTATTTTGTATGAGTGTATTTTTTAAATTAAGTGGTGTAAGCTTGTTATCTACTTCTGTTACGAGTTTGTGAATGTGTGAGTGTTCTGCTTTTGAATAAAAGTAACGTCTAAGTGTAGCTATTTGTGTATTGTGTAAGTTTTCAATATCTATCAAACCCCTACCGCCTTCTTGTCTGGGTAGAGTGAGCCTTTCCGTGCAGGCCCTTGGGTGATGTTTTCTGTGTTTAGTGAGATGAGTACTAACGATGCGCTGAAGTTTTTTAAGGTCGGCTTTTGTCCATCTAATTATACCAAAAGAGTAAGTATCGGGATAGCATATGTATTGATAGCTTTAACAGTGTTTTTGGAATTTAAGTAGGTTTTTAAAAGGGTATTCAATCTGTATTTAAATTTCTTTGTAATTTCTGATTTAATTGTTTGATGATGTATACGTGTTGATTGTTTAAATCCTAAATACTTATATGTACTAAACTGATCTAAAGGTTCTATTGTCTGCCCTGATTCGAGTATATAACTGTTCATCTCAATTTTGCCCTTTCGAACTGATAGAATCTTACATTTATCCACCCCAAATTCCATATGAATATGGTTAGAAAATTTTTCAGTAATGTCTGCAAGCTCAAATAGGTGATCTTTGGTGGTGGCAAATAACTTGATGTCATCCATATACATTAGATGCGTCAGGTTTCCTTCTATTGTACTCTTGTGTATTGTATATCCTAAATTACTCTGGTTCAAGAGATCAGATAGCGGGTTTAGAGCTAAGCAGAACCACAACGGACTCAGTGCGTCGCCTTGAAATATACCTCGTCTTATTCGAATCGGATCAGTAGTAATGAAATGTTTATCTTGTTTAATTTTAAGTGAAGTCTGCCATGTTATCATAGTGGTGTTAAGAAAAGATATTAATGTGGGGTGTATTTTGTACAATTCAAGGACGTGTAGTAGCCAACTGTGTGGTACTGTATCATAAGCTTTTTTGTAATCAATGAACATTGTGTATATGTTTTGTTTTCGCTTAGCTGCAGAATTCATAACGATTGAATCGATCGTGAGCTGTTCCTTGCAGCCTTGGCTGTTTTTCCTACACCCCTTTTGTTGTTCAGCCAATATATTGTGTTTTTCTAGATGTTCATAAACCGCCTCGCTTATACATGCTGTTATTAATTTGTATATTGTCTGCAAACATGTGATAGGCCTATACTTAGCTGGATTATAGGAATCATTAGGATCTTTGGGCAGCATAAATGTTATTCTTTCCGTAACAAATGCAGGCATAGTGCCAGGGTGCTGCAACTATTTAAGTGACGGTGTATATATTGATGAGTGCTTGTTAATTTTTTGTACCAAAAGTTGTGAATATTATCTGTGCCAGGTGATTTCCAATTATGTGTTCTTCTGATTACTTTAACTAATGTGTCTATTGCTATATGCTCAAATTCCATTTCTTCCTTTGGTGTGACTACTATATTTTCTTTAATCCATTCTGACGTATCATGCTCAACTGGGTGCTCCCAGATGTTAGCCCAGAATTCACGAATGATATTAGAATCTGGTGTTTTATTATTTTTATTATGTGATTGAGTGCCGAGGTTTCTGTAAAATGATTTTTCATTGTTTTTAAAAGCATTATTTTGTCTTTTGCGGTCTGTACATACTAAATATCTTTTAAGTCTGCTACTTGCTACACTTAACTTTTGTTTTAATGTATCTAAAAATTCACTTAATTTTGTGTTAATATTTTCGTATTGAGTGTGGATCTTATGTTTCATTTTAATTTTTTCGACTGTTCTTATAACACATTTGTTTCTATTACCCTGGATATACTGAGTTAAACGGCCTATCTCTAGTCTCAATAATTGTATTTTATCTTCCAAACGCTTTTGCCAAAATGGTTTCAGCTGTTCTTTATAACTTTGTGCCTATTTTTGTTCCATTACATGTTGCTGCTGTGTAAGCTACAGTGTATATAATTGTGTGTAGTTCTAAGAAGTTTTGATTAGGGTTTAATATTTGTGGTAAAATGTTTTTATTAATGTGTTCTACAATCATTGTTAGTTTCTTTGATGACTTTTGTTTTGGTATGTAAGGCCTGGTAGTTGGATTACTGTTTTCAAATTTTTGTAAATTGATATGAAATTCTAATTTTATTTTTTCTTGCAGGTGTATATCTAAGTTTTTAGTGTGCGATAATGGTGTAGGTGATGTTTCTGTTTCGCTTATATTTGATGTGAATGAAATATCAGGTAGGGGTGGTTCAGTATATTCTGTAACGGTGGGTGCGGGTGTCAATGCCGGTGAGTTTTTATATAAATTGTTCTCTATCTCTTTTCTAATGTATAGTAGTTTTTCGTCCGATATATATTTATTGTTTATTATAGCCCTTTGCTGATCAGACAAACGTTGTTCAGATAGGTGTGCTAGCTGTGGGCATACTTCTATGAATCTATTTCTCATTTTTTTTCTATATGTAGTTAGATTTTTTCCTAAATCTGTCACTTCATAAAAACATCTTATTAATGTTTCATTAAGAGTGTCAGACCAGCTCATTTTGCTTTTCTGGGGTATGTTGATGATTGGTTGTTGTGTACTGTTTTGATGGTGAAATGAATTGCTACTTCAGATGAGTCCAGTTCATCCCTCACCTCAATTCTTATTCTGTTTAGTGTATCTTGTGGAAGTAATTTATTTCTTACTATAGCCCTACGTTGCTCACCGATTCTTTGCCTTGTTGCCTGTACATCTGGGAAATTTTCAGTAAATTGTTGATGAAGTAATGGTAAGTATGATCTTAAATTGATGGTTTCAATCTTTGTTATGCGTAAATAATTGCGCCAGATGAATCTGTTCATATCTTCTGACCATCTTTTTCTTTCGCGTTTATTGTTGTCTGTGGTGGGTGCAGGCTTGTCGACTTCTGTCTCTTGCACAACATCCACAGACGCAGGGGTTATTGTAGAGGATCGTGAACTATCCGGCAATTCAAGCAAATTAGGTGATGAGATTGGCGTCGTGAATAAACTTTCTGCAGATGATGTTCTTGACAACTGTACCGTATCATATCGTAACTCGGAGTCCTTCATACATGCTGTGGTCGTTTGACGGGGTTTCCTCACCCGGAGATTGTAAACGCCCCTGGAACCAGTACCGGCCCGACTTCCGTCAAGGTCAGGAAAGTGGCTGGATCCGCCGGGCACTTGGGGCCTGGGCCTCGTTGTATCTTTCATATTTCTCTCGTCTTTGGGATCGTTAGTTGGGGAAAGAGATGGTTTTAATATAACACTGTATAGATTGCACTTAAGTCAACGTTGTGCCGTCCCCGTAAGCCCCCCCACCACGCCAAGGTGACCCCTCGGGGGGGTTATTATTATTATTATTATTTTGACCATTTTTGATCCTAATTTACCAACTGAGGTCCATACCGACGCGAGTAGTGTGGGTTACGGAGCCGTACTCCTACAGACCAACGAGAACGGTAGCAAAAAGGTCGTCGCATATTTCAGTAGAGTGGCTCAGGGCGCGGAACAACGATACCACTCATATGAACTGGAGACCTTGGCAGTGGTGAAATCGTTACAATATTTTAGGCACTACCTTATAGGTATTCGGTTCAAAATAGTCACCGATTGCAATGCACTGAAGGCCACAGAGCGTAAGAAACACCTTCTTCCAGGGGTAGCCCGTTGGTGGGTCTATCTTCAAGATTTTAACTTTGATATAGAGTGTAGGAAGGGAGTTATGATGGCTCATGCCGATTATTTGAGCCGAAACCCGGTTAGAGTTTATAACATCTCGCGTCCGCGCAACTGGGCTCAAATCGCGCAACAGGCTGATGATGAGACACAAAAACTCATCGCACAATTAAATGAAGGTCAGTTGGATTGTAGCCGAAACGTACAAAAAAACAACGTTTTGTACTACAAGTATTCAGCAATAGGTGAAGAGTCGCGATTACTTTGTTTTATCCCCAAGGGTCATCGCCTAAGTTTACTGCGTATTTTTCATGACGAACATGGTCACTTTGGATACGACAAAACACTTGATCTAATATTACGCCATTTCTGGTTCCCCGGTCTTAGACAATTTGTTAGAAAGTACCTAGATCATTGTCTCGTTTGTATATCAAAGAAGCGAGTACCTAGAGCCCCTAATCAAAATATTACTTCATGGGAATAACCTGAGGTCCCATTTTCTACCATTCATATGGATGCTCTAGGCCCCTTACCAGAATCTAACGGCTTTAAATTCATACTGTTACTCATTGATTCCTTTACTAAGTATACTCTACTCTACCCTATGTATCGTCAGGATGTAGATGAGTTACTTAAGGTTGTTACCAATGCACTCTTTTTGGTGTGCCAAAGTTAATCGTAGCTGATAAAGGCAGGATGTTTGAATCATCCAAATTTACAAATTTTGTTAGCGAAACAGGCTCTTCAATCCACCTCATCACACCTGAGATGCACCTCGCTAACGGGCAAGTCGAACGATACGCTCGCACAGTTCTAAACTTGATCCGTATTGAGGTCAATCATAAGGATGCTGCATGGGCCGACACTCTGGAGACTTCAACTCACAATAAACATCTCAAGACAGAAGACAACTCAAGCTTCCGCGCTGAACCTGCTCATCGGGTGCGAGGGTGTGACACCAGTCATACAAGGGGTCGTTCGCGACGTGGCTGCTGAAAACACTTCGCCAAATCGCGAGGCACGTCGTGAGCTGCGGCGCAGTCGCGCTATCGAGTTGTTACAGCAGAATCAAGCCCAACAGGATGTCTACGCAAACCGTGTGAGAACGGACTGCGGGACGTTCTGTGCCAGACAGACTGCGGGATGTCATGGCAAGGCTTGTGACGGACTGCGGGACGTCACAAGTGAGGCAGACTGCGGGATGCCTACATGTAGAGGACGGACTGCGGGACGATCCTTTGGCAGCCACTGCGGGACGCTTGCCCTACATGTGTGTATGTGTATGTTGAGAAGATCGAATGTGTGCGACGATCTATGAAATGTTATTTGAAAGATGGGTGCCTTCTGTAAAAAGGAGGCCGTAGCTAATTAATGAATGATGATGCATGAGTCAGGGCCTTGTATGCGTGATGTACGAAATAATAGGCAAAGTCTAAACTAAATAACTTTTATGTAAATGCTATTAATATGTTTTACAGATAATGAAAACCCTACGTTGCCTAATGTAGAGGATGAAGAACCTACACCTGGTACATCGGGCGATAGCGTTGAAGCCGGTTCATCTCAACAAGCTGTAGATGAGAATCGTGCCCCAGCTGCTGCTCTACTAGACTTGCGAGATGGCGTCGCGGACGACGCCCAGTCAGGAGAGGCCGTGTAGGGAACTAAGGAGTGGTGGTAGGCCGAGTGGGGGGTAATGCCTATATAAGTCAGACAGGGACGGGTAGGAAGAATACTTCTTTTCAAACCTTCGCGTGCGGAAGCTCTGCTGGTCGCTATATCGGTGTGATCTACATTTGTAAGTGCTCTCAATTTGTGCATAGATAGGGTGTGGTGGATTGTTCCTAGTGTTTCGTATTAATCATCTTAGCTAATTAGTTTGTTAATTTTTGATATTGTTTAATTGTGATTAAAATCGGGTATTTTGTTAATAAAATTGATTTGTAAATTGTTTTGTATTTTAATTGAAATATCACTTCTGACCCAAAAATATTATATATGTCGGAGAAAGACCATTCTACTCGACATCATCATTAGTGGTTACGTGTTCAGCAGTGGGCGTCATTTGGGTAAATGCAAGCACAAACAAAGTACTAGTACTTCAGGTTTACACACTATTTATTCAAGGTATCACAATATTCACACACGTACAAGTTAGTTTAATGGATGGCCTCAAACTCTTGATAAAGAGCAGCGAGTTCGTGACACCGTTCATACTCCACCAGAACCTTAACTCACAACTGGTCCACCACGACCTCATAATCCCTCGCATCTCCAACAACTCCAAACAATACATGGCGAACTAGAACGTGTACCGACCACGCTCTGAGTTATCCTCTACTTTCAGCCTATTTCGTAAACATTCGATTACAATACGAGTAATTATCACAATTCACAATACAACACCAAGATGTAGTCGAAAATCTATTGACAATCATTGACATTCCAAACAAGATTTGACAGATTACTCTTTTTTTTTTAAAACGAGTTCAAAATAAGGTTCTAAACATTCTCGCATTGTATGGCCAGTAATCAACTTGGCTTGAATCCTTCTCCGACATATATTTATAAATTAAAAAATAATAATAGGTAAATAATTAGGTTCCAAATACGGTCCTGGATCAACCTGATTTCAATGATGTTTCGGCGGGATATGGCGACAGAAACTTACCGCTTTTCCTTCAATTTCTCACGTTTTGTGGAACTCCGTGCTACTATTCGTTTCCTTGCTTTATCAGGAAGCACAGTTAGTATTTTATTCATGCTTTCTTTTAAACTTTCTAAACAAATTCAATAAAAACGTTGACACAGTCACAGTACACAACAAACAAGACGCAACTGTCATCCATTTTGAAATAATCGAAAGCTACGATTGGTCCACGGGGACTTGGCTTAGTTAGATAGAAAGTGCCCATTGGATATAGCTCATATTGAAAAAATATGAAGTTTTCAAACTCTTTTTGTATGCAATCTACTAGGATTTGGGTGGTTTCGATGAAATAAATAGTACCGAAATTGAATGGAGTTTCCATAGACAACAAAAAGTCTATATTTGTCAAAAGTGGATTTGGCTTAATTTGAAATCTAGCGACTCAAGTAATCCTAATCCTACCATCATCGCTGCCTTCCAAGCATCTATCACAATCACTCGTTATGGGTCCACCAACGCATTCATTGCAGTATATTTTTTTACACGCCATACATTTTGCAATGTCGCCAAGTATTGAGCAAGTGCAACCACTGCAATTTAGGAACTTGATATACTTTTTTGATACGTTTGCATTGCTCTTTGTACTTTTTTCGGTTCTCGTTTTTTCTTTTTGTAAATGAATTTATCACGTTTAGTAGAACTTGATCCTGGATAATATGATTTAGAGGTATTTCTCTGGCAAAACATTATCATATTCAACACAACTTGGTACTGGCGAATTTGACTCTGCATCAGTTGAAATATGTATAGGCATTAAATTAATATCTAATAAATCTAATTCAACATTCATAGGCAAACTCAGGTTTTCGGAGGTAATATCTAGGTTATCTTTTTCATTGATAGGCAAATTCAGATTAGTTGATATTATTTCGGGCGCAGCCATTTCATCCATAGCGTAATTCAGGTTTTCAGATGGAATACCCAGCGTATCTACTTCATCCATAGGTAAATCTACATCCATTGATTCTATTTCAGTGGCAGCTTCTTTAACACATATAATGCCGTACTAACAAATGAACTAACTGTATTTTTTTTTTGTAAAATACGGTCATGGAATGTGAGGAATGTCTTAAAATTCACTATTTTCGTTACATTTTACATAATGTAATAGTGAAATAAATAAATAAATAATGGTGGCTGCCATATATGGCTGACGCGGCGCCACTGTAATAAAATTCTCAATGGGGCCGCGTCAGCCATTTTGTCAGCCATATGATTTCAAAAGCGCGCGAAACAAACGCGTCGCTCGCCGCCGCCGGCGCCATTTTGATTGTTTAGCAGCCTGTGTTTGCCCCCCGCGCGTCATTTGTCGCTGTGCATCGAAGGAGACTGCAGTAAATAGTTGTTCAGTTAGTGATTTAGCAAGTTATTAGTTACTGATTTGTGATTTTCAACAAAAAATGGAAGATTTTGATGATGATTTGGACTACGAACTATCGCAATTAGATTTAACAGTGTATAATCAAGAATGTAACACATTATCAAATAGTGATGCTACACAAGTATTTGACGTTGATCTCGATGATACAGTATCAATCGCACGGACCAAAAATCATCATCGACGCCAGATTTTATCCGACAGTGAAGATGATCAGATTCCCGTGTTACCAACCTCACGAAATACTGAAGTATGGTTCAATCCGTTGGGTAAGCAACCAAGTATTATTCCATATACTGAATGTCCTGGGCTTAAGCCATTTTCATTGCGATCCAGCATGAGTTCAGCTAAACCAGCAGAATTTTATTCATTGCTAGTACCTGACAGTATATTCGAGTACATAGCCGAAGAAACAAATCGCTTTGCTTTACAAACCTTGAACAAAAGTGCAACAAAATCATACCGAATGCAGAAATGGATGCCAACAAATTGCCATGAAATTAAACGGTTCTTTGGCATTTTAATTTGGATGGGGATAGTGAAACTACCTCAACTATCTTTGTACTGGAGCACTAACAAATGTTTTGAACAGAAATTTGTCAAGTCCATTATGAGCCGAAATCGATTTGAACTCATTTTGAGGATGTTGCACTTTGCCAATAATGAAATAAATCACAATAAGGAGGACCGATTGTTTAAAGTTAGACACTTATTAGATATGCTAAATGCTAATTTTAAATGTCATTATACACCTAATCAAGAAATGTGTGTTGACGAAAGTCTAATCCCATTTCGTGGCCGTGTTATTTTTAGGCAATACAATAAAAATAAGCGACACAAATATGGGATAAAACTTTTTAAGCTGTGCTCAAACCCAGGATACACTGTAAAAGTGCAAGTTTATGCTGGCAAAAATTATGAAAATGTCAATACTACTCCGACTAATGTTGTCCTTGCCTTGTGTGACGATTATCTAAATAAAGGACATACGGTTTGCACAGATAATTGGTATACCAGTTTGGATCTGGCACGAAAACTACTAGCGGGACAAACTCATCTCATAGGCACACTTAGAAAAAACAGACGAGGTTTACCTCAAACAGTTGTCCAAACAAAACTGAAGACAGGAGAATTCTCAGCTCAAGAAAATGACGACGGAATAACAATTATGAAATGGAAAGACAAGCGGGATGTACTGCTGCTGTCTACTAAGCACTCCGTAAGTTTCAGAAGAATAACTAAAAAAGGAAAAGAAAAAATTAAACCGAAGATTGTGGTAGATTATAATCATGCAAAATCAGCGGTTGATCTGTCAGACCAAATGTCCTCTTACACAACCCCTCTTCGGAAGACAACGAAATGGCCCAAAAGATTGGCGATGGAGTTATTATTGAATACAGCGATTGTAAATTCATATATTTTATATAAATTAACAACCAAGAAGAAGCTCTCTGTCGTCCAGTTTAGAACCGCGTTGGTTGACTACCTCGTGCATACAGGAGTCCCGGAAACTAGTGCCTCCTCTAGACCTAGGCGAGTAAAGCATGAATTGAAGAAAAGGCAAGGATTGGCCTCTGCCTGTCGTAAATATTGTGTTAGGTGTTATAAAGAAAACTGTGCCCAATTTGGAAGAGTTCATGCTCGAAATAAAACCAAAAGAGTGGTAACATACTGCGAAGACTGCCCGAATGAGCCACACTATTGTATCAGCTGTTTCAATTTAAACCATAGATATGTTTGAGTTTAAACGTGTTTGAACATGATGATTGATGTAGAATTGATTTATTATTTTGCCAATGCCAACTTAAATATAAATAAAAGCAATTAAAACATTTACCTATAAATTTTATTTGCAAAAACCAACTATTTTTGTAATCACTCTTTTGTTTTCGAAACTTCCACTTACAAACTTGATATTTCTCAAAATGTAAGTAAAAGTGTCAATGCCATCATTACAGTTATAATTTACTAGGCCTTGTCAACCATACTACATATAGTTTAACATAAAAAACGTGGCTGACGACGAAAAATCGTGCTTTCAAAACAAGCATATTCCGTCAGCCACATATGGCTGACACGGCCCAATTGGTTTGGAAAATGTCAGCCATGTGTGGCTGACAAGGCATTATATGTGTTAATCATAGGCAAATTCAAATTTTCTGATGAACGTTCCAGGGTGACGACTTCTAAAGGTAAATTTAGGGTTTTTGCTGTAATTTCCTCTGGACAAAAGTCTTTAATTTCGACATTCAATCTGATACAGTCAGTTTTTAACCCAAAGCAGCTGCATAAACCTTTGAGCTGCATAAACCAACATCCCGGTAGGACAAGATGCCGTCTCCCTTAGTAATTATTTGATGAATACGCATGGTTCCCACCAATGTCATGATATTATTTGGTAGCATCGAAACAATGTTATTTATTTCATCATCCTTGATAAACCAGATCTTAACAGTTTTCATACAAGATTTTAAAGTGTGGTATGCATCAGAAGCATCTCGAATATCTTTTCCAAAACAAATTTGTCTATCTAAAGCTCTTTTAATTGTTCCACCTATTCCGTCAGAAACTCCTTTGCCGTGGCCACTTTAAAAAAATGACCAGGTCACGTATTCAAAGCCAAAATAACAAGAGAAGAAGTCAATTAAATAAAAAATATTTTTTTGTCTATACTGCGAGGTAGGGCAGTCTGAATAGAAATGTATAATCTTAATTTTAAAATCATTCTTTATCATTTTTAGTATTGGCCGTAAATGTGCCCAAATAGCTGGCGGTTGGTGCATGTTGTTTTGAGATACAGTACAAAATGATTGTGACATGCTTTGAAAGTACACCATACCAGTGTGTAGCTTTTGTCTCATAATTCTCCGAGAAATCGCATATAACTACCGCTTCGTTCTCTTGTAGGTGATTTATAATATATTGATATTGTTCTTGTTGATGTATATTATTAAAATAATGTTTCTTAAAAGGTTTAATCTCAATATTAAAGTCTTGGAGTAACTGATTAATAGTTCCACTTTTTTCTGATTTGACAGTTTTCTTAGTTGTTTTTTCTGTAGTTTCTGATCCTTCTTTTTTTGGAATATTTATGGTCAATTTTCTCCCATTGATACCAGATAATGTTTTGACTTAATTGCACATTTGCGTCGTATTTAATAGGAATGATCTTACATTTAATGCATTTGCCATGCATGCATTCGAAGGATTTCAAGTCACAAGTTTGATATTTAACTATAGCTTTTATATGCTTTGCTGTGTTCAATTACTGAATGTTTTTTTTAAACAGACAAATTCAATTCAATGTTACTATGCTTAACACATACGCATGTATTTCTAGATCCCAAGTGTGGTGTCAAAACATTAAATGGTTTATACCTATAAAAGTGGTAAATTTATACTTCCCGCCTTCATTTTTATACTTTTCATAAAGGTTCTTGTAATAAGAGAAAACCTTTACTGAATATAAGGTTTTAATAAGCTAAAATTAACATTACAATTTATTCTGATTAATTAGATACATTGACAAAGACACTAAACAGATTGACAATAACATGAGTTTATGGCTGATACTTGTAAGTAAAAAGAGGTTTACATCATTCTCCCGCACTATTTAAAACATAATCTTTTAAAAATTCTGGTGTTATGATAATCAGTAGTGTGTTCATTATCTATCCCTTCTGAACCCAATGGTGCTAGGTGACGATTCGACACCGTTGTTTCTCGGCCATCTGGGAACCGAATGTATGAAAAGTCAGGATTGCTGTGTATCAATTCAACCTCTTCTACTAATGGCTGATATTTATTTGTACGATTAAATTTCTTCATCAAGACTTGTCCAGAATTTGTAAGCCACGATGGAACAGAAGTGCCGTTAGTAGATCTTCGTGGATGTCTAAACATTCTTTCATGTGGAGTGCAATTTATGGCTGTACAAAGTAATGATCGTATTGAATGTAAGGCTTGTGGTAATACTTGCTCCCAATTTTCTACCGAAAGATTCTTCGTCTTCAGCGCCAAAAGAATCGTTCTCCAAAGAGTAGAATTCAATTTCTCTGCTTGACCATTTCCTTGAGGGTTATATGCTGTAGTTCTACTAGTGGCAATACCTCGAACATGTAAAAATTCCTGTACTTCGGCAGAAAGAAATGCTGTTCCGCGATCTGAATGAACGTAAGAAGGCATGCCGAATATCATAAATAAGTTGTTAAGATGTTTTATCACTGTTTTCGAGCTTACATCTGAGCATGGGAAAGCAAACGGGAAATGTGAAAATTCATCAATCACGGTAAGTATGAATCTGTTATTATTATTTGTTGGAACTGGTCCTTTAAAATCTATGCTAAGGCGCTCAAAAGCAGACGTCGCTTTAACAAGTTTCCTCTGGTCATCAAAGGTATTTCGGAAGAATCTAGGCTTTACTTCAGAGCAGGTTCGACAAGATTTTGTCATTGTTCTGACTTCTTCAATGGAATAGGGAAGGTTTTTAGAGCGAACCCAGTGAAACATTCTCGTTACCCCTGGATGACAAAGAGCCTCATGCAGCGAGAAAAGTTTTGCAGTATGTGTTTCTACAGTGGCACAAACTCGGGATAGTGCATCAGCAGCATAATTTTCTTTCCCCGGTCTGTATATAATATCGTATTTGAAAGCAGCAAGTTCCAGGCGCCATCTTTGAATCTTTTCATTCTTTATTTTACTTGAATGTTTCATATTAAACATAAAAGAAACCGAGCGTTGGTCAGTTACCAACTTAAAGTGTCTACCAATAAGGAAATGTCTCCATTTCTTCAATGATTCCACAATGGCGTACGCTTCTTTTTCAATGGCGGAATGGTTTTGTTCGCTGGAATTCAAAGTTCTTGAGAAAAATGCCACTGGTCTAGAATTTTGCGTAAGTACTGCTGCAATGGAATGATCGGAAGCGTCAGTTTCGACTGTAAAAGGTATATTTACATCAATTGCATGTATAGAAGACTTAGCGACATCATTTTTCAGGCCTTCGAAACATTTAATTTGCTCGCTTGTGAGCGGAAAAGTTGTCGTATTAGCAAGTGAGTGGATCCGTTCAGAAAAGTTTGGAATCCACTTAGAATAATGTGCGAACATGCCGAGTGTCCTTCTTAAGGTCGGTAAATCGCTTGGTGGAGGTAAATTAATCAGTGGCTTGAGTCGCTCACTGTCAGGTTTAATTATGTGGTTTTGAATATTATAGCCTAGAATATTAATTGACTCTTGAGAAAATTTGCATTTTTGTATATTCAGTGTTAAACCGTATTTCTTTGCGGCATTCATAAAACTTTCTAAGTTATGATCATGTTCTTCAAGAGTACGGCCAGAAATAGTTATATCATCAAGATACGCATATGTGTTTTGAAGCTTCTCTTTTCTTATAATCCAATCGATTGTCCGTTGGAAGCTCGAAACTCCATTTGTTACTCCAAAAGGAATACGCCTGAACTGGTACAAATTTCCCAGCGCTTCAAAAGCGGTAAATTTCCTTTCTTCGGGTAATATAGGTACTTGATGGTACGCGTTTTTCAGGTCTATTAGGCTGAAAAATGTATCTTTTGCTACTTTCGAAACTAAGTCCTCAATGTTTGGTAAAGGGTACGCGTCGAGTTCTGTGTAACGATTAATTGTCTGAGAGTAATCAATCACAAGGCGTTTTCTATGAGTTTCGCTTTTTGTTATTAGTACTTGGGCCCTCCATGGTGATTTACTTTCTTCAATCACGCCCTCTGCTATAAGGTTTCTGATCTCCTCTTTAATAAATTCAATATCCTCTTTGCTGTGCCTTCGGGACTTAATAGCAATAGGTTTGCAGTTGGGAGATACATTTGCAAAAAGCGGTACAGCTGGTACTGATGCTTCAGCTACGTTACATACTTGAAGTGGATGTTTTGGCCCACCGAAAGAGAACTCTAGCGATGAATGTTCTTCGAGGACGTCATGGCCGATAATTATGTCAGCACAAAGATTTTTCACGATAAGAAGATTCACATTATCATATCTATGATTTCCAATTTTCAGGGATTGCAAAGTTTGTCCTTCTACTTGTGAAGTATGATTAAGAGAGGCCATAGAAATAATCTGATTGCAGGATTTTCTTTTTAACCCGCATAATCTTGCAAAGCTGTCATTTATAAAACTGATGGAGCTGCCGGTGTCGAGAAGTGCTTCTGCTCTTATTCCTCGAATATAAGCGGGTACAGTAGCTTTACGCAATGAAGAAGGTGACGCTGCGGTGATACAAGCGGAAAGATCTTCAGTACCTACTACCACAGAATTTGTAGGTTTAGAAGAGCTTCTGCAAACAATGGCAAAATGCCCCTTCTTGTTGCAGAGCTGACAAGTCTTTTCAAATGCAGGGCAGTTCTTACGAGGGTGTATTTGCCCCCCACAAAAGAAACATTTTCGTCGTCGAGGATTATTAACAGAAGAGCAGGTCTCGTCGTACACATTTTGTGGTTTCGGAGAAAGTAATGTTGGTTCCTTTGAGGCAACAGCATTTAAAGACACAGTATTGAAGCTTTGAGAGTTGATCTCTGCAGTTTCTAGAGAGAGTGCTTGGTTGTAAGCTTGATCAAGTGTTAGAGTTAAGTTTTCTAAAAGCCTTTGTCTGATTTTATGCGATGATATACCGGATATAAAAGCATCACGCACGCTATCATTTTTGTTTGTTTCTGCATCAACAGCCACAAAGTCACAATCTTTAGAAAGTAGTTTCAAAGCTTGTAAATATGTGTCAATACTTTCTTCTGGTCGTTGTTTCCTTGTTGCTAACATGTGTCTAGCAAAAATCTGATATTTTGGTTTTACATACAGTTTTTCCAGTATTATGATTGCTTCTTCGTAGTTCGTGGCTTCGCTTATATATGTGTAGATATTTGGTGATATATGATTTACCAAAAGCTGAAACTTTATGCTGTCCCATTTTTCTGGCGGAGGAACCGACTGTGCATCTGTTTCTGGAGCGGTCGGTTTCTGCACGGAAATGAAGCTTTCGAAAGTCTTACGCCAGTGTATCCAAATCCAAGCTCTCGTACTAGAGCTATCTGACGGGTCGATATCAAATCTTTCAGGGCGAAGATATTTATCCATGTTGCTTTATTTAGCTTATTAAATTGTAATAAGAGAAAACCTTTACTGAATATAAGGTTTTAATAAGCTAAAATTAACATTACAATTTATTCTGATTAATTAGATACATTGACAAAGACACTAAACAGATTGACAATAATATAAGTTTATGGCTGATACTTGTAAGTAAAAAGAGGTTTACATCAGACATGTTATTTGTTAATAAATCAGATTGATTTAAAAATTCTTATTTTCGTCGTCTAAGAAATGTACATATTTTGCCAAATGAGCATTAACAATATCTTCGAGTTTTTCACCGATAGTGGCACCTGCAGGACGTTTAATTTTTGATCCAAACTTCACTTCTTGCAGAAATCTGGACATGTTAAAAGGCGTTAAGTCGAACGTTGCTGGACTCATTTTGCCTAAACTGTATTCTGTTTGTGGTCTTAAATCATTATAGGCTCCAGTTTCATAATTTGACAGAACGTTAGGGTACAAACCGTATGTATTCCTCGGGGTATTTTCCGTAAGTATAACATCAAAGGGATTTCCTTTAGATTCGTTATCAAACACCAGGATACTAGTTGCTGCGTATTGATGGACTCTATATTCACCGTCAAATACATTGTGGAATGCAGTGACTTCATATCCCGCTACTTCATGAACTTGGAGGTTGCCTTGATATACATATATTATTAACTAGAAGTACATTATCTCCAACTATGTAATGATTTTGTTCTGGTCCTTTGAATTCATTATCAATCATTACTATCTTCTTTCCAGTTATGTTGAAAGCATGTTCACGACCGGGAAAATAATTGTTTGTCAAAATATTTTGAACAAATATCTAAATAAAGTGAATAGAACTCACCGATGATTCATATCTACAGGAAATAAGAGTCTTATATATACCAAATTCCGTAAAGAGATCCTTCAGTCGACTGTAAAACGTTCACAAAACTACCCGAACTTTTCATAATTTAACAATTGGTGCTACATTAAAATGGGTAGTGGCAAATCAAATAACATATCACTACACTTTCAAACATCACTGTCAGAATGCCATTGACAACTTGCCAGCCTGAACTCCTCATATATATACCTATATAGAATACCTAAATTGAAAAGTATTTAAAATATTCAAAAGTATTGAAAAGAATTCAAATTAAGTTATTTCCTATGCTCTTTAATTCAGTTTTTTAATCTGGGAAATGTTGTGTATCAAAAATATATTGTTATACATCAAAATATTTATTTATTTCATTACATCAATATTATACATACATTACATTATACATACATTATCTTTACATTAATCAAAAATCTACAAATAAATTTGAACAAATCAATGGAAACTGCGGCCATTAAGTAATTTCACTGTACCGGCATTCGCCTGTGCCCCGCTACGAATCCTGGCGATTGTTGAAAAAACTGCAAGGGTTCGAATCCAAGCCTGAGCTAGCTGTTGTATAGATAGTTAAAAGTAGAGATAGTTAAAAACGTAAAAAGAAGTAGACATGTTATTTGTTAATAAATCAGATTGATTTAAAAATTCTTATTTTCGTCGTCTAAGAAATGTACATATTTTGCCAAATGAGCATTAACAATATCTTCGAGTTTTTCACCGATAGTGGCACCTGCAGGACGTTTAATTTTTGATCCAAACTTCACTTCTTGCAGAAATCTGGACATGTTAAAAGGCGTTAAGTCGAACGTTGCTGGACTCATTTTGCCTAAACTGTATTCTGTTTGTGGTCTTAAATCATTATAGGCTCCAGTTTCATAATTTGACAGAACGTTAGGGTACAAACCGTATGTATTCCTCGGGGTATTTTCCGTAAGTATAACATCAAAGGGATTTCCTTTAGATTCGTTATCAAACACCAGGATACTAGTTGCTGCTTATTGATGGACTCTGTATTCACCGTCAAATACATTGTGGAATGCAGTGACTTCATATCCCGCTACTTCATGAACTTGGAGGTTGCCTTGATATATATTATTAACTAGAAGTACATTATCTCCAACTATGTAATGATTTTGTTCTGGTCCTTTGAATTCATTATCAATCATTACTATCTTCTTTCCAGTTATGTTGAAAGCATGTTCACGACCGGGAAAATAATTGTTTGTCAAAATATTTTGAACAAATATCTAAATAAAGTGAATAGAACTCACCGATGATTCATATCTACAGGAAATAAGAGTCTTATATATACCAAATCCCGTAAAGAGATCCTTCAGTCGACTGTAAAACGTTCACAAAACTACCCGAACTTTTCATAATTTAACAATTGGTGCTACATTAAAATGGGTAGTGGCAAATCAAATAACATATCACTACACTTTCAAACATCTCTGTCAGAATGCCATTGACAACTTGCCAGCCTGAACTCCTCATATATATACCTATATAGAATACCTAAATTGAAAAGTATTTAAAATATTCAAAAGTATTGAAAAGAATTCAAATTAAGTTATTTCCTATGCTCTTTAATTCAGTTTTTTAATCTGGGAAATGTTGTGTATCAAAAATATATTGTTATACATCAAAATATTTATTTATTTCATTACATCAATATTATACATACATTATCTTTACATTAATCAAAAATCTACAAATTAATTTGAACAAATCAATGGAAACTGTGGCCATTAAGTAATTTCACTGTACCGGCATTCGCCTGTGCCCCGCTACGAATCCTGGCGATTGTTGAAAAAACTGCAAGGGTTCGAATCCAAGCCTGAGCTAGCTGTTGTATAGATAGTTAAAAGTAGAGATAGTTAAAAACGTAAAAAGAAGTAGACAAAAGTGTGCTTAATTCTTCAGTTACACTTTTTCCAGGAGTGATGTTTAATTTCCTGCGACGTCCTTTTGTAGTTCCAGTTGTCGTCCATTCTAGCCTCTTAGCTTCAAGACTCTGTAGAAAAGAGTCTTGCAAAGCAGTCTTGTCAACAGTTGTAGGCAACCTCTCTAATAATGGATTAGCATCAAGTGGGTAAATTCCGCATTTTCGAAAACCTGAAATTAGGTTTACCTCCAGAATCGGTTCCAAAATATCGGTGAGTCGGTTTAACAGAACTGGAAAACTGCTTTTTTGGAGTACTTGCTCTCGACTACCTTGTGCACTTGCCTTCCACTCGGTCAGGATTTTTCGCCATGCTAACTTCATTGGGTGGAAAAAAGCCACATCCAATGGCTGCGTTAGGTGAGTGCTGTTAGGTGGCAAACAAACAAATCTAATATTATATTTGTCACAAGCATTTAGGACGTCTACAGAAATGTGAGATGACAAATTGTCTCCGATAATAACTTTCGGACCATCTTGTTTCTTCAAGATTGGCAAAATTTGTGTAAAAAACCAATCGTTAAATATATTCATATCAAACCACCCTGATGGGCTATTATTATATCTGGCATCTTTTGGCCCTTGTTCCGTCCATGTACTCCATAGTTGCTTGGATTTATATACAATATACGGCGGTAATAATTCTCCCTTAGCACAAAACATGACAGAAGTTGAGCTTTTGGAGGTATTACTTATAAGTTCGGGGTATTTTGCGCCTCGCTTCGCTATTACTTTTTTTGACCAGGGATCAAATTAGTCTCATCAAAATTCCATATATTTTCGGGCGGTATGTCTTTAACCACTTCTTTCAAGTTTTCCATGTATGCAGTGATGGTTTTCTTGTCAATGGCTGCTCTGCTGCGTTTAATGTTGGTCGCAAATCGTTGTGATATACATGGATGTCTTTTTAGGAAACTTGACACCCACTCAGTACCTGGACAATTATCTTTAAATTTTGAAACTCTCCGACCAATTTTCTCCAAATATGTTCTAATAACGATGCGAAGTTCAAAAATTGTGAGAGGAAAGCCGTACTCGCTCAACCTTAAAAATCAGTCGACAAACAAGGCTTCTTCTTCACTTGAAAATGTTGTTGGAGCGCCTGGAGGTCTAGATGGCATTTTAGATCGTTGGAGTCTTAGCTGATTAATAATGGTTCTGCGTGGAATGCCATACTTTGCACTGGCTTTTCGTTGTGTTAATTCTTTATTTTCTATAGAAGCCAAACGTTGTCTTAGAGATTCGGAGCTGTAATTTTTATAATTTCTCAACCCTACACGTTTTTTTATTGTTTCAGAAAAAATGTGCAGCAACGATGGAAGACTGCAAGAGATGCATATATGCGTTGCAAAAATGTCTTAAAAAATACTCCCTCCGGATCAGGAGGAAGTAAAAAAAAGGTGTACATATATTTTGAAGATATGAAATTTCTTGATAAAAAACACCAAGCTGAAGTTGAGGACTCCAACGAAAGTAATTAGGCTACACCGAGCGCAATTAATCAGGATATCCCAAGCACATCTAATCAAGACGTGCCAAGTACGTCCAGTCAGGACGTACCAAGGAGCACAGGACTTGAAGTAAATACAGAATAACAGAAAAGTGTTGCTCAAGAAAATTCTACAGACTCTAATTTTCGTACTAAACATTCTAATAAAAATCAGCGAAAAAGAAAACAGACGGACACTGATGAATTCGATAAAGAGATGCTAAAGATGTTCAAAGATAATGCAAAACTTTTAAAAAATGATGACATGAATTTTTTCATGTCTCTCCTGCCAATAACAGAAAAGTTTACAACTCATCAAAAACTGATTTTCCGTACAGAAATGCTCAAAAAAGCAATGGAAATTAGTACTATGCACAATCCATATGAAATAACCAGTAGACCGAATTCTTCAGATTCTTATTTTTCTCAACAGTCTGAATCGATTTTACGCAGTCAAGATCCGATCAACGTACCTACATGAATATGAAACTTTCCCTGATATGTCAAATACCGTTTCACAAGAATGTGTGATGTACGAAGTACGTCCCACTACTTCTTATACATTAAACTCCGGATCCCAAATTATTTCTCAAGGATACCAAACCATCCATGGCATTACTAGGAAAGCCAACGAGGACAAGTAAAATGTGTCCTTCAACTAAATAAATAACAATTTTATTCTTTTTTGCAAAAAATAATAAAAAACTAATACAAAAATGTATTGTTTTCTTTCTTATTATTATGTTCCAATAATAGATTGATATTATGTAACTCACCTCAATGTAACAGCAAGTCGTTCCACTGGAGGTATAATTTCTCGATACATGGAGCAGTGTTTCAGGTGATTTTCTAACTTTGATAACAGTTCATCAAAAGTTTTTACTTTCATTCTAAAATAATTAAAAAACTTTTCCTCGTCCTGACGTAGCTTTTCAAATAAAGTAGAAAATTCACCATTCGTCACCCTATCAGCAAAAATTGGGTGAATGTGATATCTTTTTTTTCTATATTGACGCCGTCTCCGCTTGCGTAAGTATGCTGCAGCAACTAAACAATTTTTAAACGGGTTCATAATAATATCCCAAATTCAAACTCCGCTTCACAAATTCACAACAAATCCACTTGGAGACGCCTGTACCGTGGAGCGGTCAGTATCACACTACGGATGTTTTCATTGGCGCTGATGGTCAGCGCGCTACGCGACTGACGGTACGCGACCGACGTCAGCGACAGAGGAATCCGGGCCTTAGTCTTACGCCGACGGCACGCGCACCGTCAGCGCTGATGGCCGAGATATATGAACTTCTAGGAAGCGTTTTCGATTGACACGTAGCTATCGGCGCGCGCGATCGTTAGCGCTGATAGCTACGCAGCCGTACGCGCCGCGCGTCGGCTGTAGCTGTCGGCGCTGACGATCGCGCGAGCGCCTCTGCTTTTAGTGAGCGTTCTAGTGTCGAGCGGAGTGGACGTCGTCAGCGCGTACAGTCATGGCGAATCGCGAAGTGGATACAGGTCGAGTTATCGATGAGGTACGCCAAAGGAAGAAATTGTGGGATGCATCCGACCCACTCTACAAAAATAAAGATGCTAGAAACAAAGCCTGGGAGGATATTGTGGACACATTGTTTGAAAATATTTCAGGAGAAGAAAAACAACAACTTGGTTTGTTTAGAAAGTAAATTAAATTTTATTATCTGAACACCTACACAACAGTACAAAGCCTTTTTAAGTTAAAATATACACGAATCTTGCCAGGGCACGCTCACAAAATACTCAGAAAAATGTTCTCGCAAAGCGTGTCCAGACCTGTTTGTAGGTACAGTTGGCAAGTCTACCATACCCTCAATTGTAAGTGTGTCTTCAATACGATAATCATCGCGATTTCTTATAAAGTTATGCAATACGCAGCATGCTTTAACTATATTCTTTGTAATATCAATACTCACATTAATAGGTGTATGAAACACTCTTGAATTTATTTGACATTATACCAAATGTAGATTCTATGTATCGTCTACTGCGGCTCAGTCTATAATTAAATATTTTTTTCTTGTGGGTCATATTAGATCGTGCATATGGCTTCAGAATTTTATTTGATATTCCAAAAGCACCATCACCCACAATTACATGTTCAACTGGAGTATTTGTTCCTGGCAGTGGCTTCGGTCCTGGAATATTTTTATTTATTTATTTTATTTATTTATTTAACCAGTACATCTATCATAACAGGCATTCACCCAATGCGACAGAGTATCCTTTAAGTATTTTGTTCAAGGCTCCTGTATAGTGTACTGTTTTGGAATGTAGCCGAGTCCGAGTTTTTTCCATATGTTCCAATATTTACATATGTAAAACAATAATCTGCATCGCACATAGCTAGCAGAACTATGGAGTAAAAAATTTTATAGTTGTAGAATATTGATCCACCACCGGTTGGATTTACGATTCGGATGTGCTTGCCATCAATAGCTCCGATGCAATTTGGAAAGTTGGTCTTTTGTAGAAAACCGTTAGCAATATTTTGCCACATATCAGGTGTATTTGATGGTATGCATTCATCGAGTAGTGTTTCCCATGTTACTTTACACACTTCGTCCACGATCTTACTGATTGTTGCGATTCCCATCCTAAACGAATTCTGCAAATCTGTATATGTTCGACCCGTAGCAAGAAACCTGAAAGTTTATTATTTTTTATTTATTTCAGGAAAACTGGTTCAACAAAGGTGGAAAACAGGATGCGTTTTTTAGAATAAAGAACGCAATTAAGAAAAGGCCTTCTGGATGTGCTGCACCAAAATACAAAAAGTACATTTATTATGACGAATTAAACTTTCTAGCTCCATCACTTGAGAATGAAGTTGATGAATCACTGAATGACTCTTCCCTTCCCTCACCCTCAGTAAATATAGACGATACTTGGGAAAGTACGGTATCTTCAGAAAATACTCAAGATTCTGATATATTAACGCAGCAAGTTTTTTCAAACACTCAACATGGTGAGCAGAATGACCGTGGCGTTCATTCTGCTGCAATGATTCAGCATTATCACAAAAACCTTGGCTGGAAAAGAGAAAAACTAGGGCCCGGAAAACAAACCCAGAAAGTTCTCCATTTGAAAAAGAATTATTAGCTTTATTAAGTAACCAAACCCCAGATCTTGCCGCTGACGACCTGGCGTTTTTCGCTTCTTTAGGTCCAATTTTAAAAAGTTTTGATGTAGGACAAAAACTGGAGTTTAGATCGAGAGTGCTGCGCGAAGCCACGGATATTCAAAATTGCAACAGATGAAATAGCTCAAATAGCTCTTACTCCAATGACGCAAGGTCTACACTCGACACGTATGCATCATCATACAATTATCAGACTCCAGCTTATCCAAGGTAAAACCAATGATGCGAATGCAGGTTACTCTGGTTATCAAACACCGAGACGTACTGATGATTAATTATATTATGTTTAATTACTAATGTTATTTTCTTACCTATACTTTTCTATGATTAAACATAGAGGAAGGGGTGGTAATTTGGAACCCGCTGTTAATTTGGAACCCCTTAATATCTCAGAAACAGACAGCGACATCTGTTAAAAAACTATGCAATTACGTTGAACTGGTATCATAGAATGTATTCACTGCCACTAGCACCAGTTTTGCATCGAGTTTGAACCTGTCATTCAAAGTTGAAATTTTATGTCACCGGCAAATGTTTTTTCTTTTATTCGTTTATATTGTCAAAAGTTTTTATTTTAGTCTAAAACTAATACAGTGGGTGTTAAGGGAAGTACTTTACGCATAAGTTCAAATTGTCACAGGTAAGTTTTAAGGTTTGTTTTAACGAGTTTTAGTTTTCTTAATTATTTGATAACATAGTAAGGTTTTGAATTTGGAACCCCATAGGTGCGGGTAATATGGAACCGGGTTCCAAATTACCCGCAGTGCATTAACATCACTTTTCCTTAATTCCAGTCATGCCTCGAACTCAATTGTCACCAAAGCCGAAGTCGAAAAGAAAAACTTGGGCCAGGAATAATATGATTGAAGCTGTAAAAGCAGTAAGAGAAAAGAAAATGGGTTTGAAAAAAGCGGTCAAGCTTTATAATGTTCCAAAAACTACTCTGCAAAGGTTTGTGCACAGTGACCAGCCTCCCGATGAGGTTGTAAATACTACTATAGGAAGAAGACCTGTCCTGCCATCTCACCTTGAAGAAAGCCTTGTGTCATACCTTCTCGTTATGGAAAGTAAATTCTATGGCTTGACCCGTCAGGATGTTCGTAAAATGGCCTATCAGTTGGCTGTGAAAAATAATGTCGAACATTCGTTTAGAAATAACATAGCCGGTCGAGCTTGGCTTGATCATTTCTTATTACGCCACAAAGATAAGCTTTCTATTCGATCACCAACAGGAACTTCCAATGCTCGGGCTCAAGGTTTCAATAAAGAAGCAGTGGATAAGTTCTTTGACATCCTTGAAGAAGCATTCCAAAAACATAATTATCCACCAGAGAGAATCTTTAATGTCGACGAAACCGGGCTATCTATCGTGCAGAGTAAAATGGTTAAAGTAATTGGTCTGCGAGGGAAAAGACAAGTAGGTAGCATTACTGCGGCTGAACGTGGATCATTAGTGACAGTGGTATCAGCGATGAGCGCAAGTGGCATATTTATTCCACCGCTGCTGATATTCCCACGCAAAAACATGACGCAAACGTTGATGAAAGGAGCTCCGCCAGGTTCTATCGGAAGATGCCATCCATCAGGATGGATTCAGGCCAATCTGTTTACGGACTGGTTCCATCATTTTATTGAAAAGACCCACCCAACAGAAGCATCACCTGTTCTGTTAATTCTTGATGGGCATTATTCACACACACGCAATTTGGATATTTTGATGGCAGCTAGAGCTAATAATGTCACAATTATTAGTTTACCTCCACATTCAACACACAAGATGCAACCTCTTGACCGTTCTTTTATGGGTCCCTTGAAAACTTATTACAGCGAAGAAATTAGACAGTGGTTACTCAATTCTAACCGGATGTTGACTCCATACGAAATAGCTGAATTGCTGGGACGTGCTTATCTCAGATGCCAAACTGGAGCTATTGCTGTGAATGGGTTCAGAGTAACTGGTATTTACCCGATGAACAGAAACGTATTTACTGAAGCCGACTACATAGCAAGCTCAAGTGGGACCACTCCTCAAGCTACTGATGATGACCCTCATCTACCGTCTACCAGTACACCTGTTGCTGTTCAAATGCCACAGGCACAACCTCGACCAGGCACTAGTGGACAGGCAAATCGAGCTTCCCAGCAAGTGATCAGCAACCCTGTTGTTTTCCCTGAAGATATCTTACCGGTACCGACACCAAAGAATAAAAAATCTAACAGAGGCCGCAAGTCATCTGCTGCTACTTTATTGACCGGATCTCCCTATAAACAGCAACTCGAGGAGTCAATCAAGTCTATAGCGCAGAGAGGAAGAGGCCGGGGAAGAGCTCGTGGACGTAGTGGTAGGCAGAGAACAGCAAACTCTTCTAGAACTCCTCCGAGCAGACAGGAATCTACATCATCGGATTCTCAATCATCAGTTTCTTCAGGTGACACTGTAGTGTCAGAAAATGCTACTGCACATGCCCAGCCCACAAACGAAGATGACGCTTGTTGCATTTTTTGCTCTGAAAATTACTCCAATGATCGACGTGGTGAAACTTGGATTCAGTGCCAATCATGTGGGTTGTGGGCACATATTGAATGCTCAGGATGCGACGCAGAATATTATATTTGTGATTTTTGTAAATAAATTTATTCCATACTTGTAATTTGGAACCCGGGTTCCATAATACCAGCACCAGAGCTCCGAACACATTTTTTTCAATTTTTCAATAAAGCAAATTATTTCCCTTAATGAGTGGTTTTATTTCGTTAATTCGTTCCTAATATAAAAGTTAATAAGTTTTTTAGTATATAAAATATTTTTTCGAAATGATTAGTTAAATAGTTTTTCTAAAATACTTAAGAAACAAAGTAGGGTTCCAAATTACCACCCCTTCCTCTATTAATAAAACGAGTAAATGTTTATTTTCTTACCTTAAAGTCACCATTAGCCGTTCAATCGGTGGTATAGGCACACGTCGTAAACTGCAATGGACCAGTTTATCCTGTATCTTTGCCAGTAATTCGTCAAAAGTTCTAGTTGACATTCGAAAGTAATTAAAGAATTTACTTTCGTCAGCCCTCAAAGCGCCATATAACAAGACAAAGTCTCCTGCAACGGCTCTCTGCTCAATTAAGGGATGCACATGGAATCTTCGTCGTCGCCGGTTTTTATTTTTTTGGCATAGATAGTACAAAGAAGCAATAATTAATACACGGTAAGGCGGTCAGTACGATACTAAAACGAGCCACGCTGAGCCTCAGCGCTGACAAACAACGCACTGAGCTATGAGCGCTGATGGTGAGCGTGAGACTAAAATCAGCCTAACGCCCAGCTACTGGGAATATCAATGTTATTGCTCGATTATTACTCATAAATCGACGTATTTTTCTCGAGCTGGGGTTAAAAATACCCCACGTTGTATGCTGAAGGTTAATTTCAGAAAATAAGTAATGTTAGATTAAACATAATTACTTTTATAGTCTTAAAACTAATAATTTGGTACAAACTTAAATGACTATTTCAGTCTCAAGAATATAAATGTCAAACGTTTTCGAAACGTTCGTTTTTTATCTTAATTATGTAAATAATCATCTGATAAGTATCTAAGTAACAAATAGAAAGCGGCTTTCAGTTTTTCAAGTGAAATCTTTTGGTTTAAAATTTGTCTTTATTATTTAATAATCAACTGGTAACTGTAACATACCTAAACTAAGTAGGTAGCAAATAATAATGAAATAAAATTAAATAAGCTTTAAAAAACAACACAAAAAGAAAAAAACAATGTTCAGCGAATATTGAGAAGTGATAGATCTGTAGCAAAAGATAAATATGATTGCTGTCTCGATGTGCTTCCATAGAAATCCAGGCTTCGGTAATATTAGTTTGATGTCATGTTCCTTGTCATTTGAAATTTCTGGCTCGTTTGGATTGTGAAATTTATTTAAAGATTTCTGACGCAGAAAACTAATGCAATATTCTAATTTTTTATTACGACTCTTAACACTTTACCAACGTAATATATTTGTGTTTTCTTTGTAGAAAACTCGACTAAAACATACTCACCCTCCTGTGGTGTATGAGACAGTGGCCTTTCCAAATATTTGGAAGTGATAGGGACAAGATAATTTTCTACTTCTTCATCAAGCCAATCATTATCCTCATCAGACTCTTGATACGGAATTTCAAGAAATTCTTCATTTTCGGTATCACTTTGGTGAATCTTCTTAAGTTATTTTTCTTTTTTTACATGAACATGGACTTGTCCATGGACTTGTCTTAAGACGAAAATCATGTCTAATGTCCATGTCACACCCGTACGGGTGGTTGTTGACGGCACTGCTCTCGAAGTTGTAGACGAATACGTTTACCTAGGACAAACGATCCGAATGGGTAAGTCCAACTTCGAGAGAGAGGTCACTCGAAGAATCCTACTCGGCTGGGCAGCGTTCGGGAATCTACGACACGTTTTGACGTCCGATATACCTCAGTGCCTGAAGTCGGAAGTTTTCGAGCAATGTGTGTTGCCAGTGATGACCTACGGTGCCGAGACGTGGTCCTTTACTGTGAGCCTAATCCACAAGCTCAGAGTCACCCAGAGGGCCATGGAGACTGCCGTGTAACATATGAAAAGAAGATTGGCAAAAAATTGTATTCATAACAGCATTACAACAACAAAGAGTTCTATTTTTTTTTTTTTCAAATCAAATCAATTTATTTGCACGAATATGATACAATACAATACAATACAATATACTTACACACAAACTTTCACCAAAATAATTATGTCGTGGACAAAATCTCAATCTGAATTTTAATAATCAATAGTTTACCAATAGTTTAGTTGATCGTCAGTTGCCTAAACTGGGCGATAAGCCTGTCATATAGACAACTGCGCTCTCCCATTTTGTTTTCACTTTACATATTGATTAATTAACTGAAAGTTATGTTTAATATTACAATTTAGACTAACATGAAATAGAATGGAATTACTGCGTCTTAGAGTGTGCGTGTGTGTGTGTGCGTGTGTGTGTGTGTGTGTGTGTGTGGTTGTGTGAGTGTGAGTGTTCGTGTGTGTTCCTGTATGTGACAAAACTTAATAGATTATTTATAATATTATATCGTTTGAGAAATTTATTTATTAGTTACTATGGGAAAGAAAGACTTCGGTCTCATCATATGATTTCTTTTTTTAGGGTAAATGAGTTCAAATTTTTGATTTTTTTGATTTTTGAAAATTTATTGTACATAAAACTTCCTAGAAAATAGGGAAACCTCTTTGCGAATGCTGTTTTAACTTTAGTTGTTTTAAAAACTCTATCATCCCTACGTTTGTTTTGTATGGACTCTTCGATAGCATTATTAGGTACATGTCTATGCTGGGTTAAGATTAGTTTTAGTAAGAATCTATTCTATAAACCTATCATAAAGTTATAGAGGCCAGGACCCTACTTTAACAGTACTATAAGAATAAAATACAAGATGGCCGAACTCGTAACAGCTGATTAGGTAGGTAGGTTAGTAGGTTGCCTTTTAGTCGCCTCCCCGACTTTGCTCCTTGAAATTAGTATGATATGTACATAATTCAAGTTCTGATTGTTACTGAAGGCGTAGCAGGTACAATGAAGTTAATTTTCGAAATAAGTATTGAAGAAATATTGTAACAGTTTTTTTTTAAATAAATAATTACCTGAAACTTACTCAAAATGCCGGTTGACGGCCACTTTTTTCGGTTCGCGACCACCCTAGAGTCAGTTTGCGGCCGCCAGTTTTACGTACATATTGACTTGACAATATTTCACACTTTCTGACGTTTTTGTACACTTTTCACCATATATGGTCCTATCATAAATTTCCACATCATTGATCACGATTGTCAGTCAAATGCCTTCAGTCTAAAAAGCACGTTTCTCTTCAATATTCGTTTCTTTCTTGTGCTCTAACCCAACTTAACCTTGCACTTTTCTAACGTCTCTTATTTTCACAGCATTTGTTCTTCTAATCTGGGGTCACGCATAATCACATATACAATCTCGTCTCTAATCTCTACAGCATTTTGCTTTCTCCTCTCAACTCACTTTCGTCTTTAATTATATATTAATAAACAATTCTTCCCTCTCTCCTTTCTTCTTTCTTTCCTGAACTTTATTTCCTTCGTTTATTTCCTTACTCGAAACTCTTAACCTCTAATGCATTTATTCTTCTTCCATACTTCTAACATACCACATTTTCATTGATCTATATTACAGTCATTCTTCTGTCGTTGTTCACATTCAAATGTCATTTATTGTTAAACACATTACATTACGATCTCAAAATAATGAAATAAAACACTACGTACAATAGCTTTTTAACCAATTTATATTGTAATAAATTTGGTTTGGCTAACAATCACATTTTGTTCTTAATATAACTTGAGCAAAACTCCATAATTTGAGTATAGTAGACTAGTATTTTAAATAGTCAACATCTTCGTTATATGTATTTAACCTTTAACTATTAGTAATCAGTCTTCAACAATTTCTATAATGAGTAATCAATACGTGTCTAATGAAATTATGTAGGTACTAGGTGTCTACCCGTAATAATGTACATTGTACTTATCAAAATATATAAAGTATAAAACAGTCTAATTAAATACCTAGCTGGTACGAGATCAAAAGAATCAACTAAAACTACGACTTAAAAGTATCTAAACTTTATCTCTAACATCATTATAAGTCAGTCCTATAAAATCAGTGCACTTTAAATGAAACCATTTAGTACAAAAATCACAGCCAACATATTTGTTTTCATCGTCCTCAGTGTCACTGTTTAAGATATTTGCGCATAGGTGACAATTTTGTTTTGATGATAATTCTTTAGTCTTTAAAAGTGTTCCTTTTTTAAGTTTCTTGGCTTTGTGTATTTCTTTCTTTTTCTTTGTTTCCTCTTGCTTACGCTTCATGGCTTGCTTTCTAGCTACTTTAGCTTTTTCTTTCTCCTCTTTCTTTTCTTGTTTAGCTTTTTCTTTTTGTAGATAGTACTCTCGCCATTTTTTCCCCGATATCGCCGACGGAATACGAGCTTTGGATACATTTTGTTTGGATTTTTCTAGAGGTTGGGGTATAAACAGATGTTGCTCGAATACTGTGTTTGGATCTATTGAAATTTGCTTTTTGGCAGATTCGGATGTAATTGTTGAAGATGCTGCTTTCTTTGACATAATGTCACGAGAATCTGAATGTTCTGATATAGTTGGAATAACTGTAACATCATCCAGTGATAAAAGAGACCTAACTTCTGGTAGATCGCGAGTGACGCCAAATGTTAAAATTTCAAATGTTAAAATTTCATTTTTGTTTTCTGATAAATTTTCTGAGGTAGTAACGGTACATAATGGCAAGTTGTCTATTGAAATTGGGGGCACTTGAAATAATGTTACACAGTCGGTGTCACGATTTTCAGATCCCAGTTGCTCTTTTGGGCTACTACCTGGAACTAGTTCGGTGCCAGTTTCCAAACTTCCAGATTCATCTGTAATCTGGATTTGATGTATCTGTTCCGTGCATAGAGGGACGTTATTCAAGTCTAGTTTTGAAGATGAAGAGATTTCAGAGATAGGAACTAGAGATTCTGAGCTTAGGTTTCCGTTCTTGGGTGTACTGGTTTGGAACGGTATGACCACAATATCGTCCAGTGAAACCACTGTTCCAAGCTCAAGACCGCTAAAATCAGATGCAACAAAATTCGACATGCCATGATTCGAAACTCTCTCATAGGTACGATCGGGAACTTCAGCAGCAATAACAAGAGTCAGTGGGACAGGATTCTGAATATGCGACGAAGCGAGATCGGTAACATTAGAGGTAACATGGGAAGCATGCGGCGGGTTTGGATCGGAAACATGCGGCGGGGCGAGATTAAAAGCGTTTGACAAAGTGTTATACACGCTCGACAAGTCGAGTGTTGAGTTTGTATTGTCTTCAGATCCGGTAATATATAGAGGTTCTCTGGGTTCTGACCTTCTCAGCTTTTTGATTTCCTTTAGAATAAATTTTGTGTCGATCTTCTTATGTTTCAGGACTGGTCTCAAATGACGAATCACTTTGCGGGTAGCGATGAGGTCTTCATTCGTTATTCCCGAGTTCTTGCGCAAACCAGTCGGTTGACTAAATTGTTCCAATGTGTTTTGGACACATTTCGTGTAGTCGACTGCGTTCGGATCATACGGGAAAAGACCACATCGCCTAAATCCGTTAACGATATTTATTTTCATCTGTGGATTTTCGATTATGTCTTTAAAAAGAAGACAGAAATTTGTTTTGGTTACAGCTTTGTTCAAATTTTCTGACTTTGCAAGGAATTTTCTGACGTGACACTTCCACTGGGTTTTTAGTGGAGCAAACACGCTGACATCGGCAGGCTGCAGCATGTGGGTAGTGTTCGGGGGAAGATCATATAAAATAATATCAAGCTCTTCACAGATAGAACTCAATATTAAAGACATATGTGACTTATGTCCGTCGACTAGCAATAGAACAGGCTTCTTGATTTTATTTTTTATGATCCAATTATTGAAATCATTAGTGATGTGTTCGAAAAATACATCTCCATTCATCCAACCTGATTCACTTCTTCCGAGAATCCAGTCTTGTGGCACGCTGTCAGTTACACTTTTTGGTGGTCTGATGTATGGGAAAACTACCAATGGCGGGCACATCTGACCACTAGCGTTAAATGTCGCTAGTACGGTCAGGTTATCTTTTTCGTTCCCAGCTTTGATTTGATACAAATTGCGATAACCTTTGGGCCCAAGAACGTTTCCTGTTTTTGGGCAAAGTGAAAATCCACTTTCATCGCAATTAAATATCCTTTGGGGTTCTTTAAGTACGTCCGAGTATCCCTCTTGCGCTAAAAATATTTCCAGTTCGCGGAACCACAGTCGAATTGATTCTTCTGTCACCCTCGCGCGAGCTTTGTTGATGCTTTCTGCAGATCTAACTGATATTTCAGGGTGTCTTTTTATAAAGTTTAGATACCATGTTTGACCAGGTCTATCATCATTAAAAGGGTTCGGCTTTTTTAAATCCTAAAAAAATTTTTGCACAGTATCTAGCAGTTCTTGTTTTTTTAATGGAAAACCACATTTTGCTCATGTTTATAAGCCACTATACAACTTTTTTTTCGCCTTGTTCTCCCAGTACTGGCTCGGGGCCCGGTTTTTTTAGTTCGTCAGTCCTTCTGCCACTTAATCTATCTTGAATTGTACATCTCGGAATCCCAAATTTACGAGACGCTTCCCTGATTGGGATTTGGGCTTCGCGAATTTCCTTTAATACCTGTTGTAGAGATTCAGGAGTGTAGGTCACAGTTTTTTTTTTGTGTTTTTTGGTAGACATTTGTAACAACATAAATTATCTAAACACCAACCAAACATTGTGTGAAAGAAGTGGCCATAAACTGACACCTCTGTTTTCAATAGTCAGATAACGGCCGTCTATATTCCATATGATTTTCAGACGGCTGCGAACCAGATTTGTATTGTTAGCATGTATTAGTTTGCGGCCACATTATAGCTATAAATTAGTATAGAATTATATTTTGACGGCCGTAAACTAACCATAGCATTTAATCCAGCCCCAACGATAGAAAAATGTTGCACAAAACGAAACTTAATTCATATTAATAATCGGAAAGAAAACAAACTTATTTCATGCAGTGAGTTAGTGTCGCGGCCACACGGCCGTAAACCAACTTTACTAAAAATTTTATGTCTTGGTTTGCGGCCACCAAATAAAACTGGTACAAAAGTAATTTAGTCCCAAAATAAATTCAAAATAAAGTAAATCAAACAACTATGATCACTCAAAAACAACCACAATAGTAATAAGTAATCGTAAAGTTAAAATACTTACTTTCGAAGTGGAACCTGTTCGCTATTTTTTGCGTAGCTTTGCGCACGTGTGGGCGCTGACAGCGCGACTGGCGAAATGGACGATTTATTTTCCGCACATGGATTAGGATAACCGACCAATTTGAATAGGCATTACATTCTGCAACTATCCTACTTTTTAAAGTGTTAAACACTTTGGGAAGGATGAGATAGAATTCTTATTATTACTATATTTAAGTGGTTGGTTCTCTAAAAGGCCGCGAAACAGCGCAGGGCCGCGATCCAGCGTAATGACCCTACCTACTAAAGAACTGATAGGTATTTGACACACAAATTGTTTGTCAAAGATATTTTGTAAACACAAATTTCTCGTTTTTTCCACGTTATTTTACATCATTTTATAAAATAATGCAAGCCTTACACAGCATTGATGCAATTGAATTGGTTGAACAACTAGAAAATAGTACGCGTCGAAGAAAAGTATACAGAAGTAGGGTTGATCCGTTTTCTCTGGACGACGAAGACTTTCGGAAGCGTTATCGCTTCAATAAATCTACTGCGACTTACATAATAAACCTAGTACGTGATGATCTCAACTTAGATCGTAGAGGCTCTGGTACATCACCTGAAATCCAAGTTTTAACGGCCATAAGATGTTGGGGTCGTCGAGAAGTAAGTTTTTACAATCTGAACAGTATAATATGTTATAAAATCATATACGAAATTATTGTAGGTACGATATAAAGCCTGTTGTAAATCCTATATTTCCATTACAGGTTCAAGAAGACGCTGGAGACCACCATGGATTGTCTCAAGCAACCACCAGTCGGATTTGTACCAGAGTTGCAAGTGCACCTGCAAGACACTCAGCTTCATTTATCAAAATGCCCAGTACTCTTGCTGAAGAAGAGCGTATGATGAGAGAATTTTATAGAATTCGAAGATTCCCAACTGTTATTGGTTGTATTGACTGTACACATATAAAAATCCGCAAATGTGGAGGTGACGCAGCCCAATTTTATATAAATAGAAAGGGATTTTACTCACTAAATGTCCAGGTACATCTTCTCATCCTAATACATTTTTAAAGAATTATGTACATAAAACTTTTCTAGTTTTTCTACCAAATTAAAATGTTCTTTCCTTTATCGCAGGTCACTTGTGATGCAGCTCTCCGCATCGGAGATATTGTTGCCAGGTGGAGTACCCATGATGCCCGAATCTTTAACGAGTCAGCACTCAAAGAGCGTTTTGAGGCAGGGTCATTTAAAGGACGACTTTTAGGTGACTCTGGATACAAATTAGAGCCGTATCTTTTCACTCCCATTCTCAGACCTCGGACACAAAGAGAGGAAAAATATAACGAAGCACATATTGCTACCAGAAATACAATAGAACGTTGCTTCGGAGTATGGAAGCAACGCTTTCAATGCCTCCTATTTGGCATGACCTGCAACATACAAAATGTGAAGACCACAATCGTTGCTTTAGCTGTACTTCACAATATTGCAGTTGAACATGGAGACATGCAACTCATGCAAGTAGAGAGCAGCGTTGAAAATAACAGTGAAGTGTCTGAAGAAAATCCAAGGGGTAGCATTAATGCTAATGCTATTTTACAATCTTTTATTATTAGAAATTTTAGTGAGTAGAAAATAATAAAAAATGCTGTACAGTGCAATCAATTTATTTTATTTTTGTAATATTCCAGTTTTTCTTTTAACACTTCTTCTTTTAAAATTAACTTTTGCCTTTCATTGGCCATCTGCACCTCGTGGAGTTCCTTTCTGCAGGCAATTTCTACATCAGCTATTTGCTGTGCTGCACTTGCGCTGCCATTGTAGATCTGAAATAAGATATTAATATGTTGTAATTATAGCCAAACAACACTATGTATCATAAATAATTGATACTAGTTTCATCAACAGTTTAATAAATTAATTTTGATTACATTGTTCTTTGTACTAATCGATTGCTGAGATTACATGTCTACACTGAATCGAAGTACCAAAAACAGATATGAATATATTTTGTCACTATAGGTCGACAATCAGGATAAAAAATAATTAAATTAGATAAAAAATAACACACCTTTTTATTTTTTAATTTATAATTTGGACTCTTTAGTTTTTTCATTGCTGGTGTGGTGGTAATTAGTTGTGTGTCTGGTGTACTTGCCGGTGACATCCGAAAGAATAAAATTTTAATTATTAGTGGACAATATTTAGGTACTTACAGTTCAATGCATGTTAATATGCATAGCTATTCCAATATATCATGCTAATAAAGTTTGAACACAAGTTATATTTACCAATAAGTTATCTGTTGGGTGTTGTGTACGATCTTTGTGGAGGTTCCTGGTTGTGACATCTAAAATAAAATTATCTATTATACATTATGTACTATTATCATAATAAATAATATAATTGGTGACAGCATTTGGCTACTACAACTTATAAACAGCTGTATAACACACATACTATTTCTGTTTCTGGTTCAGCATTTTCACAGAGAGTAGTAGGTATTGGTGGTTCTGGTTTTTCCATTTTATTGACAGTTGATGCGGAGAAGTCCCTAGCTAGTTCTAGTAGAGTAACTACCCCGAAATAAAACTACGATGGACTGTATAGGTGATTGTATTGTCACAAGAAAAATGGTACAAGGCAACGTGCGGTGGCGTCGAGGTTAATTGGACGACTGGCGCGCGGTCTAATTAAAAATGAACTCTCCACTGTAGGTCGCGGCGCGGAGCGGTCGCGGGGTGAAGGAGGAGAGTAGTGAAGCGCGCCGCGCGCGGCCACCGTCGCGTCGCGCGGGCGCGTCTTGTCGCCTTCATACTCCCCGCCTTGAAGTTTCTTCAACGTTTGATAGAAGTGGACATATCATGTTGTAAGCCCTTCGGATGACGCCTTTGCGGGTTTTTATGTCTGCTACTCTTGCTACCCCGTCCGTTCCTGGCAGAAGTCTTGTAATCTCAACAAACGCCACTGATACACACAGTCCACAGTCATCTAACATACCAGATCAATTGATTCACCCAGTAATGATTTTTCTAACTCAAGCATATTAAGCACACTTTCAACTGAAGAAGACTTTGATTTTTCGTAAATTTTATGGATTGTATTATTTTAAAAACTCTTTTCTCAATAAAAACTAATGTAAACAATTATTTTTTTTACTTTACTTACCGGATAGTGAGGCCAATCATTTCCAGAGGCATAACAGGAATTTTTTTTCGTCGGTTTTTAAAGCTTTATATTTTAGAAGAAAATAGTTTCTATCGGGATTCATAATAGTAATAAATGGATGAACCCAAAATCTTCTTTGTTTCTTTTTCCTGTATCTCCTAAGCAATAATAAAAGTGCACACTTCTTTTTACGATCCATGTCACGACCTAGTTTTCAATTCAAAATACGTTTAGTACGGTTAACGGTCGTCGAAGGAATGGTCACCCTGGGAGACGCCTTGCCGCACGAAATCGCATCGCAGCAATTCGTGTCGTAATTTTCTGCGTTGCGAATTCGCATCGCGTCGCATCGCAGTTTTGTGTACAAACCCTTAGTAATATGCGACTTACGACTAGTGTGAACGGGCTGTTAGTAAACTTCATTAACAAATTTTAATGAAAAGTGTATGTGTTTTTTTTGGACCAGCATATAGATTATGTAAAATAGATTTAGCATTATGTTTTAATTAATAAAACGTTATTATCTTATTAAAAAGTTGATAAATTCCATTACATTTACTAAAATGCCTTCAAGTAGTAATTACCATGTTACATTGCGCCACCGATATCCACATTTTTTTCTAAGTCCGTGCTTTACTTGAGAACCAAGTGACGTACACTAAGGTAAAAGTACGTATTCCCGTTAGTGTACCAGTAGCCGTTAACAAGTCAGTTTTTTTTCTAATTGCACTTTTCTACCAATAATAAATGAGTCCGAACCCGGTGTCCGAACTAAGCAGACGTGTATCAACTCAATTTAAAAATTAAATTTTTCGAGTTTGCCAAATTAAGCTTTATTGTACAAAAGTCAAAGTCTAATCTCCAATAGCAAGATTAAGGTACAAGACGTCGGTATTATAAGTCACGGCGTAAGTGAACAAGTTTTGGTGCGTGGTACAAGTCATGAGTTTAAGACGGTCTCCGCCCACCCGCAAGGGCTCACCATCAGACTCACCAAATCTCACCGAGGAGGCAATGGAACAGAAGGACCAGAAAGTTAGTTTCCGAAAACGTAAACAACCTGAACAAGGATGCTGCTGCGCACAAGAACTACAAGGCTTTCGTAAGGAGATTACTGCCTTACTCGACAGTTTCATAAGTAATCAGGAGACAACTCAAAAGTTCTTGCGTGAAAGTATATCTGAAATGAAACTGCAGGTAAATGATATAAAAAATAGTATTGATGGCCTGAGCACTGAGCAGAATGTCATGAAAATTAAAATTGCCGATCTCGCTGAACATAATGATACTACAGTGAAGAAGATTTCTGCACTTGAATATAAGATGACGCAATTCGCTCAGGAAGTGAGTAAACAACCAATAAATGAAAGCATCATGCAAGAAATACATGAAAGATCGATCAGAGAAAAAAATGTTATTTTGGTAGGAATTGCAGAAAGCAAAGCAAAAACTTCAAATGATGATTACCAATCTGACTTAATAGAGGTGTTCAATATTTTAAAGAAATTAGACATAAACTGTCCTAAACCAAAAAGAGTTATTAGATTAGGAAAATACAATCCGAATAAAAATCGTAATATTAAAGTAGTCTTCGAATCCTCGGAAACAGCAAAGTTTATGCTACGTAATAAAGATAAACTTCCAGCCAACATTAAGATCTTTTCGGACCAAACTCCAGCGCAACAAAACTATTTAAAAGAATTAAATAGAGAGCTGTCCCAGAGAACTGAGAATGGTGAAAAGGATATTAAAATAAAATACATAAGGGGAATTCCAAAAATTGTGTCAATTGAAAAGCCAAAAAACTAAACACGCATCAATCACTAGATAAAACTAAACAAACTAATGTAACATATGAAATACTAAATGATTACCAGAACTCACATACTAAAAAAGCAAATTTGAATTTCTTTTATAACAATATCAGGAGCGTTTGTAAACCAGGAAAATTTGATGAATTTAAATGCATGATAAAATCCTTCAAAAAATGCATTCACATTATACTACTAACGGAAACATGGATACAATCAGAAGATCAAGCTCAGCAATTCCAACTACAAAACTATTCCCATTACTACAATATTAGAAATGACACAATAGGAGGAGGCGTTTCGATATATGTTCATAATAACTTTAAGCACGAATTATCCAAAATGACTTATCACAATGGAAACAACTATCTCTGGGTACATCTTTACAAGTACGCTTTGGACATTGGGATAATATACAAACCTGGGCATACCAATTTTAATGCTTTCCTAGAGGAATATGAGTGTCAACTTCAAAGAAGAAGAGCTATTGTTTTTGGTGACATAAACATCGATCTGCTTTCCACGGATAGTAAAACCAAGCGATATAAAGCAACACTGAGAGAAGCTGGATATAATTTGCTCAACAACATTGATGCAAGTTATTGTACTCGAGAAACTGCGACTAGTAAAACCATTATAGATCATGTGGCCACCAACCTAAAGGAAAATAACTTTTACTTTGCAATCATTGAACCCTCGTTATCGGACCACAAAAACATTTATGTGGAATTGGAAAAACTTTCAACACCTGAGAAACAAAAAATCTCGTACGAGGCAACCAACTATAAGCAATTATACAGTATGGTAAAATCAATTAGATTTGACAATATGGACCTGAACTTTGATCGACTAGAAGAATTTATTAAGACCATAATTGAAAAAAATAAAACAATAAAATATAAAGTACTCAACCAACCACAAAAAGACTGGATTAATAGGCAAATTCTAACAGAAATCAGTAATCGAAACCTGCTTTGGAGAAAAATGAAACTAGATCCTAAAGACGAAAAACTTGCAACTGACCTCAAAGCTAAAAGTGACAACCTGAGTCAACTCATAAGAAATACCAAGGACACATATTTCTACAAAGAATTCAATAAGTGTGCAAATGACCCGAAAAAAATGTGGAAGTTAATCAATACTCTAGCAAACAATAAAATTGTGAATAGTTGTGCACCTCCAAATTTAAAATGTGAAAATGATGAATTAGTCACAGACCCAGCAGAAGTATGTGAGATTTTTAACAACTTTTTCGTTAATATAGGGCCTCAATTAGCCAGCAAAATCTCAAAAAAAATAACTGACAACAACGATATATACACACTACCTAGACTTGATCACACGTCTTGTAACCCTATATTTGCTGAATTTACCCCATGTACAGTAAACGAAGTATCGAAAATCATTGATGGTCTGGACGCTAATACCAGCGGTGGTATTGGTTGTATCAGTACTAAAGCGTTGAAATGCATTAAAAACTTAATAGTTACACATCTTGCGCACTGCCTAAACAAGTTACTACTAGAAGGTAATTTTCCTAAGTCCTTAAAAATCGCTAAAGTTACTCCCATATATAAAGCTGGTAGTAAATCGGATCCTGGAAATTACAGACCTATATCAGTGTTGCCAGTACTGTCAAAAGTACTAGAAAAGATAATGCATAAAAGACTATATAATTACCTAGTAAGCATTAATTTTATTTATGAGCATCAATACGGTTTTCGTGCTAGGGCTGGTACACTTAATGCTACTATGAACTTAATAACTACTATAAAAACTAAAATTGATCAAAGGCACATAGCACTGGGTGTATTTATTGATTTGAGAAAGGCGTTTGACACAATTAGTCACACATTGCTGTTAAAAAAGCTTGGCAGCATTGGTGTTACTGGTACAGCGTATAACCTGCTACAGTCATATCTGCTTGACAGATACCAAGTAGTTAAGTATGGAGACTATCAGAGCACCCCCAAACTTTTAACCTGTGGAGTTCCCCAGGGCTCGATCCTTGGACCTTTGCTTTTCATAATTTATGTAAATAACATCTGCCAGGCTGGTTTGAAGGGGCAACTTACATTATATGCAGATGATACATGCTTATTTTACTTTGGACACAACATTAACGACCTAATTGAAAGCGCTCAAGAAGACCTTAATATTTTAAATAAATGGTTCCAATGTAATCTTCTAACAGTAAACATCGCAAAAACGTCATATGTCATCTTTAGTGCTAAAAATAAGAAAATAGGGAACCATAAAACTTTACATATAAATGGACAAGTGTTGCAAAAATCAAATCAGGAAAAATATCTTGGTCTAATATTGGATAACAAATTAAACTGGAATGGACACATACAACGAATAGTCAATAAACTATCAGCCTTGGTAGGATCACTGCATAATATGTCTAGATGCATTCCACAAAAAGTTCGCTTACTTATATATAATAGTCTTGTCAAACCGCACTTGCTTTACCTAATTGAAATATGGGGGAATGCGGCTAAAACCAACATTAAACCTATACAAATATTACAAAATAAAATAATAAAAATCCTTTATCATTATGATTATTTAACACCTTCTAAAGTTCTATATAAAGAAACAAAACTGATGAATATACAAGAATTATATACTTATAGCACATGCATACTTATTTACAAAATAATCCACAAATTAACGCATTCTCATATCAACTTTACCACAAAAGGCTCAATAAATAAATATGCTCACCGTCGCGCGAATTACCTCGTATTACCCAAGACACGCACAAAATATGGAAAAACTACGTTAAAATTTGCAGGTGCACAACTATATAATACCCTGCCACAAGATGTGAAAGAATCAACTTCACTTAATATTTTCAAAGCAAAATTATCATCACTTATTACAAATGCAAAATCATAACGCCGCCTTTAACTTGGACCACAACCTAATGTTTGTCGCGAACTCGAAACTTTGTTACGCGCATTTCACAACTACCCTCACCGGGTTATTATATTCATAATATCTATTCTTGCAGTTATTGTTCTCATGTAAGTGATAAATTATCTGAATGAGAAATAAAGATCTTTGAACCGAAGTTTGCGAAGTGCAATACCTTCTCGGTAATATTTTGTACAATTGTAATGGCAACATTGTCCAAAAAGTTTAATGGCGTCAAAACCATGCTATTACAAAAGATTGCTCTAAGAAAATGTTATGTTAGTTCAAAGTTCTGTCAGTGAACTACGAAACCACCACGTCGCATTGATCAGCTAGCCATACTGCAACGGATAACGTTAAGGTTATTTAAGTATATTATTTTGCGATATAACCTATAAATTGAGGTGAATCTATTTGAGAAATAAATCGACGGTTCCCGGGCTATTTGTATTAAGCGACATTTTGGGCGAAATTGACTTATATACATATTCGGAATCAGCGAATTTTTCCGCGTCGATTGAGCGGGGTTTGGTGACGATCTGAGCACTTTTTTGTCGCTTAATACAATGGCATTTTTGGAGCCCATTTTGCACTACGATGTATGAACCGACACAAAATTTTGACAAATTTAGGCACTGTGTACTTAAGCTATACTATGAAATACCAGAGAGTTATTTAAACCAAATAGCCTCACCTGATAAATATTTTGAAATGTCGCTTCATTCAATTAGCTTTACCTTATAAATACATAAGAATGTCACTTCATACAATTAGCTTTACCTTATAAATACATAAGAATGTCACTTCATACAATTAGCTTTACCTTATAAATACATTAGAATGTCACTTCATACAATTAGCTTTACCTCATAAATACGTAAGAATGTCGCTTAATACAATTAGCTAGATACTTGAATTTGCTAGATGTGGCGAATAAACCCATGTTCCTTAATATTTTATTAAACTAGCACTGTCGCTACAGTCACTACAAAAACAAAATTTTAGTACTTCAAACAAATTTAATAATAGCAGTATACACTTAATACAATCAAACTTGACTATGGATTGACTATTGAGGCGTCGGTTAAAACATTGGTTTTAGCAAGGGCGCGCTGGCGGCGCATCCATCTAATAAGGGCGTCTAATAACAGGGCGACTAGTTTTAGAAATTTAAGGGGTCTGAAATTCTACAAAAGGCGGACATTCTACGTGGGGCGCTCGGGGACATGGATGTCAAAATTGCCCATCCCACTAAAACCGGAGAAATAAGAATATTTAATTTGGTGGAATCCGTAAGCCGCCAGGAAATTATGGCAGCGATTGCGGACCTGCGGTTGCCCTTGGAGGACATAAAAGTTGGCAATATTCGTTTCACCCTACCGCACTGGGAATGGTATGGGCTCGTTGTCCACTCACTCCAGTTAAAAAACTGTCAGGGCGATCAGGGCAAGAGTTCAAGTACTAGCACCACGCAAGCTGCAGTGCTTCCGATGTTTGGAGTTTGGACACGTGCGACAACAATGCACGAGCTCTGTGGACAGAAGTTCTCGCTGCTAAATGTGCGCTGAAAAAGGTGACGATCACAAAGCGAGGGAATGCTCAGCTAAGTCACCTAAATGTACCGTATGTGCTGACATTGGCCTACCTGCAGACCACCGAATGCGAGGTAAAAAATGTACTCCGCCTTGAGCAAGAGCTTGGCTGGAAGTTCTCAGGATTCTTCTAACCCATCTCAGGATTGACATAGAAAGTCAACTAACGACTGAAGAAGCAATGGAGATTTAGAATTCACAGGATTTCGGGTCCTCCAGGGCAATCTGAATCACTGCCGCGGGGCTCAAGCTTTATTGTTAAGGTCCTGTGCGGAGTGGTCGATTGCCATGGCAGTGGTGGCAAAGCCGTACGATGTGCCGAAACATCCTCTTTGGTTCGGGGATATCGATGGCTCTGTTGCCATTTACTGGGGTGGAAAGAGATACCCTTCGTACTCCCTCATTGATGGAGGGCAGGATTAGGCAGGTGGAGTGGGGACCTCTCGCATTTGTAGATACTCTGCTACATTCTCGTATCTCCCAACTGTGGAATTGGTGCCTATGAAGCATACCTAGATAGACTCGCAGTTTTTACCCGTAGATGCCTACCACGCCCTATTATAGTGCTGGGTGATTTTAATGCTCGCTCAAAAGCATGGGGTGACACAAGGGGAAACAGAAGAGGAGAAGTTATCCAAATGTGGGCGACAGGGTTGGACCTTCGGCTTGTCAACACTGGATTCATAAGTACCTGCGTACGGTGGCAGGGGGAGTCAATTGTGGATTTGACATGGGCTTCAAATGATATCGGGATGGAGAGTCGCAGAAGAGTTAGTAAGTCTATCCGACCGTCGCTACATCATGTTCGCTGTGACATTGCGACCCCCTAATAACAGACACGTTGGTCAAGCACGACGATGGTCTGTTAAACAGCTTGCCAGTAACCCATTAATGACCCACTACAGGGTCGGGTCTCCTTCTCGTAATGAGAGGGATGTAGGCCTTAGTCCACCACGCTGGCCTACTGCGGGTTGATGGACTTCACATACCTTTGAAAACATTTTTTTTTTGTGAACTCTCAGGCATGCAGGTTTCCTCACGATGTTTTCCTTTACCGTAACAGCAGGCGATATTCAATTTTTTTTTATAAAGCGCACATAACTTTTTTACAAAGTCATTGGTGCGTGCCACTGGGATTCGAACCCGGACCCCTCGATTCGAGGGAGGTCGAATTCTAAGCCACTGGGCTATCACCGCTCACGCTGGATTTTGAGCAGAAACCCTGACCTTTTCTGATCCCGAGAATGAATCAGTCTGGGTACGGGAAGTAATGACATCTATATGTGACGTAGCGATGCCCCGATGTAGGGCCTCTAATAGAAAAGAAGTATACTGGTGGTCTGAACACATTGCAGGATTGAGAGTTAGATATCCTTTGAAGCGGCAACAATCCTGACACGCTTTCCACCCCTCGACATCTTGGCGGACATGGATGACAAGATTTACCTGCAAAGTCGTGCAATTCTCCCAACGAGAAAATAACGATGAGCCAAGTCTTCTGCGAAAGCAGGCACATAGACGGGCTTGGACTGAATGGCGCCAACGTCTGGAGGAGAAGCATGCAGGTCAAAGAGCTGTTGGAACAATTCTGCCCAATTTTGACGCCTGGATGGGAGGGTAGTGTTACGTTCCGACTGTCACCGCGCATAGCTGCTTTGGTGAGCATTTGTGTCGGATTGGTCGGGAAGAAAAACCCCATTGCTACCACTGTGATGGAGATCAGGACGACGCTCAGCACACCCTTGAAGCGTGTCCTGCATGGGAATATGAGCGTTCCGCCTTGGTTAGCCAAATTGGGGTTAACTTCGCTCCGTCTGCAATTGTAGCAAAGATGCTGGCGGAGAAAACAGACTGGAAGGCAGTGGTCTCCTTCTGTGAAGCCGTCATGGTAAAGAAAGAGGCCCTTGAGCGCACCCGGGAGATTGTTGACAAGATAATAATTCCTAGGTACCTTTAAATTCAACAATGTTTTAACCGCCCATTTCAGTAAACTTCATTACTCAGGCACGATTAGAAACAAATTAGTAAAAACAAATCTTCAATTTAATGCATTTAGCCTGGAGCTATTATTTTCAGTTCTAGGTGGTTAGGTCATTTAACCTGGAGCAAGAATTAACAAACCTAGGCGGATAAGTCAGTTAGCCAGGAACAAAAAATACTAATTGGAGGCGGTTAATACATTTAGCCTGGAACAAAAAAATAAAATAAAAGGGTTATTTTGTATTAAACGACATCTAACTTCGTTAATAATAGGAATATCAGAAAAAAAACCTAATCAGATTATGCAGACTATGTAACCTTATCAATAAATATCCATCTTTTTCTAAAATTTTACAAATTGCGGAAGTTATGAATTTTTTTTCAAAAATCAAAACTTTAAACTGCTCTGGTGTAAAGTTTACAAAATGTCGCTTAATACAAATAGCCCGGGAACCGTCGAAATGTTATTGCCGTTCACATCTATTGGTACTAACAAACCCCTACTTTCCCTAGTACCCGTTAAAATCGTATTTTTTTACCGAATATTGGTACACGATCAACCCGCTAATACACGTTGTACCGAAACCCGTTATTGTGTACTTATTGCTTTGAAATAGGTCTCATTTTCCTTTAAAACTAGCATACATTTCTGCCGGATATTGGGACTTACATTAACAGTTGTATTTAAATCCGACATAGTCCTTATTGCCTTGTGTTAAGTCCTCTTTTCCATTGAATCAATAGAATGTTCTTTCTATTATCCTTGTTTGTGTTGTAATCACCTGGATTGGATTGCCTCTTTAGTTTTTTTATGATTTCCTAATTTTTGCACATTTCACGTAGTAACGTTTGCGTAGAGCAGTAGCTCTACTGTTTTGAAAACAGGTTTTTCGATGCGCATCGTGTGGCGCGCTGCTGTTTTAGTATGGATAAAAATTGATAACCACGCAGTAATTTGAAGCAAACTTCAGAATGGCAAACTTACATGACTCGATCTGTGGATACCCGACAAATTATGCTCGCTTGCTTGCATTTAGTAGAAATACCTATTATTTCTACTAAATGTACTTGTTCTTTTCATCACGCTGGCATGTCCGTTTTTTTATCATGTAAGCTGAAGAGCTTGAATCAGTAATTTATCGCCGTGTTTACGACCATTGAGACAAGATTTTTAATTATATGGCCCTGGGAGACAGAAATCGATACCATACGCCACGTTTCTTTTTCACAATTTTTAACCTTTGGGTTTTGGTTGTAATTGAATTACCACCATGGTTTACTGTTCGGCCATTAAAATATTTTAAAAGTACATATTTATATTTTCCTATTGATACGAATTCAGAAATTTGCAAGCACCGTGTTTTTATTTCAGATAGTCATGAATGATAGACAGAAGAACATATTAAAGGCCATGGAGGCCGGATTTCGCAAGTGCGGCCTGTCACCTTTTGATGCAAATGGCGTCGATTATTCCAAGTGTGTAACAAGCCAACCCAAAAAACCAGCCAAACCAGAAAATGCTAACCAAATACAACCGGATACAATAAGCCATTTCAAATTCTTTGAATCACAAATAAGTCCTGAAAACCTCAAAGCTTTTTACGGCACCGGAAATGCAACTTAGAAAGGGGATAAATTCTTGGAAGGATTATTCAATGTATGGAGGCAAATGCAAATTCAAAATAATTTACCTTCAGACAGATTCAATAATGACTCTTCGACTTTGACTACACTGTCTGCTCAAGAAACGTCTAATAACAACGAATTGCTATCATCTGGAGATATAGGAAACTTCACAGGTCTGACTGACATTCTGGACTCAAATTTGAACTCAAATGAGTTCTGTGAATTCCTAATGCCTGAAAATGATAACCATGCAGGAGCAGGAAAGATAGAAATGTATGAAAATGTTGATGGGATCCTGATGAAAGTCATGGACGTGGAAATCCAAACTAATGAGCCTTCAGTGACAAATTTTATCGAAGAAGACCAAACTCGTCCTGAAAATGAAGTACAAAACACTCATCATTTATCAGGTCAAGTGATCCGAACAATAGGCTCTAACCCTATATATATCACTTTTCGCAAAAATATTACAACAAACTCTGGAGTTACAACAACAGCTATAACGTCGAATGTGGTTGAGACAGATCATACTATGAGTATGACACAGTCATCATTACTTGCTAACACGAACACGATTACTGAATTAGCAAAAACAATTTCAGTCAACTATGACACAAACGTCATTTTGTAGCAAAGAACTCGTTTCTATAACACTTCCAAGTAACACATCACCAATAGATTCAAAGAAAATCAAAGCTACATCGATAATGGCTGATGATACAACTCCTGATTATACCCAGAGCAGAATCAAGACATCCGAAAATATGAAGACACCGCCACATATACCTATTGAACAAACGTTACCTGAAAATGACAGCTGCAACCAACCAAAAACTAAATATTATGGAGATTTAGTTGTACCGACACCATTTAAAGACGCTTTATTTTGGCCAGAAACTCCTATTAGCACCAAAAAAAGAAAAGTTAAATTACCTAGCGTGATAACATCTGATAGGTGGCAAATCTTTTCACAGAACAAGCTAGAAGCAAAGATAAGAAAAGAGGAGAATAAAGTTAAAGCAAAAGAAAAAAGAAAGAAAAAAGCTGAGCTTGGAGTTGGTAACAAGAAACCTAAGAAGAAATCAATAGATACTGGGACAAGGGACATCACAAATGATGATTGGTTTTGTCGGTTATGCCAAAGAAGCATGCCATTGGACATGATAGAATGTGTGACTTGTAATACCTGGTATCATACGATTTGTGCAGAAGTTTCACCAAATGAAATAACATTTACTTGTATGTATTGTTACGTGTCGTTTGATGAATAAGTGATGTAAAGGTATGGGTTTGACTTCCTCGTCAATTATCCGTAAACCTGATTTATACAATCGCAAAGCGCTAAGTTTTCTCATTCATTATTGGTTACATTAAGTGGCTACTTTAAAGCTGGGTTCCTTACTTAATAAAAATATTTTAACATTGTATAACTGTGATCCATTATTAGTAAAACTATTTTCTATTGATTGATAACGTTTTAATAATTTAATTTTGTTCGTTTTTAAGTATGTTTTGTTGTGTAGATTTTATTGAAAATTTTTCAAGCTTTAGCTGACACGAAGTTAATTCATCTCATTATATTCTATTGATCTCATTGAATTGTTCCAAGTTAGTTGTAAAGTTGTTTTGCATATTGTGTAATTTTAATAATTATAACCACATTTTATGGTATGTATTACAAAGTGCCCAGATTTGTATTTTCCTAAGACTGTTAACTTTTTATAAGACTGCTCGTGTTTTCCTCGGCAGGTAAACCTATTCAAATTATGTAGAGTTAGTAAAGTATTTAGAGCATAAATAATTGTGACTGCCATAAGTATTTACATAGGTACCTACTTGATTTTACCTATTAATAATAACTGATTGACTAGATACCGAGTTCCTTTTATGTATTTTTTAATGGATACTAGAATCAGTACATTTTTTTACTATTTTCTGTACAAGAAAAACTTATTTTTATGTGAAACAATAGATTTGTTGTGTTTTAAGTATTTGGTAGGTTTTTATGTGTTTTTAGGCAGATTTGAGCGTCTTCTTTTTGATTTGTTATTTAGGTTGTGATATTTTTGTTACCAGATTTTAAGGGTTTCATATAAAGGTGAAACCAAAATATTCTTCAAATAATTTGTAAGCGTAGTTTAAAATGTGATTCATAATGGTACTATATCGATATCCGACTGAAAAACTTAAGTTTAAACAAATTACTGATGTTAACTATTACCTATAATTTGAATAAAATACATTTTAAAATTTTTCTTTAACACGTTCAACGCGGAACGAGATCTTTTAGTTCTCGTTTGTGACGTTTCAGTACCGCGCAAGCGAAATCCTATGTCCATCCCGTTTTAGCAAATGATATTTCTGTATGTTTCTTTACTAATAAAGTGAGATAAATATATTTTCTGCTCGTAGGTTCATCGGGTGTAGTATTTTTATGAATGAAAACGAACGAGATCTGATAGTTCTCGTTGCGACCGTATAGTAAAATTTTGGATCTAGTGCGGAACGAGAACTAAAGGATCTCGTCGCGATCTCGTGCGAAGCTTGATAAGAAACTAAATAGTGCCGTGTCAACTTTCGATGAGTGCACATCAATTACGCTGTAATCAGGATGGATAATATTATGACGAATCGCAAACGCAGTCGAAACATGTTGGAACTTTGCTTTAGTTCTTCCGAAGAACCTAACATGGTGAATGAAAGTAATCTATCTCCAAAATCCTATCTCTCTCGGTTCCGGAAAGTGTTCAAACATGTTCCTGAAGTGCGCAGTGAAAATATTTGTGTTAGCCCGAATACTGGACGTTATTACCAAGAACTTACTAATGTGTCACCATCGCCATGCGTCCAACGTGATACATCGTGCAGCACGGATCAAAATGTGGGTAAATCTAACTTACATACAGCTAACTTGCCAAGTACCAGCAAACAAGGGTCTTCGCAGTTTGTACCGCCTAGCACACCACATACGGACTGCATGGATTTACAAACTAAAAAGATAAAAATAATAGAGGACATAATAATTCCAGCACCAAAAAATGCGCCTGTTTTTAGAGATACTGCAATGGACAATAATGATACTTTGCCATTAGTGCCATTGTCTGGTGGTAACTCTACTTATGGTTCTCTCAGCAATATTTCGGTGTCAAATTACCATTGATGAGTCTTTCGATGAGCAAAAGATATCTGATCTACTTAATACACCAAAAAGAAAGAATCGTACTAGTAAAGAAAAACTAAGTTATTTAAATTTTGAAAAGACACCAGAACAACCACAATCAGATTTGTCAGCGCAAGGTCCCAGTCAATTACCTCTTGACATGGATGATAAAGCAATAAAAGCGCAGTGTGCATCGTGCAACGTTGTTATTAAAGATAACGAGACAATTACTAGTACGAGTATTAATATCACCCACGAAAATGATCCAGTCATTGATACAGATGATGATAGCAGTTATGCTCCTAGCACTTCTTCGGAAAGTGAATCTGATATGACTGTTATAACAACCGAAGATGAATGTGATGGAGATAGTAACAATCAGTTGAACAACAAAACACCTCAAAATATTACAACACAACAAGAAAATGTTGCATAAGACGCTGATGGAGATGAATGGGTCGACATAGAGGATACGACTCCGGAATTTGAAGAATACCCGCACGAATGTCAATGCAATTTACCTGAAAATGTTAAGACACCAGATGAGTTATTTAGACTGTTTCTAACCGATGAGATAGTTGACAAGATGGTTCTTGAGACTAATTTGTACGCGGAAAAATTTCGTATTAATCCAGACTTGAAGAGAAAATCTCGGTTCCGCTATTGGAAGCCAATTAACCGAGAAGAGATGCTGAAGTTTTTGGGTGCTGCCCTAGTTATGGGTTTGAATAAAGTTCCACACGTTAATGACTACTGGTCCAAAAATATTATGTATCTAAACGAATATATCATAAAAGTTATGAGTAGAGATCGATTCACTGCAATTTTAAAAATTTTACATTTTAGTGATGACACTATTGACAGGACAACCGGTAAACTAAATAAAATACGGGATGTGTATGAAATGCTTCTTGCTAATTTCAAAAAAGTTATTGTCCCAGGTAAAATCCTAGTGATTGATGAGACCATGGTGCCATGGCGCGGAAGACTACAATTCCGGCAATATATAAAAAATAAATCACATAAATATGGAGTGAAGCTTTACAAACTATGTACTGTCGATGGATATACTTGTAATATGATAGTGTATACAGGAAAAGGACAGGATGGACGGGAAAATGATCATGGAATGAAGACCGTTTTGAAATTAATACAAAATTTAGACAAAAACGGTAGGATTGTTATAACAGACAACTTTTACTACAACAGCGTAGAACTTGCTGAAGAACTATTAAAGAGAAAAACTTTTTTGTGTGGTACTCTCAGAGCAAACAGAAGGGGTTTACCAAAGTCTGTTGTGGCAAAAAAGATAAAAAGGCGAAGTGATTGGAAAGATGAGAAGAACAGGTGTAAAAGTTATAAAGTGGGTGGACAAAAGACAAGTCTTAATGATTACATCATGCAAAAATCATGATGCAAAACTTATAACTAAAACAAGATCTAGGCGAGGGAGGGAGGAACATATAAGGAAGCCAGAATGCATATTTTTTTATGATGGCAAAAAGGGAATTGATTACAGTGACCAAATGTCATCATATTACAGCACCTTGAAGCGGGGAAAGAAGTGGTTTCGTAAATTGATGATGGAACTAATTTTTGGTACAGCTGTAGTAAATGCATGGGTGATATATAACAATAAGAAAAAAATAAGATAGCAAAGAAAAAATTTATTGAAAGCATCATAACGAAATTCACAGGAGTTCCTTTTTACCTCGAAAAAGATAATCCGGAAGTGACCATTGAACACAAATATATAGTGAATATCAAGAAGAGACGTTGTGTGAGTTGTTACGAAAAGGCACGAAGAACAATGACTAGCAAAGAAGCGGATAAAAAGACAAAACAGGTTAAAGGATTTTGTGTGAAGTGTGAAAAAACTATGTGTCTTCCGTGTTTTAATGAAAAACATTGACATTTTTTGTTCTAAGCAGTTAGTCAGTTTCTAATGCCTTACCTACTGTTTTATTATAATAAATAATATAGTATCGATAATGTTTTTGTTACTGTTTTCCATCACTATTTTTTCATCGATACTATACAATATCGGCGAAACGAGATCTAAGAGTACTCGCACTTTTTTGCTATCTAGTGCGGATCGAACGAAGCGAAGCGGACGAGATCCAACAATTCTCGTTTTTTTTATTATGAAAAATTTCCAGTATTCTTTTTAAAAACCTTGAGGCGGTGATAACTTACAGAAATGTCTGCTTATACTTAAAAAAAATGTAGGTTATTCAAATTTCATACAAATATTGAGGTCTAAAGTGACCAAGTCGTACGCGACTTATTGGATCTCGTTTCCAATTTTCAACTGTGGAATTGCCGGAACGTAGATATACGCGTGGAATGTTTAGTGAATAATAAAAGTTTTTAGATAAAAACATACAGAAAACCGTAGATATTTTTATGTTCTTACTGTACAGCTTTTATATATTAGATATATCTAGATGTTAATGCCTTATTATTTTGTTAGAAACATGGTCGTAATAATGGATGTTGATAAATATTTAAATTATAATGACTACAATTTATGTGCACACGAATGCAAATGGCCGTGGAACATAACTCATTTTATCAAACGAAATAAATGTTTTCAATTGCAATATGCAAACAAACATGTTTGCATATTGCAATTGCAACATTTCATTCTTCATACTAATGAGAATCAAAATATACGACGATTGTTGCGAACAAGTTACTTTTGGTGCAAATATTGCTATTTTGCGGTATATGAGCACTACATAAGTGAGGAATGCGAATTTTGTCTATAGTTTATGTTTGCTTAATGCGAAATGATAGAAAAAAAAATATTTGATCTTTTGATTTATATTAATTAAAATAAAAAGTTACGTGATTTAGATTCCTTTTAGTAGGTATTATCTGAATTCTATAATTTGAACAACGTTTCTACTTTAGGTTCCTGATTAAAATAGTTGCTCATTATAATTTTGTAGATGGAGCCTAGAGAAAATGATTTTGAAGATAATCCAACACAAAGACAGTCTTTAATTACGGCACTGATGGTGAACAGATCTCCTAGTGGAAAAATAAAAGTGATTTCGGATGAGAGGGTTATTCTACAAAGGTCAGACTCTGGCCAAGTATATCCGGTTAAATTGTCAGATTTAGAGAAAATTTCAGTTGCTGAAATCAGTGGGAATGATAGATCCCCAAGAAAAAAACATAAAATGGATCATATTCATTAGTCAATCTACTGCAGTATGTATTGGAATTCAGTTGACAATATTTTGCTATGTGTAACTATTTCAGTCAGTAACCCATTAATGACCCACTACAGGGTCGGGTCTCCTCTCACAATGAGAAGGATGTAGGCCTTAGTCCACCACGCTGGCCTAGTGCGGGTTGGTGGACTTCGCATGCCTTTGAGAACTTTTTTTTCTGAACTCTCAGGCATGCAGGTTTCCTCACGATGTTTTCCTTCACCGTAACAGCAGGTGATATTTAATTTTTTTTTTTTTTAAATCGCACATAACTTTTTTTAACAAAGTCATTGGTGCGTGCCACTGGGATTCGAACCCGGACCCCTCGATTCGAGGTCGAATTCTAAGCCACTGGGCTATCACCGCTGCTAACTATTTACTGATTTGTAATTTTATGTCATTCGCCTTTCAGGGTAATGTCGATTTTGATGTTTCTATTCCGTCAACATCATCATCAGCCTTGGCACATGAATTGGAACCCGCAGAGGAGAATCCCCGGATATTAGAATTTGCTTCGGAACTTCATAGACAATATGTATGTTCAACTACTTAAGCACGTTTATTTGTTTCAGATGAAAACGTAATACGATAGCTAATTTTATTATTTATATATTCAGGACCAGGAGAACCTGAACATGAAGTTTCCGATTTAGAAAGCCCCTCTACATTAGAATCTGAACCTGCACATCCAGAACTGTCTCCGGACGGTTTGATACTAGTTAGTACATCGGTTTTGTTTAGTTTAAAGCTTTTATATCATTTTATATAATTAAAAAAATATTGTGTATATATATACGCGTCTGTGTTTTTGTGTTTAGGCTGATGCTGTCAATGAGCACGAGTCTATTTTTCCCTCTAATCTTGCTGAGGCGTTGCAAGTTGATTCAGGTAGCGAAGAGAGTGATGATGAAGAATATTCTGAGGAGACTATTAGACAAATTTTAGAGTCCAATGAAGAAGAAGAAGAAGAATCGCCACTCGCCACTTTTCAACGTCAGTGCGATTTTTTATCTTACTGTACTACTATACTAAAAGTGCCAATCCGAAGAATAAAAACCACATCAACAAAAGAAAGGAAGCCTAACTGCTATTTTGCTTTTTCAAGGGAAGGCCAATCTACAAGAGTGTGCAAAACGTTTTTGTTAAATACATTAGGAATAGGAGAACGAACGCTTCGTACTGTGACTGAAGCAAAGACTACTGGTATTGGTGTGATGCCCGAAGACAAACGAGGAAAGCATTCAAAGCACAGCAAACTTGATGGCGAGATATCCCAGTCCGTACGTGACCATATTAATTCCATCCCGCGTATTGAAAGTCACTACGTACGTGCAAACACCAGCCGAAAGTTTATAGACGGTGGTCTTACGATTGCAGAAATGCACAGAAATTATAGAGAGAAAAGGGAATCGCTAAACAAAGTCGCTGCAAATTACGATTTATATGCCAGAATCTTTAATAGCGAATTTAACATATCTTTCTTTATACCCAAGAAAGATCAATGCGATACATGCGTAGCATACCAAAATGCTAACGATGAGGATAAATTGGCTTTAGAAGAAGGTTACAACATGCATCAGAATGAAATAAAAATGAGCAGAAATGAAAAAAAGCGTGATGTCGAAGAATCCAGAAAAGAAAATAGCTCCTGTATTGTTGCAATTTATTATTGACAGGCAGTGATGCCAGTTCCTCAGCCTTTTTCTATAAGTCCAAATTGAATTGCTACAATTTTACGGTAATACCTACTTCTCACATATACATTAACATATTTACAATTTCATTTATAATTTCCTACACTTTTTGACTTCTAAATTTGATTGCTTTTTTAAAACGCTTTTTTACAGGTTACTAACATAAAGACAGAAGCACATCATGCTTTTTTTGGCACGAGGGATTGGGAAACCGCGGTGCTATCGAAATAGGATCGTGTGTATTCAAATTTTTGCAAGAAGTTGCAGAGTCTCACCCTGGCTGTGATATAATACTATATTTTGATAATTGTTGCGGCCAACAAAAAAACAGGTTCAGTAACTAACTACTTAATTTTTTAAATACATATTAAAACCGCAAAAATAGTTTGATCTGTCTTGTCTATATTACTCACCTATTTATTTTATTGTTTTTTTTTTCAGATTTATACAAGGTGTCTCAAAAGTAAGTTCACATTTGCTTATCTTATTACGCGAAAGCAACTATTCTGAGGGGCGCGGGGGGTATGTCAGTCGGTAGTCTGGCTCTTGGGAATTTAGTCGCTATGGAGCGTTTCTCTGGTGCGGACCGTGCGTTGTGCGTACGTGAGTTTTACAAAAACGATAATTCGGCGACTGTAGCGCGTAGAAAATTCTGCAGTATTCGACATATTCGTCACTTAAATGATGCGCCTAGCACTCGTCTCATTGCAAAATGGGTTGAAAAGTTTGAAGAGACTGGGTCAACTCTGGAGAAACCAAAATCTGGGCGACCAAGAACATCAAGAACAGCCGAAAACGTGGACAGTGTTACTCAGTCTATTCGAGATGATCCAAACCTCTCGATTCGGAAGCGTGCTGTTGCTTTAAATGTGCACAGATCTTCATTATGCCGCATTTTACACAAAGATTTAAAGCTGCACCCGTACAAAATTCAGTTAGTGCAAGAACTGAAGCCTCAAGATGCTGGTCAGAGGCTTGCCTTTGTAAATCAGATGATTGAGCGCTTTCCAACGTTCACCAACATCTTGTTTTCCGATGAAGCCCATTTTCACCTGAATGGGCATGTAAACAAGCAAAATTGTCGTTACTGGAGTGCAACCAACCCAAAACAAAAACATCAGAAACCGCTACATTCACCCAAAGTCACCGTATGGGCAGCGATGTCGGCGCGAGGAATTATCGGCCCTTACTTTTTTGAAGATGGAAGGGGACGCACACTCACAGTGAATTCAGAGCGTTATGTGGAGATGTTAGACGAGTTTTTCGTACCCCAACTGCAAAACTTTCCTGGTTACAACCAAAGAACATGGTTCCAGCAGGATGGAGCAACTTCACACACGTCCAACAGATCTCTGCCTCGAGTTCGAGAAATTTTTCCGAACAAATTAATCTCCAGGCGAGGTGACATAAATTGGCCTCCACGGAGTCCCGATTTAACGCCTATGGATTTTTTCCTGTGGGGTTATGTAAATCAAAAGTTTACGCTAATAAACCGACTTCCCTGGCACAATTAAAAGAAAATATCCGTCATGAAATGGCAGCCATCACGGAGACTACCTGCCGAGCTGTCATAGGCAATTTTAGTGCCCGACTAAATGAATGCCGAGAGCGCAACGGTTTACATTTGGACGATGTTATTTTTAAAAAATAAATTCCCAAACAGTGTACTTCAATATAAAATAAACATTTTTTCAATAAAGCTAAGACTTTTCTTTTTAAAAAGATTTAAATGTGAACTTTCTTTTGAGACACCTTGTACTATCAATGTATTTTTACGCTGTATCAGTGTTGAACATAAATTCTTTAACCCACAAATTCTTGATCCGTGGGCACACGCAAAATGAGGGAGACAATGCCCACTCAGTGATTGAAAAATCGATTAAAAAATCTGGGCCAATTTACGTGCCGAGCCAGTACGTGCAAATTATTCGAAATGCCAAAAAAACTGGCAAAACCTTCGTGGTACACGAATTGAACTACGACGACTTCATTGAACTCAAGACACTGTGTGATGAACTGGGACTTAATTTAACTAAAGATATCAACGGAGAAACAATCAAGATTACTGATATTAAAATGATAAAGTTTACAAAAAACAGTGATACTTACTCATTTAAAACTTCTTACACACAAGATGCAGTTCCACTGCAGTTCCAGTCAAGATCAGGTCTGAGCGCAGAACTAGAAAAGAGACTACTATCGAGGATATAAAATTGAAATCTGCTTATGATCATAAAATTCCCATCACTGGGCGAAAGAAGAATGATTTGTCAACATTGCTACGAGATAATATTGTGCCTAAGCAGTATAGTTATTTTTATAATTCGCTATTTTGATCTTAAAGCTAAAGCTGAATTTCATTCATCATTATTATTAATAATAGTTTTTTATTTCAGTGAAGATAAACTGTGAGGCTAAGGCTGTAAGCTATTGTTTTGAATATTTTTTTGATAGAAATGTTTAACTTTTTGTATGATTGATTTATGAGAGAAATATGAAGAAGAAATATGAATGAAAGAAAATAATTACGAGAAAATATACCTACTTATACTACACACACACCCACCCACACACACGCTCACGCATACACACGCTCACGCATACACACGCACACACATACAATACATACATCATACACACCAAACTTACACACCATTAACGTTGTCTTGTGGTTTCTGTTACCTTCAATGTTTTTCTTTTATAATTTAAGGCTCCAAGTTCCTTTATTCCGTATAATGCTGTGATTATTGTGCCATTACATTATGAAGAGTTTTTTACTTAGAAAAAGTTGTGATAACTACAAAAAAACAATATTTTTGGGCGCAACAATGTCACAACTGTAGGTTGTGTATATTTTAAATACATATATTTTTTAAACCAGATTTATTGTTTTTAGTACTTTATTTATGGAGAGATACTTAAAAATATACAAATTAAGATAAAAACATAATTCTTTAAAGGTTTCAAGTCCAAATCTAGAATTTAAAAATTTAAAATCTTTACTTTGCTCTACTGAACAATTTGTGAAATGTAAGTTCTGACTTTGTTCTACCGGATGTGCGATGTGTACCAAAATTCAGATTGATCGTAGTACACCCGAAATGAAGTTATTGGAAAATAAAAAAAGTAAAGTTATTACAATCGTTTGATAACGTTACAAAGCGAACTGCGACAGCCACTGGTGTATCTGAACGAACTTTAAGAAATATAAAGACAGAAGCAAAGAAGATAAGATCGAGCTCGCCTGAACCAGGTACTTCAAATGCACAGGATATTAAATTATCGACTACAAAAAAAAGGGAATTCCGAAGAAAAGGTTAGAAATATAATTTCATGGTGTGTTCTAGTCGAAACATGATTAACCGTTTTTATACCGTTAAAAAGGAAGTTCCTACGTTGCGAATAATATTAGCAGAAGCAAAGAACGATATTAATTTCCTGGGCAAATACTCACCATTTGGAAAATAAAAAATAAACTTCGATATAACTTTAGAAAATGCAAAAATATTAGACAATATCTAATTCAAAAACCCGAAATAGCTGCTTGGAGAGCACAGACTTGCGGAGACTACGTGACGATGGTCAGGGTGTCAATAAAAAACCTGTCATATATTTAGAGATACACAGCCATTATACGATGCAAATACCGAAAAAGAAAAGACGTTTGTTTATCGCAAGTGATACTGATAGCGACAGTGAGTTGGCTGAAGATTTTATTACCGCCAATATATCGCAAAATGATCGCATTTCTTCAATGGTCGAGGCCAAGAAGACGACAGCCATCAGTGATTCCTTTCCCCGAGTTAGAAGGTATGAAGCTCCCATATTCAAGTTTGTTGAAAGAAGCTCACCCAGACAAGTATTATAGCCTTTTAGTGTCTGAAGAAAGATTTCTGAGCAGTCAATTTTGTTTGCAAGTCAAATCGTCACAGCCAGGTAAAAGATCCGCGAGAAAAATAACGGATATGAATCTTTCCTCTACCTCAGATATCAGCAGATACGGATATCCTGAGCACCACTAATATGGGACAGCGCTGGCGGCACCTCTTTCGTGAAATGGCGGACGAGTGCACGAACCTGGAGAGACAGTGGCAGGTCCTTTTTGGCCGGTACCTTGAAATCGTCGAGAGATGCCTTAAGAGGCAAAATGACTGATTATTTAATTTAGTGAATTTATTTAAATCTTTATATTATTTAGTAAATGTTTAATTAAATTTTATTTGTTAAATTGCCTATACATGTACCACTTCATTCTATTAATTAACAAGGTAAAAGATCCGTGAGAAAATTAACGGATACGCATACGGATATCCTGAGCATTACTAGTATCGACCAGCGCTGGCGGCACCTCTTTCGTGAAATGGCAGATGAGCGCACGAACCTGGAGGCAGTAGCAGGTCCTTTTGGCCGGTACCTTGAAATCGTCGAAAGGATGCCTTCCTTAATAGGCAAAAATGATTGATGTAACAGGCCTATAACTTAAGTTCCGTTGTCTGACGATAGATGGCACTGTACCACTTTCAGTGGTGAAAAAACTCAGGTATCGAGGTATATACGGAAGGAGGCCTTCATATCAAAAAAGTCTTCCTGTTTTCCGATTACCGAAAAAATGCTTCCTGTTTTCCGCTTCCAATTACCGAAGCCAGTACCTTGTGAAATTATGCAAATAGATTATGTTGTGCGGGCTGCTGAATTTGAATATCAGGGAAAAGATTCCACGACACTCAGTGAACAGCTTTGACAAGCTTCTGGCAGCGGCTCGTATTGTGGACAGCACTATGGACGAGAAAAGCAGCTTTGGTTATGAAACCACCACACAGTGAGCTTAGAAAAAAGCAAGAAAGATTGGATACTGCTTAACAACTTCTCACCACTACTTCAAAGGCGGATGATTGGGAAGTCATAGGAAAGGGCATTGGTCTTCAATGAGATTTGAGCAAACGCCAGCAAAATATTGTTCGAAAACTTTTTTCAGATGCCATTTTCTATGATAAACTTACAGAGGCATCGTCAATCACTTTGAGAAAACCAATATACGTAAATTCAACCTACTTATCCGAACATGAATTCCACATATCACGCCCAAATCTTACACCATCACCTCAATATATTGTTACATAAGACAGTCGGAAGAATCGGGAAAGTAGGTACATAGTACATAAGTAGGTACATAGCCGGCCATAAATCACACGACCGCCCGTCGCTGACAGTTATAAACATGACATGCCTTGCAATAGAATCTCAACCCTATGCCTAATAAGTTAAGGTTCGAAATAGCATGGTTAGTCTATAGTTGTTTACAACTTTATTACATTCTACCCTAGTCTATATAGTTCGGGATCGCTCCAGTAATTTCTAGTGTACCTGTAGTCGGGTATAAATAGATGCGTGACGGGCACTCGGAGAGTCATTCTTGGATCAGCGATCGGAGCGAACTATCCAGGCGATAACCAGCGATACTACTGTGACTTAGTGAGTGAGTGAATTAAGTGCGTTCAGTTAAAGTGTGTATACGTGTTTGGCTGTAGTTGAAGAGTGTTAATTCATTGTGTGGACGTTTAATAAAGTACTTGCGGAACCAACTGGTGTTTTCACGAACCCGTTATCCTGACGACGCGACAATTGGTGACAGAAGCGGAATGCCAGTCGTACCGCAAAGTGAAGAAGGAGTGCGAACTCGACGTCAGACGGCTCTGGATGCATCGCGGATGGAGTCGCCTCAGCGAGAGCGCTTGGCAACAGTGACGACCACAGCACCTACACCTGCACTCGGGTCGACTGCGGAACCTTCAACCGCGCCGGCCGCTGCGACCGCACCCGTGCCAGCAGGTACAATGAGTAATCCAGGCGGCTTCGATATACAGGCCTTGCTCGGTGCTATGCAGGCCATGCAAGAAAAATTGCAAGAGAGCCAACGCGAAGCCACTGTCCAGTTGCAAGAGAGCCAACGCGAAGCCACTGTCCAGTTGCAAGAAGTGCGTCAAGCCACCACCCTATTACAGGAGACAATAGACACGAAGCTCGAAGGCTTCCAGGGAGTGTTGGAGCACGTGAAGGAAGACGTCGAGATCCTTAAGACGCAAACGCAAGATCATGCTGCAACCTTTAGCGCCTATGAGCGGAAGTTCGAAGAAATAGGCGAAAAGCTCCAGAAGGTTACCCTCGTAGATTATGAAAAGAAGTTCGAGGAACTGGAGAGGAAGCTGCGGAAGTCCATGACTGTAGGCACCTCCATTACACCTACAATGACTGCTGGAGGTCCAAGGCTAAAAGTCCCCAGTTTCGACGGCTCTACATCGTGGATAGCCTTCAAAGAGCAATTTGCAATGATTGCTAAAGGTAATGGTTGGGAAGAAGAGCAGAGCCTCATGGCGCTTACTCTTGCTCTTCGAGGAGACGCCGCACGCATCTTAGAAAACGTGCCAGCGAATGAGAGGACACTAGAATCGCTATTTGAGGCTCTAGATGCCCGTTACGGAGACAAGCACTTGGAGCATGTATACCGGGCGCAACTAAGAGACCGGGTGCAGAAGCCCAACGAAAATCTGCAACAGTGGGCTACCGAGGTAGGACTGCTGGTACGCCGTGCCTACGCATCAAGCTCAGCACCCATTGAAGAGAAAATTCTGGAGGCGTTCACGAACGGGATAAAGGATCCAGAGGTGAGAGCTATGGTGCGTTTGGGTCACCACACTACCATGAAGTCCGCACTGGCGCATGCACTCGAAGTGGAGGCAGTCCGCAATGACTATAGAACTCATAGAGTTCGAGAAGTAGTTGCTGCAATACAACCTCGTAGTGGACCCGTATGCTATGGGTGCGGTGAACGAGGTCATATAAGAATCAACTGCCGGGCTCAGAAACGGCAAAGGTCGGTGTCGACGGCTACCCAGGTCGACACACAGGATCAGGAGCCGTTAAACTAAATGGCGCCAGGGCCGCGGGGCGGGCACTGGCTGGACTTCGTCGAGCCCCAACAGTCCAAGTATCACAGGCTTGTGATGGGAACAGCCTTGTTACCACAGGTGAGATTAATGGCAAACCCTGTCGCTTTACAATCGATACAGGAGCATCGAAATCCATCGTGCGACCGGAACTGTTAAAACGGACCATTATGTGGAAAGATGCACGCCCACTGTGCAACCTACAGACAGCAACAGGCCAGCCAGTGACCGTCCTGGGAGTTACAGATGTTCGAATCAAACTCGGAGATGACACTTATGTGCAGTCCGTCTTGGTGGCTAATATAACTGACGACTGCATCATCGGATTGGACTTTTTACGGACGCAACAATGTGTAGTCGATGTGGCAAGAGGGGTATTAAGCTTCCCCAGACAAGAAGTTTTCCTGGAAGGATCCTCTTCGACAAACGTTTACAGTGCGAGGGCCGTGAAACTAGCACCCAGGTCGGAAACATTGGTGAGCGTTCGGTTTCCGGGAAAGATAACGCCAAACCGATGCGTCATAGTGGAAAATTGTGGGGATCACCCTAGTTGGATTACGGCCAGAACACTGGTCATGACCAAACAAGACGCTAAGGTGAAGATCATTAACGTCAGTAACTCACCAATTCATCTACCAAAGAACACGATTATCGGTCGATGTGATGCCGTTAATCACTTGAGGAGGACTCTGGAATCTAACATCCAATGTCGAACAACCGACAACGTCGCCTCTCTACTGGAAACAATCAAGGTGAATTTGAGTCCTAAGGAATATGCAGACGCAGCAAGGTTGTTAAGGGACTACAGGGATATTTTCAGTGAAGGCGACACTAATCTCGGAAGAACCAGTCTGGTGACACACTCCATTGACACCGGTACCATCTCGCCGATCAAACAGAGACCTAGACGCGTACCCTTCGCGAAGGAACAAGAGGTGTCAGAAATGATCCAAGAGATGAGACGAAGTAAGGTCATTGAACCTTCGACTAGCCCTTGGTGTTCACCTGTAGTACTGGTGAAAAAGAAGGATGGAAGCACCAGATTCTGTGTGGACTACAGAATGTTGAATAATGTGACCAAAAAGGACAGCTATCCTCTACCCCGGATTGACGATACACTGGACATGCTAGGAGGCATGAAGTTTTTCTCGACTGTGGACCTGAAGAGTGGCTACTGGCAGGTGGAACTGCGGCCAGAAGATAAGGAGAAGACTGCCTTCACAACTGGAACTGGAAATGGTCTGTGGCAGTTCTGCGTCATGCCTTTTGGACTGTGCAACGCTCCAGCGACTTTCGAACGCCTTATGGAACGAGTACTATTGGGACTGCTAGGAGATGCCTGCCTAGTATATCTCGATGACGTGATTGTAATGGGTCGCAATTTCAAGGAACATCTGAAGAACTTAGAAAAGGTTTTTAAGAGATTCCGCGAATCAAACCTGAAGCTCAATCCAAAGAAATGCGACTTTTTCAAGAAAGAAGTATCCTTCTTGGGACACGTCATTTCCGACCACGGCGTTCAGACTGACCCGGAAAAGATCAAGGCGGTGCAGGAATGGCCTACACCGAAGAATAAGACGGATGTGCGTGCATTCTTAGGCTTGTGCGCATATTACCGGAGATTTGTAAAGAACTTCTCCGAGGTAGCCAAGCCATTGCATCGCCTCACAGAGGAAAAGAGAAATTTTATTTGGGACCAAGATTGCGAGAGTGCGTTTACTCAGCTGAAGAAGCTCCTCTGTTCAGCTCCGATTTTAGGATACCCTAGAAGAGATGGGAGATTTGTAGTGGATACCGACGCGAGTAATACAGGGATCGGAGGAATATTGTCACAAGAGCAAGATGGTCGACAAGTGGTCATCGCGTATTTCAGCAAGTCTTTGTCGAAGCCGGAAAGAAATTACTGCGTTACTCGTCGTGAGCTGCTTGCTGTAGTAAAGACTTTGCAGCACTTCAACAAGTACTTGCTGGGCAGAGAATTTACAATACGCACAGACCATGCAGCTCTTAGGTGGCTTCTCCAATTCAAGAACCCTGAAGGACAAGTTGCGAGATGGATTGAACAGCTTCAAGAGTTCCACTTCACTATCGAACATCGCAGCGGGAAAGCTCATGCAAACGCAGATGCTCTGTCACGACGACCGTGCCCCGAGAACTGCAAGCACTGCTTGAAGCATGAATCGAAAGAAGTGGTAAACATTATAAGGGCGCAGGACTTGGACGAGTCTTGGAGTAAGGAACAAATAAGTCAAGACCAGCAACAAGACAAAGACCTTAGCCTGATCATGGACTGGAAAGCCAGAGGACAAAAACCACAGTGGAGTGACGTGTCGGCTTCGAGCCCTGTCACTAAGGCATACTGGGCCCAGTGGGACAGCCTCATGGTGGAAAATGGCGTGCTGTATAGAAAATGGGAGTCACCCCACGGAAAGGAACACATTCTGCAGATGGTTATTCCGAAGAGCAAGGTAGCCTCACTACTGAAGCTGGTACACGACGGTGCATCCGGTGGACATCTGGGCGTGAAGAAAACACTCGTAAAGGTACGAGAACGTTTTTATTGGGTACGCTGCCGAGAGGACATCGAAGAATGGTGTAGGAAGTGTACAGCATGCGCTTCAGTAAAAGGACCTCAAACAAGATCTAGAGGGAAGCTGCAGTTGTACAATGTAGGGGCTCCCTGGGAAAGAATAGCCATAGATGTGGCTGGGCCATTTCCCCAAACCGAGGACGGGAACCGATTCATCATCGTGGTTCAGGATTATTTCACCAAATGGCCTGAGGTGTTTGCTACCCCGAACCAAGAAGCAAAAACTGTTGCCCAGAAGCTGGTTCAGGAAGTAGTGTGTCGTTTTGGCGTGCCTTTAGAACTGCACAGCGATCAGGGTAGAAACTTTGAGTCGACTTTATTCCAAGAAATGTGTAATCTTCTGGGAATAAACAAGACACGTACAACCCCAGCGCACCCGCAGTCTGACGGCATGGTCGAGAGATTCAACCAAACGTTGGAAAACCACTTGGCCAAAGTCGTCGAGTCTCATCAACGAGATTGGGATCGGTACATACCACTGTTTCTGATGTCCTATCGCTCGGCGGTACATGAGTCTACTGGGTTTACCCCCGCAAAGGTCAATTTCGGAAGAGAGGTACGTCTGCCGGTGGATTTGTTGACCGGCACTCCACCTGATGCCCCGAAAGCGACGGTTGAGTACGTAGCCGATTTGCAAAGGCGGATGGACGAAACCCATGACCTGGTGCGACAGAACAGCCTGGCGTCCAGCGCAAGGATGAAAACCCGCTATGACCGCAACGCAAAGACACATGGTTTTGAGGAAGGAGACTACGTCTGGCTACACAACCCCCTGAGGAGAAAGGGAAAATCGCCGAAGCTTCAAGCCCGATGGGAAGGCCCATATAAGGTGATCACGAAGATCAACGATGTCACCTATCGCATTAAGCAAGCAGACAGAAGGCAACCGAAGATTGTGCACATCGACAGATTGGCACCTTTTCATGGGTCGAATAATGCTCGGGACGAGCATGATTAAGAGGGGGGCAGTGTTACATAAGACAGTCGGAAGAATCGGGAAAGTAGGTACATAGTACATAAGTAGGTACATAGCCGGCCATAAATCACACGACCGCCCGTCGCTGACAGTTATAAACATGACATGCCTTGCAATAGAATCTCAACCCTATGCCTAATAAGTTAAGGTTCGAAATAGCATGGTTAGTCTATAGTTGTTTACAACTTTATTACATTCTACCCTAGTCTATATAGTTCGGGATCGCTCCAGTAATTTCTAGTGTACCTGTAGTCGGGTATAAATAGATGCGTGACGGGCACTCGGAGAGTCATTCTTGGATCAGCGATCGGAGCGAACTATCCAGGCGATAACCAGCGATACTACTGTGACTTAGTGAGTGAGTGAATTAAGTGCGTTCAGTTAAAGTGTGTATACGTGTTTGGCTGTAGTTGAAGAGTGTTAATTCATTGTGTGGACGTTTAATAAAGTACTTGCGGAACCAACTGGTGTTTTCACGAACCCGTTATCCTGACGACGCGACAATATAGAGGAAGTGCAGCATATTTGGAATAGTGCAGAAAATTGGGAATAGTCGTGTTTATAAATTTTTATAGGCGATATTTGTGATTTTTCACCGTAAACTGAACGTCACATGACGTATGAAGTGAGTGACGTCTAATGACAGGCCGCCATATTGACATTTCGCCCGACAGCCGCCCGAGAGCCAAATGTCAAAATCTAAAACTTTTTCTGTAAGAATGTAATCCTTGATAATCATTAAGCATTCTTTTTAAAATCTTTGTTAGAGATTGTCTAAGCTGAAATGACGCACCCCACCTTCGCATTTACGCACACAAGCAAATTTCAAATATGGACGCAACACACCTAAACATGCAATTTTAATTGGTCGTTCAGTTGCCGGTTAGACTCTAACGCGGGAGCACGCATCGTTCGATCTCAAAAGTACCGTCAGCATGTCTACAAAAAAACATCTTTGGAGCCAGGTAAATAAAATATTTCTTAAAACAACCTATTTGATTTTTAACATGTAAAGTTACGTTAGAAATTTTTATTTGTTTTACTAAATTATATTAATGAAAAATTCTATTGATTTTTTTACAGGCAAAAGAAATAATTGCAAAAGTATACCACCGAATGAAATATGAAGCGGAAAATGGAGTGGAAAAACTTACTGATGCTAGGTGGCGAACTGCCCAAGCCGTTGGTGTTAGTGAATCCACGATTACGCGAATTTTAAAAGAAGAAAAACAAGCTAGAGCATCAAAGGATGTATCGCAGAATTTTTTTAAATCTCCCTCAAAACCAGTAAAGGCGCGTCCTAAGTCTAAACTGGAAGATTTTGATATGGGTGTGCTTCGAAGAACGATAGCTTCATTCCATACAGAATTTAATGAAGTACCAACATTAAGAAAGCTTAAACAGATATTGGTAGAAAGAATTGGTTTTACTGGTTGTATAGAAACACTGCGCACTATTTTGAGGGAATCAGGCTACGAGTGGTCAAAAATAGATGACAACCGTAAAGCTCTAGTCGAAAAGCACGACATACAAATGCTGCGGTTCCAATATTTGAGGCGATTAAAAAAATACCGTGATGAGGGCCGATATATCGTTTTCACACATGAAAGTTACGTTCACACAACACATATTCAAAACATGTGCTGGAAACTAGCGAAAGGAGTTTCACCAGTACAAAAAAAAATATCTAAAGGTATGCGGGTCTTTATTGTCCACGCTGGTGGGTGTGAAGGATTTGTTCCAAATGCTGGCTTAGTGTATAAAGCAAACTCAACAGGTGGAGATTATCACGACAACATGAATCTGAATAATTATAAAAAGTGGCTTAGCACACAATTGCTGCCCAATCTACCAGAAAACTCTGTCATCATTGTGGATAACGCTTCTTACCACAATGCTTTAATAGAAAAAGCGCCTAACTCCAACTCAAACAAGAGTGAAATGCAAACATGGCTAGCAGATAAAAATATTCCATTTGATGAAACGATGAAAAAATAGAGCTATACTATTTAATTTTAAAAAACAAAGATAAATTCAAAAGATTTGCTATCGATGAACTAATTGAATCAAAAGGGTTTGAAATTCTACGATTACCCCCTTACCACCCGGAACTGAATCCCATTGAAAAAATATGGGGGATATTAAAAAACTATGTGGCTAGTAAAAACGTTGCACAAAATTTAACATCCATTATGACACTAATAAATGAAGGACTTGAAATGATTGATCGTACAATGTGGGCAAACACATGTCGGCATGTTGAAGACACAGAAAAACAAACAATATTCACAATACTTTGACATGGATAAAGAATTTATTATTAATGTTAATGACTCTGATTCAGACGAAAGCGACTCTGTTGAGATGAGTGAGTAATGATACTTTAAGCGACTGTAATTAAATTTAATTGTAAAGTAAATAAATAATTCACAAATTATTATTTTATTTTAATATGCCTCTACTGAAACCCTATACTACTAAACTGAAATCACTTAATAATTATGTTCTAATTACCATGAATTCAAAACCTATTAAAGCGTTGCATTAAAATATTTAAATAAATCATTTCGCTTAAGTTTTTAGAATTTCTTTGTAGACCGTACTTGCTAAGAACCGTTGTTCTCGGATTTGTTGCCCCACTAGTTTAGTTGATCTTAAACGTGCGAGCGGAGAGGACGCCTTGTTTCATACAATGTGACGGCGCTGCTCTATAGAGCGAGCGTGGTCGGATTTATCACCCGACTAGTCGACCGTCTTGTACACGTGCAGATCGTAATTCACTGAACAATCGACGCTCCCACACAGATGAAGTGTCTTCATTAATATTTGCACTCACACATCTAAATAAACTAATTAAGTAGTGGGGCGCGTCATTTCAGCTTGGACAAGCTCTACAACATTTCATAATATCGAATGGTCCATTAAGTTTATCGTGAAGTTTTGATTTTGCGATTCATTGTGTACCAAAACATTTAACTCGACTCATTTTGTAATAGTTGCCATGTTGGTAATTTAGGATACTGAATGTGATCATAATTTGGAATATCCTAAATTTTATGCACATTTTTATTGAATTGTAATTGTCATTTTTTTTGTTTGTCATGTCAACCGTGCGAAAATATAAGAAGAGAAAGAAGTGGGGGAAGGAAGAGATGCCCGCTGCGATCATCGCAGTTCGTGAAAAAAGAATGGGATACTTAAATGCCTCCAAACACTTTAATGTCCCGAGATCAACTTTTTCGATTGGCTAATGAAAAAGATTCCCCAATCGAATCGGTATTAAATAAAGCAATTGGTCGGAAGCCAGTTTTGGGGTCACATGTAGAAGAACTACTATACTCTGTTTATTTTAACAAACGAGTACCGAAAATTTTGACTGCGTTTCTATTGGTCCACGTAATCAACATAAAGTCCGTTTCACACAAACGCTGTAGTTATCTGTACATTCAGTTGAGTCATCGACTACCTGCGCGTCGCACGTGTTTTAGTGAGTGATCCAGACGATATTGTTTGTGCGTGAGTCATGTCGGACTTGTCTCCTGTAGTTAAGCGTGCTAAGCGCCCTTTGCAATCTACAGAAAAACAAATTATATACAATTTGTTAAAATCATTTCAAGAGTCTGATTATAATAGTTCACATAATGAAATTGCTAAGACAATAGCAAGTTCAACAGGAATTCATGTCTCTACGGTGTACAAGGTAAACATTTTTTTGCTTACCTAATTTTGGCATTTTGAAAATAATGTAAACATTATGAATTATTTATTTTAATAAATAGATAAATTAATGTCACATTGACAACTCGTTTTATAAATATATTTTCTGGACAATTAAAAATGGCCATTTAGATATATGTATAAAGCAAAGAGGTCATAAACTAATATTAAGGTTAACAGGGTTTGTATCTTTACTGTACAAAGTTATCTCCATCTTGCCACTGAGGATAATTAATTACGTTATATATTATTACAGATATTATTAGATGTGTTTCGTTTTTTTTAGGTTATTCAAGAGTTGAAATCAGGTGAACCACCTAAATCACCGAAAAAGAAAAGAAATCGCTTAAGTATTATTAATAACTTTGATGGTTTTACGAAAAGCGCTCTACGAAATGTGGTATACAAATTTTATTTTGAAAATGAAATGCCTACATTAGATAAAATCCTGAACACCGTAAACGAAGATCCTGATTTCCCGTCTATGTCAAGAAAATTGGGGTTTTCCTATAATTAAAGAGGTAGAAACAGTATTTTAGTAGAAAGGTCGGATATAGTTTTATGACGACGAAAATATTTAGACGAAATAAAGGCAGCCAGACAAAATGGAACTACTATATATTATTTAGATGAGACGTGGTTAAATGCCGGTCATACAAAATCAAAAGTCTGGGTTGACAATACAGTGACTACATCGAGATCTGCATTTTTAGATGGACTGTCAACAGGAGTAAAAAATCCGTCAGGTAATGTATTGTGTTTAACCCTTATTCAAATAAAGGTATATATATTACCACATCGTGTTTTTTTAAATAATGCACTCTAACTTTTAATACGGTAACACTAAAGGTATAAATATCACATATTTATAATCTATAATAATTTGTTTATCTATTTTATTTCATTTGACAACCTGTCAACGTCATTTGTCACTGTAAGGTAATGTCAAAGTTGACTAAACGGTTTTGTTGTGAAAAAAGTCGAGTTGTTCAAGAAAAAATCTGGTAAGTTCTTTTTCGACGCAAATTCCAAAACTATAACATATTTTGACTAATCTCACGTGTTAGCAGCATTTGCAATTGACTTATTCATATAATTTAGATGTTTCAAATATGTGGTAAATATCTTACCCTTGTCCGATCCCACTTTGAAAAATATCAGATTATCTATATAAAAATCGGTTGTCTTTTTGTATATTTTTTTTGGACTGCAAAAAGCTAAATAAATATTTTGAGAAGTTCATATAAAGTTCTTACGTAACGTGTCAATTAATACTTTGTTTATTTCAGATATTCAATATGTCAAAGAAAATAAATTTAAATGAAAAAAGTAGACTTCAAAAAGTTGTTGATAATTTAGAAGACTTATCGAATCTCTCTGATTGCGACGAAGAAGATGACCCATGTTGAGGACAGGTAATCAGTAGCCCTGCGGACATCTTTGTACCTGTGCCAGAAGAAGAGATGTTAGAAAGAAGATTAGAAGAATTGTTCGGGTCAACTGAAGAAAATGAAAAAGTTACGCTTGAACACGATGCTACAGAACAAATCAACGAGAATCTACTAGAAGTTTTAGAGCCTAGTTCACATGTTAATAATAGCCCATACAGAAGTGAGCTAAACATCCCCGAATTTGCTGTGCCAGTTGAGGATACACCAAGTACGTTTGCTTCTATATCAAGTCCTCGTAGCTCAATATCTTCACTTTTACGTACATTTCAAGATGTTCCCGCGCTTAGTGACCAACAGTCTTTATTTTCTGTAACTGAATTCGAAGCTGTTCTCCCGGAAAACCGAAGTGATACTATGTCTCCCTTGTATCAAGAAAATAATTTAAGTATTCTCAATAATCTAGAACAAGAGTCTATTATCAGTAATATTCAACGCCCACCTCGCAGAGATCGGTTGACGCCTCGCGACTGGCAAATTTTAGATGAGCCTCACACAGTTCCACCTTATGACAAAAAGGCAACCACTAGTACACAATACACCCATAAAACTCAACCGATTCAAGTATTTGAAAAGTTTTTTACTGATTACATAATTGAAATAATTGTCCAACAAACAAATACATACGCACGCCAAAAAAATAGTAAAAATTGGTCTCCAGTGTCAAGTGCTGAAATGAAGGCTTATTTAGGCGTGCTCATATTGATGGGGCTCAATCCATTACCGGATATGGAATTGTATTGGTCCAGTGACACATTCTATAATAATTCGGAAATTTCGAGGGTATTTCCACTAACTAGATTAAAAAAAAAATACCGAAAATTTACACCTTAATAATAACACAACACAAGTCAAAGGCTTACTTAAGGGCTCAGCAGCTAGACAAGAAGGGATTGGCCACAAAATTAATTGAGGCATCGAAGGAGATCCCTCCTGAGGAGATTCCTGACCAAATCCAAGAAATGGGCAATGCTTTGGCTGCTGCATCGACAGGAGTATCACGTAGTCTAGAATGGGTTAGGGATGTCATTAATCAAAACCAGGAGTCAGAACCAGAATATGAAATAACAATGGACATCACGGAAGACGAATTAGTCCATGAGGCGGCAAATCCTATAATCACACAAAATGAGGATGATCCCGACAACTTATTGATGAGAGATAATGAAACCATCAAAGCATCGGTATCTAGAATTAAGAGTGTTTTTGTTCCTACTACACCCTCCCATCAAATTAAGTCACCTCCATCTATGGATGCAGAGTTCGGCAGGTTCTTGCAATGGGTGAACCAATCCTCTTCGGGAATGTACTCCATGCATAGAATAGGCGCAGACTTAGTAGTCACCGGGAGGCCGCAGATAATTGAGGTGCAGACAGTCTCCAACCAGACTCCTGTAGTTTCGCCTGTTAAGTATACGCCTGATGTCGAGATGTACGATGATATGAGCAGTGTCTCACACACTTACACGAACACTGCCACATCTGAGGCATATTCTGAGGAGCCGACAGCAAGTAGGCTAACCGCGAATAGTCGCTCCCTTTTGAATCAACTCCAAAGAGGAGTCTATGTAGCACCTAGGAATAAAAAAGATAAGAAAAAATTAATTAATTTGACAAATTTGAAGATGAAAGAAATAGATATTATGAAAATACTGAGTGACGAGAAAGTGTCCACCATCCCTGAACTTATAAAAAGAATTTACAAGAAGAAAAAGGAATGGGCCCTGTTTCATCACCTGTATAATGTCAAAGAATTTAATATTAAAGAACGATTATTATTGTTGTTATTATTATTATTATTTGAATTGATATTTGATAATGAATTGGAGCGAGGGAGAAATTCTGCAGAATATGACAAGTTGTACAAACTAAGGCCTTTAAGTCAAAAGAAGATAATCATGAAAAAATACAGCATAAATTATATAAAACGGCTCAAGCTTTGATGAATACCAAAGATAGTGAGACCAGCTCTTTCGGGACTTATGTTGGGCAGAAGCTGGAGCAGATTAAATCTGGTCAGCGAGAAGTTGCTGAAAAATTAATTTCAGATATACTTTTTCAAGCAAAATTAAACAATTTACGTTTCGATTCGCGAATTGATACACCACCTATTAGCCGTTTTTCTCACTACAACCCACAATTCACCCCATTCGCCATCAGAGAACTCGAACACAAATATAAAAGGGTTTCCAATAGGGACTTGACAATTTTGAATTTAGATTGTGAACGCACCTTTTCACTTAACATCGAACTCAGTTCAGTCACTGTCAGTTTATTCAGTAGACATAACCTTTTCATCATGGTCAATTTTATTCATCATCATCAAGTATTAAACAAAATCCTCACCAGCAACAGGACGTCGTAGTTCAGGACTGTCTTTTAAAACGAAGAAAGAACCTATTACTCTTAAAAGCACTAGGGTTCAAGCATCTAAGATGGCTGTTTCATTTACCAATGACCAGTTCCAGCAGCTGATTACAGCGATTACTAGTAAAGGCAGCGGCGCGTTTTCTTCTTGTACTGGCTATTATGATGGTACACGGACCTCTGAAGCGGTGGAAACCTTTCTGGAAACGGCAAGCGTATTCAAACGCATTAATAATATTTCCGACGAAGATGCGATAATCGGACTACCATTACTCTTGAAGAAAGAAGCTGGCATCTGGTGGCAAGGTATCAAGAATGGCATCACGACGTGGCTTGACTTCTAAACCCGTCTTAGGGAAGCTTTCGCGCCCAAGAAACCAGCTTACATTATTTATCAAGAGATAATGAAAGAAAATCAGACATCGAGCATACGGACGGAGGTCTTCATAGCAAAAAAACGCTTCCTGTTTTCACAATTACCGAAGCCAGAGCCTAGTGAGATCATGCAAATTGATATGTTGTTCGGGCTGCTGAGTTTGAACATCAGAGAAAGGATTCCGCGAGATTCAGTGGACAGCTTTGACAAGCTTCTGGCGGCGGCTCGTACTGTAGAACGTCCTATAGACGAGAAAAGTAGTATGGTTACTGAAATGGCAGAAACTCCACCCGTGACAAATGATGTACATAAGAAGGGGAGGTGTAAGTACTGTCGCCTGGCTGATCATACAATAGAAAAGTGCCTGAAAAGGATAAGAAAGGAAGGGGAATCTAGCATATCGGATCCATCAGCTGCATCTTCAAAGATTGTGGACTTAAAGGCAAACGTTCCCACGGTTACCTGTTACGGCTGTGGTACTCCAGGAGTAGTAAGAAGCAAATGCCCAAATTGCCATAAAACCAAAGCCAATAACGCTGAAATAGGGTTTTGTGCACTGGACATAAAAGTAGACGCAAGAGCAAGACCAATAGTATTTGTCAACGTAGCTAATACTCAAGGTGTGGCCTATGTAGGATGCAACACTAGATTTACCTGCGCTAAATCTAGTGTTGCATCCTACTCATTGTACACTATTATGAAGAGTAAGGGGTACAAGTTTCAACAGGAAACGGCTTCAATTACCCTAACGGATGGTCACAGGAAAATGCAGAAGATATTAACCGTCGAAGCCCCGGTTAGCCTATGCAATAGGACCATTCTAACAAAATTTTTAGTTTTACCTGAAGCCAAGAATAACCGCACTCTATTGGGAATTGGATTCATACAGGATGCTGGTATGGTACTGAACTTACCACAATTTACTTGGCACTTCATTGACCAAGAAAAAGATATCTGGGCTTTTTCACAAAAATGCATAGGTATGTGTTTAGACCTGTCCCTCGAAAAGACAGTCGTTTTTCTTTTTCAATATTACCAGTATCAACAAAAAACGATTACTAGACCAGTCAGTTTGAACATTTAATTCACAATAATTTCAAAAGTTTTCAAACTTCGGTCAAGTGAATGGTACATTGGGACGACAATAAATCTCATTTTGCAACCTTGTCCGCAGTCCGGAACATTGCTAAAATTGCAATTAAATTATTTTTTGCTATATGGTCGTGAAAAAAATTCCAAAAGTTCTGCAAACTTGGAGTGGTGTTAAATATATTATTTTACATCACGTGTCAAATTTGCAACCAATTTAAGTGTACGGAACATTCTTTTTTATTAAAATTAATGTTTTTCTTTATTAAACTGAAGGAAAACGTTCCAAAAGTTCTGCTAATTTGACAGATATATCGGAAAAATATACCGAACGATTGTATAAATTTGCAACCTTTTACGTTGACCGGAACATATTTATTTATAATTCTTTTTAATTCGTGGTCATTTTTTCGAGTAAGGTGGTCTCGGAATAATTACAAAAGTTTTGAAACTTGGTTGCAAACTTCGAAAACATCTATTCTGATGCATTTGCAAATTTGCAACCTCATACGCGATCCGGAACTTTATGCAATTTGCAAAAATGTAATTTTTTTATTTTATCACCTTATTACATTTTTGCAAATTGCATAAAGTTCCGGATCGCGTATGAGGTTGCAAATTTGCAAATGCATCAGAATAGATGTTTTCGAAGTTTGCAACCAAGTTTCAAAACTTTTGTAATTATTCCGAGACCACCTTACTCGAAAAAATGACCACGAATTAAAAAGAATTATAAATAAATATGTTCCGGTCAACGTAAAAGGTTGCAAATTTATACAATCGTTCGGTATATTTTTCCGATATATCTGTCAAATTTGCAGAACTTTTGGAACGTTTTCCTTCAGTTTAATAAAGAAAAACATTAATTTTAATAAAAAAGAATGTTCCGTACACTTAAATTGGTTGCAAATTTGACACGTGATGTAAAATAATATATTTAACACCACTCCAAGTTTGCAGAACTTTTGGAATTTTTTTCACGACCATATAGCAAAAATTAATTTAATTGCAATTTTAGCAATGTTCCGGACTGCGGACAAGGTTGCAAAATGAGATTTATTGTCGTCCCAATGTACCATTCACTTGACCGAAGTTTGAAAACTTTTGGAATTATTGTTAAATTTTCGATTTTGAATGTTCAAAATGACTGGACTATACCGTTTGTTTTAGAAGACATCTAGTCATTATGCCATTAATAACTTAATTCCCCAAGTACTAGATTATTTAAATTTATCATTAATTAAGTGATAGGGAGATAGCATTTTGACTTGTCCCTGGACGGTACAGCTATATTGAACATACAATAATTGCTTTTTATCCTTAGAATTGACTACAGGTATACTATTTAATTTCTTCAAGAGATTGTGGTTGACAATTTTAAAGCCTAATTTAAATATTATATTTTAAACTAATTAAATTATGTGAATTTAATTATAGAACTTAAATTGTGAGCAACCTGACACGTCAAGTTTGTTACCATATTTTTGCCAGGAAACTTAGAAACGAGTAAGATTTTATTTATCTATAATAGCAACACCAGAAGCTTAAGTCATCCACCATTTTGTATTCGTCGGTTTTGCCTTAGACACTGTGTGAAGTGCGCGCGTGCAGTGGTCATCGCTTGGTAGAAAACATTCTGTCAAGGTAAGTTACCAAAATGTTGTATAATTTAATATGTAAATAACATGATTGTGCTAGTTATTAGAAGGTTTAACATCTAGCTCCATAAATAAATAGTTAATGACGGACGCTCCATAAATGATAGTTAATATAATTCGCGCAAAGGTAACCGTTTGAACGTCATGAGACACTTGTGTCCAAAAAGTTTTTGTCATCTTACGTCAGGGTACACTACAGTGTCGACTATAGGAATTAATGAAAATCAGCTTTAAGGGGCTCTAAAGTTCCTTTTTGCAATACTACTGGCGTTTCGGACGCGGAACGAAACGTACTTGGCACTGACATATAGAAACAGTTCAAATCTTTTTAATCTGAATTTATACTTCAGTTTGAAGTTTGGGTGATTTTGTGTGTGCGTTACGGCGAGGACTGTCTGCAGTTATGTCGTAAGTTCTTTTTTCTTATTAGTTAGATCGTATAGTGTATTATATCAAGATATTCCTTAAGATTTGCTCGTGTCCATGATATAAAATAATCATAGTTTCATTGGCGTCATGGTTAAAAAAATGTTGTATTACATTGGAGATGCTCCGTCGTATGTCAAAATAGCCGCAAATTTTAAGTGATAAAACATAAGTGAACACATATTTTGTGATTGAATTTATGCCATTCGTTTAATTATACTATCTAGATTTAGTATAAATACATACTTTTAATACAATTAATATATTACACAGTGATTACATGCAAATTCAAAGTAAGTAAACACGGCGACTGCACGCGCCCACGCTGTGGACACTGGAGTGTACTCTAACGTTTACATGTACAAGGTCTGTGCAGACGAGATATTATCGGTGTCGGATTTTTGTTTTCCAAATTACTTAATTTGTTTTACTGGGCTGTTTATATTAACGCATGAGTGTTTTATTATTTTTCACATATACTTAACACACTTTTTTACTTTAATCGACTTTTTACTGGGCTGTTTATATTAACGCATGAGTGTTTTATTATTTTTCACATATACTTAACACACCTTTTTACTTTAATCGACTTTTCGTTTTTTTTTTTTCATTATAGCACTAAAATCACTTTTAAGCTTTACTGCTTCTTAGGCCTCGTTTACGGAGACGCGGGGCGTCGCGCGTTGCGATGAGCGGCGCGGTCTGCACTGAATTCAAATATATGGAGTTGTATGAGTGCGTTTACGGAGAAGCGATTTTATACGCGTTTGTTTGAAATAGGGCGTTTTTTGCGGCCGACCCTGCGGATTGCACCGACACGTCCCACGCGGCGTTAATCGCGGCGGCGCACGCAGCGGCAATTCTCGATGAAGCTATGCCGCTATAAAACAATAGAACTAGTCGATTTGATCGAGGCGAGCGTGCGCCGCCGCGATACCCGCCGCGTGCTCCGCTACACGCTTGAGGATCCGCCGCGGGCGCCGCGGCGGGCACCGCCACTCTTCCCGTCTCGCTTCTCTATGAACAACGTCGTATGTTGCTATAAGTTTGTGTTTACGCGTGCGATGATGCGTACCGCTTCACGCGCCGCCCCACCGTAAACAGCAAAAACGTCCGACGCGCCGCGAGACGCCACGCCACACGCGACGCGAGACGCCCCGCGTCTCCGTAAATGAGGCCTTAGTATTGCCGTGCGGAATGGTGTATTGTGATGCAAATATTATTTCACCAAGAAAAGTGTGTACCTAATACATACAACTTATTGCCGTCCATTAATCACGTGATGTTTTTATTTGCATTTTTAACCCCCCTTCCCCCTTGGTGATACATGGTGAGGTTTAAGGCTACCCCTCTCCCGTCCCCCCTATATCACGTGTATTTTTTTGTACCTGCAAAAAGTCATTTTTTTTTAAATACTGTTATAAGTATCATCTAATTTTATTATAAAAAAATTAAAAACTACTATAATAACGTTCAGAGGCAGACAGAAGGGTTGCACTTTTCGGTTTAGTAACGCGCGCTTGCTGAAAAAATAAATACACGTGATAAATTACTTTACCCCCCCTCCCCCTTGTGATATTTCGTGACTTTTTATGGACCCCTCCCCCCCCTTTCGAGCCTCACGTGATTAATGGACAGCCCCTAAGTGCTATGCATATATTTTAGATCAAACGAGGAATCGACTTCAGGCCTTCAGGCTAAGGGTGGTGGTAGAGAGAGAGGAAGAGGGCGAGGAAAAGGAAGAGGTAGAGGAAGAGGGAAGGGGAAATCTGTAGATCCGTGAGTTATTATCATTTATTTATCTTTGTACCTTCTGATCATCATTGCACGCAATACAACATATGTTACTTACGATTTGGACAACCTCACCGCTAGAGTGATCTCTTTTACACAACCTTTTGCTAGTATAATTCAAATACTGATTATTTTTGCAGCGATAATCTGCTGCAGATAATAAGAGCTGAGCGGCAAATTACGCAGAAGCGTATTGCAGGATTGCCGCCAGCTAAAAAAAAAGAATACCAGGAGCGGAAACGGGCGGCTGAATTACAGCGCGTTCTTCTACCCGACGCGCCTCCGCGGAAGAGACGAACGCAGTATGTATTTAAAATCTCACCTATATTATAAAACCTCGATGTTACTTATTAGTGAAAACTTTTAATTAGCCATCTTATTACTAAGCTTCGTGAATTACCCTGTATGTGCTAGCTGTAAGTTTCCCGAACAGAATAAAATATATTTCTTTTTGTTTATGAACAGAAACCCATCTCCAGAGCGGGAAGAATGTGATTTTATATCACAGCCATTGACGTCAGCATCGAGACTGCCATCTCCGCAGCCATCGACGTCAACATCGAGACTGCCATCTCCGCAGCCAGCGACGTCAACATCGAGACTGCCATCTCCGCAGCCATCGACGTCAACATCGAGACTGCTATCTCCGCAGTCATCGACGTCAACATCGAGACTGCCATCACCGCAGCCATCAACATCGGCGCCGAGGCTGTCATCACCACTCGAAGACAGACTTATTGTTGTTCCAGCGGAAGTGGAATGTAAATATTTCTATTTAATATTAAAACTGGGCTCCGTTATGCAAATAGTTTACAGACTGACTGACTATTTGTTTTCTGTGTATTTTAGATAAAGCGTATTTGCACCATTTCACTTCTTGGCTCACTCAATCATTGGTTGACTTGCAGCTTACATAATAGGTTAAATCAAGTCGATTGCTTAATCGTCATCCCTACCTAGATTTGACTCCATTTGTAGCACAGAATCATTCAGCTAACAGTCTAATAATAATAATGAAGTATGTATATGAAGGCCAAGTGTATTTAAATGTGTATATTGTTACAGTCATGGAGGGTCCACTGGACGAGAACCCCGAGTTGCTTGGCCAGTTGTATTTCGACGGAATAATAGGTACGCCTGATGCCGATACTGTGCCAAATTCGCCCAGTTCAATGGATTCCCTCGATCTAAGTCGACTATCCACGGCAAAAAACTTGGCGGATATGTGCCGTACGCCTAGAAAAAGGCAATATTATATATGTGACCACACAGATGAATCGGATGAATAATGTTTTTGTCCGTTCACAGCACCTAATGTACCTCCTATGGAAAAAGAAGTGGTAATCCCAGCTGCTTCAAACAATAAACGACGACGGTCAGTGATTGGTAAGCATAAACAATTATTTATTAGGAGTCCGTATTTTTATTATAGTTGCTTATTATTATTTATGTAAATTTTCCAGGTATCAACGATAACACGTTTCAAGACACAGTTTGTGACTGGTTAGACTCTGACAGTGACTTAGAAAATGACAACGAGCCTGACGACGAAGTATACCCTACAGCGACTACACGATGGATAGAAACAACGACTGACGACGACTTAACTCCCCACCAGCTCCAAATTTTACAAGCAGAAGACAGGGCAAATGATAGGGCAATACAAGATCTTTTACCTAATGACTGTTTTACATTTGACTGGACTAAGGACAAATCTACTTTTAAAGCCAAACGGGAGACTTTTACTGGAATTCCGGGTCCTACGTTTGACGTAACTGACACAACGCCAATAGACATATTCGAAAAGATGATCGACGTAGAGTTTATTGACTCACTCTGTGATGAAACAAACAGATACGCTAGACAGAAATTGGACTCCATAAAGGACAAAACGACGCCGACTTCACGATTTCACCGCTGGACACCAACTAACCGACAAGAAATGATTAGTTTCCTAGCTCTGATGCTTCTGCAGGGATTATATCCTTTACCTAATGAAGTAAAGAGTCGTACTTTTCTTTGAATGGCTTTGGTACCATGCCCTATTTTAATCAAATAATGACCTACAATAGATACCTTCTCCTCAAATCCCTGTTGCACTTTCTTGACAATAATACTGACTTACCGACAAAGACAAGACTTTTCAAAATACAGCCCATACTTGACTATTTTAATCGCAAATTTGCCAGCCTATATTACCCGCAGCAAGAAATAGCTATTGACGAGTCACTTTTGAAGTGGCACGGCCGATTGAGCTTTGCTCAGAAGATCAATACCAAAGCGGCTCAAGTTGGCGTCAAAAGTTACGAATTATGCGAATCATCGACGGGATATCTTTGGAAGTTTATGGTATATGCTGGCAAATCCAAGACGACAATCCAAAATGACAATAACGACAACGATGATGACAATAACATTGAACAGACTGAACAAGACGACAGGACGGAACAAACTTTGTCTGACTTTCAACCTACGAATGCAACAGCAAAAATAGTTTTCGACTTAGTACAGCCACTTTTACATAAAGGTCATACCCTTATAATGGACAATTTTTATAATTGTCCATTATTAGCGCGATGCTTAAAACTACGACAGACTGACAATTATGGGACGCAAAGACTAAACCGTGAATTTATTCCCGCTTCACTACGGACCATTTCAAAGACTGACTTACGACACGGAGAGTTAGTGGCTACTTACTGTTCCGATTTGTCGCTGATGGTGTGGCGAGACTCAAATTTAGTAAGTATGATCTCCACATATCATTCACTTCAAATCGGAACAAGCAATAAGTACAACCGAACGACATACAAGCCCAGTATTGTTCTGGACTATAACAAACATATGGGAGGCGTTGATCGAAAAGATCAATATTCCGCCCACGACATAGAAAGAGTCAGAAATCGTGTGTGGTATAAAAAATTATTCCGCCGTTTGTTTAACGTTGCAGTTTTTAATTGTTACGTCATATATCACACCAAACACCCAAAAATGTCACACCGGCAGTTCAGAACAATACTGGCCGAAGGATTACTGAAGACGTACAGACATATCGACTTGACGACGGAATCCAGACTCATCACAAGACCATGTGGCAGACAAACGACAATCATGACGATGACGACAATGACGACGACAACCACAACAACGAAGACGACAACAATAAGACGAAATACAAAATTTACACTGACGAACCGACCGATCATCGATGGGAACCACTTCCCCATGCGAACAACTGCCAAAAGAGGCCGCTGCTGGTGGTGTTCGAATAAACAAAAGGTCCTGACCCGAACAGTCTGGCAATGCATCGAGTGTGGGGTCTACCTGTGCATAATCGGCTGCTTCAGAGACTTTCACAAGCCTTGATTTTTTTTAATATTATTTAATACTAGCTGTGCCCGCGAACTTCGTACCGCCTAATTTTTTTTTTATTATGATAAATAGATGTTGGTCGATTTTAAGACCTACTCAATATGCTCACAAAATTTCATGAGAATCGGTCAAGCCGTTTCGGAGGAGTACGGGAACAAACATTGTGACACGAGAATTTTATGTATAAGATTATTTAACAAAGTTTTGTACCACAAACCTAAGATTTAAAAATATGCTATTAATTATTATTGCTTTTAATTTACCTATCTGTACCCTTATTCCACTGATATATGATATCACTTGAAATTCAATTAGCTAATAGGTTCCGATTTCATATATTTTTTGTTGTCACCGACTTCCGAAACTTTTTCCGTATGAGGTTAAAGTCGGTTAAAAAATAAAAAATATTTTTTAAACATGTTTTTAAAGAACATTAATTAAAGTGTTAATTTAATTCACTAATATAGAAAAGTAAAACTGCAAAATAAAATAAATGACAAACTAGGTAGGTAATCAAAAAAGCATCCCGTCTGCACAGCCCCGGGCGGCCATTTTGCTCATTCAAGGTCTCGCGCTTGCTCCGAAAATCGCGATAACCAGACCTCTTTTCTTTCATTTATTAAAAATGGTTATGATGCATCAAATACTAATATTTTGGTATTGTTTTCATGGAAATATAATCTAGTTTCTTTCACCGTATTTGTAACTGTTACAAATTGCCTGGAATTATTATAAATAAACAATAATTTCGGAATATGAGAGAAAAATATGTACTGTTTAAGATTCTCGAATTATTTTAAGTAATTTGGTCTTGGTTTAGAGCATATACTTTTAAATAAGCATATTGTGTATACATTAGGCTATGCTACGGTATTTTTAATTTTAATATCGCTTGTATATTTTTCTTTTGACAAACGTTTTTATCGGAAGAGGTACTGCGCAATTTATAGCGCAAAATTTGACACTCGCATCGGGACGTTTCGGCGCATTGACAGTTCGCGGCGTGGACGTTCAAGTGGCTATGGTAACGTTACGTCAGTTTTGTGTGGTAACATAGAGGCCTGACAAACAAAGTAACAAAACTGACTGTTAAGGAGAGTACATATATGCTGCTTTACCTACTTGGTCTAAGGGTGGTTATGATAACATAGTTCTACAAAAAAAAGTGTATTACTCAAATGGAGTATAGTTATGTATGGCTTGATGTGTAGTCGTGTATACGTGTATTACTTTTACTGAATTTTCTTCTGCAAGAGTTGACGCTGTCTGGTTTATTCATTGTAGATACTCGTCTAAATGCCGTTAAGCGCAGCGGAAAAAATGCGCAGATATAGGGAGCGCCTTAAAAATGATAATCCCGAAAAATATGAGGAGCAGAGAAAAAAATTTAGAGCGAATAAAATCCAAGAAGAAAAAAGTTTCGGAGATGGATAGCACAGAAAAAGCAGTGCAAAGGCAAAACTGGCGACGTTACCAAACCAAATGTAGAAAAAAAAACTATATGATCAAAAAGAAAAAGAAGAAGAAAAAATGGAAAGACATCAATTACAATCTAATGATTCAGAAAAAATAATAATAAACTTAATATCAAATATAAAATACTACAAAATAAATTCAGAAGACATTTGAATTATTTGCAAAAAGTAAATAAACTAAAAGAGAAATATAAAAAGATATACCAAAGAATTAAAGCGGAGTCAACAAAAAAAATAAACATGATGGAAGACACATTAAACAAGATGAAAGCGCGTGAAGAAGTTTTAGAGCATACATTAAAGAATACATACAGAAATTGTAAAAAACATTATGGCAAACGCTTATTTAAACAATAAATCCATAACTCTAGTAACAAGGCATACGTTTCAAAATTAATAGGACTGAAAAACGGATATGTTAAAGGAAAAAAGAAGACAATGGGTATAAAAGTAATTCAAGAAATACGATCTTTTTACATGAGAGATGATGTAAGCCGTAATACAGCAGGCAAAAAACAAACAAAAACTAAACAAAAGGACAAAAAACAAATCAGATATTTACTCGATAGTTTGGTTAATCTATATAAAAAGTATAAAAAGGAAGGTGGTCGTAATAGTTTTACTACATTTTATAAACAAAAACCATTTTTTGTTTTATCTCCACATATACACGCTAGAGAAACATGTGCGTGTATTAAACATAGTAATTTTAATTTTCTGTTTGTTGCACTAAAACAACGTGGTATTTTGAAACATAACAAGCATTCAGAACTTTTGAACCAATTGGTTTGTAATACGGGGAATTATTCGTGCATATATAGTGACTGTAAATCATGTGCAGGACGAGAAATAGAAATCACAAGCTCGTATCAAACCGAGAAAAACAAATTGGCGACTTGGTATCAGTGGGAAAGAAAAGACCATACTTACTTTAAATCAACTAATAATTTATTAAGACAACTTATTAAGACGAAAAAAACTGTAAAATCCACTAAAACAGGCACAATTGAAGAATTATTGAAAACGTTTGAAAGCTCAATAAAATTATACAAAAAACATCACTATTACATGCTTAAACAATTGAAAGAATACCAAAATGCCGTGGCCACACTAAAAGAGAATGAAGCTCTTATTGTCTGCGACTTTTCTGAAAATTATGAAGCAAAACTATCTGAAGAAATTCAGTCCATGCATTTTGGCGCTTCGAAGTCCCAAATAACCCTGCATACTGGCATGATATATTGGAAAAATATGTCCCAATCCTTTTGTACCATATCCGACAGCAATAATCACCAGCCTCCAGCCATATGGGCACATTTAACCCCAATTCTCGACGTTATAAAAGACTCTTCTGATGTCAATGTGATTCATTTTTTTTCGACGGACCTACGTCGCAATATAGACAAAAAAATAATTTCTATTTACTCACACAATTCACAAAACAATATAATTTGCAGACATCTACGTGGTCATTTTTTGAAAGTGGCCACGGTAAAAGCGTAGCTGATGGTATTGGCGGTTGTACTAAGAGGATTTTGGACAAAAAAATATGCTACGGATTTGATGTAAAAAATGCCGTTGATGCATATACTATATTACAATCCACTGTCAAAAACGTTAAAGTATTTTTGAAGAAGGAAATATTACCAAAGTCGCGGAGATACTTCCGAATGGTTTGATTCCCTTGAAGGGTACTATGAATTTACACCAGGTCATAACCACAACTGAGACCAACACTATTAAATACAGAGATGTGAGCTGTTTCTGTGAACCTTTACGAGGAGAATGCAAATGCTTTTCTCCCCAAAACCACACTATTCTACTTCAGCCAAATTATCACGATGACAAAGAAAATATTGCGATTCCGTCAACTTCAAAAATTAATACTAGACTATTCAAGCGTAATTCTGATAAACTGCCCTTAACAATAGCAGCAACAGATAATCAGGACACAGCTCAACTTCGTGATTTCATCGATATGTACAGTGCAGAAGGTGACTGCATTAGTATTAGTAATTACTGTTCCCAAAATGAAAGAGAATCCGATTTGATGAATATTGAATTTCTGCCCCTGATCTCATTGCCTGATAAAGAACTAAATAGCGATCAAGAAGATAAATTAAATATTACCAAAGATGGTGTAAAATGTATCTCCACTGAGACTTTTCTAGAGTGCCACGAATGTTCGTGTTCGATCCTTGGCAAAATTATAAGATGCTTGGCTTGTAAAAATTTGTCAAGGGTCCTACTTACTTTGACTACATTTGTGACGCTTGCTTTGCAGATGAAGGTATTAACTCGAATATTTATTTTTATACACAGTTCAGTCTATGCAAATATTTAAAGTCAATTTTATATATTTTTCTTTTATTTTCAGATTAACTAGTGCTAATCCTGTTATAATTGCATTAGCAACTAGAAGATTATACGATATGGGAATCAAGATTGATATTGATAAAGTTTTGACTCAAAACGATTTTATATTATTTTATGATAACAGACTTCAATGGCCATGGAAGGAGACCCATTTTATTTTATCTAAATATTGCTATGGATGCAAGAAAACAGTGGCTATGACAAATTCAAGATTAATACACTTCTACCTATGACTAGACAAGATCTCAAGTTTTTGTTAAAATCACCATATTTCTGGTGTACTTATTGCGATTTTAGTGTCTACGATCATTACCCTACTGATGAATGTCAGTATTGTCTAAATTGATTTTTTTTTAACAACCACAAATTCATGACAAGCCGATTTTGCTCAGCACACCGGGGGTTCTTGGCTAAAAGACAAGGCCATGGTGTCTGGGCACAATTTGACTTCTCATTTATTTGTGACTGTGGTGGCTAAAAGGTCAAAATGTTTTCTATGATCAAACGAGTTTTACTATATAATTTTTAAGTTACCGTAAAACGGGGTGGCTTTGAGAATCGGGGCGACTTTGATGATTACTCAAAATTTATGGATTTTTCTAATTATCTGCTTGAAATGGAACGTGACACGTTTTTTCTCTTTTGTGTTGGCAAAACTGACAATTCGGCCATATTTCCTCAAAGCGTCAGCACGTGTAGATATCGCGAACCAACAAAAATTAATAAATACAACTTTAGTGTTTTAACTATTAATTTTTTTTGTGAAAAAACTTTAAATGTGCAACCGTAAGTATTAACATTCTGTTTTCCGTAAATGGTTTATGTGATTAGTCGTTTCTTTGTGTACACAAGTGTTTTTTGTCCATCCAAATACAGCGGCCATTTTGATTTCTATGACTGCTTTTGCAAACAGGGGCCACTTTGATAGCATGCATGAGGCGACGATAGATATCAATTTCGCCCCACTGTGTAATGGATATCTACTATTAGAGCAGTATACCGCTTATAATTATTTTTTTTGTTTCCTTTATAGGGTCATCATGGTTCGCACTTACAAGAAAACACCAGGGACGCGTAATTATAAAAATTATACTGAAGAAACTTTGGAAGAGGCACTAGAGCAAATTACAAACGATGAGCTCACGATCAATGCAGCCTCTATACAGTACCATATCCCGTTCGGGACATTGTACAAGTTTAAAGGTCTGCATGGAAAAACACCCGGTGGACAGCCGGTATTTAGCCATACAGAAGAAACTTCTATTTTACGTGCCGCTGCCACGTGTGCTGATTGGGGGTTTCCCTTGACATTGTTAGATCTCCGTTTTTTTGCGAAATCTTATTTGGACAAACAAGGAAAGGTAGTGGAACGCTTCACGAATAATTTACCTGGTGTCGAGTGGGCTATTAGTCTTTTAAAGCGTCACAAAAACGTTTATGGCCAAAGGGTATCGACTAACATTAAAAGATCAAGGGCATCGGTAGGGCGAGAGTCAATAAACAGATATTTCGATCATCTTGAATCTGAATTGAAAGATGTTCCTCCAAGCAATATTTTCAACTATGATGAAACGAACATGGCTGATGACCCTGGGAAGAAAAAATGCATATATAGAAGAGGTGTCAAGTACCCAGAAAAAGTAATGAATTTTTCGAAAAGTAGCACGACGGTTATGATGTGTGGTTCAGCAGATGGAACACTTTTGCCACCTTATGTCATTTACAAAAGTACTCATTTATACGACACGTGGAAGGAGAGAGGTATTGTGGGTAGTCCTTGCTGCGAAGAATCATGTTGCAGCCGAGGGTCCCGGTACAACAGAACCACATCAGGTTGGATTGATGCTCCAACATTTAGAGACTGGTTAATGACGTGTTTTTTGCCTCACGCTAAGAGACTCGAGGGACGGACAGTATTAATTGGCGACAATCTCTCATCACACTTTGATGACGATGTCATTGCCACATGTGAAGCTAACAATATCAGCTTCATTTGTTTGGTGCCAAATTCCACTCATTTATGCCAGCCTCTTGATGTTGGGTTATTTAGGCCTATGAAGGCTACTTGGAGGCAAACACTCGAAAATTGGAAAAAATCCCATCTGCGATCTACAACTGTGCCTAAAGAGTCTTTTCCATCCTTACTTAGGCAAGCAATATTAGATATGGACAAAAAACCACCAAAGAAAGACAACTCTTCTGAAACATCGGCCGTAAAACGAGATTTGATTTCGAGTTTCAGAGCTACGGGCATTTATCCTTTAGACCGTGAAAGAGTTCTGAAAAAACTGCCTGAGAATTCTCCATCGCCTGAAGTAGATACTGTCATTCGCGATTCTTTGACGGAGTTTTTGAGAGAACAGCGTTATGGTAACAGTCAGAGCCATCTAGGAAGAAAAAAAGACTTAACGTAGAACCTGGAAAAAGCGTTTTAACTCTTGATGCCCCGTCATGTTCTGGTAAAAATCAAGATAATGATGTACCCGATGAACCCGGAGAGCCTTCCTCTTACACCCAAACGAGAGAATCTATGCCTGTTTCACCAATTGCTACGGTCTCAGTAAGCCCAAGAAATACAAGTGATGCTGCGCCTCGAGATGATGCGAACGCTGATGATGACCAGACTGATTTCGAGTCAGAAACAGAGCAGAATGATTGTCGTCCTAAGGGCCCTGAAATAGGACAATTCGTTCTTGCGAAATTAACACTAAAAAGGGAAAGAAAACTTATAATTACGTGTGTTCGATTGAAGATGTCAATGAAAATAAGTTAGTTGTGCAAGGCTATAAATCACAGAACAAGTCGAAACTAATTTTTCGAGAGTTACCTGCTGACATATCAATTATTGAAGAAAGTGACGTGAAGGATATTTCTGAAACCTTGAATTGAGAATTATCAATTTGATTTTTTTTCTTGTTTTACGTTCTCTACAGGGGTGACTTCCAATATCAATATAAAAATCAAGTGGCATCAAAGTCACCCCATTTGTAATATAACTTTGATAACGCATATTATTATTTTTTACCCTGAAACCGGTCGTATTTTTTAGTATTTCTTAAAAATTACTAATTTATTTATTTAGTCCATCATACTGTATTTTTCTCGTTTCGATAGAGTTAAAGATTAAACAATAGCATCCATTTTAAATTTAAAACTAATCAATTTCACCCCATTTTACGGTATGTATGCAACTGTATGCATATGTATGAAAATCTATACAAATACCATCATTAAAAGATTTTAAAAGTAGCAAGAAGGAAACAGGATATTCAGAGGAATGGGTAGGCAATGTAAATGGCACAGATTACAGATATCGTCACAGTAATGTGGTATGACAATAAACCAGTCGTGTTGTCTTCATCTTTTGTTGGAAAAGAGCCTACTCAAAAAGTAAGGAGGTTTTGTAAAAAACAAAAGAAATATATAGATATCGACTGCCCTCAAATTGTACGCAACTACAATCAGCACATGGGTGGAGTCGACTTGCTCGACTCATTCCTGGGAAAGTACAAAATAAAGATGAGGACAAAGAAGTGGTATTTGAGACTGTTTTACTATTGGTATTAGAGAAGTAAGCAAAATATGATATTATTGTATTATGTAATATACCATAGATATCATATGTAGAAAAAAAAATAGTATAAGAATAGAATATAAGAGTAGTATGTAAAGTAAAACTAGAAATTAAGAAAAAGTTTATATAAATGTATAATATAGATTATAAGAGAAAGCACAGATTAAATAAACCAATTCTCCCACCCTTATAATTTCCCCGTGTACTGCATGTTAGATATAAGAAATAATAGAAATAAAAATAAAATTAGCTAGTTAGCCTTGAAGGATAGAATAGAAGGCCTATCCCGGCCTAGAAGGAAAGAATGGTGATGGATATAAGAAAGAAATTGAATGATTTTCTAAAGTCATTAGCCCCTTCGCTAGTGATACCGCATATGCAAAGACGTGTCATTTGCAGTCAATTACCAAGGGAGTTACGGCTAGTGATAGAGCGAGTTCTGGGGGATGATATGATCGAAGAAGGTAGCCAAAGTCATGAGCCAAGTCAGGGCAAACGAAGGGCATGCAGGGTTTGTCCACCCTTTTATGATTCTCTATTGATTAGATTTAAAGTAAAAATTGATAAATTTCAGATGTTATTTATGTTTAGTCTATTAACCCTTTAACCGCCAAGGTCGGATTAATCCGACAAACATAATCGTGTCCATTTCGCCAGCGTCGTATATTCACGACCAAATACACCATCTCGTTTAATCTTTATTTTTTATTTAATTAATCTGTATTCTAAGAAAAATATGTTTGTATTAGGTAAAAAGTTAATTAAATAATAATTTATAATGTAATACACTTTATTCTTTTTAATTAGAAGCCCTAAAAACAATGTCAACAGTTCGATAAATTACTCTTATTATTTCTCGAAATTTGCATTAAGTTTAGTAATACAAATAAAATAGTCCCAAACAAAACAAATGCAGCAATTGTGAATAAAACGTATCTCTACAAATATTTGTGTTTTTCATTTAATTCCTTTAAAATTGAGTAATAGGTATTGGTTAACTTTGTATGACCCTGGGGCTTGATTTTTTTTGTGAAATGTAAGCAACTACCATAGATGCCAAAACCTGTATAGGTATGTATATCGTAATTTGTACTTTGGTGTTAACATGAACAGGTGTTACAGGTGTTAACATGAACAGGTGTTACAGGTGTTAACATGAACAGGTGTTACAGGTGTTAACATGAACACATATCATTGTTACGAAATATCGATTTCCAAAAAGTGCACAGGGCACATCCCTTTTTTTTTGTAGGTATTTATTTAGACTTTACTGTGCCTGGCGTCAGGGGCCGGATAACTGATACGAAGGCCGGCGGTTAAAGGGTTAAAAAGCTAAAATTAAGATCTCAAGTCAAAAGGCTGAAAAGTACTAGATAGTAATAATTACCGTTATTTCTATAATTTTATAATAAAAGCTGATTGAATTTACCATTATGTCTTTTATTACTGTTGTTATCCGTGGTTAAATTAATAATCTTGTGTCATTTTTCTCTATGACATCCGTCATCGCCTCCTTCCTTCCTCTTGTTGTATGTGCTTATAAAAGAACTTATGGTGCTAATATTATATTAATAAATGTGGTTAAAACTTATATGTGGCCTAATTTTAATTCTCATACTCTCTCCATTCGAACATGGTAGCAGAGCGTGGTTGATTGATTATAAAAGAAGAACTGTGAAGTGTGACTATATACGTGATACGATACAGCGTCGGCCATGTGCGACGCGTAATAAAATTTGTCAAGCCAAGGATACTACATACATATTCTATTATAACAACAATTACATAGGTACCAATGGTTAAATATCAACACAATTTTAAAACATACAACATATTACATTTTATGCCTAAAATTAACTTTGAAAGTAGTAGTCTGTGAGACATGTCTCTTATAATGTGATAAATTCTTCACGTCACTGGTTAAATGTTAAGCCCATTGGGCATATTCAACTGTCACTTGACGGAGCGCTAAATTCATTATCTCTAGTATTATTTTATTCTAAGTAGATGCTTGAGCCAGTTTACTTTCAGCTATTTTATTTATAGTAGGCATTTGAACCATTTTACTTTTCTCAAAAAATAGCTAAATTTGATGCATTTTGGGCAAACCAACTAAATTTTCTGAAATAATAAACAATTTTCAACAGTAATAACTTAAAGAACAGCCTTACTTAATTAGGGATACTGTATTAAATAAATAAAAGTCTGTCAAATAGTTGTTTTTTATGATTTTTTTCCAAAAAAGCTTCTCCATCCTAACTGCAAGTTTTACAAAATGTCACTTAGATCAATAAATTAGCCTTTCAATTTATTGTAGATATTGTTCTTAGCATTAAAATTCATTAATCCTTTGTATTTGAAAAAATACAAATTGTTGTGTGTACTAAATAAGACACAGAAGACATAAATAACTTTGATGCTATTACAATAAAAAATCAATCATGCTAAAAGTAAGCTTATCTTCAGCTTCAGGTGTCACACTGCAGTCCCATGTGTACAATTAAAAACACAAATTGGCACAGGCTGTCACTACTTTAGTACACCACTGACGCCCGGCTGCAGATGTGCTGTTGTTCTATGAAGGTTTTTATACCAAATAGTAGACAGCAGACACTAGAAGTGTCACTGATGTGTTGATATCCAAGGAGATAATAATGGACACACTTCTTGAAGGACCCCAAATGACAATGTTGTAGGACAACCACAGTTGGTAAATCATTTCACAGATACGTAGTCCTGCCATGTATCTTACATGTTATCTCACTGAACCAGTGTGCGTGCAGCATTAGCCACGCAAAGCGTTAGGAAGCAACTTCTTCCATGTAACTTTTGATGGAACATTGGATGTTGTAAATGTAGAAATAGGTAGAGGATTACATACCTTAAGAAGTAGTAGTAATAGACACTGATTTATATTATTTTCTTTCCCTTCACTTTTCTGTATGATTCTGGATCCTCAATATCTTCTAAACTGCTTTTTGAACCTTTCATAATGGTAGTCATCAGTAGCTCGTTCCCCCTTAGCTTTCTTAACTATTTTATCCACACCTTCATCGACACTCTCTTCAGTCTTGGCCACTTCTTGCTTTTCTACCTTCCGCTTTTTACTATTTGTGCTATCTAAATTGAATCTGTTGTGCTGGACAAAGTTCACTGCCATATTAGTCGGTACAAACTGTGAGGGCCCATCTTTCTTATTATGCCTCTCCCAGAGCAATTTCATTTTAGCTTCTTCTGTGGCTTCAATATTTTTGATTTTCGCATCAATGCCCAGATCGACTTCCGGGATACCGCTCAACATTTGGTTTGAAAGCATTTCCTCAGATCTGTGTGCCGTGGTGGATCTTAAATGTTCTGGGAGGGATAATAGTGCGGCTTCTTCTGGTGCTAGATATTTTAGAGTCTCATTTTCATCCATGTCCTTTTTGTCTTGTTTGTGTCCTTCTGCAAAAAAATATTACACTTGTTTGCACTTCTTAATAAAAAAATCAGTGATTTTACAGCACTTGAGCTATGCTACTATTATAGATGTACATGTTTTACTATAAAACGAATCGTGAATGTAAACTTACATTTTAGTTATCTTTCAAACAGATTTTACTCAAAGTATTATTTATTGGGTTTTACTCACAGTATTATTGATCAGTGATGCCGACATGTTTCGGTCGTGACTCAGGACCTTCTTTAGGAGCTCCTGCCCGTTGTGGTGGCATCGCGCCTTGTGCGGCCACTTGCGTGTCGTCATCATCGGCAAGCGCACACAGTATCGGTGAGGCATATACTATACTCACGTGTCACTCTCCAGGGTGTCCATTACACGACAATGCGATGTAGTAGGTAATAAGAATTGGTCTCCAGTATGGAGGAACAGTCCAACCACTATAATACCGTGAGTAAAACCAGTTTGATAGATAACTAAGATGTAAATGTTTATGAGAATGGATGAATGTTTGTTATTCATTGATGGAGAAACTGCTAAACGTACTTGGACAACATTCATACAGTGCATGGGGTGCAGCTGGGCGCCGGTTGTCAGGGGCCGCCACGAGCCGCTGGCGTCATCATAGGGCCTCGGCTTTGACCAAACATTTAGGTACAAGAGGGTGCTAGGGCATTAATTGCACCCGGGCGCTTCATGGACTAGATGCCTCTGTTCAGTATAAAGGTAGTTTGTGATCTGGGTTAACTTAAAGGATACATTTTATCTCTCTCTCTGGACAACATTTAGGCCTACTGTGATATAATAATGATCTCATTAAGTCGTAATGTAAACCTACCCAATGTAGGTTTGGGCAGATAATTACTATATTTGGTCAACTGATACAAAAATTGTAAAGATCTCACTAACCTTTCCGTTTAGCTAGCTGCTCTTCGATGTACTTCATCATTTCTTCATCTTCATCTCGTTTATTAGTTTCCGCAGAAAACTGAGTACCAATTCCTGTATCGTACGCGTCATCAATTTGTTTGACTTTACCGCTTTTTAACGCTTGCATGTTCACCATTCCCCCCGACTTTGCTTTAAATGGGTCCTTACAAGTTATATCTTCTTCAATAGTGGTTTTCACACCTGTCGCTAATGCAATCACGCTCACCCCATTAGGTCTTTCTCGAAGTTTTTGGATTTCTTTTGCTTCTTCCAACTTTGCCAAAATTTGCTCTTCATCCTCCGATTCCTCATCTTCATCTTTTATCCTCTGTCGAAGATTCTTTTTATTTATTGGTTTAAATTTTATTTCTTCAACGCCAACAGAACGCTCAGCAGCAGTCAACGAGTCGGACGAATCTTCCATTTTGTTTTTTTTTTCCATCATGTCAACTAATGTCAAGTGTCAACTGTATAACGAGTTTACGTAAATTCTTTCAATTATTCATCCTCCATAATCATCATAAACCATTGATATTATTATTATTTTTTGAGCGCTCCCCACACCTTGCCTACCTTACTTCCTTAAAAATGAGGTCGTACTCTACACGTTATGCTGACTTTTGCAACTTATAATATCTTACTTTCTTAAATCACATTCATAGATTAGGTATTATTCATAGTATTATTTACTACCACAAAAATAAAATCATACAGAATATTAACATAATCTCATTTTTTACGCATATTCCCCCAGATGCAGCAAAACCGCATCATTACTACCTATTCGTTTAAATGTTCGTTAGGTAGGTTAGTAGGTTTCGGATATCCACCGTTTTCTTGTCTCGCTGAGCTGTATTGTATATTGTTCGATTTTTATCATAATATATTTGAGATAATTCACGTTTTTTAAGCTTGTCTACTGTTGTGTTTTACTCTGAGCAGTCTATGTCCTTAGGTGTATCCTCCATGGACAGGACAAACATTAAGTAAGTCGTTATGGCCATAGATGGCGATAGGCCATATTATGACAAAATTTGTCGCTGTTACTGTCAAATGTCAACTGTCATTTGTCTGACATTTATTATTATCATGGATGGTGATAAGGAAATGATAAACTGTACCGTCTTATAAATAAATTTATAATCAACGAAGGAGAAAGAAAAACAACCAACTCAATGCAAAGAAACACTTGCTGCAGTATCTTGTGTACAAAAAGGTCAAATTCCAATTATTTCCGAGTATCATGATAAAAAGCGAACTTTGTTGACTATAACCCAAGTCTTACAATCCGCCTAAGATAGTGCACGTATGTGTTGTGCATTTTTTGAATCACGAGTATGGCAAATGTTTTAATATTGCAATCTCCACCGCCAAAATTAGAAGATGTACAAAAAAAGATATTTAGTAAGGGCGCTATAGACTTTCTTAGCAAACTTCATCGCCGGTTCGATTCTGAGATTGATTCGCTTTATAAGAACCGGCTAGCCCGAAATGTTGAATTGCAGTTCAAGAGCCTCAGCTTCAAAAAGTCGCCAGAACGGGACGATAAGACTTGGAAAATTGGTCCCCTACCAATAAGACTTCAGTATGTATATCATTGGTAAGATATAGGTATGCTTTTGGTTTTAAGTGTGCTTAAAATGAACAGTTCCTGCTTATTTCTAACGTTATATATTTTTTATTACCTTGTGAGTAAATTATTTTTTTAAATATTTTCCTTTAACATACCTACTATAATTTTTTTAAAGAATTTAATACTATGCATATTTTTTGATTCTAACACTAAACATTTAATTTTATTTTTTATTTCACTGTTATGTTGTTGTGTCTTCATTACATGTCAAGGCCAAAAACAACTGAAAATGGTATGAACACTTGGCAAAATTTAGATTAAATCTGCAACAGAAAATCTATTGTACCTATAGTGTAAATATCATCAATCTATAAACATCTTTACAGATTCATATCTTTTAAAAGCACAATTAAAAGGGGAAGTAAGTTTTATGAACCAATGTATTAGTATTCGCTTTTCAGGACTGAACTACTTTGGAGAAATTTTTTAAGTCAGCAATGTTGATTCCAGAAATCGCCACTTGGATTTGGGAGATGTATCAGCGTCAAATGCTGCTCATTTTGTAGCAGCACTAAATTCTGATGTTCAGGGTATTCAGGTGGACTTTGATGATGGCCACTGCCCTACCTGGAGAAACCAGCTCCTTGCCCATCATAACGTGTACTTGGTGGTAAACGGCAAACTAAATGGTGCCCCAATGAGCATCATGACCTGTCCAGTTCTGATGTTGAGGCCTCGGGCATGGAATATGATAGACCATGATATATTGGTAAGGATTGTTATGTTTTATCAGTGTGTTTGATGGCACGATTTGAAACCTGCATAAAATGTACTTATCTTATGCAAAGGTCAAATATATCATTTGACTTCCATATTAAGTCTATTATAATAATTTGTGTAATGCCTTATCATGCACAAAAATATTCATGCAACTTGAACCTAATTCAATTATCAAAACAAATCAGTTGCCTTACAAATTCTTTAAGACTATTTTATAACTTTAATTAAACATCAAAACTTTTCAACAGATTGATGGAAAGGAAGCAATTGGCCCATTAGTTGATTTTGGTCTACTCATGTACCACAATGGAAAAAAGTTATATGAAGCCAACAGTGGACCATACTTCTATTTATCAAAATTAGAAGGTGCATCTGAGGCCAGATTGTGGAATGACATCTTTATTTGGACTCAAGATGAACTGGGCATCCCCCAAGGGAGCATAAGAGCCTGTGTACTCATTGAAAATATAGTATCAACATTTGAATTGGAAGAGATATTGTTTGCATTGAAGGACCACTCATTAGGACTTAATTGTGGAATATGGGACTACTGTGCATCTATTATAGCGAAATTTGGTAAGGGTTAATAATAAGTTATTATTGAATTAAACCCAGCTATCAATTTGTTTAAGCGCTGTATCATCTGGCGCTTAAACAAATTATGTTAGTATAGCTACATTGTTATTGTGGTGTGATGCAATGGCCAATGAAGCTGAGTAACCTCAATTTAAAATTTCAACTAGTAATTCATAAAATATGTTCTCAAAGGCAGGTAAAGTTCACCAACCCGCACAAGGCCAGTGTGGTATTCTTAGTGTGAGAGGAGTTGCAACCCTTCAGTAGGTCATTAATAGGTTACAGACAATTCACCTATAGCATAATGACGGGTGTCTGTGCGTCTGCTGAATTAATAATGCATTATGATGATTAGAAGAATAGAATAGAATAGGATGATTAGAAGCAGAAAACTAGTTTAAGTTATCTATTTATATGGCTAAATGTTTATGTTGCAAATAAATATTTATTAATTTGACCCAGGTAACCGCAAGGAGTTTCTGCTGCCGGACAGGAACAAATACGTGAATATGGACCGGCGTTTCTTAAACGCTTACATGAAGCTGGTGGTCAGTGCGTGTCACGCGCGGGGAGCTCCAGCCACGGGTGGCATGGCGGCCGCTACGTTACAACCAGGATCAGACGCCATTGATTCTGGGTGAGTCATTACAATATAAAACCACACACAAACGCTCTTGTCGTCAAAGATATGCTATAAATTGCCCTTAAGCTATTCTCAAGACAGTTCTAAGACTGTCATAGAAACCATAGCAACATTCTTAAACATTCTTACATGAAGCTGGTGGTCAGTACGTGTCACGCGCGGGGAGTGTCAGACAAAGGTGGCACGGTGGCCGCTATGTTACAATCTGTGTCAGACGCTATTGATTCTGGGTAAGCCACACATCTATCGACGTAGAAAACTTCGATAGCGTGATTCAGGACAACCATGGCGCCATCTCTTGGTGATGGTGGAAGTCGCCATAAAATTAAATAAAGATATCAAAGAGCTATCATGCTTGTAACTTAATTTTATTAATTATGTGATTAAATCTTTTAATTTTCTTTTACAGATCAAAAGCAATAGTCAACAAAGTACTGGAAGCGAAATTGAAGGAGATAGAAATTGGTGTTGACGGTTTCATGGTGTATGATTCACGCTTGGTGCCGTACGTTAATGAGGTAAGAGTTTTTAAATTATCAATCTCAAAAAACAATTTTAACCTGAGCAGTGGTAGTAATTAAGTACAGAAAATGGGCAAAAACACTTTTCACATGACACTATTAGGAACATGTCACTTTACTTTTGATACATTATTTGAGGCAAAAATAAAAAAAAAATAAAAAAATCAAATATCATTTATTTGCACGAATATGGGGTAGTTATTGGTTTTACAGGGCATTTTGATTAATCCATATTCACCTTTTCAGGTATGCAAATTAAAAAATAAAACTAATGTTAATAATACAAATTAACTTAGGTGTAAAATATTAAAACTTATTACTGATACACAATTTGTTTGACATATTTTGCACAATTTATTTGTCAATTTAGCCAAGTATATTAATTATTTTCATTTGCAAGCAGCTAGTGGCCACCTGTGCCAAATGTTGACTCGTTTAAGGACTATCTATCAATAACAACCTGGTATAATGTGCTGGTAAATGGCTGGTAAACAACTGGTATAACGTAAATGGATTACGTGCCTTCCGAAGCAGAAAATGCTCAATTTTTTCATCACTATACATATAATAGAAGTCACCTATTGAAATAACAACTACAAGGAATGCTTGTGATTGGGTCATAAGTATTTTAGCAAAAAGATGACACATGCTGTAGGTTTAGGTGCTAAATCTTCATCGTAAAACTGTAAGGAGTTATAGTCAATAAAACAAGAGATGTTATCATACTCATGTTTCACTTCAGAACTATCTGTTGTGTTCTTCTAGGAAGTCCAAAGAAAAAATGGATTTGCATAATTTATTCCATTAAATACACTGACCTAAACTATTGTGCTCTAATTGTGCAAAAATTCGATACAAAAACTTAATTGATTCCTTGAATTGAACCTTGATATTCAGGCAATGTTGCGTAGGCATTGTTTGTTTTCCTACGTCATGGAAAATTTAGGTGCCTACTAAGGACATAAGTTGAAACATTCTCCAATAGGCATTGTGTAGGTGGCAGAGCCATAGCAGCTCCACGAAGCAGGAACCTTTCTTTTAAAAACAACAATGAGACATGTCTTATGTTTCAGTAGACTGTGCGCGCGGCTTCGCCCGCGTCGATTTTAGAACTTGCGGTTGTCAGTAACCCATTATTGACCCACTACAGGGTCGGGTCTCCTCTCACAATGAGAAGGATGTAGGCCTTAGTCCACCACGCTGGCCTGGTGCGGGTTGGTGGACTTCACATGCCTTTGAGAACTTTTTTTTCTGAACTCTCAGGCATGTAGGTTTCCTCTCGATGTTCTCCTTCACCGTAACAGCAGGTGATATTTAATTTTATAAAGCGCACATAACTTTTTTACAAATTCATTGGTGCTTGCCACTGGGATTCGAACCCTCTAATATAAGGCGGAATTCTAAGCTATTGGGCTATCAGCGCTTTCTGTTTAATAAAAATTTTAGTCATATATATTTATTTACATTTTCAGCTGTGGAAGAAAACTGGCACCTCAGCTAACCAGATACAAAGGATAATAGACGTTAAAGTAACAGCGGAAGATCTACTATCGATTCCCAGCGGCGGGGTGACGCTCGCAGGTCTCAGGCACAACGTGGCTGTGTTTATACAGTTCGTGTACAATTGGCTGGCGGGCAACGGGCATTTCTTCTACAGCGGCAACGTGGAGGACTCGGCCACTGCAGAGATCTCGCGGGCTCAGATATGGCAATGGATTAGATTTGCTGTGAGAAATATGGCTGTACATTTTTTTAACTGGCTTCAGAGATCATGGAGAGTTGCCAAGCACCCGATGTTAGAAACCGCTGAGAGGCCTTAAACGTGGATAATATTTGTGGTTACTGCAGATTAAATTCAGCACTCTCATGAACTTTCCATTTTATCCATTTATTGTCCATCCAAAAAAAATTGTTACATCTATACAATTTTCTTTTTATTTCTAGACTACTACACCTATACAATTTTCTTTTTATTTCTACCTACTTACCTACCAAAAATTCATTCAAAAACGTTGAGCGCTTTTTGCATGAAAGTTATAACACCTTTATAGATAACATCTTTAATGTTTGAAGTATAATCATAACGATTAATTCTCAAGTGATAATTGTTTTAACCCCTTTATATTTTATCCTTCCAGCCCGTTCTAGAAGACGAGCCGACGAAACACGTGACAGCAAAGTTAGTAGAGAAAACCGCGTCTAACTTTATGGCGCATGCACACAAAAACCTCTGTCGGTCGAATGCAGAGAGGAAACGTCTTACCGCAGCGAAATACATGAGCATGGAGATATTCCTCGCAAGGAATCCTCCGGAGTTCATCACCAGTTACCTGAATGATAACCACAAGTTCAGAACGTTGCATAATAAGGCGCTGTTGAGTAACCTATAATGAAGAGTCGACTATACTGTTTGGATTTGGCCTTTTGTTTAAGAGATTGGGTATAATATATCGTATAAGCATACGAATTATACATGCTTGATATGTAAACACTAGGGTATACATATTTGTCTTGAACTTTTTTAAGTAATATTATGGAATATAGTTTATCATTTAAATAAAAAAATATTAGCTTTAATGTGAAACTTTACCAAATTAGTGGGTAACAGATTTAAAAGATATATTTTATGAATGAATATTTCTATTTTACTTATATTTAATGTTATATGGCTATAAGACAAATAAAACCAGATATGTATATTTTTGTTGGGAATTTTATTAACATTTTTATTTTATCTCAAAAATATTTTCATTTTAATATCCTTATAATTATTCGTGAACACAGCATAAGCTAGGTGTATTGTTGAGGAGAGTTATAATAAAATATTGAATAACAGTTTTTGGAAAACAAGCGATAAAATTACAACATGAAACGTGAAAAACATTGACCTTTCTATTTACTATATTTTATTTTTATTAAAAAAAAGAAATTAAATATTGTTGAATTCTATCTTTCTATTCTATCTTTTCATTTTTATTTGACCCAAGAATAATTTATTATAATTGGAAATTTAGTTGAGTAGCGAAGAGTAATTCAAACGAATAATATTACAAAGAATTCAAAATTGTTACAAAATATCAAGTATCATCACGATTTATTTGTTTCCACAACACATTATTAAAATATATTATAATATTGATGATGTCTTTTCTAAATTTCACAAAATTGTGTGCTGATGTTTCAATAGTTAACCTTATTTGTCGGCATTCAAGGTTCAAATTCACTCAATAAATAACACTCAAACCCAGTTTATAGAATTTAAAAGAATTTTCATGTTAACTAACATATTTATTAAATCAATCATTTCTTTACGGCATAACATGGGTTATACAGATCCAATAAAATATATTTAAAATACAATAATAAACATTATCAATAAATTACACAATAGATCAATACATTATAATTAGTGGTCTTTCCTAGCATACTAATCATTACAGCGAGTTAAAGTGTTATAATTCTTCGAGAGTACATATATAATTTGCATAAAAGGTAACATGTGACATAAAAAAGGCAAATGTAGTAAAGATAAGACTTATGAAATGTCACGTAAAGGCAAAATGTCCTGTCGCAAGCACTGAAACTGAACTGAATTTAAGACAATACCTCGTTACTAGGCGTGGGTAGCTCAGCCATAATGCCTGAGCTGCAGACAGTTTGAAAGTGAGAAAGTTTATTTAATTTTTTTGTAGATTTTTTTTAAGAGAGGGACATGATAAGTCATGAAACTCATCTTCATTTTTGTCAATGAATCAGTGTATACCTATGGTTCATCCCCGTTTACCCAAGAATTTGACCCAGAGCAGGATAAAAGTATCCTATGTTAATCTAGGCTATTATCTATCTGTGAACAGAATTTCATCCGAAGCTGTTAACCAGATGTTGCGTGAAAGAGTAACAAACATCATATAAGAAACATAGTAGGATGTGATCTGTATATTTGACCCGGCTCAGAGCTGAGTTACCCACCTATACCCGTTACACAAGAAGGTCCCTTTAACTAGGCATTGTGCTAAGATACAGTACATTTCGAGTTCTGTTCTCCTCCCACCCGCTGTCGGGGCATGGTCCTCACTACGCCGGAGTTGCTCAAACCTGGAACCTGATCTTGCAATGATAGCGCAAGAGCGTGGGCCAATGCTTCGTCTTCAGTCTGAAAATAAGACATACAGTTTTAATTTATTGGAATAAAATACAAAAATAATAATAAGAACAATGTCTCTACTCCTTTATGTATTAGAACTCATTGAAACTCAGAAGTGCAGTCTCAGTGGATGGTTCCTTCGATGTGACTATTTAGTGGTTTAAGTTAGCATAGAATTATGTTTCATATTATCTCTTATTATGAATCTTGTTTCATATTATGTTAAATACGTAAAGGGAGAATTTTGGGTACAATTTACAGCTCACAATTTGAGCAGATTGAAATTTGGCAGAAGTAAAGTTTAAATTGTCCACCAACCCGCAGTAGGCCAGCGTGGTGGACTAAGGCCTACATCCCTCTCATTGTGAGAGGAGACCCGACCCTGTAGTGGGTCATTAATGGGTTAAAAACAAAACAACAAAGTTTAAATTGAGAAGAATGCACTAATTTTAATATTTTGAAATAAAATGCTTCAAAAATACATGCGATTCATCAAAGAACACGCCACACATACTATCCTAAGTTTGAGTACTTTGACATGCATATACAGAGTTACAGACAAATTAAGACTTGTATAAACATTCAAATGAGTCAAATTCAAATTTCAATAAATTATAGTTGAATTTCGACCACTTAGTGATCTCTAGTTTATAATAATATGGCTAGATTATAATACCTATAAAGTTCTTTTAAGGCAAGGTCAAGCTTTAATAACTTAAAAGAGAGCCAAGGCAAAACATTCTCTTGCCTCATCAGTAAAAATACATACCATATTTCCTTGTACATCTGTAAATGAACGGACATGTTCATTGTTTGCTAATTTTCTATCATTTTCCCTCAAACGTGCCATTGCAGCCTCACTGAAAGAAAGAAAAAACTGAGCAATTAAAGACTAAAAAATTGTTGATGTAGATATATGCACGGCAGAATGTTAATAAACAAAACGAATATAGCATTCATAAAAATTTGAGGGTTATGTAATCACTGCAAACTGGATTCTATTGAATCCAGTCTCACATCTGGGAGTCACAAACCCGGCCTAGGTTAAGAGACCACATTGTTAGCTACTGGGTTAAGTTGTTTCATGGAAGCCACTACAAAACTCAAATAGTATAATAAAAGAACTGTCCTATCTAAAATTATTTATAAACTATAAACAATTTATATACTTACGCAGCCTGTCTTTTCTTAGCACCCAATTTACCCACACAACTATGGTCTGTGGTATGTCGATGTCGCAAACAAAAGTTCAGGGAACATTCACTACAAATTAAGGGCACCATTTCTTTCGTCTTGCATCCTTTCAATGAACATTTGTTTGTGAATACCTGGAAAGTGGAAAAACAGATGTACATTTACTTGTGAGGCAGGTCAAAATGTTGGAAGATGGCCGAGAAAATAACCCAGATTTTTTGTTTTTGGTTAAGTTTAAAAAAAGATTTTAAAAATCTTATTAAGTTCATATATTCTCAGATGCTGTAGGCAAATCTACAGCATCTGATCTATCATAGATCTTAAGAGTGATCAACCACCTGCAACCTCAATTGCAATCTCAATATTTTCAGCAAACTTTAGAGCCCAGCCTATTAAAATTTCAATACAGAGAACTTTACATTAAAAATTAAGACACACTAGTTCACAAAAGGTACCAATTGAGCGTTACAGGCTCAAAAAACGATTGTTGCTATCACCAGCAAAATAAATTAGTTCATAATTTTTCCACAACATGTCAAAGTCTACACTCCAGAGGCCTGATTCTGTATGACCATTTACACTAGTATCGCGGCAATGTCACGGGTAGTGATAAAAAGCCCAAAACGCCTAAAAAGTCAAATATCATGACAATATATTGTGTGCCTTATACAAGAGACATTTAAAATTCCTTGTCATACCAAGTTCATGAAATGACGTATGGTTTGATGTCACACTATATCTGCACGAAATCTTTTGGAACTTAGTGAATCAGGGCCCAGTTGGACTATAACCAGTTTATTGACTGTGGCCTTACCTTCTTCCGCCTCTCTCTAGCGGGATCAGAGGTACACTGGTTGTCGATATGAGCACCAACAGCTACATCAGGGGGCTCGTCACGCTTCCCGGGCACCGGAGCCCCACAGAGCGGACACACGGGCACCTGGACGTCCCGAGCATTCGACTCCTTGCACTCGTGGTTTGCATATGAGAAGTGTTCCAAACTGGAAAAATAGTAATGATAAAATTTTAAATTATAAAGACCCTGATGTCTGTTAAAAACTAGAATAGGTACTGCAAATTTCAATTACCTAAATGGTTAATGCTGCAGTGAATCTACTACTGATGGTTTACATTATAAATAAATAAATAACCCTTTACACTCATAGCCCCACATTAGGAGAAAAAACATTTGTCATAATATGACAAATGTTTTTTTTCATTGGAAATCTATTTTGCCTGAATTTACTGTGTCAGAAATTTTGATGTACAAAAATTAAAAATGAATACCAACCAATATACTTCTTTGCAGGCATTACATTTCACAGGTAGGAAATCTAAAAAAAAGAAAGGTAAAAAGTTAATGCATTACAAATAAATTATTCTTTGGGATTTTACTTTGCTAGGAAAATGTGTTCATAAATTGTTAACGTCGTTAATTTTTAATATTTTATCTACAAGTTCTACCCACAACTTCTGCACAACATAAAAGTTTGACAAAATATAAAAGGTTCATTTTTCGATAAATAATCTAAAAAATAAAACACAGACAGCCTTAAAAGATGGATCCAAGAAGTTATCACCAAATTCATTACAATGCTCCTGCGATATTTACCTAGTTTGTTGCAAGATGAGTAGGAACAATTCTTTCCAATATGTGGGAACTCCATTCTTCACAGGTTTACGTATGTATGTTCACTATGTTCTTTGGTCTTCCAGAAATTACTTTTGCAAACAACAGTATTCGAATAATACGATGTGACGAATAATACCTTGTAACGAATTACCACTTTTATATCAGCAATTTAACGTTCCTATTTCGTCATGATTTCTTTGATTATCGTTCGTTTTTTTGATGTGTCATACTCATCTCATAGTAAATTAGTAACATTAGTAACGTAACGTCACTGTCATGCTAATAGAGATGCCAACTGTAAAAAAATACCTCCAAATTAAACTCAAAACCGCTGAAAACAGTTAAGATTTTGATTTAATTTAAATTATTTAAAAAAGGTTTTGTACGTCTTTTTACATTGAGAATTTAATTTCTTTTACTTAAAAGATATTAGTATTTTTGAATTTTAAATATTACGTTAAATTTTAAATATTTGTTTTAATTAAGTTCATAGGCTATATAAGATTTTTCAAGCCCTAAGCTTCATAAAAACGTCCATAAAAATCCACGATTCAATTCAATTCACATTTTTTTCAAATCGTTATATTTAGAAATCTGTGTCAAGCAAATCGCTTATCATGACCAATCATGACGATGTCCATAGATTAAATAATTATTTATTATTCATGCATGATGCATGACTCATACAACCAATCATTTTATCATCTTCAAATTTCATTCACCTTTGATATGGCCACACCTCATTGGACCAAAAACAAAATTCCCATTATTCAAGTAAGTGCCAGTAAAATAAAATAGTTCCAAATTATGCGAGTACGCAAAAATTTTGGTCGGACAATGTGACTATAAAAAAACTGTCTAAATATGACTATTATCAACTTTCTTCATTATTAGGTATATTAAACGTTTTTAAATATTTATAAATTTTGCTTACAGCTGTAATATTTGATTCTCCAAAAAGACTTTTGGTTTCCGGGCGGATACATTTGACCTTTTGTCCTATTGACATTTTGTTATGCCATCCGTCAACGTCGTCTGTCACATTTACGATCACAATCACAAACGTCTGGGGTCGTCGGCTAATATTTTTTAATAATTTTACTCAAATTTCAATAAAAGTGGTCCTTTAGGTGGATCACTACATAAATCTGGGCTTCATAGAAAAAATATTAATCGAAATGAGTAAAATTCTTCCATCTGCTGCTAAGTTGCTTAGCGGCTCTATCACGGTATGTTCCGAAATTTTGGATTAAAAATTATTGGTTTAACATTTCTAAACGGGGTTGGTAAACAAAATATACATTTAAACATTTTTGTCGTGTTTTAGAAAGTCGCAGCCCCAGTCGCTACCACCTCTAATGCGAAATATAGCACAAAATCGGAAGCCACATTTGAAACCAAGGTATTTGTTTTTTCGAATATGTTTCTAATAATTAGCATTAGGTAATTAAACTTAGTGAAAGGAATTCTTATGGTTGGCCCATATGGTTTCATGATTGTTCGATATATAAAACAGACAAAAAAGTTGTATTGAATCTAGTTTAATACAAATTATGTAACCTAACCTTCAAAATGTCAAGTGTAATATTGTTTTTCTTTATTAGCAATATCGTAACATCTTAGTGAAGGGTAATTTAAATATTACCATTAAATTTCATTAGACACACCAAAACATGTTTTTCTTTAACTGTCAGTGGTATCCATAGACAAAAAAACCATTTTATAATATTGATGTGAAAATTTGTGAGGATTATACACATGATTGATGTTTGTAAATCTTTTACACAAAAATGGCTGAACTGATTTGGATGTAATTTATTATGAATGTGGTTAATAACCATGATTAACAAACTTTTTTATCCCTCTCACTGCCTCTCAGAACTAAAAATCTACATGGACAAAGCCACAGGCAAACTCTAGTTTCACGTATTGGAGAATATTGATTTTGTAATAACTAAAGTTTTCTTGCTCTTTCAAGCCTTTCAAACTCCACAAGTTGGATAAAGGCCCAGCCACTTCAGCCTCATTGACTGCAAATGATGCCTTGGAAATGTATGAGAAGTTGGCAATCCTACGTCGCATTGAAACAGCTGCCGGAAACTTGTACAAGGAGAAAATCATCAGAGGCTTCTGCCATTTGTATTCAGGTTGGTTGTTTGACAATATTCAATATTTTATTTTCAATCTTATCTAAATGACAAAATACAAAATATATTAAAAAAATGTATAATAGGTATTAGTAAAAATATATTTCTGATGAAACATAAATATTTTAAAATTTTGGGCTAAATTGACGTAATGACGTTAATTTTTAGTCTATTCAAAAAAGGAGAGTTTTAAAACACATCTAAAAATGAAGATTTTTTTTTTATTTATTTTTAAATTTTAAAGCATCTTTTTACCATCTATACTGTCCAAGCAAACAATGCTTTTTCATTTAATTAGTTTATTATTATTCCATAAAAATGTATGTCTTTTGATAAGACTTGTAGACAAGAGTGCTCCAGTGTCACATTGTAGGCAGTATTTTGCTTTTGTAGTGATCCACTTTCTAGTCCATCCATCTTTCTAGTAATAAAAGTTATATCTTGATTACTAGTGATAACTTTTATATACTAAAATTTTAATTCCATATTAAATATAAGTAAGATGTTAGGATAAAAAAGATAATATTATCAAGACAAGACCTATCAAACTACCTTAATCCCTACCAAAAAAGAGGAAAATCAATTAGTAAGCAAAGGAGATAATTGTTAGAATAAATGTTAAAAAGGAGGCTCCTGTGATGTACTTCAATAGATATGACAACTGTTTATCTAATCATATACTGATAGAAGTCAATATAACTATTGTGTAAATAAACAGTGAATCAAAGTGTTTATGCAATAGCAATATAGAGATAAAGTTTGATTGATGACTTATGTTATTTATGAGTTAGATTCTACAGATAATAAGGTTATAAATATTTTTGCAAGGACTTTTATTAATTACTAGGAGGTCTGGCAGGCATAGCTCTGCTCTATGTTTGGACTGACTCTCCTAGATGCTTTTAAAATATTTGAAACCATTATATCCTGTGACAGAAACATGTGACATTGCACTTGTATCATGGCTGTTTTTCACTGTTACTTAGGCAGTTTCTACTACCTAGTATTTATAGAATGGTTTTTAGCCCAAGGTATATTACCAAGACATAAAGGGCAGATTACATCTAAATGAAATAGTTTAAAACACTGTGCTTCTGCTTGCAGTCCCGTGCGATATTGTAAAAATGTAAACAGTCGCATTCGTTTGTAATGGACCCACCCTTAAGATATAAGGTGGGTCCATATCAAAACACGTTCCATGTGTTCGGATTGTTGCAAAGAAGTATAATAAATACAATTAAAAAAATTATGAATTTCAGCAAAGTAACTCCTGATACAATGAATTCCTCGCATCACATTTCAGGGCAGGAGGCCGTCGCAGTGGGCATGCGCAAGGCGATGCGCGACGTGGACACGGTGATCACGGCGTACCGCTGCCACGGCTGGACGTACCTGATGGGCGTGAGCGTGCTCGGCGTGCTGTCGGAGCTCACCGGCCGCCGCACCGGCTGCTCGCGCGGCAAGGGCGGCTCCATGCACTTGTACGGCAGGAACTTCTTCGGTGGCAACGGCATTGTCGGCGCTCAGGTCGGTTTCACTTACGTGTAACTAATCAATCAATAGACGGTTATTGTTCGAAGCCAAAGACTAGTATGGCCACACCGAGTGAACTTAAAGGAAGAAAGAAGCTTTCTCAATTTAGTGACGCTATCACGTCACGTAAGAGAATTTATCTAAAACTTGGTAGAATTTATCTAAAATTTTTTAAAGCCTTTTATTCCAAAACATAGGGTCATAAGAGGTCCCTTAGTTCGGTATGCCTTTTGGCATAGGCCTCCTCCAACTCCTTCCAATGGATCCTGTCCCTTGCTACTCTTACCCAGAATGGTCCCACTGTCTGTTTCAAGTCTTCTTCCCATCTCTTGACTTGATGACCCCCGCCTCTTGCCGTCTCACAGGAGAATAGGGTGGCAAAAATATACCTACCTGCGGTAAATGTGTAAACTTTCCGCAGATGTATTCATGTTATTGTGATTGTTGTGTCACTGTCTAGAAATACTAATTATTCTTATTCTTCTTACATATAAAAATCGTTGGTGGCTTATTGCCAGGTGCCCCTGGGTGCGGGCGTGGCGTTCGCGCACAAGTACCGCGGCGACGGCGGCGTGACGTTCGCGCTGTACGGCGACGGCGCCGCCAACCAGGGCCAGCTGTTCGAGGCCTACAACATGGCCAAGCTGTGGGACCTGCCCTGCGTGTTCGTGTGCGAGAACAATGGATACGGTGAGTTGTGACGTCTGTCTTTGTTACCGCTGCTCGAGGCCTACAACATGGCTAAAGCATGGCCAACAGTGCTACGCCAAAGTTGAGATGAGTTTATATGAGCCAATAGTCAATATCGGCTGCCTGTGAATTTTCGATATGCTAGGCACCTAATTTCATCTAAATCTGTTGCGACAGGCATGGGCACCAGCGTGGACCGTTCGTCCGCCAGCACGGAGTACTACTCCCGCGGCGACTACGTGCCCGGCGTGTGGGTGGACGGCATGGACGTGATCGCCACGCGCGAGGCCACCAGGTTCGCCATCGACTACTGCACCAGCGGCAAAGGTTTGTGTTAAGGACTATGGATTGAGACTGATACTGTTTGGTTGGGAAGAGTAGTTAGTTAGTTATTAGTTTAGTTTTATTAGATAGTTGTCAGTTTTTGTTTAGGCAAAAGGAGCACAGGCCGCCCTCCTACCAGGTGGACTGACGACCTGGAGAAGACAGCGGGGAACCGTTGGATTCAGAGGGCTCAGGACCCGGCGGAGTGGCGTCGATTAGGGGAGGCCCATGTCCAGCAGTGGACTGTGAAGGGCTGAAAGGAAGGTAGGAATCCTTCCTACCTTCCTTTCAGGTTGCGAAGATACTCAAAATACTCCATATTATTATAATTTCTTAGAATATCAAATGTTGTCTGGCAACCAAATGTAATTTAGGCGATCCATAATCTAAAGATTGGTTATTGATTTTCGGCGTAAATCCATAATATAACGCTATCAACCTCAATATTGTGACATCATAAGTCTATTAGGATTATGTGCATGCCCAAACCACCTACAACGGTTTTCTTCAGCATGATCATCAGTCTGTATCCCCCCACTGTTGGAGATAGGCCTCTCCCAAGAAGCACCACTACCCGCGGCTCTCTACACATACTTGCTGTCTTCGTCAAGCACCAGTCCATCAACTTGAGGGGGTCCAAACTGCGTGTACCCGTGCGCTGTTTCCTTTCAAGATCACGTCTGCCCCAGTAGTTGTCGGTTCGGCGGCACATATGCACGCCCACTACGGTTTTATATGATTCATATAACAGCAACCTGTGTGTCAATGGCACCCACAAATCACAAATCCTTGTGTAGCGGTTTGAGTGTGGAGCGATTATTTATGTTATCTCTTTAATTCTAGGGCCTCTAGTGATGGAGATGGAGACGTACCGGTACTCCGGGCACTCGATGTCGGACCCCGGCACGTCGTACCGCACGCGCGACGAGGTGCAGGAAGTGCGTCAAACCCGAGACCCCATCACCTCCTTCAAGGACAAGATCATCAACGCCGAGCTCGCCACGCCCGACCAGCTCAAGGTGACGACATTGACACTGACGTTGTTTCACCGCTCGACATTGGTTGGTCCACGACCCGACATTTGTTGGTCCACAACACGATCTAAATTGGTTGGGTCACGATACGACATTGTTTCATGGCACGATTTTATAATACACTAGACTGTGCGTGCGGCTTCGCCCGTGTGGATTTTAGAACTGGTGCAGAGAAGGGTAAAAAGTATCCTATATGTTAATCCAGGTTATGATCTATCTGTGTACCAAATTTCATCCAAATTTGTTCAGCCGTTTTTAATAAAAAGTATCCTATGTTACTTGTAATACCTCCAAGAATATGTGTACAAAGTTTCATGATGATCGGTTGAGTAGTTTTCGCGTGAAAGCGTAACAAACAAACTTACATTCACATTTATAATATTAGTAGGGATTTTCAGACATTTTATGAAAAATTTGCCCAGGAGACAGGCAAAAATTCATCCTATAATAAAATTGTTTCGAGCCCTTGACAATAAATTTTTCTTACATAATTATATACCTATTATATCTTTGTAGAAAAGAAGACCATCAAATCCATTTTTTTAAAAGCTTTTATTCAACTTGGAATGTATGTTCGGGTGGAATCTTTGAACTCAATTTTGAAGTAGATATCTTCAACCGATTGTGCTGAAATTTTGTATACACGTTTAGTTTGGATGACAATTTTTTTTTAAATTTATAACTTATTTTATTGTTACAAATTGCACAGGAAATCGACGCGAGAGTCCGCAAGGAGGTCGACGAGGCGACGAAGCAATCGAAGACGGAGCCCGAGGTGGGCCAGGAGGAGATCAGCGGAGACATCTACTACAACAACCTGCAGCCCCTGGTGCGCGGCATCCGCCCCGACGCGCCCTTCCGGCACGTCGAGGTGGCGTCTCGCAACTAGCACCCGTACCGACCCATACCACCGACACTTCGTAATTACGACGTCCTAGCCATAGGAGCTACGCTGGTGACACACCTCCGCCGCGAAAACGCGAAATGCGCGCGAAATCCCGAAATGCTTGAATGTTTCGCCCGTATTACAACGGACAAACGGTGGCAAAACTTCAGCGGTTTCGCATTTCGCGGCGGAGGTGTGCTATCGCGGTTAAATGCGATTGTCCACTGGACTATGACATGGGCAAAACTTTTTATATATGTACTTCAAGAAACAGACAGGATTTCAAAAATGAGACACCTAAAATTAGGGGAATTTTGTTTTGGCGGGAAAAGATCAGGATTTATTGCGTCTTAAAACAGCATATACGCACAGCTTAAACAGCAATTTTTTGAGAAAGCATCCAAAGCACGAAAGATAAATGATATAGAAATGACAAAGACGAAATGATGCGACGAAATAATGTTTTGGAGCCATACCATAAAATACAAGGGTAGTTTTAGCAGTAGGGGGTTAACGTGTTGGACGTCTAATTATGAATCGAGGTATATGTAGCAAGTAATGTTATCCCGCGTTAAACGAAGTGACGTTGAGGGTTGCCATAGATAATGTTAGCTAGTAAGTGTTACCAACGAAATTATTGCTCTGATTCAGGAGTTAAAAATATCCAAATTTTGTAATATTTCGTAAAGAATTTTAGGTACACAGAACCCGTGTAGTGATGATGAAGTTTGTACGATCATTCCTTATTGCACTATTGAAACACAACCTTTAATTGTATATTTTTCACTTTGTAGCGGGATGTAAAGCAATTATATTAATGTTGAAAGGGAGTAATGACTAGTTGAATTGAATCTTTTATTGTAATGTTACCATCGAGCTAAAAGCTTGCGGTTATCCTGAAATTGTGTATAGATTTTCTTTCTCTTTACACTTCCGAAAGTTCCACAGTTGAGATTGGCCTTTATTTTAGTAGTTTTGTATATTATGGTTTATTTTTACTTAATTTTGTCTATTAGAGTGTAAGCGGAACTGCCAATTGCTAGAAAATTCTTTATAATCATCATTTATTTTTAATTTGTGCACATCTGCTGTGTAACATAAGTGAAAATATTATTTATTAAAAAACTGAAAACGTTTTTTCTTTTTTTTTTCTTTTAAGCCATGCATTATCTTTACCATACTTGGGGCTGACTATTAATCATTCAGCTCGATTCTGCTTATACAGAAAGAAAATATCATTAACTTTTATTTGGAGAAGCATTCGTATTTTCTATTGCAATATTTCTTAGTCAACATAACAGTAACGATTCAGTGACAAAATATCGGTCTGTCTGCCTAACAAAAACTATTCAGGAATTATAAAGTGCGTTTTGATATAGATATTCGATCAACACAACTTGAAACTGGCTAAAATAAAAGCAATAGGTAACCAAGTACACATTTATTTCGATAACTATGTATCTACAATTAAATAATAATATTCAAATTAAATACACTACGATTCGCAAAACACGCGTCTAATTATACAAAAATATCGTTTTGTTCATCACAAACATTATTGAGCACGATTCGTAGAAATAATTTTTCTTCCTATAGCTAGAAATGCTAGTTACAATTAATTTTGGATGTAGCACATCTTAAGTGGTATTCAAAGGTGGTATGTATACTATGTATAGCATGATCAGAAAGCAAAGATCCTATCGACAGTTAAAGGGCAAACGGCCAGTAAGTTACAATAATTAAGATAGGATTATACAACTTCAGTTGGAAAGACTGTAATACTTAGATTGAAGTATTTGCAAACTTGTTGTTTGGAATATGTAGGTACATAACGTTAATATTTATTGATTCTACATAAATTCTTTAAATTAAAATACCCTTTGCATGTATTAGGCGTATGATAGATAACTAATGCCTATTCCTAGTCACGCTATACATATTCAATAAAAAAATCTAAACAATTCAAATTGGCATACAATGTCTATCGGTTAGTTAGTTTAAAAAATATTTGATTACTTAGTGTTTTTTCACATATTTACATACAATATTTCTAAACATGTGCTACTTTTCATCTAAAGCCATTTGATAGCATTTTTTTGTTTTTTTTTTTATATTATGCTAAAACTTTGTAAGCGTTAAGGCACAATTTAAAGCAGATATATATTTAACAAATAAGGTTAAAAAATACTTAGTTTAATTTCTAGGATTTTGGCATTAAGCATAGGTAAATAATAGGAATTTATTTAGGAATATAGATAATAATTTAATAAAGATCTGGAATGCCCCAGACTTTAGTTAATGTGTAGAAAACAGAATGTTGTTGAATCATAATTATATTATATTATTATCTAAGTCTATAGTTAATATTATCGGTCAAATGGTTTTCATTTCATTCGGTTTATCCTACGCCTATAAACTGACTGAAACGTTTGTTCAACTGACGGGCTAACGATTAATTTTATTTTATATTGAAATCAAAAGAGGAAACATTTAGGGTATGGAAATGTTGTCATCAATTATTTTAAGTGTGTAAAAGTTTAAAGTAGTCATACCTTCGGTCATATTAATTGGTGATGCAAGGATTCAATTGTCTACACGTCGGCTTACACCATGACTAAGAATAAATACTACATAATATACATCAAAATGTTAGCAATTTTAACCTAACTACGTTTTACAAATTGTTTTTACAAGGGAGCCTTATTAGGCATACCTATGTACCTAGGTACTTACTAGCTTAGGTCTAGTTATAAGAAACATGTCTTTAACAGGTGTCTAAAGGTAGAGGAATGCTTGAGGGGAGTAGGGGAATGCTTTATGTCATTTGTTTTCAAAGTGTGGAGATCAAATATAGTCAAATTGAAAAGGAATTGATCTTAGTCAAACCTAGCATAGTCTTTTATAAACTAAAAAAGCGGGCTCTTTAATTTTGTGCTTTTAATATCACCGACTTGAGATGATAACTAAATGTACTCCTAATAGTAAATAGGTACTGCTTTTGAGTAATAATTATATATTCGCCTTTGGTAAGCACCTAATCTTACACCTTACCTTACATCTTCTAAATACAAGTATGAGTAGTGTTAGCGCCTTAGCGTTGTAAAAAAACCTATTGAATCACGACCTATCGACGATTTTTTTACATATCTTCATTCAATAAGTTCTCCATCATTTTCCTGACCATTTGTTTTTTTTAACTTGTACTGAAAGAGTGTTGTACGGTACAACAGGTACGGTACAACAGGTACGGTACTGCACCGGTACGATAGTTTGATTCGATACCAAAAATCGTACCGATTATTGACTGAAACAAAGTCAACTTTACTCCAGGCTCTCGTCGCCTTCGGGGATGTTCTCCTCGCTGTCCAAGAAGCCGCACTGCAGCTCGTACAGTCGCGCGTAGATCCTCTTGAGGGCGATGAGTTCTCTGTGGGTGCCCATCTCGGCCACCACGCCCTTGTCTATGACGCATATCATGTCCGCGCTCTGGACGGTGGCGAGGCGGTGCGCGATTATGAGACAGGTGCGGCCCTCGCTCGCGCGGTCCAACGCTTCTTGTACCACCTGAAGGGAAAGTTGCAATTCTGTAATATGTGTCTATTATCTGTAAAATAACGAGTACCTACAGTCGGGAATGTTAGCTGTAGTACAGTTTAATAAGACAACAAGCATGAATTCGTATGTTGTTTATTAGTGACACTTTCAAATGGTGTAATAATACAGGGTGTGACTTTTTTTTCAAAATCAACCGGTTCGATTCCTGGCTAGGCGTATTGATTTTTCAAAAATCCAATGATGTAATTTTAGTTTTCATTAAAACTCAAATTAGTTTGGGATTTGCACACTTGAAAAATTCACCCTGTATACTAACCCTCTCGCTGTGCGTGTCGAGCGCGGAGGTGGCCTCGTCGAGCAGCAGCACGCGCGGGTTGCGCACGAGCGCGCGCGCGATGGCGATGCGCTGCTTCTGCCCGCCCGACAGCTGCGACGCGCGCGCGCCGATGCGCGTGTCGTAGCCCTGATCCGGAATATACAAAAAAATACTTAAAATAAGTCCTTCCTTCTTTCATTCGTTTTAGTCCACAGCTGAACATGGGTCTCCCCACCGACTCGACGCCACACCGCCCGGTCCTGGGTCCGATGAAACCAACGGTATCCCGCATTCTTCTTCAAGTCATCAGCACACCTGGTGAACGCCCTGTAGGAACAAACCATCGCCCTCTTATAAAGACCTCAGGCGGCGATACCGTATCATCCGATTTGAGGTGACATGCGTCACATGCGTGCTGGCAGTATCTCCTCTATGGGCCCTGGAGAATGCGAAAAGTATCAACTTTTTGAGAACCCATCCATTTAATATCCCGAGAAGGCTCATGATATCGTCATACATGGCTGAAAGCCTCCGAAGAGCCCCTTTGAAAACGGCTTTATTATGAGCGCAAATTTGGGTACTATTGGGGCGTTTAGTTTGGGTTAGCCAAGAGATTGTACTAGTTTTGTAGTACAAAGACTAAGGTTATGCTTTTATTGACTCACATTCGGCAGGGCAGCGATGAAAGTGTGCACATTGGCCTGTTTGGCAGCGGAGACGATTTCCTCGATGGCGACATTGCGCGTGTTGTCTCCGTAGGCGATGTTCTCGGCGATGGTGCGGTCGAACAGCACTGGCTCCTGGGACACGATGCCCAGGTTGCGTCGGAGGGTTGTGAGCCGCATGTCACCAACGATGCTGTGGTCGTCTAGATACTGGATAAAACGAGTAAAACTGCATCAGATTCGAGATTAAGAGGAAAAGACAACCTAAAGTATAAAGGAAGGAATAAACCCCTACAGCTTTTCTTTAAGTTTTTTCCGTCAGATTTGATCATTCTCATTTTCTTTTTCTTCTCACCTTGTTGGACATAGGTCTCGGTCTCATCCAGTTACTTCCTGTTACCCGGCGCAGATCGTCGCACCACCTAGTTAGAGGGCGCCCTAAGATGCGGTCTCCACTCTTGACAGTTTTCATCGGATCTGCGTCACATGTGGCCGGCCTACTTCAGCTTGCTTTCATAACTATTGCATAGCACTTTCCGTGGCACACTGAGCTACTTTTAACCTATGCTATGGACCACCTCGTCTGGTCATTCCCTATACAAATTCCGAGGTCAATTATAAGTTCGTAAATTATTTCTCGCTAATTGATGCCGTAGTTGTAATACGATGCATGGTTGTACTGCCTGCTTACCACAGTCCCGTCATCGGGATCGTAGAGTCGCTGCAGCAGTTGTATGAGCGTGGACTTGCCGCAGCCGCTGGGCCCTACGAGCGCCACCCGCTTTCCACTAGGAATCACCAGAGACAGTCCCCGCAATACCTCCACCTCGCGTCGGGTTGGGTAGCGGAATTTTACGTTCTTGTACTGGATTTTTCCTTCTGCAACCTGTTGGTATTGATATAATATTGATAAGATAGCTATGTTTAGGATTAAAAGCTCGATCGTCTATTGCCAAGCAAAAGGCCTCGAGGAGGCGTGCGCGGTTATGTCGATGGGAACACACTGACGTTTTAGCCGGTCCGGCATCACCACTGTCACGTGCAGTCGATGGTATCCATGAGGATTTCCCCACGAAAAAAGGAACATGCATGACGTCGTCAAAACATAAATTTGTGCGAAAAATCTGGTTTATGGCGTCATTCGCGTTTTTGATAGTTCATTAAAAGTCATTTGACTCAGAGTCGTGTTATGCACATTTTGATTAAAATTTGATTACTCACATAATTCTCATGCACGGAAGGCGCGTGTGTGCTTTCAACGTGTGGTCGTCTTTCCAGAAGCGTCATCACGCGGCCGGCAGCGAGCACCGCGGCGCCGAAGTTGGGCGCGAATGCCAGCGCCTGACCCATCATCCACGCGCCGAACACGAGCGCCTCTGATACTCTGCAAGGGAGAGCGTTAGGTTCCTTTTTGTTCAGCTCGATCTAGTTTTCCTGGCGACATCTGTCAATGCCAAGCCTGACGGTGTCGGCGTTCGTAGGGTTAGCCGCCCTAGGTGACTGCTCCCGCTTGAAATCGAGGTTTCTAAACTACATACCGGTACATTTCAGTCGCAAAATCACTGTCCTCAAGTCAACTGTGAAGAGATCATGCAAAAACCTCGCTTACTTGATGACATCCTTGTAGGGCACCTCCTTGTTGGCGACCAGCACGCCGCCGTACCACAGCGACAGCGCATAGCCGGCGACGGGCGCGGTCTGCCCGAACGCGAACACGCAGCCGCGCCACCGCAGGCTCCGGCGGGCGGTCGCGCGCGCGCTGTAGCCGGCTTCGCGGTATCTCTTCATTACGCCTTCCTCGCCGCCTGGATGGAAAATACATCAAACTCATCATCAATATGTTGTTATGGGCGAGGATAGCTCAAAGGCTATGAATTCGGCCTCTTCGAGTCGAGAATCGAGAGGTTTTTTGTTGTAAAAACCAGACTAACACGAAGCTAATGTGGACACATGTTAGTCTGTTTGCCTCATGATGGTGCCCATGTATATAGGCAAAACGGCTTTGAAAACGTGTTCTTTTTAAAAATAACACCTTTTTAGAGGGCCCCGTGACAATCTCGTGGAAATACCTCTGATGAAAGATGATTTCACATTCTGTAGGTGCTTTACTACAGGTGATTTAACTGTGACGCTTTTTAAGACCATCTTATCGGCTGTAACGGTGAAGGAAAACATCGTCAGCCTGCAAGCCTGAGAGCCACCTATTTTGACTGTTTACGGGTGTCGTGGACCTATAACTCGTATATGAAACGTTTATGGTAAACTCCTTCTTTTTAACTCCATGCAAAAAACGCGCAATAAGCAATAAAGCGATCAAAATAGTTGGATAACTATTTTATGTTGATGATGATTTATACGTTTACTTTTTAATCATTTTTGGTTGAACTAAAAGGGTACTCACAGAACGCAGAAACGGTTCTAATGTTGGTGATAGCTTCAGTCGCAATGGTGGTCGCTCGGTTCGACGCCTCCCTAACGGTGGCCGCGCCCTCCGCCAGCACGCGGCCCTCCAGCACCACCGCCACTATCACCATCGGCACCGACACCAGCGACACCAGCGTCATCTGCCACGTGAAGTACATCGACAGCGCAATACCGATCACTATCGTTGCCGAGGCCTGCATCAATGCGCCGATTCTGGTGCCCGTGGCCTATGAGGGAAAAGTCGAAAACTTTGTGAAGAAGAAGCAATTGGAATGCACTACCTATTAAAAATAAGTCGAGTTTAACCAGAAATTAGTTGTACCAACATAACTATCAAAGAATTAGGATGGCAGCGCAGAAATTTAGATAAGCTAATATCCTGGAGCTAATCTGATGTCTCCGTTACATCATTGCGTCGTAATTATGATGTTTTTTTCTGATTCCTTCACCTTTCCTGATATCATCCTCCAGGCAATACATCCTGATTTCCAGTAGTATCAGGGAATCTATTTCAAGTAAAGCGACATCATTGGCAGTGAATAACACATAATAATTTTAAAATAAACAATAGTATATACTAGACTTAACATCGTCAGGGATTTTATTGAGCATTTATGAACTCTGTATCCTGTAATCCTTTCTTATTAAAGTGTCAATGAATCCAAAAATGAATCTTCTCACCCCTTGCACTGCAGCGGCGTCAGCAGCAAGTCTTGCGCACAAAGCACCAACTCCATTTTTCGCATCATCAAACCAACCGATTTCTTGCCTCAGCATAGATCTGTATGCGCCTACCCTGAAGTCATATAGAAGAATCAAGCAAGTATGTAATAGACATTACCTAATTTATTTTAATCTTTGTCCTCAACATAATTTCCTTTACCTTCTTACCTTTCTTTTTAATAAATAAAACCCTTACCTTAGTCTTGCTGTTAGCCTGACACCGGTCAAGTTGAACACGTATATTTGGAAGAAAATCCCAATCCCTGTATACACTCCAACAATAAGAAACAGAATCGCTATCATATTGGTACCTCCTTGAACGTATTTCTCGTCTCTGCTTTCTAGTAACTAAAACAATACGGAGAATCATAAATTCTAACAAATAAACAAGAAAGAATTTGATATTAAAGGTTTCATTGAATTTCATCGAAATAAAGTAACGATTTCAGCTAAGTATTATGATAATGAATCAGAAAACTCCATATAGCTTGACGTATAGGACATCGCCATGTCGCAAAAAATATGAAACTATTCACAACACTTCAAATGTCTTTTTTTTACCAATGAGCTTGACATCGGCCATTGTAGGTTTTATAATTTTCTGATATATTCTTACCCCGTACGTCTCACCAAACAGTATAGCAAAGCACGGGAAGGATGAACCCACAGCGATAGCAGCTATCACTCCACCGACCATCAACCATTTCTCCGGCTCGCAGAGTTTCATTATCTGCCACGTGGTCGGCTTGAATTCTTCCTCCTTCTTCTGATCCATCACCACACTGTCTTCCGACGCCGAGTCCCCATCACTGGAGGAACTCTTCATCGACTCAACTGATGCTAGCTTCTGTAGCTTCGGTCTACGTAACTTCGCATCTGCGTTTGGATCAGAATTATCGGCTGTGAAATTGGAACGAACAGACACGTTAGCTAGAGATACCCGATTGCCTGGAAAGAAATCATTAGAGCCAATCCACAGATATTAGCACAACACAGACGAACAAAATTTTGTTAATGCGGCATGCATTGCTGGCAATGGCAGTGTGTCGGGTACCTCTGTTGCTTCTTCGGGCGTGTCAGAGAGATTTTCACGTTGGTACATAACATGTATATTAAATCTAAAAATCATAGTCCTGCAATCAGATGACATCATTATCCCATTCAAAATTTTATGAAAACTCGGGCTGATTTGAAAATTTCAAAAACAACATTTTTTTTGTGATTTGAATATATTTTCTACTGGGTATTTATTGTGTTCCGTGTATGTTTTGTAAACGAATGATTTATTACAGACAAACACAACAGAACCGAAAAGTTAAACATTTAAAGCACATAGAAGTATCCATGCAATAAAAAATAAGGCTTAACATCTTTTAAACATAGATGTGGCGCAACATCATTAAGCATACGACAATGGCATACAAATACACAAAAGCCCTTAAAGCTAAATACTAGAAATCGACAAAGAGACAATTGAAGAAACAATAAGCAAGCTAATTATTAGCTTTACTATAAAATTAAATTATTTTAAATCAAAAAAATTTGACCACTTTATATTTCGAAGATAATATTAAAACGTAACCGAAAAACTATTTTTGTAAACGTATTGTGAAAATCCTTATCATTTTTGTCTAAATGGCTTAGCTGAAGAACATTATGCATTAATTATTATGCATGCTTAACGCGGTTTTTTTATTTACTCTCATTACTTGATTTGAGGTCTATTGATTTTTTTCCTATCAATTTTTTTTTCAGACCAATCACAATTTCCTCAAGAGCTGATTACATTCATATTTTTTTACAAACTAAGTACGTTAAATGAATCATTAATTATAATTGGAATACAAATTCTTACGTCTTTCGTTGCCATCTGCGTCCGGTGTGGTCGGGGCTATGCTTGGCTCGTTCTCCAGGACCAGCTGGTAGTACCGCCCTCTGAGGCTCAGGAGTTCTTCATGGGTGCCCTCCTCGACTACCTCACCCTTTTCTATGAACACAATCCGGTTCGCGTTCAGGACCGTCGCTAGTCTGGTAAAATAGGATTATAACTTTAGTTTTCTGCTTCCAATGTTGACAATACAACTGCTAACAGTTAATTAACAGTCGTAGATGCAGGTTAGTTTTGAGGAATGATATATTTATAATCTGTCTATCGGTTTTTGTTTACTATTATTTTGAAGTAAAGTACCATACCTTTTTCCTAGTAAGGAGATGATAATAATCAATAGGTTTTATATCTTTTTTATACTGTTCCAACCACGTATACTGTTCCAACCACGGCATATTTTTTTGTTGATGTTACGAGGGGTGATTCAAAAGTCGTAATCAAAAGTCGCCGTAGTACATATAAAGTATAATACCGATTACGTCATGTGAGAGTTTTGTGTATAATGCCAGCGATGAAGAAAACTTTGATAGCGTGATTCAGGATACCTATGGCGCCATCTTTTGTCGAGCGGCGGAAGTCGCCACAGCCCTGCCGCCTATAATTTATTTAGATCACACAAGCGTTCCCTTACCACAGTTCTTATAGCTACCTGTGGCTCACCATGACGGTGGTTCGTCCGAAGGCGGCGGCGTCCAAAGCTCGTTGGACCTTCGCTTCGGAGTGCGAGTCCAGAGCAGATGTCGCCTCATCCAAGAGGAGGATTTTCGGCCTCCGCACCAGAGCCCTGGCGATCGCTATACGCTGCTTCTGACCGCCGGATAACTGGGCGCCCCGCTCTCCGATCATTGTGTCGTAACCCTGGTGAAAGGAGACAAATATGGGCCAAAGCAACTCTGGTTGACATTATGAAAATTTCGTAAAGGAAATTTGCTGTTTATCTAACCCACTATTGTATTTACCTAAGTTACGATGATGATGATACTTGCCTCGGGTAAGTTCTTGATGAAGTTGTGACAGTAAGCTTGTTTAGCCGCAACAATTATTTCTTGGTCCGTACACCCCGGGCAACTCATTCTGAAATGAATATTACAATGAAACATGATTATGAGTTATGATGGATCTTACCTATAACAACTGATTCAAGGAAATATTAGCTTTGTAATTTTTGCTAATATATAGTTATAACAACATCATTTAACAATACCTTATATTGTCCTTGATGGTGCCAGCGAATAGCACAGGTTCCTGTCCCACGACCGCGATGTGGTTCCTCAGGTGCCGTGTGTTGAGGTTCCTCAGGTCGTGTCCAGAGGCGGTCACCGAACCGGAGTCAGGGTCGTACATCCTCTGCAGTAGCTGCAGAACTGTGGATTTCCCGCAACCACTCGCTCCCACCAACGCGACTGTTTCATTGCGGTTTATGGTCAAGTTTATACCGTTCAGTACCTACAATAAAAGGAGGTAATGACTCGGAGTTGCTTGTTCATTTTACGATATTTTTTTGATATTGCTATATTTGCAAAAACTTCACTATAATAAAAGGCACTAGCATTCCCTTTGAGGTGGGTCAATAGCATCCACGACACTGGGAATGGCACACACGCACACCAAGATCTGAAAATGAATTTAACTTGATGAGTTTCTCGAAAATTCCTGCTTGGAAACGTACCCAACCGACCGTCGGCCTAACGCATTTTAATTATTAATATCGGAGCGTTAGCAAACGAACTGTAGATGGTGGGTGATCAAGACATACATACAGTTTGGATGCCGAGACATTCTGACGGCAGATTAATGGGACCAGCCTTTAACTGGTCTCGTTAATGTACTGCTTTTGGTGATAAATAATTCGGCTGCTTGTCAGTACCCATTAATGACCCACTACAGGGTCCGGTCTCCTCTCACAATGAGAGGGATGTAGGCCGCCGCCCACCACGCTGGCCTACTGCGGGTTGGTGGACTTCACATGCCTTTGAGAACATTTTTTTTGCGAACTCTCAGGCATGCAGGTTTCCTCACGATGTTTTCCTTCACCGTAATAATTCGGCTTCTTAAATCCAAAAAACTGCCTCTGTATGTTAATTTCCCGAGATTTGATAGCATTGTCAGATACCGTTTGAGTGAATTTGAATAGTAATCGCGAACGGGCTCAGTGACGCGCCTTGGGAGAGGCCTATGTCCCGCATTGGACTGATAAAGGCTGAAGATAGATAGAATCTCGATTTATTTCGTATTACCTGAACGTCTGGTCTCGCCGGATACTTGAAGTACACGTCACGTAATCTCAAATTCCCATCTAATTCTGGGCGGTTGCCGTCTTGCGAGAGACTGTCGATGATCGGTTTCCGATCGAGGACTGCGAAGATGGCACCAGCAGATGCTCGGGCGTTGGCAATAGATTCTAGGTGAGGTGACGTCAGTCCCACGTTCTGAGCACCTTGCAACACGCTGAAGAAGATCTGGAAAGGTTTGACAGAAAACATTATATTAAGTTAGAAATCGGTGATAACCTAAGTAGCCGCTAAAAAAGGGGACGTCATTTATGTGGCATTCTAGCTTTTATGACGTCGCGTTGCTCTTTTAGCCGAGATCAACACGGCTATCGAATTCATAATAGGATACACGCGTTACAAGACGCGTCCACTCCGAACGTTCAGCAGCCTTAAGGTGGGTTTCTATTGAAATTTTTGGTGACGTGTTGACGTGTTCACAGCATAAATGTTGGAAATTTTTCTTCGCTGACGACTCAACTGAATTGTACACAATTTAATAACAGACACTTTTGTCACCAACACGCGTATATATCAAGGTATAACAAAAGTAGCCAACTTTTCACAAAGTAGATTACAATATCAGTACTCTTCTGCTAACCCGTAGTAGGCATCGGCAGAGACCGAACTTTATAATCCTATCGTGATGGTTAAATGTAACATTAGTGAAAGCAAAATTCTTCAACTCACAATCATAAGGACGGCAGGGGTATAAACGGGTCTCTCCTCGTGTCGGCTCTCAAGGATGAGGCCGACGCCGTACCAGAAGGACAGAGCGTACGTCGCGTAGATGATGAACCACATCACTGCGCTCCCCAGCCCTGAGAATATGCCCTTCCTCGCTCCAGTCCTCTTCGCTGGTTCCAGTCTGGCACTGTACCTGTGCATGTTCAACAAGATGGCTGTCAAGACCAGTTCCCAACTTCTTTACGCAATAAAGTAAGTCAAAAGCTTCATTATTATTATTCAATTGCATTTTCAATTGTCTTTCTATTTCCCCCCTACCTTTGAATTTCCTTTTCTTCACCACCAAATGCGACTACAGTTCTGATCGATGACAGAACTTCTTCGGCTACGACACCAGCGACGCTGTAGGCTTTCAATTCTTGTGTCGTTAACGAGGATTGAATCTGAAATGATCCATTAATTTGTTGAATTGAACGATTGATTAGAATTAAGCGTTGAAGGCAAAAGGCCCCGAGAAAGGCATCGATGATCTGATCAGAGAAACAGTATGATGCTATAACCAATTCGACACAATCAAACAACAACCGCGATCAAAATTTGCTACCCAGGTATCTGAATGGAGATGTCCTAACTGATACGCACGGACTTGCGAAAAATGGATATAATGATATTGCCAATTTTGTCGTTGAAAGACTTGGCAAAATTATGTCATAGCGTCATAGTAACTAAGCAACAGGATTAGGAGAACTGAAGATCAGGCTCAGTAGCGCACCTGGAAGAGGCCTAATTCTACTAGTGTACTGAAAAAGGCTGAGAAAGGATAAATATAGTTGAAAAAGATAGTTAGTCATACTAACCTTAGCCACAATAGCAGTAGTGGCGATGATGACCGGAGCGCAGGAGAGGATGACGAGCGTCAGTTCCCAGCCGTACGCGAAGGAGATGATGACGGCTGTCACGAATGACATCACTAAGTACACCAGCATCGGCACCTTCTCGCCTATGCCCTCCCGGTACTTTTCTACATCACTAAAATAAAAAAGTATAAATGAAATTAGGAAAACAACTGTTTAATTTATAAAAAAAACTCGTGCAGGTCTTAGAGTTAAGTTATTAGGTCTTTTAGAAATAAATTTTAAGGAAATATCAATATACTTACTCTGATACTTTGGTAGCGAAGTTCATGGATGTGTTGAGGTCATACCATGTAATATCTTGTCGCAATACTGCACGTAAAAATCTTTCTTTCACCCTGTCAATCTGAAAACAATCCAAGTTTAATATTGACTCAATATACATAATTACATTGAATCCAGGGATAACTACCTAAATATAGCTTGACCACGGTTTTTGCACACCTTCAGAGGTAGCGCGCAATTCGTCATGATATGCCTTTACTATACATAAATATCTTCTAACTTCTATTACGTTGTCAATGACAAGTTTTTAGTTCTTTGGCTCGAAAATATGACATTGCCATTATTCGAGCTGCTCCCCCTAAAATAAATTTTCAAAGTGATTCCGCATCATGACTACGTGTGCAAAAACGTCGGTCAGTTTATTTATGACACACACTACGACAGCCTGGACATTAAGAAAAGTGATTTTGTAATGAGATTCCAGTAAACTCTCTATTAAGACCAAAATCCTAGACCAGATTAACCAGCAGCTTGATGTTATTGATAGCATCCAGAATAATTGGCAGCCGCCACCAGGTCACGTCACCGAATCGACGCATTAGGAATTAGCGGGAATATGAGACAGCCTAAAGTGCTGTTGAAAATATTCGTAGAAATTCTTGCAAAATATGCAGACCTGCTTCAGCGCCGTGTAGTTGAAGAGGTCGACACTGATGGCACCCACGATGAACTGCAGCACAGAGAATACGGTGCATCCGATGCCGAATGCCTGCGAGTCTTCAATCAACGCCAATCGGTTCTCTTCGGCGCTTGCGTTCGTTCTGGAGACGAAGACCAGGAACGATGTAGAAAGATAGGGTATACAGATCACATGAATTTCACTAAAATCAAAGAGTCTAAACACGTTGTATTTGCTGTATAATATGTTACTTCAATTTTTATCAATTACGGCGTGCCTATTTTCACCATATGGCTAAACGTGGATGGTAAAATCACAAATTTAGTTCATAATATTGACCACTTTATAAAATCCTCGAATTTTCATGATGTGGTTAATTCTACGATAAGACCACGACGTACACTAATCACTAACCTGACTAAGCATTTTAAAAATCAAGCAACTTTGCCATCGGAATCAGATAGATTGGTCTTCTCTAAAAGATTATTTATTTACCAAAAAACAATTTGCGGGATTGCCTATGATTTCGATGATAAGAACTAATCTCAAAGAAGCTTGCTAAACTGACAATCAGAACCGACTCAATAGTAGTTAGTTTATCCACATACTTACAGAGATCGTCCGCCTCCAAACCAAGCGATGGTGAGGGTTTCCGTGGAGGTGCCATTCATGACGGTCCGGTCGATGAGCAGCGACGTGAACTCCCCGTACACTATCACGCCCACCGGCACGAATAGCCCGTTCAGAGTCGCCAGCACCAGCCCAAAAAATATCATCAGATACTCCCATGGCTTCGCGAACCTGAACTGCGAAAAGATGTTATTTATTTTATTTATTTACATGCCCTACCCTTAATTGAGATGAATCACCTAATCACTGCCAATGAATTTTTCAAGTTCGAGAACTTTCTACCTTGTCCACCCTGTTCTCCAAGTTTCCTAGCAAAATCTGTTAAATCGAGTTTTTTTTATTTTCTCCATAGAATCAAAATTCATTCCGGATAGAAAAAGTTTCCCTGATCCTGTATGGAGATTCACACTTCACCCATACACATCCACAGTTCCATCGAAATACTTATAGTAGTTTTTACTGAGATTCATCCAGGGATAGAGAAGTATCCCCTAAATATTTTCTGAGTTTACATGTTGCCTGTAAAAAGTTGCACAATATACCTACCTACTTCAGCAAGGTAAAATCAGCAAGACTAGATTTTCGGTTTTGATGTTATCGCTCTAAGATTTTCAAAAAGATTCAGATGACCCACAAGAATAAATATGGAGAGAACATGACATTAAAAACTTTAATAGCAAGTAAGTTTTAACCAATTCGATAAAAAAGTTGAAAGGAACGTTTGGATCTTAGCCAAAGTTCGGGACAACGGATAAATGCGGATAACATTGGTGTCATGAGACAAGTTATATTGTAGTCAGAGTAACGAATGACCATTAAATAAAAAAAAAAATAGATCAGTCAGTAAAATTTTGACTTGAATTTAAAAGCTAGAAATTTATTTGTTACTCTTGCATAAGATTACATTTACAAAAAAAGTCTAATACTTACTAGTCTTAACCAAGATACTGCTGGGGCTTGAAAATTTGGATCCTCACTGAAATAAAGAGATATTGCTCATAAAATCTTCAAAAGTGAAAAGAAGCAATGATTTGAGGAACTTTTCCACGATAAATTATGTGCGTTGTTAAGATTTATTTGATAACATGAGAGGGCAATATTTTCATGAGCTGAGCTGCTAGATGCAAGGCTAAGCTAAGCAGGCCTAGAATGCTTAATGAGAGAAAAACGAACAAACATAATTCTATCAGGCAAAGGCAAAGCAAATCAATGACAATTATACTGGATACGTCACGTCTCTAAGTTATGATGGTCATGTATTCTGAAAAGTTTTGATTTGACACCCAGCTCCACCCTCAAATACGCATAGAATTGAAGTCCTATTTGAGGTTCTACATGGGCGTGAGGCTCCTAATGTAGGCTAGGATGTGGAAATAAAGTGTCTCCGGCAACCACAAACCCGACACACAAGACAATATGAAGAACCAATTGGCCAATCACTGTGCTTGAAATCTCCACTTCGCATCAGCGATAACATTGTGATGGGCCGTTGTAGAACAGTAGAGCATTCTATAGTAGAATCCATCTGACCCTTAATTTTTGAAATCATTCTTTCGCTAACATGCTAGGCCTGTTTGATGGGAACTACTCCGTACCGTGTTCGCACTGCCATTCCCAGGGGCAACGCTATAAACAATCCGGTTGCCGCTAAACAAAGTCACACAATTTATTCAATCCGCTATTATACAATAGCTACCACAATAATTATATTTTGAAAGTGTTTTACTAGTCATCAAATATGTAGAGTCGATAGTACTAATTTGAAGTTAAGATTTTATGAACTATAAAACTTTAAAATTTTAGATGGTATTGCCCAAAAATCAAAGTTTCATCAATTTCACTTAATCTAAATACCTAGATTGTCATTAAAAAAATTCTTCACAAAGCTCACTGAAGATACCATTCTCTTTCAGTAAAATTGTTATATATGTTTTGAAATTAGTTTACGGAGTATATTTGAATTTCAAAGTGTGCAAATTTAAAGCGTTTACCATAAGATACAGCAGTAGATTACACTAACAAAGGTTGTGGAATTAATACTTATTTGTAGAATTTCCCTAATGGCCGGTTTCCTTAATCAATCTTTGGATATTGATGTTCGGTTGCCACGTAAAATTTCAAAAAAAAAAAATTTAGAGTATCTTCGCAACCAAACAATATCAGTCTCAATCCATATCCGAAAATCGGTTATTGAAACCCACCGTTATAGATGTACAATTATACATACTTTTAAATTTCCTTCTTGTGCCACTGTATAAATTTGTAATTGGTCAGATTGACAACCACAACAATGTCTTTTTACGTACTTAGTCTGTTTTTTGTATATCTATTGCAGAAATAACTCACGATTCCTTCTTATACTCTTGCTCGGCTAGGAAAGCTGCCTGCTGCGCGAGTGTGCTGATCGTAATCGAATTCTGTCGCAAGCTGATGGTGAACGCCGGGCGCTGCTCGCTCAGCCGGCGGCCCCCGAACTTGGTGATACTCTTCACCGACTCATCGCGTTTCATTCTCGGGTCAACCGATCTGAAATGTAGAACGGAGAGCTTTATTCGTATACTAGGACAGTAGGTAAGCAAACGGCCTCTTATTCGAGGGTTCCTGACGAATTAAGAAATGGGAAGCATAGATTGTTATTTCGTCGTACCTAGTCATAGGGCGGTGAGCGCATTGGCTAAGATTTCGGCCTCTAACTCAAGGGGTTCTGGTGAATTAAGGTGCTACGCATCAATGACTTTATTAAAACTTATGAACGCTTTAAAAAATTAACAAAAAATCGATAGTAACTGTGATGGGAAACATCGTGAGGAACCCTGAATGCATGAGTCTTCCGTAATGTTTTCAAAGGCGTGTGAAGTCCACCACCCCGTATCATGCCACCGTGGTGAACTAAGGTCTTCCTTCCCATTGTGAGAGGAGAACTGATCTTGTGGAGTTGTGGGTCACTAATGAGTTACAGCATAACGTGGCAAACAAACGTGTAAGCAAAAACCTCATGTTGAATTTGTAATATTTTTAGCCACATCATCTCTGATGTTATCTGTAGGTATCTAATAAGCTTATTGTTGGGACTCAATTCTAAACTCTTAGGCGTGTTTAAGCTATTATGCCTTCGTACTTTAGTATACTATTATACTTTAGTATATACTTTAGTACTTTAGTATAACATACCGTGAACATAGGCTACAGATTAAAACATCTATAATGTGGAGTCTACATAATCGCTATGTTGATACGATGTTTCAGGGCAAACTTGGGGTTAGGTTGTGTGTCCAATATATTTTCACTTTAAACAATCGCATTATTTTCGTAGAGCAAGATTTTACTTTGAAGCTTCGAGTGAAAGTTTATAGACGTTTAGAGTGACATTGGCGCGTTTTTCTTTTCTCCACCATTCAAACTATTTTTAAGAGTTTTACCATGTTTACTCTAGAAAGAAGTGTTTTTAATTTGCGTAGCAAAATTTTCTTTTTACACAAATTATTGTTAAAACTTAAATAACTTAATAGTAGTCTAATACCAATAGTAAGGGCCTGCGTTAGTCTCGTGTCTACTGTCTGTCTATGTTCCTCCACATAGTACTATTAAAAACTTTAATAATAAAAACATCTAAATAGTTTTCTAAGTACTAACAGTATAGGCCATAGGCCTACCTCGCCTAGCGCTTATTTCTAATGAGGATAAACTTACACACGGCACTATGTTTATTAGTTTTAAAGTACCACACACTGGACTAATGTAGGCCACATTAGTCCAGTGTCTAGTTACCCTCCATCGATCTAGCACGGACTCGAACCACCGCAATGCGGGTCGGGCCAAGCCTACACTTGCAGCCTACGACGACGCTACGCCGCTACGACGAATTTCAATACCTCACTTACTTTACTAGATAAGTCGGTAAAAACTTTAATGGATAAGAACAGCTTATGAATAAAAGTAACTAAAACCCGACTACTTCAAAATCAGTCTAAAATGTATTACTTAACAAGAAAGTATTCTGACCTGAAATTGATATAACGTAGCGTCGTAATTGCAGAAATTCTTTCCAATTTCATTAGTTACAGCAACTCTGCCTAGATTTTATTTGTGTTTTAGACCAGCAAACAGAAATATTATGATTGATGGTATAGGTATAGACTACTTAATAAAGTTTCATTTTCAAAGAAGGAAAAAATAAAGTATAGAAAATCCAATTTAACGTAGTTTATCGAGGTATAACTATCGAGTCGTGTAAATAGCTATGCAGAATATCTATATCGTGGTAGAATATATAAAAGCCGTCCGTTATTAATAGAAACAAAAGGCTTTGACCTGGGAACTCCCACTCAGTCTGAAACCGAAGTGAAGTTTAATCACGGAACGCCATGCAAAAGCTTTTAGCTATAGGGTTGAGCTTTTTTTATTATAGGTTGTAGACGATATCACTAAGAACTTATACCAAAAAATATTTACAATGCATTATTTAAGTAACTAACGAAGACTGAAAGAAAAGAAAAGAAAAGAAAACTTCTTCTTCTTCGTTCTTGTAACGTTTTCTGGTTTCTTTTTTGAAGTATTTGAATTTGCTTAGTTTTTCAAAATACTTAAATAATATTGTTCAGTATGTAGTAGATATGTTTGCCAGTTTATATTTTTAATTACCTACTGAATCTAAACTTCAACAATTTAATTTAACGTCTATAAAACTCCCAGTTTGACCAATTTGCGAGATTCTAGGCAAAATATTCAAACCAAAGGTTTGTGAAAATTGACAGCCCTAACTAGTCCGATAATGACTAGTATACGCGTTGCAGAAATGCAAAATTTCTTAGAATACCTCCCTTGGGGTGTCTCCATAGTGATTTTTTATAATAAAGTAATGGAATCATGGTATCATCATAATATAACTTTAAATTAACTTAATAAAACCACTATTTGAAAGCTATAGTTACGTGCCCACAACTCCCACAACAAACAGGTAACTATAGGGGTAAATACCTACTTAGGAAAATAGTTATTTGACATTATTAACGTGTGGTATAATCCACTGAAGGGTTAATCGAAATTATGAAATTTTCCTAAAACGGAAAATTCATCGTGCATATCCGGGCCTTTTTAAGGTACTTTTTAAGGGTTGACTTCAATGCTGATTATAAGACAGTAGGAAATAACTAAGTAAATGAAAGACATTCCAATTGCGACTCTGTTTGATATAAAACCTAACTACTAACTTCTATTGTTGTTGTATAGATTTTCTCCGCATTGGAGCACCGTGGTGGACTTCCAGGCCTCCCCTGTTGTGTGGGGGACCTGTGCCCAGCAGTGGGATATAAAAAGGGTCGCAGTCACATGATTTCGACTTTAAATTGTGTTTTCCCACTCAAACTAACAAGCGCGAACACATCATGCATACTTGTGCGACTCGCCAAGTAGTTCCCACTCGTATCCACGAGTTGCAGTTCAAATATTTACCCGAGACAATTGTGCGCGGTTGTTATCAGTCAATTGCTTCGATAGGTTATGGATAATATGATCAAATATTATTGCTATTTGTCACCTTAAATATAATAACTCCGCTCCGGAAACCAAGTTCCTAAACAAAACACAAGACATGCGGAACTCTCTGTACTCGATTCTGTATACTACTCTATAAAGACTATAGTACTTCAAATTTCGTGCACCCTACCTACAACTTCCTTCTTTGTGGTCTCTCTCTTCTCGGTTGTGGACTCGACAACTAACCGTTGTAGAGTCCACATCACCTAATGATGCTGTGTTTTGGGGCGAAACACGTGTCGTGTGCTATTGGAATAAGTTGTGATGGTATATATACCTACTTGGAGATAAGGGAGGATGGTGAGTCCATACCAAAACAAGTTCCACTTGTGAGGATTTTTGCAAAGAAAAATAACGCCTGATACAATAAATTATTATACAAAAAATTGCATATTACTGTGTTTTGTTCTCTAGTTACCGAATGTTAGCACAGGTATAGCTTATTTATGCTAAAAGTAAATGCCTGTAGAAGATTTTTGAAAAAAAAAACAAGTTCCGCTTGCCATTCCGAATCGAATGATTTTCCACTCATATGTATTTTTCCGACACTGCCCAATAAAGTTAACTGGACTATAGCTTGCTATACTTGAACGTTTGTAGCCGGCATTGTCATGCAACGAAGCTGTGTTTAGGCGGTCCAGACGGCAGACGCTCTAATTTAGTTAAATTTGATTTAGATCAAGGGCCTGCCAAATCTGTATAGTACCTGTTATAATGGGACACCGTCACAAGCCAAGTGCTCTTGCCAGTAACACTATGCTATTATTATGATGGTTTTGCTGCAGAAATTTGAACTTTATTCGTTCAGGACACGGTTATTAGCGATATGGAGTGCATGTAACACATGCAGTCAGGTGGGCATTGTGCGATGTTCGTTGACGTGATAGTTACGTAACGTCGCTTCCGATGTGACGTCAGCGGGCTTTCATTGCGCAGTTTTTAGGGGTTTTTCATGTTTGCTTTTTTGGGACGGTCGATGATTTTTACAGAAAAAGTCTCGTTGATACAATTTTTGTATTTTGTTAGGAATGTGCCCATAACACAATATGTGGATATGAGAATCTAAGTAAATTTTTAAGGTCAAAAAACTGTTCAGGTGACAACAATCTACAAACTAGATATAGCCGAGTGGCAACTGCTTTATGGCCCACTGCTGGGCACGGGTCTCTCCCCACAACAGGGGGAGGCCTGGAGCATACTAGTGGATCATTGGTGGATAACTGAGTACTATCCATTAAAATCCTCCATCCATTCCATACATTAAAAAAATTAATATCCGCTTTGAGCACCCCTCGGGTTAATCTAGACGAGCGGAAAGCTAGTGGAATGAACTCTCACTTGCAACTAAAAGTGGATTCTGGTTCCTACCAGAAATATTCCTTTGGTTGAATGAACTGAACCATATTTATTATATAATCTTTCTGTGTTTCTACGGTGTACGGTGTACACTATTGTAGTGTCAGTAGTGTGCAACATTGTTTAACTCTCATTCAGAAGATGCCTATGTAGGTACCTATCTCTACATAATACTTGTGTAAACATCTAACGTATCACAGCTATGTGGGTCATCATTATATCATCCCTACGCTTACGGGATTCCGGTGATAGCCCAGTGGTTGAGATTTCAGTCTCTTGTTAAAGTGGTCCGGGTTCCAGTCGCAATGGCATTTTTTAGTAAAATACTAACGTTTTAAAAAAATGTTACGTGTTTGCACCTACCGCGTGCAAACTTCAATGATTGTACCACCTTTAAAGATTTTCAACTTGATTTTTTTTATAAAATACGGGAGGTTATCAGAATGTACTCGTAGATTAGTCGGCAACGGCAATACCTAAAGCTACAATTTAGTTTTACAACTTTGGCCGGCAGGGCATGCTTAGATACGTGTACCTTTTGACATGTACATAATTCATAACGAGAGTTCAGATGATATTCAAACGTGCAGATCACAGATATAGATCTAAAATCTGTGGTGCAGATGCTGTGGTACCGATTTACAGCGCCAAATATGTACGCTCTGATTGACAATCGCGACATTTTAATGTTCGGTCAGATAAACAAATGTTTTGTAAATAGCGTGATTTATTGAAGAATGTATTATAATTAACCTATTTTTAAAGATACCTATGATGATATGATATGAGATGATGATGAGATAGGTGGCCATAGTAGCTCGCCCGGAGAGGTACCTACCTTACCGCCAGCCTCTAAGCGCGTCGTGAAGCAACTTTTGTTTTAGCTGTTGGTTGCCGGAGGTAGGTACTTTATTTTAATGCGAATCTTTGTCCTCATGACAAAAGCACTCGCATACAACCTCAGATAGGATTTCTACTCTACTTAAGATTGAACGTGGATGTTGATAGGCAGCAGGGACCACTAAACACCAGGTGGTCCGCAGACCTGTTTACTACTCAATAAGTAGATATACAAATAAAAAATGCAGGCCACTTGCAAGCGGATGAGTGCATAGGTACAATATCTAGGCATTCTTGATTGCTTACACGTGAGCCGCGTGGCATAGACGGGAGAGCGAGGGAGAGCGTTTAAATACATACTAATAAATAAATTTTATTTCAAAAACACTTATAAAAACTCGACTTTATATAAGTTATTATATAAAGTCGAGTTATATTACCCTAGAAGAAAATTAAGATCGACTTTAGGTAAGTAGGTACTAACTATAAATTATGTATGGATGCATCAGTGTAGTCACATCTCAAGTTTTAGGCTTTAGTGAATCTTAAATGATTTTAAAAGATACCTACTTAAGTGAATATGATTGAAAAATCGATTGGTATGTAGCTCCCATACTGTGTTTATTATTATGTATCTGCCTACATATTATACTCTATGATAATGGGTGTGTCTATAAACTAAACTAATCTGAATAGACGGTAGTATTCTGTCAAACTTCGTTCACCTCGTCAATAACTTGATTCGTCTTAACATGAAAGAATAATTTGGTCGTAAATCTCAAGGGTGCCGGCGCGACGCCTTGGCGCCTCCCCGACCCGTTTCTAAGCTCCATTCCAGTGCTTTAACCCCTTGAATTGATCACAACTGACATAATTTTATTCGCGAATATTGCAGGTTGTGTTGTTTATTCCAGTTGTTAAACTGTCTAGATTGTCCGATTGGAGGACTTCACAAGCCTCTAATTGAGAATATTTTGGAGAACTTTCAAACATGCAAGTATCCTCACGATGGTTTAATTCTCCGTTACCATGGGTGACTATCATTTTGTCAAACGCACGTTGGAAAAGAGGCATTGGTATGCCTGAGATGCGCTGCTATAAAATATTTTAGGTGTATCATTTTTTTTATACCAATTTGTTGTTTCCATGTGCCTATTGAATATGAAGTAACATATAAGTAGTTGGTTTATTAACCTTTCGCATTAACCTCATCGTAAAATAGTACGATCGTCATCGATATTCAATTTCCTATCTAGGATTTTATTTCATTCACAGTTTTCATTTGAGGCATTTTCATTTTATATATTTTATCTGGTTTTATTACATGACTGGCCTTCAGTAAGCGAAATAATATTCAAAACTATGGTTAAAAAGACTTATTCCTATCGAAGTTTGAAGGGGGAGCACCCCTTCGGTTTTAAGCTTATCTACCTATCTATGTAGGTACTTGAAACCTGCTTGAAAGTAAAACTTTAAAAATAATCTGTAGTTCAGTCATTTGGTCCGAAAAGTGGGTTATCAAAATCTCCAATTTTCAAAACTCTTCGAGAACTTTCCAGGTGAAACTACCAAATGATTGGAGTAATGTAGGTATAAATAAATAATAAATAAAAAAATAAAAAAAGCCTTTTTATTGTCCTGTAGCTATTAAAATAAGTTTAACAATTACAAATTTCATTATTATCGTAATCAATGCAATTCATTATAGTCCTAAAACATTTCGTGGATATTTATAGAAAAAATTAATAATATTATTGTTAATGATTTTTCAATGTCAGTGCAAAATAAATATATAGAAATGAAATAAGAAGTTTTCAGGCTACGGGACCCCTCTACGGGTAAAGGCCTAAAAATGTAGGTAAAACGGTTGTTAAAATAATTTTGGTAGAGCTCTAGTTTATTTTTATTATGCCCGTATAATAAATAATCTTAACCATACATTAGATACCTAAAAATAAACCGTGAGATTTAAATAATAGGTAAATTAAATGGATAAATAACCCTACGAGGCTACGACATTTTGAAAATTAAAAAAAATTTATGCACCTACTTATTGTAAAAATTTCAATTTTTTATATATAATTATATCTTTTAGATACACCACCCAAAAGTTTAAAATATCAAACAGGTGCACGTGCTAATCTGTCCCAACGGCCGATGTAGGTAGGAACTAGCTTTTGCCCGCGACTTCGTCCACGCAAACTTCAGGATTTTGTCAAGAGCGAAGTAAAAAGGATTCCATATCACAATCCAGATTTAAATTAAAAAAAAAATCCCAATCTATTCTAATGATTTTACGCGAAAGCATAATAAATATCTGCATCACTAAATGTTGAACATAGGTGCTGTTATCGTGAAGCATGTCTCTCTTATCTTTATGTCTTTAGTTTCTTTTAACATCTTAGTCTTAAAAAATTTAAAATTCTAAGATGGTAGATTTAACAGCAATTTTTGCCCTGTTTGAGTTTTAAAATAATTTGGTCCACGGGCTTAACAAAATGTCTATTACATAATCCAACCCCCCATTAATTAAGACCTGTTTAGAAAATAGGCCTATGTTACTCTCCAGTCCTTCAAATATCTTCACAAAAATAATGTCTATCGATCGCTCAGTTTGGTGACTCGAAAGCAGGAGTAACATAACCGATTCAGATTATGGACCGCCAAAATAACGTGATTGAAGCCGCGCTTTTGCACGCGTTTTCGTACGAATTCAACTCGTGCGTATACGTAAGTTCATATTGAATCCGCCATTTTGTTGCGGCGGCCATCTTGGATTTTCATTTTTTTCATAATGCTCATATTCTACCAATCAAGCCCTTTCATTTAATACTCATATTGAGGTTTTTGTGAAGTAATAATAATATGTAATCCGCCATTTTGTATCGGCGGCCATCTTGGATTTACAATCATAAAGAATGACGTATTTTATTGTATTGTTATCAAGATTAAGAGTGTGTACCAAATATCAGATCAATCTGTCACCAGGAAGGGGGTCAAATTCCAATTACTAAATTTGACCCAAATAAACAACTAAACAGGGCAAGCTAAATAAAACCGTTTATAAAAGTCGTATCCTCCATCTTGAATTTAGAAATATAGTTTATTTCTCATTCCAAAATATTCTATTAAAATGTCATGTCATCAATAATTAAAAAAACTGAATTAATCATCTTGAATTAATAAGTAATTTATTTTAAATAATAACTCATAATAAATTATTTATTATAATTTTAATTCATTAAAAAGCATGTTCGTCATCTTGGATTTATAAATGGTATTTTCCTTAATATTATATATTTTATTGCAAAAAAAAAATCATCGAGTTGCGAGCTTGCCACTAGGCATGATGCCACGTCTGTCATTATATTCGATTAAAAAAATACGTCTCTAGTTGTCATTGTTACTCACTACAAAGGTCAATGACCTAAGTGGACCTACTTAATTGCGTGAAAAATGGAAAAAATATTTGTTATATAATGTAATAAAATATAGCCTATGTGTTACCGACGGTTTTTCTCTATACAACAATCCAAATTTCATTCAAATCTGTTCAGCCGTTCGAGAGATGTTCGCGCACAAATAAACAGACATATAGACAAACAGACAAACAGACTAACAGACTAACAGACAAACAGACAAAAATTGTAAAAAGTATATTTTTGGGCTTAGAAGCGTGTCCTGACTTGGAAAAACTTAATTTCACAAAAAAATATTACATGTACAGAATTCATAGCTCTAGAATTTTATTATATGTATAGAAGACTACTAATAAGTGGCAATAAGAAATATAATATTACCTAAATTGTGAAAGTACAGTGCATGATGGAGTTCTATTCGTATTCATCTACAAATAGAAAAGGCACATAAATGGTGGTAACAGATGTATGCAAATTATAAGAATGGGTCGTCTGATTGCTGGAATACAGCCAAAGCTTTCAGTAGGCTGTGCGTTCTTTGCTCTACAACTCGATTGTTTGGAAACTTTACATAACTTAAGCGTTTTCTTAGAAAAATCGTAGACTTTGTGCCTGCACTGAGAAAAAATCAGAATGTGTGCAGTCTCTCTTATTAAAGTAAACATGGAAGAAAAACATTTATTTAGTTCTTTAAAATATCGTTTAAGAGATGTAATGCTTACCTATTATTCTGTAAAAATTATTATCCCGATAACACGTCAAGTTGGTGGTAAGCTCACGATGAAGATCCTCGAATGTTACTTCCTTCATAGGGACACTGCTAGTTTCCGAACGTTTTTCGCGGGAAAATGTTAAAATGAGCGCGGTAAAGGGGTGCTGGCGCACGTCAGGCTTGCTCAGCTGTTGGCAGAACACTGGGTGGTTTTTGGCAATGGAGTGGTGACTTAACAGGCCGGTCGGGAACGATGCAGTTGTTTTTAATCGATGTGGAAAATTCTACGTTGGGGTGCAATCGGGTGCATGCAGGAAATATAATTATAACTAATAGTTACGATCATGTTGTTTTACGATTTATGTTGAGGAAATACCTAAAGGCTATAGAGAATACCCTTTTACTATTCCTAGCGTATTTAACTTAACTATTTACGAATTATTATTTTAGTTGAGATGAGTAGGTATGGCCCAGGAACGGGTGGAGGGCGTCGATTAGGGGAGGCCCATGTCCAGCAGTAGACTACCAAGGGCTGAAAGGAAGGAAGGAAGGAGTAGGTACTTATGTATATTTTCCTACATAAATCATTCCACGCAACTTGTGATCGCAAGACAATCGAAAAGTTAAACATGGTCTGGTGTGATCAGTTCTTTGATGGGTGTCCACTACTGCCGAATGTATGCATACTTCTGTGCTTAGGAGGTAATACTCATCCCGGTTGCCGATAGATAGCCCGCAAACCTCATCAAATGCCTTCTGTATGATTTATAAAAGCTCAACACGGATTGGTCTAATTCGTGTCCAACGCGGACGTATGCTCCAGGCTCTACCTTTGAGCGACCACCCTGGTTCTCTCAAAAGGCTTGCTGTCAGTCTTCTAAATTTTAAAGGACAGTCGTTACATTAATTTCTTAACAGTCGTGTTAGGTGTTACTTCTTTATTTTACTAGGCCTTCTCGAGGTGGATGTAATGACCAATGGCTTCATAATCATGTGCTATTTTAACTGTTTTTATAGCAAAAATGTCCGATCAATTTTACCTAGCTTAGTATCAGTAAAAATACATCCAAGCATAGCTTAGTATCAGTAAAACTACATCCACGTTCTTAAATTAAAACCTCAGTCCGTCATTCATTACCTAAAAGCTTCTTTCACGGGTAGGGTTGAAGCGTTTCTTCAAAGTTTTTTGGTAATAAATTAATATTGGTTATCGTTTGGTGATCTGACAGTATCTAGGGACTTTGTATTTGATCTGAGGGGGGCCCCGATCGATCGCGGGGCTCTGAGCACTTGCCCAAAGTGCCCACTGGGAAAGAGGGGTCTGTTTAGAATGGTTCAATACCTACAACGCACTGGCGACTCTGGTGTTGAACGTGTTAGTAGACGACGGTTATGATTATGACTTACCATCAGTTTGCCTACTCTTCTTAGAAAAAAATATTATACGATGTGGATGTTAAGGTATGTTTTTCAATAAAACACTATAGATGTTAGGTATGCATGTACGGTATAACTTTAATTTACTTTAATTGAATGATGTATCTTAAACAACTTTTAATCAATGTGACTATTTATTACAGACATTGAAAGACGTAATATTAACACACAATATTCTTTCTATTAGGTATGAAGTAAATCTATAAGTAATTGCGCTTCAAGCCTCTCCCTATTATGGGGAGAGACCCGTGCTCGACATTAGAAAGTGAAATAAGAACATTTATTCAGCCTCAACGTTTTGCTTACCATATATATCTTCCGTTTTCAACCCTACCATATCTTATCTTTGCTGAATGCGATAAAAAAACTAAGGCCGTGTTCACACGACCGCGAAGTGGATGCATCCATTCATGACATTGCATGACAGCGATTGGTGTTGTCCATCTTGTACCCCGCGGTCAAATATAAACTGAGCCTAACATTCCACAAGTGACAGATACTATTAGTTAGGGATGTCGATACATTATTTTGCCGATACGATACCGATACCGATTTTTGTATTAAATAATCGGCGATACCGATAAAGATATCAAAATCAAATAAATAGTGATTATGTATATTATTATCATTATGTGTTGTGTTTTGCGTGTTGTATCTTATATGTTAATAATATTAAGCATTAAAGTTACTTATCCATATTTAAGTAGGTAATCAATCACAAAGTTCAGTTATGAATAAGAATAAACCAAAACATAGTCAGTAATAAAAAGCGTCGGTCGTTTCGCGCGCTTTTCGAATTGCTCGATCGGCTGGCCGATAAATCGGCGATGCCGATATATCGACCAGTCGATTATATCGGCCGATATGTCGGTATCGGAATCGGTATCGTTACATCCCTACTATTAATATTTGTTTGTTAGAACAATCGCTTATAAATTCATCAGCGCTGAACGTGAGAGGATAATCACTTAAAGGATTAGAAACGCACTAATCTTTGTAAATAACGCTTTTCTATGAATAAACGCCGTATTGAGCTAAATAGATGTAATTATTCTGACAATAGTTTCTTCCATTCACTATAAAAACTAAAAAGATTTTTTCCTAAACAATTTGAATTCAAGAATGCCTTAATTTTTAATTTAAAAGCCCTTACACATGCGTACAGCTTTTTAAAGTTTTTATAAAATAATTTAAAAATAAGACAATTACTTGTATATTATCGCAGTTTTTTTAATTGAAATATAATTGAGCAATAAAATTCAAACAAAAGGATATTCTTATAACCTTATAGAAACACAAAAATATCGGATGCTTCAAAGGCTAGCGCTCATCGACAGAATGAGTTGCAATGAAGATGCAATGCAATGAAACGTGCACTCTTTTTGACGTGCTTCTGTAGTTGTACCGTTCTTTGCTATCGATAAGCGCGAACCTTTTAATCAAACACTGGTAAATATTGTCAAATAAATAAAAGTTGCTCAAAATAGTAACACTCACTCATAACATAGTTGTCTATTCCCATACTTTCAGTCGCTGGCACGTGAAATGTTCTTAAATAAATTTAGACTGAGAGCAACCACAAAAATATTTTAAACAATCATTAAATGCATGCTGAAATTATTGCGAAAGTTTAGTAATTGTTTATATGAATATGTGAAGATGCATTTCATATTATTTCATAAACCAAGTTGGATCCTATTTCCAAACATACAATATGTTAGAAGTTATAAAGAAACATACAAGACTCGTGCCACATACCATAGAATTAAATGTTATAATAATATGTTATTATTACATACAATAATGAAATCCAGAATTTCTACTGACTAAAATATATGAAGTGAGTTACTTATTTCTAGAATAACCATCGACATTTAATTTCTATAGATCTACTATTAAATCTTGACAACTAGAAAATTATTGCACTATGTGTTCGTTTTGGGTGTTAAACTACATACGTTTTAATTTCGTGCAATATCAGTGGACATTTTATTTAAATATTTATTTTTGTTATGAGATATTTTAAAACATGACATGACACAAGATTGAATCTATACAATAAATATTTTATACCTAACCAACCTGTAGTTTAAGAAATGTCTTTTATTAGCACATTAGTTTGTTTATAAAATATTCGTTCTAAAAGCGTGGCAGCATAGATAACTTTAATTAACGTTGAAATGAGAAAATTTAAAAAATATATTGCCTAATTGAATGAAAGTTGTTATTGAGTTTTATGTTAGCGTAATACTCGTATGTTAAATTATGAACGCAGGTCTTAAAGATACGGAATAAAAAAGCACCCTTAAAAACGATTGCATGACACACAAAAAATGAAAATAATTATGGCATAATATTTACAAATGAAATTGATAACATAATGTTCATATCTCTCTAAAATAAAATATAAAGTAATTTAAATTTCTTAGGTAACTAAACATAGTTATGTATAATAAAATTATGATTATAATTAATAACCCGAAACAATACGTTTTTTTAACAATTACAACGCATTTCACACAGAATCTTAACATAAGTACGTTACGATTAATTGTGCATATTTTATCATAACTGGGGCAGCGTGGAGAAGACGCCTAGGCCTACGAGCGATCGATGCCCAATGTGTAAATTTTTTTTGCAGATAACTGGGATACGAATATTTTTGTATTATGTAATATTGTGTCGACAAATTTGACGTTCTTAGTTTTGATTGCTTCATGGATGTTGATATCTTAGTTCAAAATATGTTCTTTACACTGAAATGCTGTCTCAGACTTGTTATAACTTTGTGAAGCGAAGCTGAAATATATTGTTTATTGTTGTTATACACACAACAGTTTCTTCGACTAGCAAAGCCACGATTTGAATACTTTACATTGTATTTTATACTATGAATAGTATTCAAGAAACACAAAATCGTTCCTCATTTTACAATAAATTGTTAAAACATCTTTACGTTTCCTATGTGTGAAAAATTGTTTTGGAGATAAATAATTGAATTCCTTTACGAAATTAACTACAAAACGAGCTATTGCCCAACTAAACATGTGTGCCCACATAGACGACAATAAATACAATCGAAGCAATAGGTTTCATGCATTTTCTGAGATCATGAAGTGCTTCAGAGCTATCATAACGCTTGCCGAGGGGTTATTGAAATGTTTTAAAAATTATAGCGGTCAATAAAGCCGTATCTCAAAAATTTACATTTCAATCAAATCTTAACGACGGTTTGTAGCTGCAGGTAATCAACTATATTATGGAGTTGATAGGAAAGTCTCTTTAGTAAAAATAACAGCATTTGTAGCTTTGATATTTTTACACTGTTGTAGAAAGTATGCTCACATTGACCAACTATTTTTACAGACACATCAGAATATAGATTGATCTAGAAGATTCTAGAACATTTTTTAATATCTACTATTACTTTGATAACGGTGAAACACGACAACGAGAAACATCAAATATCATTTATTTATTCATTAATATTCAACGACATCAACTACAATTTTCGAACTACCCACAATAAATAAGCGTTATATATCTAAAAATATGCTTTATTTCTTCGACTTTAAACATTTTTTGGTTATTATCAACAATTTGTACGAATCATTGGTATTTTTTGGTTTTTAAATCCTTAAAAAAACGTTTTCAACCTGTTTTTTATTTTCGGTTCATTTAGTCTTCAATGTTTAGATAAAATGTACTGGTTTAACGTGTAAAGTGGAGACGTCTTTACCATTTATAGCACATCAAAGCAAAATCCTTGCTCTAACATCTAAGGCTAAAGAATCAGTAATTTTTTAGACCAACATAGAAATTTTTAGCCTCAAAACTTTGAATTGAACAGACACACGATATTTATCCTCGTCACACACAGCGTGTTTATGCAAGTAAGAGTGAGACAGAAGTGGACTAATCTGTGATATTTAGTAGAAGAACAGCAGTCGTTCCTGAGCCGTCCCGGAGAGCAGACGCCAGCCGCGCTTGATGTTCAGGTACTGGATCACGGCGCGGATGCAGATCAATATACCTGAAAAGATATGGTAAATTTACAGTTAAATTGCCACAAAGGAATGCCATAATAGTTTACCCAATAAGACAAGAGTAAAAAAGGCTGTAAATGGTTAAAATCACTGATCTGCCACCACAGCTAGGGGCTCTAGTGTGAGGCAATGGGCGAGGGATCATGCATAGCCCCACTGCTTAAGTAGACCGCAAGCGATTAGAAAAGTTAAGCAACGACGGGCGCGGTCAGTACCTGGATGGGTGACCGCAAGTGGCGAATTAAATGCGCGCTTCCGTGCTTCTGAGGGCACGTTAAGCCGACGGTTCCGGTTGTTATCGATACAATACCAGTCGTTACACGTTATGGGCAGTTTGAAAACATCCGACAAGGATTGGCCACTACCCCGTTTCGCCACCAAACCACAACGTAGCAGCGTGGTGGAGTATGGTCCATTTCTCCACCAATACGCATTGTAGCAGCATGGTGGAATATGCTCCAGGCCTCCCCCTGTTGTGGGGAGAGACCCGTGCGCAACAGTGGGCCATACAGGGTGGATACCATAATACGACAATAACCCCATTATTTGTTATAAAGTTTGTATGAAAAAAAAAATCGATGTAGTGTTTTTAATAATCGCAGCATGTTCCAAGGAAGGACTTGTGTTTTCATTTATTGTCGTATGAAGGTATCCACCTGTATAAAGTACAGGCTACCCACCGAAGGCCATGATGAGCCACCACAGCCAGGAGTTCTCGTGCGAGGCGAGCTCGGTGGAGTGCTTCACGATGAGCGTCCACTTGGCCAGCGACAGCCCGAAGCCGGCCAGCGCGCCGTAGCGGCTCGCCACCGTGTGGCAGAAGCACATGAGCAGGAGGAAGCCGATCCAGTTGAACAGGAACGCCACTGTAACAACAAATGTTTCGTTACTTTAGTATAGTTGCCGTCACGAGGGGTGGGCACAACTTTCATTGGTCGGTTTGACATTGACTGCGCTGCGGTGGCGGTGCACACGATTGGTTCGACAATCGTCAGTTCGTCAGTGTGCGTCGTCTATTGGTCCAGCACGTTTTTTCGGCTGCTGTACATTGGCCGAAAGTATACAATATCCCTACCACTGATAATCTGTGCTCACGACCCATGACGGTTACTATAACCTGACCCACACACAAACTAGAAAAAACAGGTTATATAATATAATATTACATTTAGCAATAACCTACAAAATTTTATACTTTACACTGAGAGAAGTTAGTAGGTACTTACTAAAGAAAGAAGTGAGGAACATGATGTCGGTTCCCAACAGGCTGTTCTCGGGGTCGAGCTGCTCGGCGTTCGCCTCGGTCGGCTCGACGGTCACGAACGCGAACGTTGGATGGCCGGGCTGCGGAATCTGAAATAGTATTTCATTTATCGATAGGGTAACAATGGGCAAACTTAATGTCTACACTACTTATTCCTTTAATATACACCAAATAAAACATATATACTTTTTACATTTTTACGTATAGCGCTCTCGCGCTCATACTCTCGCCTGAATAATTTGTGTGTTTAGGGGATGTTTGGTCACTACAATTTTTCTGACGAATGAAATATAACTTTGTAATAGTTACCTTAATAATATATTTAAAAATCAGACATGTAAAAATACGTAAACTTCATTTATTTTTTGTGGAACTTTAAAGCGTCTGACAAAAGTTTTGGCCCATGGAAAACGGCTCACCTTATGATACTGTTTTAGAATAATATTCTACAAAAACATATATAAAAATCAGCCATGTAAATTTAAGTAAAGTAACTATTATTTTTAGTTACCTTTCTTACCTGGTACCTGCCCAGGGGTCACAGGTGCGGGCTCCAAGCACGCAAGTATTCACAGAACCTGAGTCGCTATTGAGAACCCAAGATTTCATCTATGTGAAAATAAGTTACGTCAGATCGTTCTGGGATCTTGGTCTATAAGACCAGAAGTTATAACTTTTTATTTTTATAAGTTTATAACTTTCAGGGTCACTTTTCATTTCTCCGTTACAATGCTACAGTTTTATTTTGTGACACAGAAATCGTGTCAATGCGTTTTATAAAATCTTGATAGTTTCTAAAATCAACAAACGTTTCGACGCTGTTACAATACTTACTGTTTAGCGTGTTGTGATACACATACATAATAATAATATGTTATATAACTTTTGTATAATTCCTCTGATCTCTGCGTCGGCAAAATATAAGTATGATTGATTTGTACACGAAATACCTTCTAAGCATAAATGTCGACATCAAAACGCCGTTTCGAAACTGTGGTATGAAGCTGGTGAAGCTTAGATTATAGAATATAAGGATATATTTGGCTTTCTGGATTAAAAAATAGAAGCATAATTATTCAGTATCTGGAAGTAGGTATTAGTTTTTGTTATCAGCCTTCTGGTTATCATAGTACAAGCTCAATCGAGCTCGGATCAAATCGCCGTATGTGCTTTGTCCCACGCTATTCATCTAATCTTTACCTACCCAGTACCTAATTGGTAGGGCTGTGATGATAACTAAATCTAGATTAATTGAGAAGCTTTATTGATATTGATTTACTCAGATTTACGTATATTAAAACGTTATTTATTTTTATTTATCATATAGTTGTTCTAAACCTGAATTAATAGACAAAGGATCAATACTGACGTTTAGACATAAGTACGTATAATTTCCGCATTCGAGTTTCTCCTTCTACGATAGCGCTAATCGTAGTTTATTTACTAGGGAAATAAATGACTTACGATAACAGGTTTTATTTGAAACAGGTCATATATTTATAATATGATTCATGATTTTCTTGGAATTGAAATGGAATTCTTAGTATTTTTCAAGCGATTTTTATATGGACCGATTGTTTTTTTTATTTTATATTATCATACTATAACATAGGATTGTAGAGCCATTGTCGGAAAATAAAAGGGGGTATGGACACTAACAAGTTTTTTTTTTTAATTTCAGCGCCTATCTATCACCACTGTACAGTTACCCCTTAATGTAAATATATTGATCTAGACTAGAATATAATAATAGTGCCTTTAGAAGGTAATAAGTCTGGAAGTTTAAACTTTAATAGATCGCCGCACTACTAGTTCTTTAAAACATAAAATGTAAGTTATTTTATTCATGATCCTTATCGCAACCATTCGTTTATGTTTACTACGAGTACCTATATTGTATACAAAGTTCAATGAACTCGTTTCCACAAATTATTAATTTATTATGGAAATGTTCTATGACGACTATCTATAAACTAGGTCGATTTGACTTCAAAGACATAAACAATCCTCAAGAAAAATAATTAAATTCGTAGTTCAAGAACTATCGAAATTAAGTAAAATTAAACGGGTTGAAAATTACATAACCAATAACGTTTGACCCCGTATAGAACCCGCCATAATAATAACGGGAAGCTTAAAGTATTAGCCAGAAATTCCTGCGGCATTACCTACTTTGCCATGTCGTTTATTTTATAGAGTCTTCTTTTTTCTCCTCAGAGTTGAAGCACTAAAAAATCTAGTACTAATACTTGATTCAAGAAAGGATCGATTTTGCCGATGTACGAGTATCTGGGCGAACGGGGTTGGCCGTGACCTCATTACACGGCAGTGTATCTGTAAAACGAAGTGTATGTAGACGAAAATCTAGTTTATAATTTCCATGGTCACCCACATCGTCACCTATCGGTTCACCATCCGGCATCTACGTTATAGCTCGAGGGCTGGTATACATTTTTTGAGAAGTGTTTGAGGCATCATAATTTCATGTTGAGAAGACCTGCAGACCTGACTGGCTGGTTATGGAATTTTCGGGACGCCTGGCGAGGTTGCATACCCGGCTCGGTGTCTGGCTTCATTTTTAGTTATTTCTTAAATACTAAATATAATGTTGTTAAAAATATCAAAACGCCTCAAACATTTTGTTTCGAAAAAAAATATATCTTTTATTTTTTAATTATATTTATATTAATTTAGGACTTTGCATTTTTTGTGTTCGGATATTACAAATAAGCTATTCAACGTGCTTTTTTGATGCCTTAAGCACTTCTCGAAAAGTGTGTGACAGCTCTTGGGCTAGCTATTATTTTTACACTTGCATAAATTATTTAGCGGAAATCAATATGTTGCAAATTTGCTTCAAGCCTTACAAACAAGTTTGACTGTCGTCGTTCTTTGTTTTGAAGAAATTGCTTGAGATTGAATTGATTGCTGGAACCAGCCACGATTTGTTTCCGCTTTGTCTGGTGATGTCAACAAGGTTTAAGATATCGTTTTCATTGAGCTTACTTCAAACTAAATGCTTCTATCTATCTATCTATAAAAAGCTAATATTGCTAATTTATTTTACTACTAGATAATATACTTATTCCTCATGAGCAATAAACCCACATAACATATGATTTTAGATAATACTTCAATCATATTTGACGTTGAAGGCGAATATTACTTGAGACTAAAATTAGTCCTCATGAGCAATAAACCAACATAATTTTAATTATGTCGGACAGGACTTCTATCTAAGTGACCACTTAACAACAGTGCCTTCAGCATAGAGTAATCATATCGAGCTGCCATTAGTACAGGAAGATGTCAAGATAGACTAACATAATAATATGACATACTAATGACTGACATTTACTATACGAATTCTTTGATGGTAGTGTTCATGGTCACGGCAGACGTGGTTTGCATGTCCATTTGCTACTTGTCAGTAACCCATTAAAGACCCACTACAGGGTTGGGACTCCTCTCACAGTGAGAGGGATGTAGGCCTTAGACCATCACGCTGGCTTACTGCGGGTTGGTGGTCTTCACGTGCAATGTTTTCCTTTATCATAATAGCAGGTTATATTTAATTTCATAAAATGCACATAACTTTTAAATACAAAGTCATTGGTGCGTGGTACTGGGATTCAAATCTGGACTAAGAGGTTGAATTAAGAAGAATGGATTAACAGATTAAGAGGTCGAATTCTAAGCCATTCATCACCACTTGCTTGCTACTTCTTATATATAAAAATTTCATGACATAGTTACCATACTCCTCCAAAATGGCTTGACCGATTTTTATGAAATGTTATATGCATATTCAGTAGGTCTGAGAATCGGCTAACATCTATTTTTCAGACCCCTAAGTGATAAGGGTTGTCCACGCCTAACATTTTTAGTTTATTTTTTGGACAAATTTTTTATTTTAATTTTTCAATAGTGTGGCATCAAAAAATACAAACAACCTTAAATTTTCACCTTTCCATCAACAACCCCTATTTTTTAATAGACGATTTTTAACGCTCGATAACATATATCGCAAAACAAAGTTTGCGGTGTCAGCTAGTAATAAATAAAAATCTCACCGCATTGGGGCCTTCCACCTCCAGCTGCTTCTCACGCTGCACCTCCTCATAAGTCGGCAGCTTCGAGTTTGCGGCCATGTCGTATGGCGGCGGAGCTGAGAAGTCGGCCGTCGGAGGCGGTATTTCAGACATGTTACCTGCAACACACACATAATATTTAAAATTGTAATTGAATAGAAAATAGACATACTAGACTAAACAGCAGTTAAGTTACAGATGGACATAAAATTATATGTGAGGATGTATGGGTGTGTATTGCTACCCATGAGTATTTCAAGAAACCAGACCCCTCCAATTGAAATAGAAAACCTGATGTCAAGCTGTTTTATGTCTATTGCATAGCAGCATGATGTCATGCTACCCTTTAGAGGTTGGTTGTAAGATACCTTCCTGAATGAGCTACAATAGCCATACCACCTAATAAACCTAATAACCACCATACTTTGCTAAATAAATATATGTTGCCTACATTTGGTTGGTTGAGTTGAGATAATATGGCTGTGCTACAGTGACCACTTAACATCAGATGGCCTGCATGATTTTTGCTGCTTAATTAATTACTATAAAAAGAATGATTTATGAATCCAATAGGCAAATTATGTAATTTGATGATTGATGCCACATAGTTTTGATACCAGCATTACACTTTTAGCTATTGAGACCAGTATTTGGATATTAAGTGAAAGAACCTCATTTGCTCATTTGTATGCATAGAAAATAAGTTATTTTAAACTTTTTGAATTACATAAACTGGTTTGAACTACATACCCCTTATCTTACAATAACAAGTAAATAACTATCTACAGTTGATAAGAACTTATTAAATATTACTCCATAATACAAGAAATGAAAATCGTATAATAATATGCAATATATTTAACAAATTTCTTTTACTAAAGTAAAATGCTAAAGCATTTTGTTGAGCTAGAGAATACAATAATGATTACTCCTTGCAAGCTTTATTTTTGAAAATAAAAGCCTACAAAAGAGAGAGAGTTTTGAAGACTTCTGCTGGACCAGCCTTTGAAGACTTTTTTAATTTGCATTCCTGAGAAGGTGAATATGGATTGATCAAAATGCCCTGTAAAACCAATAACTAACCCATATTCGTGCAAATAAATGATTTTGATTTTGACTTCTGCTGACTTCTTCTGATGACAGAGACAGACTGCGCCATTTGTAGCTTGCAAAGAAAATTGCAAGTCGAATGACAATGTGAGTGTTATAATGAATCACTGTCATGAAACAATTCACAGATCCATTCTTTAATTTTTATTCCAATAGATAGGTAAGGATGACTCACCATTGAGTACTTAAATAACAGAATACTTAATTATGTTTAGTGAGATGTGTTAGTAATAATGGTATGTTGCAATACATGTGGTTTAAGTAGCCTATTATTGTATGACATGAAGTTATTGCCTGTGCAGAACAAGGGTGCTAAACACCTTACTATAATTGGCTAACATCAGACATGAGTATTGTATACTATTTTATAGCACATGTAACATAAACAAAAGTGAATTTTATGCTAGGAAAATTGGCTTATGTGCCCTTTTATCCATCAGAACACACCCAAACACTATACCTACATATCAGTAACCCATTAATGACCCACTACAGGGCCGGGTCTCCTCTCACAATGCCGCCGTCGTAGGTATGCCGTCCACCATGCTGGCCTACTGCGGGTTGGTGGACTTCACATGCCTTTGAGAACATTTTTTTTTGTGAACTCTCAGGCATGCAGGTTTCCTCACGATGTTTTCCTTCACCGTAACAGCAGGTGATATTTAATTTTATAAATCGCACATAACTTTTTTACAAAGTCATTGGTGCGTGCCACTGGGATTTCGAACCCGGACCCCTCGATTCGAGGTCGAATTCTAAGCCACTGGACTATCACCGCAACTCTCTAATACCTACATGAGTAGGTACATACTGTAATAATAATGTATTGTATTTGTATTCCACAATAATTAAATACACTGTTAAAGCTATATTGAATATAATAAGTATTTGGAAATAAAAGGTTTAATATGTTTAAAATGTAAAAAAATTCAATTGAATTCATTAGATATGTTAAAAATGATAAACCTAATATATGTTAATCTAAATATTACCACACAAATCTAGATCCAATTAATCTTAATAGCAGTTATTTTATTAAACTCTGAAGCTAGCGAAAATTCTCACTATCAACAAGGGAACTCTTATCAGAAATCTTACTTAAAAATGGAGGAGGCATATTGGAGTCCACCGAGGTCGGTAAAATGACCCGCAGCTGCGGCGTCGGCTCATTGTCAACGCGGGACTGATTCTGCAACAATAGAAACACACTTTCACACACGCTCTAAGCGAGCTGTTACATAAATAAATAAACAATATACCACCGTCCGAGGACCACATACCATGTTTTATAACGTCGTCACTAAATTTTATTTTGTCCAAATAGGAATCGAAACTTATCAACACTGTAGCACAAAAATGTTTATACACACTATAAAACAATCATCCACGCATTATTTCTAGGTTTCACTTTGATTTTATTGGAGCGATTATTCAATATTTTTCGCACTTCACCCTGAAGAAATAAAATCTTAAATCGCGATCACTAATAAAAATGACAGACTGACTGCAATACTGAATTTATTGACTGATAGTTGTACTTGCACCTATGACATTTACTAGTGCTGTACATTCATGTGATCATGTCTGATCATTTCTGTTTTGGAAGATGAAACACAGACGTATTATACGTCTGTGGGATGATACAATGCACTCTCTCCGAATGATTACATTTATTTAAGTAAAAGAACAATACTAGGAAAAATACTTCATTTATATAATTATATATATTTATGTAACATGATTAAAATTTTATATATTGTCACCACGTATTAGTACATAATATATCAACAAAATTTGTGGGTAAATACTATTAAGTGGATCGTTATTTTCTTCTGGTACGGAAAAAAATATGTCTCAACTATAATCTCTCTGTGTGATACATTTATGGTTTATGAAGATTATGTTGTCAATTTTCACTCTGTGATTATCATAAACAATACTATTGTCAATGTCAAAATTGTCTTCGGAACGGAATTCGGATCTCCGTCTCCGGCGGATGCTTATTTATCGCTCGTGTACACTTTAATTTATATTTTATTTGTATTTAGTTATTAATTAAATATTGAATGCATTAGTAGAAAAACATAAGTAGAAAGCATCATGAAGACTGCATTGATGGTGGCTGAAAAGCCTTCTCTGGCATTGAACCTTGCGAACATTCTTAGCAATAATAAATTCACTGGCAGTAAAGGTATTTTGGTAATGTAGTAAATTAATAAACAGATGTGGAAGCTGTGTTTTATTGATCTGGACTGTAACTTTATAGGTTCGTCAGCGGCGTGTGCAGTTCACGAATGGAACGGGACGTTTAGAAGTGAGCCGGTTCGTTTTAAGATGACGTCGGTATGTGGTCACGTTATGAGCCTGGACTTTACTGGAAGGTACAACAACTGGGATAAGGTGGACCCCGTGGAGCTGTTCAGTTGTCCGACAGAGAAGAAGGAAGCCATGCCACGGCTGCGTATACCGGCCCACTTGGCGCAAGAAGCTCGGGGCGCTGATTACCTCATTTTGTGGTTGGATTGTGATAAAGAAGGAGAAAACATATGCTTTGAAGTAAGTGTTGTATATCGCACATAACGTCAGTCATTAGTAAGTGCCACTGGGATTCAAAACCTCATTCATTTTAAAAGTTTATTGTTAAATCAGTGTAAGCAATTTTGATATTTAAAAATAAATACTTTTATGAATTTAATTTAATTATTATCACTGAATTATCATTACTTTGTATAATGTGTCTCTCTTCTACCTGGGAGCGGGCATGCCAAAGAAGTGGGAGAGACATAGATAAGTCACAAGCCGAATACTATTAGGCCCATTGTGCCTCTATCACTTGTTCCATGCTCTTGCTCACACTCTCGGTTCGGGCGAAAGATGATTAGAGTCATGCTTTTTGTGTGTGCAGCTGGCGTCAGGTTTAAAGAATTTATTTCTCATAAAAAACAGAGTTTCACTTACAATGAGAGCGTTCATCAATTTATAAGATGTTATCATGCCAAAATCACTTATGAATTTCAGGTCATGAGTTGTGTGCAATCTTACATGAAAGGTGATGTGATGTCTCCACTGGTGACTTTCCGAGCCCATTTTTCGGCTATAACAGAGAAAGACATCAAGGCAGCCATGGCCAACCTTGGCAGGCCCAATGAGAATGAATCTCGGAGTGTGGATGCTCGCCAGGAACTGGATCTGAGGATTGGCTGTGCCTTTACAAGATTTCAGACTAAATATTTCCAAGGTAAGTAATTTCTCCAAGTTAATTTATATAAAAGTTATTGTAATCTTATATAATATGTCTGTGTTGTGGTTATGTTGGTTAATGTTAAGTTGGTTTATGTAAACATTAAAATTCAAAAAAGTTCTACCACCAATATAATATAAATCTATATTTAATAAAAATGAATCGCTGTTTGCTAAGTCAGTTAAAACGGCTAGACGGATTTGGCTAATAGTTTCAAAATGTTCATGTTGGTCCTGGAGAGGTTTAAACAGTTAGAAAATCTGAAAACAATTTAAAGAAAAGAATAAAAACAACAATTTCATTTTCCTGTATAAACTGTTCTAACTGTCAAACATCATCTCTTGACATTGATTAACTTTTTCCTCTACATAGGTAGATACGGTGATCTAGATGCTTCGTTAATATCCTATGGCCCCTGCCAAACACCAACTCTTGGCTTCTGTGTCCAACGCCATGATGAGATCCAGACATTCAAACCGGAGTCCTACTGGGTTCTCCGAGTCACAGCGTCTACATCTGAAGGCAGGGAACTGCCCCTAGATTGGAAAAGAGTTAGATGCTTTGAAAAGGAGATTGCAAATACATTCCTTCATCACATCAAGGAGATAAAAGAAATTACGTAAGTTATACTTGATTATTAAGGTAGTGTAGTGCTGTATGCTTACGTTTTGACTGGTGTTGGTACCGAAAAACCTTAGCTTTTAGCTTGTACTCAATATCCTTAATGGATGTGCAACATATATGTGATTTATATGAAAAGAAAGCAAACTTCAATAAGAAACAGCAGATTTCTATGTTTCACCTCTTACATAATATAATAAAATGTAATCTTATAATCTTTCCTGTGAGAGTTAATGAAGTCTGAGAAGTTAATACATGTCTCATATTCATTGTCCACAGATTGACTAGTATACAAGCTAAGGAGAAAGTAAAGGCGCGACCAGTGGCATTAAATACTGTGGAGTTAATGAGGGTTGCCAGTGCTGGACTGGGCATGTCACCCCATCAAGCTATGCAGGTATGTTTATCTTATGTAATAAAATTTGTCTAGCTCACTGATTGACAGATTAACAAGCAATCTTACTACAGTCAATTTTTTTACTGTACACTGTTATAAATAAGCTTTTGAGGATGGCAAAAAGTGTTGAGCGGATTTTAAAAGTTATTTATAAAAAAGGTGTGTATATTATCACAAACTTCCCACTGTTTGGTTAGGTTTTACATGCCTTATATTAGTTTCCTTTGTATGTAATGAAATCTTTGAATGCAATCAAAACTTTAGAATGAATTGAAACTATACAGTATTATAGAACTTTGACCTGATACCTGATATTGACCTGATAATATATGGAAGCTATTATTACTGATATAGAATTTACTCGTAGCTCATACAATATAAATTTGTTAACAGATAGCAGAGCGCCTGTACACCCAAGGCTACATATCTTATCCTCGAACTGAGACCACCAGCTATTCGGAAAACTTTGATCTAATGTAAGAGTTTATTTTTATTTTTTGAAAAAATAATTTAGGACATAATTAATCAAGTAGACAAATTTTATATCTGGTTGATACATTGCTGTTGTTTAAGCTCTAATAGAACATGGAAGGATGAAAGGATGCTCTAGGTCTCCTGTTACAGAATTAAATTAGAGCTGAGGGGTTGTATTCACTCAGGCAGCTTAAAGGCCAAAAGGTTTTAGATTAGGCAGTCAATCCCTTCATCTTAATGCTACAACCCACGTAAATATAATACATAAAATATATAAATAAACAACAATCGCTTCACACTCATACCCCATACCAGGTTTTCCCGTGCTGTGGACGCCATTCAGACCAGAATTAGAATTTTAAACTTGCATTCAAGTGTCTGTTTTTCTGTGAATCGTACCCGGGACCCTCCTCGCAGCGCAGGTGTACATAAAAGTTTAATTTGTGTTACAGGAGTACACTTCGCCAACAGCAGAACTCCAGCAAATGGGGTACAGAGGTTCGTGCATTGATATCGAACGGCATCAACAAGCCGAAGAAAGGACATGATGCTGGGGACCATCCGCCCATCACACCGATGAGACCTGCTTGTGAGTTGCTTTATTACTAAGTAAAAGTTACACTAGGCATTGCTGCAACCTATTATAGAGCCTTGATACAGAGCTGGGTCAGAGAGAATGGTCAGTTGACCATTTGTGAATGGTGCCCAGGTGCCCAAGCATGGTGCCCAGCAGAATGGTGACCAACGAAGTTTCTTCAATTGCTAATCTGTTACTAAATTTCTAACTGTTAATTACGATGGACATATTATTGGATATGTGGTAGGTGTGTGTCGGTATTGTTATTAGGTGTGTGTAGTTCTTAATGGTTGTTGGATGTTTCTGAAATTGCCAGAGAGAGAGAGAGAGAGAGAGAGAGCTGCTAGCAACAGGACCAATAGTTAATTGGCCCTCCCAAGTACGGAATAACATAATTATTGAGATGCTGAGTGTGCCCGGTATTGAGGTTGGGTTACGTGCTCTATTCAGAGAAATGTCTCTCGTATTTTTTACGGTGAAGAAATTTTGAACTTGTTTTAAAAGAACTGCTGGTGTTTTTTGCAGACTGTCATTGTAGTCTGTTTAAAAACAATGTTTTTATTGGACAGCCGAATCAGAACTGGACGGCGACATGTGGCGCATATACGACTACATCACGCGACACTTCATCGCGACACTGTCGCGCGACTGTCGCTACCTCACCACCACTCTCACGTTCACCATCGGCTCCGAGACGTTCTACTACCGCGGCAACACGCTGGTCGACGCCGGCTACACGGAGATCATGCATTGGCAGGTGTGTTTGTCATCAGGAAAAGTCAGTCATTTATAGGTATGTCTGTGAGAATGTATAATAACATTCCAGACAAAATTCTATTCCTGCCTTTCCATAAATTTAAGAGAACAATAAAGACAGTCCTATGCCGAAAAGCATATTATACAATACAGGACGATTTAAATGATGAAGCATGGGATTGAATAGGCTTCACTTGGCTATTTCTATACCCCATGTATAATTTAAGAAATTGTGAGCAGATGACAGTAGACTGATACTGTCACACGCGATTGCTGTCACGGGTGCCCATTTATCGGTCGAAAATCATACTGCAATATAATTAGTTCATAATTGATTTTAAAAGAGTGCCGGGAGTTTTTTTCCGTTCGCTTTTTTCTCCCAGTCTACGTTTTGCCTGAGGGGCGATCAAAGCGGATGAATGTAGAATGTATAATTTATCTGTATGACTTTCATTAAGTGTGCACAAATTGTACCTAATAATGAATAAAAGCTTTTGATTTTGAGTTTGTTAATGAAGCGGTGATAGCCTAGTGACTTCGAGAGAATTCGTGAGAATTCGACCTCTTAAATTGAGGTGTCCGGGTTTGAATGCCAGTGGCACACACCAATGACTTCCTTAGAAGTTCTGTGCGCTATATATTATAAGATTAATATCACCTGCTGTAACAGGGAATGAAAACCTGCAACTAGTCAGCATGGTGGTAGATCTCTTTATGGATCTTTCGTATTGTGAGAACAATGTAGAGCTTAGTCCAATATGTTGGCGAATTTCAGATTGTTGGATTGTTTATGTACATGCTTTTGAGAACATTTTGGAATACTCTCAGAGTCAGGTATCAGTCAGACCGGAGTTCTTGTTCACCTCGCCCATCTTGCAGAAAATAAATTAATTTCCTTTACTGCCAATATTGGAAAAGTGTTTTTTTTCACAATATTTCAGGTATTAAGAACAGCTGATATTGGTGTGGTAATATCGAAGATGAATATGACGCGTTTGGTGCCTCTGCAACACCCTTATTGACGATATCATCAAGATATCATCATGCCATTCATTTTATAAGTGTTCGTGTTGCAGGCTCTCGGGAAAGACGAGTATGTGCCGCTACTGAACGTGGACGACGTGCTGAAAGCGCATGACCACAGACTCGTAGAGTGCCAGACGTCCCCGCCCGACTACCTCACTGAATCTGAGGTACTGACTTAACAATACTACACCATATCGCAGATAAGCTGTTTAGTAACTCAGTAGCAAACTTGTATTTTTTGTTTGTGTATTTCTAATGCATTTTATTTAAAAAAAATAGAATTAGTGCATTCTTCACCATATAAACTTATTGTGTCAAATTTCATGCTGCTCCGTTTGCGTAGTGAGCTGTAAATTGTACCCAAAGTTTTCGCTTCGCGTAATACTTCTATAGTAATGCTAATATACTAATACTAATAATATATAAAGCTGCAGAGTTTGTTTGTTTGAACGCGCTAATCTCAGAAACCACAGGTCCGATTTCAAAAAATCTTTCAGTGATAGATAGTCCATTTATCGAGGAAGGTTACAGGCTATAATTATTTTATTTTCAAAAAAATTAGGGACTCGTAAGAAACTTGCGATTTTGTAGCCCAAGGTGTAAAATCAAAACACCTATTAACATATAGGATACTTTACCCTTGTCTGCATCGAGTTCTAATATCCACGCGGGCGAAGCCGCCGGCACAGTCTAGTGAATCTGACAAACGTCTGATAACATTGTATTCGGTCAGGTGATCACGTTGATGGAGAAGCACGGCATCGGCACCGACGCCTCAATCCCGGTGCACATCAACAACATCTGTCAGCGGAACTACGTAGCGGTGGGCAGCGGCCGTCGGCTGGTCCCCACCGGCTTGGGGGTGGTGCTCGTTCATGGATACCAGAAGGTACGTCGGATGTATGAAGAGCCCTACCTAGACAGGCAACACTAGACAGATACCTAGACAGGGACCTAGACAGCAAGACAGGCCTCATCGAGAAGCCGTGGACTTCGCCACCTACGTATCCAAACAATTGGGTATTTCAAAAAAAATGTTGATTTGTTTATGCATTCCAAAACTTTATTATTAATTATATTGATATTTAATGCAGAAAACTTAAAAAAACATTTTTTTTCAATTAATTATAAACAATTAAAAATTGGTGAAATTTAAATAAAGATCGCGTGACTATAAACGTGCCATGATTGGTCATCATAGTTGTGACGTCATATAGCTCTATCTAATAACAGTACAGCGTTTACGGCTAAGTATTACACGTGACTAGACATTAGACATTACACAGTTTGTCATCTTGGGGAACATTTTTCTATCAACTGCAATGAGTGAAAACTAACATTATGACGTCACGTTTGTTCGGGAATTGTCGGCATGTCTTCGGTACTGGATTCAAAACTTAATTTTTATTTTGAAATAACTTTTGAATTATTGCGGAAAAAATAACATAAATATAGTTTTGTTATAAAATTTATGTATATGATCTTTTAATTTATTACAAAAAAAATTGACAATTACCCAATTATCAAGCAATTTTGCGTACCTGACCTACTTGAGCTAGTCGTATGTTGAGTCGCGTAGAGTGAGCCCTCCCGTAGTATTTCTAAGGTCATGATTGTTCACTGAGCGCGGCCTTAGCATTGTGAGATAGAAAACTCAGGCAGGTTTCCATATAATCGTTACTGTCACATACAGCAGGTGGCATTCAAATTGTTAGTGTAAGTTGTAAGTCACTTAGCAAACACTAACTGAGTGATACATGCTACTGAGTTTTACGCCCGGATCTCGGTATTAACTTCCCATGCCGTTGAGATGGAAAACTCAGGCTTGCAGGTTTCCATATAATCGTTACTGGCACAGATACAGCAGGTGGCATTCAAATTGTTAGTGTACTCGTAAGTTGTAAGTCACTTAGCGAACACTAACTGAGTACACTTAGCAAATACATGCTATTGAGTTTTACGCCCGGATCTCGGGATAAAGAGGTAAAGTATGTTGTTCGTATGTAATTTAATTGTGTACGCGTTACTTGCAGATCGATCCCGAGCTAGTGCTGCCGACGATGCGCTCGGCGGTCGAGGAGCAGCTCAACCTGATCGCGGCCGGCAAGGCGGACTTCCACGCCGTGCTGGCGCACACCACGGAGATATTCCGCAGGAAGTTCCAGTACTTCGTGCGCTCCATAGACGCGATGGATCAGCTGTTCGAAGTGAGCTTCTCGTCGCTCAAGTCCAGCGGCAAGGCGCTGTCTCGCTGCGGCAAGTGCAGGCGTTACATGAAGTATATACAGGTTTGTAATTGGTGCCCCCCACTATTGCAAGCGGTGATAGCCCAGTGGCTGAGAATTCGACCTCTTAATCGAGGGGTCCGGGTTCGAATCCCAGTGGCACGCACCAATGACTTTGTAAAATAGTTATGTGCGATTTATAAAATTAAATATCACCTGCTGTTACGGTGAAGGAAAACATCGTGAGGAAACCTGCATGCCTGAGAGTACAAAAAAATGATCTCAAAGGCATGTGAAGTCCACCAACCCGCATTAGGCCACCGTGGTGGACTAAGGCCTACATCCCACACATTGTGAGAGGAGACCCGACCCTGTAGTGGGTCATTAATGGGTTACTGACTGACCCCACTATTGTTATAAGTATTCTAACATTTTTGTGTCGATTGTAAAAGAAAATGTGATGAATGAAACCAGTTCAAAGGTGACAATGACTACACTCGTTCCTATTCTGCCATATAAAGATGCATTACTTCTCGTGAGGTTGAGATGGTTAGCTAAGATAACATATTTTCAGCAAAGCCACCATTCTGACCGAAACATAATGCGGATTGGTGGAGATATGGGCGAATGGTCTTCCCGTGTCGGCCGTGTAACGACGGCGTACCGATAACATCGATAACACGATCATATCGATAGCAACCGGGACCGACAGCTTAACGTGCCCTCCAAAGCACGGAAGCGCGTATTTAATAGGCATGATGACTAATTTTCAAAAACTCTTCTATGATATTCTGAAGTTTCTATTATGTCTAAAATATAACATATTTTTGTAGAAAATTAAGGTTTTTGTGCAATAAAAGTACATTTAAATTTTAAGTTTCAAATTCATTTCAAAACGCTCGCCCGTGTCATGGCGTCTGTCATTGCGCCAGGGCTCAGTAAAAAACGCCAGATCGCGTATAATATGCTTACGAAAAAAATGACGTTTACTAAGACGTGACGTAAATTGACGTAATTCGATCTGATGGGTGTTTAAGCTATCATGGCGGATTGTTGTACTTTGTAGATTTATTTTAACAAAAAAATAATTAATCTCGACATTAATAAGAGTTTAATAAATTCATGTTTCAAAATCTTTGAATCCTATTTCATTAGATCAGATAAATATTTTGGCGATACTTGATTACTGTCATCATGCCTATTCGCCACTAGCGGTCACCCATCCGGGTACTGACCGAGCCCGACGTCTCTAACAGCTAACTGTCTCGATTCTACTCAAGCAGCGGGCTTATGCGCACTTGTTATTGTTTTGTGTATTTGTTTGTGTTATTTCCAGGCGAAGCCCTCGCGCCTCCACTGCTCGCACTGCGACGACACGTACACGCTGCCGCAGAACGGCACGGTGCGCATATACCGCGAGCTCAAGTGCCCGCTGGACGACTTCGAGCTGCTCTCCTGGTCCTCGGGGCCCAAGGGCAAGAGCTTCCCGCTGTGTCCGCACTGCTACAACCATCCGCCCTTCAGGTGAGACGATGAGAACACGACAACAATAACACAGAACAACATATATATACATAGAACACAGCATACATATCTGAGAATGAGCCTGTAGGCGTGAAATTGGCATTCCCCCAGGCTAAACAATGAAAAATGTAATTAGTCTGCTAGTAAAGACCTACTAAAATCTTTTTTCTGTGCATTTCTGTACAGAACCGCAGAAAAAGGAAGTTAATAGAACAGCAGTAATGACATATTTATTCTGAATCCGCTCAGCTAGCTGCATCGATTATTGTGTCATTGATTGTGAAATTTATTGTTGTGATAGCGTGAAGCATCATCGAAACGAGCCAAGAGGGTAAGGCACTTACTTACTTACCTACATACTTATTTATCCAGAAGACCTACTATGGCTGTACCACCAAAAATACCATAGAAAAGTAAAGTCTGTCTGCAATTCATTCTGCAGTCCACTGTACAAAACTTATTTCATTTCCAGGGACATGAAGAAGGGTTTCGGGTGCAACTCGTGTACCCACCCGACCTGTGCGTACGGCGTCAACTCCACCGGCGTGTCCGGGTGCGTGGACTGCGACGGCGTGCTGGTGTTGGACCCCGCAGCCCCCAAGTGGAAGCTGGCTTGCAACCGGTCAGTATACTTGCCGTCACGAGTGGTGAGCACAACTTTCATTGGTCGGTTTCACATTGACTGCGCTGCGGCGCACACGATTGGTTCGATAAACGTCAGTTTCGTCCAGCACGTTTTTTCGGCTGCTGTACATACTGATAATCTGTGCTCACGACTCTCGACATAATTATATTATACTTGTTATTTTTTAGTTAATTCCTTTCAGTCCTTGGGAGTCCACTGCTGGACATGGACCTCAGGACCTCCCCTTGCGTCAACCTTTAAATAAAAGTGGATCAATAAATCATAGTGGAGAAGGACGAGTGTTGTTAATGTTTTTAAATACTTTAAAAAGTGTGGCGATCAAAACGTGAGAAGATAAAACAAAGTATTGAAGTGGCTTTTATATTCATGGTTTAAATTTGACTACAGGCTGAATATGCCTTTACGAGTACTTCGAAGTGGCAGTGGAGGCGGTGATAGGTCACTATTTTCTAAACCCGAACAGACTATAGATTCAGATTAGCTGTCCCGGCACACTTGGTTTTGTCAAATTTCTACTATTTTATAAATATGTTCTATATTGTATAAACCTTCTTTGGACTTATACGAACATAACAAAACCAAAATGAGCCAAATCGGTCCAGCCGTTCTCGTGTTTTAGCGAGACTAACGAACAGCGATTAATTTTTATCTATATATAAGATAAGATAATGTTTCGTTAACAGATGCGACGTGATAATCAACATATTCGAGGACGCGAGCCGCGTGTCCGTGTGCGAGCAGGCGTGCGCGGCGTGCGGCGCGCAGCTGGTGAGCGTGGAGTACCGCGCCGAGCGCACGCGCCTGCCCGCCGCGCTCACCGAGATGACCGCCTGCCTCTACTGCGAGCCCAGCTTCAGCGCGCTGGTCAGTGCGGGGCCCTCTCTTGAACGATTACTGTTGCAACGAACTTGTTCGTTCGATTACAATGTTAAGAAAGAACTACTCTCTTGCGAATACGTCCAATTGGTATTTTATTTCAATCCCAGATCGTGTTACCCACTATATCAACTATATCGTAGACGTTTTGCGACAAACATGTAGCCTCGTGGCCCATAGAAAGTGTTAATAAGGGGGGAGATCAGTGGAAATGCCTGTGAAAAGGCTGTGCTCCGATTACGCGCGGTTGCGTAATATAATGTCAGTAATGTAGAAAACTTCAATAGCGTGATACTCCTGCTGCCATCCGTTACACATGATAAAAACCTCATCATCAACATTTTTTTTTTGGTTTCAGGTGGAGAAGCATCGTGCAGTATCGGCGCGCGGGGGCGCGGTGAGGTCCCGCGGGGGGCGGAGCCGCGCTAGCAAGCACCGCAACAAGCAGCCCAAGGACAAGATGGCGCAGCTGGCCGCCTACTTCGTGTAGCCCCGCCCTATAGCCCCCTATAGCCCGAGGTAGCCCGCGCTGAACTCCCGCCGTGAGGCCGGTAACATGGTGCGTCGCCATAGGGCCGGTTCACACGATGAGTCGCGGCGACGCACCGAAAAAATGTTTAAAAAATTACGCTTCAAACTCATGGCTCCACACTACACTTCCTGTATTGTGGGTGTCATGGACACACACTAGAACAAACACACCCAGAACAGAGAAAGAAATTCAAATTTATTATTCAAATCTCTCCTATGCTGGGAATCGAACCCAGGATTCTTGATGGCCCTTATCTTTGACTTCTTTTATATTTTCGTGTTACCGTGTTACATATCTCAGTTTTTTCTTTTATTGAAACACAATGAATTATGAGAAAATTAAATCATAATTATAGATATTACCATAAGTGTAATTAACATATAACTAAAAGTTTTTTTAAATGTAATGTTATTTATTTAATTAGTTAGTAAGTCACCTCTTCTATTCAAATAAGTGTTTAAATAATATTATGTCAGCAAATATGTATTTACATGTTTTCTTTTTTTCATTTATTCGAATCGTCGTCATGTACCTTTGAATACATTTACGCCGGAAATTGATAACCAATCTTCAGATTTGGATAGCCCTAATGATGTTTGGTTGCTAGGCAACATCCGTTATTTCAAAAAAGTTTTATGTATAGAGTATTTTGGCAACCAAACAGTATTGGTCTCAATGTAAGTCTGCACTAAAGTAATATAAAACCTGTGTTATCCGAATTTGCAAGCAATAATAAGGAATGATTTCTAATACATACATAAGTTATTAAATCGCCTGCATGCTTGCATTTAATTGACTTGAAGTGGATCTTAAGTAACAACTTAAAAGCTGAGCTGGAAAGTCTTGAGCTTTATTTGTAAATATTAGTTCTTAAGTAATTTGTTAACAATATAATTAAATTAAATTTGTAAACATCTGTAGCATAGTACAGACACTTAACAGCACGGCAAGTCAGAACGTTTTGTATACTTACTTCCAAAGCATTGGAAAGCTAATAAATGCGGTTATTCAACAAACTTGGTTTCATTTCCATTTCCAATGTACAGTGTGATGTTGGGAAAATAAAACAAAAGAGTATTTAAGTCTTCATTTTATTGTGAAGGTTGTCACCTAATATAATGTATAGGTACAGTATAATAAGCTTACAATGTATTACTGTATTTTCGTTTTCGTTTTCGTAGACGCAAGTAATACCTACAAATTTGTCTAAACGCGTGGCAAAAATAACTCGGTTTTCTGTAGTATATGTGACCCTGTGTTGAATTGTAGTTAATTTTGGGAAAAGGATATTATATAAATACTAGATCAGGGGTTTTTTACATTTGATTGAACACAACAATAAATCAATTTGTGCGACGCAACAGCGGCTTCATTTGAACAAGTTATTATCAGGGATTGATCACTTTTTTATTTATAGTTTGCTTAGTACTTGCGTGTTTATGTATGAAATAAAGATTTTATTACTTTTGGTGTAGGTCAACAACTCTTCTGTTACCTACAAATCTTTGGTGACAATGTTTACAAACGAAATACAGAAGGTCATCCAAGTTATCATTTGCCTCGTGTTCTAGGACTTATAAAAATTTCGATCTAACTGGCTAAATATATTTGATGATAGCCCGTGTCTGCGAATATAATCTGATGATTTATACATGGTAATATACTTTTATTGTAATTTAAATATATTTTATCTGTGCAATGAAATTGAGCGCGGAATTTGAACTATATATTTCTCTGCTTTAAAATATAATATCTTAATTCCATAATTTATTATCATATAATATGTATATTATAATATCTATTGATAACGAGAACATACAATTTATTTTTGCCAAACTAAAGTTATGTTTACTTATGTATACTCTCGAGTGTGGGTCACTATTGTGACAGTAACTATAACGTTATCATGCATTTAAAAGCCAAATTATTATTAAAGCTTCCGAAATTTTTAAAATATTTTCACTTCTTAAAAAATAATTGCTTAAAAAACACGAAATAAATAAATAAGAAAAACTGAATGACCTCCATAAAATTCAGGAATATAATTGCACTAATTTTACAAAATGTACAACAAAAAAGCATTCATAATAACGTCATAATTTTGTCAATATTTGCAACAACCCTATATAACAGCATCAATTTTGCTACGCTTTTTCTAGAGAATTTTTTATCAAAATATCCATAGATTGGAAAGAGAAACAGATTATTGAATATTATCGTTCTTAACTTGAGACAACTTCTAATATATATGGAAACTCAATTAAAAAGAAGCATTGTAAATTAAAAATATAGTTTGAGTAAAAATGTGTCACGCTAATAGGATGGTCTTTCAAATTATTCGGTTGCGTCAATTTTTCTATCATATATCACAGACAAGCCAACATGAATTCAGCAATCCAAAATACGTATTTACACAGCGGTATTCGTCTTATAAATTATATCTTGTATAATGTGATTATCGAAGAAGGTAACAGAGATTACATCCATCGTACTCTATTTCAACAGCTATATAATTTAACCATCGTACGCTCACTTATAAAACGATCAATATCATTTTTTTATAAATAAAAGTAGGTATGTTTATCTAATGTGACTTAAACGTTCTGTAAGTGAGCGTGCCATAGGGTGTCGATTTGGTCACTTGGAGAATAAGATAATTTTAATATCTATTTTATTTCTCTACGTGCAAAATGTTTCGGTAACACCTGTTCATCGTTCACCTGACAGTGACACCCTGTTCGAAATATGAAATCAGAATAATAATTTATGCGAGTTACAAAAATAGGAAAAATTATATCTTCGTCTACACTTAACCAGCACTGATATGCGTCAAAACCTCACAACTTTCAATTAAATTAATTTAACGCCTTCGGGGCCCGCTTTCAACTTTCAAAACTAATATTTTTAGTATAGAAAACTTATTAAATTAATTGCATCACGAATGGAGCGTGTTGATTAATGTTTTTTGTGAATTTAATTTAGTGAACTGATAGTTAAAAAATTTTTGGTCCTTCAAGCCGGATTTTTATAAATATACATACAGATCTTTTACGTCACGTAAACATAAATGTTCCAGTTTATACAATTTGAAAAACGAAAGAGGTTTATAGAACAAACTTACTAAGAATGTAATTATAATAACTTAGGATTTTGGGAGTTGTCATTGGGGATTTTCATTCTACCAGTTCACTAAACACAATCATTAAAATTCTAGTGGCACTGACTTACAATGAAGACTTACGTAGAGGTTAAATTATGTTTGTTGTGCATTTTACATATTACTTGTCCTATACGCTACAGTTTCAGTAGTTAATTAATTGCATACTAACCTATGACAGTTTTGAATACGAATTGTATATTTAATTGTAAAGAGATCTCCATGTGCTAGGTACTTTCCATGCTAGCAAATTGTATGTGTAACGCATATCCGTATAATATGGCAACATTTTGTAAGTGCCTAGAATCAGTTTAGAAAGACTAACAGATTAGAATAGTATAAATACGGAGAAACCCCGAGTACCATTATTATACCAGGATAAATAAATAACGATTCACACTCTTAGCACTACACTAGTATGTATGTATGTACACTAGAGTGGATTAGAACATTGAAGGTAGTGGATGAAGTTTACAAGTGCAATATTATTAAACATAATGAAAACTAGTCTTAAGTACATGTACTTGAGTACCAGTAAAAATAAAAGTAGATGTTGTAACGTATATATCTGTGTGAGCACATATTATAGATAAGTGATACGATAGAATAGGCTGCTAGTGTAAGTAGCTATAAACATTTTTTCATCCGATGCGAAGTCGAATAGCATATTTTATCGATTTCGTTAGCTTGTTATAACATTTTTAACAGGCTAAGTCTTAGAAGCTGGATGGTTAACTTTACCTAGCCAATATGCCTTGCTTTACACATCCTTTTGAGATTCTTTTAAATGTAGACAAGGATTCAGAAAATCAAATATACAATACGTATTTTTCCATGTCACTATTCTAATTAATAATAATCTCACTTGTTTTTGATTATATAATTAAATTCTAATAGCTTTATATACTTATAGCATATATTTACAGTACAATAACTATTATTTTTAACATTAATAATATTACTTTTACTGCGAAAGCAAACCTCATTTTATTGTTCTCTGTAATGTATCCATGCCCTGTAAAATACATAATATATTTGACAAACAATCCTAGCAAGGTTTCTTGGGTATTCACACGCGATACTTTTTTATCTAACTTACCTACGTATTTATATTACGAACTTATAAGTTAATCATTGAAAAAAGAAATTTAAAATTCGTTTTTTACTTAGATTAAGTGTGTAAAAGTGGAAACATTGTATGGAGAAATTATTATGCAACTTACCATTATACAAAGAATCATTAAAGGAATGAATGACAAAACTATTCTGTCGAGAAAACAAATATTTGCTCACCTTTTATGTAAGGTAGACTTATAATAGATTATTATATTATACAACATTGAGTATTGAACAAGTCAAATTTGTATGTATTTGTACTTTCAAGTGTGATAAAATAGGCAAGGGCTTATGTTCGCTATGTCACTACGTCGACTAGACTTCTAATCTACTAAATGGTCCGATTTAGTAAGAATCAAACATACAAACTCTGACGTCTTGATGTGAAATAATTATATGGACCCATTACATATATTAAGAAACTCATTGGCGAGGCCAGCTCTTTTTAAACACTTTGAACATTAATACTGAAAAAGTTACAATTTCAACTACTGAATTTTTAAAGGAGCTATATACCATGTTCCAAAACAGATTGTATTTTGTGATTCTGTAAGTAGGTAAGTTAAGTAGGTAAGTTAAAAAGATAATATATTGAATTTCATGGTATCCGTTTTATTGTCATAGAATAATTTATTATCAATCAATCAAAAAGTATTTGTTAACTCGTAATTAAGTATGTTGGTTTTGGAAAATGGTATAAATCAGAAAGGCATCAGTAAAAATGGTTAGTACAATTAGTTTATATTACAACGGTTTATATGAATGATGGATAAATAGTAAATAAGCTACGAATAGCTTTTATTATACTTGAGCGACAGAAGTATATAATATATTATAATAATATTTTTTTTCTATTTAAAGCTCTTAGATTTCATTTCATGCGAGTTTAATTTTCGCATCGAATACCAAACGCCCGTGAAAAGAAACGCAGTCGCAATATTGACACGCGTTTGAGGGCGACAATATATTGATTTCAATAAGGATAACACCTATTTATCCAGTATAGAATAACTAGAATATATTATGTTAAAAAACAAAAGCTTCGCTTTTGGCAATTTGCGTAGGTTTCACATGTTTACAAAACTCCATACCATGAACATATTCTTAACACTCACTGACAAGTTCGTCAAGAAAGTCACTTAAATTTTCTACCCGCACTTAAATGTCCTTAACGAAATCCTTATTATTGTTCACTTGAAATATTATGATCGTAACTTCATTTTTTCTCCAAAAGTTCTAACTATTTAATTATTATTTTAAAGGCCATTCGAGACCAGCGAACTAATACCGAAGTTGTAGCTAAATAACTAAACTATAAACGGAACGATTAAATAGTCCACACTTGTACTTTCTCTGCTATAACACACCAGCTAGCTTGGTCGTAGTAGGAAGATACAACGTGGAGACTTTCAACGTACTTCTCGATGAGTTGATCGAGTTCTCCTCTTTTAAACACGTGGTAATATCGATGGTACGTGACGGCCCCGCCTTCGGAAGGGAGGCTATCCGAGCCGTCGCTTAAAGAGGGCAGCAGAGGGGCGTGTGGGATAGCTCGTGCAGCCACGACGGGGACAGTCGTAGCTTCTTCGGAAACAGAACGACTGTCTAGAAGTTTCTTTTCTTTTGAGCTTTCACTATATGATGGAAGGGAAGCCAAACTAGCGCAGCCCAATGAGGCTGTGCTCCCAGTCTTGTCTCGTCGACTCCAGTCGATGCTGGCGGACGTGTCGCTGGATTCAATCGAGAAACCTGATTTTAAAGGCGCCGTGCTAGTGCTCGACCTTGAGGTCATCGATTCAGGGCTAATCTCCATTTTATCTAAATCGCTAGAATCAGTAGACTGGCCGACTTTGAGGGAAGATCGTTTGTCAGTGCTTGTGCAGAGTGAGTCCACGCTGATTTCTGACTCTAAGGAGTATGCAGTTTCAAGAGACTGACTAGTGTCGTAGTTGCCTGAATCGATAGTAATTTCCGGGTTGCCGTTACTTGAAGATATAGCACTGTCGTCATCTGGATTTTTTGTATCTATATCGGACAATTTTTCGTCTATAGTCTGTTTAACGTTGTACTGAATATTGGCACAATTGTTCAGATAAATATCCTCTTCGCTAGTGACTTGCATGGATTTTTTTAATTCTCTGAACTTAAGTATAACCGGATTCACATCCTTCGATTTCTTTTTGCTTTTCATCTTGGAACCACATTTCGGGAAGAGTTTGTTTATATCAGTCTCGTGTGTATCGTGTATAGATACAAATGTTTTATCATTCACTTTATCTAGTCCGTCGCCGTTCTTTTTGAAAGGATCTTCTAGGTGCTGTAAACTATCTGATAACTCGTCTAATATTTTTTGGGTGTTTCGGTCCTCCTCTTCCCGCTTTAACCTGAGTGAAATACTTTTTTCGCTACTACTACTGCTTGGAATATCAAAGTCTTCTTCATTAATTCTCTTAGAGTATTGATCGATTTCTTGTAGTAGTTTTTCACTTAACTTTTCAGCAAATTCTGTCAAATGTTGACCAGCTGGTTCCTCGACCCAATCATCTTCTTTTGCAATCATATCCGATTTACATGTCACAAGTGGTTCATTTTGTATTCTATTAAAACTTTCCGATTTAGATATGGACTTTTCTGAATCAGTGCTAGATATGGAAATGGAATCGTAGGGTAATCTTGTTGGACTTCTGTGGCTTTTGCTGAGGTTTTCATCAAGGGACCTTCCTTCTGGACGATTTGGCGATAACCTATTTAAACTCCATGTAGAGTTGCTCGTACTTCCCTGTTTCGGCGACCGATCTTTAGACCGACGTCCTGGTGATAGCCGTTCTAAGCTCGATGAACTTCCGCTCGAGCTTGTGTGTGATTGAGATCTTGATTTGTCTTCCAGAATCCTAAGATCGCCAGGGGACAATTTGTTGAGACTCCAGTTACTGCTACTACTACTGCTCGAAGCGCCTTGTACTATGGCCATTGCTTCAGCGCTTTCAATTTTTTCCAATTGCTTCCTTTTTGACCTTGGGCTACACTGAATCACTGTTTCGCAAGTTTCGTCCAATGAGTGAGCAACTTCAGCTACAGCCTCGATTAGGCTTTGCGGAGCGGCAGGTGTCGGTGAAGGAGCTTTTTCTGGTACTGTATTTTCTTCCTTTTTTTCTTTTGTAGGTGGATTGGGAAGATCTAGAACAGAAAATTAGGTTAAGTAAGGGCAACTGTAAAATTTAAAAAAGGTACATTATAGTACATTATAGAGAGTGACCGTACCGTGGAGTACTATTGGCTCAATAGACGGATAAAAATGGCCCTTCTACACTTTGGTTGCCAAGATATCCCTATTACGAGTTGTCGTTAAATAAAATTAATCTGCTAAACAAAGTTTCATTGTTTCAGGTGATTGACCCACCTTGAAAATTATTAATGCAATTTACCACTGTTGCTATTGTAGGTCAAATAAGAATTAAAATGGACAAAAATAAGTACCTTTTTCCATAGCAGTTTTTCTTAATTCGTCCGGTACAACGCTGATGACGCTGTCTACTGAATCTGGTGAAGATACACCACTAGAATCGCTATCCATATCATCTGTAGCCGGATTAAATAATTCTAAGGACATTAGTTTCGGATGACTTTTGGCAATAGGTTCAGCTTTGTTCGTACCACGTACAATTGGGAATGGTGGTCTTCTACTATAGTTTACTGTAGGGATTCCTTTGTTCAGCATTTCCTTAATCTGTCGTATCCTTTCCTTTCTTTTTCTCTCTGCACTTCTAGAATCTAGTGTATCTGTGGATGGTAGTTTACTGGAACTCTTTGGCTTAAACTGTGGTATTTCTGGTAGCTCTGCGACAGTTTGTAGAGTTATTTTTGGATAAGGTTTGACGTCTTGTATTACTCGGGGTTTCAAATCATTCGTATCGGCTGTTAGCTTATGTATCTCTTCAATATCCTTATTGATTTCCGCGAGAAGTTCTTTGGTTACTTCTGAAGGCGTTTCTTCTTCTTCCTCAATAGGTGGTATTGGGTCGATTTCTTCAAATACGTCTATCGGAATAGGTTTGTTAATTAATGGTGGGGGTTCAGGTTGAACAACTATTTCTTCTGTCTCCTTTGGCGGTGAATTAGGTTGACTCTTTGATTGAGGTTTAATTGGTGGTGGCGGTACAGTATTTGGAGTTGGATAATTTTTTAGACTATACTGAGCAACGAGTATTTTATTCACAGAGCCCGGAGGTTGGACAGCATTAGGCGAAGAAGGTGGGCGTATTAACGGAAAAGCTTGTTTTATTCTAGGCGAAGGTAGTCCTGGTGAACTTTTCATCCGAGGTGAGGTTGGTACAGAAGATACTTTGAGTCTAGGTGAAGTAGGTCCCGGTGACAACGGTGTGGGTGACAAAGGATCTCCTGAGCCGTCTGCTTTTGGAACATATATAACTGAAGCAAAGCTATCTTCAGAATCTACGCTTGTGTCACTTTGGAGGCTACTATCTTTAGAGGAATCTGACCCATCTTCTCTGGAATGACGCCTTTCTGGATAATTTTTATCATTGTTAGCATTATTGTCGCTCGGCGTAGGAACTTCTGGTACCGGTCCATGGCTTTTCCAGCCTTGAAGCATTCTGACAAATACTGTTACTTTATCTATATTCGTTGTTGATGTTTTGAACTTACTAGTGAGGCCGTTTTTGAGGGATTGGAATTTTTTAGCAGTAGTTGCTGACGTAGAAAATATTGAATCTCGTATTGAGTCCAACGCGCCCGGCCTACGATATAAATATTCCTCATTTAACGAAGCCTGTTTTTGGATATTCTTTCGTAGTCGCTCCTTTTCTCGCAGTCGCTCGGCAGACATCAACTCCTCATTTAGTGATGTCTGTTTAAATACGCCAGGTTTCTTAGATTGCATTTTTAATGCGTGAATTTTGAAATTTGGCATTTCTTCCACCATACTTTTCATGTCAGTGGGTTTGTCGAGATCTTCCTCTGCGTCGTCTTCGTTTATGGATTTCTTTTGTTTAACTAATTTTGGTTTTTTACGTAGCTCAGTGACTTCTGCGGGAGGTGATACTTGAGGTGGCGGTTCATTGTCATCTCCTCCAAGACTCGGTAAACTAGATCGTGAGCGTACAAGTGCGCGCCGTTCTATGTCTGCAATATCAGTTAGGCTTCGAGATTTAAGCGTTGATGTCTCGGAGGGTTGTGATGTGAGTCTAGGCGGAAGGACCTCATCTAAACGTCTCAGTTCAATAGGGAGGTCGGCGGCTGGTGGTTCTGGTCGCACGCACGGTCTCGGTGTCACTCTGGTGCTGAGACCCCACGACGGGAGGAACGACCGGCGACCTGCGAGCCGCTGGAGAGCTCGCCTTACAAACGAGTAACAAGTTTCGTTGGGCGATGAAAGAGACGACGAGCCAGGCGAGCCGTCCCGACTTTTCCACGGCTCAGAAATGCTTAAAAGAAAGAAGTTGAATTTATTAACAACTCTTGTTTTGCAACATAGTCCAGTCATTTTGAACATTCAAAATCGAAAATTTAACAATAATTCCAAAAGTTTTCAAACTTCGGTCAAGTGAATGGTACATTGGGACGACAATAAATCTCATTTTGCAACCTTGTCCGCAGTCCGGAACATTGCTAAAATTGCAATTAAATTAATTTTTGCTATATGGTCGTGAAAAAAATTCCAAAAGTTCTGCAAACTTGGAGTGGTGTTAAATATATTATTTTACATCACGTGTCAAATTTGCAACCAATTTAAGTGTACGGAACATTTTTTTTTATTAAAAATTAATGTTTTTCTTTATTAAACTGAAGGAAAACGTTCCAAAAGTTCTGCAAATTTGACAGATATATCGGAAAAATATACCGAACGATTGTATAAATTTGCAACCTTTTACGTTGACCGGAACATATTTATTTATAATTCTTTTTAATTCGTGGTCATTTTTTCGAGTAAGGTGGTCTCGGAATAATTACAAAAGTTTTGAAACTTGGTTGCAAACTTCGAAAACATCTATTCTGATGCATTTGCAAATTTGCAACCTCATACGCGATCCGGAACTTTATGCAATTTGCAAAAATGTAATAAGGTGATAAAATAAAAAAATTACATTTTTGCAAATTGCATAAAGTTCCGGATCGCGGATGAGGTTGCAAATTTGCAAATGCATCAGAATAGATGTTTTCGAAGTTTGTAACCAAGTTTCAAAACTTTTGTAATTATTCCGAGACCACCTTACTCGAAAAAATGACCACGAATTAAAAAGAATTATAAATAAATATGTTCCGGTCAACGTAAAAGGTTGCAAATTTATACAATCGTTCGGTATATTTTTCCGATATATCTGTCAAATTTGCAGAACTTTTGGAACGTTTTCCTTCAGTTTAATAAAGAAAAACATTAATTTTTAATAAAAAAAAATGTTCCGTACACTTAAATTGGTTGCAAATTTGACACGTGATGTAAAATAATATATTTAACACCACTCCAAGTTTGCAGAACTTTTGGAATTTTTTTTCACGACCATATAGCAAAAATTAATTTAATTGCAATTTTAACAATGTTCCGGACCGCAGAACAGGTTGCAAAATTTTATAGTTTGTTTTAATACCATTCCCGACCTTACATCAAAATTTGAAAACTTTTGGAATTATTGTGAATTAAATGTTCAAACTGACTGGACTAACATAAGTATAGATGGACATGATTATATTATACTTACTGGTCATTATCAACAGAAAGGAAACGTGGCGCCGGTGTTGGTGGACAAAGTGTAGCTGGTCGGTGCCAGGGAATTAATACGTCCTGTAAAATAAATACTTAAATCAATTCTTTTATAACTCCTGGTGTCTTTAAAAATACACTAATACCAACTCAATCATATCGATTTTTACCAATTTCAAAAAATGCAAAATATTCAGATTCTCAGATTTAAGTTTCTAATTGTCTATTAAAACATATTTACAAAATTTTAATAGGTGTACGTATTTGTGTGTACAATAACGGAACTGATAAACAGTAACTGAACAACTGCAATGCATAAATGTCTTGCATTTGTCTTTTTTACGGTCTCGTGTGGGCGGACGAATGGAGTGGGTAGTAAAGACAAATTTTAGTGATTTTTTGTGAGTGACCTGTGAGTGAAAGTTCCGCCCCTCGTGCTCCATGGCCCACACGGTGAGCAGCAGCCGGCCACCGATCCTGGTGACCCTGGCCAGCTCGCGCAGCGCCATGGCGCGCCGCTCCACCGTCGCGAAGTGGTGGATCACCGCTATCGACAGCACTGCGTCGAACGACTCATCGCGGAACGGCAGGCACAGGTTGTCGCAGACTACCACCTGTCAAGAAAAAAATTTTTATCTCCAGTTTTTGTAAATGAGGTTCAGGCACATCAGAAATAATCTTATATACACGTATAAGTACGTGAAGCGAAAATTTTGGGTACAATTTACAGCCGTTCCCGTGAACGGAGCGGTTTCAACTTGGCACAATCACAGTTTATATGGAATGCACAAATTCTAATATTTTTTTTAAATAAAATGCATTAGAGATACATGAAATTCATCAAAAAACACGCCACGCATACTACCATAAGTTTGAGAAGGTATTTTGATGTGCACACATGGACAAAGATTCCGTTATGTATCAAATTTAAATTTCAATAAATTATAGTCGAATTTGAATTCACTTTAAATCCTAAGTCGAGTGGCGAGTTATAATTAGATCCGACTAAATTACTTTTTAAACTACTCGACTAGATGTTCATTGTTCAGAAACGTTTTATTAGTCTAAAACGAAATTCGGACTCGGAATCTTTATGATTAGTTGTCGCATCGAATATTCTATTCAGTATGTAGGTAGGTACATTATATACAACAAGGTTTCTCGTATAAACACTGCTTAGCTTATGGAAGGGTTGATTCAGTCTGGATTACTGGTTTAAATGGATTTGTATAATAGGTTTAGTAAAACGCATCAATGGTTAACAAACTGAATTGAATCGAATCTAATTTCATAATATTCTGTTGTCTATAACGACGAGCTAGTCATTTCTAAATATCTCACTAAACCATGAACGCTATTCTTTAAAAGTTTCGTCTTGTTTTGTGTTTCGAGTGTTAATTTTTTGCTGAAGCAGTGTGAACGTAATTTACGAATTTCATCATCATAGGCTCCACGCCGTAGAGTATAGAGTGTAGATCCCAGACCGTAGAGCATTTTGGGTCCCCTTCAGGCTATCGTAGACCAGAAGAAAAAATCGGGCGGAAAACACAACCAGCACTCTTGTAAAAAGCGGGCGAAATAAACCCTCTCCTTCTTTTGAAATTAATTATGAAGTAGGTATAGGTACTGTGGTATGACTTTCACCCGGCTGCTAGTATATTTTGTGTTATCGTGTCCTTGAAATTAATGGTAGGTATGTCTGTGGTCGTCAAACATGGCATTACCTCGTTGTTATGATGGTGTGCGTGGGAAGCTAGACGAGTGCACCGGTCACCGCCCACCGCAAACACGGACGGATTCACGTTCAGGTACTTGCCGTTGCCGCAGCCTGCAGTAAAAAAAAATGTTTTTTCATTTAAATTCTGTTTGCGATCAATCAACGACCCACTGCAGGGTCCGGCCTCCTCTCGCAACGTGAAGGATATGGTCGATACCTATATTTTTTTTGGCCTGTGGAAGGATGCTAACGCGGCAAAATTCCTGCAAACATTTTGATCCATTGCTCTGTAAAGAAGACATCCTTAGGACATATTTGTTACGGATAATTTACATTTACAACAACATACACGTATGGTGAAATGTTTCTTTTTCATCGTGTCAAATACAAATTTTCGTAGCACTGTCGTAGACGTTCTACGAAGACACAACTTAATTTTAATGGGTAGTTAATAAAATTTACACAATTTTTTAAAAGAAATCAAAATGTTCGAGTTTGAATAATGGAACATCGTGTCGTGGAAGCTTAATTTAAGAGACCCCTCAAGCTCATACAGTTTCATTGGTTTGACTTTTAAACTATAGGTACTTATGAACCTACGTAAAATTTCACGATAAAATGAATAAAATATCGTAATTTCATTCTCGAATTTATTTAATTCCATTACATTAACAATATTATTTCTATCTGCCATGTTTCTTAATATAAGTGGGAGTAACATTTGAAATTGTTAGAAAATATCTGATTTTGCTGTGGAAGATAAGCGAGGATTAAAATAATAGAGCGCTTTTCTGTTTGAGACAAAATAAACGTCGTGGGTGTTAAGGTACACTTACAGGTAGCGCGATTCACTGTCTATTCGTTCATGTTACTAAAAATTTTCTTTACGACATACCTAAATATATACGAGTAGATGGAGAAATACCTTTATAACCATTTAGACACCGTAAAAATTGTCTATTCATGTTAGTAGTGATTAACCCTCAAACAAGGATTAACTACTGCTTTTCATAATAATATCATATGGCGCGATCAACAATCAATTTTCTGATCAACCATAACGTGCCTTAACGTAACTTATAGTCCATTTTTTACACTTTTTGCAAACAATCTTAGCGTATCTTTTTATTTTAATTTGTGATTTTAAAATAACACAGACTACTAGGTAATCATAGAATCCGCGGGTCGCAAGCAGAAATGCTTGAACTGTAGATACTGCGGCTGGATCGGTATTTATGTAGGTGGGCACTGTGCGTCACTACATGGGTCCGCATACCGTGCCCCGGGACCAGAATCGCTGGTATTTCTAGAATTACTACTATAATATATACTATAGTACAGCGGTGATAGCCCAGTGGCTGAGAATTCGACCTCTTAATCGTGGGGTCCGGGTTCGAATCCCAGTGGCACGCACCAATGACTTTGTAAAAAAGTTATGTGCGCTTTATTAAATTAAATATCACCTGCTGTTACGGTGAAGGAAAACATCGTGAGGAAACCTGCATGCCTAAGAGTTCAAAAAAATGTTCTCAAAGGCATGTGAAGTCCACCAACCCGTATTAGGCCAGCGTGGTGGACTAAGGCCTACATCCCACACATTGTGAGAGGAGACCCGACCCTGTAGTGGGTCATTAATGGGTTACTGACTGACTACTATAATACCCCGAGTCGGTGTTCCGCTAAAAATATTAACGTAATAAATAATCTTATAGAAGCCAAAATTCCAAGTACTGGTTTCACCTATGACCTACGAGTAGAAGGATTCAAGGTAATGATAAAAACGTACTTCGGAGAATATTTAAAGGGGATGACTCAACGTATATTGCTATGAAACATATTTTTATTACATTTGGATTAGGTACTTAGCTTGAAATCAAAAATTGTAACGGAGTCTAAGCTTGGCACTTTTTGGCTGCAGTCGTTTTTATGACCCGCTATGTCATATCCTATTCGTATTTTTAAACAGTACCCTAACCCAAATCAGTGAACTGCAATTATAATAATATCTATGTACATTTATGTTCAGACGTTGAGTACATATTATAGTCAATTTAACGATGATGACAGAAAAGCTGCAACGTAAGACGCCACCTATTGACGAATAGTCTAAGGCTCTTACGATAAGCTTCTTACGAACACATAAATACTACCTACATAGAGATACTGCGCCGAGACCCACTCCGCAGTCCTATATATAGTACGTGCTATCCAAATAGAACCACTCTCATCTCAGATTTTGTTTCACGGTGCTCGACTGCTGCGGTAACAAAAGTTTCAAGTTCTTTAAAAGCTGTAAGTGCTATACTTCCGCGTGTTTCGGTAAAGACACCATTTTGTTTTAAACTAAAACATTCGCTGCCTATAATGGTTGATGGAGTGAAATACTTACACGTGATCGAACTTGATACAAAGTGAGGGGCAGATTTGATACTTTGGTCGCTCTAGGTAGGCGCATGAAAGATGCGCCCCCTTAATAAATTAAACATTCAATTAAACATCAATAGAATAATTTATATGTATGTAATAAATAATAATGAAATCTTAATAAGTATTTTCATTTTTCTGCTAGCTTAATCGTAGGGATCGTAGGAGTTTCGCCCACATACTTACTGACATTTACCGTTGGAAATCCATAATTCTATTGCCAATTACCAGTTGTTGTTACATATTTTACAAAGCGTGGGAAGATCACGAATCTCGTACGAATCGTCATGTTTTACTAAAACAATGTTCATCTTGTGCTTTTCTACGGATTGTCGTCAAAATGATTAGACCTAGTTTTTAACTGTAAGCTTGTATTATGTAATAGAATTCGCTACAATAAAATTTGTAGACGAAGGAGTGTATACCTTTCAAAGCTAACAAACTGAAGTGGCAATGGGCGTGCATCGTTCGAAGGACCGACAGCAATGGGAAAAATGGTACTTGAATGGTGATCGCTACTAGGCAAAAAGTACAGGTTTCCCGTTAGTTCCAGGGATCCCAGAACTAATGACTCGAAAAAGACAGCGGGAAACCGTTGAATTCAAAAAGCCCAGTGCTGGGTGGAGTGGCCTTGATTAGGGGAGATCCATGTCCAGCAGTGGACTATGAAGAACTGAGGAAGGAATGTTGACTATGTTGGAGATGTTCTGGTATTGGGCGTGGAAATGGTCTGGTTTAAAGACATTTAACGTAAGTATTTGGACTCCAGTCTGTATCTACACGGGTATGGAGCGTTAGAGATAATGCCCTATGCTCCTCTTGTGGTAGGAAACCCGTGCTCAGTACTTTTCCAAGGTTTGTTTGCAGCTACTACAAAAATACCAGATGAAAAAAAAAATTATGACTTCTCTCGTGAATCAATATCTGACTAAATTCTTAGAACAGAAATATGATTCGTTATTCTCGAGGTCTTGTGAATAGCGACAAATATAGTGCTAAAAGGTGCTAAATTCTATTTGCATACGCTCACCATAATTTGTCTTCAATGTTACGATCTATCACGCAATTGTGCGCTAATTACGCTTTTTCATTGGAATTTAATTTGCTACTGTACATAGGTTTCAATGCAAAAGTTAATTGATTGGATTTTTATTGCTTGGTTTGGTTGTCCACGTTGTTTTTAAATGTTGATATACGAGTAAAACCTTGGATACGCCGTCTAGGTAACTTAACGGTTGGCGGAATACCTACGATTCTCAGCAAAGAAGGAATGGAAATGATGAGCTTAAAATGTCTATTTCTGGTCAAGGTGAAATCTTGGTTTGTAACCTATCTGACATTTTAAATGTTTTAAGTGTTGTTCTGCACTATGAAGTAATAAAATATATTACTACATCAGCAAAGTTAAATTTTTATCATAGTTTGTATACATGTAGGTTTGATTTTGGTATATACTTCTCTTACTAAAACAGAATGGCTTGCAAACTACGAAGGTGGCTTACCAGCCATAAGCATTTATCGCCATTGCACACAAGGCGGCCAGGTTCGGTTCGAGACCGATGTCATCTTACCACATAGGTACGTAAAGGATTACAGTTCCATCGAAGTTATTATTTTTCATTTATTTATTAACTTTAATAAAAAAGACAGTACACAAAAGGTGTAGACACAAACTCCATATGGTTTTACCGTACACACTGTCATCGTCAAATAACTTAGTACATACCTATACCTACTTTGTTTTCTAAATATACACGTAACAAGTAGTTCACACATCAAAAATAAGATACATAATGGAGAGACCGTCTCAAGTAGGCACGTACCTTGGTGAATGAGAGATAAATAGATGTACTTGAGCCAATACTAGGTATTTAAATTATTTGCTCTATGTGGGTACTTTTACATTATAGAACAGACTACTCGACTTTATGTAAACAGTTAACTGCTATACAGAATGATGTATTAAAATAAAAATAAATAAAATAAAAATAAAAATGTGTGTGTGTGCGTGTGTGCGTGAGTGCGCGTGTGCGTGTTGTGTGTAATTAGTTTGTATATTGGTTTGGTTTTAGCGTAAACTATACTTCTCCTAACAAAACAGAATGGATTGGAAACTACGACGGTGGCTGATCTTTAAGAAAAAAGCGAAACACGGAAGCGGAGCGCCCATTCTTATTGTCATTTTCATAAACTTGCTTTACTATCGTAAGTTCGTTCCATTTTTATCTATTCCGTGGTTATATTCATAGCTGTGTACGGGTATTACATCTTTTTGACTCTTACCGTCCTACCCTCACGTCATTGTGTCTCTTATGTGGCCCTTACCTCACCAACCGAATAGTAGTGAGCACAGGTTGTGAGTTACGGATAAGTAACGAGTTAAAAAGGTTGACACTTACCGACGTCACACACAAGGCTGCCAGGCTCGAGGTCGCTGAGAAAGGAGCGGACGGCGGGAGCGGGCGCGCGCGGTCCCTCGTCGTCCTCGCCCGCCTGCTCGTACACGTCGTGCACGTACGCGCGCTCCAGCGCCGCGCCTCGAGCCGCGCCCTCGCCCGCGCCCGCGCCGGCGCCCGCATCCGCGCCGCTCGCCACAGCGCCCGCGTCCGCGCCCGCGCCCGCGCACCCATCCGCCATCACCGCACTGCCATTGCACTGCGCTGGAATGTGACATTATTGTTTTTATGTTACTGTCATTTGCTCGTTATAACTGTTGTAATATTTTATCTGTGTAAACTTATCGTACATGTCACCTACTGTGGAGGTGAAGGAAAACCTGAATTACTGAAAGTGCCTTCTTAACGATTCTATAGAACTGAAGTTGACCAACTACTAATTTATGGGTGTGGTGGTCTGGCGCTTATACCAGAAGGCCAGTTAGCAGTTAGCAGTTACCAAGGCACGTTAAGCCGTCGGTCCCGGTTGTTATCGATATGATAGCAGCCGTTAAACTTTGCCGGAGGCCCTATGGGCGTAAACGTTTGACACGAGCCGCTACTCCGTTTCTCCACTCATTTGCATTGGAGGAGCGTGGTGGAGTATCTAAGCTCTGTTGTGAGGAGAGATCCGTGCCCAGCAGTGGGTCATGAACGGCTTGCAGCTAGAAGTTTTCGCTTACGTTGCAAACGACCGATTTTAAATTTCAGTGTTTTGAGTAATTGTAACGGAGAGCGTAGTGACGGTCGCGATGATTCCCGCGACACGTTACGTAAAACTTGAAGCTATAAAAGCTTTTGTTAAACAGTCTTTATTTAATGTATATCATCATTGTACTAGTAACATAAATGTAAATAATTATGAGAATAGTTCTAATCGCAGAACGATTTGCTGCTAGTTATATCGGATGAAAGCAATTAATAAATAAAAAAATCACATCATTAAAAAATGTTCTTACGAGGAATTGTGAATAAAAATTTTGTGTCTTATTTTTGATGTGGTGGTACACCATCTTGACATTTAAAATCTTTGATCGGGAATTATAATATTCGAGTTCCTTGTCCGTTTGTATCACGTGGCGACGCGCTGACCCGGCCCGGGCGGAAAAATCCCGGCCAACTATACCTCACCCCTATAAAATGATCCTACCTACACTTTGCCAATAAAACACACTAGTGTTATATTGGCTATAGTGTTATATATCTAACTAAAACAAATAGCATTGTAACTATTCAATTCAATTCAGTCATCTGAATGGTATATCAATTGGGTAAAAGTAGTCATGTTCCGTATTCTTCGCAAGCAAACACGTGGGCGCAGTAAAAATTTCTATACACCATATAGAACAATAATAATCACATACACATTGAATACGTTTTCCAAGATTGCCTACAATACATCTGAATAGCAGAAATTTCTTTCCGTAAAATGCAGAGTTGCATCGGATCAAAGAGCATTTCGTATTTCCGTAGGTTGCGGGCACTCCGAGCGCAACCTGTAAGCATTTCGACTGTCGCTATTACCTGCACGACGTTTATTTCTTTCCTCCGATGCAATTTTGTGTTTCAAGCGATGTTTTCATCTGAATTTTAAGATTTTAAATTGTGGTATCGATAATTATTACAGGCAAAATATGTTGGCAGGGGTATTACACATTTTGTATGTATACATTCGTATAAAACTGCAATAACTAAGTTGTGTTCGAAAGTTGTTTAGGTACTTTTTTTAGCTCAACTCAACTTTTTAGCTCGCCGCTTTAATAACACGTCTTGAAAAACGTTTGTGTTTTGATCGGTGTGGGTACAATCTGGACAATAAAGGTTAGAATCCTCTGATTGTTCCTCTCCTTCAGGGATTTTGGATTTAGGATTCATCCATCTTCTATCCACTATCCCAACAAACAATCTCAAATATTATATCAGTACTTTTTGTGATTGAATTTTGCCGTCAAAAACAGCTCGACCATTAAAGATTTAAGAAGAACAACTTAGCTAATGGGGGCGAAGCGATGTGCAATAACTAGTACGAGTATAAATAGGATCTTAAAATCATTTCGGTATAGTAAGCAAACAGTTTTAATAAAAACCGTCAGTCTGTTCGATGCCTGCCGCCGGCTTTATATAGTCTGTATCAGCCATGTATCAGCGGAATAGTGTCCCTTACAACACGCATACAATTGCTGATCAAGTCTTTTCCGTATTTTTGTATCCGTCCATTCATACTTAATTCAGTTTACCGGTGTCCCTTTAGCTATTCGTTATACTCGTAGGTTAGTAGTAGTTAGTAGTTATTTTTAACCGACAGTACTTAATATCACGTGGCCTACATGCCCTATTGCTACTCAATTATAAATATTACAATAAAATAAAAAAACCGTGCTCGGACAAATATTTTTGTTAGCAGGTCGATTAGAAAACCTTATTCCACCAACAGTTATCGATAAATATGTCTTGTATTTGCAGTTCTCATTAAATAAGAGACAACAAGTAGCGAATAAGTGCATATCTCCACTAATCCACTGCGCTGTCCTCATTTATTCAATAACAGCATTTGTACGGTTGCATCAAAACCCAAGACATAGGTAAAGAATATGGCGAGTTAAAAAGATGGCGGTAAGGTATCCCAGGTATCCCAGGTAAGGCCCAGCCGGAGGGACTAGAATGGCTCTTCAACCTATTCGTAAAGCTGGTGGATTAGTTTAATTTGTTATTAATTTTTTTACATTAATATAAGTTATGTACGTGTAGCTATTACGTCATTAGTGTTCTATTAGCTAGGTATATTTTAACTCGTTAGATAAAGCTTCTAAAGTTGCATTCGAACACCTTACATTAACTTAAGTAACTGTTTCTTAATTGGGCAGTTAAGTACGATACGGTTACAGAATCGAGCGCGGAGGGGGGATGCGTTCGGTTGCCATCGCAACGCATCTAGGACGAGACCGGGTCGCGGGAACCTTCACCCCTTTCCCGGGGCGTACACTTGTAGTGATAGCGCGGTTTACACATTCTTGCTGAACATTTAATACCTGCGAATAAGAGGTACATACCTTAACGTTTTTGTCACGTACCTTGACGTGTTCGAGATTTTATTTTTGATGTGAAACAATGGCGCGGTACTAAACTAATATCATAAACAGGAAAGATTTGATTGTTTGTTCGTTTGTTTGTAATGAATAGGCTCGGAAATTACAGGATCGATCTTAAAGATTTTTTTCACCAAAGCATGTGTAGGTATGTAGAATTATAAGTGATACATAACCTGTTTTCGGTAATTTTCTTACAATGGTGTTCCCAAAACGCATTGGTCACCTTTACTTTTTCACAAATTTCATTCTGTAGTAATCACTCTGATCATATTGAGGCTTTGATTACTTTAATTTATTGTAACGTTATGGTATTAAATCAAACTTTACTATCTAGATTCTAAATCTAGGACGTTCACCGGCCCGCGAATCGATAACATTTATCCTTTTCATGTGTGATACAAGTGTGTGTGTTAATCGATTAGAGGCCAACGGTAAGCGATATAGTTGCTACGGCATTTTTTTCAAATGGTATGTAAGTTAGGTTTAAATGAAAGGTAATTAAAATGTAGGAATGCTTAGAATGTTTTAATTTAAAACAAAACAAAATTGCTTGATGATTTTAGGAGTTTGTAGTAACCACCCAGGGTCTAAACGGTCTACGCAATATCAGCAACACATGTTTCATGAACAGCAACGATGTTGTCTTTTAAATTAAAACAAAACATCATTGCTTTATGATGGTTTTTTTTAATCTTTAATTGCTATCCACAGACTATAGGTCCGTGCCTTTTTTGCATCCCGTTACTAGTAATATTATTGCTCCAGAAAAAGTTCTTTGTCAATTTTGGCCCAGAGTCTCCTTGGATCGTCCCGGTCGTTCCTTTAAGGTTTCTGCAATGACTGTCGCGTCTCTGTGGCTGATTGCAGTTTATGATGGTTTTAGGAGTTTGTAGTCAGTAACCCATTAATGGCCCACTACAGGGTCGGGGCTCCTCTCACAATGAGATGGATGTAGGCCTTAGTGCACCACGCTGGCCTAGTGCGGGTTGGTAGACTTCACATGCCTTTGAGAACTTTTTTTTCTGAACTCTCAGGCATGCAGGTTTCCTCACGATGTTTTCCTTCACAGTAACATCAGGTGATATTTAATTTCATAAATAGCACATAACTTTTATTACAAAGTCATTGGTGCGTGCCACTGGGATTCGAACTCGGACCCCTCGATTCGAGGTTGAATTCTAAGCCACTGGGCTATCACCGAGTTTGTAGTTACCCCCTGTTCTTTAACTGTGAGCCTGATTCATAAGCTGGCTTAGAGGCTCTTTTTACGCTCTTTTTCAAGAGCCATCCAGCCATCAACCAACACAGATTGGTGTCCCGTAGTGTTAAAATAATGGCCACAAACGTGGGCCTTGTTTTTCTGAACGTTATTCGAAACGAATTACTCCGTAACCCGCGCATTGATTTCGTTTCTGACTTTTCAATGAATAAATCATTAGTTCAAACGTCGAGGTATTCAAATGGGTCGGTTGGAGTTTTTGGGTGCGCTGATGGGGCAAAAACTGGATGCAGTTTGGAGTTGTTTTGTTGACAAAAATGTATATTGCAATTTGACTGGTTCTCGGGTAATGAATAAGAGAGAATTTGGGTTTTTTGGGGCTCAATTTTCATGGTTGCAATGAGGGGAAGGAAATATTTATTGTCATTTATTGTGTATATTTTTATTGTCTGATCCATCCTGCGTTTACGTTAATTATGCACCAGTTGGTTAACACTTATGAAAGAAAATTAATTTCTATTATCATTTGTCGTGATACGGAACACCCGATTGATAGCGCAACTCACGCTTCACCAGAACCTAATTCGCGAGCGATAGCCAGTATTGTCATAAAAGGAATAGTAGCAACGTTTGCCGTGCTGCGTAACACCCCACTGAAAGCCCAACTCACACTTGACCAGTACCCTTAGTCTGAGTTTTAGCGATACAGAAACGAAACGTTTGTGCGTTTCGTTTCGGATTACTACACAGGAGTCCACAGTGTAATAACAAATAGAGGTAAAAGATTTTGAGAGGAGTTAAAAAATTTAAATTCAAATTTTTGTATGGAGTAAAAGATATGAATACTTAACGTTAGACATTATAATACTAAAAAATATTTAATACCTACGGGATACTATTAGTTAGAAATTTTACAGTGCATTACGGCCAATTCACTGTTATTATTTTTCATTAATAATTATTATTAAACATTGTAAGAGTGTTGATTAAAAATAAAGCAATTTTTGTGATGATTTATCTAATGCTTTATTAATTTTTTAACTGTTCTAAAAATCGTTTTCCTCTGTTGGTTATTACACTGTGCATTTTCGTCTGGTAAGCTGTGTATGTGTGCGTTTCGTTTCGGAACTGCTAAAACTCAGACTAAGGGTACAGTATTTGTGATACACGGTTATATCATTCATGCACGTAGTACGGGCCTGCACGGAGTCACGAAGCGAGAACAATTTTCCGTTTCGCTGCGCGTCGATTGCTTACATTTTTGTCTATTCTGAATAACGAAAATCGATCGGCTTGTGTATAAATAGAATCGAATAAGTGCCGTAATCGACTACGAGCTCATGTTTGATTACGGCATGCCTATACAGAAACTGATTGTTTTCTATAGAAGGTTTACAATTTTATAAAGTGTATTACGTCTGCCTTGATTTTGGTTACTTACGAGTATACCAGTGCAACCGATCTTGGCTAAATGCAAAATCCGTACTGCGCTTGAGTAACCACATCGACAGGTGTTAGACTGTTAGACACCTACCGTCCAACCCCGTGTCCTAATTGTCATGTCACACGCAAAAGTTGCTCGTACAACAACGTCATTGCACCGCTCCACACAGAGCCCTGTGATCAAATTTTGTGGCGTTGGTTGGTCTGTCGGCTATATCAGCCAATTAGTACAAGGCCTAAATCGTCATAGTGATTTGCTCAATACAATTTGTTAGTGCCACGGGTGGATGCATAACAGCGGCCGCTTCAGTCTTTGTCTTCTAACCATCGGCATGAAACTGGTGGTCAATGATTTCTTTACAACCTCTTCCTCGATTTAAAATATTAAATGTCCTTCACAGACTACGAGGACGACGATGGAAACCTCAGATCAATAATGGTCCTATCACCAAATGAGGAACCGTTACAGTACTATGAAGTTTATAACCAATTGATTAAACAGTGAAAAATCCATCGCCAAAAATACCAAGTACCATACAGCTCTATTCTCGATCTAAATGAAGCTTTTGAATTGGATCTCAAGAAGTGAACTTACTCTGGCTCTGGTGCCAGTTTTCAATTAACAGCTAGAAACACGAATCACGCGGAATAATGAGCGCACAAAGGGCTTGGCGGGAATCGGAGCGATTATTGGGAACGCGTTACGTAATTTTTTTAAGAATGGTCGAAAAAGTACCTTTATCTGCCTTGTTGAATATTGTAAGAGATTAATGTGTTGTTGAATATTAAATATCGACAGCAAATTTTACTTAAATCTTATCTAAACTACCACTAATCAGCGTTGGGTACGCCCCACAACAATATATGTATACAAAGAAAACCTAATAAATCACATTATTATTAGCCTTTATTGCTGATACTAAACAATGATTTTACACATAATAACATTTTTTAACTTAAATCTACATCGGGTTTCCCGGTTCAGTGGTCAGCGTGTCCAGTGACACATAGGCCTCTTCCAGCTGTTTCCATTCTTCTCTATTGATAGCTTTTCTAGACCAGATTGTCCCTCCAATAATCTTGATATCATCTGTCCATCTTTTAGCTTGTCTGCCTCTTTTTCTTTTGCCATCACGTGGCTGCCATTCTGTAATAATCTTAGTCCATTTCATTCTGCTTTCCCTTGTCATATGTCCTGTCCATCGCCACTTTAACCGTCTTATTTTCTTTAGTACGTCTTCAACCTTTGTTGTGGATCTAATATCTGCTGCTCTTTTGCGGTCTTTTAGCGTCACGCCCACCATACTCCTTTCAATTCCAATAAATCACATACTTAAACCCAAACACAATTACTGTTAAGCGCATTTTATTTCACTATTTTTGGTAATTTTAAGATATATTACAAGTATTCCAAGTGGTGTAAAAATGTTTAGGTTTGAGAAATTTAAAAAGATTATTGAAAAAAAAAACAACATATAGAAGTGTCTTGCACAGTGGTGATAACTAAAAAACGGTTTGAAATTTGTTTAGTAGTTTATTACCGTGGTAGCTTGTGTAAACACTATTACCCTTAATAAAGTTTAAAGTACAGCACTCCACAGGAAGATAAAAGTTCTCTCTCGGGCTGTGGTGCCAGTTTTCAATTAACAGCTAGAAAGAAACACGAATCGCGCGGAATAATGAGCGCTCAAAGGGCTTGGCGGGAAAGCGGAGCGATTGTTGGGACCGCGTTACGTAAGAATGCTCGAAAAAGGAAAAGATTTTCGCATACTTCTGTTTTGTGAGCCTTAACATTTCACTCTTTATCTGTGTGGATGAGGTCTCCTATAGTTTCGTGATGTTAAACAACCCGCATTAGGCCAGCGTGGTGGACTAAGGCCTACATCCCTCTCATTGTGAGAGGAGACCCGACCCTGTAGTGGGTCATTAATGGGTTACTGATAAACGAAGGGACATTATTATTCCGTTTTAAAGACTTTTTTTACAGTTAACACTGCAACCACCAAGTGCCACTTCGATAAATAAATAATTTAATATAGCCATCACATTTCAGACAGACAACCTAAGTGGCATGATTTTTGGGCCACTTAAATTTAAACTGTTCTAATTTTACACTTCCCTCTCATTTGTTAAGATGTAGAGCTGAACTTAATGATTCAGCCAGTGTTTATTGTTTGCATTACACAACGAGTGGCTATATATTATGTCCATGAGGACGGGCTTGATGTTTCGACATCAGCATGGGTTGATTGGGAGACACTATCCCGAAGCACAGTGTCTCCCAATCAGGTGAGGTGTGTGTAGGTTTTAACAAACTGGTATACAATTAAATAAATATCATATGGACAAAAGTGCTTAGAAGTTATCTCTCGGTCATGCAACGCAGTCCTGCACATAAGTAAGTAGGCCGCCCGGACATTGACCCTTCCGCAGATGCGCTAAACGGTTTTTGATGCTAGTATGTTCAATAACAAAAGGTATACATCTAAGGGTACTAAAATATAACGAAACTCTCCGAGAAGGTAGGTGTGCCCTGCACTTCTGTTGTCTCATCTTGGTGAATATATTTGGCGAACCCAACAGTCTTTTTCAAGCTACTGAGATGACTAACATCTAGCGTCGCTTTACGTATTATTATAACTATTTGACACGAAAGTACCTATTGTAATTATAGGTAAAACAAAATTATGATTATGACGTAGACGTACACGTGATTAGATAGATCTACAGTGCCTACCTCCAGCGTGTGTAGCCTCCAGTAAGAGGTCAAATTCAAAACCACTAGTCTATCACCGGTTTGTACTGATACGTAAGTACTGAAAAATATGTCAAATTCAAATTCAAAAGCTTTTATCCATTATTAGGTACAATTTATGCACACTTAATGAACGTCATACATTTAACATTATACAAACATCCGCTTTGATCGCCCCTCAGGCGAAACGTAGACTAGGACAAAAAAGCGGGTGGAAAAAAACTCCCAGCACTCTTTTAAAAATAAGTATGAATTATTCTATGGTGCAGTATGACTAGGTCCAATAAAGGAACACACGTGACAGCTATCGTGTGTGTCAATATCGCCCCATTGCCATCCGCTCACAAATAAATAAATGTATTTGTTGTCCACTGTTTGCACATAGTCCAGAGGTCTGTGTCACGCAGTGCAGTTTCACTGAAGTAGGCCACGCGGGCAACGACCCCTTCCCAGATGCAATAATGAATACGGTAACACTGGTGCAGCGTGGCGGTAATGGGCCCACTGTGATAGCGTAGCTACCCCTATCGTATCTCTACTCTCTAGGTCACGCAGTGCAGTTCCTCTGAAGTAGGCCGCGCGGTCATCGAACCCTTCGCAGATGCAATAATGATTTTTGATACTAGGTAGATACTTATATGTATTAGGTAAATTAACATTTTATTTCATTTATTTTGGGAATTGTAAGACCAATATTAGCCCAAGCGAATTAGAATTTCATATCGAAACATTATAAGTAGAATTTTTACTTCGGGAATCCTTAAAGGGGGTCATTGGCAGTCTATATTTGGGGATTCTCATCCTATTGCGTAGTTTGCAATTTGTTGCGTAGTTAGAAATGGTAGGTTACGTACATTATATAGTTTATCATTTTTTTTTCAAACTAATACCATGACATCATTGCACTTAATAAAGTTTAAAAGACGCAATTATAGGTAATTGGAAGGTAATTTAATAATAATCGCGACCAGTGTACCCCTAACCTTATTACGTTGTCGTTGGGTATAACATCGAAGACATGACGTTTAAATCAATTTGTCTCTGACCGTTTTCTGCTCTGTGCATTGGGAGTGAAGCAGGAGCGCTCTCGGATATTTATTGAGTTAGGACTTGGTTACGGTCTAATTGCAGCCGAAGATTAGATATTGACCTATAAGACCTATAATGACCTATAAATTAATTGAAATATAGTAAAGTAAAATTAATAAAAACAATTTTTATTTTAACAGTAAGTTCAACGACAAAATATTTTAGAAATCGTAAACACCAATTTTTTCGATTAATTATGTATATTGCAAAATAAAGGCATAAAATCAGTTTGTCTCTGTTTTTTTAATAATCTGTGTATCGAGAAAAGTGAAGAAAGACTCAAAAATTTAATGTGGAGTTATCAATTATGGAATTCAATGTAATACACGTGGAACCACTTGTCTACCTATCATATTTTCTTCATGCATGCATCTGATGTATCGTGTACGTGTAACTATTTTTATGTTCGCGTGACTTCAGTCCTATGAGTCAAAACTCAGTAGTTAAAGAATGACACTGCTTGCTCACGATTACTTAGTACCTACTGTTCGCATAGAATGACGTCATTCATCAGTCACTAGCCTCCATGGCAGACGATCGTTTTCCAGAAACTCTGACGTAGTTTAAAATAATTAATGGTTGAAGTTAACCCGAGGAGACATTTATAGTATAACTATATATATTCGGCATCATATCACCGGCATTGGCCAGCGTGATGGACCATTCTGAGAAAAGACCCGACCATACAGTAGATCAAATGGATTGGAGACAACAAAATTTCCACCTTTATTCCGATAAACATGGTAAAAAATCGTATTACCGTATGCAGAATAGGTATAACATTAAACTGCTTATTGTAACAATATAACTCAGTGCAGAGCAAAAGAGGAAATTAAACACCAGTGTAGGGTTGACTCTGAATTGCAAGCCGACGACATGGCGCGAGTGTAATCCGCTTAGGCTCTTTCCTTGTCAGTAACCCATTAATGACCCACTACAGGGTCAGGTCTCCTCTCAGAGGGATGTAGGCCTTAGTCCACCACGCTGGCCTACTGCGGGTTGGTGGACTACTGCGGGTTGGTGGACTCTTGGTGGCTCTTTCCTTATATCTAAGTAGTTTATTAAGCGGTGAAGATAGGACAGATGAAGCCTTGGTAATTATTAATTTGTATTAGAAGAGTAAGATAGAGTAGACGGGCCACTTGATTGTAAATGATCACCGTCGCCGACTGACACGAGCAACACCAGAGCTATCGCCAGTGCGTTGCCGGCATTGAAAGAGAGCTCTTTTTTCGCGCTTATACTTGTAAGCTATCATATCCAACTAGACTTTGTCGTGGCTTCGTCCACGTATACTTTAGATCTTGGTCCGAAGAGGGATAAGAAGTTTCCAATATGTTATTACAGGTTATAAACTAAGAGCATACCAAATTTCACCCAAATCGGTTCAACCGTTTTTGCGTGAAATAGTAACAAACATCCATCCATCCTTCCATCCTCACAAACTGTAGGTCAAGTAGAAGGACGTTGAAGAAGTATTAATTATGGTTTTTTATTTTATTGTTTGTATAATATTCATTCATAAATAGAAAATAATCTAGGGATAAAAACAGTCTACTCCGTCTAATTTACTTCTAAAACACAACAAAATCTTAGCAACAAAGTGAATTTTACGATATAACGAAGTAAAAGGCTTTACTTTAAGTAACGCAATAAAGTCAAAGTAACAGCCCTTCCGAGAAAGTCCTACACGTGTTCAGTTGAAGAAAACCTGCAAATTCTACGAGCACTTCCCTGACGTACCGCCCTTAACTTCGTTACTTTCATTTTCCGGAATAAACCTATTTCACGACGGAATATTCCGTAATATAATGCATGGAGTGCATGTAAGTGCCGTAATGTTACAGTTATAACACAATTACTGGTTATTGTTTAACTTTATGCGTGTTTAACACGAAGCTTTTAAATATAGTGAAGTTATTATAAAAAAATAAAAGCAGGAATATCGTCAGGTGAGCATGTATTTTTATTTTTATACCATTCCTGTGTTTGACATTAAGAAACGCAGGGTGAAACCGATGGATTGATTCCTACAGGGTTTCGGTTGAATTTTCTTTACTTAATTATCTGTTTCAGCTTCTATTAATGGTGACCATCATTTTTATGATTTATGGTACTTCAATCAATGTTAATGTTTGAAAAAGTTCTTAGTCTAACAAACACTCATTTCGAAAAATAAATGTGAAGTTCTACCTCTTGTGAATGACATCTGATATTAATTCTATCAGTGATAAGTGTAGCAACTACTGCTATCCTACTACTATTACAAATGTGAGGATGGATGGATGTTTATTACGATTCAATAAAAACAACTGAACAAGTTTGAGTACAATTCGGATATTCACGTAGGTTATGAAATGGATTAATATATAGGATACTTTTTATTTCTCTGCAACAAATTCTAAAATCCTTAATAAAATATAAAATTGTTGCTAAATATAGACTCGTTCGCCGTTAATATCTTTCATATTATCTATATCGTGCAATGCGACGATCTCGCCGTTGCAACGAGAGTTTAGTTGCATTAGGCTGTGTCACGCACACCACTAGAGAAATCCTTGGGCGTCTTCAAGGAATATGCTATGGAATTTTATTAGTTATGAGTCGTCTGGAAAAATCTTTACAGAATATTTTACTAACTTACAAAGATGCCTTTAGGAAACACAGAATGAATTAATGAAAGTAGGTAGTTCATTTCATGCGCCCATTACACAAAAAAGCACAAATTCAGTTTAATGTTGTGGTATGCAAATTACAACGCTGATTTTCACTGTGGTCTCTTTACATTCGGATCCCCATAAAATAATTTAAATATAATGAAACATTGACACATATAAAACATAAAGTTCCTCTATAATTTCGCTAAAGGAAATCGTCAAGTGGATTTTTGGTCAAATCATTTTGATTGATGTAATAAACCCTTGAATAAAAGTCATTGAAGCACCTTTCAGGTAGGGAACTAATTTTACTTGGTGCAAATTTATGACATTATTATAGACTTAAGTATTTTATCAACTTCATGTAATCATCATAATTATGGTTGTGTAAGCATCGCACGAAGTTAAGGAATGGACACGGAAATGTATTTCCATTTTACTCGTACACCGGCCAACTTTCTGACCTAAGAATTATTTAGTTGACCCGATATGAAGCGTAGTAAGTGATATAGGTATATATTTGTACCTTTTGCAGTAGGGACCCTAAGTCAGTGGGGACCAGAAGCGCGAAGACTTTTTAAAGAGTTATCATCACGTCTGGTCATAACCGGGGATCCGAGAGCTGGATCCTCCTTTGGACAAAGGCATTAGCAACAAAAGATAATTTTGAAGTAGATTGGACCAGGGAATCATATCGTCCCATACAAACTTTTGCCCCGTTTTCACCACCTTAGGGGTAAAATTTTGGAAAATAATTTCTTATCGGAAGTTTACGTCATACAAAGAGCACACCGTTCAAGTTTGTCTCTATAATCTGCGATTTGATCCGTCCGTCATTCAGGACAAAGCATATTATATGTTTAGAAGATATTATGGGATGTAAATTTTCGATATGGCTGCAAATAACTAAATCAGGGCATGAGCATATCCTAAGCTCGGCATTCAACTCGCGCGTTTACTATACATGTCATACTTAAAAAAGCGCGTACAAATGTCTATTACTACAGAAAAAAAAATTGGCAGTTTCTACTGGCGGAAAGTCAATATACTGTAAAGATTATGCAAAAATCGTGCCAAATGATTTTGCATCTTATTTGAAATGCCTACATGCAGTGGCGTGGTGTCATTAAATACTTATTTGGAAGTTCATGTAAATCACCTCTGGTTTCTTGGTGCATTTGGAACAGACCCAGACTCCGATTTTCATAAGTAAAAACTGATATTTTTTGAAAGAATTTTGTGTCTTCCTTTTATTTGTCTTCCTTCCTTCCTTACCATTAATGTATCACTGTAGGTCATAGGCCATCACACATAGGACCAAAGTTCTAAGATTGAAAAGAAAAACATTTATGTATCTGCATGAATATAGATTAGCGTTAGACCGTTAGATTGTGCTTTACTTTTACAGCGCAGTTTGATGAATCTATTTGTCTATTTGAAAATTAAATTAATAAAACAATAAAAAAATAACTACTCGCTTAGTTTAACTTAAATTTAACTTAATCTGTTTAATCCAATTATATATATCAAAATTATAATAAGCGTTTGAAATTTTGTGTTGTGCATTAATAAAAAAAAGATTTCGTCACATTCCTACAATAATGTAAAAAAAATCTGCCACACACGACACGTGCGAAGAAAGAAATATGTACGATACCATCGGAAAAGCAATACGCAACAACCCTCTCTGATTCACAATTTGGAACGCAAAAGTTTGAAGGTGCAGAATTTTCAAAATGTTTCCATTTCGAGTGTTAAAGCACAAAAGTGTGCACAGTGTGCATATGAAATGAATTTTTCTCATTAACCTAATTAGCGGTATGGGTTGTTTGCACTCACGCTTCTGTCTTGATGAATTAAAAAGCTTTGGTCGTCCCTTTGCCACTTTGTTGTGGAGTTTAGGACTGAGTCAGCTACTTAATTACCAGGATGTACAATATGTACATTAGCTTCATTGCATATTCATTTCTTATGAACGGAACGAAATGGTAAGCGGTTAGGTGAATTAAGTATAAACTATGTTGACCACGATGAAGGAAAACATCGTGAGGAAACCTGCATGCCTGAGAATTTAAAAGAAAAGTTCTCAAAGGCATGTGAAGTCCAAGGCCAACTTGGTGGACTAAGGCCTAAATCCTTCTAATCGTGAGGGAAGAGCCGACCCTGCAATGGGTCAATAATGGGTTTACAGACATGGTGTTGACGCCAAATGACGAAACGTGATATCAAGTCGTTTATTAATTAATAAGTAAAAGTACCATGTATTTTCTTCATATTAAAAGTCTTAATAGTCCGCAGCTGATCAAATTTTAACTCGCTTAGTAAAATACATGGCAATTTTTCGTGTCTTAAAAACTTAAACCAAAGTAAAAATGTTTGAAAATATTTTTATTGTTAAGGGTCTAGCTAAAACAAGTGATAGTGTACAAAAGTAGACTGACAACCTCTTCAGCATCTCTCAACCAAAATAACGGGGAAGAACGAGCTTTTCGGTGGTCGAAAATTGGTAGGTTTTCAAGTTTATCTTTGTTAAGAAAAATTTAATTGCCTACTCAAAACAAATTTACGATGTTTTACAGAGTAGGTAGGCGAAATACGTTTTGCCAAGTAGGTATGGCTGAATAATTTGAAGACCAGGATGGTCATAGTGTCCATAGGTTGCAGACAACATCATGCGACCTGTATACCTATCGTATTTGCTAGCACACATATTATGACATAAAATATTACATCGTGATGTTAGTTCGCGGTAAACTATTCGTTATTGAAGAAATTTAACACACCATGTAATAAGAAGTAACTTAATAAGAAAAGACACTTAGCGTCTCTCTTCTCTCTCTTGGTGAAACTCTAAACTCGGACATAAGCTAATTTGCTATAAACAAGAGAGGTATGAAATGTCAAAAGATCACAAGACCCATCTGAAAATATCGCAAGAATCAAATGTTAAGGTCAAGCGAGTTGTAGCTGAATCTAACTGGCTTTCACATTCCATGACATCCGGCAATATCAGCAATAGATAAAACGGTTCCAATCTCGTTGCATAATATCTCATAGCAAACATTCTGCAGGTTATGTAACAATGCTTTTAAAATTCCACGTTGAAATATGCCGAAATTTCTAAGGCTCGGCGAACGAACCATGCGCGAAGTTCCTAACGTTTTTGGAGAAATGGAACAAAATTATAAGTCCGGAGTGTGAGTTGCCAGTATCCCGTTTGTCCACCAATCCGCATTGGAGCAGCGTGGTGGAGTATGCTCCACGCCTCCCGCTGTTGTAGGGAGAGAGGAGAGACACGTGCCCAACAGTGGGACATAAAGGGTTGCACCATGGGATGAGGCTCTTCCAACTCTAGCCATTGTCATACCATGGTCGGTGTCAAGGAAGCACCAAGTACACATGACTCGCTACGAATATTCGGGAGTTAACATCCCACCTCCCAATCCAGCAGGAAAATACCTTCAGAGAAGAATCTGTCACATTTTCTATAACCCATATTTAACAGCAGGTGGCCTGTTTTTGTTCTACTTCTTTATTATACAAGAGAATACACAGCGCCTATGAAGCTATTTTCCGTTGTAGAAAACATTATCAAAGTTCCAACCGCGAAACGACCGAGTTTGGCAACTCCGACGCGGGCTACATCTCGTATCGATTCTTTTTAATCTTTTGTATCCATACTTTTTGTTTTGCCGCGAAATCTCTACTTAAATACATATAATGTATGTAGGTATGTAGATGAACATTATAATGGTAGTTAACGGTGCCACGATTGCTTCAACTGTATATACTTTAAAAAACTTTGATAGCGTGGTTCAGGGTAGGTCCTCATTGCGCTGTTCCTTAAAGACTGGCTGTTATTATAGAACTGTAGTAGGTAACCTTGTTTTGTTTTTCGTACCACCCAAGGACTGACTGGCAGAAAATGCTTGCTAGCATTACGTCCACCTTTCTAAAAACATATTATATTATGTATTTTTGCCTTGGACCAATGTCCGCTGAAGAGAGAGAGAGAGAGAGTTATTATCGCTTGCTTCGTGCGCATTTTTGTATACAATTAAACTTTGTAATAAAGCATTGCAGTTATAAATTTCAAATCGCTCTCGGCAACTAGCAGAAATATCGGGCCTCGGTAAATATCCGAAACTTTCAAAATTAGGCCAGTGAGCCGAAATCCGAGTAAGATTGCAAGAAGTGAATTCGTAGGCAGTGGCTATGGTGAGCTTGGCCGGCCGCCCAGAGCTTGCGACCTAATTACTACCACAAGTTACCAACACTTGCCTCCGTTCACTTGATAATTTATAGCAACCGATACTTAGATACTAAGAAATATACGCCAGATTGTGCCATGCCAAAGTAAATACTGATTCTGAAGTAAGTTTAGGATCGGCGTCAACCACAGAGTTGATCACTTGTATGTTGCTTTTAAACATACTCGTATAGTACACACTTTCACAAACATTACAGATTACTTAAATCCAAATTATTTGTTAAGCTGCTCAAGGTACACGCCTGCTGCTGCTGCAGCCTGCAGTTTTGCGAAATGCAGCGAGAGGTGTAAAGAAAACGTCTACTTCATGGTCCCAAGCCAGTAAACCATTAAGCTATCTAAGCTCGCTAAAGGAGACTCCTTTGTACCTACCGTGGGCTGGTGTGTACATCCTCTAATACGCTGTACAAAGTAGGTATTCAAGCAAATATATTACAATGTAAGGGTCAGGAGTACTCGGTTTTGAATTTACGATATGTGGTGCGTCCGAGTTGTAGCCATTTGAAACCTGCAGAGATAGTTGCACGCAGCTGATGAAGCGTAAGTATCTATAGTGTGACAATTAAGTCCTCCCATTGATGTAATTAATCAAAGACGTAAATAAAAAGTATAAAGTACTAAGTTTTATAGATTTTTCGAAATTTTTATGAGAGGATAGGACACATTTTATAGTCAACTTCAAAACATTTAGGCACACTTGAAAAGAATTGAGCTGGTCTGATGCTGGAGACGGTAGATACATATTGGAATTCTGTTTTGGGCTGGTTGCACCTATCCAAATGCACTTTGATGATTTAGAAATGGATGAACAATAAAAATCACAATCTGTCTGCTGAGTTACATGGGATAATTAGCCCCTGAATCTGTTACCAGGAGATGATGGCACGGTGCCGCCCCTATAAATTACAAGGCACATGACAAGCACTTATAAAGGTCGGGTAAATACGTCACACGCAGACCGCAAGCCAAAACGAGTAGCCGCTGTTATTTACTAAAGTGATTCTAGGTAATCGATTTAATTGTTTTACTGACTGTTGTGACGTAAGTACGCTAGCAATTTTGTACTAGATGCGACACGACATTGTCGTTGGAAGCGATAGTTTTACGTCCACTTATTACATGAGTTTTTAGGGAGAGGGGGATAAAGCTGAACATTACCCAATATTAGGTGGGACAGGGGATGGGTCAGATATTACGTATTTTTTGCAAGGAACGATGTTAAATTACGATTTGCATACGAAAAAGTATGCATAGTGTTCGTGCTTACGGCACTGGTGTCTGTCGTGAAGCACCATATTATGTTTCGTGTTTTGTGTTTCAGTTAAAGAGGTTTTCTTGCTTCTCACAAGGTGACATTGATTTGAGCAAACCGATTCCAAAAATCCATGGCAAAATTAAATTAAAAAATCTGTCATCCTGGAAATCTATAAATAAAAATAACAAATACCTTTGGATTATTCTTGTGCTTGACAACTGAACGACTTGCTGTTTAATTCAAACAAATGAATGGTACATTAACTGAAGGACGTATAAAGACAGGAGCGTAGAGTGGAGACATCGCCTGTCAGTCCAAGAATACAACGGAGCTATAAACAATGCTTTAAAAATAACTAGCCTTCCGTTCGGGATCGTTTCGAAAATACAGAGTAAAATGCTATTTCTAAATTGTTACTAATCGTATCTCAAAGAATTATTATTAGTAGGTATAGGTATTTTAAGATGGAGTAAAAAATAAGAAAATGGAACATTTTTTAAAATAAGCCGGCTTTTATTTATATTTTGGCGAGAACTGCTGTTATGTACCTCTACTAACATAATATTTTTCCCGAGTGTTAGGGTAACTTTCTTACAATCGTGACCCTTAAAAGCTTTGGCCTTCTTTGAACCGATTTCATTTTATAAATAAGAACTGTACATTAATACCTACATCTGTTACTTTATTTTTATAAGTTAGAAGTGGCGTATCGGTTCTCTTATCGAGTTTGGTATTTATCATAAAACTTTTGGCAATTTGCGTTGTGTTGTAATCGTTATTGTCTCTCTATGGAGCAGGCTCCACCGGAGAGTTGGCATCCCACTCAGACTAGATGTTGGCAATCTGTGTGTCGATTTGGCAACAGATATACGCCAGAAAATTATGGAAAAAATAACAATGGATGGTTTGATATATTGTCTTGTAAATGACCTTGCTTCTCAAGCTTGCGTAGACGAAAAAGCTGAGAATTTCGCTTTTCATACTTCATTTGGCCACTTCACTTATATTTTTTAAGGTTAGGACATGGCAAAGGGACATAGCCTATATAAGCAGTAAATATAGCATTTAAATGACTTTTGATTGATTTAATATAGCATTGGATAAGTAAACTCTATTTGCAGCTGAAGATCAAAAAGGCTTGACGATGGTTATGAAAGTAGGAATAAATGAAATAAAACCCGTTGTTTGAGTAAATCGCAAGTGATCGAAAAAGTTAAGCAAAATCTGTAGTGGAGCAGAACGGTTTAGCATGCTTTATTTCCGGTCGAAATATTGCCACAGGACTATGACATGGGATTCTTCAAAAAGTACGTAAAAAAACTCTCATTCCAAACCGAAAACGCACTGGCGACTCCTCTGGTGTTGCCCGTGTCAATAGACGATTACCCACTTACTATCGAGTAGCCCATTTGCCTGCTGTCCCAGTCTTTCTATATTTAAAATATAGGACATAAAAAGATAGATCACTTAAGGAATTGCTAGACTATTCCCATAATTTTATTATAAATGGTACTTAAAATTATTAAACGAAACTACGTCATCACAACCAGGTAGTATGAATCGGGTTCGCAGTAAATGACGTCACTTGATACTGACGGACAACGAGCAATAGTAAAGAAAAACGAACACTTGTATATACTGATTGTACTTTCCACTTAGTATTACACAAAGTTTCTTACTTTTTACTATCTTGCTTTATTCTACTAAGTTAATGGATTAGGTATACTGAGTCGTATGATATCTTCGGAACCAATAAGCCGTTTTTTAGTGTTAATGAAATCAAACGAGAATGCAAAGCTACGATAAGTGATTACTGCAATCCATGGACCCAGATTCAACCTCAGATCGGACTATTTGAGGTCACTTATTATCATTAGAATAGTGTAGAGTCTACTCCATAGAGAAGGGTCTCGTATTAGCTATTACACAATACTATGAATATCACCCCAAAACAGAGCTTTATCAGGTGATGTGGACTCTACGACGGTTTGTTGAAAAGTCAAAATAGAAAAAAAAAATACAGAAGCCAATGTAAAGTGATATAATATAAACATTTTTCTAGGAACTAGCAATGACGCAATACAGATACAAACACAATAGTATAATCGGTGTGTGAGTTTAGTTAATTTATTTATTGTCACTCATTATCGAGTGACGTGGTTTTCTGCGAGCAACTGTTACCACTGCAGGATTTTATGACGTCGGTTCGATTAGCAGTTTGCTTTGTCTGTTACCCATTGTCACCCATGTCTGGGTCACATTAGTGGCCAACTGCAAGGTTTGGGTTTCCTCTCATAATGAATAGGCCTTAGTCCAGTACTAATGCGGATTGGTAGACTTCAAATGCCTTTGAGAACATTGTGCAGAACTCTGAGACACGCAGGTTTCCTCACGATGTTTTCTACGACCATTTCAGCGGGCGATATTTAATTTTATAGAGCGAGTTATGTACTTTTGGAGAAAGTTATTGCAATGGTGAGTGCCACTAGCGTTCGAACGCAGATTCTATCCCTTGAGTGAGATGCCGAAATCTTAGACACTGGGATTATGTTTTTCTAATTCTTTCACACTAAATTTGTTTGATTTTCGGACCGTACACGACTAGTACTGATCTGTACTGAAAACATCTATTAGCGAGGATTGCCTGTGAAATACTCGTATGCCGTGACGGTCAGACGCTACAGCGCGATGCTATATTGTCATGCCCTCTTACGGTAAGCTCTCCATATACTTGACGTCACCCACCGCCAGCCTCATAACGCGTCGTAAAACAGCATGTTCTTCAAGACTTGGTGTTTCGGCTGGGGAAGTATGGTAGCCGGTGCTACACTTTATTTGAAGCGAACATCCTAGGACGAGCAGTAAAGCACCCGCATACAAACTCAGATACGATTTCCTCTCTATTTATTTTGTAGGTGGAGGCTGCAATTCCTGCATGCCCGTTTGCTGCTCAATCACTTTTTATATAAAAATATAATACATTATATATATGACGACTCAAGTGGTGCAGTGGTTAAGACACCGGTGCGCTACATGGAAGGTCCTGGGTTCGATTCCCATCAGAGCAGAGATTTGAATGATGAATTTGAATTTCTGTTGCTGGTCTGGGTGTATTGTGTTCTTGCCTTGTGTGTATGGTACCCACGACACAGGGAATCCTAGTGTGGGGCTATGAGTGTGAAGCGTTATTTATTTTATTTATTTATTTATACATACTATAATTCCATCATACATACCTGTATCATACTGTATAGTAGGCGTTGTGTCCGTGGAAGGGTCGTCTCATAGCGGGTTGCATCGAACCCCCCTGTTGGTCTTCATTTGTGCCACTTTGAGTCCGAACACTTAACACTTTCGATCAAAATGCGATTACATCTCACTTCATTCTAATGTTAACCGTACACCGAGAGCAAGATGAAAGTATTTTAAATATTCAGGAGCGCTTCACATTCACGGCTACCTGCGGACAAATGCAAGAAATGAATGTGCAGTCTCGGGGTCTGTAAACATCTCGCAGTTTCGCCGAATGAATTTCAATGGACGCTAGATAACATTGAATGGTTTTTAGGTTGCAGAACTTATCGGAGCAACTGCAGAAATATTAATGCACTTAAAGGTGGTATAGAAGCGCCATTTTAACTCGTTGGGGGCAGTGCCTTATCGCCACCAGCATAATCCGCCGTAAAGCTACATGTTTTTCATATTAGTTAATATTACGTCGGGCACGGTCAGTTAAGCCAGTGGTCCCGGTTATTATCGATACAATAGCAGTCGTTGAGCCTTGTCGGAGGCCCTATGGGTTGTTTCAAAACATCCGACACGGGTTGGCCACTAGTCCGTATTGTAGTAGCGTGGTGGAGAATGCTCCCTCTGTTGTGGTGAGAGACTCGTGCCCAGCCGTGGTCCATTACAAGGGTTACGGCCATCAATGTAATCTAGTGCCAATAATACAAACAAATATTATGAGTTCCAGTTAGAGAGGTGTGTTTTTTGGAAGACAATACAGCTTAGCTAATAAGGAGGATTAAATTGGAAAAATTGTGGCATATCCCACATTTAGTCCTTAAAATAAGCTTCGAATGAAATAGTTCCTCTATCTCGAGGGACTTAAACATTTAGGATAAATCTAAAAATCAACATTCTCTCGTTATGAGTGAGGACTAAGTTATAGAAACTGAACCATAGTCTCCAATTTAGTCTCATTTTAACGGTAAGCTTAGAGAAATTATTGTACGGCGTTCAACAGATAAATCTCAAATAACGCTCCGCAATAGATTCCAATTTACGGAACAGTTATCGCGTATTGAAACGTCCGGCTTTAAGGGGTACGAAAATAAATCGTCCTCGTAATGCCTGTTACTTTGTTTTTGCATATCTATTTCGGTACAATTGTAATATGTTGGCTTTAGACACAACACAAGGTTGCACTATTGATTCTATAGTACATGCTATTTCATGCCTTGCTACAGAATGTATTTATTTGAATATAGTTTGGAAATATGCCTTAGATGTCTAATAATACGAAATAGTAAAACAGTTAAAGAAAAACCAAGAGAACATTACATAGAGTTATTGTTTAGTAGTCGTTTAAAGGTAACCTTCACAACGGGATTAAAAAATCTTGTATTCTGTACGAAAAAAAAGAGACTGAAATATAGCGTCGATATACGAAATATACTCTGTTTTCCCTAAGGATAGCAATCGTGTATTGAATAAAATATAAAACACATCAAACACCGACCGCAGCAAAGCTTCTATGATTTTCAGATTAGAAAGCAGAAATATCGATGCGCGGCTGTATATACCGATACACGTCTATCTGATCTAAAAATAATGGTTGACAAGGAGCGGGCTCCGTATGGTATAGGTATTGGAGATAGGCGTGCAGTTATCAAACACACATTAGCCGCCAGCCACCCACGTCACCGTCATTCATCCGCTTCGATCGCACGCACACACTCTCACCGACCACGCGGACACACCACACCCGCGCCTCCCCGGACCACCACCACACCACACCGTCGAGCACCACAACCAAAAAACCCAACCATTACCACAGACGAACATAAAACCGAACGACGACGCCGCCTCTACACTCGCGCATAGCCGTCCACCATCTTAAATTCATTCACAAAAATCGCTACAGTACAGCTCCTATTTGTTTACCGTTTTCCGCCTCCCTGCTCGCACTGGTGCTCGGTTTTCGCCGCCGACACGTTCCTCCACTGTCGAAATTGCGTTTAACACTTAGTTTTGCGTTAAAATCCCGTCAAACGAGTCGATTTTGTTGGCAATACGGTCGTTTGAACACGCACAGTGTCGCGACGGCTGTACTTAGTAAGGTTCTGTGTGCAACTGAAGAATGGTGGCAGGACTGCGGACGGCCGCGGACCGCGCACGCGCGTTGTATGCCCGCCAAAATACACCTACGCGCATGTATGGACGAAGCTGTGGCTCCCTTTCAAAACTTCGCACATTATCTTGCCTGTGTTTGTTTTTAATCATGAACTGTCGGTGACATCCATTACGTTTTAATTGCGATGCTATTTAGTATATTCTTAGCTTTTTGTTAACGATTAGTGGAGAATAATAAAGGGAAGGCTTCGGCTGTTCCGGTAACCCCGACTGGTTCTATAACGAGTAAATACCATGAAGCGAAACGTCTGTCCTATTTATATCGCTCGTAGTGACATGGGTCGTAGCGCGCTACGGTCCGCTACGGCGTAGATCACAACATTCTGCGTAGATCGGAAGTAAAGATTTCTATTTTTACCAAAGTATGAAGTTAATACTAAAAAATACAATACTTTATCATTATATTCATACAAATATAATAATAAAGTCGAGACTAAGGCTACTTATACAACTTGCATATACCTACTCGTATTTGTGTAAGATAAAAGTGTCATTATTTTTTTCCATAAAGATTGAGCATTTTAAAACTTAAACTTTATTTTATCATTTAAAATTGTGCTTATGCGGGCTTCCTGGTATTAAGTGGTCACTGTAACCCACGGACGACCAACTTTCACTGAGATATGTTTTATTAGTTTGCATTATGTGGATGTAATTTTTTCGAGGTGTAAGAAGTTTGCCTCAAATAAAGTATTGTATATTTCATAAGACATTAATTCAGCTTTAATCGCTTTCCTTTACACCGTTAATCCTTTCATTTAATAGTCAACTTTTAGAGAATGTATTGTTTACTACCCTAATATTGCGGAAAGAGTAAAAGTGAAATTGGAAAGCAAAGATAACTCCGAAAATACGATAATTTATAGATCTATAAATACGTTTGAATTGTAAATTTAAATCACGTTTCATCACAACACATTCAAAGGGTTTGTTGGGTCTCAGCTACTGTTGTATTTTGTCAATACTTGTTTACTTCGAATGTCAAGAGTATTAAAATCTAATTTGGCGGCTGACGTCATATACTTAGTTTACGAATAAGGCTTATTTATGGTTTGTGCAAATAACATATTAAGAGGAATAAAAATAAGTATCATTAGATGTAACTTGTAACTTATGTCGTAAGTCTTGTACATTGTTTTTTATGTGAAATTAGCAATGTTATTAGTAGTCTTCTCGATCCGATAAAAAACTCCTCCCATTGCCCCAAACATGTTACTTTTACTTATTCTTATTTGAAAGAAAGAAGAAAGAAAGAATGAAAAAAATATTTGTCACAAATATTTATATGTATCGATAACAACCTGGACCGACGGCTTAGTGTGCCCTCCGAAGCACGGAAGCGCGCATTCGTCCACTAGCGATGAACGCGCCCCACGTTCCTTATTTTTTCGATTGCGCTACAATTTCTGATATGGTATTCTTAAACCAACACGAATAATATTTCTGAACTGAATAGATGGAATCAAATATAGTTGCCTAACATTCATCTATGAGGGTGGGAGTTTATACCCCCTGAGTAAACTATAGTTTCTCAATTATAAGATATCTAATTTACAACCCGTGGTAGTTAAATATCCAGATCGCCCTTGAATGATATGTTAAGGACATATCCAGCTTATCATAGTTACTCGTACCTCGTTATTTATTATACTATCAGCTATAAAAAACCAATAAAATATAATAGGAACTTCCCAAATTATATACTATTTTTAGCGTCACGTAAACAACTTTGCAAAGTTGGGTGCGCAATAAATTTCTAATAAAACATATCAAACATCTATTTATATCCCCAATCAATGGCAAACCTCCTTAACGCCAGTAGTTACCAAGTAGTGTGAAAAATCATATATTAGTCTAGCCATTCATAGGACTTGTTTCACGCTTACCTTGTAGAAGATACGCGAAGCGATCACCTCAATCCAACGTAACTCTTATTCTACCTCGTATTCTATTACTAGTTCTTTGTTACTTATAAAATACGTAATTATAATCACTCCATATAATATCACTCCACCTTTGCCTTTTGAATCGAGTGTTAAATCGATTATCTGAATCGAATGAAAAAGAATTGTGTACAAAGTGAGATAAGGTAGGATTTTTATAAAAATTAGAAACAGAAATAACATACAAAATGACATTAAACATTATTAGGTTATAAAATAAGGACAAAAAGCTTGAATATGACAAGGAGGAAAGCCAGTATGATGAAGGAAAAATGATAGAAACAATAATATAAATAAAAGGAACAGCAAAACAAACGATACAGAAAATTGAAAGTACTGAGTAAAAATGATAGAAAGGGAATAGCTAGAAAAAGGAAAATAAAAAAACAGAATCAAGAAAAAGCAATACTTCGTAGGAGAAGAAAATAATTTTTTACTTTATTTTTAAAGGCATTCAGGAATTCTGCACGACAGATAGATAGAGGTAATAGGTTCCAAAGGCGAGCGGCAGTAATGGTAAAATATATATCATGAACTATTCTTGGTAAACAAACAAAATCGTATCGCTGATTATAATCTGTGGATAGAACAAGTGGGTTATCCATGGCATTGCGTAGGTGGGAGGAGATAAGCCATGAATAGACGTGCTGGCGTCGCGCTGGCTAGACCGGGGGCAGACGGAATATCTGCAGGACGAAGATAAATAAGCGGCAATAACATTGTAACAAGGAAAAAAGCAGCCAAGTAAGAGAAAAATCTATATCTATTTATAGATGGCTGAGCCATGGTAGCTCGCCCGGGGAGGTGCCTTATCGCCTTTTTAACCCGCCATGAAGAGAAGGTGTGGTTGTCAATGGCTCTATTTAAATAGATAATTTATTACAGTGGGCATACAACTTTTGGAAATCACAGACAAGTAACATTATTACGGGTATGATAAAATCACATTATATGATACAAACAGTATTAATAAAAAAAGAATTATTGTTAACCATGCATCTGATAGCAACACGTTAGGGACATTTAGTAAGTATACCTACATTAACTGGTATGGTTAGGGGCAGTTAATTTAGCTTTCTTCTAAGTAAATAGGTCAGCCAAGTAGTTTGACTGCCAAGTGCGCCCCGTGACTTCATTTACGCAGACCATAACTTAGCTTACATGTGGGTGAGACCTTGTAACCGATACTAGCTACTACATAACTTAGCTTACATGTGGGTGAGACCTTGTAATCGAAAAAATAAGGAACGCGCCCCACGTTCCTTATTTTTTCGATTGCGCTACAATTTCTGATATGGTATTCTTAAACCAACACGAATAATATTTCTGAACTGAATAGATGGAATCAAATATAGTTGCCTAACATTCATCTATGAGGGTGGGAGTTTATACCCCCTGAGTAAACTATAGTTTCTCAATTATAAGATATCTAATTTACAACCCGTGGTAGTTAAATATCCAGATCGCCCTTGAATGATATGTTAAGGACATATCCAGCTTATCATAGTTACTCGTACCTCGTTATTTATTATACTATCAGCTATAAAAAACCAATAAAATATAATAGGAACTTCCCAAATTATATACTATTTTTAGCGTCACGTAAACAACTTTGCAAAGTTGGGTGCGCAATAAATTTCTAATAAAACATATCAAACATCTATTTATATCCCCAATCAATGGCAAACCTCCTTAACGCCAGTAGTTACCAAGTAGTGTGAAAAATCATATATTAGTCTAGCCATTCATAGGACTTGTTTCACGCTTACCTTGTAGAAGATACGCGAAGCGATCACCTCAATCCAACGTAACTCTTATTCTACCTCGTATTCTATTACTAGTTCTTTGTTACTTATAAAATACGTAATTATAATCACTCCATATAATATCACTCCACCTTTGCCTTTTGAATCGAGTGTTAAATCGATTATCTGAATCGAATGAAAAAGAATTGTGTACAAAGTGAGATAAGGTAGGATTTTTATAAAAATTAGAAACAGAAATAACATACAAAATGACATTAAACATTATTAGGTTATAAAATAAGGACAAAAAGCTTGAATATGACAAGGAGGAAAGCCAGTATGATGAAGGAAAAATGATAGAAACAATAATATAAATAAAAGGAACAGCAAAACAAACGATACAGAAAATTGAAAGTACTGAGTAAAAATGATAGAAAGGGAATAGCTAGAAAAAGGAAAATAAAAAAACAGAATCAAGAAAAAGCAATACTTCGTAGGAGAAGAAAATAATTTTTTACTTTATTTTTAAAGGCATTCAGGAATTCTGCACGACAGATAGATAGAGGTAATAGGTTCCAAAGGCGAGCGGCAGTAATGGTAAAATATATATCATGAACTATTCTTGGTAAACAAACAAAATCGTATCGCTGATTATAATCTGTGGATAGAACAAGTGGGTTATCCATGGCATTGCGTAGGTGGGAGGAGATAAGCCATGAATAGACGTGCTGGCGTCGCGCTGGCTAGACCGGGGGCAGACGGAATATCTGCAGGACGAAGATAAATAAGCGGCAATAACATTGTAACAAGGAAAAAAGCAGCCAAGTAAGAGAAAAATCTATATCTATTTATAGATGGCTGAGCCATGGTAGCTCGCCCGGGGAGGTGCCTTATCGCCTTTTTAACCCGCCATGAAGAGAAGGTGTGGTTGTCAATGGCTCTATTTAAATAGATAATTTATTAGAGTGGGCATACAACTTTTGGAAATCACAGACAAGTAACATTATTACGGGTATGATAAAATCACATTATATGATACAAACAGTATTAATAAAAAAAGAATTATTGTTAACCATGCATCTGATAGCAACACGTTAGGGACATTTAGTAAGTATACCTACATTAACTGGTATGGTTAGGGGCAGTTAATTTAGCTTTCTTCTAAGTAAATAGGTCAGCCAAGTAGTTTGACTGCCAAGTGCGCCCCGTGACTTCATTTACGCAGACCATAACTTAGCTTACATGTGGGTGAGACCTTGTAACCGATACGTATAGTGATAATTTAGTCCATAGTGCTGAAAATATCTGTGCCAAGATTTTTGCAAATATTATACCACCTACGTTTATCAGGAATAGTTATGGACATGACGATGTGTTAGGTGAAATGGGAATTTATTTATTTACTAAATGTATTTACTTAGCTAAATTACAAGCATAGCAAGCGCGTATAGTCTCACTGCTTGAGTATGATATATTGAGCCTGCATGCAATCGAAAAAATTAAGCAACGTCGGGCGCGGACACTTGCTGGATGGGTGACCGCTAGTGGCGAATTAAATGCGCGCTTCCGTGTCGGACCCGGTTGTTGTCGATAAGATGGTAGTTGTTAAACCTAGTCAGTTTGAAAACATCCGACATGTATAGGCCACTAGGCCCTTTCTCCACCACTTCGCATTGGATCAGGGTGTCATACTATACGTATGCTCCAGGACCCTCCCTGTTGTGGGCCATAAAATGGTTCCAGCCAAATTATAATAGCGAGCAAATTATAAATATTAAGTAGGTATTTCTTGTATAAGCAATAGGCAAGCAGCCAGCTTACTTTTGAACGAAGGCGTTTATCCCACGCGTTCCTTCCTACCCAGCCTTCAATTCGTGACTGGATTTAAATATTAAGTACAGACGATTTAACTCATCTTGGCACGCGGTGCTATGTGTGAGTGTGCTTTAGAAAGCGATAAGAACACATGGACGGATATTGTTTATTGCTCTTGTAAAGTATTCCTCCTTAGTTATGTTAAAAAATTAAAATTAAACGTTACTGTAGTCGTAGAATTATGGGTATAAAATTCGAAGAATTTTACAAAGTCACCAGGGAGCTATAAGCTCGCAGCATAAATACTTCGGTCTCAATCACATTTCACCACATTGATACCGGGATCGCTACGCACGAGCCGCCTACGGTTTTGAATTTCCAACAGGAGTGTTGAAGAGCGAGCCAGCATGTTATCATTTGCTAGTGTTAAAAAGAGATGAGTATGCCATCGATCGGCTTGCGTCACGCAGGACGCGTGGGCGCGATGACGTCACAGCACTCCCGCCAATCACGGGGAAAGGAAAAGGCGGCACGAATTAGTGAAAAATTGCGGAAAATATTCGCTTGGACATTTCCTTGCAGTTACGTCAGACAGGGCTGCGTTGTAGTATTTTGAAAAGCACAGTTGCAAATAGTTTGTCGCTGCGTTTCGGTTTAAAAAGAAATTTATACCAATACAAATATTTAAAAATTGTGTTTACTACTTTTAAATTATAATTATGTTTATCGTTATGATTAATAATCTTAATAAATAATAAATGTAATCTTGTTTTATCTGACATAAAAAAATATGTAGTCTCCATTTTAGTTCTGTAACTCCATTAATTTTAATGTTATAAACTATTCAATGCTCCCAAATACTAAACACATTGTAAAATAAAAGAAGGTTGTAAACAAACTTTTAAAAAACCATATCAGCTACGACCTATAGTGCCATCTAGATTCATTTTAATAATCTATTTACGGTCCAACTGACTTAGGTTCACTTTAATTCAATGTGTACTCACTAGATGGCGCTTGTACACAGTAAGTAATTAGCCAAAAGGCATTTCGTTATAGTACCGAAAACTAAAGTACCTAATATTTTATAAAGCATTGTGACGTATTTGACCCAATAATAATATAATAGACATTCGTTGTATTACAGCAAAATATATTGACTTTATGATTCGATTCCTAGTTTAAAGTCAGAATATTTACCCAGATACTAAAACATTATCCGATTACTTCAAATAAATTTAGAAGATTATTTTCATCCAAAATGAAAAAAACGAACCTACTAATGTCAATTATCGGAACATTTTTGTCGTGTGTTTAAATAAAACAAAAAGATGGTAGAACCATTGCAGTTAACGTCTTATAACGGCGTTCACAGTCGAACTCCAAACCGCTCGCCGAAAAGCATGACGTTATTTATGTCGTTTTGTTTGTAAATCGGATGTACGGTTTTATCAGTGCAACCATGGAAATTGAAATCGGCGTTACACTGACTTTTAGATATACCTTAGAAAGATTACAGAATTAAACGACAATATTTTATTAAATTAAACGATATTATATCTAACATAAGGTAGGTACCGAAATGTAGACAAAACAGTTATCTATCTAATTTTTAATTTACTTAGGTTAGTAACCCCATAATACCTGATTATTATTCCTAAATCTGGTATCGTTTATTGGCAAAATAGTGTATAGGATACTAAAATTTATGGTATCATCAGTTCATTGACCTTATCGCAGGTTTTTATCAGATCGGTTCTCATTCGGTTTCGGTCGGATCGGTTCGGTCGTAAAGGTCATTTTTTGTTTTTTTTTTGTTTCCCGCAGCATCCGCGTTAGGTAATAATTAAATTGTAGAGCAGTTTTTGATACTGTATATTCCGATGTTTTGTTATTTGACATAGGTACACATTATCTTTTTTTTACTTGCACTCGGCACTCTGAGGTTGTATGTGGGTACAGTCGTAAAATTATACGTCACAGGGGGTAAATCATAATAGCTTCGAGGGAGATACCTTACCACAAGCCTCTATATTATCCGTCGCAAAGCTGGATGTTCTTCATGTCTTGTGTTTCGGCTGCGGAGGTATGGTTGCAAAATAATGATAATACATATTAAATTTTCTTAGTCTTATTTTTTTTTGGTCTTCGCATGAGGATAAGAAACAATGTCTACACGTGTATCGTAAATTCTGTTATCTACATATAATTCTTTTACTTTTTTGCAATTCAAATATGGAGGTGAAAAACCGAAGCGATTTTATGATATTTCAACATAAGATTTAATTAATAGCTGGTCGTTTGTTTTTGCTTTGATTGTGCCGTTGACCTTTTTGTCTCCATAAAGGTTATTTTTTGTAAAACATTCATAGGAACCGCCAATTATAGGGTACTTATTCTATTCAATATTTTTTGATAGAATCACGCTTCGATGACTGTCGAGGACGATCTGCACTTCATAAAACATAAAATGCAATTATTGATTTCTATTATGATAGAGGACGTAAAAAACCTTGGTATGCACGGTTGATTCAACTTTACCGCAGTTACTTGTAAGTAGTAGTATAGTAGGCGGCATAAGTCGTGAGCACAATTTTTATTGGTCGGTTTGATATTACTGCACTGCGGGTCACGCCATTGGTTCGTCAGTCGTCAGCTCGTCAGTGGTCTGTCGTCTATTGGTTAAAGGCGTTTTTTCGGCTGCTATTTATTGGCCGTAAATGTAGAATATCCCTACCACCTATTATCTGTGCTCACGACTCATGACGGTAACTATACTTACATGGAAAAAGGTCAGTTTTTTAGATGGACAATACCATGAACAAATCCCATTGGTAAAATGATTGCTTGGAACTGAAATTAATTGCCCTTACAGATATTCAATCCCCTATTAGTTCTTTATACTTATATAGTAGGTTTAAAGTAAATAAGGTGCCACCCTTTTTATTCGGACAGGAGGAGGCACTTACTCGTATACGTAGAAAAAAGACTTAAGTAGTAAGTAAGTGTATCGCCATATACTTTTAATTTAGCCACATTCAATATTTGTCCTCTATGACAATGTCAATGATAAATTTTTACAAGCTTATGGTTCAATTCACATAACTGCCAATCAAAGAAATAAGTTTTCTGCGACAGCATGGCTCGGTGGCTCGGTGTACAAATACTCCGGTCAGGCTATAATCTAGGCTCATTTAAAGTAACCGTATTAACTATTCTTTACTATTTCTCCAGTCAAAAATTCTTTAAGGATGTTGATCCCTGTTTTAAAGCGCATTGACCTTAGCTAACGAATAACATCATAAAAATTTATTTCACTTTAAACTATTCCTAACGATTAAAAATAAAACAGGTTATTTGCTAATCAATACACATCTTTATATTTAAATGAAGTGGAAATGTAAAGATATTATTGGAAGGTATTTTTATGAAGAAAAATTATTTTATTTTTTCTTAACTTTTTAATAAGGTTTCTCATTTATGTCATTCATACGCGCGTTGCTATTCACGAGGAATGTTGGACCCCAAAAAATATCTCCGACAACCACACCTGGTACCTCACCGACCTCTCAGACGAGCTTTTATGGCCTTACTTATCGTACCTTCCAAAAATATGTATGTTGGTATCACTTGGTACATTTGCATTAAAATCTATTATTAAATACGATTGATGATCAAATATAATCATTTTATTTGATTGTAGACAGTCTGTTGTTATATAATATAATTATCAATCTTTTCTGACTAATGAAACACGTAAGGATATGACTAAACAAAGGCTGGAACAATTAGCACTAGCGTTTCTAAATAAGGCCCTTGGAAACGATCGTCACTCTGTCATAACCTCGATTTTGCATATGAATGAGCTACCGTGGGAACCACTGTCTTTAGTCTATTTATGATTCGTATCTAATACGTAATAAGATCCGTTCTACATAATTATGTACACGCTGTATGTGATTTGTTCCTATGGCTTTGCTTTTGGAGCCAAAAGCGCCTACGTGTACGAGTAGATATTTTAAAATATTTTTTTAAATTTTTTTTTAAATATTAATTGAGTAGTAAAAAAGCATGCAGGCTATCGGACGTATTTATTAAATTATTTATTTATCCGGCAACCATACCCAGCCGAAACACAAGACATGAAGAATATGCTGTTTTACGATGAGTTAAGAGGCTGTCGCGTCGGTAAGGTACCTCTCTGGGTTAGTTATAGTGACTATACCTTAAGTATAAATATTAAAAGAGGCGAGCATTAAATATATAATACTCCTCTCCTCTCCTTGTCTTTTCGGTGTTTGAGGAGACCCGATTTCGCAATTAATCACAAATGGGTAGACATTCAGTTTTTAATGAAGCTGATTGACTGAAAGGGACTGCCACTAGGTAATGCGTAGTGGCAGTCCCTATCATTCCCTACGTTGTCAACTCAGTAAAGGCAAAATACATAAATAAATAAAGTCTACGTGGATGCCCATATTTATCATGATTTTGTTTTGTTTAGGTAAGGTTTAGATAAAACCAAATCATTTTAAATAGCAAATACGACACTGTTCGAAATGGTTCAACCAAATTTAAACGGTACTATATTATGTATGACCTTTCAAATAAAGATAATAAATAAATCGTTAGACTTCCCGCAGTCGCGCTAACATACGTCCGCCTTGTTATTTCTTTTTCCCACGATTAGTGGTCAGTTACATTCTTTCTGTATTTTAATCTTAAATTTGAAACATTGTTTTTTATGCAAATGCGAAGGCCTTATCTTGTTTGTAAGCAACAAAGACAAGAACAAAAATAAAGAATATCCTTGTTACTTAATATCTTTGTAAGTATTTACAAAAGATGTAACATTTAGTTAGGTGGGTACCCAAAATAACTGATTTAACATTTCTTAAACTCCGTGAGATCGTCACTCTCACTTATTACACAAATCAGTAATGAGTAGATATGTTACGTACCTATGTACGTTATGCAAAGGTGATTAAATGTGTGATGCGCCTATCGGAGTTACATGCTAAAGGTTCTGAACTAAGCTGCATTCCAGAAGTAGTGTAGAAATTGTTTTGTATGCATCCAGAAAAAAATAATGATCTCAACCAGCTGAAGTCGGGAACATAAGGTGAATTCATTTATTATAAATTTTAAAAATTATAGTTGAAATATAACTACCTAGTCCACACTTTGGCCTACGCATGTTGAAACGAATAAATAAGTATGCGAAGAATAAAATTAATTACATAGTGAAAAAATAGTTAATAGACTATAGTAAGGAAAAATACGGCAGCTACGAGTATAGTCCCTTTAGATACGGGACCCAAAAAAGCTGTGAATAAAGTTCTTAAAAAATTTTGAGCAACTTCGTAGAATAGAAAGCGTAATAGGTACCTATCGTAGTCAGGCTGCTAAATCAGCGCTAATCAAGTTAGCGTAATTAGAGGTCTTAGGAAACCCATTCCATGACATAATGTTTTTATTGGGTGCGACTTACCAATTTTTGAAACTTTGTAAAAATTAATAGGTGGGTATTAAATTATAAATTTCAGTATGCTAATTATATCAAATTATAGTTAACATTAAACCACCTAAGATAAACTTCATTAATATTATCCTTTCCTTCTCTTTCCGGATTATGTTATTCAATAATTTTATCCGGCCTTAGTCCACCACGCCAGCCTATTGCGGATTGATAGAATTCTGATGCTTTTGTAATAACATTATTGATAACAGATAATTATGCAGGTTTCCTAACGATGTTTTACCATTACTAGTCATTGATGCGTGCTAGGATGGGAGTCGAACCTGGACCTCTTGATTGAGAAGTAAATTTCGTAGCCACTGGGCTATCTCCGCTAGCTCCGCTTATTGTTATAAACGCCCCTTTAACAATTGAAGCTTAAATTTAATAACTTTAACATCAAACCAATCAATGTAGCCAGCCTAATTACATTTTAATGGTATTTCTGAATACGACGTATGATTGAGGATTGTTCTTGCATAAAAGTGTTCAACAATGGATTGCTACACTATTTCTTTCAATAGTCGCGTATGGGAAACGTTGTATTAAATGTTGTCCATTGTCTTGTCCAATTCTGTATTTCTTTGTTAGTTCATGTAAAAATCAGATATTGTACGTACACGACGAAAATGAATAAATAACAATTTATTACTCACTTGATGAAATGTATCCTACCAAAATATTTTTCATGTAAGTAAATAAATAAAAATAAAATGAGTAGATACAAACGCTAGCACTGTAAAAAGTTATAAGATCTTATGGGAAGCTAAGCTCTTATATCTCTACACGCCCTACCTTATACTTTCTAACACTTAACATAGCGTATAGAGCTGCGTGAATCACAATCCTAAGTTAGGTACAACGTCTTCAAACCCTAGAACTTTGTCAAAATGCCCAACTTGGCTTAGGTACAGTTTTTGTTTTATTTTTGTAGAAAACTGGCATGCAGGCGACCAGTTATGAAGACACTGTAGCTCATAGATTGACATCAACATCAAACCTCTGGTGAAAATCTTGTCTGAGGTCGTTCGTGTATGCCATTCACGAGGGGTTAATATAAAGCCCTAAATAAAGCATCTCCGGCAACCACACCTCCACAACCAAAATATGTCATGTCATACATGTTTTCTACGTATCACGCTGCTTCGCGGTGATTAACTATCGCGATGACTCTACCACCTTTAGGTAAATATGGTTACTTACTTAATTTAATAAGTACTGTAGTGGTTACAACTAAATCCATACGATCAATTTTGATATAGCATTTTCCAATCGAGATAACTCGGACCAAACAGACCCCGCCTTCAAGGAAGTGAATGGTTTGCACAATGTTTACACGAAAGAGATAGGTTAACCATGCATTTGGATGATATTTTTCCTATTTGGCTACAACCCATTAGTAGCCAACTACAGGTTTGACACAATGAGAAGGATATAGGGCTAAGTCCACACCCTGGCCTTTTGCGGGTTGTGGCTCCTCTCACAATGAGAAGGACTGACATAGAGAAAAGATTTAATTTGAACAAATGGAAATGTACCAAAACACCAAAACTCAATAATTAAATTATCATCTCACGGGTAGGTATTCACCAAAACAATTTTGTTAAAATTAAAACGAGCAACAGATTGTCAACATACAATTCAATTATTATTTATTATTCAAATCAATTATTATTCCAAAGTTAAGTCCACATAAACCATTCCTGAATATTTGGACCGTCTACTGATTAACAGACGCATGGTAACATTACTAATAGCGACATGATTTGCCCTAGTTTCGCGTGTCTTTCAAAGGTGAAGGTATCAGCGAGGGCGGCATGAACTTTGACTCAATCGTTTCTATAGGTGAGTACAAATGAATTACCTACATAGCTTTGCATGTCATGTTTTGGTTCAAACTGAGTAATTAACTTTACTCCGTGTCCTAATTGCCATGTCGCACGAAAAAGTTGCTGGCACGACAACGTCATATACATATACATTTTGTCGCATGTCAATGCGTACCTAATCCAATCTCCTTACAAGACTGTGGTTAAATTATTTCACGTTGGTTATGTCAGCCAATTAGGACAAGGCCGTAGTAAAAAAGAAAACAGCTAAATTGTGTATCGGTTTTTAAAAAAAATCGCTTATTCAAAGCACAGTACGCAGCTATACTGCTGGAGTAGTTAATCCCAGAGTAACAAAGTCGTAAGTTCAAAATTGAAATTTGAAGTTACGAGTACGACTAACTATACATTCCTTACATCGAGATTGACACGTGTATTGAGGCAACCCACTTATTTTAATATCAAAATAGTGAGTTATTTAAGACGACTAGACTTGTTCTTCTCAAATAAAAGTTGCAAACATACTCCAAAGAAACATGAAGAACATGCTGATTATTTTGATTTACTTAATTCATGAGCATTAACTCACTAACTTACTTATAAGTTAGTTAACTCAGTTAAGCCTCGAATTTTATTTATGAGGTCGGACGTGTGTTTGAATGGGATGCAGGTACAACTTAATATTATATATTACGTGGTTTGGATATATTCTTTGCTACAACGAACACATATTTATAGTCTTATTAAGGTGATCACTAGTCTCAGTATTTCACCACACTGGTTACATGCCTCCGTGGCGCAATCGGCTAGCGCGTTCGGCTGTTAACCGAAAGGTTGGTGGTTCGAGCCCACCCGGGGGCGCTAAGAACAGCTTTAATAATATATTTTTTAATAATTTAAACGCTTTTTATTTATTGACTCGGGCAATCTTTCAATAATATTATAAGTATAGAACTTTATTTTCCAATCCAGAATAAAAATATATTTATTTGTACTGTACGATATTACCTACTTTTTAATTCAGCATTTTTATAACATTAAAGTTTCTTGTTTTATTTATTCTGTTTATTACCTGGTTTGAAATTTTGACTCCACGTGTATAACCTTCGATAGCTCAGTTGGTAGAGCGGTGGACTGTAGAGGTAAATAATTAATAGCCATCCATAGGTCGCTGGTTCAAATCCGGCTCGAAGGAAGGGTTTCTTATTTTTAAATATTCAGCAACAATAGGCATGATGACAGTAATCAAGTATCGCCAAAATATTTATCTGATCTAATGAAATAGGATTCAAAGATTTTGAAACATGTATTTATTCTCTTATTAATGTCGAGATTAATAATGTATTTGTTAAAATAAATCTACAAAATACAACAATCCGCCATGATAGCTTAAACACCCATCAAATCGAATTACGTCAATTTACGTCACGTCTTAGTTAACGTCATTTTTTTCGTAAGCATATTATACGCGATCTGGCATTTTTTACTGAGCCGTGGCGCAATGACAGACGCCATGACACGGGCGAGCGTTTTGGAATAAATTTGAAAATTTAAATTTAAATGTACTTTTATTGCACAAAAACCTTAATTTTCTACAAAAATATGATATATTTTAGACATAATAGAAACTTCTGAATATCATAGAAGAGTTTTTGAAAATTAGTCATCATGCCTATTGTTACCATATCTACTCAATAGGAGTAATTAATTTGTAGTTATTTAATCAAATTTATTAAACTTATAGTATTTTATTTGTAAACAAAATCATAAATGTGTACTCTAAAACATCAAATTACATTGATTTTTAGTAGATTACATCTATCACTTTAAGGTTTTACCGACATGTGATAATTATATAAAATTAGTTACGACTAAGTACTTTATAGCTGTGGCAAAAAGTAAAAGTCAGTAAAAGTCTGCCGTTTGATATTTTCGCGATTAATAATGGTAATATGTGCGTTTACGATCAAATTAAACGAGATGTTTTGTTTATTTGATGGAACCCTAATTAATGTTACGTTCTTTAATTTAGTTCCTTTTCAATTACCTATTCAATTTTATTAAAGTAGGTATTTTAATAGATACTTATTTCAACCAGCATTTTTTATTCAATTATTCAGAGTAGTATATTTTCTACTTCTAACGGGTACTTTCTGATGATTCTATGTTATGTGTTTGGCGTTAACAAATAACGCTAATGTCTTATAAATAATTCAATTTCTTACTGTTTACCATTTTTATTGGTGTTCATTAAAATATTTGGGGATATTTCATGTGACATCAGGATATTGCTCTGAATTCTTTAATAACTAAAATGCATAATTTGTACAGTATTGATAATTACGCTAGACAAATTAATTGAAGTTCTAGATAAGTTGAAGAAATTGAAGTTCAGATACTTCGGATCGATAGTCACTAAGGGTAAGTACAATTAAGTAATTTCTTCTCTCATATTTCTGTGAAGTGGAACTGGTGAAGTTACCTTTCAAAGATATCGTTATTTAAGCGTTCTAATTGTTTGGCGTATGATTTCTGACCAAGAGAAGGATGTGAACCTTTGTACACCTTGCTTGCCTCATGCGGATTATTGGATTTCACATGCCTTTCCCCACTATGTTTTCCATTATCGTTACAGCAGGTAAATTTTTTATGAGGCGGAAATAACTTTTAAGAAAGTAATTGGTGCGTACCATTTAGATTCGAACCCGGACCCTTCTAGTGAAAAAAATCCTACTCAGCCTATTTAGGCTATCAACGTGTTTTGTAACATTAACTTACGATTTTTTTAAATATCCATGATGAAACCCACCTCTCGTGGTATAGTCATCAGCCATAGATGAGATAGATCATAGTGAGTTACTAAGTATATTATCGAATGGCTATTAAAAGTATATCGATTGCGATCGGAATGTGTTACAGTCTATAAGCACACAAGGCCGCGCACGACGCCTCTTATCCGGAGATATCAGGATCCGCCTATCTGTACTCTCAATTTCATAATTATTTAAGCTATAAATTATTGTTTGAAGCGCGCATAGCAACGCTGCTTGAGTAGATCGCAAGCGATCGAAAAAGAGGTGCGCTCAGTAGCTGGATGGGTGCATGCGCGCGGTTGTTATGGATACGATAGTAGCCTTTAAGCTCCTTTTATGCTCCAGGCCTCCCCTTGTTGTGAGGAGAGACCCGTTGAAAGAAACTGTTGCAGCCATAATTTATTGTATCAGAATCGTAGACCATTTGAAATGTTCAAAAATTCGCCCATGAAAGTAAAGGAGTACGTCGTATTCTTAATATCATTATTACTACTGTAGCACGATATTATTATACTTACAGTACGAGTATATCTTGTTCACTTGCGTAAGAGGTTGATACAGATTGGCGCAAGGTCATATGCAATTAATGCATGATTATTTTACACTATAGCACATGCAGGCGGCTGCGACCCGATTTAAATTGTTTTTAAAAAGGTTATCTAGAAACGAGAGGTACCCCAGTGGGTGAGAATTCGGCCTCTTACTCGAGGGGTCCGGGTTCGAATCCCAGTGGCACGCACCAAAGTCCTTTTAAAATGTTAACTGCGCATTATAAAATTAAATATCTCCTGCTGTTACGGTGAAGGAAAACATCGTGAGGAAACCTGCATGCCTGAGAGTTCTCCATTATGTTCTCAAAGGCTTGCGAATTCCACCAGACTGTATTTGGGTATTTTGGGTAAAATAGTACTTACATCCATCAATCAAATTTCAAAAACTTTCGCATTTATAGTAGTTGGAAGGACGTTGTACTCGTAGAGTTAAACGACGACGTATGATGTTTCTATTTTTGCCATAATATTTAAATACAACATTCAGTTTCTTTGTATATAGATAAGTAAATTAACATGTCTGTTGAAATGGATTCAAATCGGCTGTTTATTTTATTTTAACACTTAACGCAATAACGTGTTGCATTCGTTGTGGTTTAGGTTAAATGACATCAAAGTATTTTTTGTTGTAAATTAATACCAAATGGGCACGCAAGCTACCTAATACGAAATGGTCACTGCAACCGATGTACATTCACCTATATTTTTACGTGAGGAAATGAACGATACGCACTGTCGGATTGGGGTACAAGGGAGATGTCAGACTCCGAATGGCTTCAAACCCACAGTGTTCCTCTCAACACTCATTTGCTTAGGCCAAGGATACACGTTAGCGCATTATTCACTCGTCAGTTCCGTTTATGGATCTCTCCTCTCAATCCTCTCATTTGGAACGAGCTGGAGTTCAGTTTTTCAGAAACAATTCAGTTTAATCTATACCTTTCTATAGATTCAACTGAATTGTACTGATTAAGTATACATAGCGTTCAAATAGACGGACAGACATGACTCTACATTTTCTAATAATATTTCAAAATTTATTGATTTTTTTATCGAAGGGCTGGTTTTTAGTTAATTATCTTTAGGACTAAGTTAAGCGTACCAAAATTTAATGAAAGATTTTATTTCCTAGAATTTTGTTTAGTGTCTCTTTGGCGTATACCTAATGCAGTGCATCGCGTGATTCCACACGCGATTGTTTTCGCACGCAACACGAAGAAATGCTTGCGTCGCTTCCAATTCTCGGTAGATCTGATAGCGACACCTCAAACGGGATTAAAGTGAGTAATGGATGCTGAATTAAGTGGGATTTTGGAGGGAGTGTGATCTGCAGAAAAACGTTCGCGACCTGCGTTGACCGATGCGCGGGCGAACGTACGCGGCTACCAGTCGACGTTTCGCACGGAACGCGACCACTCGCGCCACCAACCACACCGACACGGGTTCTCATTTCGAACTGCAGTACGAAAAAGTGTTCGCCATAACATTGCCGGGTAAAAGTGACACGTGAGCCGGTGTTGCTATTCGAAAATCGATTTCAACGGATTTTGATAGTCTTGTCTTTTCGATCTACGCTTCGTCGTTTCCCCTACGGTGAGTGAAATTACGATTATAATGATTATAATAAGTTTTTCGTCATTATAATTAGCTGGTATTGTCGCACGGCATAGCGTGCCGGTGGTGTAATGACGAAGTGGAATATCAGAGGAGTTTCGTTTTCTTTCGCTCATGTATTCGCTCGGATTGTAATGATTGTATGAGAGATTTCGTTGTCTCGATAATGTGATTTAAAATTATTATAAGTCATGCCACGATTATGTTGACGTAATTGGCGCAATCTGGACATCTCGAATTCCGTTCGATGTCACTGAACTTATTGATAACTAGCGCTGATTCAATTATTGATATTAGATGGAATGGAACCTGTTAAGATAATTGCCCGAAGGTGATATAAAATTTATGGATTTAGAAAAAACTTTACTACGGGAGAGTTAAAATTTACACTGCGAATTCAACATTATTTATCTATGAAACAACGAACTGATTAGGTAGGTAGGTACCTAACGTATATAATATTTTTACGTCTTATACTACGATCAATTGAAAATCTTACAAAGGAAAATCAAATTAATACAACTCTGAAAGTTAAACCTTCGATAATATTTTGTGTGAGATAAATATTTAGGTCGCTGTTTTATTAATAATTAAGTAACTGTAAAGTGCTCTTTCATGACAGCGCAGGGCCGAAAAACCAGAAAGTCTACATTCATTATGTTATCAACACACGTTAATGTACCTATATGTATATCTAGTCTTTACGTAAGAAAGTAAATTCTTGCTTTGTTATCGTGTTTCGCTAATCCGCGTTGAAGAAGGGCGGGCGGGTGATGTATTTTCCGGGAATCTCTTTGATGATGAATGATGGTTGATTGAGGTTTGACTGATTGGTAGAGAATGCATTTTGCTTTTGTAAAAATATAATGTATGTATTAGTTTAATGGTTCAGGGGAGTAAATAAATAAACAAATAAAAAAGACTCCAGTCAAACCACTACTTTGGTGTTAACATTTAAATACAAATAACTTTGATATATTGACCGGTAAAAATACATTTGTAAACATGTTAAAGATTATCGGATAAATTTAAATGAAGAGTTAATTAGTATTTGAACACGCTCATGAATGTTTACATAAAAGTACTTATTAGTGTGGATGCCACTAATCGTATTAAATCATACTTGTTTGCTACACTTTTTGTTTTACAATAAGGTTTAAATTTCTATTTCCTAAAATTTTAAGTAAAAACTGCGATACGATATGTATTTAATTTCCTTTCCGCACTTATTAAGTAGAAATGTAAGAAAGTATTCACTTGCACTTTTCAATGTTCGCTCGCAAGCCGGTACAAAAGATATCAACGCCGCGCTGTTAGCAACGCGCGTAGGTAAAATTGTAGTTTACTCGGTCGTTTGGTGTAGTTTACAAAAAAATGTTCACAAGAAATTTTATAATAATAATGTCTTGTTAATTAATTATGTTAATTAATTAAAAAAGCCCTGCTGACCTTTTTTTAACTTTTCCAAAAAAGACGCCCATGCGTTTTATACCCTTGGACATCATGGTAAAAATTACCTTAACATTTGGAAACAATGTTTGTAGAGGGCCTGTACGAGTATCATTAAAAAGTAACATAACAGCAGCCTTACATTTTGACTTTAGTTCGGTATTTTTTGATCAGTCCAGTCTCATGCTAGAAAATATTCCTAACCATTAACCATAAATTTTTGTATTGTTTAATTTCTCTGTAGACCAAAGTTCACGAGAAAGGTATTAAGTACCTACCTACTATTTGAATACGAGTACCATAACTACCATATGAATTTTACGGTCACATTAATGAGATTAGCATCTTCGTATAAAATACATATAAAATAATTCGTATGTCTATAAAATATTCGTATTCGTATGTTTTCTGTAGTTTTCTGTGTCTCTCTGAAACCAAATTTTTTAAGATGCTTTCTTTACTAAGTCTATTGTAAATCTATTTAAATTTTCATGATCGAAGACCATTTAAAACAAAAACTACTTTAAGAGATTAGAACACATCCCATTTGAAACTTTTTATCGAATTGACGGAATTAACGCTCTTTCTCTTTTCAATATTTATTTTAGAAATTTAGTTACTTTAAATGTGACTAAAATTATAACCATTAGGTATTGCAATTTTAAAATTATAAAATTCAAAATGACGGAGTTTTGGAATGACACAATAATTATTAATATTTATTTTTCAATTGTGAATTGAATTGTGAGAGTTAATTCATAATAATGTCGCAAAAAGATACAATAGTTCCACGAAACTATTTAGCTATTTGTTGCTACGATTGTTTTTCATTTAATTGTATTTATTGCATTTAAGATTGCATAAAAAAGGTTGACAATACAATCCGAAATAAAATCTCGAGGATTTATTTTGTCATATTATTTGGATCTTACACAAAACACTTAATTTAAGACGCATTGTTAAAATTGGTCAATCTATTCTTCCTTATTTTTTTTTGTATGAACCTTGTAAAAACGTTAAAAGTTCCCAACAGAATCTTTTGTAAAATGAGCAATTATAAAGATTTATTTATTATATTCTGACCTAGTTTTTTAACATATTTGAAAAACTCACTGGTCTAGCGTCTAATTCAGATAATTACGGGAAAGAAAAACTAATAACAATTGTAATTGTGTATTTCTATGAATACAATCAACATGTAAGTTGTAGATTAATTACTGAAGTATAGGTTGATAGATGAGCTCACTGGTTCAGACAACACGTGTATTTTTTTGGAGTATTTATTACGTCCTTAGACAGTAAAAACATAGCACTCATACAGAGAGTCATACAGAGAGTCATCTAGGAATCATATTATTATTCAATAATAATATTATGATTCTTGTACAAGTAGATACACTGTCTTGACTTGATTCCGTTTTTCGATACGATTTTAAGCACTACTATATTAAAGGGCCAACTACCTATTCTTAAAAATAAATAACGGTCCGAGCACAGCCAGTACGGTCATCAACACCTTAGCTACCCAGTTTAAAGATGTCAAATTATTGAGCAAATAAGAAACACTAAATTCCACATATGTAAATGAATAGCGTAATAAATAATTTTCTATACTCACGCGACGACCACTACCTATGAATATGGTCTGTTACTTCCACTTGACGGTATCGCAATGTTCGGTAACCATTGACGATTTATTGAGGGTTTAATTATTGTTTGTTTTACTAGAGAAGTTATGTACGAATAATGAATGAATGTGGTTTTTGTCCATTCAGTATTCAACTTTCACAAAGTCATTGCGGAACTGGGCAAGCGGATATCGAATGCAGTTGCAGTCTTGATTTGTCGTAAAATAACTTTAAATCTCGGGGCTCTAGCATTATTATGGATTACTTATATTATCTAACAATGATCGGGAATGTCTGAGCGTGAAGCATTCTCTCGAGGTACAACCATTAACGGAATAAGATGCTTTATGTTAGTACTCTAAGCAACTCTATTCGAGGCTAACATCTTAGTTGTCATGAGTATCACACTCACATTCCCACATACGATCCTAGATAAGATTTCTATCCTAGCGTCCATAGACTGCAGTGATCACTTAACAATGTCAAACAACATGGGGCATGCATGCTCGTTTGCTACTTGATTTGAAAACAAAAACGCACGTCAGACAGTATTTCGGTCAGCATTGTTTAGGGTTTAGTTAAAGTTGTACATTTCCTACCTACATGAGCTTCAGTGACTTCTATATATGGTGACACGTTCGTTCACTACCATAAGCACTTATGTAAGTAGGTACTTTGGAATGTATGTTAAGCCGTGGATCCTAGCATTCCTACTAGCTTCAATTGACAACCAACTATTTGACTGTGTGACGGCATGACTGAAATATCCTGACGCGAACGATTGACTGACTTCGGAAATTACTTATTAACGTATTAGCAATGGCACATGCGAAGCGATCATGCGACACGAATTGATAACTACGGGGAAGACTAAACGTGAAATATGTGAGTGTTTCCAAACCTGAGTAAGCCGGAATTACTTGGGCATTGTTAACAAAGTGCACGCTAAATATTTTTAAATTTTAAATTCCTGTTGCCAAAAATTTAAATCCCACCATGTTATGGTTACCTGTAAACTGAAATTTCGTAAGACTCTAGTCTAAATCTTAGTCGTCGTAATCTCTTTGTTTTTTAGGAATCATTTTTTAGTACCTAATTTTGTCACAGTACATCATGTCACAGTGCACCATTTAAGAATTTAATCGTACTTCTAAGTACCTATACAGTACAAGGAATACAACTTCCCAATAACGCTTGGAACTTACCTACAATAAAATTGCAATAATTTGTACAATTAATGGCAAGCAATTATTTTAAAACTCTCAACTTAGAATTCGACTCATTCATTTTTAAACAATTTAGTGGTGTTATGAAGTTGTCGTATTGTTAACACGCTGTCGTATTGTTGTTTCAACAATCAACACATTTACTTAGTTCTCGTTATTTGTACAAGAAGATGAACGAAGACATTGTATCGCTTGTTATTTTTTGCGGGATCATGGCTGCCGAGACGCGGAAACCACAAATCATCTGCTGAAGTATGAAACCTTCTCCGCAGACAGCATCACGTCATATTTCTTATTGTTTTACTGCTATAATCTGGGTAAAAGTTAAATGTTAATAATATATAAACATGTTCCTCATTTTTATGACAAGTTAACCCATTGTACTTAGCGGAATACCTACCAGTATTTGTTCGCCGTGATCTGGTCTGTTCTTCATGCCTTGTGTTTTGATTATCGAGAGTGGGTTAGGGAGATAACTAAGTACTTTGGCAAAGGGAGATCTCCCTCCAAGCTAGGTGATCGGGAAGCGGCCGTGTCCGATTACACCATGTCGTACATTTTGCCAGCGACGTAGAAAACTTCGATAGCGTGATTCAGGAACACTCACGGTGCCATCCCTTGTCAAGGATTGTGCTTTATTTGTAGTGACCGACCTAATCGTTACGGGCATCAATGCACCCACCTACGATCTTAGATAGGATTTTTATTCTATTTATTTGGACACCGGTCGCAGAATTTGTCCGAGGTCGGGATTATAAATAACTGTAAGCTTGCATTGCAGGTTATTATTGTTAGAACGAATGCTAGGATTGAAAACACACGTGAATAAGTATAAAATTAACATTAGGATTTCAAAGCAGTAGTAGTTCATGTTGCCAATATCTAAATCAAGAAAGTGCCATCATTTGTATTTGTTTCGTAAGTAGGTTGCCGATTCGACGTTACCTCATAAACTGTGCGATTTTTGCAACCGAAGTAATGTATATTTAAGTGTAAGTGTAAGCATCTGTCATCATTTTTTCATTTGTAGAATTGATATCAACACTTTAGTCGATACATTCGAGGACTGAACAGTTTTGTTGCACGAACCCAATATGATTCCTTGAGATTTTCTTGTAATTTTTCTAAGAAGGGGAAGTATTTTTCTGAAGAAGTATTTTTTTACATAGCAACTACTTTCCTATTAAGGGTTCATTAATTTGTAAAGAAAAGTATTTTACACTTTTTGAGCGCAATATTTAATAATTGTAATAATTGCTATAAATAAGGCCTAATGGCTAAACCTTCCCTAAATGTGGTCTGGAAGAGATCGCTCGTAGCGATAAGACCGTCAATAATGTTTTTTCCTTTGGTATTATGTGCACAATAAAGATTATTATATTGTAAATATTCTTCGTCACAAACTCTATCCGTAATGTAGTTCATCAGTTCATCAGACAGTGTAATGATGCGTTCTTCAATCTGTCAGTACGCAATCCACTCTAAATGGAGTTATGAACGCAATAATTGTACTAAAAACAGAACAGAAACACCATTTTAGTTTATGCAGTGGGCTAAAGGTTATGCGTTCTGAGTACTTTGAAGATTTACTGTTACACAGTTGAATTATAAGTACGACAAAGACAAAACGTTTATTTGCAAAAATATAGTTATAGAGTTGTTACAAATTATTTTGATCCTTTTATATTTTCCATTTAAGGTATGCAAATATTCTACAGAGATAACTACAAATGAATATTATTAATAGTTTAAATACATGAATTTAAAGGTGGAAACGATATCTCATGCTTAATTGAAGGGCGTATACGCAAGGAAAGAAATCATAGGGCAATATTCTCTTACTTCTACAGGGAATATAGGTACCTAATTCATCGCGTTACTCTATTAGGTACTGGTAGAGATTTATAAAAACTATTTCAAACAAATTTTGGCTGTATGTGAAGTTAACAAATAGCATCGATGGCTATACCTGCTGCTCTTAAAATATTTAGCTTAACTTATGTGAAACTTATAAGGAAATGAACAAAAATATGGGGAAAACGGGTATTTAAACACTTGTTTTTTCTGATAATTTGACCTCAACCTCGCTTTCAATGTCAATGCACATTCGATCTTGTTTGTCCTCTGTTCAGGAAGAAAGTCGCAAGCTAATTGAGAGTAAAAAATTCTGCATTTTAAAATTTTAATATAAAGATTGATGTCTCACCGCGTTCATGGTCGATCTTGTAGGAAAATTGTTTGAAAAAATATCCTTTGAAAATGTAAATAAGTTATTGGCAATTCAGCGAATGATTTTTTTTATAAGTAGAGGAAGCAAACAGACAGACGGGCTACCTGATGGTAAGTGGTCACCGTCGCCTACTGACACATGTCACACCAGTCACCAAGGGGGTCGCCAGTGCGTTGCCGGCTATGAAGGACAGCTTTTTTTGATGATGATGTGTCATGCTTGTAAGACAATGTAAACAATATAGAAGACAGATATTGGTGTAGCTAATGTATTAGAATTAAAAGATGACTCTCTCTCGTTATGAGAGGAGACCTGACTCTGCAGTGGGTCACTAATGGGTCATAGACAATGAAAGATGAAAGTGGCTTTTTTATTTGTTCTGGTTTTAATAACTTATTTACCTATGTATAATACTTATTCTGTGGGGAAAAAATTGACACTATCTTATGATACTTTCTTTTAATTAATAAAGTTCCTATTAAAAGGTGAGTTAGATATTGAAATAAATTCAAAACATATAAATTAAATCTTGTAACATAGCAATGGAGTGGGCGACGCCTCAGAGTGAAACTTACAGGTAACTGCTTTCCATTCAGCTAACCTTATCTCTACCACTAGTTCTAAGTCTAGTTCTATTTTTACCTTTAGTTTCATATCTAGATAGCTCTAAATCTACCACTTTGCAGATACCTACTCGTAGTGATACATCTGCTACTCCCCACTGTAACTATAGGTACCCTATCTTTACCGATGTTCCTCCCACCCTCCCAACCTTAAAATGGAGGTTGTCTGGAAGAAAACGCTATTGGTGGTTTAGTTATATCATTTATTATCTTTTATCTTTGTATCTCATATATGGTGAACAATAAAGATTCATAGTGAGCGAAATACTTGCTATCTAAAATATAGTAATTGCTCTGTAACTTTGGTCTGTTTCATAACATCCAATTAGAGATGAGTAATTTAGTTAAGGTGTACTTGTATATCTGCCCTTAATCTGAACTATGCATTAATCTTAATAACGATACAACGTCAATAATATCCGGACTCAATAAAACTCAATAGATACTCGATGAATTTTAATTGCTTTTAATTTTTCATTATTACGTGAACTGAGTTGCATGTTGCAACGCATATAATTCTGTTGCATCTAGATTGAGCATGCAAATGATCAGGATGAGATCACTTATAAACAATTATAAATGTTCGCCAATTGACGTACTAATTACAATAATATGTGTTCAGCTTTTACTTGTGTATGTTATATACAATTGTGTCATTAATAAACCGTGGAAACAAAATACAGTAAGCAAGGATGAGTAATGAGTATACCTAAACGTTACCTTACAACTTCAATATTTAAGAACTGGATGATAATATTACTTAATTATTGGTATGTTTATATTTTATTTTTATTTTTTATTTTATTTTATATTTTAACTAGGTTTACATGAAACGCTGCGGAATCTACATGAAATGTATGAAAGGTCAAAACACATTTATGTAGGCGTACGACCTTGCTCTACAGAACTGTACCAAAACATTCTGTTGGATGAGGTATTAGGGTTGCCAGGTGAAATACAGTGATTCTACCGTATTTTATACTAGTAAGCACACTTCATACTGTAAAATTATAGTTTTGATATGTAAGTCGGGTTACAAAGTATTCTTACTACTCGTAAAATGTTGGACTAAAGGGAATCTCCGATGGTACATAGGACCAGGGGGATTACTACAAACTCCTATAATATATAAAACCATCATAAGGCAATGATGTTTTGTTTAATTTAAAACATGATGTTTTATTTAAATTTAAAACAAAACAAAATTGCTTTATGATGGTTTCAGGAGTTTGTAGTAACCCCCAGGTCTAAACGGTCTACGCAAGATCAGCAGACACATGTTTCATGAACAGCAATGATGTTTTTAGGAGTTTGTAGTAAACCCCCTGGTCTAACAAATTCGATAATCTAACATGCTTATCAATAATTTATTAACAAATTATAATTTGTCGGATTATCGTAAGTATGTATGTATATTTTGTACATCTACAACAATAATTCAGGCTATCTGATATATCGATTTTAATTTTTATTATTAACAGTAACTATATTATCATGTATGTATACTTAGTATTGTCATTGTCAATAATATAAAGCATCCTTATTTTATGTATTGTTATTATGCCTAGTTTAATTTTTCAATTCATAAAAATCGTAATAATTACACTTACCTTCCTTCCTGTTCCTGGACTATGAAAAGTCCAGTTGTCTGGCAACCCTAATAGTACAATCTATTTGTAGAAGCAAGTAGGACGCTAGATGGCGGGCGGTTATTGTACATGAAACTTTATTAATGGATCTCGTTACCTTGTGTTGGTATGAGCACTTAATCGTTAACAACTTTAAAGTTATCTCTACGACATATCATTAATTAAGTAGATTTTAAAACTAATTATCAGTTGTCATTACATGAAACAACAAAACACACCAACACTACTCTTTTTTTTTAAATTAAAGTGGCAATGGGCTGACTACATCGTTCGCAGGACTGATGGGGAAGAAAGGTCCTCGAATGGCAAACACGTTCGACCAGGTGGGTCGACAACCTGAAGAAGACAGCGTAAAACCGTTGGATTTTTAGGGCCCAAGACCGGGTGGATTGTCTTCAATTAGGGTAGGCCTAAGATTAGCAGTTGAAAGGAAGGAAAGATTCATATCTCTCTCAACAATAGAGGAATGGTCCATATGACTTCCATATGAGTTAGGTCCTTACTTCCTCCTTCCCTGCAAACCTTGGTTACCAGAAAACGTCTGATATTTTTAGTAATTAATAAGAATATTTTGCCAACTATTGAAACGCACCGCGGTATAGCGAATTAAACGGTCGGTTGGTCTCTGAAGCAAAATATGTGCATGTTTGAGCAATAGCGATTTACTTACGCTCTACTTTTCCTTACTATGCATATGCGCATTGAAAAATGTAATTTACGTGATACAAATGTTTCATACTGTTTCCTCCATATTTCTTCATCCTCAAATGTCTTTAACCCATTAATGACACACTGCAGGGCCGGGTAGGAGACCCGGTTGATAAAGGCCTTAGTCTACCAAGCTGGTTTAATGCGGTTTGGTGGACTTCATATGTCTTTGAAAACGTTATGGAGAACTCTCAGTCATGCATGTTTCCTCACGATTTTCTCACCGTTACAGCGGTGATATTTTTTTTATTCTCCAATAAATGAAGGTAAATGAAGTTACATTATTAGCAACAAAGCTCCGAGACGCAACTAAGTGCGGAGTTCCATAAAAAGTGTCCACACGCTTTCTAAAGACTACGCAATGGAGGATGCCGGCCATATACCCATGTTAGTTCATCTCAGACGTTGCCATAAACGTATATAAATGCTATGTTACGACTTAAAATAGTTCTGTAACCAACATTTTAAGATGGCACCCTACTATTTAGGAATTCATGAGGTAAAGTTTAATTTCATATTGGATATTTTTGACGTAATCTTGACAGCATTTATGAGTATACTTAGTATTAAATCATTTCCAATCTTCAATATGTCTCCCCGGCAATTCCAACCTACAAATTAAACATAAGACCCTGCTTCTCTACTAGTTCCGTGGTCTTCCCTCGTAAAACATTTTAAGTACCTATGCTCAATTCGTAGTATGCAAGTAGATACGAGTATGCTCATACTAGCGTACAGGATCGTTATAAAGAACATTATTACAATATAAAACAGTGATCAAAATTGTTTATTACAATAATTTATCATTGCGATATAAAGTGAAAGTCAAATTGGGCTTCCAGTACAAAGCTAGACAAAGCCTGGAGGCTATGTAGAGTGCGACGATGTTATATTTACCATTTAGATCCAAGTGCTAAGAAACATTATTTAGCATGTTGTTAGTATTTTCTGGTCCAAATAACTAGGTACATCCATCTCTGGGTCAAATAACTAGGTTTACGGGGACGAGTCGCGAGCCTGTAGGCCGCCTGATATTGGTTGCAGCTGCTGCGGTTTTGGTATACTTACTTATGGCGCGTTTACATATTTTAATAATTCATACGTTCAAAGGAGCCATGTGCAACGTTGATATACATACAACGTAATGTCATTTGCAATTAGTTGGTGCATATCTGCATTCTGTATATGACTTCGAGCATTTAAATAAAACATGGATTCTTGAATACAAATTTCATAAGTTGTCCATACTCTTAGGTACCTATTTATATAGCTTTTTTTAAAGGCCACTTAATGTGCTCGCTGCAGGTTATAGACAAACATTCAACATAAGTGGGGTTCTATTTAATCCAAGGACGTCGCTGTTCCTTCAATCTATATGTGAAATGGGAAAATTGATTGGATTTAGCCATTTTTTTGCATTTTTATAAATAACGCTTCACACTCATATCCCCACACTGGGATTCCCTATGTCATGGGTGTCATGGACGCACACAAGACAACAACATTTATTGAGCAACTTTTGCTTTGGTAAAAATTTTATTTTTTAAATGACGAATGGACGAAGCCACCACAAGTTACCTAATCAATAGGCCAACTTCGTTGACTATTTTGAGAGGAGACCCTACCCGGGCCTGCAGTGGGTCATTAACGGGTTACTGACAAGTGGTATATATTATATACACCTTCTCTGTCCCCCTTTTGAAACCCTTGCCAATAGGTAACCAAAACAATGTTTAACAAAATATTCCATTTTACATTTCGTAATCGGTAGTCCGCATGCGTTTATATTGCCCAATGGCGCCAAGGTTACTGTTTGTTTATAAAAGAGTTTAAAAGAGATCATTCAGTAAACACTCTGGAACGAATGTTTGACCGTGAAAAATTGCACTGTTTGAATGCATGAGTCATGAGTCATTTTTCCAAAAGCTTATTTGTTTGTATGAGTCACGAAAGTATACATTTTTTTAAACTTTTTTGTTTTTAAATAATTTTGTATATCTATTGTTATCTTTAATAGCGGCACGTAAATAAATTCGTTCTTTTATGAAACATTTGCATAATAGATTTTATAAAAAATGTTTTGTTAGTATGACTTCCGCAATTTTTATCAAGCTTTGTATTAAAGCTTGGTAGGTATCTGCTATTGTAATTTACCACAAAGTTTATTCACGTTTACTTAGTAAAATACTCGACGTAAGTGGTTAATAATAAACAAGAAATAAATACTAACAGTGATAAGTTCTTGAAGCGATTCTACATTTTTGTGTTTAAATTTAAATTAGTATTAAAATCTTGTTTGACGTCATAAGACTTACAATAACCGTTTTTTCGATCTCGATCAAAAGAAAACTGATAAAATTATCTATTTTATTTGCGTGAGAATATTGAATTTTATGCGCTAGCCTTTAATAAAGCAAGCAATAAAACTTTGCATCATTAACATAATAGCCACTAAACACCACAGGTAATGGTACCTAGGGTACAGGTAATAGTAGCTCGGTTTTATGTATCACCTCAACAACCCGCTACCAGTAAATTACTGCCAGAAATACACTTGTAATTATTGCTCTTACAACCTTGTGATATGTATCATATTCTGGTACACTGAACGTCATAATATTGCAGTATATTATCCAGGTTATTTTTTATGAAGCCCACCAAAATTTCTCGAATCATATGGCACCTAGATACTAACGGTAATATCACAATAGGTAATCCTATTGTGCTATCATTTTGTGGCATCAGACACAGTTTTAACCAAAATGGGATGATGGTGGTGGTGTACCTACCTTTAAAATTTTAGAATCGTGACTGTTTTGTATTCAAAATTCTAAAATTTAAAGGTTGTGGAATCATGTTTTTAAATATGTCGTCATACATTTGTATTACCTATACTTATACTTAAATATCAGAGATGTTGAAGAACTAAATTGCTAATATAGTTTTTTACATATTTAACTTTACTATATTTAAACTGCTCCTAGATAAAATTCTTCAGACGGTAGAAATCTCGAACATAATCTAATATTTCTATGTAGCTGACTGTACACAACGTACCTACATAGCACATCGTCTTGCAACAGTTGCATCACGCCTCTTATATGAAACTATAAAAGTAATGGATTAATTCTTTTGTTTCCATACAGAACCATTCATTATTTTGATTGCCGTGTCAGTGTTGGTTTAGAAATTAATTTCGAGTAGGTGGGATCGTATGCTACGATCGTTTAACCTCCAAAAAGAAACAAGATTTAGTAACATACATACGTAGTAAGAACATTTATCAAAGAGTACGAAGTCTGACATTTGACTTATATGGTTACCATGTTTATAAAACACGAAAATTCATAGACGCATTGAACAAAGTATACTCCATCTCATATCAAAGTCATCAGTCTACCTGGTCGGAAGACAATGTAGGTACTTACTCGTTTTGCCAAGATGTGGTCGACATTCGAGGACCTATCTTCCCCAACGGTTATCGATGCGTCGAAAGATGTGGCCAGCCCATTGCTACTTCAGTTTACAAGCTCCAAGCGCTATGTCGGTTACTGCTGTTTCTCTACGGCTTTTATCGTTGCTGATTTATAGAATAAACTGTTGGAAAATTAGATAGCCTACTGAAATTTACCTTTCGCAACCATACTCGTACCTTCCTAATCAAAACACGAGACTTAGAACATGCCGCTTCATGGCTTTATTATTATTTCATGTCTATGTCAAATGGCTTACGCTAACACTGCAATTTGCATTGCAGCAATATAATGACCGTATAAATTACCGGATATTCAATCCGCATAATTAATATCGTATGTCTGTCTTACAATTAGTCGAATTAAATTTGAGACCTTAAGCGAGGTCAGAATTATTACAGTCCAGGTGTCGTGTATTATATAGAATTACTTGCCTTGTAGTTTCGAATCCATTTGACAATGCTAAGTAGGTGGTAGTTGTTTTAGGAGAAGGTATCAAATCCGTCCTGTGCCGAAAGGCCTATTATGAAACTGGGGACTATTTAGAGGATAAGAAAGCGTGGGATTGAATAACTTCACTATAGGCTATTTATAGAAATATAGACACCATGTAACAATATTTATTTGTGAGCGGATGGCAATGGGGCGATATTGACACACACGATAGCTGTCACGTGTGTTCCTTTATTGGACCTAGTCATACTGCACTATAGACCAAGTTTTATTTACTTTTAAAAGAGTGCTGGGAGTTTTTTTCCGTCCGCTTTTTTCTCCCAGTCTACGTCTTGCCTACGGGGCGTTCAAAGCGGATGAATTTAGAATGTATAATTTATCTGTATGACTTTCATTAAGTGTGCACAAATTGTACCTAATAATGAATAAAAGCTTTTGAGTTTGAGTTTGGTATTCGAGCTTAAATTAAGTGCTAGATGCATCTACAGAATGATAATGACGAGTGTATATTATTATGTCCAAGAGCGCATGTGAGAGATGTTTAAGAGCGCGTAAAGTGCGTGGCCGATACAGGTCTACTTTGTCTTGGCTACAACCCTTTTTATGTCCCACTGATAGGCACGGCCCACACCAGGGGAAGGCCAGGAGCACGCTTATCCCAATGAGGGTTGGGGGAGAAACGGGCTAGTGCTCAACCCGTGTCGGATGTTTCAAACCTATAGGGCCTTCGACAAAGTGAACGACTGTTATCACATCTGACAACGCGCACTCCAAAGAAATATCATACTCCTATAATAATCTGCCACTAGCGACCACCTATCTAGGTATTGACCGCACCCGACGTACCTACTTTACTGAGCTTTTTCGATCGCATGCGATGTACTCATAGCCTTAGTTATAACTTGCCTTCGTTAGCCTTCTAGTGGAAGTTCCTTCAACCGCTTCAGGATTCGGAGACTTGCCAAGTAAAGGGATAAGGTAGACAATGAGTACACAATTTGAAACCGACTTCAATTTACAATTTTACTTATGGGAATCTATGCTTGATTAATGACTAAACCAGCAACGATGATTTTTGTAATATGCCCACACACCAAAGCATATTAGGCATGGTTATCCCGTACTGGTGTAACCCATGAATAATCGGTTACCACGGTTCGTTGTATTGCCACTTTTTGTTGAGGCCTTTTTGTGACGTGTCTTTGTTATGTTTTTGCTGATTTGCATGTCGAGGTGTGTGAAGACCTTGTACGCACTGAGAAAGCGCAATTGTTTACGTCTGAAATATATTACCACAGTTATTACTTGAATTGAATTGAATCTATAGTAGATAATATTACAATTAGGATGTCAAGAACGAAAATTGACGTCGTAAGCCGGGTTACATACAAAATTTTGATTTTGTCTATAGGACCCGAATTATGACGTCATCAATATTTCAAGTTAATTGACTTAATAATGAAGCAAAAAAACAAATACGATACAATAAAATTACTCTTTATTGTACACCACAAAATACAAGAGAAAAACTAATAAACATCACAAAAAATAAAAGTAGATATACAAAAAGGCGGGCTTATCACTAACAGCAATTTCTACCAGACGACCTTTGGGTAATTAATGAAACAGAAAGAAATAGAAAAAGGGAAATACAAAAAGAATGCATCAAAACTCATTAAACCAATTAAAATTGCTTAGGAGACAATACTCACTAGATAATTATGTTAGGAAGTCATAGTAATGCAGTGTTCATTTCCTGTTCGATTACCCACTAATTTTAACGAAAGAGAAAACTGACAGAATACAATGAGTGTTCTCACAGTGTTAGTAAATTTCTTACTGTTGACATTTGTGTATGTATGTTTGTATCTATTATAAGAGAATTCTACAATTTGAAGTCAACCCTCTAGAAAGGCGGATGCTGGTACTAACCTATTGGTAATTCCATGGACCCTTTCGGAGCCTAACACATCCCAATATTAATGCCAGTAAGTGTATTTATCAAATGTTTTTATCAGTCCAAAGAGCCTTTAGACGTATGACTGTTAACGTGCCCTCTGAGACATGAAAACGCCTATGTAATCTGCCACTAATCGAAGTCGATATTGATATTTCCGATTCACATATCTAAGGGGATATAAAGATTCTATAACACCAAAGGCACATAGATATTGTTTGAATTTATAGTTTATTTATTGAGCTATAACCCTAAAGTTTATCGGATGCTTACGATAACAATTAAAGTTAATGAGTTTCCTATATCATAAGGAAACAAGTGTATTTCCATATAGTTACGTCTAATAACGCGATCAGTATGATAATAGCTTGAATAATGTACTAGTTATAGTATCAATTTAAAGTAACTAGTGAGTAGTTATAGTATCAGTTTAAAGTGTGATTGTTAAAATATAAACCAAAATTAATCCAAAAGATACAACACATAGATAACGATTTGTTCGTTAATTTAACGTTTATAATATAAATTATTTTCCGTTGTTTTTGTTTAATTGATATGTGCCAGCCAGTTATCGGAATTTAATTAATTAAGCAGCAGTTAATTAATATCTATTTATTTTAAAATTCCAATCTTACAAAAAAGTTGAAAATAAACGTTGGAAAGGCACCTATTCTTTATGGACGCCGATGATTTTTTTTAGTCTAGAACGCCCGTCGTTTCTAACCTTTTCCGACCACTTGCGAACTACTCAAGCAGCTATTTATAAGCGAATATTTTAATGTACATTATTCTATGCCATAAACCTTTAGTAATTTGATGACACCATTGCCCCGTTCATTGACCTCAGTACAAACAGTTGTCATTCAGTCATCCCGTTGTTGTAATTAACTAGTAACTACAAAGCAACGCACTACTCCTCAAGTGGAGTAGTAACAGTAGTTACGTCAGATCACACACGCTTTGTTTTCTCTGTACTTTCGTTTTTATTCGCACTGAGACCACTTACGCGATGTTTTAGTTTAAAAGTGATTGATTGATACTCGTTGTTTACGAGTACTTAGTAGAAACAGTGAATAAACAGTGGACTAGCCAAAATTAATTAGAACTCATTAAAACGCTGATAATAATATTATCGTAGTTTTAAATTCTTTCTTTTCGTATTATAAAAAAGGTATACGACGCGCTTTGATATATTGAGTTTGAGCTACGAGCTAACATTTTTCCGTACTTACCTTCCGTACATTTCTAGTCTGTATATGCATGTAACGCGCTATAGAAAGAGACATTAAGACAAAATAGAAAACTGTATGTAATTGTAAAAATACAACAATTGACGATTCATGGATTACTTTTGATTACCATTATTTTTATTTTTTAGAAAAAATAAAATAATCAAACGAGAACAACACTGAGCATGTCGTGAAAACGTGTTTAATTTAAATACAAATTAACAATGCTGAGTTAAAACTCCATTCGTTTGTCCCTGGGTCGACGTAAATTAGTTATTCATCCCAAAAAGGCTTTTTGTTATTCGAAAAACATGGACACACATTTGTTTAAAATCGATTCAAAAGCAGTGCTCTTTGCAGCGTACAGAGAGCGCAAGAACCAGTTTTATTGACACATATACAAATATCAAGAAACCAGTCCAAAGCGAATTCGTTTGCCCTTAATGTATGACAAGGCGTTCTGTATCGTGTCGTCGAAAACAACTTGAAAATAAGAAATAAGAAAATAAAAAGCCGGTTTCCGTAACTAAGGCAAGGTCGGGCCTCCACTCACAATGTGAGGGCTGTAGGTCTTAGTCCACCACGTTGCCCTAGTGGCGTGGTGAAAGCCATTTCATGGTGGCCTTCACAGAAATCTCAGGTATGCTAGTTTCCTTCTCTTAACCACTGTTTTAACCCCCGCGCCACTTGGGTCGTCAAGTTAGCAACCATTTTTAGCAATCATACTTCCCCAGCCGAAACACAAGACACGAAGAACAGTATGTAGCGAGGGTTTATAGCAGGCGAGCAACTATGGCTCTACTTTAGAAATTAAATTGAAAGTTAAGGTAAGCGTCCATGTGGTCGTACTTTAGCCACATACCGATATCAACACGAATGCGATATCGGCGATATTAAATTCCAAAGTCATACGAGTCAATGACCGCAGACAATAGTTCGGAGGTTTCCCAACCACAGTCTCACGGACATTCAACACCTGTTAACGAATTTCAATGCAGACCACGACAGTGAAAGCTTCTAGAGTTAGACCGCTTATTATTCTGCGACCTGCAACTTATATCGATACCGCAACCTATCGATGCATGAAGTATTGCTTGGAGTAGCAAATCAGATGTACGAAAAAAAAATCAAAGTTATTAATATTTTTTGTTTCCCGGAGTGCGACACAATCGAAGACGTCTTACATGTTTTGATGGAATGTGTACGGAACGAGGCATTAAGACGTGAGATATCATGGTTGGATAAATAAGATGTAGGTATTTGTAACAGTGTTTTGGCTAAACAGATTTGGATGAAATTTGGAATAAAGGTAAATTATAACCTGGATTAGAATTTAAGGATACTTTTTATCCCTCTCCGTGTCAATCTTAGGTCAATGTGGAGGAACTCGCGCACTGGTTTGTAAATAAACCAAAACCTCGAGCCAAGTCTAATACGTCAACATCTATAAAAATGTTTTCTTCCCAACGATACCATTATGCGGGAAACGATTTTCCATCCACAAAAAACACAAGAATGTGTTAGTTTAACATCCGTAAACCTTTTCCCTCGCGTCTGTACCTACTCCATATGTAACGGCCCGCATTGGCGTTACATTCGGACCAGTTTCTTACATAAAGGTTACGAAACAACCAAGTCGGCCGACGGCTATTTGTCACGTGGCTGACCGTTCGACACAGCATACATACATGTGGATAAGTGGATCAATGGTCGTGGTATCACGGCTAAGAAATTGTGTCTTTAACCCATTAATGACTACTGCAGGGTCGGGTCTCCTTCCACTATGAGAAGGATGTAGGATCAACTGTATTTGTGACTCAATGCACTTGTGTTCCCTTTCGCAACGAGGAAGCTATAGGTTTAGTCACCACACTAGCCTTACAACTAAGTCTTTGTAATTGTTGGATGTGGGTGTCCATGGGCTGCAGTGACCACTCAATATGAGGTGGTCCGTATGCCCATTTGCTACTCAATAACTTTAAAATAAAAAAGACAATAACGGAAATATTTATCATAAGTACCTACTTCAATATAGGTATAATAGATTTTACCGATATTTTAGTACGAACCATCCTCGTAGATGGACATATATTATTCTGAACTCATGAACTCCATAATGGTAGAGCATCAACCTTGCCGGTTAACAAGGACACGGCCATAAAATCGAACGAGCCCATAGTACATACCATGCCTTAAATTTAAACAACCATCTATAACAATTAAGCTAAAAAGGCGAAGCATTTGGTAAAGATATCCAATTTAAATGTACTCCAATTTACATAACGTACAGTACATTCCAGTTGGTTACCTAAATTGGCAATTTCAAAAGCCACTGCGCGCAGTTATCTGAGTATCGGTCACGGAACATTGACTGAACTTTGTGGCCACACCTACGTACAGCGAAGTTAAGTATTTCAGATTTACTACGGATACCATGAGAATGTATACTTATATACTCGTACTTATACCTACGCCCGAAGACTTGAGTGATGCTAGACAAAGGTTGACTGCTAGAGAATGCCACTAGGCATAAAGTCCGCCGATTGTAAAATGAATAATGGCTAAATAAATAAAATACTATAAATACGAGATAAAAATAAAATGTGGGCTCATCATTTTTAAAAGTTAAAAAATAATAACAGAGGTCAAAGCGTTTAGCGATACCATAGTAAGAAAATAACTTGACCCTTGGGAAAAGTATTTTGGTAGAGCTTATACATATATTATGGTAGAGCTTATACACTTATGCATATATCACTAAAATGTAACAAACGAGTAATAGCATACTCCGCCATAAATGCGACTAAAAATAAAATTACGCTCATTTTAGGTGCCCCATTTTTGATATTCCGTCGCTCCATCTTGACAATGAAAATCTTTGGGTCCATTTTGTTTGAAGCGTTTTATTTATTTATTAAATTCTTTATTATACTCATACAAAAATAGTGGTAAGTATATAAGGTGGACTTAATGCTACTTTCAGCATTCTCTGCCAACAAAGAAAGCGCTGTCAGAAATGACAGCGCTTTCTTCAATGTAAAGCTCAATTTAATTTACTTTCAATGTAAAGCTCAATTTAAATGGGATTAAAATGAGCATAAAAATAAAATTTATTTTATATTCTTCTCATGTTAACTGTTACTCATGTCATATTTGAAATCTCACGTGCATCCGTAGTGAGAGAAAGCTAGCAATTATTATAATACGTGTCGAAGTTCAAGGGCAGATAAATAAAGAATGTTTTAGTAACGGTGAAGCAAAACATCGAGAGGAAACCTGCATTCCTGAGAGTTTTTTATTAGGTTCTCAAAGGCATATGAAGTGCAAGCGCAATGTTTTATTGTAGTAATACTAACATCTGCCTATTTTTCTTGCAATTTGATTTCGGCATGACTTCACGTGCTTTTGAGAACCTCCTCACGATGTTTTCCTTCACCGTAACAGCAGGTGATATTTAGTTTTATAAAGCGCACATAACTTTTTTAAAAATTCATTGGTGCGTGCCACTGGGATTCGAACCCGGACCCCTCGATTAAGAGGTCGAATTCTTAGCCACTGGGTTATCACCGCTAGATAAAATAGTACCTAAACGATATTAAGATACATCGGACAAATCGGATGTCTACTTAGTTACCTATCTGGAATGTTTCAAATAAGGCGTCGGAAACACGTGTACAAGACATCAGGTTGTCGTAACGTTAATTACTGGCATTACGTGGTTGCAATCCTGAGTTGCCGTACAATCCACTTTCCAATCGGCTAGGCAACACTTAGCTTTAATGAGCCGAGTTTTATGTTACAGAACTGGCCATTGACTACAGTAGAGCTTACGTTTAGTAACGAGACTATAAATGATAATAACGATTCGACGCTTCATATTCATAGCCCCCCACTATGATTCCGTGTCGTGGGTGCACAAGACAAGTACGCAACACACCCCAGATCAGAAACAGAAATTCAAATTCATCATTCAAATCTCTGCTTTGCTGGCAATCAAATCCGGGACCCTCCGCGCCCTGGTTTCTTTACCTGCTTGCCTGGTTTCAGGTTGTACCAGTAAGTTAGCTATTGTTATTCCCTCGGTGGTTGGCTGTAATCAAAACCGAACTATTACTTAAGGACAGTTCCACTACATGTAATGTTTGTCTGGTGGGTGGGGAATGAACCCGCAACCTCCGGCACAGTAGTTAGAATTGCTAACTAGCAGCCCAATAGGCCAGGCCATATTGGCTGCAGTGACCACTAAAACACTCTGGCCAGCGCTTTCAGTCGCTACCGCAACATTGTAATAAAATATTGTTATCTATATACTGTTAAATACACAACAATAGTACCTACTATTCTTATAGACTTTCAACTTAATAGACTGATAAAATGTCACGATATAAAAAACATCATCTGATCTACCGACATTAACAAGTTTATTTAACTCTACAATTACATTGCGTGTTGCGTAAGTAACTGGCGATTATCGCAATAAGATGAACGGTTATCCAGTTAGTTGTTTAACACACTGCATAGTTGCTGGTTAAACTGTTAGCGGCTGGTTTTCCATAATCAATCGTCAGATATAGCCATACACCTTACGCATTGGAGCAGCGTGGTGGAGCGTACTCCGGGCCTCCCCCAGTGAGCCTGATATCCATACCATTTAGGTTTCCACGCAACATTTTCAAAGTAGTCGTAATATCTTTCCTACACACAACAACTTAGTATCAACAAGCCACCTCAACATACAATATAGGATAGAACTTCTATACTTACTACTTTATATCATGCATTGCGCGCATACAAATAAATTTTAACAAAGTAATTTTGGCTGGTGGTAAGTTCAATTTTTACCCATTCCCGGTAACTGAGTATCGCCGAGTAAGACTCGGAGGTCCGGTTTCGAATCCCAGTGGTACATCAATGATTTTATTTTAGATATGCTTCTGCGATGAAGAAGGAAAACATCGTAAACAACCTGCATGCCTGAGTTCTCCATTATTGTGAATCCTTTATTCTCTTAAAGGTAAGTGAAGTCCATCAACCCGCATTAGGCCAGCGTGGTAGACTAAGGCGTAAGTCCTTCTCATTATGAGACGAGCCCCTTCCTGCGGTGAATCAGTCATGAATGAAAGACAAGTCGAAATTTATTATTTCAGTTAACAATGAATGTAAGTAATGAATGCATGGTGCACAATATTGGCAGTGAGTGTCCGTGGGTTGCCACTTAACATCACAAACGATCACTTCAAAACCGTTGGACAAGTTGAAATAAAAATTAAATTTGATCACCTTCACAGATGATCACACATACACAATGCCGGAGATCCAAAAAGTGGGTGACTTTTGTTCTTTCTAGGGTGCAAAGCAACGCATACGTAAAATGTCGTTGGATTTTTGCAAGATTATTGTCTCAAGTGTTGACACCATTACTGCCAATAAAATAAAGTAGTTCAAGATCCAAACATGTAATTATTGTAAACATAAACTACGAGTATCTTACCATTAATATCTGTGATATCCATGACATAGTTATTATGTCATATCTAGATGGATGAGAACTTTTGATAGTGAAGTCATTGTGTGACTAAATAATTATATGAGTAACGACCGAGATTTGTATGATATATCGTGATGACTGATCCTATAAATCATTGTATAGGACCATTAAAATGATTAAGACTTTTGGATAGTAAGACAAACGAATTAAAAGGTGTATAGAAAATACAAGCAGAAACACAAAAAGACAGCGGCAAATCGTTTTGTACAAAGGGTTTAGGGCCGGGTGGAGTGGCGTCGATTAGTGGAGGCCCATGTCCAGCAGTGGACTACGAAGAGCTGAAAGGAAGGAATATTGGTGCGGATTTCCACCGCTAAAACGACAATTCTTCTGTCCTGTGTGAGATTTAAAGTAGTCGGAGACTGCAGTTAGCATCTGATACATTGCTAATTCTATTTCTCTTGTAAAAAGTAAGATTAAACTGATTAACTTTTAATGCAAATACACGCTTCACATAAAAAACTATTACCTAACATAGACGAGAATCAATAGATAAAAATATCCAGGCTTGAAATGTAAAAGTGTACGTTTGTTTGTAGTATTCCGCATATAATTAGCATGAAAAGTGAAACGTTTTGCAACCTCATTCAAATCTGCAGGCTAATTCTCACGTCTATGCCTATTAACATTAAATGCAACTTCTCTTCAACAATTTCTATACCGTATGAATTGAAAGAAAAATGTGTAAATAAAGTGTTATAAAACGATCCTTTTAAAGTGTGATATTATATGAGATCGTAAGTACTTGCTAATGGTAATTGAGTACTTAATGGGGACTCAAAAATGTTTTGAGCTATTATTAAAAAAATTGTTTTCAATGAAGGCCTGAAAAAATTGATCAATAAAAAAAAAACTGAGTTAACAATCGCCTTATTTATTGAAACTCTAAATACTCTTTCCGCGAATAAATTATTCAGTTAACTGTAAAAATACACTAATATTTTTTTTTTCACTTAAGCGTACTAACTATTTTCGAGACTACCAATTTTAGACTAAAGGAAACTTTCTGAGCTCGAAGACTAAATTGGAAACTTTGTGCTTCAAAGTCTTTTTAAATGGTGTAAGTATTAATTAATTATACATTATTTTTAAGACAAAATTTTTCTTTTGACTTAAAATACAATGTTTAACATTGAAACGCGGGTTCTTGACTCAAAAAAGACATTTTAATCACTTTTACAAACATTTAGACGTCGTGAAATACTCGAGGCTTACGGGTACGAACAGGACGACTACTCAAATTTTCAGCGCGGGCCGTTACAATGTTGCTAGCTCTTTTTTCATTCGTTCACGCGGAGCGGCGAACGAGTGTTGGGGTTGCCGCGCTATATCCTCCCCCTCTAAGTCACAACTACGTCCCGTTTGTGACTTAGGACCACGATCAGCTGAAAGTACAGCCTTCTTCCTAGGTCGTCCTCTACGACGACGAGGTTGGACCGGCATTGACTCTTTATTCTGATTATTAACAAATAAAACTAACTGAGAGCTATGAAACTTTCCTACATTGACATTCGAATTTAATTCGGAAATTTCAAAGGACGTGGGACTTACCACTTTACTAATACGATAAGGACCGTCACGCCTCGGCATAAACTTATTGGTAATACCCCTAGAAGCATTACTTAGAGCATGGGTCTTAACAAGAACTAAGTCATTGACTTTAAACTCAGGAGTTGTATTACGTGACTGGTCTGCATAATCTTTACGAATGTCCTGATTTTTCTGGCGAGCGAAGAAATATTTTGCACGATTTGCAGTTTTGGTAATAGAATTCAATCGTCGATCATCGACGCAGAAACGTACACTTCCGTCCTTTTTAGGAACCGGTATAGCAGGAGACGTGCTCGCGGATTCGCACTCCTCTATAACACCGTCTTGGAGCATTTTGTCTATTTCAGCGCGCATCAACTCCTTCTTCGCTGGAATCAAGCGATATGGCGGCACTGATATGGGTAAGTTATCTCCGGTTTCTATTCGATGAACTGCATAAGGAGTCGCCTCTCCCCCTGCACTGAAAATATCCTCATTTCGGCAAATGAGGTCGGCCAACTGTTCGCGCGCGCCAGAAGACAACATACTACCTTCATCGCTACGGAGAACTGCAGTCGCGTAAACGGAAGTACAGGTAGGTGCCTCATATTCTAATGAGTAATTCCTTGACGGGTCGTCGGCGAAGTGCCATCTGGATGTGCCAAAATTAATAACCAGACCGGCAGCGACCAGGAAATCAATACCGAGTAAGGTGTCATTTTGGGTGGCATCTGGAAATATAACAAAGTCCAGAACCACAGACTTACCTTCTACTATTTCAACGTCCAAGGTCGTCGTTAATACATCGCGAGCTTGGACTGAACCATCCGCCAACTTAATAGTCATTGGAGTACTTACAAAATGCTGATTATGCTCCTGAAGCAACTTGTATAATTGATGTCCGGCAATACTTCTTTTTGCCGCTGTATCTATAAGAGCTCTACCTCTGATACCTAAAATTTCAATAAATAATATCGGTCTCTGTTGGACCGCATCGCCATTGGCAATATACGCCAAAGAAAACGTCGAGAGGTCAAGTTCCTCACTTTTAGGCAAAGATACCGGCGCAACACCTGTGCGGGTATTACAATCTGGATTCTCAACAGATAAAAAATAATTATCAGACGCCATGGTCACCGCACTATCGGGTGTCCTAATATTCCTATTAATCGACATGGTCGCCTTATTCCGATTATTACTCCTAGAAACCATGGTCACCCTATTTGGTGTCGTAATATTATTATTAGTCGACATGGTTTCCGTACTAACCGGACATCTAAATTTTCCCGATGCCATGGTCACCCTATTTGGTGTAAAACTCTTATCAGTAGTCGACATGACCCTACAGGTATTACCAACAAGTACATCTACACTATCACTCGACACGGTCATCCTACGTTTGGGTAAGTCACACCTCCCGTGAAATTCCCTACTATGAGATGCTAAAAACGTGTCGGAATTGATTTTGCTACCTAATACCGTTCTTTTACATTTTAAATCTTTAAACAAATCGCGGCCTCCAGCTGATCGCGTCGCGGTCATTGAACTCTGCAGTCGACGATTTTGTACATCTACGGAAGCAAAGTGCGTACTACATTTCGGACAACCATTGCGAGTAAACCCTCGTTCGCCACATCCGTAACAATAAATCGATTCGTTCTTATCACTGATAGTACGCGGAACATTAGAATTTCTATTCACTTTCTTACAATTTGACTTTAAGTGTCCATTAACTTTACAATATGTACAAAAAGATCGTTTAGTTTGCGACTTAAACTGAACACGAGAACTGAAATCTTTCGAAGGCTCGGGCGCTATGTCTGTCGCGGCGCCGATGTTAGATGTCCTTGACGGCGGCAGCGACGGCGCGGGCGCTGCGCGCAACGTCGCACGCGTCCTCGGAGGGTCCGCTGGGTAACTCAAGGCCTGGATGGTAGTGTTGGACTCTTTTATCGCGTCTTCGACGGCGCGGGCTTTATTTAACAGTTGATCGTAGGTATCAAAACTGTCTCGACAGATTCTTTTCTTAATTCGTCGGTCGAGAAGCCCGTATAACATATCCAACTCTACTCTTTCACACAGATCACCATCCGGTAGGCAGGCAAATAATGCTCGTACTTCAGAGATAAATAAATCTGTACTTTTCATACCTTGTTGGCAGGCACATACCTCTTGGTAGATCTTGAACGGCGGGCGGCGCTCACCAAATGCGCCGCGAAGCCTCGTCACGACGTCACTCCAGTCCTTCACGGACCTTTTGATCCCCTGCCACCAAACTGCTGCGGCACCCGTCAGCAGCATCGACATCCCTTTTATGGCGTTTTCGTCGGACACTTGAACACACGATTTGTAGACACACACGGCGTCGATGAAACCGTCGATCGACTCGCCGGGCTCGCCGCCGAAGCGCGAAGTACATTGCGAGAAGTTTGAAGGCGCGTTGTTCACGACGGCAGTGGAGTTAAGCGGCTCCGAAGGCGTCGATGTGCGTACTTCTCGCAACAACCGCTCGCAAAACTCCGCGTGCGATTGTTGAATCGTCGTAAAGAGACTCGTAAAACGATCCGCCGACATCGTAATATTGTCGGTAGCGGTCTCGAAGTCCTCTTCTTCGGTCGGCAGGGATTGTCGCTTGCGTGGCATGTTGAAATGTGTTTCTTAAAAGATGTTTGTAAAGTTACGAAGTCGAAACAATCGCGCAAAGGAATGAAAGTTTTGGCGGCAAAATGGCGTCGGCGCGAAAAACTTTTACGTCGCAGATTGTTCGTAGGTACACAACACTGAAACTTCGCACTTTTATGTCCTTTTGAGGCCAGCGCGTTGGGCAGCCAGTTTTAACATTGAAACGCGGGTTCTTGACTCAAAAAAAGACATTTTAATCAGTTTTACAAACATTTAGACGTCGTGAAACACTCGAGGCTTACGGGTACGAACAGGACGACTACTCAAATTTTCAGCGCGGGCCGTTACAATGTTGCTAGCTCTTTTTTCATTCGTTCACGCGGAGCGGCGAACGAGTGTTGGGGTTGCCGCGCTATAAATGTAATTTCAATGAAATGCTTAGTCGTTGCTAAGAACTACCAATAGCCATAAACTAAATAAGACATAATTGTTTCATCTCCAGTCATGGAACATTAATCAAACATCGATTGAAAAAAAAAACTTGTAATTACAGCGGATAGTAATCAACGATTGTAATTACAGATGTAAGAGATTAGTGCTAATTATTTATAAAGGAAATGGATAATAATTGATGTTTTACAATGATTGTGCCTTGTATTGGTTTGAGATTATCTACGATTGTATTTGAGATAAGATCCTTTTAGTTACTAAACAATAAATGTAAATTAGAAAAAATTAAAACGATAGACAATTTGATTGGTTCAGTAAATCTGAATGTTTTTTAAACGTTGATTTAAAAAACTATTCAAATTTTATTTCTCTTTTTTTATTGGATCAATTTGTTTATTTTAATAGTAAGGTATGTATGTTATCTAACCATAACTATTCGTCCACCAACCCGCACTAGGCCAGCGTAGTGGACTAAGGCCTGCATCTTTCTCATTGTGAGATTAGACCCGACCCTGCAATGGATTACACACATAAACTATTCGTGATTGATTGGCCTTCTAAGACCATTTTCTTAGATTTAATGTCTACCTGCAATTTTCAAGTTCACACTTCCTATATATTCAGTTAAGATTATTCAGGGAACTGATTTTCTTTTGCTGTAAGATATCGTCATCTAGCGGTATTTTTCTCGCTTTAAAATGCGATATTCGACTTCTTACACCATTTTTCTTTAAGATTAACGATTTAAGACATCCACATAGTTAACGAGCTGATTTTCTGTAATCAAATCTGTCAAAAGTAGTATTTTTATCGCTGATATTATGATACTCGATTTCGTACGCCATTCTTCTTTATGATTATCTCCACATGTTTATCTCTGCTACGTGTGCCATTTGGCACAATGCGCCAATTAGAAAAATGCAGATCGTGCCGCAAAGCCATTGTTCGGACTTGCATGTCCTCGGAGCATGGCGATTGCATGCGATATGCCACTCCAAAGTGCTTCTGAAGTTTCACCTACTCCAGCAACCAGAGAAATTACAGTTAAAACTTTTCCCTTAATTAAAGTAACGATTTTCACAATCGTTACTTTAATTAAGGGACAGAGCCCTTCAGTTTTTCGAAGTCCACTGCTGGACATGGCCCTCCCCTAATCGACGCTATTCCGCCCTGTCCTGGGCCCTTTGAATCCATTGGTACTCCGCCGTCTTCTTCTGATCATTCATTAGTCCTGGTACAAAGGTTCCGGGTTCACCGGTTCCTTCTGACTAGACGCGGTCACCATTCGAGGACCTTTTTTCTTCGACATTGATGTACTAATCCCAATGAATTGGCACTGTTTGTTGAACAAATTGTTTGAGGTTTAATTTCATTTTATTCGTCTGATTTAAATGGCAGCGAATACTGATGTAGTTAACATGCCCGACCAGGCTTTTGGGCACCTTGCCACGTAGCGGAAAACTTAGGAACAATTTTTGTTTTTTTTAATTGTAATAATATTATATTTGTAATACAGGATGCTTACATACATAATAATAATTTATAAAATAATAGATATTTGAATAAACTGTAAACAGCATTTATTGATAATAATTTAATAGTTCCATTTCCTTGTTACAGATAACCTATGCTGAGGGCAAGTCGAGGAACTGAACGTAATCCTTTCGATATACTGTAACCAAGTGACACTGTCTAGTTGACGTCGCGCCTTACCGCGTTACATTTGAATTGGTATCTTTTAACTAAATAATTAAACTGAATATTGTCTTAAAGCGTGTCCACCGAAATATGAGGATAAGATCTTTGTACAGATAACGTATATATATATCAAGAGTTGTGATGGCGTCATGTGTGTGGTGTGTTTGGACCGTGTTAGTGCTGTGCGCGTTTGGGTCGGTGTCGGGGCTGGACAATGGGCTCGCGCTCACCCCACCGATGGGCTGGCTCGCGTGGGAACGGTTCCGGTGCAACACCGACTGCAAAAATGATCCGGATAACTGTATCAGGTAAGCTTTTGCATGTTACTTTCTATGTATTGGCTGTTGCTAGTCGTCCGCTAAACGGACAAATAAAATAAATTAATCGCCCTATAAATTTAATTATTCTAGTAATGGTACGCTTACTAGACTGTATCATATGCTTACTGTATCATAAAATCAAATTTCGAATCGCAGAAAACATTTAAACTAGCGAGCACAATAGTTCTGAAGGATTGCGGCAAGATACGAGTATAGGAAATATGATGAGCCACAAGCTAGGCTAAACGGTATATAAAACCGCGTGCAATAACAACGTGCCATAAAACCACGGTTATACTAGCCCGTCGATCTGGACCTAATTCAATTCAAATAAATTTATTTAAAATCAGACAAAGTCCATAAATGTGTTAGTAAGCATCTTATTCTCTAAGACTGTCCCAATTAAACTTAGGTCCTAATTAAAATAAGCGTTAAATTTCGTCAAAGCGTTAAATTTCGTCGAATTAACTCCATCGATCAGTTAGGGAAGCGTAGTGGTATGCTCTAGGACACCCCCTATTATAGGAAACCTTTGCTCAACACTATAGTTAAAACAATTTCAGCGAATAGGTTTTGAATGAAGGTACTGAAATTTCTTATTAATCCTATAAACTGCTGAAGTTGTTTTAACTGCGCACGATATTGAAATGGATATATTTAATAGTTGATCGGACTATTCATTCTACCAGACTTATAACAGTGTCTAGTGAAATAATTCCGATTACTTATTCTACATTAACATAATGCATGAGAAATGGCAGAATTTTTACATGAAAAGGCCACTCCCAGCCGCAATTATTTCGTAACAATCGCATTATTCTATTATACCGTTTTTCTATTGCCTGTAACTATCGGAGTATAGTTTTTGTTTCGTTACTATTATTAAGCCTGTTATTGCGTTATTTAACATAATGTGCATGTTTAATTTTTACGTTTACCACTTTCACGCTTAACAGAACCACGTCCTGTGCGTGTAAATAATAAAAAGCATGTAAAAAAATAATTTACGTAAAGCAAAGGTAAAGTAAAGCATTATTTTGCTAAGTAAGGCATAAAATTACGTAATGTATTTTTTGTAAATAAGAAAAGCATCAAAAATATAAAAAGCTGAATTCTGTGAAAAACGTAAAAAAATTTTTACCTACTAAATATTTGTTTCCAGACACGCGTTTTAAAACGCAGAGAAAAGTGACAATTTTTTGAATAAATCATAAATTATATGAAAAGTATAAAATTATAAAAAACTTCGTCCCATTAATGGATTAACGACAATAGGAACCATCAATAAATACATAGATAACGTCGGAATGTAGTATGTGTGCAATGAGCATTCATTGATACTTATCGTATTTGCAAGGAGCCATTGATCTAATGCGTGACGATCCGTCACTGTTATGTTACATACAAATTTATCGCTTTCTTCGCTGTACTCATTATCTGTAACGATGACGACGATTAATTATATTATAGTGATCACATTAAAGTGAGAACAGTTAAATTGTTCATTTAAAACTGAAAATGAGAGGTTGATGACTGAGTGTTGTTGAGTAAATTATATTTGAGTATGATACTGAAAGGATAAATACCTACTCTACCTAATATAAGATAGTAAAACGTTCATTTTTATGGTAAAACGTTCACACTTTTAAAATTAAATGCTGCCTTCTGTGTCGGTAGCATCGTGAAGAAACATTTATATCTGACAATTCACCATCATATCCAAAATTCTTTCCAATCGCCCGCAATAAGTCGAAGTCGGGAAAAGCGTACAGTTAGATGGTGGAAAACTGTAGGGTAGCGTAGGGGTTATTGCTACCTTTTATTATTTACCTTTGGTTATTGGTACCTACATAAGTATTCAAGGAAGGCTTTTTGCACCTTTTGTTTGGAACTATGCAAAGTTATTGGCAATTTGGAGCATTTAATAATACCTATCTCAGATAGACAGATTTTCAGGTAGGGTGTTACATCACAAAATTAATCGCATATAACGCCTTCTTTGACCTCCTGCAAGGATTGCATAGAATTACCAATAATCCTGTATACACGAGCTAGTCTTTCTTATACAAAAGTTTAATGACGCATTCGATTTTAAAATTATCATCTCGAATTACCAATATTCCTATATACACGAACTAGTCTCTCATTTTCTCCAGCCTAACACATACATAGTATAATACAACATTTAATAACGCATTCATCTTACCTCTTCTTCTCCACAGCGACCGTCTCTTCCGCACGATGACGGACATCCTGGTGAACGAGGGATACGCGGCGGTGGGATACGAGTATATAAACGTGGACGACTGTTGGCCCGAGCGCGAGCGAGACCCGCGCGGCCGACTGGTCCCCGACAGGGAGAGGTTCCCCTACGGCATGAAGAGCTTGGCTGACTATGTGAGTATCTTTCAAGGTTTGAACCTTCGTCTGCAACCCATTAGTGATACCTATAGGCTTTTGGAGTAGCGTTACAGATGCTTACGGAGAACTCGAGAGGACGGAACAGAGAAATCGGATAGTGCTGGTGCCAGTGCCCTGAACTACGGCTCTGGTCGACTTAAGAGCATAGACCCTGGTTTTGAAGAAGGACGGTTTTACTAGCGGATCCTTGATGTATCCAACTAGCGAGCAAAACTGTCGTTTCTGAAGAATGGTGAAGTTACTGAAGAAGCCACGAACCAAGCTAGTCAGTATATACAACAGCGGTATTGCGATGGTACAACGGCGAGCTCCGATGAGAGAGATGCCTTGTCCTAAAAACACAGGGCTCCGTATGGAGCTGTGCAAATTTTAATAGACACTACGCAACAAAATGAACGCAATGACATTGTCGTATGAACAACTTTTGCATGCGATATGGCAAATAGGACACGGGGTTATTTAGCTTAAAAGTTTGTAAAAAATGTATAAAGCTTTATTAGGTAATGTAAAAAATGTATTTTATTGCAGTCACAATTATAGTTTAGTCACGTTTTGAACGCTCAATTAGGTTTGCAGGTCATACCTTATCATAATGTCTCTGAGGTTTCTTGATCTTGAACTTCATCGTTAAATTGAAGATCAGGAAACTTTTTATTGTTATCTAAATATAGACAGACGTTTTAATTTCATGTTTTAAAATGATGGAAAGCCAGAATGGTTAAACCTACCTAAGATTTATACAACAACAAATTATATTTAAATTAAATAATTATATAATTCCGTGTACAGTTGATATAAGTGCTAACCTTTACACCGAACGGGTGTACTGCTTTATATCATAAATAATTTCAATTCACATGGTAGCATAATTTTGTCATACAACAATTAATGGATGTAGGTTTAACACGTTTCGTGCGAATATCGTTGATTCTCATATAAATTCACGTCAGATTTTATGACTTGCGTTGTGATGCTTTATATAGCCTTACACATACACATGCCTCATACGATGTTTTAACATACGTCGTCTTTAAGACGTGATTCGAATGATTTAATATAAGAGTGTTTATTCTAGGCACTTTACCTGTTGCCTGTAATTTGACTCACGCCAATCTCATTGAATAGAAGCTATCGTACCTAAGAATATAGGATGTTATAGTTTCACGGGACTTTCTGTCTGTCTGTAATATGTCTCATTCAGCTGCAGTCGAAACGGATGCACTCTATTATATTTTACATTTTCAGGTACTGTCCGATGTCCTTGTTTCAAATGCAGTTCGAACGTACTAAAATGTTATAAATAGCCTTAAATATTAATATTTAAATGCCACAACATTTAACTGCTAATGTTACGAGCAAACTACTATACCAGCATCCGACTATGCTAGATTATCTTTTATTTAATTTATGTAAATTGCGACTTTATCTTAATGGAGCTTCTTATTCATCGCCTAAACCTAAAAGATTTATATTAAGACCTAGTGGGATATTAGATACTGGTATCTTAAACTTTATAGGAAGATCAGTTGTAAGCATCACATTAAATTATTTTTTAATAGCTGCAACTAATTAGCATGTGAAAACTTGATGTAAAGAGGTCACTCACCCCAGGGTCAAATACTTAGATATAGCTTTGCCCGGAAAATAAAAAAAAACCTTCAAAGGTTTTGTACAATGTTTTCCTTCGGCATTGCAGCACGTGATATTTAATTTTATAAACCGCACATAACATTTGAGGAAAGTCATTGTTATTCGAATCCTGGCCCCTAGAGTGAATGGCCGAATTCTTAGCCACGAGACTATCAACGCAGTATAAAATATGCATTACTTTTCTTTAATAGCTCGGCACCCCTGATTTGGTGTGGGGAGTGAGGGAGAACCGGTGAATTCTTACTACTCTGCTCTGGTATGATCAAATTATATTTCAGTCGCATTAAGTGAAATATTCGAAATGAAAAGTCATGCGTATACTGTCTGTCACATATTACTATTGATAATGTTTCATCACGCATTTAATAGTCCTCATTACTCATAATTATTTATCTGTGGACAATTCTTTGTTTTTAGTATTTGTCACTGACAACGATCGTTAAATGCATTCGCTGTTGAAAATGATCTATAACAACCTGTTACGAGTATATATAAAAATGTATTTGCTGCTGTATTTCAAGATAGGTGTGATCACACTTTTTTAATATTTTACAAAAGTGTTTTAAAATTAAGTTACTATGCAAAAGAAATTAACTTCAGAATGACAATATTAAAATATATACCTACTAGAAAACGTTGATTTGCCATATAAGTTAACGAGCGGGATGGAAAATTATTGAATTACTAAAATCACCATTAAAAATAGGGGTTGGTGATAGAAGAGTGACAATTTAGGGTTGTATGTATTTTTAAATGCCACATTATTAAAAAAATATAATAAAAAATTTAGGGGTGGACCACACTTATACTTAGGGGTATGAAAAGTAGATAGTAGCCGATTCACAGATCTACTGAATATGCATATAAAATATCATAAAGATCGGTCTAGCCGTTTCGGAGGAGTATGGTAACTAACATTGTGACACGAGAACTTTATAAGTATATAATTATAAGATAAGATTAACATATTTATTATTGTAATCTGTTGTTTGTCCTGTTTTTTACAGACTTCAAAAAAGGATTCTCAATTCGACACGTATGTATGTAATATTCTCGGAACTGCACAATTTTTACATTATTATGTTGGTCTATTACGGCTTCCAAACAAATACACCAAATTTCATGGGTGTATGTATGCATGTAGATTTGTTTGTCCTACTCCTCACATATCCGAAACTAATCTACGGATCGTGTTCGTTCTTTTTTGTTTGTTTGCATTTTGTTCAACAGGGTGTTCAACTTATCGTAAATGGTAAAAGTTTAATCAAAATCGGTCCAGTACTTTCCGTGATATGGACGTAAAACTAAAAATTTCGAAAAATATAATTAAAATTAAACCGACATCAAATAAGTATAAAATAAAGTTTGTTATATATCTACATGCTTTAGGCCTACTGTTTTTTGAGGTTGGTACCAAAATTTAAGATAATTAAAGACACCAATCTCAAAAAATAGTAGGCTTAAAGTATGTAAAAAAATTTATTTACTCTTTTAATTAGGTAAATGGCGTAAGTTAACATTATAATGTGCGTAAAATCAATATCTGTACGTTGTGAAGCTTACTTCGCTCACTTCCCTCGAAGCCTCTGTGGCCTAACAGGAAAGGCCCGGTCAGCAAACCGGTGTATGTGGGTTCGAATCCCACCAGGGGCAAGTGGTCAAAGAAACAATTAGTATTTACCGTATCTATATAACTAAATACATTTTTGTTTTTTTTTAAATCACCATCAAACAGCAACTTTCTAAAAATGGAAATGAGTAACTCCCCAAAAAAAGTTGCTTAATTTTTTCATTCGCTTGCGTTCTACTCAATTTATTATCATAACTATATTTACTTTAATTTTCTATGTATTCAATTCAAATATAGAACACAGCGCCATCTATCGGAGGGTAAAACGGTAATTGGTAGTGGAAGCCTTCTTTTCGTGAAGGTAGCTTACAAACAATAGGAGTGACATCTACTGTCAGATCTTCAAACTCGGTCGTATCCTAGTTTTCAATTTAGAACACAGTTTTAAAGCGATTAACACTGGCCTGCATCACGGAGCATAGTGCGGGGTGCGCGTCCATTTATATAAACATACTAGCAGACCCGGTAGACTCTGCCAATTAAGTTGATTAATTAAATAATCATATGCTATAAAGGGACATATTTAAAAAAAAGGGACATATAGATCTATATTAAATCAACAATGTATTTAATTGGATAAGGATTAATGCTGTATTGGTTAAAATCGCTTTGAAAATTAGCCATTATTTGTCGTAAAAAGTAAATGACAAAAAATGTTATTGTGGGATATCCATAAGAGATAGACATAATATATCATCGCGGATTTTTCTGTAGACCTTTTCAATGTGTACAATACTTAGTACATTATTTAGATAAATCTCGTAGGGTTCGCCCTGCGTTTGCAATGTAAGAGGAAACAATTAATTATTTACGACATCACATTAGAAACCTCAAAAATAACAGTCTATTTAATGCATGTTATTATACACATAAACCTTCCTCTTCAATCACTCTATCTATTAAAAAAAACCGCATTAAAATCCGTTGCGTAGTTTTAAAGATTTAAACATACAAAGGGACAAAGAAAGCGACTTTGTTTTATACTATGTAGTGATGATGATGATAAGCAAAGGCGTATCATAACGCCTCGCGTGACGCTCCCAAACGCGGCGCAGCGCAGATTGATGGCTCGGTTGTTCACCTTACGCAACGTGCTCCAGCACACGCAAACTCGGTACAAACAGTCGAACATGGATGTTTTCATCTAAACACGTGGAATTACGTGTCTTGTGATCGAAGAGTTTAGTTCGTTCTGGGTTAGAATTGTCCTAAATCAGTCAAGGAAGAACGCAGCCTATTCCTATTAAGAAGCAAATGGGTTATTGTGGTTTGTTTTTAATAAAATATAGGCTAGCGTTTGTTCGTAGTAATGTTGCATAAGATTGACCTACGATGACCTTACTGCCGAAGCACCTACCTAAACAGCTACCTGTTAACTACCTGATAAAGTCTGAAGCATCATAATCCATGACATTTACTGAATAGGGATCTACTTATCGTGAAGAATAATAAACAACCGGCAATTAATCCTATAATGCCTTTCTAATCTCTATCTGAATCTAGTTTCACTTACGAAACACCAGCGGTCGGGACATGAAAATTGCGTGGTTGGCATTTGCGGATTTCTTTGAGATATTGTACGTATCTTAGATTATATTGTTTAATTGTATGCTGATAAGCTTTCAAACAAAGACTTAAAACGTTGAGTAATTTCACGCTGTAAATGTGAACGCAATAATTTTAATTTGTAAATGTCTCTAAATAAAGTATGTAAATTGTGTTATGTGCCCACCATAAATGAAGAAAACTAATCATAAGAGATAAATTCCAATTGAGGTATAAAAACTTTTATAGGTAAAAACTTTAAAAAGTCTTAATAAGCCCAAAAACCGTTGAAAGGGATAGATATAAATACAGATGAATTTTTACAGAACTTTTACATGAGGTTCTTAAAAAAGGAGAGCTCTTCTTCAAAGCGATGGTAAGTGGTCATCAAAGACCATTTACCATCAGGGTTCTTTGAGAAATTTTATTGAAATAAATAAAACTATCTCGTCAATACGAGTAAAATATTGGCATGATGCAGTTGCAGTAAGATGCTTTACGGATTTAAGGCCTAAAAGACCGTAACGCCTAAAGATATTATCTGTAGTTGGCAATTCTGTCTGTCTCGTTCGACCCGGATAAAATATTTATCGATTAATTATTTACCATTATCATAAAAGGTTGATATAACCGGTTAATATCATGGTTAATAACCCGAACGATTGTTGAAGCAACATTCAAATTGTGCTGAACTTTTCGACAAGTTTTGTCCATTGTTTGAGATGTTTCCCACGAATATCAAATGAATGATCGATTGGCAGAAAAAATGGTTTAAAACAAAAAAGCAATTATTTATTGATTAAAAGAAACCTTTTGATTGTGTTTTTACTGTTTCTAATTTTTTGATAGTATTGGCTTTAAAGTGTTGTTATGTGAAGTTTAAAAATACCAACAATTAAAAGGTAAATTAGTGACTTGTAACACAGTTTTCTACATCGGAAGACTATATTTGAAGACAATACTAAGGTCAGAACTGAATAAAACGAAATTAATAATCTCGATATAAAGCCACAATCTTACTTTAGAGTCAAAAATTCCTGCTTTATAGAGTTGAATCAACTGAATAGACAACTCGGAAGCCTACAGAGGCCGTACCTAATGAACACAATACTTCTATTTAAAAAAAAATACTTCCTAAACCTAGATAATATAGCGATTTTGTTAATAATATAATTTAATTCAACTGATTAAGTCATTGACCTATAAAGAGGTAGATAAAAAAAACATTTAACTTTATAATTTTGTTTTTAAAACGTAAAAAGGTTTTAATGTTTTATTTCATTTTATTGTAATTAAAATAGTATTTTATTACTTATCTCAAATTCCAGAAAACATATAAGAGCGAATAAATTGTTTAATTTTACGTCTTTAAAAATGCTACCAACAATTGATACCATATACGCAAGTATAAATAATGGGTTCCCAAACACTGATAAAGAATTTGAGCTAGATAATAAGATAACAGAACAAGATTTACATAATCAATATGTTTATACGAATTTTCAAGTTACGACTTCTATCACATATTGCCTAATTATGCCACTTCTTAATGACCAGCGTGTTTATGACCCCAATTTACATCCCATTGAATAACCGTTATGAGTTGTTGATCTTGCTACATTCTTTGATAGTTAGTATATCATTCATTTTAATAATCTAGCAACCAATCTAGCAAATTTAACCTAACCTAACCCATTGAAGGGATTTCTGGGTTAAATGTAGACTTCTGTCACTGGTAGAAAAAAAACATTCACTTTGAAGACTCCAACCTTCCCGCGATAAAGTTCGTAAGTAGACAATGTCGAAACTAATGGAGTTTCGCCCCATGTTCTTTTACACCGTCTTCCTTTTAAAAAGAACGGTTTTAGGTAAAAATGTACAGAACATAAAATGCATTAAATTGTATGATCTACAACTTTTGTACGGAACATTTTTCTCTAAGATTAACATTTATTGGAATAACATAGAAAAACCTGTCGAAAATCAATTTTTTGGCCATTTTTTCGAGTTTTGACCTCGAAAATGAAATTTGCGCCAATTTTAATTACCATATTCGTAATCAGCGTGTCGAAATACCTAAGTGTGCGAAATTTCAAGGAAAAAGGCGGTATGACCTTTTCGGAAAGAGCTACACCCCATGTACAGTCAGCGTCATATAGTTAGTGACACTCAGGGTACTCAAATATATAGACGCAACCAAAAAGTCGATAATATCGGTACAAACAAAGTTGTCTTATTGTTGTCAACAGTTTTGTCGCTCAAAAGGTCGACACACTTAAAATGTCATATAAATCGGTTCAGTCAAACTGCCATAAATATGGTTACAGTCATTCCGCCAATGGTATCCAAACATTCTAAGTGTTCAAAAATATGGAACACACTAGAAAAATAAACTTTACTGCTATAATATTTGAAATATTATTTTCCTCGTCAATTAGTATCAAAGAATTTAAACACAAAGTGAAAGCGATAGAAACTACTGCTGTCCTTTTCATTTTAAGCACGACGTCATAGACTTCTCTTTTGTTTTGTATAGAGTTTCAGAATTTCTTGCATAGCCATTTACGATATCTGGGGGCACGGTAGTGGTGAGGACCAAGTCGAGCAAAAAAACCGGCACGGCCGTACCATCCTTTTCAGGCAATTTTCGATCCCTTATAGCTTCGTTGTCGACAAAACTAGAAGCTTGAATTTTCAGTACGGACAATATATCTCAAGTTATGCTAAAAAAATATGCAATAAACAGTTACAGCTTAATAGACTGATGTTAACCTCAATGATAATGAATATGAGTTATTAGGTATATTTCGTATTTAATTTTACTTGTGTACCTAACTGAAAAGAACACATTCCGTATTAACGATAAACTGAGCAGTTCTGATAAAGTTACTTTCAAACGCAACAAAAGACTGACCCCTTATTCATATAAAGCCAAATCGCATCATAAACCTATTTTCTATTTCGCTGTTCTTTCACTGCACTGTCTCTTTCTTTCTTGGTGCTGTCAACGTTTGAAAGAAAATGGCAAATCAATGTAATGGCTAAAATAGGTTTAATAAGCGATTTTTGTTTTTATGAATAAGGGGATAAGAATCTCAGAGGGTGTAAATAAAAAAAAATGTTGGTTCAACTATCCTTATTTTTAATATATAATTCGATGTTTAGTGGTGTCATCAATGCGACATGTAGCCCTATTTAAGTATTAAGTATGAAATTGCTTCAATAGAAATTACGTAGGTAGTCAAGATTTCCAGCTTTCTATAATACTAGCTGACCCAGCAGGCTTCGCTCTGCCAATGAATTTTTTTATTTTTTTTATTTTTATTTAATAGCCTATGTTACTCAGGCTGAATGTAGCTTTCCAATGGTGAAAGAATTTTTGAAATCGGCCCAGTAGTTTTTCAGTTTATTCGTTACAAACATACAAAAATACAAATGTTTCCTCTTTATAATATTAGTATAGAAGTATAGATTGCACTTGACATTGATACGACTGATGGTTATTTGACATACACTGACAGATAATAGAATTACATTCAAACACTAGATTGCGTTATGAGGTTTTAATGCTAGCTTATTTTTCTAGTGTGTTCCATATTTTTGAACACTTAGAATGTTTAGATACCATTGGCGGGATGACTGTAACCATATTTATGGCAGTTTGACTGAACCGATTTATATGACATTTTAAGTGTGTCGACCTTTTGAGCAACAAAACTGTTGACAACAATAAGACAACTTTGTTTGTACCGATATTATCGACTTTTTTGTTGCGTCTATATATTTGAGTACCCAGAGTGTCACGAACTATATGACGCTGACTGTACCTACCCACTTACGTGAAGTTTGATTGTAATTATGTAAAGTTGCTTTGGTTCTCGTCCGAAGATAAGGTACTTATAGAAAAATAGGTACCTACTGTGTATGTATTATACATAACTATTATGTGTATATAAAATCACTTTAAATAAGTAGTTTTATTATTTTAAATTACCTCATGCAGTTACCTAGCTTTCGTAAGAATTTTCTATTAATCACAAAACGGGCTAATTTCTTTGTATTACAAATCACTTCATACTTATTACGGTTACCGCAAATTCACTGAGTTATGTTCGGTTGGTTTATTCTAACGACCGTAATGACAAACTTGGATGAGTATCTAAATGGCGGCATAATACGCCTATTTGCAGTATTCATTTCTATATGTAAACTCCTGGAAGCTATAAATTGGATTGGAAAAACAAAAATTTATTGGTGGTCAAAGCATCGTAAACCTTGTTATTTGCCTGGGGAGGCACGTTCCGTCGTCTATTTACTGACGAGTTGATAAGCAATCTGTGATATCAATTATGAAACACTTTTCAGTATTTCGTTTAATGTATCACTTAGTAAGATTTAAGTGAAAGTAGAAGTAAATCAAATGTGTACTTTAAGAATCATAGAGAAGTTATAAGTAGAAATGAGTGACAGAAAAAAATTGATGAATTATAAAGTTAATAGGTTAGATATGTTTCGTCGTAGTAACTATTTAGTAATCTGTGCTTTCGTGGGCTGTTCAATAGGCATGATGACAGTAATCAAGTATCACATGAAATAGGATTCAAAGATTTTGAAACATGTATTCTCTTATTAATGTCGAGATTAATAATTTATTTGTTAAAATAAATCTACAAAATACAACAATCCGCCGTGATAGCTTAAACACCCATCAGATCGAATTACCTACGTCAATTTACGTCACGTCTCAGTAAACGTCATTTTTTTCGTTTAAGCGTATACGCGATCTCTGCATTTTTTGAAAGATAAAATTTAAATGTACTTTTATTGCACAAAAACCTTAATTTTCTACAAAAATAATTATGATATATTTTAGACATAATAGAAACTTCTGAATATCATAGAAGAGTTTTTGAAAACTAGTCATAAAAAATTAAATTAAATTAAAAGTATATTTTTTCTTAAATAAGTACTATACCATTAGTAACTTATACAAAGTAACGCTACTTACGTTAATATGTATCTACATACTCGTAGCTACAGTTACTTCTACCTACTAGACTCTATGATGTTGTGTGCGATGTTTTGCTACTTTTACGTGTCCGAATTGGAACTTTTACTTTCCGTCGATATTTAATTTAATGGCGGATAATAAGATTTCGTTTTCAACTTCCTCGAATCCGGAGAAAGTGATTTTGAGTATCTTAGTGCTTCAAATATCCGTTTAATCCTAAATTAAAAATCGGTGGATTAATCCGAACCGGTGTATAATCCCCTCGATTCTTGTTTCGTTTGAGATTTATTTTAATACAAAAATTGCCTGCGGCTTCGTCCGTGTAGCTGGATTCACCCATACTGTTGGATGGTTTATTCATGCTCACAGAGGTTACACATGCTATCACACCTTTATTTAATTGTAGTAGTATTAATTTACAAAAGTGTGTTTTTAATTTTTAACATTGTAGGTATTTTATTTATATTTTCCTCAAGCACCTATTGTTCCAATGATAATCTTTGTACTTGTACTATGATTAAATAATGGTTACAATAATGTGTGCAAGTCTTTTATCATTAGAAAAAGTACTTTAAAAATAGCTCGTTTAATGTGATTGTTTTAAGATAAGGTTCATACTGAAAGCGTACCTACTCGCCAATAAAGCGGTAATGGCAAGAACTTACATAAAATCAAACATGATAATGTCATTAATATCAGATATTGTCGGAAGTTAATCTTCGACATAATTATATCGTTACATTAATGCATCATGTATCAGTGATAATGATCATTCAATAAAGAGCTTATAGTATAGCTAACAATCTGTTAACATTACATTACATTAAAATTTTCTTCGCTTAGCTATAAGTTAAGTTAGCTTTAAGTGATGCTTATAATAAAAAATAAACCGTTTCTCAGTAAAAAATATGTGTCAGTATTGTGGAAATTTATTTATTGGATCCTTTTTAAAACTGTTGAAAAAATTGTTAAACACAATTAGGTAGTAGGTTTTCAAAGGAACTTGTGGTAATTTTGTGTCCAAAGTACAAACCTACAGTTTCATAATACACCATACTTCATAATACTTAGCATAGTCGGGAATCGAATCTCTACGCAGTTGACTGATATGTTACCTACTGCGCTGGTAATTAATTGATCTAGTGATCATCTTTGATTGATTTGATCACATGTGTTTTACTGCAATACACGATGAAGATATATTACCATCGTGTTGGAAGATATGCTTGATTGGTATACTTGTATAATCTTAACGATTTATCGTTAGATACACAAGATTGATTCGTGACTGCATCGCATAAACCTATTGATGCTCATGCGTATTCGGACACATCGGTTTTCAAACAAAATCGATTATGACAAGGCTTGTCATAATGAGACACGAGACGAGATCATTCGTTATCCATATGCAAATACTGACGTCATAAAAAGCAGATTTTATAGTCAATCTGTAATAAGTAGAATACCGGGACATATAACTATCGGGAAAAACGTAAACCTTCAATGGCGGCGTCACACTTTTCTTTGATATGGAAACACCAATATCTAGCCTCGTTTTACGTTGTCAATGTCAAGTTTTAGCACGTTCATTGGCTCAAAAACATGATATAGTTGACAATTTGTTCTTATCGAATCAATTTCATCTTGAATATTTGCCTAAAACCGGAGCTAATTACCCTAAAACACGAACTGTTTTTATAATATCAACTGATCACGAACGTAAAGAATGTTTTTTTCTTGATGTATACATAATAGATACTTGTGTTATGTACAAACTATCACCAGTATGATAAATTTGTTGTTTTACTCTGGTTTGGGATATACTTAAGTATGAGCAGAGAGAAGGGTTTCTGGACGAGGGGAGACTAAGACAGGTTTCCCTGCTCGTTGTAATTACCTACTACAAAAGTGCCCACACGGGTTCTTTCCATAGTTTATGGCATATAAACGTTCATTGCCGTCTTGTTACATTGTCACGAAGATAATGCAATTATGCGTTTTCATTGAGATGCGTTAGCCTTCACTTTGGCAGGTTAATGCAGCTTGAACTTTATCCAGAAAAGGTGAACGAACTGAGAATTTCCGACAATCATTGTCAAGAAGTGATTAAGTACATAAAATGATTGCCAACAATGCCAACAAATTTCTTTTTTGTATATTTTCAAGGTGTTTCTAATATTTCGCTTGATTGTAAAATTACAATTTTTTTCACTTAAAAGCCTATAGATAGGTACAATTTGAACTTTGCACAATAGAACTGTAGAGGTAAATGAACTCTATAAACAAAACATAGCACGCTAAATGCCTTTAGACCGTTTTATTTAAATACGTATTAGCGAATGGGTCGTTACCCGAAATGCAAGTACACAATAATATGGTACATGTTTGAACAAGTAAATTGAACGCGAATAATACGCATTTTATGCACTTCCAAGCGATTTGAAATATTTTTTTGTAAACATTTACCAACTTAAGTATGTGTAATTAGGAATATTAGGATCTGCTTGTCAAAGAGACTTTTTAAGAAGATGGTAAACAATACTTCTTAAATTGTTCTTATCCCATACATTAACAATATATCCAACGTTACATTCATTGCCTACCTACCTATAAATTCTATGCTCAAGCGTCATTGGTTAAAAATAATTAATAGACGAAAACTTTATATCAAAAAGTATCGTTTTTTTATTTTTGTAAATAAATAATACTCATGTTTATTCATTTCAGGAATAAACATGAGTATTTTTGATGTCGAAAGATATTAAGAAAATAAACCCAACGTTGACGCGTTGTTGAAAACGTCCGCATTCGCCATTGCCATTGCCTACGAGTACTTCCTTAAATTTTATGGCTTGACTTTTAAACTGTTATAATGAGCAAGTCACCGATTGCCGCGATTGCCTTTCGCATAAACCGCATGATACGAGCATGAGGATCAGCCTTTGCTTATAACGAATATGCTACAACACTTAATGTCTCTTCTCATAAAAGGACAGTAAGATGACCAAGTGATTTGGAAACAAGGAGGTTAAGTATATTCGAAGAAGAAGAAGAATGGACTGTATTTCCCACTAGCAGTCTCGGGTTATGCCCTAATGGCCGATCAATGATCAAACGATCGACCAACTGACGCGCCTAAATTTAAACACAGGTCTCTGAATAGAGCTGTCATAACTGACAATACGTACTGACATGCGACAAATGTATGAAAGGAAACGTCGTCGTCGTTTGACTTCGAACGACTTGGCAATAAGGGTGGGTGACTCTCAACAAAGTACTGACTGCTTTGTGCGTTCCTTGTGAATAAACAATATGCGCGTCTCGTCTGTGAAACAGTGAAATTTGAACATTATCTCTTTCACTAAAGGTAGTAAAAGTTGGTGATAATACGAGTAGATGATATCCAATCTATTATCGATTACTACCAATAGGCCTAGTGACCCGCTTTCGTAGGTGTTATTACAAAATTAATTTTCTATTCATACGAATAGAGGTATTAACATACTAGTTATGTTAAAAGAAAAGACGCACTATTTGAGCACGAGTATAATCGGGTCTTCCTATTCTGCCAATCCTTCTATATCTATAGCTTCTTCTCCTTTTATTTTTAACTCTCTTCTTGTTTTTTTGTATCTAACTACACAAGTCGCAGGGCTACATGCTTTTCTGTAACTTTACTAACAAAAATATTGCAGCATCGGTGTCTATAGCTGCATCTGTCAGCATCTATTAGCCTACCCACAATTCAGATTGTCGCGGTTGCTGTTGCATACAAATTCTAAGACCTGATGGCCCACTTTCCTCAGCCGAATAGTCAGTCCGTGATGGTACCGAATCGCAAAGTTTCTCGGAGGCTTCTGTTACGCTCCACGGATGCAAATTGCATTTTGTGGCGGAACTTTCTTTGTTGTTTCCAACTGAGATGTGATTACTGCGGGCAATGAATGGATATGAGTAGCGGATCTGATCCCATTTGTGTGTTATTGCAATCTGGGGCGCGTAATTTACTAATAACTGCCAGTAGCAAGTCTAAAAAAGCTTCGTAAGGGTGTCGTACAAAACATCACCTCTTCTATAATTGCCGCGATGAAATCAGTCGCTCGCGTCAAGTTTATACGATAACGTCTTGTGGCGCATGTCAGTGCGTATTGCCTAACCGGCACTATTCAAAGACCTGTGTTTGAATTTTGTCGTGTTGGTTGTTAAGTTGTGTCGTTTTGTGACAATCAATTCGGACAAGACCTAATACTCGTATGTGTAACACACCATACATAATTTAAAAACATATTTGGACCCCACCTAAGTAATCTAATAAGTTCGATCATATTTTTAAATTCTAATTTTAATCTAAGTGACTTAGTTTGTCCATGACCATGACATATTAAATTTAATCTCGTAATACATTTGACTCATATTGTGGTATAATAATCCTGATTGGCAATCTCAAATCATAAATATTACGGAGGTGAAGGTATTCCCTTGAACACGCCAAAACAATTCAATGCAATTATTGAAATGTAGTTTAGGTAGTCTGATTTTCAATTACACTGTTTGTTTATTGAATTAAAATTACTACTTATAAACTTTAATTGATAGTGATATTCATAAATAACTAATGTGGATTGGTTGGTGTTTGGTAATGTGTCATCCAACGGCGTCATCCGACACTGAAACAGGGCCAAATCTTAAAGTCTGCTTTATGTTTGGTTATTGTTTTTAATATATGCCACTAAGAATTCATTATCATATAAAACACGTCACATGGAATATGAACAAATCTAATATCTCTTACACTGGCAATGTTGTGAAGAACGCTAAGTGCAAGTTCTTGACATTGAAGAAAATTATATACTTATGTGTCATTATTTACATTTACAACTGTTTCAACATTACTTGAACAAGCACGAAGTCGAAACCAAAACTGCCAACCAAATCGGTCCAGCCGTCCTCGAGTTTTAACGAGACAAACGAACAGCGATCCATTTTCATATAGATAGATAAACAGTACAAAGATTTGATTGTTGCTATCTCTGCGATCTTATTTCATTGAGATATCCATTGGCACAGAGGATAGGCATTGAACAGAAGAGGCAGGTTTTCTTGGTCAGGGCAAAGACTAAAATCATTCTAAATCTAGTTGAGTGATTTTCAAATAAGCCGGAAGTAGTTTTGAAATAAATTAACAAGTATTATTCAATGTCAACGACTCGGTTCACCGTGAGAAGTAAAACAACTGGGCTGGTACAGTGAAGGTCGCGGTAAAAGTCGAAAAAACTTCAACACTCCGTCAGCGAAAAAGGATTTTACGTGGGGTTATCTATAGGCCTAAAAATATAACACTTATGTTTTGGACACGCCAGGCGGGTCGCCGGCATCGGCACCGCTAATAAATCTTACAAGAACTCGCTAGGCGTGTCAAAAACACTAAACGTTTTCATGTTATTGAAAAATGCAATGGTTTGACACAGACCATTGCATTTTTGATCTGCTTTTATGTTGTCTACATAAAAGTAGATCAAGTGTATTGCCATGAGATGAACAGAACACTCAGAACAGAATTGAATCGGTTACGGTGCGTTCCAAAGAAAAGTAATCTTGTTTTCATTCACTCTCTTTATTTTTTTTACTGACTGTGCAAGTGAAGTAAAGAAAATTTTCACCAAAACGTATTAAAATAATTATTAAAACAATAATTTTATTAAAATGAATGTGGAAACGCGCGTCTAAATAAATAAAGTAGAACTAAAACTGTGCTGAGAGTTTTTTCCTCCGGCTTTTTCTTTCTTTACCCAGCGGTGGGTGGCACATAGGCAGCCGATGAGTTCGATTAGGTAAAATTATAACTAAATAATATAAAAATGAATATACTTGGGTTAATTACAAATTTATATATTGTGCAAAACATGTCAATCAAATTGTATATTAGTAATAAGTTTTAATATTTTATAAGTTTTAATTGATTTGTATTAACTAACATTAGTTTTATTTGTTTCTTTACTTTTTTAATTTGCATACCTGTAAAGGTGAATATGGATTGATCAAAATGCCCTGTAAAACCAATAACACCCATACCGTGCACATAAATAATTTTGATTTTGATTTTAAAAAGGGTTCAATAGCCTTTTTTATTCTCTTTAAATTACACCTTCGAAGGTGTTTGTACGTTTTGACCATAGAAAAAAGATTATTAATCTGTTAACTATGGTTTTGACGTTAGTCCTGTTTTTCAGAAAGTTGATTTGAATTTACGGTTGATGTTATAAGAAAACGAGCGATAAGTAGATCCAAAAGATCCGAAGCTCAAAAGCAAAGTAATCGTCCGATTTATATTTAAGATACAGATAGTGTACCGACCGATTTGCTATTAACTAATTTTGTAACTCAAAGGGAAATTGCACGATCTCCTTTTATTGTAAGTAAACCAATAAATGGCAACACATTTATAATGGTTGTCGTAGTGATATTATGGTTGTCGTAACTTAAATAAACAGGAAAGAGCAGGGGAACAGGACGTCCTGTAATATTTTGCGTTTATTCGTAAACATTTAATTTATTATTTAATTTTATTGCCAATATATTTTGAAATTATGCAACAGTAGACCTAATAGAGGAAATTACGGGTTGATTTATAAAAGGTCAGGGTCTTGCACTCAAAGGTAGTTCTTTTAATAGTTCAACAAATCAACAACAACAAAGAAACGCGTAAACCGCTAAAATCTTACGCTTTTTCTACTCTACTGTTGTCAGTTAATTAACAACGTTATCTTTTTACAAGAACAACGCAAAACAATAACATTGTATATCACCTCATTATGTCGAAACTGCGGCCCTACGGCTTTACAGTGATGTGAACGAATTAACAATGTTGGTTATGCAGAACAATACGCGGCACGGCGCGGTACATGCGTGTTTTATCTCGAGATTTATCGCGAGACTTATCGCGACCTTCGCAGTAAGGATCGGGCGAGGTTCTCACGCCTTCGACAGCACGATATAAATGAGGTTACGCTATCGTATAATAATATGTCAGATTTGCGATTGTTGACTTTTAAGGTCTATTCATATCTACCGCCAACCAACTCTGCATAGTCGGCACAGACAAAAGAAAATAAAAATAGACTAACTTTAGGCCGTTTTCTTCATGAATCTGAATTATGTTTGAAATTTGCAACCTTTTTGGCCTTTCATACATACAATGACGTCATACAATTCTTGGTTGCTTTAAAATGTCACAAGGTCATATTAATAACAAAAAATATCTTAAACTACATTCACATTATTATTGTAAAAAATATAGGTAATTTATTAAATTTCCGCCTTCTCTTAGGTGGTTGAAGCTCACTGTCCTGGTACGTTCCATTGGTAGGTCTAGGTACCAGGTCAGAAGGTACACGACGGACACAAGCCATGAAATTAAAAAGAAATCAAAAATCAAATGCGTCTTTCTCAAAGATAACAAATGTAGATTGGAAGGAGCGAAACGGAGAATCGACGACGTTGAGTAACGGAGTTGTTGTTTTCGTTGTTTTATTTTTTATTAATCTTTTAAAATTTCCACGTTTCTAGCAACAAAATCGATTTTTCATGGCATTAAAGCCGAGAAAAGCTAGCAATTAAATTTTTATGGCGTTATGCTTACTTTTCAATGGTGAATACCTATTAAAAAAATAAAATTAACGGCGAGAATAATGTTAATTTACCCGGTGTCCTTATTGTTATCGTGCGACAATCATTGCATATTATGTTTTATTATACGTCAGTCGTGTTCAATTGGGACAGTTCAATACCTACAGACTGTATTTAAATTTTGTCGTGTTAGTTAATCGGTCAGTTACGTAACAGAAGGATAATATTTTAATATGCTTATTAGTATTTGAAAATTACATTTCTAATTTCTGGCACACTTTGTTTTTCTCTGTTTTCATGCGAGTAACTCGATTGCCCAGGTAATGCAAAAGTATTAAAACGTATTTAACTAGCGTGTAACTTACTCGTATACCTATTGAATTTAGGTAGGTTAGCTTTGTGGGCTACACAAATATGTTATAAAAAATCAAGGTATTAGTAGATACAGGTTAAGTCTTTATAATAAAATTAAGTAGGTTTAGTCATCATTTGATTTGTTGTAATAAAACCGTGGTACAGAGATTAGGTTAAGTCGCAAGTGGGTAGCTTATGAAATCCAAAACTGGTTTGAAAGTTCGACGGAAATTGACAGGCGTTGATACTAGAATTTGAATTGGTTTGTAGAATATTACGATGGTATTACAAAATATATTCCGATCCTTATTTATTTTTGGATTATATTTCTGGGTGCAACAGCCTATAATAAGAAGCTTTGTTGTTAAGATCTTATCCACATAATTACATTATAATATGAGATACCTACTTTTTCGTACAAATAAGGATTAAGGAACATCTTATGTAGGTAAGTGTGTTTAAAACATGTCTACTAAAATAAGGAAAAATGAAAAACAAATAAAAAATATCATAAAAGCAAATAAACAAAAAACACATCACATTTTGTTTTTTTTTGTTTATTTCACAAAAAGTAACTTAATACCCATTACCCATTGGTAGGCATGGTTCAAAGCCCTATAGTAGGATGTCAAGCGCTTATAGGGATCTTGTCTCTTCTTTGATGATTATCTTTTGTGTAAACTTTAATGTTGACATAAAAGCACGTAACATGATACTCACAAGCCCATCAACGTAAAAATATCACAAGTCACACTGTCATAAAACCGCGATCTTACAGTACCTAATCGTCTCTAGATTACGACGCCGCGACGCGACGGTCGAAAAAAGTGATGGTAAATAAACGTAGCGGCTAATGTAATTTTAAATCCTTCCTTTTATGCAACTAACGAGCTGTCTTCAACAAATTAAGAACAAGCTAGACTTTTCGCACACGGCTTGTTGTGAGCACTTGAACAGTAAAAATGTACCAAAGTATTATAAACCCTCGCCAATCGTTAATGCGCTGGACTGTTGTCACAAAATCAATTGGAAACAATATAGGTACAATTTGATTGATTATATCATTGTATTGATAGAGTGCATAAAAATGGACAACCCTGGTCACCAGTTGACGTCATAGAAATAATGGACACACACACATTAATCACACATACCCGTATATTGCGGGGGTATGAAAGTTCCAAGTGGAGTTCAACGTCAGTAAAATTTATTAAGTATAAAAGGAAGTCTTTGAAGTTCTCTTATGTTTTGTTGCCCTCTTATAGACTTACCCGAGAAATTTTCTATGGACAGCAAGCAATGGACCAAAACAGGCAGACCAAATCGTATAGAATGTAGAGTAGACTAGTAGGTACTTAGTACTAGGAGTGCATAAACTTACGGAGGAAGTTATTAGTGCCATTGCCAGCAGTGGCACATCTGACGTGGCGCAATCGCTCCTTTCCCACGAAATGGCTGGTGCAACATTTTAGCTCGCTGGACTACCATTATAGGTATACTGGTTAATTGTTTTATACGAAGTTTATTCGGTTTCATAACAAAAAGGTTTATATTGAAAAAAAAATGCGTTTTATTAAACAAACTTAAACAAATGTTATAGGCACATCGAGTTTTGCATACTTATAAGAATATATCATGAAATATTTTCTAACCTAATGCTCCAATTATTATCACAAGAAAGTTTTTTTCACAAAAGAAAACGCGCTTTTTGTATCGTTCAATTACATCAATTTATTACGTGTGTGATGTTTTTAAATGCCGTTTTTTCGTGTTGGTTTATAGCATTTTTTTGTGTAAATTTTATTGGTCTATTAGACTCGGTACTTGCAAACTGCAAAACTAAACAAATACGAGTAACTGTTACGTAATAGGCAATGTATAAATCATTTATCAAAATCTTACTTGTAACTTTCAAATCGTTGAGTTACAAACAGACCACTGTAAAGCTGGATCTCCACCAAAAAAATTCCTAACTTTTGTGTTGGCAACACGTGTTGAAAAAACAGGACTATTACAATTTTAGTGGAAACATACTCTAAATAAGTGCAGATTCTTAAGTTATAAATGATTGGATACATACGTAACCTTGACAGTCTTTTGTTGTTAGGGTTGTCAGTCGCATTCAATGTTGACATGCATACAATATAATAATAGAAAATACGCCTTTATTAATTGCTTTATAAAAAAGTACCTAAGTAGCTTTTCTGTGGAATAATTTTTTTTTCGATTATCGAGTTTTCTTCGATACGAAGGTATTATCTTCACTATCTAGTAATTTTTAATTGTTTCCTTAGAATTTCAACCCTATTTATATACAGCGTCAGTAAGTGAATGACTAACGCTAAGTACCGCGTCATATTGTAATATTGTTATAATGGTTTAAGGTACTTTTTGTGTGCATATTTCGTAATCAGATTATCTAACAATGAACAAATTATGGGGCTGCTGTAATTTATGACTCTTGCTCAATTTCGTAGCCCATAACTGACTTTTTGTGCATAGAATTAGTTCGCAAATAGCTTTTTGTAGCAACTTGAAGCTTTGACCTCATTCTAGCTTCATTATTTAGTTATAATTTAGGTACATAAAAACTGTCATAATAAATGCCAAGGATATTTGTAATTCAATTTTATTTGCACCAGATCTTGTTCATTATAAATGACACGTCAATTGCTTCCCAGTAATCGGTTTATTATAAAATACTAATTAAATTAATTGCTGTATGAAGAAAACTTATGCTCGATTTTAATTCCATGTCGGAAAATACTGGTCGTTAATACCTACTTATTGTTAAACATCACCAATATACCTTCTTATTGTTAAAGCCAGCTGTTGAAGAACAACATATTTCTTGACAGTGGAACACATTTTTACGTGGAACGCATTTTACGTGGAACGCACCTGTCTAGAAAGGCATTCTGAAAATGATTTTCCTTTGCCACACACATGCCACGTGTTATTTAGTTTGAGGAACCGTTACCACCACAAAAGTAACAACTCACACACACACTTTATAGCGGATCAAGGTATGATCCCTCAATCTTGGACTAGAATGACATAATGAACCACAATTCACAGATTTAGTTAGGTATAAAAACTTCTAACTAAATAACTTTTACAAAGAGCCCCAATCATGTAACGCGTCGACCTTGTAACTTCCTAAAAATCATCAAGCTTTAAATGCGGATTACGCACAAATTAATGCGCGAAATGTCCATAAAATTAAGCCCATAGCATTAAATATCAAAGTTTATACAGGAAGACGCAATGTGGCCACCGTTTCCCGTCTAAGGCGCTTCGACAAGTTCTCTACTTGTTCTGATGTTTCGTAACAGCCATTAACATAATATTTCGTGACCATTTGACCAATTCTAGCGAAATGCTCTAAGAATGGAGGCGAGGTGCGTTGGAATCGTGTCGCGATTTTGGTCACAGTTTAATATTGAGAACGATTGGGCAACTTCGTACGTATACTTGTTGCTCAGTCAAATAAGGGCTTCACTTTGGAATGATCGAGTTCCAGGCTGTAAAACCTTCAGTAAAACCTTTGGTGTTCTAAGAGTTGTCTCAAAAGTCGTTTTATGGTAGTCAGGTCCAGGGCGTCGTGAGCTATTCAAGGTCACAAAAATCTGTTAAAGGATTGTAGAGCATAAAATTTGCGACGAATTTTGTTCATTGAAACGAATAGTGTGGAACGTTGATTATGTTGACACGTATTTTCGCATATCCATATTCAAAATGGAGATGTGGATTCAAATGTATACTGATATTTTTATCTAATAAAATATTTCTTTTGTTACCAGGTACACAGCAAGGGCCTGAAGTTCGGTATCTACGAGGACTATGGCAACTTCACGTGCGCGGGCTATCCAGGCGTTGTGGGACATTTGGCTGAAGGTAGGGGAACTTCCACTTTTACCTATATAAAACTAGTCGCCCAGGGGTAATCAGTAGGAGTGGCATGTCTTGTGTTTTGGTTGGGGAGGCGTGGCCGCTGGAGATACTTTATTTATGGCGAACATCAGTCCTCATTAATATCAAAGTACCCACATGGCACATACGACCCTTGCCCTATTTGAGACTGGACGTGGGTGGCCAGGAGCTGCAGTGACCACTTAACGTCAGCATGCCCTTTTTCACAAAAACATAATAAGATTTTTTTTTTCAAATCAAAACTTTAAATAAAAAGCTTTAGTTTGACGTTTACGCGTATTTTACCAATTTATATTGGTTGCGTTAGTAAAATAAAATCATAATATATTGAAACGACATTAGCAGGCAATGGTATCATTTGTAAGATTATATCAAAATCAGGTCAAGTATATAATAGATACGTAATGTAAGTACTAGAAATTCATTGCGGCACTATACTCGTATGACCTAATACGCAACCAAATGACCATTTCAAATTCCGCAAAGGTCCATAGAAAAAGTGTGCCAATATCTATTGCTTTGGTTGTTATTGTTACCGTAATGTCTTGAGATAATAGTGAAGGTATCTATTGTATTTTAAATTTTTGGTTTATTGGAAGGACTAATAAACGAAACAAAGGACAGAATTAATCACGCAAAGAAATGAAACAATACAAGATCTTTTTGCCAACCTCTCCAAAGATGTATTAAGAACTTAAGAACTATAATAATTTAAGAACCAGTCAGTAAGCCAATTATTATCAATCAATCTCTCTGTGTTAGTAAACATGCACCTTGACACGATTTGCATAGGTGCTGTTTCTGCTTACATAATTGCATACTTACTCGTATATAAAAAACTGGATCAAAGAATGATTAATGATTGGGCGACTTGCCTGGAAATATGAATTGTTTTACTAAAATAAAAATTATAAACACTTTCGTACAAATGTGTACATAAATTGTGGATACATATCAGGGCCTTGTCCTATCTGTCTGACATAACCGCTCGAGCAACCATTACCACAACACAAATGCTGTACAGTAATAAATGACCTATAGGTCACAAATGCCGTACAGTAATAAATGATCTATATATAGTTCACAAATATGCCGTACAATAATTGCTGTATATTTGTGTAATTCCTTTTGCCTAAATATACATTTACTTTATCCATGAACGCCGTACATATTTCCAAGGGAGGGCTCGAAAGCCAAGGGTCGCAACCCTTATATCTGATCATGGTACCAGGTGTGCCGCTCAGAAATGACCGCTCAGAGTTATTTTCTGATATAGTAACAGCCTTCTAAGCGTTATTCACGTTGGTTCATTTCACAGGTAAATTTTGTTCATGAGCATAGTAGTATAGTAGAAGTAGTAGTATAGTAGAAGAATTTTTGTAATTAGGTATTTCAATGCATGCAAAGATTTTAAAACAAAATGAAACAATCGTGTTAATTAGATGTATAACTACTAAAATTCGCAACTAGCAAACACATGTGTTCAATGCGCAATCTTTTCTTGTAGAAAGTTCCTAATGAAACAATCGGAATATTCCAGACGCTGCGACCTTTGCCTCCTGGGGCGTGGACTACGTGAAGCTGGACGGGTGCTACGCCCTCCCAGCTGACATGGACCAGGGTTACCCTGACTTCGGGAGGCAGCTCAACCTGACCGGCAAGCAGATGGTCTACTCCTGCAGCTGGCCCGTCTACCAGATATACGCTGGCATGCAAGTGAGTATAGTTTCCGTCACGAGTGGTGAGCACAACTTTCATTGGTCGGTTTGACATTGACTGCGCTGCGGTGCACGCGATTGGTTCGACAAACGTCAGTTCGTCAGTGTGCGTCGTCTATTGGTCCAGCACGTTTTTTCGGCTGCTGTACTCGTACGTTGGTCGAAAGTATACAATATTGACCACTTACCACTAATAGTTCTGTGCACACGACTCATGACGGTTACTGCTTCCATCGTTAGTTTTTTGGAGTTGGTTTATTATTTTCTAGCATCCAAGACAGCATGAACGCGGTGAGCGATGACGGGATGAGTAATTTTGAAAGGGCACATATCGACACATCGGGGCAGAAAATAATTAGGTATGTTTTCTGACCTGAGTGTAGTTATTGGGAGCATAGAGCCTGCGTGCAGTCGTTCATGATACAGTTTCGGAGCATCCACTTTTGGTACCTCTAAGAATTTAATACATCATCAACAGTTTTTAAATTGAGAATAAAAGCATTTAGTCTACCCTGGCCATAACCAGGGGGTGTTCTCTCCAACTTCTGAACTCTTAAATAGTTGAAAGAAAGCTTTAAAGGAACTTTGTAGGATATACTCGTATTTACCGTTTACGGGAATATGTATTCTCTCTATGGATGTCAGTGTGCTGAGTGCGAGTTTTGACAAAACATTTTCGCTTGAACGTATCGAGCGCGAATACGTCGATTTCTATGGGATTGAAGTAGCGCCATCTTGTGGCTAAGATGACAAACGGAATTGGCGCTTAGCGTATAGTCGATTAACGCGACGGTGAAGTTACTCGAACAATTTTGTGCAACTCGCACTACGCACACAGATCACTGCCTTAAGCTGTAGGTATTGGAAGTCTGTAATCTGTATTGGAAATCATTTCTGTAAGTTAGTTAAAGTTTTCCGTCAATGTATTAATGTTCGTAAATTCGTGAACTAGGTAATGTTACGCTAATGTGAACTCAATTTTGTTTAACTACACTTACATATTCGCGTTACGTCATGCATGAAAGGTATTAAATAATATTTATGAAACAGTTATGCTTTACAGAGTGTAACACAAAAGTTAAATAAGTACAACTTATGATCGTATTTTGTTATTAGTATACCTACCAAATTCACTACACTACACTACTTCCGACACGATAGAAGTGAAATCAAATACGAACATAGTTCAAAAATTTTTTTTACAAAAGAGCAGTTGGGAGATGATTCACAATGGCCCACCCTGGGAAGGTAACTTATCGCCTCTTTCCTAACCCGCCGGGAAGCAGCGGGTTCTTCATAATTACCTCATGTTTTGCCAACATAAGAGGTGGTCTGCTATGTATTAAATCCCAGCCAAAAAATTATCTTTCGCAATAAGTTATAAAATAAACATTTCCAATTATTGTGAAAACTTCTGTCAGTCGTTCTGACCTAGCCTAGCGGGTGATTTTCCTTTGCCTAAATATAAATCTAGGCTTATCTAAATATATTTTTATTTACAAATTCCAGCCGAACTTCTCGTCGATAATCGAGCACTGCAATCTGTGGCGTAACTTTGACGATATTCAAGACTCGTGGGCCTCCGTCGAGTCTATCATAGACTATTACGGAAACCACCAGGACGTCATTGTGCCCAACGCTGGACCCGGCCATTGGAACGACCCGGACATGGTGAGTGTGTCAGTAACACATAAGTATCTGCAGGGTCGGGTCTCCTCTCACAACAAGAAGGATATAGCTATTAAGTAGGTTTCAGAATGGTTTCAGACGACGCTATAATATAATAGCATATAGTACATAGCTCATAGCACAACAATATCGCCCTCCATACATTGTTATGGACACGTTCACATTGTACTGTACTATACATATTGGCTTCCTATACGCCATAAATTGGTGCGATGTGCAGAGTTCATGCTATGCTATATCGCGCGCCGCCCTCTTCCTCCTCCCTCACCCCCGGCCGTCCCGCAAACTCTTCAGTCGACTGAGCTTGTCATACTATAAACGCTTGCGATAATGTCGCGTAATGTGAACGTCATGCTATACTTTATAGCGCAATAGTAAAGCGTCGTCTGAAATCGCCTTTAGTCCACCACGTTAGCCCTGATGCGTGTTGGAGGACTTCACATACCTTTGAGAACATTATGGAGAACTGCCAGGCATGCAGGGATGAGGCATGCTTCGGAGTTACAGCAGGTGATATTTAATTTTATAAAGTGACTTTTAAGAAAATAATTGGAGCGTGTCACTGGGATCCAAATCCGGGCCCTCCTAGTAAGAGGTTGAATTTTTGACTATAAGGCTATGGATTTGGCATGGTGGAGATGGAGTTTTAAGTAGTTAGTTGTAACTGTTCTCAAAGTATACCTATTAACAAATAATGTAAATTGCAGCTCATCATAGGCAACTTCGGACTCTCGTACGAGCAGAGTAAGACCCAGTTCGCGATCTGGGCGATACTGGCTGCTCCGTTGCTCATGAGCGTGGACCTGAGGACAATCAGGCCGGAGTATAAGGCGATACTTCAGAACAGGAAGATCATCGAGGTCGACCAGGACCTACTCGGCATTCAGGGCAGGAGGATATACAAAGTGAGTACAATACACCAGGCATAGAGTAAGAAACAAAGAGAAAGAATATGTTTTGAATTTAATTTGTATTTGAGCAAATGTAGGTATATTTCAAAACATTCGTAATAAAGTAGATGCTGGTAAGAAGAATTTCCTTTTGGGGGCGTCGTTATGGTTCAAATGGTTTAATGGCAACACGTCAAATCCAACCGAGTATTCGGAGTATCTTGGAGTGACTTTAAGTTTTCAAGACGGCAGTACCGTGGCTTAGCTGCTTCAGTAAATTATGACTAGAATTTGCATAGGGCCAAAATAGTCAGGCTGCTCTGAAAACAAAAAAGAAGATATCCTAAATATATTCACGGTATCGATGTTCCTACATCGAAACTCTTGTTTATGATCACTGATGTTTCAATAATGACTGCTGCTGTGATTGAAATAACAGTCAGTAGACTAAACTAAATACTAAGGAAACTAAACTAAACGAAAGAAAACTACTAAGAAAGGCTCGCCTGTGATTGAGAATTATTTTAGAAATATGTATCTACTACTTTAATTTCATCTCTTTTTTTTTCAGCACCGTGGAATCGAGATCTGGTCACGACCCATCTTGCCCATCCAGGGCTCGTACTATTCATACGCCGTCGCGTTTGTCAACAGACGAACAGACGGCACCCCGTCAGATGTGGCTGTCACCCTACGAGAGTTGGGGCTTAACAACCCCGCCGGCTACAGAGTCGAGGTAATAAAATTATATGCTTTATACGAGTAGGTACCAGCTTAAGCCCGCGACTTTAGAATTTGGTCAAGAGGGAAATAAAGCGGACCCGTTCCAACCCCTCCTAAGATCTGTGAAATTCACAAAAATGTCAACAGATCTTTGACCCCATAGGAGTAGAATTTCGGAAAATCTTTTCTCATGGGATGCCTCTGAAATACAATGAACACACTCCAAGTTTCAGGTGTCTACGATCAGTTTAGGCCGTGTGTTGTTTCGTCAGTCAGTAATTCCGGACACAGCATTTTGTATGTGTATGTAGATGATTTAGAATGCCTTCTAGGTGGTAGAGCCATCATAGCTCCGCCATTTTCTTAACTCACTGTGAAGCTGCGTGTTGGGGAAGCGTGGTTGCCGGAAATACTCTACTAATTTGAATAGAACATCTTAGTCCTCATGAGTAGCAAGACACCCACTAACGATCTCAAGATTTCTTTATATTAGGGAGGTAACAAATTACCAGTTAAAATGTGGTGTAATGAGTGACTTTCCTTTACAGGATCTGTACGAAGATGTGGACTATGGTGTTCTGTCCCCACAAACGAAGATCAAAGTGAAAGTGAACCCCTCAGGTAGAAAGTGTCGCATTTATATTCGCATTCGAGGGCGCGGTATTGTATGATATATTTGTGTATTTTATGCTTGCAAGGTGGATGAATAGGAGCGGTATTATTTGAACGTAAGAATTTGAAGGTGGTTGTTTTAGATTGCAATTTTGTGAGATTGTAACGGTGATTGGTGATATTATTTATGTATAAAAGAGAAGATTTTTTGGTATAAAAAGAGCATGTTTGATTTTTGTTATAATTGGGTTGGTTTAAACTCGGAGCACTTCAAAATTATAGATGTTTGTTTTTGCCCAAACCAGTTTAATTATTTAAATTGAGAATTGAATTTTAATATTTTTCGTTCTGAAACAGGTGTAGTAATACTCCGTGCTGACGCCCAACCATCATTCGCATACAATGCGATTCCAACACGAACACCGTACGCGCCGCTCAACGACGTGTTTAGACTGACGAAGAAGTGATCAGCGCCATCTGCTAGCGAGTCAACCAGTTAGAAACAAGTACAATAACCCGTGTTGCGACCCGTCCCGCTAGGTGGCGCTAGTTGTACAGTATATTTACGATTGTGATCGATGTGAGCAAGAGTGTGTTGTGAACTCAGTAACTTAGTTATTTCTATTGTGTTTAAGCTTTATCGAAATGTTTTTACAATAGATAGTATTATCTTAACAGAATTCTAGGCAGAAACTCGTTGTTGTATCCTTGATTTCGTTTTCAGTGTTTCATTGCAATATTTTAGTTTTGGACCTTCAAAAAAGGTCCATGATTGTTACATAGAGATTTCAATATTTTTTACAATATTTTGTTTAGTTCCAACAGCGTCTAAATACTCAATCTAGCGAGATTTTTAGACATAATTACGGTTCAAATTTATTATATTTAATCATTGGTGGTTATTATTTCGATTGCGATTACAAATAGCACTTCCAGAAAGTCAATAAATGGTAGTTAATATCAACATTATAATTTAAAAATAATAAAATCTACAACCTCACAATTTCAATGGTCCAAACCTGACATACTTACCTCACATTTCTTTTGCCAGTAGAAAAAAATATAGTCTAAATAGACATTATAGGATTTACATTAATTCCAATAAATACATAGACAAGACTGGCTGTCAAATGTGTTCAATAGTTAAGAATTTTCGAGACTATTCTAGCATTTTCGTTAATATATCTACTGCCTAACAAATCTAACATTAATTAAGCATTTGTAATCGTAATTTATTTAGGTGTAAAGGTTACCAACAGTTGTCTCAGCTTGCCCTAGGTTACGATTTATTTATGTTTCAAGCTAACTAGTGTGATCTACGTATTGTATAGATAGAGAATCGTGGAGAATTGATTTTGCCATTACGACGTACCTAGACTAAGGATGTACATTATAGTTGTCTGTAAATGTAAGATTTTTGTAGAGAACACAATAAATAAATTACTTTATAAAAGCTACTTTATTTACCACCCAAAAATAATATATTGAGATTTATGCCTTACTGTTTACACTCTCTATGTCATGTAGCATTAAATATATATCTATTTATACTTTACTATGCATTGATATTATTGACACATACCTATTGTATTGAATAACAAATCAGTTAATTTATTGATTGATTGATAAACAATATTCAAAAACATAATTTTAAAGCAATCAAAACACAAGTTTACACAGATCACATGGGATGAATAAAAATTGACAAATTAACAGAACATTGAGTTACTTACATGATAATATAAGGTATATTATCATATATCCTACCTACCTACACCTACCTATGTTCTTTAGCTGTTAATGTTTCTAAATACGAGGTTGCTACTTAATGATGCAACTTTTCCGGTGAATTTAAAACCAGATACGGTTGTTCCTAGATTTTCTTCTTCTATCACGTTAATACTCCTGAAACAGAATAAATAAAGCTACATGAAGTTATATTATCAAAATGGACAAAGGTGGAACTTCAGTAGGTAGCAATAATATCAGTACCAAATCATACTAAATATTAGCTCGGTAATCATAGTTGACGACAGTATTGATAGCACTACAAAAACATCAGTGGTTCGTGAGCGTATAGTTCTTAGGCGATTAGATACATTACACAAAGCATGTGTCACAACACATTATGCACTCATTAGGTACTCACTGTATCTCACAAGATACAGTGAGTTACAGTGAGTACTTAATGAGAGAGTTCCTCACGAGAAAAACACAATTCTATTACTGAGTAACCATACCAACACCAAAATGTGTGCAGTAAACTAAGATGTACTTCATAGCTACTTATAAAAATCACAGAAACTCTAATAAAAAGTTATTTATATTTGGTAAAACTTGAAAGTGTTTAATAAAATCTGTTTCATACCTCTTTCGTCTATTTTTTGCTTCGTGTTCAACTACAACTGTTGTAACTTCATCAGATTCGCCGCTGTCCATCATAGCTTTTACAGCATTTTCCTTATTTCGATTCGACTTCACGAATATGAATTCTTCTCTGTCTTCCTTTTCTTCAGACGAAAACTTAAATCCAGTAATCCGCGGATTCTCTTTATCGTGCGATTTCCCAGTAATTTCTTTAGATTTTGAAATATTTTCTATAGATTTTGATTTATCAATCAATTGAGATTTAAACTTTCGAAAAGGTGATACTATTAGTCTAACACGTTCAATTTTGCGGTTCATTTTATTTTCTATAACAGCCAATCTATCTGCAATTTCTTCCGAACTGTTATCCTTTGCTGGTATATTCACCATTTTATTAAATAAGTCAGTCTTGTATTTTTTATCAGTTTCATTTACTTTGTGTATATTTCTAAAAGTTATAGAATTTGTTGGAGTCTTTACCGTAGTTAAAGGGTTAATTGTAAACTTTGTGAATTTCATAAGCGGTGGCCTCGTTCTGACTCGATTCCAAAAATTTTCATTTTTAATCTTCACTGCTTTTGGAATTATTCTTAACATGAGTGGCTTCCTGGACGCTTTGTTGAATGAGGTTGAGTTATTTAGTGGAGATATCGATTTCACAGTCACAACGAATCTTTGAGTATTTTTAGGGAAAATTGGCTTCCACCGTCTCTCCTCTGAAGAACTGTCATGCGTACAACATACAACTATGCATAGAGAAAACAGCACCTGAAATTAAAAACAGGTAATATATTATTAAAATAAAAGAGACTAAAAGACTTCGACGAGCTCCACATAATTCTGAAGCTATCTATAATGGTATTCGTACTTCTGAGGAGGAAGAATAGAGAAGCAGCCTCATACTTCTTTTCATGGCTTAATAATCTGAAGTGGAATATTAAGTATCATACATTAAAAACACCCTCAACTTTCTTATTATATGTATATTTATCGCATAAAAAACTTTTATTTTTATTTCAAAATGCAGCCACTGCAACTTATGGATTCTTCCACCCTTTCCCCCCTCCAAGTGCCTGCAACCGATACTCAAAATTGCTTAATGGTGGGTTACTAAGGTGGCTAATCACAATACTTATCCATCCCATCAAGTAATACTATTACGTATTATAAACAATTACTCTCGTAATCATATCGTAGGTACACTTGAGGTTTTCTTTGAGAAAACAACACAACCCGATAATTTATTTTGAGATAGGCATAAGTTGATTGACCGTTTGAAATTTTTATATAGGAAGATGTTAAAATACGTATGTTAATGTAAAAAAATGAAATATTACTTACAATTTGTAGCTTCATTTTATTTCACAGAAGCCAACGAAAGCTTTAAAATATTCCACACAAGTCACCAGTAAGGACAATCACCAATTAAAGGACAAAGTAGAATGTACTTGGTTAAATATAGAAAGTTTGTCGTAAGCTAATATTATTGATGGCCATTAGTAAATTACTTCAGAGATAACGCATTGTCTCTTCAAACAATAAATATTCAACATTAATAGTTAAGGTAAACCCTTTTTGCTGTAAGTCCTATTCATATTCCAAGAATACGTCCTTGTAATAAGCTTAAGACCCATTAATATAATTAAGCTAAAGCCTTTCGTGGAAGGCAATAAAATAAAATAAGTGAACTAAACATGAAGCTACTTATTTTATACTTAAAAAAGGAACATACGTTTTCACTGTCCCAACAAAGGCGTATGCCTTTGTTTAATTAAGCTGTTGGTATTTCTATCTTGAAAGGACAGTGATTTGAAACGAAATCAATATTACAGTAAATATTCTTGTAGGTACTATTTCAGATGGAACGAAACGCCTAGATTTTATCATTAATAAATTCACTTATCAATGGAACTGCAATTCATTCTCATTACGCTCCTGTTTTTAGTCAACTACATAAAGTCAACTTATTCCAGGGTGACTAGGTAACATGTGTAACATTATTCTATAATTTATAAACATACAATTAGTAGTATGGTAAATATCAGATTTTCAACTTTAATAGTACAAGTACAAATTTTAAATATCACGATGAAAATTTTAAGTGACCCTGCCTCTCATGTAAGCACTAATTGATAAATAATTATACTACTTTTATATTTTATTTTTTATATCTCGCTTTGATTCTTACATTAAACAATTAATAAAAAAAATATGTATATAAGTAATAAATAATGTATTAATACAGTACTAATTGAGGTCAAAGTATCGCAGCGCCAAGTACTGCGCACTGATAAATAGGTACCACCCATAACTACTTACGAAATACGAGGCAGGGCATTGACCCGCTAACAAAAATGGCCATTCAATAGTTTTATTCAGAATGCCAGAGTAGTATTTTTGTCCATTTTCCCCAATCACATTCTTATCTAAATTGAAAATCTAAAAAATATTCATCCAAAATTATCCTAGGAAGAAAGGTTCTCAACATTTTGCATTGCATTACTCAAGAAAACAAAATTATGCTTAGAATTATTGAAATGTAAAAATATATTTACTTAGTTGATAATTTATTCTATACAAATAAATAAAATTGGAGTGTCTGTTTGTAATATAAAAATATCCGCTGCAATTTTACAATTATTGTCTGTTTGTATGTCGGTCTGTTTGTTCGGGCTAATCTCTGGAACGGCTGGGTTGATTTTGACGGGACTTTCACTGGCAGATAGCTGATGTAATTCGGAGTAATTAAGGCTACTTTTATTTTAGAATTCTAAGCGGACGAAGTCACAGGCACAGCTAGTACCTAATATAAATTCTTAAAACACGAATACTCTGAAAAGCATCTTCAAAATTACAAACAAACACTTGTAAACAATACGAGTAATATATACCACATCACGTAAGAATGCCACGCACTTCAAAGTTTGGTAAGTGTCTGACAGTATTCTTAAAGTCTGGGACTGTGCAGCAGAACGTAAACCCTTCGGCGGGATTGTCAGGGTGCCAGGTCAACCAGCGGAATTCGTCACTCCTTCTACAGATATCCTCACAAAAGAACAGCTCACGAGCTTCTGAATGGGTGTAATATGGATTATTAATGCCCACAAAAGCGATACCTCGGGCCGTGCTCGGCTCATACACAACTTTATAGAAATACAGCGGCACCGGAATGACGGGGTTGTTATTCTCATCCGTGTAAAGGTGTATATCTACTCTGTGACCAAATTGATTGGCCAGTTGAGTGACACCGTGTGTCCCTGTATATATAATCGTGTCGTATTCGGCACGATGGATATGATTCCTCAAATCCACCTCTAAAGTATTCCAGTTACCTCCATTGAATCCTGTCCATTGAGGAGCGCAATTGACGTAGTGAAACGTTGCTCTTTCACCAAAAGCGTAGACAAAATCTGTTTTAGCCGCTAAATGGCCTCGAGAAAGAATATTGTCATGAGTAAAATAATTGTCTATCACATTGCCTACTAGTTGAGCAACTGCTGCCTTCTGGCCTTTTGGTGAAAATAAAGTTTCGACAGGAACGTTAGGATAATGGTTGTTGTCTATAAAGAATGGTCGCTCCACTCTTGTTTGATACAAAGCGTTATAAGCTTTCTGGGTGTACTTGGAGTAGATAGCATTTAAGGTGCCTTCGTTGAAGCAAGATTCGTATACAGGATAGAACACATTTTGTATCTTATATCCGACTTCGATAACACGATTGCCCTCGAAGCATGTCCGGTTCGTCCTTTCGCTCATATAGTTTGGTGCGTACGTGCATGTGAAGTAAGAGAATCTGGCTGGAGCGTTTAACCAGGCGCGATTTTCGAAGTTGTCTCCCCCTTCGCAAGATATTGAAGCAGTAACGTGTTGTTGTATAGCGTTTGGATGAGATATAACTCCCCCTGCTTCACAACTTAAAGTGATGCTTTCTCCACTGTTAAGATTTACGTTCCCGTAACCGTCAGTTGGCTCCAGTAGCCTTCCATTTCTAATGATTACTGGGAGTGGTTCACCAAAATGAATTCGAGTATTCAATGTACACTTCGGTCCCTGTTTGACGTTTAATACACATAATATTAACAAATATAATTTGTAAAACATGATTTGTTTTGAATAATGAAAAAATACTAATAAATAATTTATGCAGCACTAAAATTTTGTTGTGTACCTACACTGTCAACATGCTTTTGACGTGTAGATACTTGTGTCAGTGTCAATTGGTTTCTAACTTGACGACGGTCATTGAACTTTATCATGCAAATATAACACATCTATCTATGGAAAAAATGGAAAAAGCGTGATGGACTTACATATCAAGAGTTCCATATCTCTGCGAGTCCGCATTGATGAGGCTTGAGTATGCTTCAAAAGTTTGAGAAAGACTCAAAGGGAGTGCCCGAAAAAAGGTTTTAACTGTGTCGTCATCCCCATCACCCATCAGGACTAAAATGGACTTCAGCACCAACACACCAACGTTATTACCTACAAGTTGTTTATGAATTTATGAAATAAGTATTTATAGTTAATCTCTTGGTACATCAATTTTAATTTGTTCAAAAGGAAAAACCACGAGCATTGAGTCATTGAGGATGCAGAGTCAAAAAACTCTGTGATTAATTTCAACAACTCATGCAAAAACTTGTATAAACTCTATGTCGTATTAATTGCATACTTACTTGTATAGTTCATAATTATAGAGATTTGAAGAAATTAAGTAATTTTTATCATCGGTTTAAAACAATTATTATAGAGAGATAATAGTAAATATGACTATAATGTGGTTCATCTAAGTAGTTGCCACTTATGTAGCTCCAATTCGCCGGGCAAAACGAATACATATTTGGTTCTTTGTGTTAAAGCTCAAAATTAAGAAGTTTTTATAGTTTCACCTAGTACCCATTCATCAAAGTGGACTAAACATACCTACCTATTATGTAAGTTCAAAATAGTATTGTATTACTTAGTCGTACTATTGCATTCAGAAAGGAAGAATGCCCCAACGAAAACTCTTAATCCAAGCAAGTTATTATTGTGCCATATTTAATTGCACCAATTGTGTTTTAATTGTGCCAATTGGAATAAATGCTTATGTCTTGCCTTCAACTAAGTACGTAAGTAGGTATACATACTTTCTCATATTTATGATTAAATGAGTGAGAAACATAACAACGATCTAGAATGGAATGTTTTATAGAGAAAGACTGCTAGACTGATGTAACAACGACGTAATGCAGCAAATCACGTAATGAGATAAAGATTTACTATGGGATAGCAATTTTAATGAGTCTAGAGTTCATTAATACAGTAGGTTTTGAAGCTAATTTGGACATCGTCAGCCTTATAAACCTGTTAGATGAGTTAGTTGTTAAGTCCTTCCGGCTCACGAGGACTATAGGAGTATGTAGATGTATGAGTTGGCTGTATACCTAATACAGCCAACTCATACATCTGTATACATCCAACAACTCTAGGGTCACGAGTCTGTCTGTACCCCATTAATGAGCTGCAGCGTCGGATCTCCTATCACAGTGAGAAGGATGTAGGCCTTAGTCCACCACGCTCGCCTAATGCGGGTCTTTGGACTTCACATGCCCTTGAAAACATTTGTTTGTAAACTTGCAGGTTACCTCACGATGTTTTTCCTTCACTTCTTATCAAAGTTTCGCATTTGTTATTATAGTAGTTAGAGAAGGGGAAAAGCAATAGATAGGATTAGTCTATGGAATATTTTTAACCCTTAAGTGGTATCGGGGGTCGTAAATTAACCCACGCGCACACATTTCTCATTATATCTTTCCTGTTTAAACACATGACACTTTTGCGCGTCTGTGTAATGTGCAATCTCAATACGTCGCGGGGTGCGGCGGGTGACGGACGCGCGTCGCTCTACTGTTGCTGGAAGCGGAGGTACGTATACTGTTGGGGTCAAAAATTACCCCCGTCACCAAAAGTGTGGCTTTTTTAACGGCGGCATGAAACGTTTTTTTTTTAATTATTTTAGGAAATATCGTTGCAAGGACGGGGTTTTTGGATGAAAATCAAATTTCGCATCTTCTGGAAGATGAGGACCAAGAATCTGATTCAGGAACCGCCCAGGCGACCACAACAGCAGTCTGTGATGATGAGCAGATTAGCGATTGTGAGGTCGCAGAGGCAGTCAGCTGTTCTGAAGAAAGCATCTTAGGTATAGATTCGGAGATTCGGAACGATAACAATTTATAAAAGAAACACATATTATAAAATAACACCAAGAGGAAGATATGGAACTGGAACCTAATGTACCTATTGCTGACCTTCAAATCAATATTCGCAAGAGAGGAAGGTGCTACTTATATGATCGCAAAAAAGACGTAAAGTGTACCAAAAAGTGTGGCAAGTGCTTACTCTTTATAATTATGTAAAGAGCATAATGCCAAAACAATCACTGTACTGGTAATAATGTAGGTACCAAATGCTAGAATTTTAGGAGTAGTTTTTGAACTTTTGTTTTGTTAATTATTAAAGTTATGTTTACGTTTTTAAATAATAAATGGTTTATAAAGTAACAAGTACCTACCTGATTAAGTACAAAAAATTAAACATAATTATGTTAAATAGGAAAAAAAATGTGATTTACGATTGTAATGTGCCTTTAAAACTAATTGATCTAAGATTCAAAGTTGTATTTTTATGAATAAAACAGAAAATTATAAAAATATGTTTTTTGTATTTTTTTACAATTTTTACCCCCGATACCAATTACGTTACCAATTTTAGTGAAACCAGCTAAGGGTTAATAATAATATACTTAGTAATATCAACCCTATTTGTCATCAGTTGCCAAGATCAGCTAATAAATGTTGGGTAGTACCACAAATTAACCAATTTAACGTAAATGCAAAGCATATTTTCAATACTGAACATTTGCCTGCAGCGGCTGTACATAACTAAAAACAAAGGACCGACCGAATTCCTAAAAATAATTCAAATGGGCTTATCGAGTAGAACGTTGGTCATTCGAAAATGGAACAGCCGTTTGAAATAAATATCCACGGTCCTCACATCTCCGCACTCATTCAGTCTCATTCCAGTTTCAAACCTCCCGTGAGAAGCACGCGACAATGATAGTTCCTAGTGCTTGCCAATACGAGGACGGATATTTAGAGACCTAAACAATAATAAAGCCACGTGTTTGTGCCTGTGATATTTAAATAATTGTGGCGTCACCATGACTCGGACGGTAAGTGGAATTCGTTTCGATTCATAGTTTTCCATGTGCCTCGCTTATGTGAGTCTTGAACTTTTCATCTCATTCATCTGCAGCATCTCATTTCACCATCCGCCCATCGTCAACCCTATTCAAACAACATTCTCTTCTCATCCTTTATACTTTATTTGTAATTGTCAATTATTTTTATAAATGTAAAAGTAACGAGGTTAGATTAATGTTTGTTTCTCTTAACTCAAAAACTTGAACACTTTAATTTGGCAGAAGCTAAAAGTTATGCGTACGATTCGTACAAGGAATAAGCAATATTCTTAACTAACACAAATACCTATCTTTTTACAATTTTGAAATCCTAGCCTAACCTAACCTAACTACCCTTTTCATCCCAAGCAGTTTTCACTTTCCCTTTCACATACCCAAAGACTTACCATACGCACTTTCAATAAATCAATATTTATTGAAGAACAACGCACAGTGTGCAAACGTATTTATAATAAATAAAATAAAAAAACAAATATCCTGGTCATCTAAAGTATTCCTTTTATCGGACATCGTGTGATTTCAACCTCCAATACGACGAAACGTATGTAAAAAGAGAAACAAACATTCTTTCCAGCCAAAAATATCGTATACTAATTATCTATCTCTCTGTCAACCCTTCGAAGTTCAGTAATAAACAACGTCCTCCCCTGATCGGTACCCTCACCTATCCTGTGGCCTGTAGGTACTCCTTGGTCTCCCGTGGTCTCCGTTAGAAGACCTTTCTTCCCCGTTGCTTATCATACCCACGTACGATGTGGCCAGTCCTTTGCCACATTAACGGCAAACCTAGCTAATCTGATACTGTTTTATCACGGATGTTTCATCTTGGACAAATGCTGAATTCATGTTAGCCTAAATAGTTAAGTGTAATTAGTCTTTTACGCTGAGTACTTATCATAGGAGATGCCGCAACACTGATTGTATCTTCAGTGGATAATTGGCAAAAATTGTTAACATAATCTTTTGATTTAGGTATTGGAAAATGATCCTCTTGTTATTCTCATGTTAAATTAATGTTACCTTCTATGTTATAGTTATATCTACGAGTTACATGCTCGTAGTAAACGTAGGTAGTAAGTAACTGCAGCACTTGAAAACCAACCAACTAAAGGATACGAAGCTATGAACTAAAGGTCTGCTTTAGTTTGATCTGCGTTTCAAAAACCTTAATAAGTAAAGAGGGTAAAACTATCCACATACAGAGGTTGTAAGTTCTAAGAGGATGCGTTATTTTCCTGGTCTGACGTCCTAATTATATAATTCCTATTATATAATTCCTCACCAAATGTCCTGTTTAATCTAAAACGTGCTCAAACCACCTCAAACTAACGCACATACGAGCCGCAGCCGCAGGCACCATGCTCGGAAATCGTCACTATCCACGTACCGCGGTTCCGCTCGCATTGTTAACAATAATAAAGTTCTGTTAACAATGACTATTTTTCACCTAACTGTCATTAGTTCAGCCTACTAACCGTGTTACTGTTTATGAGTCTATAATGTAGATAGCTGAGTAAATTTAGAGAAGGCATTTTATTTAAACATAAATAATTTCATTTTTAATTTTTTTTTCACTCTATGGGTAATAATTAAACAAGAGCACTCAGCTATTACTTACTTCAATAATGTCTCAACTTATTCTGCAAATGTATTCATTTGCAGAATTGAATTTGATTAATGAAATGAAATTGAATTGAAATAATTGAGATTTGAGGTGCTATAAATAAATATTTGCTAACTTTTATCGTCTTATTCTCAAAAAAGATTATTTATGGTTGTTTTGAAAATGTATTGCCTGCAGGCAAGATGAAATTTTTGCGTTATGTTTTTAACAAGAGCTTCAAATGAATCATTGTCATCAATTTAAATTAACTCCGTTTAAATATGCGTAGGTATTGTGTTCTATTCCGATGTCACACTGGCATTATTTATAATTGTTTTCACTTAACTCAGAAGTCGCTGTACACTTGTAACTAAATAATTACCAATTCTATGGAAGAAATTTATTAATATGTACTGAAGGAAGTACGAACAATGAACATTATTTTATTTTATGTTTGGACTTGACTAGATCTTATTAGCAAAAGTTTTTTGCCCTTAGAAAGCAGTAAGATATAAAAACAATAAAATCTACGCAGATGAAACCACTAACAGCAACTAGAGACAAACGCCACAATTTCAAAACACTTAATACGAGATAATAAATTGTATTACGTGAGATATAGCCAATATTTTCCTCTCATATTGCCCTACTTAGATAAACATATTGAGCAATCTCTTATTTCTTCCAGATGATATTGCTACTGCTCATTGTATCAGTAGCGAATAATATAAACAGCTTTGTTGTTCCGACATCAGTTATAAAGGACAAAGAGCTGGAAACCAAAGAAGAACTGCACAACGATAAGAACTTATCAAACCCGACATCGCGAAACATATCGGAGGATTATTCAAAATATAGTTTTATTATAACGACGTATCTGTAAAACCAGTTCCTTGCTCATATTTTCTATGTGATATAATAATATGATCGCTAAGGTTTGACTGCCAGACGTTAGCTCGTAAGCTTAATTTTATTTTAAGATTTATTTTATTTTAAGAATTAGGTACAAAAATGACAATAAATGATAGGTAATTCTCAAATAAGAAATCATTTAAGAGTAAAAATATTAAATGCAATATTTAATGTGAATAGTGACCATACAGGTAAATGTAAGTTGATTTTATTAAAGATGCACTCGTACAAAATCTAATATGACACTAAATTTATTTATACTTGTTTGCCAAAGCCTAATGAATAAAAACATATATATCTACTCTTAATTTATTTCTTAACAAAATTGTATTGTATTTAACCGATATGATAAGTTTAAGTAGACTAAGTTGTTAACTTTTCGAAATTCTAATAAAATTTAATAAATTTTTAATGAATTCTAAACAGTGTATTTATTTGAATGTAATTACAAAATTAATTCTTTTAATATTAAAAAATCATTTCAAATTTCACCTTTATGAAAAAATGTTGGCAAGTTTTTTTTAAGTAAGTTTTGAATAATTTCAACTTATTGAAAAATGATTAGTAAGTTATTTATAACATAAGGAACTGATCAATTGAAAAGGGAACGCTCCATTCATTAAAATTGCTAAAAACAAGCTACTACACTCTGTAGCTGTCTAAATTTAAAGAGATTGTTATCAAGGAACTACAAATTCTCTAGTCAAGGAAATGCCTTTGACAATCACGGTTCATTGTATTATCGATATGAATCATGTGGCAGTAATTTATACTAAAGACATGCTATAAGTAGGTATAACATCCTAATTACTTGCATAACCATTAACAAGGCACTTACAATTTATTAGAATTTAGAATCATTAGCAAGCGTATATAAAAAAATGATATGCCAAAAAACGTTCTTTCAAAATCAGTCTTCTGGTTCATATTTCAAACTACAACTTTGTTTATCAAAGAAATGGAATTGAAGGTAAGAAAAATATTTTACTTTATTTAACACAAACGTTCTTTAGCTTTCACAACTAACTCGATGCGATCTTCTCAAGGCAAGTTCGCTTTAAGTCCATAATTATCTCCTCCATCTATCAGTGACATATCCATCTATGGTTGCAGATGTCCATGGGCGACAGTGACCACTTACCATCAGGGGGATTATTCTATATGACCATTCAGATTTCGTGCCGATATCGTGTGTCATCCAACCGTATGTCATTTCATGAACTCGGCAAGACAAGGAACCTTAATGTCTATTCTATAAGGTATACAATAGATTGTCACGATATTTGACTTTTAAGCCTTTTTTGACTTTTTATCACGGGCAAGACACGACATTGGCGCGATACGAGTGTGAATGGTCATACAGAATCGGGCCCCAGATTTATTGTTAAATTTGGCATTAAAAAAATCACGCTTGCTGTTCCTAATTATTTTATTTAGTTCTTGATATAAAGTTCTAATTCATGGTTTAATTAGTTACTTTAATGACGGTGACTGTCAACATTTAGGTACTACCACATATGTACCAAGTTACTTACCAAATATTTTACATCATTAAGTTATTACTTATGATACATAACATCTACCACCATCTTAAAACAAAGATGATGCATAATTGCAGTGGCTTACAAAATAATTAGACCGAGACACTAATGCAGTAAACTTAAGTAATCATCAAGAATGTTTATCTTATCTATCTACAGGACATAAAGCTAAAATTCATGTTATTTTTGCAGAAGTACCTCCTGTGCTTCCTTATTCCTTCAGTTTTTGGAGCCACGATGTTTGACAGACATGACATTGAAACAGTGAAGATGAATCCCGAAAACACAGACCTCAATACATTTGATTCGAGGGAATTATCAGAAGAAGAAGTGATGCCTTTGGTATCCAACAGGCCAATCCCTGAAGCATTAAGGAAGAATACGTTAACGTTGATCATGTTGCAATTTGTAAGGAAGATATTCCAATTTGGTACGCAGATTGGATTAGCAGAGCAAGGCTGGAGGTTCTCCTCGGGGTTCATGAGGATTTTGATGTCAGTCCTATTCGGACCAGATGTTGATGTCTACATACCCGTGCTGACAAGCGTGGGATTTGTGGTTTTAAGGTGAGATCATTATGATGATGAATATACAAATTCAAAAATTGTTACTCAATTTAGGATAAACTAGTTAAATTTCACATCAAGCTGTATAGTTACTTACAAAACAGGAGTAACGAGTAACGACTATAGGATGACTAGATATAGTTACAGAACTATGTCATTTGCATTTCTTACCGTATTTAGTCAGAATTCTTATACTCGTAGAATCATCACACCTGTATCCCGTACCTACTCGTATCTTGCGTAAATAGAAATACGATCCTATCCAGTCTGTTTACCTGAATTGGTTCTTTATTTCTGTTTAGTAGTTTTTGTTTGTGATAAATGCATTCAATCTCAAGAACTTTCGCATTTTAACAACTAGGATTTTAACTTAACCATCCAACCAACCATTTAAACCATCTTATTTTTCATACAAAAGTCAGCTTATAAGCAATTAACTCAGGGTTATCGGTGCTTGTCTTCCATCAACAAAGCAAGCGTTTGTCGTTTGTCAATAAATTCCTCTTTGTCGATTGTCTTTCCTTTGTTGCAGATGGCTGACATGACGAAGCGACAAGGGCTGATAAGAACCCGTTTCCGTTGTATATTAATTTATGCATATTGTTATTTAAGGTTCTAATTTATTAAACATTTTAGCGATAAGACTATCAACTGAGCTTTTGATAAACGTAATTGAGCAATTTGAGCAATACTTAAACTGTTTTAATTTGCATAAATCCTAAATCCCCCTAAAAGGGAATATCTCCACGATTTATTTTTTGACAATTTATGTACACTGAATTTACACTAAAGACTCCATAAATATATTGAATAGAGTTAACTCTTTATAGTTTCCATTAATTAGATCCATTCCCTTAATCCTGAGATGTCGAAATTTTACATGCTGGTTTCAGTATTTTCACTGTACATTTTGACTGAACTGATTGCTGTAAATAAATAAATTTTACGTTATTAAGATAAAATTTCAGGTTCAGTGGTATGCCTTGAAAGAGGTTTTCATATATCCAGCGGTGGACAAATTAAGAATTTTTTTCTGCTACCTACCTACCTTTCTGCTACCTACCCAGAAAACACCAAAATACAATGTAGGTACTATTAGATAAGTATTAGATTTCTTACGTATTTTACTCAATACCTACTCCTATTAGTATAAGTGTACGTGTCAGGATGTCTATCGCAATGTGAGATTATAATAACGGTGTTGCTTAAGTGGTCATTAGACAGCAACTTGTAAAAGCCTTCTGCGTAGACTTAGTATTACGTAGCATATGAGATTTAAACATTTCTTGCAACCATTAAACGAACCTACCTTACTTACCTTACGATGAAACAAGGGAACCTACCTTACTTACCTTACGATGAAACAGAGAAACATTCTTGGCCAAAAAACCCACCTAATTATGAAGTCTGCAACGTTGTGTAATTAGGAAACATGGAGATCACCTAATATAAATTACGTTACTGCAACCCTAGTAGATACATTTCCAACCACAAAAAGGATAAGAATATCAGAGGTTAACTGTGGGTTCAATGCTACTCGAGGAATTCGATGATCACCCTAAATAAAGAAAGAGGCATTTTATCTTTCCTTATTTATTACTTTTCACGGTAAACACTTAAATTGTCTTAAATGCACGTAATGTTGGGTTTTTTTCTTTATTTGCTTGTACACATTTTTCACTTTATTTCTTTTAGCTTCCAAAAACAACACACAGATCACACAAAATACTTAGATGCTATGATCGAAAACACTCTTTATTTCTCTCGGGAATACGTTCTTTATGGAGCTTGCACGATTAACCGTGCTTGGCAAGTTCTTTTGAAATTCTGTAAACGTGTTATCGGTTTTAAAGTCATCGGACTCTCTGTTAACAGCTTGAGATTCACGACGTTACTAATTTCAGACACATGTTTATTGACCCACTGAGAGAATAGATTCTTTATAGAGCCTGCACGCATCGTTTCTGAAGATATATTTGGTTTGGTAGGCTCTTAGGCACAAGTAGTATCGGCTCTTCGTCTCGTCGAGGGCATGGGTTCCTTAAATCTCTGCATAGATCTCCAACACGCCTTAGCAGACGCGCTATACGTATCCATGTATTCTGTTCTTCCTGGGAAGTCAGTGAACCAGGTCTGGATGGACTTCGGCGCCACTCCGGTATGAACTGGACCTGGAGGATGTATCGTGGGGCGAACAGTTGGTGGGTTCTCTGTGAAATGAGTGGGGTCCTTGTAACATCGGAGAACACCTAGCCGATTGCTTTCCATCGGTATGGGCGCGTTGGACTGCGAAGCCGCCATTATTGCTCTGTATTCTGTTACCGGGAATGCTGTTTGGAAGAAAGTGAACAAAATTACATTATGCAGTATTCATTGGTTGTTACATCAGCAGGGGTTCTTACTGATAACTCGTTGTGCCCGCGACTCCGTACGCAATAAGTCATTGTCAAATAAACAGAAAAACAGACACGTTACTTTTCCAGTTCTGTTAGCAGCATTTAAAAGAAACGTGCATGGTGAATTTTTCAAGTGTGCGTGGATGGGGAAATCCGAAACTATGACTCTTTTTAATCACGCCCAATGGATAGTAAATTAACTAAATAAATCAATTCACTCACACTTGAAAAATTCACCTGTAATTCATTTGTAAGTTACCTTTCAAACACAATTCGCCATGTTCTCGGCAAAATGAATTTAAAATACCATGTCGTATGTTAGATACAAATTGGTTTGTTTACTTGTTACTTTTATTAAATTTGACATGTTAAGAGTGCTCGGTGTGTTGGACAACTACCTACTGCATAATTGACGCGAACGCAGGACTATGATTTTACCGATCGCTCAATAAGTAGACTAAATATTTCTTCCCATATATTAACCGTCGAAAATTAGCCGTGAATGGGCGTTCATTCTAGAACTAGGTGGCCTATACACGTGTAATATCAAAATAGCAAACTCACCTCTCTTACTGTATGTGGCTTGGTACATTGTTGTCATTTTACTGTCCAGGTCGTCACATGGATGGTCCAGAATATCGTTGGTGACATCCACCATCTGCATAAATGTGTTTTGATTTAAACCTAACCTAACTTAATAGGTAACTGTCCTGCACGTGGAACTAAGAATTTGTTCTACAATGGGATAGAAAGTGTAATCTAGGTTATGGATACCTACCTAATATCCTTTTGCTATCCGGTAACACAAATCTATTTTTGCGTGGGATTTAATGTAAGTACCTATACTATCAGAAAGAGGAAGAAATTGCATAGAATCGGAATCTATGGGCATCTGTCGTTACTTCTAGACCAATGGTTATGGTAGAGGCTTGGAATACCTACATGTATTCAAATAGCTACCGCTTCTGTAACGCGAAACCATGATAGGTTTGGTTTAAGAAATACCTTGCCTCAAAGAAAAGCAGAAAATTAAATGCCTATCAGCAGTTTCGTCACCTGTCTCCTCAATTGTTCATAATCCTGGCACAGCTTCTGTTCCTTTTCAAGCAGCTGTTTATACTGTTCAACGCGGGGTGAATAGGAATGAGCATCGCAGTGACAGTACGGCGCTACCGGCGGCGGCCGCGCTGACGGTGCCGCGTCGGGGCTTGGAGGCTCGCATGGTCTGAAAATCAATTATCATCATCATCATCTCAGCCCCGCATAGTCCACTGCAACGGATGGAAACGGGATAGAAAATGCAGAAAGCTACATTTAAATGGGATCTTTTATTTCGAAAGATGGTCCCTGCGTCGTCGAAATCAAGCGAAGAATAGCTAATAATCTGGAAAAATCGAAACATCACAAACAAAATCAAAATACGACTTGTACAAGCTCTCGTATTTCTCATCTTTCTATCTTCCTTTTAGCCCTTGGTAGAGAATGGGCTGGCCACATCGTTCGAAGGACCGATAAGCGATGGTGAAGAAAGGTCGTCGGGCGACCACGTCTCGGCAAAAGGAGTACGGGCTGCCCTCTGGCCAGGTGGACTGATGACCTGAGACAGCGGGAAGCCGCTGGATTCAAGGGACCCAGGACCGGGCGGAGTGGCCTTGATTGCGGGAGGCCCATGTCCAGCAGTGGACTCTCTCTCCTCATGACCGAGGAGCTCCGAGGGCAATGGAGAGAGATGCGCTCGGTATTGCGACCCACAACCGATGGATCTAGCAACTTGGGCGAAGAAGCATGGTTATTGATAAAACTGTTGACTAAAGTTAAACTAAGTTGAGTTGAAAACAAAATTAACTTTAGGTACTTACTTTCCTACTATAGGTTTTGGAAAAGGCCAATTGTAATCGCTATTTGTAGTGGTGCTGAAATCCATGATGAAAACTTAGGTTGGTTGCCGTTTAATCTGTAAAAGGAAACTTTACAAATTATTGTACCTATACCTATTAGGTATTATCATATTGATGTAATATTTGTAATACTTACCTGTCCATGTAAAAAACAAATAAAATAATAGGTCACTAATCTCTTACCTTTTTATTTTATTCAGTTAATTAAGTTAATATTTTTTAGATTTATAACAACTATTTTAGCTAATTGACACCCGACATAATTTAAAACAGCTTTTGAAGCCAAAAATTTTATTTGTTGCAAAATTTGTTCAATAAGGGAAGATAAATTCATTTTGATGTTTTGTTTTTTTTTTGTTAGTAAAATGCAACAAGGTAGGTATTTTATATTCCTACCGTCTAATACCTACTTCTAAAAATAGTTTTATCAAGAAAGAAAAAAAATCCAGATCTTTAATCAAGTAAAACGTAAATAATTTACATTTTGCCTTGGTTTTTACGCGCTGAGATATTTGTTATTTGCCATTATTACAAATAATAATACCTCAAATATCAAAATGAGTTTTTAAACCTTTTTATGAGGCTGTAAGGCTGCTGTTACAAGAAATAAAACTGAAGTTGTTATAACTACACACTAGATGGCGGTAAAATATAGATATTTGGTCAAATGTAGGATTATTATACCTCTTCAGGTGTGTAATACATTTCTTATAATTTAATACTTTTTTGTGATTATATGATGGGAATCAAAATAATAAAATAGATTTTAATAAAATTGCATAATGTTGCAGATTGAATGGTTATGGTAATTTCGTTGTTACATTTCAAGTTTAAAATGACATTTAGAACTCGCTTATCCTTGTCTAACTTCCTTTCTATGCTCTTGAATTCATTGGATTCGTAATGTCACATAAACCTTCTCAATTTAGTAGGATTATAAAGGGGTTACCATATATAGGAATCTTCCAACTGTTATGTCGAACATTAATTTACAAATACGGGTACGAAAATGAAATACGAAATACGAATATGAAAAGTTATTCTTTTTATCATGATTTAGTAACATACATATTTTGTTCTATTTTGAATATTAAAAGTTTAACAACAGGTAAAATTGAACGATTGAAAGAATACTCTGAAATTAAAACGGTAATTTATAAATTGGAAATTTTAAATATGTGTCGGCAACATTCACTTGTGTGTAGTTTTGGATGGATGCGTCTTGATCTGGCAATACTGGTATGTTTTTCTGTCATCAGTCATCAAATCAGCTGTGTATCACACACAGGGAACATGTAACATAACAAATGTGCGTATTTAAATTTTCGGAGTGAAAATGTCAACTGGAATCTTTGATAAAAAAGCAGCTAAATGTTTATGATAATTCCATCGCGGGAGAGACATGGCGCGCCGGAGGAGCAGCGGTATCACGAGCCTGGGGTTTAACCAGGATCAAGGTTTGAATTACTTCCTAGTTCGTCAACCTGCGTTCTTTGTTCTCAGGTGGTCCGCGTTTTATTCGTTTTGCGGATGACCTAAGCGTGTAGAGTGTGCGATCGGGTTAGTGAGCATGAGGTTGTGTGTTGTGCTATCGCCCAGGTCAATGCCAGGCTGCCAGTCGCGCGACGCTGCGATGCGACTGGCGTGCGACAGTCCACGTGTTGTTTATATTTTTAGTCGTGCACCCACGCAGTTTCTTTCTTCACTTTGTATTACTATTGTTTGGGCGTTGGTTTCGGGTACCCCATTCATACATTTCATACAAATTCTACGCGCAGTTTCTAAAGATGACGTGACAAAAGTCACGTATCTCATATATCTTTAATTTTTTTGTTGATTAAAATCTTGAGAAATTCAGCAATATACCTACTAAATATATCTGACACTATACTCATTTGAATGTGACAATAGCCCATCTCTACTAGATGTCCTAAAGCTTTGTTATATTTGTATATCCAATATTTAGGGTTTGGCTTCAAAATCTATCACCCTAACAAAAAGAGATATAATATATGGTCCATTTTGTCTTTTAAAATAAAATTTAAAACAACACAATGAATTCATAAAGCTATTCTGCGCAATAACAACAACATTAAATGTGTTTAATGTCTTATTTATCATACTATTTATTACTTGGGTATAATATTTTTGCAACATTCTGTGGTATTTGTTGAATCTTAACTAAGTATGTATGCTTGATTTAAAATATCATTTTTAAGAAATATTTAGTGTCTAATAGAATTTAAGTAAATCTAAACTTGCACAAGTATACTGAAAGATAGAAACTCTTTTGAGAAATAAACAATCTCTAACCGTAAATGTGTTAGACTACCATTACATTCTCTTGCAGAACTAAATTTGATTACCATTCAAAAGGATTCTGCAATGTCAATCATAGTTTATTTAGCTTACCCTCAAATAAGGTGTTTAGGGAATGTGATTGTTATGAACTTAGAATTCTGTAAGAGAGATGGTCAGTAACCTATTAGTGACATACCACCACAGTCAGGTTCAGTCACATGCAGGTTTCCCTACAATGTTTTCCTTCCCTGTTATAGCAGATTCTATTTCATATTCTAGTGCACATAACTTAGAAAAGTCATTGGTGTGTGCCACTGGCATTTAAACTCAGGCCTCTTGAGTTAGGGACCTATTTCTTAGCATCATCATCTTTTAAGAGAGCTACACAACATTTCTTCATCACACATTATTCCTACTCTTTTGTTGCCTTTCTTAATATTATTATTTGCACAAACAAGATACAGTTATAAAAGTACAATTAGTAAATGTACAGTAATTTAACTCAAATCTCATAGACAAAAAATCATACTTCTGCTAGCTTAATTTGTATTAACAGCAAATGAAAACATGAAAAAACCCCACATAACGTTAGTGGCTTTTCCTCTCTTTACCCAGCGGTGGGTGGCACATAGGCAACCGATGAGTTCAATTAGGTAAAATAACATAAAAATGAATATACTTCGCTTAATTGACAAATACATATATTGTGCAAAACATGTTAATCAAATTGTATATTAGTAATAAGTTTTAATATTTTATAAGTTTTAATTAATTTGTACATTAGTTGTATTTGTTTATTTACTTTTTTTATTTGCATACGAAAAGGTGAATATGGATTGATCAAAATGCCCTGTAAAACCAATAACTAACCTTAGTTTCAAGTCTGTAGATGATATTATTATTATTGTATACTAGCTGTTCCGGCACACTATCTAAGTAAGTAAGTTCATTGGTCAGCCCAAGGACACCCGCGTCTGACCTACACCCGAGGATGTATGTGGTGGGTGTGTTACTAACCAAGAGGACTAAGATGTTCACCTCAGAGATATGAGATCCAGTTTGAGGCTTTGAGCAACCACAACATAAGCCATGTAGTACATGCTGCTTCACTACAGGCTAAAAGGTATCGGTAATGTCCCTATCCCTCGGGCTATAGCTACTATAAATCTACCATAAACAATGATGATATATTTTGCAGGCTGCTTCACTTGTTGCCTAACATCTGGCCTGCGCGTTTACAATGTGGACCCGCTCGTCGAAAAGGCTCACTATAGTAAGTAAATACTATCATAATTTTTTTTGTTTATTACCAACTATTATGTACCATGAACCACCAGGTATTTTTTTACAATGAATAGATGTGTAGCAGGATTACACTATGTGTCTGTAACCTTTTAATGACCCACTGATGTAGGGTTGGTCTCCTCTCACAATGTGAAGGCCTGACCTAATGCGGGTTGGTGGACTTCACATGTATTTTAGACCATTCCTTTTTTCTGAACTCTCAGGTATGATAGTTTCCTCTTGATGTTTTCTTTCACAGTTACAGCAAGTGATATTTTGTGAAGCGCACATAAGATTTTTAAGAAAGTTATTGGTGCATGCTACTGGCACCCGGCACTATTCAAACCCGGGCTCCCAGATTAAGATACCGCATTCTTAGCCACTGGGCTATCACAGCTTACAGTATGTACTTAATTAAAATTGTACATAGATGAGAAATAATTTAAAAACAGACACTGACATCACCACATGTCCACTATGGTTGTCTGTTGGACACAAAGTGGCTATGTGTTGATGTGTTGTCGTATCACATGGCAATACCCCGCAGGCAAGGAGGAGCTGGGCGAGGTGTCGCTGTGCGAGATGGTGTTCCGCACCAACTGGCTGCTGGTGGTGCGCGCGCGGCGGCCCTGCAGCCTCCTGCTGCTGGACGACCAGCAGCGCGCGTTCAGGGCCGAGGTGCTGTTCAAGTCGCCCATCCGAGCCCTGCGCGCTAGGCGTGACAAGTGAGTACACCTACTTATAGGGTAAGACTACAAAAAGCTCTCCTTCATAGCCGGCAACGCACTGGCGACCCCCTGGTGCTGCACGTGTCAGTAGACGACGGTGACCACTTACCATCAGGTGGCCCGTCTGTCTGTTTGCTTGCTCTATTTATAAAAAAAAGACTGGCTGTGCCTGCGACTTCGTCCGCGGGGAATTCAACAATAAAAGTAGCTAAGTTACTCCTTATTACAACAGCTGTCTGCCAGTGAAAGTCAAAATCGGTCCAGCCGTTCCATAGATTAGCTGGGAGTCTGGGACAAACAAACACATAGACAGAGAAATTGTAAAAAAATGTTATTTTGCTATAATTATGTACCGTGTAGACATACATACACATATGCATTTAGTAAAAAGCGGCTATTTTTATATTACAAACAGACACACCAATTTAATTTATTTGCATAGATAGGACGACTACATAGCCAAATAGACGCTTCATTCTAGGCGAACGCTTTCAGACAACACATTAGACTTATAAGTTTCATCCACAGGATAAAGAGCGCGAAATCTATCCTAGTACCTACCACTTCCTTGACACGCGTACATCTTCGATCTGAGCTAATTCAAATATGTTCCTAAATGGATGTTATCAAATTTGTTTAAGAGCTCTCCTTACAGTGGTCATGTTCAAGAATTCTGGTGTCGGACAACTGAACATTGAGAGGAGTATCGGTGGGTTAGTTATACACGTAGTTACTTGAAGGATTTTCCCTTGTAAGAAATATACATTCATTTTTTTAAATCAACCAAATCTACGATCAAATCAACTGCGTGTTGACCCAATAATTTTATATCTGAAAAGTAATGCGCAAAATATCGTCTAATAGCAAGTCAATCAAACTGAATAGCAGGTAGGTGAATGTTAAGTAATAACCCTCGTTAAATTAAACAAATCAAATGACGTGTTGGGTCAACGTTAAGCATTGTTTTCAACTGCAGGTTAGTTCAGTGAGTCATGTACGCTATTTGTTACGCAGATTTTCCATAGTTATTTCGAATTAGATTGACTGGACGATGCCTGTTCCTATTTAGGAAGGCAGTGAACACTTAGCCGAGACGTCAGTTTCAAGGTGATCTGATGCTGGAGAGGTTGTCTAACTTAAAAATGTCAGCATCACCCAGGGTTGAGAATGTCATTAATTTATTAAGTTTTCCCTGTATCCTAGTTTTTATATGTAGATAGTTGTTAATGTTGTTATGTCTTAGGATCCTCTACTATTACCGGCCTTATTTTAATCAGTTAAGTAGAGTAAATTACTTTAATTACATAGTTGCATTAGAATACACCTGCGTAAAATTTCCGTCCCATTCAAATCTTTCATTTTATTGAGGGTTTCTGCTTGTTAATTTTTAAAGGTCACTTCGTCCTTCTGACTTCATAATGGCTGTCCTAAACGGGGACTTATGATAAGATAACGCAACCTTCACCTAATAACCCAATACTTAGTACAGATGGACACTATCTGGACATTAACATGACTACTTAACATGTTTTGAATCGAGTTAAACATTTTAATAACTATGAATCATCACAACGATGTTATTAATAGTGAACAAACTTTTAGTAATTTAATAATTTTTCATCCCGCTCGATAACTTATATGGAAAAAAACGTTTGTGGGGTCAGTTAGTTAAATTATAATGAATTATTATAAAGAAAACATTTTTAATTGTTTTTCTCAACCTACAGTTTTCTTGAAAATTGTAGGTACTATTCAAAACATGTTGTTATCCATTCGTATGCAATTACGTGCTTATGTCGTCAGACAGTTGTTACCTACTGTTCATAAACAAAGAATAATGTTAATTGCGTTACAATACGCAAATAATATAGGTCTAGGTTCTAGGCTACCGCATTTGACATTTCTCCAACAGACCTCAGCTCAGTTTTTTTTAAAAACAAATTATAATTGTAGCCTGTATGTCAACAGCAAAAAACAGGCATAACGGTCTGCTGGTTCTTCAATGCTGGTTTAAGCTAAACGGTTTAGAATTCTTATTTTATACGGGTAAAACAGCTTTGTAAATAGTAATTTTTGCTAGCTTCATCTGTAAGCATTTGAAGTGAGTATAATTCATAATGCCTAATAGTGGCATTGACTATTAGGCAGAGGTGGCTCCTCGTAATTTGGAGAGGTCTCAAGCATACTCCACCACGCTTCTCCAATGCGTACAAAAGGTACATTATAACAGATTATTATTATACCATTTTGAATTCTAAACCAATTAGTATTCAATATGTGATCAATGAGATCATTAACTATTGCAACATAGATACATCAGACCTTAGTCGTTAATTGTAATTGTAACAATACTAATCACGTATGTACCTACTTAATAACTATTATATGTCACAACACCATTTATATAAATGGTATATTAAAGTTTACCTTATGTAATAAATTAATGTCAATGTCAAAAAGTTCCATACTACTTCATTACTTTTTTCTTAGAAGTACCTAACTGGTTAGGTTAGATTAGTAGATTAATATCCTAATGCATTCTTATTTTAAATATTTTCAAGGATATTCAAGGATAGAAAGAACATAAGATCCGTTTAAACCCTATATACATACATATATAAAAGAAATTAAGTGTCCTGTAACTTCATATTAAGATACAGGTAGTAGATTAAGTTAAAAACTTTATTTGAAGGCTCATTAAACAAACGAAACAAAGAGACTCCTTAATATTCAAGTCATGATCGCCTTATCCTTCGCATAGACTCAGTTTTGGTTCCGTGTTATTTTGTATCAAGAATAGCTATTGTTTTACCTGCGATATAAAAACTAGGTTGCGAAAACTGAGGTACGTAGCACAATTATTAAAGAATATTTCTTAAATCTATTTTTATTTTCACAAGGCTTCACTAGTGTTAAGGGCGCCCAATGACTAAAATTCGGTTTCTTGTAAGAAACTTCTGGGTTCGTATCCCAGAATCACGCACCAGTGACAAATGGCAATGGGCATATGACATCAGGTTGGCTTGTAAGTCATCGGTGCAGATGTTGCTGGCCTCGTTGAAGCGTGTGGTGTTATTTGATATTGGACATGAGATCTAAGGACACCCCAAGGTTGCAGTGACCACACAACGTTAGGTGGCCCGCCCGTTCGCTGCTTACATACGATAAGTCATGAAAAACAAGCCCAACGACATTGCAGAGTGGCGGTGGTGCTGACGTCATCGGTGCAGGTGCTGTCGCTGCCGTCGCTGGGGCGCGTGGCGCTGCTGCGCACGCCGGCAGCCGCGCGGCCGCTCTGCGCGCTCGCCACCGACCCCAGCGCGCCGCAGCTGCTGGCCGCGCCCGCGCACCGCCGCGGCTGTCTGCAGCTGCTGGTGAGTGCCATCAATGAGACGTTGTACTATCATACACTGCACGAACCCACCCACCCCAGCGCGCCGCAGCTGCTGGCCGCGCCCGCGCACCGCCGCGGCTGTCTGCAGCTGCTGGTGGGACACATCAACGTTATAAACTGTCACGTTCCCACAGATGATGCTGAAACTGATGCTGAAGTACACAAGAATAGGCGAAATCTACCTGTACGCCAGATTTCAGCACTCGAGGGAAGCAGAAACCTCCAAAGATTTGTCTTATGTCGAACACTAGTGGCCGCCGCCGTTGTTACATTCCCACGGATGATGCTGAAGCTATGCTGAAAAACACCAGTATAAGCGACATCTACCTGTTCGCCAAATTTCAGAATTCTCTTCTCGGGACGCTGAATGTCGCTGAACCTCCGGACATCAATATAGTTCTGCAGGTAGTTACAACTGCTTGCCAAAGACTGCTGGATAACATAAGGGTAATATAGTGACAGCAATCCATGTGATGTAATTGACAAAAAGTCCGTCGCCAGACTCCAGCGTGTCACAAGCCCTCAATGCTAATGGAGCCTCTTTCAGTAGAATTCTCGCAACCGCTCGTCAGATTTGATTGCTGGATAAATATGTAAAGATGTAATGGTGCCAGGTGTAATGGCAGAGGGGGTCAAAAAATCGTCCAAATCGCCTCACGTAATTAAAGATGCCTTTCGCTGGTTCCAGGATGTCTCGAGAGCGGTGAAAGGCGCACAGTCCAGCTCTCCGGCGGTGGTGGGCTGCCATCAGACGGACCTGGTGTGCCTGAGCCTCTCGGCCAACGGTGCGAAGCTAGCCACGGCCTCGGAGCGCGGCACCATCATCCGCATATGGGACACCGCGACCAAGAACATGCTGCACGAGCTCAGGCGGGGGTCCGACTACGCTGATGTCTATTGGTGAGTTTGCTCTTAAATACCTCTTAGTCGCGATCTCCCATCAAGCTAAGTGATCGTACCAGAGGAACGGTCGTGCTCCGATTACGTTAACTTGGAGCTTTGTAAATAAACCAGGGTAACTTAGAAAAGTCAATAATCGAAATTTTAACCGAAATTTTAAAAATGGAGTTATAGAATCGAGTCTATTCTACGAGCGATTAAAAAATAGATAATGCGGAAAATACCTTAGTTACCCCTCTAAATTTTTTTTTTCTTTATTTCTAACATTGCGTTGTGACATTACTTTTGAACAGTCTATGCATCGTCCCTGTGGCGCAGAGGATAGCGCGTTGGACTTCTAATCCAAAGGTCGTGGGTTCGATCCCCACCAGGGATGCTCAAGGATATTTTTAATGAGGCGAATTTATAATAAAAAAAATACATAGTTTCAATGATGGATTTATTCCACAAAATAGTCAAAAGGGTGTTAAAATTGATCTTTGTACTAGTTTTTTTAAAGTCTACAAAGAAAGAACTTAACCCAAAGAAAATAAATGTTATTTTTACTATAATAATTTATTTACATTTAATTCCCTTCATGGTAAATTTTAGTAAATTTGTAGCATAATTTATTTAGATATATTTCATAGATCTATATTTTAAAGTGTGAAAGTCATTGGAATTTTTTTAAAGATATTTCAAAAAAATTCTTAAAACAGTTTCGTTTGTACAGAACACCAGATCTTATAATTTGTGCTTGATACCATGTACGATATATAGCGTATTTCAATATAAAGATTGATTGACAATGAGAATGTCTGTATTGAATTGTATGCAGATACAATACCAGTGCTGTGCCATGTGTTTTTTTAATTCACGACCACCTGAATGGCGCAGTGGTTAAGACGCCTGTATGCTGCGCAGAGGCTCCTGGGGGGCTACTACAAACTCCTAAAACCATCATAAAGCAATGATGTTTTGTTTTAATTTAAAACAATATGATGTTTTATTTTAATTTAAAACAAAACAAAATTGCTTTATGATGGTTTTAGGAGTTTGTAGTAACCGACCCAGGTCTAAACGGTCTACGCAACATCGGCAACACATGTTTCATGAACAGCAATGATGTTGTGTTTTAAATGATGTTTTGTTTTAAATTTAAACAAAACATCATTGCTTTATGATGGTTTTAGGAGTTTTTAGTAACCCCCCAGGTCTCAATTCCCAGCGGAGCAAAGATTTGAATGATGAGCTGAAATTCTGTTTCTGGTTCGGATATGACGTGTGCTCTTGTCTCGTGTAGTCGTGTGTGTCCGTGGCACCCACAACACAGGGAATCCTAGAGTGGGGATATGAGTGCTAAACGATATTTTTTTTCATAAAGAGAAAAACACGTAAAACGCACACGAGATGTGAGGGTATTTTAATAATTTTTATTTAAAAATTTCAGCATAAACTTCAATTTATCCGGTACGCTGGTGTGCTGCGTGTCGGACAAGGGCACGCTGCACGTGTGGTCGGCGCGAGGTCGGGGCGCGCGCTCCCACGTGTGTGCGTTGTGTGCCACGCCCGCCGCCCCCGCCGCCCCCGCCGCACACCAGCGCGCCCTGTGCGCCTTCAGCGACGACACCAGCGCGGTCGGTGAGTCACGCACACGCACACACACACACACATGCGCCATCCGGACACAGCGCACTTTGTAACACACATTTACGAACTGTCACATGCACAACTTGTTGAACGTCTTGTTGCACATCATTCGACGCATTTCATCCCTTTTCAAATATTAGAATGGAGATATTTTAAAAAAATGTTTTTTTATTCAGAGTGAAAATAACAAAAACCATAACTAGAGATGCTAGATGCACATTTACTATTTTGTAGCGAATTTTTGTTAATACTCGTTAACACATAACACGTTTTTTTTTGTTCCAGTAATATGCGAAGACGGCACTTTCCATAAGTTCACGTTTTCAGCCGAGGGTAGCTGCCACCGGAGCGATTTTGAATATTTCTTGCAGGTAACAATATCATATTTACACTCGATCTAATGTCCTAAACTTCTTAGGAAAATATTATATAAATAGTTATCAACCCGCATTAGGCCAGGGTGGTGGACTAAGGCCCATATCCTTCTCGTTGTGAGAAGGGACCCGACCTGGTGGCCTGTCTGTCTGTTTGATTGCTCTGCTTATTATTTCAGGTTGTGTTGTTTCTTATTTCAGGTTGGCGACGACGACGAATTCCTGCATTGATTTTTATTATAAAATTATAATATAACTATTGCCTAATATGTTTAAGAAAGGAAAATAGAGATAGAGTTTGTTCAAGCATTAGAAAATTATCACATTGATTTTCACTTGATTTTAGGTAAACTGCTCTTTAAATATTCTTATTAAGGTCGCTAGCAATGTAGAAGGTTAAAACTTATTTTATTTTCATACCAGTGACCGGCTTAATGATAAGAAAATTTTGAGTTTTTATTCGAACCGTAAACATTGGAAGTACTTTTTTAGTGAATAGGTATGTTTATCACAGAGTTTCATTTTTATAACAGTATTTAAGACTTTTATTATACAACCTAGAACTCTTTCTACAAGTAGAAATTATGCTTGCACCAATTAATAGATGAAAACTATGTAGTCATTCCTTATATTATCTTAATAAGTCTTACCCATACTGCAAAGTAATTCAGTTTTTTTGTGTTTTGTCTTTACAAACCACTGGTTAGTTGAATGAATACCAAGTGGATACTTCTCTCTATTACGACGATATAAATTATTTAGTTTCAGGTTATTTAATTTTCATAATCTGATAAAGATTAGAATTCAGTTGAATTTAGTAAATAACATACAGATCTTACAAAACTAGATATTTTTTGTTGTTTAAAATAGTTTTTCAAGCAAATCCATAGCAGTAGAATGGTTCCAAGTGTTAGCTTTGTTGTATTATTTTATAATACACATTGTACGTACGTTTTTTATTCATAAAATACCGTTATAGTAGATATAGATTTATCCAGTTTTCGTTGAATAATTAAAAAAATATATAGTTTTGTGGGCGTTATTCAAATATAATACCTTTTTGTCTGATATTATATTCTTCATTCTATAAAAGATTAGGATATGAAGGTTGTGTTGCGAAATTGTGGTATTTTATATTATATAAGAATAAGAAAGATTGACACATGCAAATAGCAGAGATAAATAGATCGACGATTTCTTAATCATATCATTTTTTATATTATTAAGTATACTGTTACTAAATAAATTCAGACTGACTGAATAATGTTTTGTTGGGTATAAAATTGCGTTAGTCACAACACTAAGAAATGTTAGTTCATAAAATGGTCTAGATTCAATAATTTTAAAATTTTAATAAGTGTGTGTTGTTACGTGTGTGTTTACGAAAGTGATTTACGGAAAAATGGTAGCTTACAAAATGTTGCATATAAAATCAACATAATTATATCTGCTTGTTTATGCGAAATTGCAGTCTAAGAAACAACATTTTTTACGTGAATTATCCCTTAATATTTTTATAAAAAGGGCAGTAATATTTTAAGTTTTAAAAAATTACTTGTGAGGCAATTGGAGAAGGTAGGTTTGTTAAAATTTGAGCGTTTGTTAAATATTTATGTAGTTCTATGTACCCAATGGTATTATAAGTATTAAAAGAAGCCGATCCGTTACCTGATACCTGTAAAATATTCATTGACAACAAGCAACACTAAAACAATATTAAATATCTAAAAGTAAATGTGTGAAATGTTTTGGTATTACTACTTGTAATAGCATAATTATATTATTCCCTTCTACCACTTTCCATGCTTAAAATATCATTGGATAATCCTTAAATTGTTGATATTTTACATTTTTTTTTATTTAGATGAAAGATTTTGCTTAGAGGGTATATAAATTGATTAGTCTCTTTATTTTACTCGAAATAATATAATTCGACTATTCGCAATACCATGCAATATTAGAAGTAATGGAACATTGTGCTTTCTATCAATAAGGGTGTAATGCTTATAGTTATCTATATGACAAAATTCACTAAATGTATAGGTTATATTTTTATATTTACCAATTTGTATATGGCATCGGACCTGTTATAACATAAATGAAACAAAATTAAAACTTATCAGGCATCTCTCTTTTTGATGTAATATTTTGATTTCAATTTGCTCACACATTTGTAATTAAAATCGATCAAAACATATTGAGTCGAGATATTAAAATATTTTATATGCACTCTTAACGTTTTAAATAACGGTAACTTCGTTATTCTCTAAACGTCAAGTAATCGTTATTTAACGATATGGTAGAGTGAAACAAGAATTACGAAAATAAGAATCATACATACCTACAGAGCAGAAAAGTAATCTGTTTACATAGAATAATAATCTATTAGAGGTTTTTATCGCGCAATGTACATAAATAATATAAAAATGTTTGTGATGGGTCGTGTTCGTATTAATTACGTATAGTTTTTTTTTTATATCGATAATGTATAGAGGTTACTCAGTAAAACTAGGCAATTTTTGTACCATCCCTATAACTATTATGATAATTTGTGCTATTGTTGTAATCGTTATTTTATAGAATCAATTTTTATTATTAGTTTTGTGAACTTAGCTACGACGGCTGCGATTTAGCTTACTGCTCAATGTCTTTGTTTGTACCTTTTGCATTTCGTTCACTTTGTTTAATAGAATTATGAGTTTTATATAAAGCTTAGACATTGTAATCTTGCAACTGCACCAGAATAATTATTGCAGAAAATTTTCTTCCCCTAAGTTCATAAATACCTACCTAAAGTTTAAGTAAACATTTAAGTTCTAACTATATCGTCCTACGTTTGTGTTAAATTAATAGTAAAATATTTGAACTGAGAGATAAAGTTTAACATTTAGGATTTTTGTAATAATATGTATTATAAATAAATATTATTATTGAATACATGCAACCCCACAAGTAATAATTATTTAAAGTTGTATGTGTATGTATATCCATGTAAATATTTAATAGTGGCATATTATAGTTTTTATACATTAATGTTTAGAATATAAATCATAATATATTGCGTCAGCTTTTTTAAATTTAAATGTTCGATTCGAGTTTTTAAAAGTTTTGGCTACTAAGAGCACATTTCATGTAAATATGGAGTTTAGGTTTATTTTTTTATGGAAATTGAATCGAAGTGTGAAGCTCCACTGTTTTATAAAACGTGTCAGGGTGTGGAGTTGTACCCAATAGGTTACTTGCAATTTTCACAATAAAGAATCTTTTATATTGAATACTTTGTTTCATTGTCTGCAATACATTATATTCAATCCATGCTCCATCTCATATCAGCGACTGCTAAGCGTGCGGGCGCGCCAGCCGGCCTGCCTAGGCGAGAGAAAACCACAAGAGACAAATATGTAACCGTCTTCAAGAACTGTAATTGCAATTGCTTTTGCAGTTGATACTTTAGATCAGTGGGGAAGCATAACGATTTTGTTAAACAAGTTATCTTTGCACTATTTTGTACAATTTGATTGAACATGTTTAATCAAAGTTGTGGTCATATCTTCACTTTAAATAATAAAAGTCCATAATAATGTTTTGAATTATTTTTAATTGGCTGCATTAATAACAACATAAAGTTACAATATCTACTTATTTATATCTATACTCTAACTTTTTATTTACAAATTTTACAAGATTTATTCACTGTCTGGTTTCTTTCGCCCAAAAGGATCCGACCATACCTTCATGTCTGAAACATGAAAGATTTGTCATTAAGATTATTGATTTCCAGTAAACTATAATACACAACACTAAAGCAGCTAATTGCAAAGTCCCTGTATAGGGGCTCTGAAAAAATAATGATGAATTTTTACTGTAAAATGGTAATAATCGAGTATGCAGGATATTTCATTTTAGATAGTCGCAACAAATGGACACTCAAACCAATCTAAACTTGGTTGTCTATAAAGTCAGTTTACGAGCAATAAAATTATAATAACATCATAAGAAAACATTGATTTAAAATGAATATTTTTGTAAATCGAATTGAATTATTATCATTCTTTGTATAATATGTCTCTCTTCTACTCACGGCTGATGAAGTGGAAGAGAGATAGATGTGTCACAAGCTGAATGCTTAGGCTGATCATGCCTCTCTAATGTTCTTTCCGTGCTCTCTGTGGCATGCTCGGCTGGGGCGGAATGTGACCATGGATCATGCTATTTTGTGCAAGCGGCTGGTGTTCATCAATTTATAAGATGTTATCACCTCAAAAGGGAACTAGGTAGACCTCGCACATCCTTAATGTCCCAGAATGAGACCAACTCTACTTCATCAACCATTTTTTCATTCCAGAAAATAGTTGTAGCTCCACCCATTACAATAACAACATTTGAAGTCCTCATACTTACTTCCAGGCTGAATATCTTCCTGTCTTATATTTTTCCTAGCCTCCTTTTGTATTTTCTCTGGAAGAATAAATTGAAGACATTAATGTAAGCATGTCACAGTATCAAGAACGTTGTTAAAATAATGCTTTTGGGGTTAGGGAGGAACATACAAAATCTTTCCAAATTATTATGAATTAAATAAAAAGTTTTTGAAAGATCTGTGACCTGTTGGTGTATATAATATAACAATATGATTGTCTTATATAATATATGAAAGGCACCTATTTCCATGAAAGGAATAAGTACCTAAACAACTTTAGACCTTTCTTTACTAGTACGAAGAAGAAGTAAGTCTTGTTTAAGATTGACATCCACCACAGTATGTATGATACAGTGATAATTTGACAACAAAAAACTTGTATACAAGTCAATAGAAGGGGTGTATCAACGTATAATCGTTAACCAAAATATTCAGACACAAAAGTTGACCCTATCTCTATTATATAAAAATAAATTTAAAAGCTGATCATCTTCTTATTTTGAAGCAACCTACTATATTCTGAGGCATCCATCATAGGGCTAAACGCAATAGGATAAAGTGTAATTCCTATAAGCCCCACAAAACCGGTAATAAAAGCCGTGTACCGCCAACCCTTGAAAACTGCCATATTTTATTGATTTCAATTTGCAAATCCTTAATTATGCATTTAAAATTGTACAACTATTTCATTCAACGTAAATTATTATCCTGAAATAAAATTATTGAATATTTCTTTCCTTCTAATAATAATAATATTTTTAATATTTACAGTACACTCAGAGTACTAGTCACTACAGATTTCTCAGCTGATACTTGATAGCCTGATAGTGACAGCAATTGACAGAATGAGAATGACAAATGAATGACAAGACGATGACTCGTATGTCATAATGCCTAAACCATAGACACTTTTCAGTTTAATGGTTTGAATTTAATTAACGGAAATACTTCAATTTTATTAGTAGCGTACAATTTTAAAATACTTTGAACAATGTTACTATTTTAAACATAATATATTGGATAATTAAAAAAATCTTTTCAGTTTAATCCATTCATTTAAATCCCATAGTGCCACTGAGCCTTGCAGCAAAAATTAACGTTAAAACCGTAATAAACAAATACAAATATCATTATATTTATATAGGTGGGTATGTTGCAAGTTAAAAAAAGCTTTTTGGTAATTTCTTAAGTGTGTGACGACGTACGAGCCTATCTATACCGCGGTTTTAAAATTACTTGTAGTCGTGAAAGAATATATTTAGCTACAGTGATAAAGAAACCAAACTAAAAGCTTTAATCTCCAACAAATGCAAGAGATATCAGTACCTAAAGAGATAACTACCTACTTTAGGCCCATACCAATCACCACATTTTATGGTGCTGGATTGTTAAGTGGTCTTAATAAGAGAGCTAATTAAGGGAGGTTTAAATTCCAATACGATAAAGATCCATTACACTGATTAGTGACAGAAATAGAAATGGCTCGTTTAGGTTGCTGTTCGTACCAGATTTTTATCCTTCTTAGATTAACTACACTTGATAGTACGAAATATAAATGATCAGGCCATAAGGCCTTTACATGAGTGTGGGCCTTGGCCTTGGAGCTTTAATACTGATAGGTGGTACTAATAATAACTATCAAATACTTTACTTTTTATTTTCATGGTACGTACACCCTACACCATTTCCATACCTACAGAGAAGCAAATCGAATTTGTTCAAATGGCTGTCATTTCAAAAAGAGCCCCCATATCTTAGACCCCTATATCTTGAGGATGTTTTGTCGAAGAAGCAAAATAAACCTTTATTTTATGCCCTTAAATTCTCTAGTTCGGGACCGGACACAACGGAAACAGTGCAAATCCGGCACCTACTTATAGATATACTTGTATGTAACTATGTACATAATTATATCTATAGATGACGGATTTGCTTTTAACTTGAAAAATATCATTGTAATGAATGACATTTTCAAGATAAAAGTTCCCTTATGAACCTCTGTACCTACTACCTAAGTATGATTCATTGTTGTTCGTTCTAATATTTATCTATTAATATCGACACTATTATTTTGTTATGATATGCAAATGAGTCATGCAATATGAAAATGAAGACATTACCTATATTTTTCGTTAAGGTGTATATAATAATAATACTTAATAAATATTGTGGGAAAACACACAATATTCTGATCCCAAAGTAAGCTGTGAGCTTTTGTTATGGTGATCAGATAGCTGATAATCCTACATATATATTTTAAATACATACTTATATAGATATAATTTACACCCAGACACAGAACAAACACTTGTGCTCATCACACAAATATTTGTCCTGGGTGGGAATCGAACCCACGACCTCCGGCGTAGTAGTTAGGGTCACTAACCACTAGACCAACAGGCCAGTCAAATAGGTATAAAGTATATTATCTCAAGACTATCGCTTAATTTTTAAACAACGTCCAGTAGGTACAGACATAGTTGTATACGTAAATTACATGTTAAAGTTTATCAACAATTCAGTTAAAATACGTAGTTATTTACCGATATTAACGTACCTAGTATTTCGTAGCTCCCTACTCCCTAAAAGTAGGTATAAGGTATAGGTTGGGTTGGTTAATTTTATGTTTCTTTCGGACAGATTGGCAATAGAATTACTGTAGGTACCTAAGTAGGTAGCTAATTAACACTACCTACTATAATTACCACTATTACTAAAACATGTCATTGAAAAAAGCAATAAAAAACAGTTCAAATTGTTAAATTACTTTATTACACTTACTTATTTACTAACGTTTCTTTTATTTTGCTTCTAAAACTAAAAGGGGAGGAAATGAAGGGCGGTAGATAGTCTCACTTTTGTCTTATCAAATTAAGTATGTTTTCAGTTTATATAGTTATCATTTTCACTATCGCAACATGTCTGCATCGATTCTGTTATCGTTTTCAAGACTGTGTTCACCTTCTGCCAGTAGCTCCAAAAGCTTACTGTAAACTAATTTAGGCGCATCAACGGCCCAAAGGAAGTCAATGTGATTGAATTCTTTCAACGGCACAATATAATGCTCAATAGGGTTCCCTAGATGCACATATAAATTGGTCACATCCACATCTCCTGCCAGCCAATCATTCTGCGCACTGAGCAAGGCAATCGGCAATGTTATTCTATGCAACTCGTATTCAGGAGGCATATAAGTTCCATACTGTTTTAAGTTTCCTTCTGGTCCGTAGTCAAACTGCTGGAATCGTCCGACATTTTTAATCTCTTGAGCGTAATGCACCAGCGTCTTCGTCGATGCACCGGCTGGCAAGTGGCTCAATATTATGGGCAACAGGCTTCGGTTGAACTGTTTTTCGTCATGACCACACAGAACAAACAGGGAATTCTCGCAGATTGCCTCCTCGTAATGATTGATTTCGCAGGCATGTTTCGATAACCATCTCAAAACAGAGTTCTGTGGCAAAAACTCATTAGCACCGAGAAGTTTTAATAAGTACTCTAGATTGTTACTGAACTTCGCCAGAAGTTTTATAGGACTCTTAATATCTGTCATGTAAGCCACGGGCGCCAAAGCAAATCCTGCACGCAAAACTTTGTTGTACTGAGTTTTAGTCGAAAGGAGCGAAAATAATACAGTGGTCCCCATAGAATGTCCGATGTAATTAATTTTTGCATCCCAACCCTTTAATTCCATAATGTAATCGATGACAGCTGGCAAATCATGCTGGGCAACTTCATGGAAGGTGAAATTCCAGAATGCAAAAGTATCAGGATTGAGGGAGATATGTGCTCTGGAGTAAGTGTTTCCTCTGACGTTCGCCAGCCATACATCGTACCCAGCGTCCGATAAAATGTATCCTAGGCCTTTCTCTGAGCCCGCTATGATCCAATCCGCCGAACTCCCCAGCAAGCCATGATGGAGCAGAACTGTTTTCCTATTTGGGAATTTTTCGCTTGATTTTTTTGAATAGGGTATTCTGTGAACCGTCAGGATGTATCCATCTTCCGTAACGATAGTATGAGATTCCGCTTGGTAGCCATGGGAAGCGATCAACTGCGGCGTGGTCATGCGGATAGTCGGATCGTCATCATTGCAAGTATACTTGATCTGCTCTGGTGCAATGGCATCAAATACTTTTTTGTTCGTGGCTTGAGCGTCTTCAACGTATGTTTTGAATGTTCTACTGCTGGCCTCATCCTTCCTCTCTGTCGCTTCACTGGTTCGATTCATGCCAAAGTACGATGTGAATTTGTTTTGTACGTTCCCTACATATTGTCGTAAGCTGCGGCCCTTTTGTCTCACATAGTTAGTGAACTGTGAGGTCTTGTTGGCAACACTGTCCACTAGGTTTAGCGGGAACCAGTCTGTATACCGGCTTTCGATGCATTGTGCGAAAACAAAGAGCGTAAACACAATTATGAGCAACCGCATGTCTACAAACAAAGACCACACCCGCCGAGCGATGCTCTGACAACTGAACTAATTGACGGGGCGCAAACGTTATTATCCCGAGTCGGAGGTCAAAGGGAGCATGACTAATGTCCCGATGCGCGATGGGCCATAGTTCGAGTGAAGACATTTCATACATCGATGAGTAAACTAGCGATAAATGACATCTTCCTGTGTTTTATAAACAATAATGACCGGCATCGTCGTATCAAATTTAAAACAATATCACATCGTATTTAATGTTATACGATCTCAGAACGGGTTTGTAATGAGAAACACTTTACCTACCTACTTTATACCGCATTTAAAAATATTGCAAATCAAGGTGATAATAATAAGGTGATAACGTGTCACGAATTATGAGTTATTCTGCTACAGGTACATAATTCGTGACACGTACGTAAGTAACATAATTACGTTGCATACGTACCTAATAATAAATACCTACTCCAGATAAACGAAATAATAACATTTATGTACTTACATTACATTTGTGTTTGGATTACTTATTTATTAAGTACATAGGTAACAAACATACACAAAAAAATACAATACTTGTCTTATTTTTCCTCTAACTCCTACTATCTCAACTCTATATTAATTATATATCATCAATTCGAGGTGGAGTGTATAGGTACCTATTTAGTAGATACTTAACGGTGGGATTTTAGGCCCTCAGATCTTTGATCGTCTCGATACGTGAGGTACTATTGTAGTACCTCGTGGCTTTTAGGGCAACTTATAGTTATCCAACCTAAGGTCTATTGCTTCACGTGGCTCTCCATTCCATCTCCCACTCCCGCCTGAGGACTAAGAGGCCCATTACCATCATACAGTAGGTACTCCAGAACCTATCTTAGAAATTTGACATGACAGGCATAGGACGAGGTACAATATTATATCGCCAGCCACGTCGAGAAAGTACTCGATATCGGTGAAGATTCTGATTTCTCTCCTCCAATTTAAATTAGGTACCGGTGGCATCGACACTACCGCTGAACATGCAGCATGCTTGAGTAGACAGTTTTATTTAGTAGGTAGAAGTCCGGCAGTGCCAGTGTCGGTCTTGTCACAACAATTTTTGTGGGAAATCCATAGGTAATGGATTTCATGGAAGATGGGTTGCATGGACCATTTAACTCTAGGGTAGGCTACACGCTTTCAAATTAAAACAATAAGAAAGTTAGGTAACTATTAGGTCTTATACGTGTGCCTATAAATAAGGTTTAACGTTAAAATGTTTAACATTATCTGCGTATTATATTATCATTGGTAACCTTTGACATGAAACAGTTAAACTATGTCAGTACCCATTAATGACCCACTACAGGGTCGGGTCTCCTCTCACAATGAGAAGGATGTAGGCCTTAGTCCACCACGCTGGCCTACTGCGGGTTGGTGGACTTCGCATGCCTTTGAGAACATTTTTTTTGTGAACTCTCAGGCATGCAGGTTTCCTCACGATGTTTTCCTTCACCGTAACAGCAGGTGATATTTAATTTCATAAACTATAGCCTAACGTAAACAACATAATGTTAGTGTCTTGGATTCCCCAGCTTGCGATCTTCACTGCTGTACCTAAATATCGCCTTGTTTACATAAAGCAGTCATTGTCACGTATCTACGAGTATAAACAAACACTATTGGTCTAAACGATGTAAGGTTACTTTCATCAGTTCCGGAGTTTCACTATTAGGCTCCGATCGAATTTAATATTGTGATCGAAATTATTAAATACTTTTACATTTAGTAAAAAGCGGTTATTTTTATATTATGTACAAACAGACACTTCAATTTTATTTATTTGGATAGCTATGTTGCAGCCAGCCATTTTTTAACCTTTTTGAGAGGTAGGGGAACGAAAAACTTATTAATTAATTATTATTATTATTAGTTATTATTTATCCTTATGAGGAGTGAAAACTTTTGAAAAGCTATTGATACACAAAATGCGCACCAATAAAGAGTAAGACATGATGTGATGTAATACAAAATAATTTATTGCAGAATATCACAACTTCAATAAAATTATTCACCAACTTAACCATTCAATAAAAAGTATAGCTTATAATACTATAAGATAAGGTATTGGTCATTGTGCTTAAGCTTACACATTGTACCTACTTACATACATCATTTTGCTATCTCTGAGTATGTAGCTTTGCATTGTGTGGCAGTGACGGCATACATGCAATACTTTGATAAATAAATGGCGTACCTAATACTAAACGTCAGCTTAGCTAACGATGTCTGAATTTGTATCACACTAACATTAAAAAACTACAGTACTAAAGTTACAACCTGCTCATTACTAACATTTTTGGGTTACTTTAAAGCTCAAAAAAGATATGAAACATAGTTTACGTTTACACTTTTTTGTTTACTTGGATACTGATTTTTATCTAATAAATATCATATAATGAATTGACTAACTTATAACTATAACTACATTTATAAAAACAAACATTTCATCAATTCCTTAGTGCTATGTTTGAACGTTATCATCACAGATATAGATCTAAATAGATAACGCAAGTTCGTTCATCAGTATGAAGACAAAGCCTGATGATTTTTTACCTACTGAGACAAAAGCAAAAAGGTTTTAGTGTCATAATAATGACTACATTTTCAAACAAATTGATTTTAATCGAGTTATTGGGTTGGAGGAATGAAAAATTTGACATCCCATCCTGTGAACAACCGGGAGGGTGTGGACTTAACACAACAGCGAACTTTTCAAATATTTTGTCACAATACAAGTTTTTCAAATATGTTGTTATGTTGTAAGCATAGATATTCAGATTGCAGAGTTGACTTTACTTATTTTATTATTATAAAATTAAGTACATAGTAAAGTGATAACAAATTGGATAGTTAACTTTAGTAGAGGGATCTCACTTCCTCACAAAGTTCATTGAAATTATCATACTTCCACTTTTTCAGTTCGTCTTCCAAACCACTGCGTGTCATATTATTGAACTCCTGTATATCTGTAAAATAAATAAATAATTATTTCAAAATTCAGAATTAAATGTGCGTCTTCGTTCTTCGGAGGGCAAGTTAAGCTGGTTGTTATTGATACATACATAGAAACATACCCTATGACACTCCTGAGAGTGAACTTTCTTAAACTCTGCTTTAGGAGCCATTTAGGTAATCATTGAACATATCTGAGTGTGGCTGTTAGAATATTAAAACAAAGTATTTCTTACCATATAAAGTAAACCAGCCCGCAAGTTCACAAGTAGCTACACTGAATGCAGCTAATTTCTCAACACCACTGCAACTTCTCCTAGGCCAAACATACACTCTGATTGCATTCCGTGCTGGATCATCTAAACTCATGCCCCAAGATCCAAAGATATTATGAGGAATTTCTCTTTGCAAAAGGTATTGTATAAGTTTAAAAATCTTAGCAGATGTCTCTTCGATGTCTTGGGTTACTTCGAAACAGTATGCTGGCATCACATAGTCTTCTAAGCAGTAGAGGCAGTCTTTGAGCTGTTTCCACCTCTGTAAAAACAAGTTTATAAAATTTTAGCTTATCATAAATATTATTTATTTCTTTATTTACTTCACCAAACAAAAAAGAGAAATTGCCCTTGTGTCTATATTCTATACAAATAGGTGATATGAATGGAATATAGACATGCTTTCAGGTGTCTTAGTCTTTACACATGCAGACACTACATGTTTGTGCCTACCTCGACCTTTTATAGGGTAAGGCTATATGCTTGTTGCAAAGGATTTCATCTCCCTTTTTAGAAAAGAATTTTAGAGTAAGAATTGATTTATGAGAGACTTACTGCAGTTTCGACAGGCAGGGTCCGATGCTCAAAAAATATGTGATAGTGTAGATGGTTTACAGATGCAAAAGCGCAGAGGCTATTAAAACCTATTTTCAATGACCTGTAAAAATATTTACAATAAGAACATAAGCTATACAAGCAATATATTTATTCCTCTAAGAAGTACTAAAGAAACATACAGGCCACTTGTTAAATGGTCACTATGTGTGATGTCCACTAACCAGCATGGTGGACTAAGGCCTACATCATTGTGAGAATCAACCCGGCATGGGTCACTAGGGCAGAACAATGCCATTTTGTTCAACCAGTGGACTATAAATAAATTAAAATATTTTAAACTAAGATAAAAAAAATCTACTTGCCTACACTCACCGATCCTCAATAAATAGCATGAGTTCTAATGCCACCTGCAAGCTCTCTCGGGTTACTACTTGAGGTAAACATTGGTCGAGGGATGGGCACAGAAGAGAATGGTAGCGGCTGAGAGGGCTCACATTAATGATGATGGCATGTTTATTGGAGTCTGAAAAAAAATTATTTGAAAGGGTTTTATTACTAACTGAATTTAGAATTCGATTCCAGTAGGCATTTAAGACAGCAGTAGGTCTGAGAGCCTAGGGGCTACTTGATAGCTAGAATTTCATCTTTTACTCTTTCATCAATCTCTAAGAATTGAGTTAGAATCCTAGTGACATGCAATAATGACTTCAAAAAATTATGTATGGTTGATAAAATTAAATATCACATGTGTTACCCACATTATGAAGTAACATGTATGACTACACTTTATGATGGTTTAAGGTGGTTATGTTACAGCCAGCCTGGCTGTAACATACCTACCAGACCAAGCTAGTATGGTTCTACTACAAAATGACAAAGTGTACATGCCATACATACAGAAAAAGTTCAGGAACCCCTAGGTTTTACTAGACTCCACTTATGACATTTTTACTTACCATTTTTGTTTTTGGTCAAAGTAAATAGGACTTCGTCGCTGGTTACTTTAGTGAAGTTAAATTTGTCATTATCAAAGGGTTGGTGAATAACCGTAAAGTTTTCTGGGATTCTTCTCTTCTTGCCTCTGTTGGGATTTAACTGCAAAAGATTTAACTATCTTATTTAACACAGTAAATGTGGAACCTTGTAGGTACGAAAAATATAGTTAGACTATTTTTTGAAAATATGTATTCATAATATGTTATTTAATATTCATTATAGTGAGTGAAATGAGAGGCAAGAAATAAGGACAGAGCAATACCTGCTGGGTCAATTGGTGTTCTATAAGAATGTCACTTATCACCAATAAACATAATATCGCATAGTTTGATTGGTTAAACTTACAGAGTAAGATTTGTTATTTCAAAGCAATTGGCAATTAATACGAGGATCTCTTGGCAACCAAACTGAAGTAGGACTATGCCTAACTGACGGTTTATCATTGAAACCGACCATAAGAGGACTCACCATTAGTAAATAGTCGTCTATAAATCTTTCATGTAGAATCTCCATCCTGTATCGAAAAACACCTTTTTCGTGCAAGTAATCCCATTTCTTTATTAATGCGTTCACTAATTTCGAGTTGGCCTTCCCTGCATTATAAGTATTTTCGTTTACTTGAAACATTTTAGATCAACTAAACCAATATTATTACAAACTATTTTTTTTATCAATTTATTAATTATAGGCATTAGGCACTATAGGGACCGTGCAGAAACTACAAAACGCCACCTAGCGGATTAAAACGAAACAAACTGTCACAAAGTGCAATATTGTCCCTTTGTTTTTCATATGTTTTCATAATGTCGCTTAACGAGGAATAACTCAGTATTTCACTATAAATTACGGATTAAATTACGTAAAATGTATAAAATGCGATTTTAGTGATATCAAGAATAGTGTGTGTCGTGCGAACGTTGATATTTTTCAAATTCTAAAAGTATTTGGTCCAAGTGTTTTTCAATAGAAAATTTGTTGGTGTATTAAAAGGGTGTAGAGGATTTTCAGATAACATTGTTTAAATAAAGTGAGCAACGCATAAAGCAGTATCTATTTTAAGATGAATGCCAGGTATTTTGATATTGTGTGATAAAGAAAAATGTTTAAATAGAACAAATTTCTCCTTTTCATTGAAAATAAAAATAACTTGAATTTTAAATTAATCTCAAAACAAATTATATATTAGTTTCATTTAAAAAACCTTGATAGTTCTTTTTTACCGTTTGAATGCATGTCACGTGTATTTTTAACTGCATTTATCCAACTTTTCGTATAGTTTTTAGCCAGAGCATGTCGGTACTATCAGTGGAAAATTACGAGAATTTACACTAATATACTTATATATTTTATTCTTGGAAGTATTGGAGCATCCATCAATACAAGAATACACTTTTAATGAGCCTTTTAATATACAAAATTATTTGTGATACACTTTTCAAAAAGTTAACATACGGTAGTAATCCTACCCATAAAGCAATATGGCAGTTCCGATAAATGACACTAGATGGCGTAGGTGTCGCCGTGCACGGTCCCTATAATATTTATTATTCGTCCTGTTATCTGTCAACTGTCAATTTGTTGATTGATTAATCAAATCCATAAACGTAAATAGAGTCTATGATCAAAATCTCGGAAGCTCTACACTTATGCGGTGTGGCTCTATTATAGTTAATACTTTATTATTTTTTCTCGGTATAAACTTGCTCCACTGTCCACCCTCTTCCTCTCACTGATTTATACTCCAGCAAATAAAAAAAAAAATTACAGCTAATGTTCTACATGTTGCACAGATGTCCTTAAAACACATTTTAACCCGTTTTTTTTGTTCAAAAATTGCCATGATTTTTTGTATAAATCAGACTTCAAATATTGTATTTTATTAAAATGAGCACAATATTTGAGACTGAAATCTAGAAAGAAAAATGTGTGTCGTTAAATAGGTATGGTAACAAATAAAAAAAAAATGGTTAAGGCTAATTATCACTTTATTTAGGTTTATTTGAGCATTTACTTAACTTATAACTATAGTTTTATAATACTTTATATTCAAACTAAAAAAATCTTAGTACACAATCTATGACTCTTTATCACAGTTTTATAAATATTAAAAATATGGTATTTACAATATCGTTAAATATTATTATCTTAAATATCTATGTCTAATTTGTTATTAGGATTCATAGGATTATTTTGGTCATAGAGCATGAGAACTTCCATTATTTTAGTAGATACCCTTGCTGCTTCATATGAATTTAAAGCATTCAGTCTCTTTGTAACAGCCCGGCCTATTTTACCGTGTTTACTGTTATCTACGCCAAATGCATCATTTTGTATCCCTCTGAAAGCTATCAGTAAATTGTCGGCTATATTTTTGCATGATTCTGTTGAATCATTCCAATTGTCTTCTAAAAATTTATCTTCATCAATATCCTCATTTTGATTTTTGGTAAAACACCCATATGCATCCTGTAAGCAAATTATCTATAGTAAGACACAATCCTTGTTTAGATTTCTTTACCATCTGTGGGATCATCATAAGACAAACACAGTTTGCACTAAACAGTATTATATATTTAGTATTATAATATATACTATTAAAATTAAACTAAAGAAGGAATTATAATATTATTAGATACTTACTATTATTTTAACTTAAAACTAAGCAATTGTAATTTTGCAAATAAAAATTAAATAAATAAATAGTTTTGATTCACCTTTCCATTGTGGTTTCTGTTTTCAAAATTTGTTGATGTGCCTTTGCTTACTTTTTTCAAAAATTGGCAGGCCTCCCATAAATGCCAATTCACCTTATATTCCTGTAATTCAAGATTTTTTAAATCATTATTTTATCTAAATGTCTCACACTGAAGAAATAAAATTTAAGCTTTTAAATTTCAACAGGTTATTATGATAACAATCTATGAAGTGAACAAAAAGATTAGAAGGATTTTTATATTTATATATTATAGAGATATATACATCTATTTAATAAGTTTATGAACGAACTTACTTCACCATCACCCTTTGACTGGCTAGCATTTAGTTTTCTTAAATAACTAGCATAAGTTGATCTAATATTCGTCCACCTGTCCTTAACAGCTTGGCCGGTGAATGCATTCCCATATTTCAGAGCAAATTCCGAATAAGTTTTATTTCTATATGCCACTGAAGTATATTTAGGATGTTTAGGATTCCAAATATTAGGTCTTCGTTCCATAAAGTTCACCAATTTTAAATTCATTTTCTCTGTCCATAGTACCTTTTCTTTAGCGAATTCTGATATCATATTTAGATATTAATGAGAGTTCAATTCCTATTTACTTGGGTTTTCAAGAAACAGGTGCTAAGTTCAATCAGAGGGAATAATTGTACACAATATCTTATAATATTACAATTTCTTTCGCAAATAATCATAACGAAAAACACTGAATTTTATACACAAAACATTACAATCAATCATCATTCATCATAAATTCATAACATAATAATAATTTTAAATTTTCTCGGAATTTCTCGGAAATCGGAATTCGGATTTCTCCCAAAAAATTTGACACTGACAAACGAACATGACATGACCAAGTGTCATGTTAATGTGTCAGTATGACAGTGTCACTATCACTACTCAGGGTTGCCAATACCTATTTTTCTTAATTCCCCAAAATAGTGCAAGTTTTTGACACATTTATAGCTATACTACTATACTGATATAACAAAGCAGAAGACTTTGTTTGGTTAAAAAATTTATAAGATAGCATACATTTTTACTTTTGATTATACTTAAAAACAGATTAACAATACCGCTGATGGAATCTATAACACTTTTGAGCAACAAGGTATTCTTCCTTTAACAAAAAATAGGTACCTAACAATACTACTTGGACAGCACAACACAATTCCACAAAATTGGCCCAAGGTAATCAGTGCCTGCACTGGTATCTCAAAAGGAATGTTTCTTTAGATAGACTACTACAGTTTAAAAAAGGAAGCCCAGGCCTTCTCGCCCAGCATCGGTTATTCCTCTTCCCACTGTCCCCTGTTGCTGCTGTTGTTGCTGCTGCTGCTGTTGCTATTTCTATTGTTGCTGTTGCTGCTGCTGCTACATATTTAAAAGGGATATACCTAGGTATTTCAAAATGGACTATATAATGTACAACGTCCTCAATTGAGATTATTAACATCATTCCATTTTCTATTGTATTGAAATTATAAACCTACTTATCAGTTGACGATAAAACCAAATTAATCCTAGACAAATATCAATTTTTTATAAAAAAATAAATATACCTTCCTACTTTCGTGTTTAATGACCCAAATAAAACGTACTAGTAGGTAATGGTTTTAAACACAGCGTCGCGTCGATTAAAAAAGAGAACGGCTTAATCGGTGTCCGTGACAGCAATGTCAGCGTGATCTGGCCAGCGAGCCAGCGAGCGCAGGCAACGGTATTCCGAAGAGCCCGCTCGATCGCCGAGACTGCCGAGGGCCCGACTGCAGTCGAGCACGCGGCCTTTACCGCCATGGGTCGTTCGCTACACTCGTTCACGGCGTACTCGCGTCCGTTCCTTTTAAAAAACGTACGACAAGCCACCACAGGATGCCCGTTCTCAAAACGCCAACGTTCCCAAATCGCTCCGACCGCAGCATTGAACGAGGAAATATTCGCCAACGCGAAACCCTACTCCGAAGTCCCGGGTCCTAAGCCCATTCCGATTCTTGGGAATACGTGGCGCATGGTGCCCATTATCGGGCAGTTCGATATCTCTGAGTTCGCGAAAGTGACGAGGATGTTCTTGGATAAGTACGGGAGGATCGTTCGGCTGGGCGGTCTGATAGGGCGACCGGACTTGTTATTTGTGTACGACGCTGATGAAATCGAGAGGATGTATCGGCGCGAAGGGCCGACTCCCTTCAGGCCAGCTATGCCTTGCCTCGTCAAGTACAAGTCGGAAGTCCGAAAGGATTTCTTTGGCGAGCTGCCGGGTGTTGTCGGAGTGTGAGTATTTAAACCTAATTATTATATTTTTATTATTTGTAAGAGAAGCACCGAGTCTACATTCAAATTACGAAGATAAAAAGACTAATCGTAGAAGATATCTGTCTGTAACTCAATAGTGATCCACTATTCCGGTCTCCTCTCGTAAATAACGTAAAGTAAAGAACGTAGGCCCTACTCGTAGTCCACTGGCCTAATGCGGGTTGCTAGACTTCACTTGCTTTTGAGAACATTATGAAGAACTCTCAGGCATGCTTCCTCACGATATTCTCCGTGACTAGTATTTGCTACAACTGTGATTAAAAAGAAGAACGGATAGATTTTAAAGCTTTCGTAAACACTAGACAGTTTTTCTGACCGAGTTTTCCCACGTACCGCGTCGCAATCTCGGATATCATTAGCCTTCCATTATGGACTGGTATTTGCTACTTTCACGTTTCTCCTCGCCGTACCCGTCTGGCGAAAACGAAAAAAGTAAACGGTTAAAATAATGATATCGGATTTATGTTTGTCTAAAGATTTTTGCGTGTTAAACGATTGGATAGTGACTGATGCAAATTTTTTGTGTTTCTTTAAAAGTTGAATAAAACTCTTTAATTTTGATAATCAAACTCGGTGTCAAGTAATTTGCCCTTAAGATAATCTCATTCACACTTGAAGTACACTGGTAAACATTGTTTTGTTTACACATGCCTCGTCACGACTATGAATTGTCAATATGGTCTTAGTATTGTATAAAATTAAAGCCTAGTACCAGCCAGTGTCGAGTATATCCACCATGATGCAATGTGTTTGTTTGTTACTATGAGTTTTGTAACATCGCTCATGACCACCATTGATAAATATGTAACTGTTACGTTACACGAGTACCATCACATAATACCGGTACATACGGTACGGTAATTCTACAGTAATGACGGCTTCGAATTCACAAAGAGTAGTTCTATTCCATATTCTAGGATTTCTCCGGCTCTCTTTGAACGGTTATGGTTCCAAAGCCTTCTAACAAAATAAACTAAACCTTGAAAAGTGCAAGTTGGCCTTGATAACAGTATAAGAATTGCCGACTCACTGTACTAAGAGGTGCTAAATAACCTGACAATGCCACTGTCACTCTTTTGTTACCTCAAACAGTTTAGCACTAGTGACATCATTCTGTTTAAAGCAGCGACCGCGACAGCGAATACCCAGTGTATTCTGTTAGTGGGTCCATGATGATGTTGCGGAAAACACCGTAAGATTATAGCGATAATTGAACGTGAATTGTATGTCATAACAATATCAAATATTTTATGTATTCGGATCAAATATAGTCCATTTGTGGGTAAATCAACGTTGGATGTCACGTCCATGTCATGTCTCATAGATGCGGATGTAGTTCTTCTGTCATTAAATTTTGCTCGATCCAAAGAATCTTCAACTTCAAAGTTCAAAAATAGGGTTTTTGAGAGGTCAAGGGTATATGAATGCTGCATTTTAGATATGTGCCTCATCAAAATAATATCTATGTTAATTCCCATTTAAGGCCAAAAAATATATATACAAACGATTAAAATACGATATATACAAATTCGGTGTATAACGCGGAGTTACTAATGTGTACAATTCTTTAAATCATCGCAAAACCGATCTGCGGCCGCGAGATTCGGTTTTCCGTTTTATGGCGACATTTTTTGGGTCACGTTATAAACTGGTTTTTTTACGAACCGGTCTGGGTTGGTCGACGTTGACGTCGTCTGCGAGGTAAAAGTGACTTTAATAACACAAAGAAAGACGAAGATAAAAATTTTATTTGCACAAATATGGATTAGTTTAAGATTTTACAAAGCATTTTATCAGTCCATAATTACTATCTTTTTTCTCGGGATGAAAATTTATATAAAAGCAAAATTGCAGCAAAACTAATAATTTAAAAAATCTTATGAACTAAAAAAAATGTTCTATTTAGCCGAAATATAATTTGGAAACTTTTATGAAATCTGTAAGTTCAAGAAAAATAGAATAATTTATAAAAAAACAATATAATATCATGAGTACTGTTTTAAATATATTATTGACATATTTTAAATTGGGTGAAAATCACGTTCAAAGATTCCACCTTAATACCAAAATAATAAACTTTTAAAAAACAACTTGAGTTAGCGTTACCGGATACAAGGAAAAGACTTCAACGCGTACCTTTTTTAGACGAATTGTAGAATAAAAGGCATGCAAGAATTATCTTGTAGGTACTAAGTAAGAACTTGCACTTGAAATAACATTTTTATGATTGCTGGAAATATGAAGATGTATTATTTGAGGTAGATGTTTTAGAATTTAGATGTAATATATGAAATGAAAGAATGAATAAATATGTATGTACGGACACATGTGTTTACGGAAATTTAGTGGTTTGTACCAGATTCTCAGAGGTTGAGAGTGGAGATGTCAGAAGACTACGATCTTCGCCACTAATCTCTATCTATATGTATTCTTTATTCTGTACCGAATAGCTAAACCTGCTAAACTAAGATTTCAGTTCAAGCAATTTCTACGAGCGGTGATTTTTATTAGTAATTTTAGTAAAATTTTAGTAATGTTTTTACTAATGTAAGTAGCACAGGTAGTGTAATCCTCTCGCTACAATTCTGAATGGCAGTGACTGGTGCTTGACCCACATATGAAGCAGGTCGTAACGAAAGCGTTCGGTTTACCATGATGTACATAGCAAAGGGGACAGATTAGAAAAATACAAAGAAACCATACTACCACACTATTCCTTCCTAAAAATTTATTCTTTCATTGAAACCAGTTAGGGATTCGCTGCCGTGTACTACTCGCACCTAATTAATGCAAGAGTAGGTAACTACCATCGGTCATGAACTCACGACGTAATTATGTAGGTTTGGAGAAATTATTCACGGTAATTATGTCTCTTTGAGAAAGTGGCCAGAAGTAAAATCGAGCGCTATACCGATTCTATTGCTATTCATTAGGTACTAAGAAGTAATTTGGAATACTTTAAACCTATGTAAGGAGTTTATTCTGCAGTATAATATGTTGTATGAAAATAGTAGGCAACGCTTTGCCCAAGCAGAAGCTTAAATTCTAGTTCGGGTTGAAAATGTTAACTGTCGCCTATTCAGTATTACCTATTTAAAAGAATGATTTTGGTTTTTAAAACCTGTAATTTAAATCCTGGATTTGTGTCCAGTTTCTGATAGTACTCAGAGATTGTCTTATTGACCTTCGTTCTACGATTGAGTGGTTTATGTGGTCACTGGCACGAGTTAGTCAAGTAACCAGTTGCAGTTATACATTATTTATTAACGTAAAGATGAATTTGCACTTCTTTTGTTTCCGGCTACATATTTATATTCAAGATGTTCGAACAAAACAATTAAGAAACCTGAACTTTTCTAAAAACAGGGGTAGGTATCTAATAAAGAAAAACACGTGCAGGCGATTTGATCTTCAATATTTACAATACCTAGCCCGTAACAACATTACCAAACATATCGTAGTTAGAATGAATCAATGTCTGAGCGTATGCTAAAGATTAATTGATTAATTATTTATTTAATTCTAACTTACGACTAACATTATTAACATCAAAAAGTTGCTTATAAAACAGCAACTACAATAATTTTGAATATAGCTAAATTCTTAAATATATGCTGATATCGTCATTTATAAATTTATAAACACGTTTCTGAAGTTTGTCCGGTTTGACGATCAATGATTACCTACTAATGGGCTCATTTACACAAGGACAGGATTTAGAAATAACTATTCATAAGTGTGGTATAACATCGTGTGGCCTATGGCGATTTCATGTAAGGTTACACAAATATTGACTTCTAAAATGTGCGTATGTAGATGTAAGCAATTAAGTGCTCACGTTTAGAACGCTTTTGGGTAAACTTGCGAATTGATTCTTTTAGATAGCTGCAAAGTAAATGCGCGACTTAGTCCACGTGGACCTAAGAATTTGACCCCGAGAGATCTAGTTCTACTTTTTATCTACTTCTTCTTCAGGTAGTATCTACTTCTGTTATAGGTTTATCTACTTGTGTAAGATTTTATTCAACCGTTTTTACGCGAAAGAGTAACAAGCATCTATTCATCCTTACAAACTTTCGCATTTATAATAATTACATACTTATGTAGGTAATATGCAGTACCGATTGTAATAAATATAGCGTTAGTAAATATTTAACCTGGATCACTTAGTCTACGTTTACTCTTATTTTCTTGATCTTGACTAAAGGATTCTTCATAATGATACAGTCAACGACATAGCAAATTGAAGAAGCAAACAATTTGCATTTTCCTGTTAGCTTTATGTAATAGTGTATCTAGTATTTGCTGTCTTTTTAGAGCCTAATATTTGGGCGGCTAACATGCTTACAAAAACTTTTTTATCTATTATTTTTATCTAGTATTTTTCGATTACATAATGTGGACGAGATATATCCGTTATAAATTTAATTATTAAAATGATTAAATTATTTAAACGTCTATTATATTAAATATTATCACAATTTATAAGTATCACCCCTTGTTCAAATTGGCTTATCGCTGTTATTCATAAAATAATAAAAAGTTGATCATAAAATAATGCCATTCATACATTTTTCGCATTTTGTCGCATGTCAGAGACCTAATTATGTTTAAATTTAGCCGTGTTGGTTGGTTGGGGGGATCGACGGCCAATTCGAATTAGGCCTTTCAATCGACAATTACATCAATAGTCTCTAGTTCTAGTAGGTATTAAAAAATGCAGTGCTCATGAAGTAATATGAAGTAGCTTAGATAGGTACTAACCAAGTCTTAAAAAGGCGTTTTTAACCTAGTGATGTAATTCCTTGTTAAAGCAAAACCATACTTATATAAGTATGCATCGAACTAAAAACTTGATTGTTATTTGCTCTAGCATGATACTATGTACTTTTAATATAAACGAGTACACGCATTGTCTCACGTCAGCCTCCTCAACCAATAGCTTCACGGAATTGCCCATTTTTATTCAGAGTGCGATTTCTTCGTCAACCACGCCTGACTGTTTGTTCTGTAGACGTATAAGCGAATAAGTGTTAGGTACATTTGCTGTGCATGTTTTACTAAGCGATTTAAAAGTGAAGCGACGGGAAGAGATTCTATTTTTATGGTCGTATTTAAGGACAATTTAACTTAAGCTGGTAGAGCGAAAGTTGTACGCATAGGAATATTAGAACCTTACTGCCACCCTCTTAATCTGCTGCTGCGCAGTGAAGCAGCATATTTTATTCATTCCTTGTATTCATCCTTCGGTTGGGGAGTGTGGAGGAGGAGTGTGTTACAGAGATACCTACTTTATTTGCCTGAACTACCTAAATCTTAGTGAGTGCCAACCCATCAACGTATGACTTGAGATAGGATTTTTATTTTTTTTGAAGTTAGATATGGGTTCATGGGTGGCAGCGCAGTAGGTATTATATTTCAAGAGTAATAAGTAGTACAAGTACAGATATGTACTAACATCAAACAATTTATGCAATACGTCGTAAAAATAATCTTCGCATCTTAGTGGTGGGCTGTGGGCAACCGCTATCTGTGGCAACAATGAAACATCATTAGTGCTTCGTAATCGGCCAAGGCGAAATTCTCAGCACGGTCTGAAAATGATGGATCTGATGCAGTGTACAATGTTTTAATAAGCAATAGGTATATATTTGTATTGTATTGTAGAAGTTTTATTGTAGAATTTGTATTGTAGAAGTAAAGTAATTACTTCTGTAAGTAGCAGGGAAACATCCTGTTTGATTTTCGAAATTGTGAAATGGTTTAATTTATCGTGTTTTGAATATGGAGGTCCACCACCCCGTAACGCTTCTCTCGGACGAGCTCTGAGGCACGCAGGTTACCTCACGATGTTTTATAGCAGGTGACGTTTCATTTTCAGACCTTTTAATAACAGATACTTAGTGAATGAGCGGTGATAGCTCATTTTGTTGTTATCGTTTTTAAACCCTAGTTTTAGTAAGGAACATATGGATATTCAGCAATATAATAACTACTAAGTATAGGTAAATAAGATTACCAGGCACATTTTTTTATCAAAACAGTTATTTTTTTTTATCAAAACAACTATTAATTAGGAAAACCTGGCAATTTTGGTAATCTAATCACATAGTCTACAATCAATCCCAACGCTGTTCCAGGCACGGGGAGAAGTGGCGCAGGTTCCGTTCCAAGGTCCAAAGGCCAATCCTGCAGCCGCAGACAGTGAAGAAATACGTGGCTCCCATCGAGATGGTGACGGAAGACTTCATCCGGTACATGGAAGACGCTCGCGATGAGAACAACGACCTGCCTCACGAGTTTGACAACGATATCCATCGGTGGTCGCTGGAATGTGAGTATTTGTATGATACGTCCTTGAAAGCCGTCAGTCAATGGCAATATTAATATAAGTAGGAATATTGAGCTTTTGTATAGGCATATCAAGGCTGTCCGTAGGTAGGTAGGTAGAGCGTGGGCAATTTAAGTTTTATCTTTCATGAATTTTCTGATTTTCGGACAGAGAGAAATTTATTAGGTTGTAGAGCCCATGGAGGTATCTTATCGCGACCCTCTTAACCCGTTGTGAAGCTGCATGTATTGGGTTCTTATGAGTAACAAAACATCAGATAGGATTTCTTCTCTACTTGAGGCTGGATGTTGGTGTCCATCCATGGGCTGTAAATAGGTACTTACATGTTCAATCAACAAGTTATCCTCTAAGGACTCTTGTATTAAAAAAAGTTTTATACATAATTATTTCTCCTTTTTCAGGTATCGGCCGCGTAGCCCTCGACGTGCGACTGGGCTGTCTATCTCCACAATTAAGCAGCGACTCAGAACCGCAGAGGATAATAAACGCGGCAAAATTTGCTTTAAGAAACGTTGCCGTGCTGGAACTAAAGGCGCCTTACTGGCGGTACTTCCCGACGCCGCTGTGGACGAAATACGTTAACAACATGAATTTCTTTGTCGAGTAAGTTTGTAATCACTTTAATTAGTGTTTTGTTGAAACTGAGTTTTATAAGTGTTTGTTGGTTATGTAAGCTGGTACCTACGGGATAAATGGATGGATAGATACGTATATAGGACCGTAGGTATAACGAAACCTGTGTGGAGGCGTTAGTCCAAGCTTAAATAATTATGTTATTGTAAGTAAATACCTAGTCACTTTATGCACGGAATTGCGAGATAAAGAAGGTGTAGTCAATATCTAATGGTCGCTTTAGAATCCATAATTATTATCTGATTAGGGTTGAAAACGACTGATAGACCTTTTATCGAAAAGTTTCTCTAAAATTTTATTTTTATTTTAATAGACTGTCGACTGTAAGAGGATGTTTGTATGCAAATCAAACTTGCCATTAATTTTGATTTAATTTTCCAGGCTATGTTCACGCTACATAAACGAAGCGCTCGAGCGGCTGAAGACAAAGAAAGTGACCTCTGAGAATGACCTGTCTCTGTTAGAACGAGTCCTGCGAAGCGAGGGGGACCCGAAGATAGCCACCATCATGGCTCTCGATTTGATACTTGTTGGAATTGATACGGTAAGACCCCCAATAACATCTTGAACACAGAATAACTACTTAGGTTAGGTACCTTTTGACCACCACGTCTTGTTATGAAAATGAAAATTATTTTCTTCACTGAGTGTGCAATTTGACAGAAAGTGTGTATCCAACCAATCAATGACCCACATCATTGCAGTTCCCAACAGTGGGGCACATAAAGGGTTGCAGCCATGAGCCAGGCTATCGTGGATAATGGAATTTATTCCATATTTCCAGATATCAATGGCAGTATGTTCCATCCTGTACCAGGCAGCTACCAGGTTGAAGCAGCAAGACAAAATGGCGGAGGAGATCCGAAGAGTGCTGCCGGACCCGACCAAACCGCTCTCCTACTCAGATCTGGACCAACTGCATTACACCAAGGCGTTCGTTAGAGAAGTTTTTAGGTGACTGTTTGTTTTACTTAATTTTCTGTAGATATCGATCGATCCAGCTCATTCGTTCTGGATCAAATCATTTTTGTCGCTCCTTAATCTACGTATTCGACAGGCGTACAGGTGTACGACTATGTGTACGAGGATTTTCTCTCCGCTGGGAACTTTATGTTTGGCCGTATACCACACAATACATAATCCGTAGGTACCTCATTTTTGGCGCTCTAGGCAATTTCCCGGCTATGTAACAGTCTGTTATTAAAGGAACCAAGAAAGTTTTTATCATTTCAGGAATAGATCTTGCTTTTCAAAGTGAGTTGGAAGTAGTTTTTTGTCATTGTCTGCTAATTTTTTGACTATTTATTTTCATTGATTTTTTTTTGTTTTCATTTCCAGGATGTATTCGACAGTCATCGGCAACGGGAGAACATTGCAAGAGGATGATGTTATCTGCGGATATCATATTCCAAAAGGTGTAAGTACTAATTAACCTGTTATTGAGATATAATTTCGGGTTGAGACCAACTGTTATGATGTCGTACTCCTACCGGTTATACCTAACCCTTCTCTTCTTCAAAGTCTTAAAGACCTGTGTGTACGGCGGTAAACGACGATCCCTCTGCCCGACTAGAACTCATTTATGAGGGTTGGTAAAGGACGTTGCAAATTGAATTTGAGTTATGGTCAGAAGTGGTCTACTACAGAGGTTCCAGATCCTCTAAGAGTCTCATCCTAAGATAACCTAAGATGATTTATTACTCTCTATTTATGGTTGTTCATCACATTTTCCAGGTTCAAGTGGTGTTCCCCACGATAGTGACGGGCAACATGGAGCAGTTCGTCTCGGACCCAGAGGAGTTCAGACCTGAGCGGTGGCTGGAGAGTGATGGTAGACTGCACTCCTTCGCCTCTCTGCCTTACGGGTTCGGCGCCCGTATCTGCTTAGGACGGCGGTTCGCTGACTTGGAGATACAAGTACTATTGGCTAAGGTGATTATTTAATAATTCAAATATAATAAAAAATCATTTATTGCTAAGTATTTCCTATGTCGTTACACAGTTTTGCAAGCGAATCTTGGAATAGCTGAGCCTATTTCAATGAAATTTTCCCTGCGTCTTTAGGCTATAATTATTAAAACTTGGGATCCCTACGAAATTTACACAGGAAGTTATTATTACGATAAAAATACCTAAGCACCTACCTTATAGTAGTAGGGCGACGCCTGCTGGGTCGATTAATTTAATCATTCAATAAAGTTAATGATAAACTCACGATGTATTGATGCCTATGGTATTAAGAGACAAAAGATTGAATTGCCCAATAAATTTATTTTTATTTCTCTCATTATTTATTTTCAGTTGCTCCGTCGTTATCGGCTGGAATACCACCATGAGCCACTGGAGTACGCAGTCACATTTATGTACGCCCCTGACGGACCACTGCGCTTGCGTATGGTTGAACGATAAGACTTCAATAGTAGGTACACCATAAGAGTTATTGTTTAATTTTTTAGGTGTAAAATTAATTTGGCCACAAGAATTACCATGCAGTTCATTATGTATTGGGGCCATAACAAAGCATAATTATTATCGACGGATTTTTTTTAAGTACATCTACTCAACTTTTTTTAAACTTGGACATTTATTTTTTGTCAATCTAACATTGATACGTTACATACGAGTTGTTATTTTATAAGCCATTCCAGAAATGTATTTTACTTCTATGGTCGAAAATATCATTAAAATTTGTATATTAACTTCCTTTTTCTATGGTTGAATATAAGTGAAAAATGTATTACCTTTATAATGTTTTCAAATCATACGTAAACGTAAATAATAAATATAATAATAATGCATACCAATGTTTTGCCATAGTTTTATTTTGCTCCATGTAATTTTATTTGTATAAACCTTCAGCAAATTACCATCTTCTATAAAAACTACTATCTACTTTAAAAAGGGTTCAGCGACGTGTTTACTTCGCACAATGACGATATCTATTATAATATATTGTACGGCCTAGGCCATATGGGGAAATACTACCTAAACACTATAGAATATATAAAAATATAAAACATACAAAAACTAAAGGTCTAAAAAAAATTCTTCATATCTTTGTTATCCAGACCAAATTTCACTTAAATTAATAATTTGAATTGGAGTATCATAGGAAGTACCTAGGACATTATGTAGGTGTGTATATTTAAGGTAGTAGGTAATGAAGCAATCAACGTAAAGACCATTACAGCTGGTAGAATCTCAGGCATGCGCTATAATGACCAAGTATTGAGAAATCTTACCTACCTAACAGTGCTCAATCTAGCAAAGTCTGAAGTAATTTAATGCTAGACTTAGAAAAATAAAATATTGGTAAAACTAATACAGACAGAGCGTAAATATTTTTTTTTCTGAACGATCAACGTGCTTAATGATTGTTTATTCATCATTACTTTAGTTATAATATTTTATCGTTAAATTTATATTGGATCGTAGGTAGGATAGGTCGATGGAAATCATACGTAGGTAAATAACACCCCTTGGATTTTTTTACTTTTAACACTTAACACTAAATCATAATATTTTAAGGCACAAAAGGCGAAAGATTTAGGTATTCGTTTGAAGGGAAAACAGTCCAGCAAAACCGCTGTATACGCGGAGAGGAGATCCGACCCTGCAGTCATAAAGGCACAAAAAAAACATGTACACCCATTATTATTATTATAACTCTTTATTGTACACAAAAATACAGACAAAACACTTTTAAGATATACATAGATACAATAAACAACAGCACAAATGGCGGACTTATCGCTAAAAAGCGATCTCTTCCAGACAACCAAGTGGTGAGGAGTTAGCATGCATATGAAAGCCGAGAAAGGTAGGGTAGGTAGGGTAGGTAGGGTAGGTAGGGTAGGTAGGGTAGGTAGGGTAGGTAGGGTAGGTAGGGTAGGTAGGGTAGGTAGGGTAGGTAGGGTAGGTAGGGTAGGTAGGGTAGGTAGGGTAGGTAGGGTAGGTAGGGTAGGTAGGGTAGGTAGGGTAGGTAGGGTAGGTAGGGTAGGTAGGGTAGGTAGGGTAGGTAGGGTAGGTAGGGTAGGTAGGGTAGGTAGGGTAGGTAGGGTAGGTAGGGTAGGTAGGGTAGGTAGGGTAGGGCTACCTATAGGTATATTAAGCATATTATATCTTACGATCGTTACAACCAAACTCATCCACCTTTTTCACTTCCCCACGTGTAGTACCTATCTATACAAACAGAGATTTTTTTCGCACCTGTCCGTCAAAGAAACGGAAAGTATTTTGACAAGTGCAGTTTTGTATTTGTTTACCAAACAATTACGTTATTCAGTAGCAAAAGGTATAGTATAGGTTCCCGTATTTTGAAATTCAGTACAAATACAAGATGGCCCAGTGGCTAAGAATTCGATATCTTATTCGAGATGGCCGGATTCAAATCTAAGTCGCACTCACCAATGGTTATCCTCACAGTGATGTTCGTTTCATAAAATTAAATGTGTCAGGCTCATAGAAAACAGAAGTCAGGATCTTTGTGATCAGAAAGTCGTGTGTGTGAGTTGTCCCACATTATTTATTGCACGCCGGGCGACGGCGTTGCTCTACTCTCAATCTCACATCAGCCATTTTTCTTCGTTTTTATTGCTTTTTTTTATTTCATTATTTCATTAATATTGCACTTTGAGGTAATGTAAGTTTACATATATTATTATAAAGAAGAATAGCTGTTTCATAATATTAGATACTCAGATAAACGCTATTTTCTAAAAAAAAAAATAAGCGATTAAACTTTTTTCCGTGGCGAATTACTTGTTAGAATAACTATTTGCCAGAAATATTTCACTTAGCGGTTCCATTTCTTTTTCATTCGCTTCAGTTTACTTCGAAATACGTCGCTATTGAAAATCACAGTCTAATTCAACGTAGTTTAATAGTAATTTAACTTTTAAAACCATTTCGCGCCTCGATTTCCCTTAATAATTACGAGTACAAAATTTGCAGAGAGCGGAAGAAAGACGACGACTAAGCATGCGCAACGCCGTGTTTTTATGTTTGATGACAGTTAGGTGAATTCTCCCAAATACAGGGGAGGTTTTAAAAAGGCAGGAGAATTGGGTGGACATTATTGTTGTTTGTTGTTTTAACCCATTAATGACCCACTACAGGGTCGGGTCTCCTCTCACAATGAGAGGGATGTAGGCCTTAGTCCACCACGCTGGCCTACTGCGGGTTGGTGGACTTCACATGCCTTTGAGAACATCCCATTATTAATGGGGGTTTATTTGGACAAACAAATATTATTTTGGTTTGGAGAATTTGGTTGAACAGCCAAGTTATTTTCAGAAATTTAAATAATTTCTTTATATTATTATGCTGCAATGGTAAACATCGCGAGGAAACCTGCGTGCCTGATTGGCTTATTTATATTGTTCACAAAGGCATGTGAAGTCCACCATCCCGTTTCTTCCAACCTTGCAGCGGATCCCTAATGGTGGGATACAATTATCTCGACGGAATAGGATAGTTAGTAGGATAGTACAATTACTATCCCACTAACTATCCTATAGACGGATGTTTGTTACTCTTTCACGCAAAAACTGCTGAACAGATTTCGATTAAATTTGGTGTACTAGTAGTTTATAATCTGGATTAACATATAGGATACTTTTTATCCGTCTCTGGACCGGACAGAAATAAGTTTTAATATGTTAATAGACGTGGATGATGATATTACAGTTATCCAATATTCACACCTTGACATTTTATTTGATTGAATTTAGACATCAAATCACGTCATTTGTAAAATAGCTATCGCTGACATATGCATTTAATTTCGAAATAACACTAGGTATTCTAGTTAGTATTCGCAGGTAAGGATTAAGAAACAGATTTGGACTAATTTGGAAATGCCTCACCCCCTTGGCGAAAAGTTATGAGAATACGCTCAGCCGTCTTTTATCTCACTTCAGACTTTTAAGGTTCTTTTAGTGTTAAAGAGTTTATAAAATCAAGAGTTCATAAAGTCTTTGTGGTATTGGAAACCGCGATTAAGTTTATTGGAGAAAAAGCCCCATAATGTTAATGGTACACAAGTTGTTTTGCAAGTTTAGGAATCACCTACTCGTAGACTTATAGTCTGTTAGCGTTGCACCTACCATTATAGCAGTGCAAACAGCCGAAAATGGAAGTGACAGGAAATTGCTCAAACGCGTGTTTCAACGTGGAGGTTGCTAAACTTCTTCCATCATCTTTAATAGCTTAGAATGAAATAGGTACGTAGTTTAGAATGTTTGTAAAATTTTGACAGTCAAAAAATTTAAAATCGGTAAATTATTATTAATTAGTTACCTCTTTTTAGTATACCTACCTACCCGTTATTGATCGGTGAGACGAGCCATGCTTTTTTATAAATCATGTTGCTTTATGCCTAGATTACCTACAATTCGGTATACCTAGTTAAGCTAGATGTAAAGTTGAAGGTCGTCGCTAGTATCAATGTAGCATTGATAATTAAGTAGGCATCTAAACAAAAAGAGAAAATCCCAAAAATCAAAGCATAGCCGGCTAACGGCATAATGATGTGGGCTGAATACGGAATGAATGATGAACCCTCACTATCTGCTATCTACTAGTTACAAGTGGATCTGATACATCACTCTGAGTAAAAAAGCATTTGGTTACCTGTAGTAGGTAGTAGACAGTTTTTACTATAGGTAGGTGTAACTTATATACCTAGGAAAACGTCATAATATAGGACTGTTTGTTTACCCAGGATATCAAATCAGATTAGTTTACGATGAAACATGTCTAAACTATAGATTTGTGGCCAATTCGAAAAGTGGTAGATATTAATAATAACGAAAATATATTGACAAAGAGATATAAATATCAGCTTGCGTTACGACCTAGATTTTTAGTCATGGTCGTGCTAAATGGCAATTGGGCAAAACGCTGAATTACCAATTGTAATTAAGTTTAACTGACGTTTACTTATATAGTATATTATAATACTAAAAGCATCAACGCCCATGTAGGATGTAAAGTCTACCTTAACACAACCCTTCCCGATATTTTTTCTCATATGAAATTACCCAAACATGCTCATGGATGGTTCGATACATACCTACTAGTAGCATTGTCTTGTCTGTGAAAGTCAAGTTAAACATTATAATTTCGAATCTCGTTCAATGTCGAGTTTTCGGAGCGATCTTCGATTCCGGTTCGTGCACAAGAATTACAACCTTCACATTTTTAAAAGTAGGCAATTACTACTTTTTATTCACAAGTAGGCATTGCCTGGCTGGGTAAAATCCTTCAACATGTACTAGGGCCGTATTAACCCAGGATCAAAAAGCCCATCATACACGTCGTGTACCAAGCGCGACAGTGTAATGCAGGCTTTATTTTTTTAAGACTTTTACTCTTACTAAGTACATAGGGTTGCTAAAAGTACGAGGTTTATTTATATTCTTGATATTGTGCAGGATTTTTTATTTAAAAATAATCAAAATTTATGGGACGGCCAATATGTAAATTTTAGGTTCAGGCCCAGACCGTCGAATCTTAATTTGGGGATGTCTCAGAAATCATTGTGGTATGTGTGTAAAGGACTTATACACGATTAAATCCGAAGACAGATAGTGAGCTGGCCACATCGTTCCGGTGGGGAAGGAAACTCCTCGAATGGTGACCACGTCTAGGCAAAAGGAGTACAGGCCACCCTCCAACCAAGTTAACTAATAATCTGAAGAAGACAGCGGGATATCGTTGAATTTAAAGGGCCCAGGACCGCGGGAGTGAGTTTGATTAGACGAGGCCCATGTCCAGCAGTGGACTAAGGAGAGCTGGGATGATTATCACATTACGATGAAGGACCTAAACATATAAGAGACGTTTAAATAAGATAAATTAAAATAATCTTTTATTTATTACAAATTACATTTATTACAAAAAGTTATAAAGCCTGGTGAACAGGCTTTATAACTTTTTGTTATAAAAGATAATTTTTGTTTCTTCGAACTGATTTCAAAAGCGAATGCCTCAATAGTTCTCAGCAATTAGATCTAATCGTTCACGAGCTCTACAAAAACTTTCTCGAGCTCTGTTATGTGAATATTGCTACCAGTCATTAAGTTAGATTTAATGTTTTTCCAACGATTCTAATGACTATTGCTATTGGCTTTTATTATTAAAAAGGGATATTGGTTTGATTGATCAGGATGTAGAGATGCTAGTGGAGCAGAAATTTCAGTAAGTCTTTAGGTCCAATAGTAATAATATTACTATTATATATTATTATGTTTTGATAATAATAATAAATAATAAAACTTCATACTCATAGCCCCACACTAAGATTCCCTGAGACGTGGGTTCCATGGACACACACTAGACAAGAACACACACACCCAGACCAGAAAATGAAATTTAAGTCATCATTCAAATCTCTGCACCGCTGAGAATCGAACCCTGGACCCTCCACGCAGCGCACCGGCGACTTTACCACTGCGCCACTCAGGTCGTCAGATCACGCTCTGAGGTATTAGGTATACCTACCTAACTAAAATGGAGCGGTCTTCAGGTCATGAAAGACTCTTACACTAACCTTAATTAATTTTATGTACCTCTAGGCCTTGTCCTAATTTGCTGATATTGCCGACAAACCCGATACGACAAAATTTAAACACTGACGTATGACAGGGATAGAGCTGCCTCAATCAAAAGATGAAATGACATGCGACAAAATGTAGGTACATCATAGCGGTTTAGATATTATTTTTAAACAAACTTGGTTCCTTTTTTTACTTTCTTTCGCAGGTACAACCACCAAGTTTATTTTTAACAGTTTCTGCTCAGCTGGGATTCGAACCCATGACCAGGACCCGACGTATAGTGCAGTGGATTGGTAAACATTGCGCCACGCAGTCATTAAAAGGTGGTTTTCACACATTTAAGCAACAATTTACATATGAAGCTTGTTTTATGGCTGTCTACACGTTACTTAGTATCAGTGTAGTCGATCCATTACACATTAAATCGCAATTTCGTAATATGAAAAACTTGTCAAATCACTTTTGTAGTCGCTTTGTTTCCATTGTACTGCGGCCGGAACGTCATTATAATTTAGAGTTTGCTCTTAAAATTAAGTCGCTACTTTAAGTGTGCTTTGCATAGTTTTGATTCCTTATTATTATCATTTACTTACCTAAAGCCTGTGGCTGTTAAACGTCATAGGGATATCATCATCTTAACTGAAATAATTAGGACTGAAGCTTACTTCGCCATGCTATTCTAATGAAACTTGGAGATCGGTAAGTGTGCGTATTGGATGATTTTAAACGCAATAGTAGGTAATGCTGCTGCGACGTATAACATAAACCATACAACCAGTGTCTTTTGAAAACAACGGTAGATCCAGACAAGATGAAGACATTCTTAATCATCTGCTAAATTTTGCATTGCTGGGAATTGAATCCCATACAATAGGGGCGGAGTTAACGAACTCGTTACTGACGCTTGTAAAGCACTGGCAATGGAAACACGCCGCGCTGATTGTAGGAAGGAAGGCGGCCAGTCGTTATCTAGCGTGCTCATTGGAAACACAAAAGTGACAGTTCTTTTTTAAGTGTTTTTTTTCATTTCCGGACAGTTTTTTAATTATTCTGCCAGTAAGAATATTTGACTTTACGCATCATTTTTTACTAAGGTAATTAATTTCCTTCATATACCTAATTTAAATTTAAATAGGGTTCATAAATCTGCCAGGTACATTTACCACCCTTATTTCATTTTGAGATTAGTGTTTACAATACTTATATTAATAATTTAGAGAAAATCGTGAAAATTCAGTAAGTTACGTATAATTATGGACCTATTCATTATTTAAACCGGCATTGCTTATAATTGCCAACAAACGACTGGCATTTCACGTGCATTGTTTTCGGTATATCATAAATAATAATTATCCTCAACGAAAATAATATTTAATTATTTTAACATTAAAAACATTCGTGGTAAAGAATTTGCACGCAATACAACATTAATGACTTTAAAAAAAGGAACGAACAACTTAAAAAAAGATATTGGAGTTGGATAGGTGTGGCTTATGGTAAATCTTATAGATTTAGATGTTAATCTACTAGGCTCGAATTTAGACGGAAAAGTGACAAAATACAGACAAGTTTTTAATTAATTCCAACAAAACAGATACATTAACTTATAAATGATCGTGTTAGAATAAGACGTTGTGATCGGAATTTTAATACCTTAATATACCTTATTTAGGTATACCTATATTATATTAAAATCATTAAAATAATTTGCTTCTTTGGTTGTAGATATGACTAACAATATGATTGAGTTCATTATCCATAGGGTGCAGTGACCACCTTATATCAGGATCCTTTTTCACACGCCCCTTTGCTATCTCTTTAGTTTACATGCATAATCCACTCACGGTGGTACAAAATCAGTAGAGGAAAGGATAATTACCAAGGTATAATTAGAACTCAACTTTTCCTAGAGTTTCCGGTAGCGGAAACCGTGGAAAGGCAGCCAGCGTGCGCCAAGGTAGTGAAGGTAGCTCAGTGCGTTGTAGGTGTGCGTGTGGGATACACAAAAACTGGAGTAGAGGTACGAAAGATTGTTTTGTATGCAGTGAACAAAATTAATATTATAATATGTTAGTCAGTGTATTTTGTGATTGAAGTGATCGTGTGGTGAAAAGTGTGAAATAAAGAGAGACGTAATAGGTAAAATTTTAGCGTATCCGATTAAATTTAAAAAATGCAACCGAAACCAAATTTTTTTGTGGTTTTGAAGTATTATTTTAAATAAGGATACATTAACATTTTTGTAAGACAGGCCCAGTCGTATTCTTAGTTCTTGTCGTACCTACTCACAAGTTTTTCTAAAAAAATCACTTCAAGCGTTGCCTAATTAAAAAAATGGTTAATAAATTATTTGTTGAAACTTAAAAAAAAATACATTAGAAAAAGTGTGTTTGTTAAAAGTTAAAATATCCATCAAACGTTTTCGGGGAAAAAATAAAATAAAAAAGTATGTATAAAGTAACTTAAAAGACTCATAAATACATACTTAAACCTACTAACCAACGATTTTTTTTATTTGTTGATTTTTTCCGTTTTTTATAAAACTATAGTTTTATAAAATTACTGGTCTAAAGCACGGCAGACTTGAAAGTGAAACGCCAGGCAGATTCTTTGGCCGAGGTAATTAAAAAAAATATCCTTGAGTTTTAAAGTAGTAAAAATTTTTCTTAGTCCTTAGTCGTGTTGGGGTAATGAGATGTGGATAAATCAGCGAGTGAATTTGAAACATATGAAAAGCATATGAATGAATATGTATTTAAATTCGGAGTAACGGATTATGTTATAACGTTTTTAAGGCTCTGTTTCACTGCATTGCAAATTTAAAGTTTCGAGGCCAAACATTCTCGTAAAAAGTAGATTAACAAAGACTTCAATCTTAATTAACATTGATATACCATCAGGGAATCCTAGTGTGGGCAATGAATATGTTAGATTATCTAACACATTCATGGCCCACACTAGGATTCCCTGTGTCGTGTGTATCGGACCAGAAGCAGGAATCTGAATCCATCATTCAAATTTCTCCCCCGTTGGGAATCCAACCCAGGATCTCTTGTGCAGAGGACTGGTGGCTTAGATCACTGTGCCAGGAGGAGGAGTCAATTTTACCAGAATGTTAAAATTCAACGTGTGTATATTTTGCTATACTTTTGGCAAGTAGGTGATGTGGGTATGAAAAAGGGCGGTAAAACCTCCCTGGGTGACTGCATCTCATTTTTTAAATTTTATAATCATAAGCAACTTAAAAAAAGTAATTCATTAGCCTTGTTAGAGAATATTGCAACATAAAGAAACTAATTTCAATATACGTGACAGACATATAACGTGTGTAACGGGATATGCATGTATGGTTTTGCATATGTAATGTCGAGTGTGTGATTACAGATGGACTGATATTTTGTTTCTATATTCCTGTATTAGCATCATTTTAAAATATTTTACCATTTACCAAAATGACTTAAGTAAATAATATTGTAATAAAATTATAATATTAAACACACATTTTGCAAAATTAAAAGTAAGCGATCTCCACTGGTAGGTATAGTGTTAATAACATATACAATCATACAACAGCACCTACTATTGGTTCAATATTTACTGACTTTAAACAAATGGCCTTGATCTTACAACAAGGTTAAAATATCTTTAAAAAGTAAAAGGACTGGTCGAAATTTTAAAACTGTCCAAAAGTGGTCAAAGTTCTTTGCATTATGTAAATTATCTAAATGAAAAGTTTAAATGCATTAAATATTTCCATTGGCATTATTTAAACGCAATTTTTTTTATTGCTTAAGCATTTTTACTTTCACGAATTTCTTTGCAACAAATATTACTAAAAATATCAGGACAACTAGGTACCTTCCTTGATTTTAATCGTATGTAAAACTATCGAAGCACCGGAGCTTTTGAAATACTGGCACTTAATTAATGACATTTGTAATAAAGAATATATTTTTTTCTCTACCAGAGTACAGATCGATTGCCTAAGAACTCTACTTAAAATAAAATTTTGAACCTCGATAACCCGTTTTTAATTATTAAGTAGGTAGTAGTACTCATATGATCGCGTAGGCAGTTGCTTAGCGATTGCTACTTACCTATACCATACGACATGATGTGGTCACAGGTTTATGTGATGCATTTTTAACAACATAAATCAACAAAGTCTTGTATTAAGCTTCGTAATCGTTAAATGGACACGTTTATTGCTACATTTATTTTTAGCTTAAAACATATTCATTCACTTCAAATCTTCTCCTCACTTACTCGTACCTCACCAAAACACCACACAAAGTCGCCGACTAGTGAGGTAAAAAACCCTTAAAAAACCCAACCTAATCCTTTTGGCACGTAAGCAAATAAGATCAGACTACTAGGTTCATAAGAAAGAAACTATACCTAATAGTAATAATATATACAACTACACTGTGTCTACATTGTTTGTAATACTACACTGATTTCTGTTCGTGCGATTTCCCGCCCTACCGTAATAGTAGTAGACTGCATTACACCGACCCAGATAGAAAGTCCATGTTTCATGTTACGTACGTTTACGCCAGTCACACGACATTATTGTTTTTACGAGCAAAGAAACAGTTTAAAAGTAGGTAATTAATTTGAAACTTGAATACACCTGACATTAAAAATCTATATACTTAAATATAATAAGAACCGAACGTAACACATGTTTGAAAATTTATTTTGTTTAGTACAATCTAAAGTGTCTTTTGTTTTACACATTTCAATAATTTATTGGCTTCTTGCTTATAATACTTTTCTCTGCAGGAAATAAGCAGAGACAATGAAAAACCGCATAGGCGTGGTGAAATGGCCTCTACGCAAGTTATGCCACAGACAAATGGTAACCACGACGCAATGCCATCAAGCAGCGGATGGAGGGGAAATCGGTATGTTGCTAATCTCTTTCCTATTCTTCCTTGCATTCAGCGCTTCGCAGTCCACGAGGCCTCCCCTAATCGACGCCCCTCCGCCCAAAAGTGGGCCCTTTGAATCCACTGATTCGCGCGATTTCCCGCTGTTTTCTTCAGGACCACTTACAACGGCTATATAAATAGTAGCAAGCGAGAAGGCTATTTATTCTCTTTTGTGAACATAATATCATGCATCGCAGAATTGCAGTTATTTGCTGCCCACTTCTAAAAACGACCCTCGCCTTTTTTACAATGGTAATCATCAATCAAATAGGTAGAGTCACCTGAAATATGGGAAATTTAAGTTTTATTGAACTTGAAATGTGCTCTTGACGTGTCTCTTCTTCTCATGATGTTTTGACGGACCAATCGTTAATACCACCTTGTTTCAAATAGTGTGTAGGCATTCTGACAGATTGAATGAATCGTTTTGACCGAACACTAAAATTGATCTGAAATCTTAGCCACACCTTTTCGAAACCTGAGTGGATTAAATATACAGCTTAGTATATCCAATGGATATGGCTTAGCAACATCGAAAGCGTCGTTTCGCCGTAGATTTTATCAGGACGACAGGTTCGAATAACTCGCTAAACTGGTTATTTGGGTGCCATCTACGTCTACGATGATTTCGAATTGTAGCTTAGGCCTCAATGGGAGCACCAATTCATTATTATAAGTAGGCAATGATGGTATTAATGCAGATAATGACTGAAATAATTTTAGCTAACTTTAAAGAGATCACGGCTCTACTTGTCTTTTAATTTAATGGATATCAATCTAAAACTTAATTATATTTGTAACTTGTTGACAAAGATTCGAAACCAACATTATAAAATATCATGACAACATCCAAGCAACAGTTTCCTAAATAATGTGATCTCATTTTTATGACGCAATTTAGGAGTGCTGAATGAATGTTGGCACGTGAGAAAAACCTTTAATATTGACGCACTTACAGTACAAAATGTAGAAATTACAGAAGTTCAACTTTATTAAAACTCTCTTGAGCAGCGTGCACATTACTATACTAATTAGTCTTATTCATAGACCGTTCACCAACTTCTCAACTTTTCCGATTTTTAGAAAAGAAAAAGAAAAGAAAAGAATACGTTTATTGTTGAATGTTATATGAGAAAGATGTTACAAAAATTATAACAAGTTTAGAACACTCTACCCTATGCGGGCATACAATAATTATGTCTTAATAACTGTCTAAAACTTAATTTTACATTTTATGGCAATTTATTAATCATTTTGTTCAGCAGTCCACATTAATTATTTATTTTAATATTTTACCTAATCGAACTCATCGGCTATGCAATGTGTCACCCATTATTGGGCAAAGAGAGAAAAAGCCGAAGGAAAAAACTCTCGACAAAATTTTAATTACCTAATTAATTTATTTATTTATACGCGCGTTACTACATTCCTTTTTATAATTGTTTATAAACATGATTTACATTGAAATTGCGAACTATCCATTCCATCAAAACTAATTTTCAGAGAACTATTTATTTATATACCAGCGTATTTTGTGTGGGTTAAAATGCTCTCTCATTGTGAGTCTGATGCAAAAGCTGTATACTGTATACTCACAGCACGGCGAGTGACATCCTCCAATGGTTCTACAAGGACTCTACCTTCTGTACTGTCTGTGTTTTGTACCAAAAAATTCCAATATTTGCGTATCCGATTATACTGGTTTTGTCGTTTTGTGTGAATTATCACTTTTGCCATAATGTCCTGAGTATTTGCAGGTGACAAATATTTTAGATAGGTAACTCGACTGTAAGTAGATGTCAATATTTATTAATCGTAAAAGTTTTATTTGCATTTTGTGGGCCTATTTATTAATCGAGTTTCCGTCATAGTTTAGGAATTTGACCTTGATCTGGTGATAGGTACCCACCATATCAATGTGTTTGCTGTCGAACTAGCTATATGTATAATTAAAAGGCATAAAATATATCAAATTTCATCGACAAACCCCTCCCTATATTCATAGGTACCCGAGAGCCGTGGGACTCCGGGTTGTGTGGGATTCCTTGGCCTTACTCTGCGCTGGTAGGGGATCCGGTATTCACTAGGTATAGGTATCCTTTTCCTGGGCATTGGTTGCCCAACTGTTCATTCGCCCGCCATTTGGCGTAAAGAAAGACAAATTAAAGTCCAAGGAATACAATACTACTTTTTGGGTACCACGAAACCTGTGGATCAAATCCACTTTTGAACCTACCATTGAAGCACAAGGCTTTATTTACGTAAAAAAATCAAGATCAAGGATGGAACCATTGCATAAAAGTATAATCTACTTATGCGTAATCTTATTCTCAGGTAACATATCATCTCGGCCAGCACAATGTCCGCACCAGGGTCAGCGGGCGAGGTCCACCCACGCGGCAATGGGCACTCCCGTCTTCGACGCAGTATCTTCGCCGTCCGTCAAGTCCTGGGACGAGGTACCTGGGCCCAAACCTCTCCCTCTACTCGGCAACACTTGGCGATTCGTTCCGTATGTTGGTAAGTGGGCTAAACTGTTATAGTACACTAGCTTTTGCCTGCGACTCCGTCCGCGCGGATTTTAGGACTTGGTCCAGAGAGGGATAAAAAGTATCCTGTAAGTTAATCCAAGTTAAAAGCTACGTGCATACTTATACATTTTATCTTAATCTGTTCAGCCGTTTTTGCATGAAAGAGTAACAAACAACAACCTCCATTCTCTCATTTATAATAGTATAGTAGGATAGTAGGATAAGTAGCAAATGGGCGTGCATGTCACCGGCACCATGACTGTGGTCACCACTGCCCAATGATACCTACGGCCAAACTGAAATATGATTGAAATTCTATCTGAGGTTCATAACAGGTTGATATTGTAATGTTGAGGCCGTAAGTGGGTGTATTGCTACCCATAAGAACTAAGTGGTTTGCTTTAATAAAGTAGGTACCTATCTTAGGGGGCCACAATTTATATTAAAACACGTGTCATAGAGAATATTGCTTCAAGGCGGGTTATCGGGACTACAATATGTATGGCAGTCTATGGGCACGCTACTGGGATGGCTCTAGCAAACTTTAAAAATCCTAATCTTGTAATTATAATAACCAGTAGGTATTTACTTAATTCCATTGATTTCATTTTATGACGTTCTCAGACAACAAAGACGCTTAAAAATTTAATTTGATTCGCTGAATAGTTTCGGGAGGCATATCGACATATAAATTGTTGTTAATATGACTATTTATATCTACATCGCATACAATTCTTTAAACCAACGTGTATAACATTCAAGGTTGAAGTGTAACTTCCCATTATTTTAGTATGTGTTGTGTTTAGAATGTAATTTTCGTAACACAATAGCAACAAAATTAGTATTATCAACAAATTACAGGTGTACTCAAAGTCGTAATTATTAAGCAAGATTGTATGGCAGTAATTTACAAAATAAATTCAACTTGCTGTAACGGTGAAGGGAAACACTGTGAGGAAACCGGCATGCTTGATCTTTACGGTTTCCTCCCTTTTTCTTTGTCCTTCTATACCACATCTCTTTTACCCATGGTCATCATTATTTAATAATTATTCCATTTAGATAATGGCGACTATCTTTCTTACCAATCAGTTCTTTAAACGGAAATAATCCCATTTATAATCTGAACTTCCAAGGCTATTTTGCCAGGCTCAATTAGATATCAATTCGTTTCTGAGCAGGTCCAGAGTCTGAACCCACTTCTAAGAGTGACACTTTCGTATGCACAATTACTATGGTGCCATGCTTAGTAGTTACCTTAAATCTTTTATTTTTACAGTAATACATGTGAGGCTCATTTATCTAACTTCCAGTTATCGCAAATTCATGATTTATTTAGCATTGAATTCGACGCTCACCCAAGTTTCAAGGTGTAGGTTATCGGTTAAATCACACTCAAAAGCTTCAAGAGGAAGTCCGATTTAGACTTGCAAAGTTGCAACACAGTGTAGGTAAGGTCATTGATAGATAGATTCATAGAGTTCTTCATGCCTTCAAATCTATCGTCACTGGCTAGGAGCCAAGCCTTGTAGGATGTGTTAAATTGCTTAAAAATCGAGACGAAGCATAGGGACTTTTGTCTTCTATTCTAGTTAATTTTTTAATTTTTTTTTTAAATAACGCTTCACACCCATAGCCCCACACTAGGATTCCCTGTTTCGTGGGCGCCATGGACACACACAAGACAACAACACACACACCCAGACCAGATATAGAAATTTAAACTCATTACTCAAATCTCTGCTCTGCTGGGAATCGAACCCAGGACCCTCCGCACAGCGCACCGGTGTCTTAACCACTGCGCCACTCAGCGTAACCACAACTTACCTTGTTTTACCTTGAAAACTGAATTTAAAACCTTTATTAGTATTTTTACGATATTAGTGAGGCTACTAAAATGCTAATGGATTGGTGTCTAACAGGCAGTTAATGATAAGTCAGTCATACGATAAAGAACCATTCATTCAATCGCCGTGCCTTTGTCGCAACGATAATGTGGTCGCCGTGTGAATACTTAATGTCTTTCATAATAATTGATGCATTACGAAAAATACAGAACAGGGACAAGGCTGCTCTTCACCACGACGCATCTTTTAATCATTTGGACCAAAGAATTACTTCATTACTTTGTTTATATACGGTATATACCTACTTAAGAAACAAAAAACAGGCATGCTGGCTGTTGTAAAATGGTCACTTTTAAGTCCCTTGAAGTCTCGAAGTTGACCCGTTTCTGACGTCATAATATGTGGATGCGTTGATACAACAGGACTAGGATGGTGACCTCAAAAAAGTATTCAGTAATCACACTACCCTAACCGAAAGTCAAGACAAAAAGAGTCATGCAAACACGCCTTAGGTACAGACGCGGGATAATTTACTTATAAATTGAACTACTTATTAATTATTTTAAAACCTAACTAACCTACTTTTTAGGTACGAACGAAAATATTATTGTAAAACAACATTTTGAGATTTAGAGTTGCTTTTATAGTTACTTTACTTTTAAAACCGTGGCTTACATTAATTGCACATTAATAGCCTTTCAAATGGGCCATTTTTATTATTGAAAAAAATATATCTAAGATTTTAACATTTTTAATTTACATGAAAAGAATAAAATTAAAATTAAAAGACCAATTAGGCACGCTCTGCGCAGCTTAAAGGTGAAATCGGAATAATGAAGTTGCAAATCTAATGTGTCCAACCTTCATCTCTACAACACAATACGAGTATGCAATAGGTATGCATAAGCAACAAATAATAAAAAATAAAATCTTATACTTAAGTAGAATTTAATACTATCAGCATTTGAGAGTGGATCAAGTGCGTCAAATATAGTTTTTTTTTTGTGATTTATTTGCCTTTGTGTTTTAGCTTTATTTAATTAATTTTATTGTGTGTAATGTGATCGTGTGACGAAATAAACGCTTCTTTCTTTTCTTTCATTTTGCTCACAAAATATTGATTAGTAAATATATTAAAATTAGGATACAATATTTAAACTACTGTGCATTTGTAGCCGTATATCGCGTGTAGCAAATTTCCTTTGACGCAATGTTCGTAACGCTTCACGGATCGTTAGGTTGAAACACTCATCATGAAGTTTATGTAATAAAATATTAAAACTCGGAAGTTTATATGTGTTTATTACTAGTCAAACTTATTGTAGGTACTACGGGCGCTTTAAAACTGGCAAATTTCGACTGTTGACTCAACAATAATCTCTCTTCGTGAGACTGTTGACTCAACAGTTCGTAGAGTTAACCTGACAGTCGACTCATCTAAAAACATTAAATCCGACGACGAACGACGAAATACATTCAATGCTAAAGTTAGTCTTTACTACAGCTATCACAAAAGATATTCATAAAAATAAATGTTTGAAACACGTCTTGAAACCACAAATTGCCTTCTTTCAAAACTGCGGGTTTCTCAACTATTTTTTAGTAAACCTCAAATCTCATTACTTTGAAACAATGAACAATAGATACCTACTATGTAATTATTTTCGGATAAGCATCATTTTTATAACAGACTAGCCTGCAAGCCAGCTGGTTTTAAGCTGCAGTATAGAGTGTTGTAATTACAACACCTTTATGGGGTCTAAAATTCTACTTTCAACTTATAATTACTATAATCCTTTCGCTTGTGGATGTTTGTTACTTGTTTATGCAAAATATTTCTGAACGGATTGAATAAATTTGGTATAAGTACAGGTAGGTGAGCGGTGATAGCCCAGTGGCTTAGAATTCGACCTCGAATCAAGGGGTCCGGGTTCGAATCCCAGTGGCTTTGACTTTGTAAAAAGTTATGTGCGCTTTATAAAATTAAATGGCACCTGCTGTTACGGTGAAGGAAAATATCTTGAGGAAACCTGCATGCCTGAGAGTTCAAAAAAAAATCTTCTCAAAGGCATGTGAAGTCCACCAACCCGCAGTAGGCCAGCGTGGTGAATTAAGGCCTACATCCCTCTCATTGTAAGACCCGACCCTGTAGTGGGTCATTAATGGGTTACAGACAAGTACCTACAGGTAGTTTTATAAACTAGATAGAATAGAGAATCTGAATAGAATAGATACTTTTTTCATATTTTTGGACCAAATACTAATATAAGGTATACGCAAGTCGCGCGCTGGGGTTAGGTTTATCTATCATAATTTTAAGTTTTACTTCACTGCTTTCACTTACCCGTACATTGTATTAATAATAATGTAAAGTCGGTGAGTAACTTTCTTATCATAAAATGAGTCAGCAAAAAAAAATCTATTGTATGTAAATGTGTAACTTGACTCGAAATTAAGACCATTTCATTTAGTAACGCAAAGCCAGTTTTTGCGTTATAAATGAATTTTAGTGTAAGTGCCGAAGAGAGAGATAAATAGGGTACGATCATCTAGGACTTTAGGAGACAAACAGTGGCGCAATTATAGGGTGGCAGGGCTGGCAAAATGCGGATGGTTTATTAATAAATAAATAATAAATAACGCTTCACACTCATAGCCCCACACTAGGATTCCCTGTGTCGTGGGTGCCATGAACACACACAAGACAAGAACACAACACACCCAGACCAGAAACAGAAATTCAAATTCATCATTTGAACCTCTGCTCTGCTGGGAATCGAACCCAGGACCCTCCGCACAGCGCACCGGTGTCTTAACCACTGCGCCACTCGGGTCGTCATTTGAGAGGACGTTATTGGAGACGTAACGATTTTTGTAATGAAATGGAGTGATGTATTTAACATCAGTGAGACCTAAGATCATTTACTCACATTTAAGCATCGAGTAATTCCATATCGTATATAAATATCGTACTATTTATCGTTCCATATCGTATATCATTGTTTTTAAAATTCATACCTGAACCGGGAATTGATTGGTATTCGCGGAGAGAAATCGTGACATGGTTCCCGCAACCCGCAAGCAGCTTGGTAACTCTCACTTCTGTGGATTCTGCATAGATCCTACAGAGGATAATAAGCTTATCATTACCAGTAAAGAACAACAACCACACATTATTAATTACCTGTCACGATACGGAGACGTATGCGTTTGGGGTGAGAGGGTGTTTGTGCAAACCAATGTTGCCGTTCATCTGCAAAACTACTAGTCCGATTTACCTATATGCGGTTTTCTTTTGACTGTTTCAGGTGGTTACTCCGTGGAACATGTGGACAAGGTCTGCATGTCGCTGCGCAAGCAGTACGGCAAGTGCGTCAAGATGGCCGGCCTCCTGGGCAGACCTGACATGTTGTTCGTGTTCGACGCCAGCGAAGTCGAGAGAGTATTCCGGGGGGAAGACAGTGCACCCCATAGGTAATTGACTATCAGATCTACCCTATGTTGGTCTTTTTTTAATTAGGCAGTCATTCGATTACTTATCTACTTAAGTAATCGATAAGCCACGCCTCTGCTTGTTTTTCTCCAATTCGTTCATCTTTTTCGGCAAGTTATGTGACGGTTGGCACCTCCCCGAGTGAGCTCCGTCTAATGTTCTACAGAACTACCTATTGATGTACCCATTTTCTTTTTCTAGGCCATCAATGCCCTCATTGAATTACTATAAACACACATTGAGGAAAGACTTCTTCGGAGCTGAGAAGGACTGCGCTGGAGTTATAGCTGTGTAAGATTTCTTAATTGTACATTTTTAAAGATTTATACATTATACAGATTTTATACCAACCTAACCCCAAAAGCACCATGAAAGTACCACTGTTCAAAAGAATCGTTGAGTGAGTCAGCTATTGAGTCACTGTCGTCCCAACTGGTGAGACGATTAACAAGTCACCTGCCGATTGAATTTTCGATACAAATGTCCTGAGAGATCAGAGATAGCAGAGAGCACACAACTCATCTAAGACCAAAGTTTTACTAACACCTTCTGTATTGAAGGAATTCACCTGCTTTATTTATAAGGAAATGTTTATTCATTTTTACAGACATGGTGATTCATGGGCTGCGTTCAGGACAAAGGTGTCCCGGGTGGCTCTGAGTACCGGGGCTGCTGCTCAATACACCGAGCAGGTCGGTGAGGTAGCTGACGCTTTTGTTAACAGGTAACTAGATCTATACAATGAATCTGGCTTTTTGAGCAGCGAATTTATTTATCAAGCTATCACAATCTTAAGACCATACCAATTGTGATTTGATGCAAATTTTGACGCCACCCAACTTTTGCCGCCGTAAGCTGTTGGGAAGAGGTTAGCCGTTATCGGGAATGTGTCAGCACTTGCGAAGGCGCATCATATTCGAATATTTTAATTAGTAAGTACGGAACAAAATTCTTTCAATAAACCTAACTTTATTTTCATTAGGGTACGAGACATTCGTGATGAGAATTCGGAAACACCAAAGGATTTCTTGAATGAAGTTCACAAGTGGTCTTTAGAATGTAAGTCAAGCCAAGCATTTTCTATTGGTAAAAATATGAAAAAAAAAAGAATTTGTGCCTATAGATACTCAGTTGTAAGGTTGTAGAGCTCATTTTTAGGAGACAGAGCCATCGCAGGTCGCCCATATTACCGCCACTGAACCTGCAATGGCAAATTCTTGAAGACTTGCGATTCGGTTGCGGAGGCGTGGTCACCGCGGATCGATTTGTGACGAACATTTTTGTCCTCGTGGCAACACACCCACTAACACTAACTAACTAAATAAGATCTTTGTTTTATTTGAGGTTAGAGGTGGGTTTCGACCAAATAATCTCAGGTGGTTTGCATGCCTGCTTGCTGCTCTATTCCAATAAAAAAAGATTTAATAAAGAGTTAATAAACAACAAGCTAATAATATCTAACTACCCATTGCAGCTCTAGGTCTAATAGCGCTAGACACTCGTCTAGGCTGTCTAGAATCCCTCGAAGGGTCCGAGAGTCAGCGGCTAATAGACGCTGTCCACACGTTCTTTCTCTGCGTCGGCGAGCTGGAGCTGCGGACGCCGTGGTGGCGGGTCTACCCGACTGCCATGTTCAGAAAGTACGTGGCTGCACTCGACACCATCCTCAGGTAGAGCCCTTTCAAGATAATAGCTAAACTTCTTACATTAAGAGAAAGAAACATTTCGTTACATGATTGCAATAGGTAAACTGTAGTTAGGTAGATATCTACTAAAATAAAGACAAGAAAAAACATTGAGACTAAAACCTTAAAAATAATGATGTGTGACACATATTGTGATGAAACGACTACAATGTGATGAAAATGGCAATTACAAACTTAAGTATGAAATTTACTAATTACAATCCTGTATGGAGCGGTGACAGTCCAGTGGCTAAGAACTCTGTCTCTTACTGGGAAGTCTGGGTTTCAATTTCGTTAGGTACCTAACTAAGTGCGTTTTACAAAATAAATATCCCTGCAAGGAAAACATCGTGAGGAAACCTGCATGCCTGATGGAGAACTATCAGGCATGCAGGTTTCCTCACGATAATGTTCTCAACAAAGGTGAAGTCTATCGACCCGTAACTGGCGAGTGTACGCTAAGGTTTAAAGAAATATAAAAGACAGTCTTACAGGCTTATAACAATCATAATGTCATTAATTTCCAGTGTTACACTGAGACACGTAGAGCGCGCACTAAAGGAATCCGAAGCCGCTGGTGGAAGCAAATCGCTGCTGCAGGACCTGGTGGCGGCTGCAGGGCCGAGGGTTGCAGCCGTCGCCGCCCTTGATATGTTCCTCGTTGGAATAGACACGGTAACTTTCTTAAATACTATCACTTCCGGTTGTTAAGTAGTGAATATTCTAAGGTCACAGTTTTAGTTTAGTGAAACAATAAAAAACATGTGACGGAGGATGGGCTATGAAAATAACCTACAAAAAACTGTTTTGTAGGTTGTTCTTGTTTTATAATACTTGTTGTACTGCTTAATTAATTATTTAATTAGCGAGTACATTTTACAAACGGCCTCAGAAAACTTAACAAAGTTAGCGCCTATCAAAATAAAATAGCAAGGAATGTTATAGCGACTTTTGGTATTCATTATTTAGTTTTATTAAAAATGAAAACTTAATTATTATTATTTATATTTTAACCGTACAAATTTATGAAAATGACTATCTTTTTTTCAATTTCAGACATCAAATGCTGTAGCATCTACTCTGTACCAGCTTTCCCTAAGACCCGAAGTACAGGATAAGCTGTATGGAGAGATCAGCAAAGTGTTACGAGGCAGGCCGCTTAGGGATGGCGATGTTAGCCAAATGCCATATTTAAAGGCGTGTATCAAAGAGGTTTTAAGGTACCCAGTATTTTCTTAACTTTTTTGTTATAAGGCATGACAATCTGAACTCAAACATAACCGCTGCTGTGTATGTGAATTTGTACTTAACGGATGCGTAGTTAGCTATTTCAGAAAAAATAAGATGGTTGCTTCTTACCATCTTTAACTCGGACTCAGAACTCGAACATAACAGATAAACTATATTGGATAGTTTTACAACCATAATTACTGCAAACTACCTAACTCCGTTTATGTACCTACCTCAATCCGTTTTCTTTTTCAGAATGTATCCTGTAGTAATTGGTAATGGCCGGCAACTAACTAAAGACACAGTTATTTGTGGTTATAACATACCTAAAGGCGTAAGTTCTTCTTATTACCTTTACACTTCTTAAATTAAGTTTTAAATGACTCCTTTTATATCCATAATTCATTATGCTTAAAGTGCGTATTTAATTCGTCACTAGCGGTCCAGATATCCACCCATCCAGATTGCGCCCGACGTTGCTTAATTTTTTTATCTCTTGTGATTTACTCAAGCTATAAATTGTATACTTTTGTTTAATTACAGACCCAAGTGATATTCCAACATTACGTAATGGGCAACAGTGACGAGTATTTCACTGACGCGTCGGAGTTTCGCCCAGAGAGATGGATCCAGAGAGCTGGATTTAAGCACCACGCTTTCGCGTCTTTGCCCTTTGGCTTCGGGAAACGAATGTGTTTGGGTCGGCGATTTGCAGAGCTAGAAATGCACGTTATGATCTGCAAGGTAACGTTCATCCAGTGCATCAAATTTTTAATTTTGTTAAAATCCTAGGTTACTTATCCCATTTTGCCAGGCATACCACCTTATAGTTCCGTCACTGGTTCATTCCCCAGATGTAAGCTTAGTCCTAACGAACATGTTTCTGCATGAACAACCATCTTCTTTGCTGCTAAAAACTAAAAATTGAAAAATATTGCTATACTACTTCCTACCGCATATACCCAGTATTAGATATAAATTACGGTTGCATTGTATACCTACAATACAATAATAAAACTATGTGATTAAATTATTGTTAACAAAATTGGACTGTGTTTGCCTGAACTGTGGTCAAAACACTTCTGGATTATATGTATAAACACATTGAGTATGGAATAATATGTTGATTTTCTAACTTAATATAGATGCAAATATTTTTTTCTGACAGATGGTGCAAGCATTCAAGATGGAATACCACCATGAACCCTTGGACTACCATATCCATCCGATGTACACGCCCAATGGACCTATCCGCCTAAAACTTATTAATCGATAGACACACAAATATTTTAATGATGGTTTTGTAATTACGTAGGTATTCGTTAGTAGGTAATATTAGTTTTAAATTAACAAACATTTATGAGAATGTATCGCAACACTTAATAAAATGAATTCATTAGCCGTATGTACAGGGTTTAAAATAAATAAAATATTTTTTTAACTGCAGAACTCGAGGTCTTTTAATTTCTTTTAATTGTTTCAAAATGTATAGTAGTATTAAGGGCTCTCCATACTCAAAAACATGGAGTATAGATAGAAGGAGTGTTATCTCATAATAATTATAGTAGAAAATTGAAAAAAGTGTCCCGCTGTAAGCTACAAACAACAGTTCCAAAACCTTCCAGAATGGCGCTGGTGTAGACGGAGGTATGGTATGAATGTAGCAAATTAGGCATGATGACAGTTATCAAGTATCGCCAAAATATTTATCTGATTTAATGAAATGGGATTCAAATATTTTGAAACATGTGTTTATTCTCTTATTAATGTCGAGATTAATTATAAATTTGTTAAAATAAATCTACAAATTATAACAATCCGCCATGATAGCTTAAACACCCATCAGAGCGAATTACGTCAATTTACGACACGTCTCAGTAAACGTCATTTTTTTCGTAAGTATATTATACGAGATCTCTGCATTTTTTACTGAGACGTGACGTAATGACAGACGCCATGACACGGGCGAGCGTTTTGGAATGAATTTGAAACTTAAAATTTAAAATATGTACTTTTATTGCACAAAAACCTTAATTTTCTACAAAAATATGATATATTTTAGACATAATCGAAACTTCTGAATATCATAGAAGAGATTTTGAAAATTAGTCATCATGCCTATTGTAAACGAATAAGATGGCGCTGGTGTAGACATAGGTATGGTATGGATGTAGCAACGAATTGAAGTACGCCGAGTTAAAAAAATATTATTATCGACTAAAGTAGGTTACTCATTGAAAATTTCAACTACATAGGTAGTACAAAATAATGTAGTAAATATAAACTTAAGATTTAATATAATTCAATTAATACAATTACGGCCTTAATTTAGATCTGTGTTATTCTGTTTCGTTTAGTGACTTTTGTTTTTATTTACTAACATCCTACCCGCAATTTAGATAAATGAAATCAATAGTGTTCCGAAAGTGTTAACTATTTAAAAGTGTTTTTCCTTGGATAAAATTGGATAAAATATTTTTGTTTTTATACGCACTCTATACTGATTATTTTATGTTGTAAAACTGTTTCCTTTGTAAGTGAATTGTTTAATTCTTAAGAAGGAATAATAAAGATCTTAAACCATACAATTACATAAATTTTCAGAAAGATTTAATATAATTCAATTAATACAATTACATAAATTTTCAGACATTCAAAATTTGGCGCTTCCTTTAAAATTTATACCTCGCGCTAAAGTGGCGCCATCCTAGTTTCGACGGACACTTTTTCATGTATTACAGATTATGTTCCTCCTTAGCTCTATTCTCCATGCCTAAAAATTCGGACGCACTAAATTGGACGAAATCTTTCAATAAAGCTGTTGTACGACCGACCAACCTTAATTTTTATGTCATTATACATAAACTGTCCTTACCTAACTTCCTTAAAAAAGGTCCTACTAATTAGAATACCTAGCAAAGTGTGGAGAGCGCTTTTAAATATACTATATAGTTACTGGCAGAATGGAATGTCAAAGCTCGGCAGTGCGCAATTTGGTTTAAAAAAAAGAACGACGAAAGCGCGCGATAAAAAAATTTCATTCCATTCGAATATTTCGAATAGATTTTACAACTTTTTACCAAATTTTATTAATTAATTATCATTATCATTTCGTGTAATTTTATAGTTGTGTAACTTCAATAATTATATAATATATGCACCTCTTATAAACATATTTTTAACTCCGAGAAGCTTAATAATCTACTACAAAGTTCAAAGGGCCCATATCCGATGGATAGGTAATGGAAATGTTTCCAAACGGCGACCCATCTTAACAATAGAAATGGGCCGAAACAGGCCTGCCTTTCTCAGACTATGTGTAAGTACTTGATCTGCTATGTTGATCTGACGAGTGACGATCTTAGGAACCATGTTAGGAAGGCAGCAGGTAGAAGTTGGATTCTGAGAAGATCGCATCGATGTCCAGGCGGAAATGTTAGGCACTTTATGCATTGCTTTGATATGAGGGTTTGTGAAATTATGGATATAGAAAAAAACCTATATATTCTTAAAAATGTTTTATTTAGATTGACTTGATGAGCAATCCTTTTTTTCACATTTTATTCACATTTAAAATCATCAAACTGTAATTGTACATTCTGTATTGATGAAAATTATACACAATATATTTTGAATTTGATTAAGTACATAATTATCTCACACTTTCGATTCACCATGATCAAAGGAGCTTTTATTTAATATCAAATTTTTATGGGTTCAATTAAAATGAACCTTTCTATTTAAAATTATTTATTATTAAAATATATATTTTAAGTAGGTTCTTGTAGTTTAAAAAGTAAACATATTATCTTTTTTACACAATCTTACAATAATATAGAATAGTAATTACATAATAGGAACAGTAGACAAGCTTACCAATACAGAATGCACAACATACAATTATATTGTGTACATACTATCTAGTTATATGAATGGCCACGTTTAGATTACTGGCAAATATTTACATTAACATTATCACAAATGAGTATAATAGTGTAAAAATTATAATCATATAAAAATATATTCATTATTAAATTAAGTATACAACATAATTTCAGGGCACAAACATAATTATACAATGTTGACTAGGTAATTAAAAATACATAAAAGATACATAATTTTGTTAAAGGATGCACAATGTAGTAAACCGAGCAGTGGCACTAAAACCCTGTTACTTCAAAGGACTACTTTAAATAAATTCGTTTACATACTAAATTGTTTAGGTTTTAAATATTTTGTCAATTCTGAACATTGCTTGCGAATTTATCTAAAATAGTAAATAGGCCATAGTTATGCATAATAACTGACTACTCTTCAAAGGATCAGTTTATGGCACTATTTTAGAATAAAATAGGCATCCCTTTTTAACACCCAAAACTAAAACTAATAAGGCAGTGATGGTGAGACATTAGGTAAAATGTGAACCGTAAAAAACAAATATCAAGTTACATTAAGTTTTCCACTAAAACAAAATTGATAAAATTTTCACAATCTGCTGACATTAGAAAAAATTACAATATTATTCAGCTTTCAGCTTTTGCATCGACATACATAATATCACAATTTATTGTCTTAATATTATAATAATTGTTATACATATCAACAGACTTGGTTTATGTTTAAATCTGTGGTGATTTCATTGAATTTGTTTTTGTTGTTTCTTCTGAGTTTGTAAATGTAAAGAGTGACTGCAAGAGACAGTATGACAATCAGGGCTGCTCCGATGACGGCCAAGTACAATCCAGATACCAAGCTTTCACTAATATCAGCAGTTGCCCCACTAATTTTGCTCAAATCTCTGGCATTTCTTGCTCTTGGCTTTGTCCGTGAGAAATCAAAATTGTCTGAAAAAATTAAAGATGTTTATTATAGGAGCTGTGAAATAAGTGTTTGTGGGTTCATTTAAAAAATGTCATAACATATTAAAATAGGTATATAAAAATGGTATATAAAAATGGTACCCAAAGGATTCGTAATCTTATGATTCTTAGCACTCATGAAGTGATTTCCTACGGACAAAAAGGTAACTACTATAAACTCAATGGGCTGGCAGATTTTTGTCCTAAAAGCATGTTATTCGGTTTAACATCTGAAGCATTGAGATAGTTATGCTAAGTAACAATCTTACCTATATCTTGTTGTGTGTCATCATAATAATCAAATACTTTGGATGCGAGTCTTCCAGTTTTAATTTCGTTCTCTGCAGGAAAAGGTGGCAAGTATGTTGATGGTGGGTTGGTGCTACTTGGTGCGAAGGGCTGAGGACATTTCGGATCCTTTGATCCAGGGTAACATGAACTGGGAGTTGGCTTAGGGCAACGAGGGTCAGTGCTGCCAGGGTAGCATCTTGGAGCTAAAGTTGTCGTAGGAGTTGGTCTAGGAGTCTGGGGACAACGAGGGTCTCGTGATCCTGGATAGCAGATAAGCTGAGTAGATGGTGGAGGTGTTGTTGTGGGTTTAGGGCACCGAGGGTCGGCACTGCCAGGGTAACATCTTGGAGCTTCGGTAGTTGTGGGAGTCGGTCTTGGAGGTTGTGGACAGCGAGGGTCCCGGGATCCAGGATAGCAGTCTAGCTTAGTAACAGGTGGTGTAGGTGTTGTTGTTGGTTTAGGGCACCGTGTGTCGGTGCTACCAGGGTAACATCTTGGAGCTCCGGGTGTTGTAGGTGGCAAATATGTTGGGGGATTCAAAGTTGTCGGTCTAGGCGGCTGTGGACACCGGGGGTCTCGAGATCCGGGATAGCACACAAGTTGGGCCGTAGTTGGTGGTGATGGTGTTGTTGTAGGTTGAGGGCATCGTGGGTCAGTACTGCCAGGGTAACATCTTGGAAGTAGAGTTGTCGTGGGAGTCGGTCTTGGTGGCTGAGGACAACGTGGATCTGGAGATCCGGGATAACATACAAGTTGCGTAGATGGCGGCGATAGTGTTGTGGTGGTTTTAGGGCATCGTGGGTCAGTACTTCCAGGGTAACATCTTGGACCTTCGGTAGTTGTGGGAGTCGGTCTTGGAGGTTGTGGACAGCGAGGGTCCCGGGATCCAGGATAGCAGACTAGCTGAGTAACAGGCGGTGAAGGTGTTGTTGTAGGTTTAGGGCAACGCGGGTCAGGACTGCCAGGGTAACATCTTGGAGCAGCGGGTGTTGTGGGAGTGGGTCTAGGCGTCTGAGGACACCGAGGGTCTCGAGATCCGGGATAGCAGACAAGTTGAGGAGTTGTTGGAGGTGAAGGTGTTGTTGTTGGTTTAGGGCATCGTGGGTCGGTACTGCCAGGATAACATCTTGGAGCAGCGGGTGTTGTGGGAGTGGGTCTAGGCGTCTGAGGACACCGAGGGTCTCGAGATCCGGGATAGCAGACAAGTTGAGGAGTTGTTGGAGGTGAAGGTGTTGTTGTTGGTTTAGGGCATCGTGGGTCGGTGCTGCCAGGGTAGCATCTTGGAGCTGCGAGTGTTGTAGGTGGCAAGTATGTCGGAGGATTCAATGTTGTCGGTCTTGGTGGCTGAGGACAACGTGGGTCTGGAGATCCAGGATAACAGACAAGTTGCGTAGATGGAGGGGATGGTGTGGTTGTGGGTTTAGGGCATCGTGGGTCAGTGCTGCCAGGGTAACATCTTGGAGCAGCCGGTGTTGTGGGAGTGGGTCTAGGTGTCTGGGGACAACGAGGGTCTCGAGATCCGGGATAGCAGACTAGCTGAGTAACAGGCGGTGAAGGTGTTGTTGTGGGTTTAGGGCAACGTGGGTCGGTACTGCCAGGGTAACATCTTGGAGCAGCGGGTGTTGTGGGAGTAGGCCTAGGCGTTTGAGGACAACGAAGGTCTCGAGATCCAGGATAGCAGACAAGCTGGGTAGGTGGTGGTGAAGGTGTTGTTGGTGGTTGAGGGCATCGTGGGTCGGTACTACCAGGGTAACATCTAGGAGCTTCTGTCGTTGTGGGAGTTGGCCTTGACGGCTGCGGACAACGAGGGTCTCGAGATCCGGGATAGCAGACAAGTTGAGGAGTTGTTGGAGGTGAAGGTGTCGTTGTTGGTTTGGGGCACCGTGGGTCGGTACTGCCAGGATAACATCTTGGAGCTGCGGGTGTTGTAGGTGGCAAGTAGGTTGGAGGATTCAATGTTGTCGGTCTTGGTGGCTGAGGACAACGTGGGTCTGGAGATCCAGGATAACAGACAAGCTGCGTAGATGGAGGGGATGGTGTGGTTGTGGATTTAGGGCATCGTGGGTCAGTGCTGCCAGGGTAACATCTTGGAGCAGCCGGAGTTGTGGGAGTGGGTCTAGGCGTTTGGGGACAACGAGGGTCTCTAGATCCGGGATAGCAGACAAGTTGAGGTGTTGTTAAAGGTGTAGGTGTTGTTGTTGGTTTAGGGCATCGTGGGTCGGTACTGCCAGGGTAGCATCTTGGAGCTGCGGGTGTTGTGGGGGTGGGTCTAGGCGTCTGGGGACAACGAGGGTCTCGAGATCCGGGATAGCAGACTAGCTGAGTAACAGGCGGTGAAGGTGTTGTTGTGGGTTTAGGGCATCGTGGGTCGGTACTGCCAGGGTAGCATCTTGGAGCTGCGGGTGTTGTGGGAGTGGGTCTAGGCGTCTGGGGACAACGAGGGTCTCGAGATCCGGGATAGCAGACTAGCTGAGTAACAGGCGGTGAAGGTGTTGTTGTGGGTTTAGGGCAACGTGGGTCGGTACTGCCAGGGTAACATCTTGGAGCAGGGGGGGTTGTAGGTGGCAAGTAGGTTGGAGGATTCAAGGTTGTCGATCTTGGTGGCTGAGGACACCGTGGATCTGGAGATCCGGGGTAACAGACAAGCTGCGTAGATGGAGGGGATGGTGTAGTTGTGGGTTTAGGGCATCGTGGGTCAGTGCTGCCAGGGTAACATCTTGGAGCAGCCGGTGTTGTGGGAGTGGGTCTAGGCGTTTGGGGACAACGAGGGTCTCTAGATCCGGGATAGCAGACAAGTTGAGGTGTTGTTAAAGGTGTAGGTGTTGTTGTTGGTTTAGGGCATCGTGGGTCGGTACTGCCAGGGTAGCATCTTGGAGCTGCGGGTGTTGTGGGGGTGGGTCTAGGCGTCTGGGGACAACGAGGGTCTCGAGATCCGGGATAGCAGACTAGCTGAGTAACAGGCGGTGCAGGTGTTGTTGTCGGTTTAGGGCATCGTGGGTCCGTACTGCCAGGGTAGCATCTTGGAGCTGCGGATGTTGTGGGAGTGGGTCTAGGCGTCTGGGGACAACGAGGGTCTCGAGATCCGGGATAGCAGACTAGCTGAGTAACAGGCGGTGAAGGTGTTGTTGTGGGTTTAGGGCAACGTGGGTCGGTACTGCCAGGGTAACATCTTGGAGCTTCGGGTGTTGTAGGTGGCAAGTAGGTTGGAGGATTCAAGGTTGTCGGTCTTGGTGGCTGAGGACACCGTGGATCTGGAGATCCGGGGTAACAGACAAGCTGCGTAGATGGAGGGGATGGTGTAGTTGTGGGTTTAGGGCATCGTGGGTCGGTACTGCCAGGGTAACATCTTGGAGCAGCCGGTGTTGTGGGAGTGGGTCTAGGCGTCTGGGGACAACGAGGATCTCGAGATCCGGGATAGCAGACTAGCTGAGTAACAGGCGGTGCAGGTGTTGTTGTGGGTTTAGGGCATCGTGGGTCGGTACTGCCAGGGTAGCATCTTGGAGCTGCGGGTGTTGTGGGAGTGGGTCTAGGCGTCTGGGGACAACGAGGGTCTTGAGATCCGGGATAGCAGACAAGCTGAGTAACAGGTGGTGAAGGTGTTGTTGTGGGTTTAGGGCATCGTGGGTCGGTACTGCCAGGGTAACATCTTGGAGCTGCGGGTGTTGTGGGAGTGGGTCTAGGCGTCTGGGGACAACGAGGGTCTCGAGATCCGGGATAGCAGACTAGCTGAGTAACAGGCGGTGAAGGTGTTGTTGTGGGTTTAGGGCAACGTGGGTCGGTACTGCCAGGGTAACATCTTGGAGCTTCGGGTGTTGTAGGTGGCAAGTAGGTTGGAGGATTCAAGGTTGTCGGTCTTGGTGGCTGAGGACACCGTGGATCTGGAGATCCGGGGTAACAGACAAGCTGCGTAGATGGAGGGGATGGTGTAGTTGTGGGTTTAGGGCATCGTGGGTCGGTACTGCCAGGGTAACATCTTGGAGCAGCTGGTGTTGTGGGAGTGGGTCTAGGCGTCTGGGGACAACGAGGGTCTCGAGATCCGGGATAGCAGACTAGCTGAGTAACAGGTGGTGAAGGTGTTGTTGTGGGTTTAGGGCATCGTGGGTCGGTACTGCCAGGGTAACATCTTGGAGCTGCGGGTGTTGTGGGAGTGGGTCTAGGCGTCTGGGGACAACGAGGGTCTCGAGATCCGGGATAGCAGTCTAGCTGAGTAACAGGCGGTGAAGGTGTTGTTGTGGGTTTAGGGCAACGTGGGTCGGTACTGCCAGGGTAACATCTTGGAGCTTCGGGTGTTGTAGGTGGCAAATAGGTTGGAGGATTCAAGGTTGTCGGTCTTGGTGGCTGAGGACACCGTGGATCCGGAGATCCGGGGTAACAGACAAGCTGCGTAGATGGAGGGGATGGTGTAGTTGTGGGTTTAGGGCATCGTGGGTCGGTACTGCCAGGGTAACATCTTGGAGCAGCTGGTGTTGTGGGAGTGGGTCTAGGCGTCTGGGGACAACGAGGGTCTCGAGATCCGGGATAGCAGACTAGCTGAGTAACAGGCGGTGAAGGTGTTGTTGTGGGTTTAGGGCAACGTGGGTAGGTACTGCCAGGGTAACATCTTGGAGCTTCGGGTGTTGTAGGTGGCAAGTAGGTTGGAGGATTCAAGGTTGTCGGTCTTGGTGGCTGAGGACACCGTGGATCTGGAGATCCGGGGTAACAGACAAGCTGCGTAGATGGAGGGGATGGTGTAGTTGTGGGTTTAGGGCATCGTGGGTCAGTACTGCCAGGGTAACATCTTGGAGCTAGAGTTGTCGTGGGAGTAGGTCTAGGCGTTTGGGGACAACGAGGGTCTCTAGATCCGGGATAACAGACAAGCTGAGTGACTGGTGGTGAAGGTGTTGTTGATGGTTGAGGGCATCGTGGGTCGGTACTACCAGGGTAACATCTCGGAGCTTCCGTCGTTGTGGGAGTTGGCCTTGGCGGTTGAGGACACCGAGGGTCTCGAGATCCGGAATAGCAGACAAGTTGAGGAGTTGTTGGTGGTGAAGGTGTTGTTGTTGGTTTAGGGCATCGTGGGTCGGTACTGCCAGGGTAACATCTTGGAGCTTCGGGTGTTGTTGGTGGCAAGTATGTCGGTGGATTCAATGTTGTCGGTCTTGGTGGCTGAGGACAACGGGGGTCTGGAGATCCAGGATAACAGACAAGCTGCGTAGATGGTGGGGATGGTGTGGTTGTGGGTTTAGGGCATCGTGGGTCAGTACTGCCAGGGTAACATCTTGGAGCAGCGGATGTTGTGGGAGTGGGTCTAGGCGTCTGGGGACAACGAGGGTCTCGGGATCCGGGATAGCAGATAAGTTGAGGAGTTGTTGGAGGTGAAGGTGTTGTAGTCGGTTTAGGGCATCGTGGGTCAGTGCTGCCAGGGTAGCATCTTGGAGCAGCGGGTGTTGTGGGAGTGGGTCTAGGCGTTTGAGGACAACGAGGGTCTTGAGATCCAGGATAGCAGACAAGCTGGGTAGATGGTGGAGAAGGTGTTGTTGTTGATTTAGGGCATCGTGGGTCGGTACTGCCAGGGTAACATTTTGGAGCTTCGGGTGTTGTAGGTGGCAAGTAGGTTGGAGGATTCAATGTTGTCGGTCTTGGTGGCTGAGGACACCGTGGATCTGGAGATCCGGGGTAACAGACAAGCTGCGTAGATGGAGGAGATGCTGTGGTTGTGGGTTTAGGGCATCGTGGGTCAGTACTGTCAGGGTAACATCTTGGAGCTTCGGTCACTGTGGGAGTTGGCCTTGGCGGTTGAGGACACCGAGGGTCTCGAGATCCGGGATAGCAGACAAATTGAGGAGTTGTTGGAGGTGAGGGTGTGGTTGTGAGTTTAGGGCATCGTGGGTCAGTACTGCCAGGGTAACATCTTGGAGCTTCGGTCACTGTGGGAGTTGGCCTTGGCGGTTGAGGGCATCGTGGGTCGGTACTGCCAGGGTAACATCTTGGAGATTCGGTAGTTGTTGGAGTCGGTCTTGGCGGTTGTGGACAGCGAGGGTCTCGAGATCCGGGATAACAGACTAGCTGAGTGACAGGTGGTGAAGGTGTTATTGAGGGTTTAGGGCATCTTGGGTCGGTACTGCCAGGGTAACATCTCGGAGCAGCCGTTGTTGTCGGTCTAGGCGGTTGTGGACAACGGGGGTCTCGAGATCCTGGATAGCAAACAAGCTGAGAAGTTGGTGGAGATGGTGTCGTTGTTGGTGTAGGGCAACGTGAATCAGTAGAGCCAGGATAGCATTTAAACTCTGGTGTTGAAGGCGGCAAATATGTCGGGGGTGTTAAAGTTGATGGTTTTTGTGGCTGTGGACATCTAGGATCTAGTGAGCCTGGATAGCATTCTGGTTTAGGTGATGTTGGGCTTGGTGTTGGTATAAATGTAGTTGGTCTAGGACAACGCAAGTCAGGAGAGCCAGGGTAGCACTTTATTTCTGGTGTCGGAGGAGTTGATGGTCTTGGCTGCTGTGGACATCTTGGATCTGGTGAACCAGGATAGCATACAGGTTTTGGTGTTGGTGGACTCTGTGTTGGTGCAAACGTTGTCGGTCTGGGACAACGCGGGTCGGGAGAGCCAGGATAGCATGTTGGAGGTGCTAAAGTTGGTCTTTCGCAGTTGGCATCACAGTTGCTTCGGCAAAGCTAGAAAAGAATTAAATTTAACAACATAAATAAATTGTACTTTTCCTTAAAACCTAATGTTTTCAGTAAATTTAATAAGTTCTACTATTCTAGTAAGAGACCGATTTAATTGACCAAGTCTGGAAAATTTATGCGTGCCACTCCTGAGTGAATGGTGTAAATATAACAACTTCGTTTTAGGGTGTCCAGCCATCTTTTTAGTGGATTATGTTATAAATATGATAAGTAATAAATATATCACTTATATTTTAGCTAATTTGCAAGAGTTGTATTCCCCATACACACATGGAAAAGAGTGCAACATTTAAAATAAAAAATATCTAGATATTTGATAAGTTAGTTGGAAGAAACACTAAAGTAGAATGATAAATTTTACCTGAATATTACATGTAAGGAAAATTTCATTTCTGTTGGTATCTGGGAAGCGGAATGCTGAAATCCTGCTGTGGGCAATTAGTGTAGCTCCACTCTTGCCTGTTTGGGTTGTCTTCTGCCACACATCTAACAGTCTGCTTTTCCTAAAAATATCAAATTTCAGTTTCATTATTTTTCCCCATTGTAAAAAAATTCTATGTATAGGCAGATAAATTTTCTGCCGACTTGACACAGAAGACACATTGTTAATGAATGCTATGAAAAATTGCGTTATTTAATTACTTACGCGCAACCTCTTTCATCTGTTAGTTGGATTTTGTTGGTTTCAGGGTTGTTATAGTCTTCTCTATCATAAGCCCAACAGTCGAGGATCTTTAGATCAAACTCTCTCCTGATATCCTTCAAATACACCAAAACAGTCAAGTGTTCACCAATCTTAACTGAGTTTTCTAGAGGTACAGTCTGGAAAAAAATATTATTGATGAATAAGTAAACACAAATAGCACACAAATAAAGGTAATAAGACAATCAAGGCACTAATTCCTTATAATTTTTACTCCAGTAGACCTGTACCTAGATCAAGTGTGTATAATGTAAATGTAAGTAGGTACACATTAATTAGTAGTTATTAACAGAAAAGGAGTCCCAAAAATATACACAACATTTTAAATTTTTTTATGCACTGTGGAATTCATTTAAATATAATTTCCTGATTAATCCAAGCACTAGAAGTCTTTATCATTGAGATGATTGGTCATAAATTAATTTGTGGGTAGTTAATTAGTTGCTGTACTGCGGTAACTCATACTGTTTGGAAGTAAACTTAGGAATAACTTGTTGGTCAGTGGCGTGCTTTATTACTTTAACATTTTTTTTCACTTGCCTACTCGCTTAACTGCAACATGCATGATTATGGCTGCAGTTTGGTCATTAGTAGTAATGACTCGTAATCATTTTGACCAATTAGGCAGTAGCTTGACAGTGTCAGCCAGACTGTTATGAGCATTGTGATGTTTCTTTGTGATGATTACTTGACATAGTAACAACAAGTAGCTGTCTACTGGTTTGGCAGATTCTCCCACTGTGTAAACGGGCCATAAGTAATGGATACTATTAAAACATTCCACGTTAGTATGTTGGTGTTTTTCAAGAATTGTGGCTGAATTTCAGAAAGAGCTTCCAAAAATCAGCCCAACAGCAACCCCTGTCTACATCTGCTTTAGCTTTAGATCTTCCAGCTTTCATAAACTTCATTGCTATATTATTATGTTTTGAGACCAGCTTTGATAGAGAATATGAAGTTGTAGATAAAAGTATTGTTCTTCTATTGCATGGTGTCCCGAAAGACAAGTGTGAAGTGATTTGATAATGATATGAAGAACCTTGAGCCGTCAGCCACTCTTGGGTTTTACACACATTCACTAATAACATTAATCATGTCATCATAATCATGACACTATTCGTAATATTAGTTTAAGAGTCATCTGAGAGTTCGTAGATGGCGTAGAGCCTGATATTTTTACTGATTCTGCCGGATTTATTTTTTCTGTTCATCAATCAAAAATGGAGGCTTTTTTATTTCACAGGCGATGCGAGAATTTTATTTATTTTAATGAATCACTTAATCAGTAAATATCTCTGTCATCAATTAAATTCGTGATTTTTTTTATTCCTTCCTTTCCGCCCTTTGTACTCCACTGCTGGACATTTTCATTTAGGTGCCCACTAAACATCAAATTGATGTCATCTGTACTTGTAGTGAGGAAGAAAGACGTTACCTTTTTTCGTTTGATTCAATATCCCATCAGCAACATTTTAAGATGCACGTCAAAAATCATGTCTCACTTCTGCTTCTCACTCCCTGTCATCAATAGCAACTAATTGATTACTTCGCAGCGACCGGAGCGGAGGCAGCGTCGCTATTTATCTTCGCTCTCATATTCCTATTTAAATCTGGTCTCTACGACAAATCTTCGTCTGGGAGCGCCTCTATACAATCATACAATTTTATTTGGCAATACATGTATTGCTCATCCACTTACATTTGGATAGTCTCCGACTTGAATATCCATCCAGCATTCAATACCACCTGCAGGGCCCTGGACCGCGACTACTTCCAGCATATCCACCATGAATGACTTAAGTTTTAGAGTGTGTGTCTCTTCCTTCTTTGCCACCCCGGTGGATACTTCTAGCGATGTCTTTGCGCATGACACCTGCAAAAAAATAGACGTTACGCATTAACTCTTGACTGATAAAATTAACCGACACGGCAGATATCGCTTAGCCTTTTTATTGTCTCTTCAATATATCTACATCCAAGAATCTTTTTTTGGATTAATTAAGAACGTTCATCACCAAATCGGTCAAACAATTTAAATATCCAGTTTTATGATGATTATAACACCATTAGCAAACAAGAAATTTACCAATTTCATGAAGGATAAACTTCATCAAATTATGTCATTTTACTTGTTCACAAAACATAAGAACGTATATTTATGCTCAGCTTACTTTTCCATAATTAGATCAAGTTCGTACCTATTTTACAATCTTCATACTAAGTTACTGATATGTTAGATACTATAAGTATGTTATGAAAATAAACTTAAAGTTACATGTTCATGGTATACGAGTAGCTGCAAAGTAACAAAATTATTTCAATGGAAGTTATACCGTATAAATTTAATGAGACGCTTGGTTACACATAGTGCAACGAAGTGATAGGTATAAATCATTTTTTATGTGTATCATGCCAATGTATCTAATACATAGACTAGATTTCTCACAGGAATTAATAAAGTTCATGACACGTTAGAGTTCAGACACAAGATGAAGCGCACGCAGTGTGCTGTTGTTGATCATGGAGTTTATTTATTTATTTATTTATTTGGTTTGATTAGCACGGTTTAACCAATTACACTAATCATACAAAGTTGCGTTGCGGTAAAGAGTTGAGTTGCGGTAACATTTACGATCTATTTTGCACATTATACATATACATACTATATAATTATATAAAACTGAAGTGCCCTGAAGTGCCCTTGCCTTCAAAATATTCACATATTCTGAAGTGCGTATTGTTATTTATATGATAGCAAGACATTTTTAAATTGTTGTTTGTTTATCTATCGTTCTGTTTGTGTGGGGACTCTTTGGAACAGCTGTAATACTGTAAATTTAGATTTTAAATTTAAGAAATTGATACTGATTTTAATGCTACGCACATTTGAGCATATCCATTACTAGTTCCAAAAAAAGAATGTGATGTATATTTTGTTCACGTATTATTAAGTTGACTATCTACCTCAGATGTCCAATAAAATTGATAAAGAATAATCATAGAGTCGTATAATAATAGTCGTATTAATGAAGGATATATTTTTAGTTAAGTATCTATTAATAAGAGAGGAAGACCTTACTTCCAACATTAACATTATTGTTAATGTTGTACAGTATTGCAGTGTTAAAAAAGTACAAACCTTCCTAGCAAAGTCCGAAGAGCTCTGAACTAAGTCATCCGTCTGGAAGATGAGCACATTGTCGACGGTGCCACAGGCATTGCAGAGGGGCCGAGTGCCACAACCGTTGAGTGGCACACGGAACGAGTACCGGGACTGACTGCCTCCGAGCGACACATATCTGGAAATTGAATATTATACAAAATGTTTATTTTGTGAGTTATAAAAGATGAAAAGTACAGATACTTATTTACCGTCGACTCGGAATTCAAAACTGCATTTTTTAAATATTTTTTTTGGATAAAAACACGTCGCTATAAATTATAGCTAGTCTTTGTACCTATACATATACTTGTATTAAAAGATTTACCTGAATACTAAAGTTAAATAATTTACAGCTCATCAAATGAACTGAATTTTGATAAAATTTACTTCCCTAATACATAAATGTCTATCTACTTAGACATTTATGTATTAGGGACTACCTACTAGGGTCTACCTACATAATTATCAGCTCGAACATTGCAAGATGTTGGCAAAAAAACAGTACCTAATAACATAGTGTTCGCAAAGCCTTGAAGGCGTAGCCCAAAACTGGTAAATGTAAGCGAATTATAAAGGTAAGCTACACACACCAGCAGATAGGTTTTCATAATTTGTTGGGGTTGGGGGTTGGGGAAATTTAATGCAGCAGGAAAAAATCTGTTAATATTCAACATAACGAATAGATAGTTCCATAACTCAATTTAACTATAATTTTCTAAATAAAAAAACACAAGCTAACTTGTTCATATTAAAAATATGCAAACCATACTCACTTGCATTTAGGGTCGCGTAGGTATCCCTTACTGTAGATAATGCCGTCGTAAACATCGGAGAACTCCACAGTTACTTCGATATAGTCATCAGTACATTGTACATTTATATCAGGTGCATTAGGAGCGTCAGCTGCTCTGGAGCCCCTCACGAAGTTTACAGTTTCTTCGCTCCCTTCGTCGGAGAAGAGTGAGAGCGCATTGTCGCCAGAGAGCTGTCGGTTCAACTCCGCCGCGGTGAGTGTGTTTTCATCTGAAACAGCTGTAGCAAGCGACAGCTACAGCGAAATCGAGGGTTGAGAATTTTTATTCTTAAAAAATTGAATTGAATTTGAATATTCTTAATTCACACCCGGAAGAAGAGACGCGGTCAGGTATTTAGCATTTTATATAATACTTACTAACTATCTATAAAATTGTGAATCTCGAATCAACTTAATCGCGCAGAAACAATATAAAATCGGTAGGTAGGTACTTCATTTAGGAGAAGTTCAACCACACACTCTAATATTAATTATTTATTAATCAAAAATTAAATATACCTAAATTATGTTATTGTATGCACTCTCTATGTGTGGTAAGTATAGTGGAAGAACCGCAAACAGTAGCTTTTCATAGTGACAATATTATTTGATTGTGAAGCAAATGTGAAATAATTTTTAATAAACATCCGAAAAGCGTTTCTGATTTTGAAGTCATCATCAACATAAAAACTATTTAGCAACAAAATTCTTAAGTGTTTATAAATCAAATAAACAGTACCTATCGCCATCACCATGACTCGAAAGGTCATTATAAGGTCATGAATCCGAAACATTTTTACAATTCTGACATTAATTTAATTAAGTACCTACTTACTATATTTTGTTCACATGCTAAGTAGTAGTCAAGTCTTTAATTAAATAATCAGAAAAATTAAGATACGTCTTTAAAATTAAATTCTTTATTGAGATTTATTGCTTCGTATCTCGGTTAGTGTATTATCAGGCAAGTTATCTGTAATATTATTGTTAGGCACACACAATGCATATTTTTCCATACCCACGCAACAATTCGTGTTATTACAAGCCATTCGATGTTGTGAAAACGACTAGTTCTTTATTGTTTCATATTTACGCATTTATCGCCTGAAAGTTTGTGTTTCAAAGGAAAATCATGTAGATATTTATTTTAGTTATTACGTTTGAAAGAAATCTGATTTCTCGATCGTTGCTTGAACCCAAAACAAAAACTGTCCCAGTGTTTTCTAATTCCATTGCCATTGCATGTCAAATTAACTTTCGACATGGATATCCACAAGTTGCGCTCATGTACCTACTTTAAAACCCTAATGCTAAATTTTAAACATTCATAAAATATTATATCACTACAATAACACAACAATAAATCTTACATAAAGCATCGTACGAGTTTTCCATTAACTTTTATTGGTCAATTCGGTGGTTTCGAATGTGTAATGGCTTTAAGAATCGGTCAATAAACTTGTATTACAACATTTGAACACTATGGCAATAGGTGACCTTACGTCTTCAGTATTATTACAAGTGATTTGCTGTTTGTTTGGAAGCCTCCTTCCGTTGAAATGTTGTGTTGACAGGGACTTTGAATATTCATACCTAATCTTAGAAGTACAAAACAAGAGCGGCCAGACTTCAAAACGAATCAGAATTCAGGTATTTTAATTTATCTTACTTCTTTTTCCGATCCGAATTTTTTTGTTAAAAGCCTGTTGAGGGCATAATAGGCTTGCCACGTTATCACAAGTTCACAACGATCCGTTACTTATACTGTGAAGGTTTATAGTTTGTTACAGGGCCCTGATTCCCTGAGTCCCAAAAGATTTCGTGCCGATATCGTGTGATATCAAACCGTACTAATTTCATGAACTCGGTACGACAAGACGACGTTGCTGCGATGCGTGTGTGAATGGTCATACATAATAATCAGGCCCCGGGTAAGTCGGTATCTGCTGGTCTGTGTAAGTGTCCAGATATTTTGTTGGGTATCTCTAAACAAAGTATTGCTTAAAAAACTAATCAGCTAAAACTGAACATACCTGCACGAGTACAATCAGTGCTGCTGTGCGCATGACAGCCGCTTCACGGGGCCCTGAAACAAAGAAAACGTGCAATTAATATAAAACTAGGTTTGTTTACCTATTAATTACTAAGATTTTAATACTTGATTTTAAAATAGCTTATTGGTGAAGTTAAAATTGGAACATTTTTACAAAATCTGAAACACAAATAAAACAACAGCGTTTGGCTTAATACATACTTTCGAATTAAACATAACAAAATTGACCATTGAAATAAATTTTAAAGAGTAAAACTCAACTTTGAAATGTGCAATATTGAAGTTAGGTAAACTAGAAAGGTCGATCTAAAGTTTAGTCTTAAAGCAAACCTAAAACGTGATGCTCCATTCATGAAAATCTAACTTTTAAAATCTTTTTTATTTGCAAGCTTACACAATAGGTCGCCGTCACTCTAATTCTTCTGTGGGTGATAAAATCTTTTTGTGCAAATAGCGATATTCGACATGGTAGTGTTAAGTGTAAACGTGAATATAATGTACTTGTAACAGTTACGAGAACATTATTTGTCACAGTAGGTAATATTAGGTTACAATGTAGGTCTGTTTACAAATAAAAAAATGAACATTTTGAGAATTAAGAGAACAGTAATTTCTTACCTAAATATTGATATTTTTGTAAAGTGAGACATAAATAAAATAAAACATCGGTTACATAACTGAATCCATCCTAATTAATGTTGAACCGATGTTTGATATTTTAAACTAAATAAGTAGGTAAGTAGGTACGTGTTGCAAACACGTTTTTGAGGGCTCTTTGATTCCAATCGTCACATTTATCGTATCCTTCATCAAACAAACAAGGTATAAAATATGTATTAAATAATAAATATTATCCAAATAGCACCGATTATATATCGATACAAGCAATTGATTAGACTTGGTTCAGTAGACAAATTTGTAGTCAGTAAGTCAGTAGTCAACTGAAGAATAAACTATTTGATTACATTAAAAAATCAGGTATAAGTTAATATGATTTCAATGGCAGTCACAAGGAAGTTAATTGAGATTCATCGAAGATTCGTGAGTTCGTCGGGTCGCGTGAACCCACCGAGATGTGTTTCCGGGCCAAATGGACCACGTTCTTATGTACGTTTCGTGCTTTCGACACACGACCGGCGTGGAACGGCACATCTGTTAATTTAAGTAATAAATCCCTATTGGCTTTATGTTAATTCATTCATTGCATTATGATAAAAAGTGTTCTCGCGAACTGTTAAACTCGCTCAGTTTCAAAAATGTACTTAAACTTATAATTTTATAGTAATCTGTTCAATATGAAGTACGGGTGATAAGGTTACATTGCTTGTACTTTTTACGTACGGTACTATCAGTAGGCACTATCAGACGTGGTTAATAGAAATTTAAGTTCCAGTGATCTGCAAACATTGAAAACATCAAGAAAACATCGTATTTCCCGGGGCATGGTCGTGGTCCTTGTGCGTACCTATAGTATGTATAATATATGTAAGTATAATATATGTATAAAATTAAAGCGACCAAAATCAATAAATTGATTGAAGCTTGTTGGAACGAAGTTCCTTATTAATTAATTGTTCAGTTTGAGTCGGTTTTTAGATAATCAATTTTCAATTATGGGCCTAATAGATTTAAATCATTTCGCTTCCGGGCTGTATGTATGCGGAATTAGGTACCTAATATACGGTATCTTACTAATATTTCTTGGTATCATTATGTTCCGCATCCGTTTAATATAGCGATAAATTGCTAATTGGTTAAAGCTTTTTGACTCATCAATCAATTTTATTGTGTTTTTGCGTAGGATTAATTTTGATTTATAGTTTTAATTTTTTGTTGATCGGTATGTAAATAATAAGAAGATTTTCGTGTCTAGGTGAGTTATGTTGCTATATTTTAGTTAAGAAAAATAAATATTAATTTACCACGTACGAAATTGAAGCTCAGCTAAATTTTAAACCTAAAGAAGTATTTTTTGCGATAGAGCATTTAAATGTAAAAAGTTATGAAGCGGGACGAGCCAATAATTAATGTACAATGAAAGGGCAAGAAAAACATAGGAAAGTCACCCTACTCTTCACTAAGTAGAGTTATTAAACTCTATAGGTACTCGTTTTTCAGTAATGATTAGATATTTAAACGCTTATTTCTTGTCACTTGCCCATGTTATAATACCTAGGTACTACTTAATATTTTATTACAGAGAAAACTAATTGAGCGTACTAATTAACTCGTCAACCCCGTTTTTAGGTACAACACAGTAGAGATATTGTCAAGACTAATAATGATCGGTCCTTGGAAACAATAAATTTTTACTTCCCAAGTTTTTGTCCAATCGTTCCATACGTAGGTACTCGGAAACAATACAAATTAGCAAGTCTATGCGTAAATACTTCTTCTTAGATTGATAAGTAGATAATCGTATTGTTTACAAATTCGTAAAATTTATATGGAATGCCGCGCAGGGAATTTTGAAATAGCAGCTATTGATAAAATTAATTAAAGGTAATTAATTGTTAAGAATTAATAGTTGATTGAACCTAAAACCAAGAAAAAGCAATAAAGAAAAACCAAGAATTTCGTTGATGCACGGCGTAGGAGTAGGTTCCTGGAAGAGCTATGGTTTGTTCCTTATGATCCACCTATAACAAAGTGTCATTGAACCTTGTGTTTAAATTCTTCTAAAAACATTAGGAAACTCAGTCATTGTCTCAGTTTTCCACTTAAGAGATTTTCCTTGATAGCTCAGGATGGTTATACCTACTCGTAACAGATTCTCATACATTAGCAGTTCTAGGAAGTAACTCAAGTTAAATGAAGTGAGCAATACTATTGTAGGCTACTTCTATGAACAGAGAAGAAAATTATATCAAAAGTTTAATTAAGCATAAACAATTTTGGTAACGGATATAAAAATTGTTGAGAATAAAATGAATGAGAGAAAGCTAAATACCTAAGTAACTAATGAATAATCATTGGATTTTTTTTCATGATAAATGTATATATAATTACATAGGTAAGTATAAGTTACCCACAACTCATACATACAATAATAAGGACATGTTGCGGCAACTTTTTTGTGGTACCTAATACCTATTTCGGAATGCATTAGACATAGATTGAATTATTCATTATATTATATTCAGTAAAATTTTGATCAGAGACTCGTGAGATATTGCCCAATTTCCTGCATACGAAGGACTCGATTGGTAATTCGGTTACCATCTCATGCGTTCCACGTTATTGATTTATCTTAAAATATCAAACCACGAAAGGTCAGTGGTGAACAAAACATTAGTAATGCGCCGTGTAATTAAGGCTTACGCTTTGTTAAGTTCAAGGGTTATAAACCTTTCAGCCAAACTGCGATCATCTTTTGAACATCCATCAGTTAGTTTTAAATTACTTTTTTGTATGCATATTATAGGAATCATTGGAGCACCGATGAAACAAGCGTAGACAAGTGAATAATCCTCCTGTTGGAAGTACCGACACATATTATATAATTAATTTATATGAAAATAAGGATGATAGCGTAGCTTTGAAGTTACACCAGAACCTACACCTTTAGTTGGCCGGCACGATCCTGGTCATTACTTAGCATCAAATTGACACCTCAGTGTTAACAAAGTGTGTAATGTATGCAATAAAATTCTTCGACTTAAAGATGATTTTAAATTTATTCGCATTTCCAATACTGGCGATGTCACTCCATCGTTTTCGTGGGCGTGATTGTTAAGATATTAAATAATCGATTTTCATTGGAATCGATGTTTACAATTCGCGATGTTATCGGTGTCATGTCATCCCGCCATGTGTGTCATGGTCGCCGTGACATCAGTGCGGGCCCTTTGCTGGTCCGGTCCATCTGGTCTGTCGCGAGGATTTATCTCTGCACCGCCCAACATTACATACTTGACTCTAATTCGGAAATATGGGCAAGAATCTACACAGTTCAGAGTTATCGAATAAATCATGTCACCGTGGAAATTTGAATTCGATTGCGATTCAAAGTGTCAAAAGCGATCGTAAGTCCGATGTATTCATATTTGATTCGACGGGAAGATGAAAAGGTTAAATTATGATTCTTATTCTATTATAAATAGGTACAATATTCTTCTAAGTAGATATAGGTTTCTATTATTGTGACCTATATTTGTGCTTATGTTTATTAAGCGTTTATATTTCGCGGTATTTTAATCGTTAGCTATACTTTATTAGTAATAATTTTTAATTCAAATTATTAAATCTACAAAAATGTTAACAACCATTTAAGCGGAGAACACTGCAGAACCGCATGTAACTATACTTTTATAAAAAAGAATCTCCATTCAAGGCACACCTACTTTGTATTGTTTAATTCCAAAGTGCAAAAAGTACCTACATACATTGATGTCTCTTGATGAATCATTACCGCTTTTGAATGAAATCGAAAGTCGGTATCATTAAGAAACTGAAGAGACGCTATGTCTGTTCGTTTCTCAATTCATTGCCACAAGTTGTAAGGAGCTCAAAGACAAATTTGAGTAGGTACCTACTTACTCAGAATTTACATGCTAAGGGTCACAATTAGGTATGTATTTCTAAGACTGCTCGAGGAAGATCGACGAGTTAGTGCTATATTGAGTCACGTTAGCTTAAAAGTCGTAATCGTGTTTCTGAAACAAATGATGTATAGAGTACATCCTGAAGTTTCTTACCTAGTAAATGCATAGCTATAGCTTTCGTAATAACGACACAGCAAGACATCAAACGAACACAAATTTCATATAAAAAGCTCGGTGCCCTCTTAAGTAACTATGCAACAAATATAATAAAACTCCTCGACATCAACAACTTGTTCATATTAATTTAAATAGGTAGGCAAAGTAAGGCTATGAATATGCGGCACTAATGCATTTTACAAAATGCGCATTGATGCAGACGTATTTGTCAAAATGTCAAAAGAAGATTGAATCATCTAAGATGCAATTTTATCCATCATTCATCATTGATCATTGTTTGTATACCTACTGATAAAATAACTCGATTAGCCTTACTAACTCCTTGGCGAATAATACTTAGTATCTAGGTGCATAGTTTTGTAAATGAGCATCCACTCTTGTGGTAGCTCATGGAAAAACACATCCAATCATAAAGGATGAATGGGCCGAGGTGGTGGATATTTTGCCTAGTCACAATTTTTAAGGCGCTTTTAACGCTTAAGACAGCGGGATACCGTTGGCTTTAGAGGGACCAGGTGGAGTGGCTGAAGGTCTGAAAGGCAGGAAGAAAGGAGTATCGCAGTGAATATTTCTAGAACACTGATGGGTGTACGTATAACCATTTCTACAGACAGAACAGACCTTTTTTTTGTGACGGGGGGAAACCTACATAGGTACCTGAGAGCCGTGGGAGCGACTCCGGGTTATGTGGGATTTTTACCCACTAAAACCCCCTCGGTGGCCTGCCTCTGCGCATGTGGGGGGCTCCGGGATCTCCAGTGGAACGCACCGGTGCCCCCTTGCGCGGCGCCCTTGACGGACTCATCCCGGGGGAAGACAGAACAGACCTACCTGTTACGTAACACTTATAAGCTGTAGTGTAATGTGATTTAATAACCGAAAAAAAGGTGCAATGGGATTCGATTCACTGGATGACAGTGATGTGGACCATGAGGAGGGTCTTGAGTTCGTTTTTAGTGGTTACTTTATTTAAAATTACAGCCTACGTATCGTACCAGCCTACCACGTACGTTTTTCTTGTCTTCTTATCGATTGATCATCAATGAGGATAAAGGGTTTACCATAAATGTGTACAATGTTAACGTAAGTAATTCTCCTTATTTTACCGTTTAAAATTGCGCAAGCGCACAATAGGACGAGCCGTGTAACTCTGAGCCCTTAATTACGAGTCTGTCCATGTGTTCTGAGCTTAATTTGTAGCTAGCAATTTGAGGTTTCTTGCACAAGTCTGTCTTCTTAGTCAGAGGTCGGCAACCGTGAGTTATATTCAGTATATAGGTATCGATTTGAGGCTCATTTTGTATTGCTATAAATTCTATTATATATAATTCTATTAAAGATATAAATTCTTCTATTAGTATATTGATATAAATTACATGTGCCCGTTCTTTAAATTTGTATGTAGATATTTGTCTGGTGTAGGCAATGTCTACTCGTATTTGTCTAAATATCTGTTTTTAGAATGGTAATCAGATGCCGCTGAGGCTGCCTATCAGTTAATTTAAAAAAAGACCTTGAACTTTAATTTTATTATTAAAAAATATCTTAATACCTAAATTGATTGTGTATGAGGTAATAAGTGGAAACCAAGAACGTATCTACCTAAGACTAATAGAGGACCAACATTGTCGCCTTAGACTTATATCATTATCGGCGAGCATACGTTCTTAACCTAGGTAGGTAATGCTTTTACGAATTAGTTCTACCATTAATGCGATCAAAATGTTGTCAACCACTATAGGATTAAATTATTTTGCTATATACAAGAAATGATGTCCTTCGCACTAAACATCGCTTGTACAAATATTTCATAGCTTAATAAATTGAATTTGTTGCTTTTGAATGGTAGGTACGTACCTAATTATTAAACTATTTTGCGGTCGCAATTTGCTTACAAAATATTATAATAATTGAGATGATTACTTTAATTATTTAACTCGCTAAGTAGTAACAAGCAAAATAAAGTGAATTTACATTTTATGGATACCTAAAAGATTTATCAATCTATAAGAAGATCTACAGGAAGAAATATCAATTTGCATGTTCAGAATGTTTTATAAGTAGGTAATTGTAATTTTTAATCCACTTAATATATTCTTTGTGCAATATTTATGTTCCTACATATCGATATTCAGCTTTTTTCACGCACTCCTTACAGAATTTACGGAATAAACGGTAACTGTTGACAAATAACGTAATCTTAATCAAATATCAGCTTATATCTCGACAAATCATAATTGCTTTTCCACTCATAAGTACTTACTTATCTGATATTTTGAGACTAATTATTAGGATCGTAACCATCTGGTCTCGGTTTATGACAGCGCAATAGGTCTCGACCCCTGCTTACGTAAGCAAATTTCACACATAAACTACGAATATAATTGAATGCACCATCACAGTTAAACTCTCTGTGTTTAGAGTTTTCATTAATGCAATGCAACTACAAATTTTGATATAAGTAGGTGATATAGGGTGCCTTGAGTGCTTAAAGTAAGTATTACCGCTTACAACCCTTCGAGCTTAATGGTCTAATGAGACTCAGGAGGATTCACATAGCGGTTGAACCAATGTGGGTTGAAATGCTTATGACACCCAATTACCTACAGTCACATGCAATCTTTACCTTCAACTGGAATACTTAATTTTCTTGCTTTAAGATGGATACGGTTCCCCATTGAAGCGATAACTTAGCATCATAACGTTAACATGCTTATTTGCTGCTTAAAATCATTAAATAATGCGAAGACAAATCACAATTGGAATGTCTAGAGCAGACATTTTGTGGTTTAAAGTGCAAAAATTAAATTGACGATACTCAAGCTATTTTTACTAAGGTTTTTAGATTCCTAGTAATACACCGAATTACTTGATAATTAATGTATGGTATGGTCATTGCCACTTAAAAATAACTATTTTATATAAGCTTATTTACATTTTTATTTTCAACGATGACTTATACCGAAGATCAGAAAATGTCTAATAGGTAAGTATTAGGTACGTTCTAGCTTCGATACTTTTAGTCACGACTATACTTAATTGTAACTATAATATTCACTTAAACAAATGACATAAAGGCACTTTAAAGCACTGTGACCTTTAAGATCATTGAACTAGAAATATCATCTACTACTTTATATTTTATTTGAAGTGTTAATAGCAACAGTGCAACTTTGTCCTTGGCTTGTTTTAATATTTTCATTGAAAATAAATATTGAAATAACAGTCATACGTTTTTTATTTGGGAGTTAAAAAGGGCTAATCGTTTTAAACCAAAAAATTTCGCACCACTTTTTTCACCTGTTTTAATATTTTGACAAGTATAAAGCGAATACCATTTCAAAGAGACGACAACTGGAGAATAAAAGCCCCTAACAATGTAAAACCACCTTCATAGTCTTCAAAAAGATACGGAGGTAAGTGGTCTCATATAAAAAAAGAAGTCTCAACCAATAAGCGTAAAAACATAATAATAGGTACTTATAGTTTATTTTTCATAGATATTGAATATCTAAATGATCAATTGTACGCATTGAATCTCATTTATTTAATCTTGAATATAAATTAAAAATTTTTGAACAGAACGTATATTCTTCACACTAAGGGGAAGTCATAAAAATTGTAGTAGGTACAACATGCAACAAGAAGAAATGCAGTAATAAGGATGTTACACGATTAGTGTTATTTATCATGCAAGATATGTGACTTGTTTCCAACTAAATTAGAAATGGAATGGTCGGGTAACCTTTAATGGCCAAGTGAATTGTAGGGTTTTCAACTAAATAACAGTCCTGCACATTAAACATTACCTATTTGTGTATAAAGTTGTCCAGTTTTATTGTAGTAGGTACTTATAGGTATTCGCTTTAAGAGACATTGGAAGTTTTGTCCGAATTAATCTGTTTGTCGAATTCTAATCCTAATCGGTATGACTGTGGTGGTGAAAATTGCATAAAACGTTTATAAATGGCATAAATGTTGCCTACAACCACTAACTGTAACCACTCCCTGTGTTCCGAAGATGTCAATATCTATAGTATGCTATAGCTATAAGAATTTGTAATTTGATATTAATTTATAATTATTTATTTTAAGTAGTTGGACAACGACAAACTAAGTCTTGATTAAGCAGTACTTACTTCCACACTCACATTACCTACCCATATAGGCAGTTATAATCTCAGAAAGTACCTACAACCATTTTTGAGGTACCTAAATGTGATTGCCCGTGGGTTGCGTTGACTATTTCTATTCGTGGCTTGTACGTTCATTTTCTACATTGATGTAAAGAAAATAGCAAAATAAAAGCTTGTTTAAATTCCCACTCATAGCTTGAATGTGCTTGTGTCTTATGCAGGTCACCGTAGCAACGCGGTCACAGGCAAAGATCATATAAATCTATTCACGCTTACCCGTAATGTGTGAACGCCTTGATGCCTCTCAAATGTTAAACCAAATTGCTCAAATGTGTGAAATTAAATGTCAGGAACTTTAAAATAAATAGTTTTTGATTACCATAATCATATTGCTCAGCCTCTACAGGCCACAGTTCTCTAGCCTAAAGCTCTATCACGATGAAATGTTTTTTTTGTGCTTAAAAAAATACAAAGGGAGCGTTTTAATTTTGTGCTCAAATAGGATAGATAGTTATTAATTATTTGTTTGAAAAGAATTTATTCATTAAAGCTAAGCTAAATAACAGAGTTATTAAAACGTAGGTACGTGTTTATAGAATAAATTGAACCGATCAATAACAATGGCAGCTGTAACGTTCGAAAAATTATTTCTCAACACAGGTGTCAAAATCAATTAAAACTCCGTTTTGGTGCGACGAAGGATGAATCCTAATGGGACGGTTATGATTTTACTATATTCGGCATTATAGTCCTGCGTGGGAGACAAGTTGACTTTCGACCTCTGAAGTAACTCTGAATCAGTGACAATACAGCGACTGTCACAGGTTGAATAGACACCGATGTGTTTTGGGTCCAATTGTGTATTTGCGAGTGGATTTCTAGGAATATTGCCGTGTTTGTCGAAAGACGTGATTTTAAGTCATTATTGTATCTAAGTATTTATTGTGGTACTTAAGCGGGTACAGCCCTCGTGAAGGTTTGGTAATCGAATAATCTGCTGACATCCAGTACGCAAGCTGATAAATTGAAAGTGATAGTGCGGTTGTAGATGCTTTTTTGAATTCCGCGATGTTTTCTTGATGAATAATTTAATAATTAGGTACATTATTATTCATGTTTAGATTTCAGAAATGTGGTTGGCAAAACAGACGATATTTTTCATAAAGTAAGTAAGATTGGATGAGGTTGTTGACTGACTAGTGGCTACTGAACGCAGAACACACTACTGAACGTCACATGGCACGCTCGTTTTATTTTATAAAAAAGTATGTTAGTATTATCATGTAAGTTCCTATTATTGACGAATCAGACACCAATAGGTATAGGCAGTTACTTATAGGTAACATCTTCAAACACTAAAAGTGCTGTACGAGTAATTGTAAGTAATACTCAACCGTAAAAATATTCGTTCTCACGGAGCTCATTAGTTAATGTGGATCTTCGCATTTACTCATAGTTTTATCGTAGATCTGTGCACGGATATTTTATCTGTGCCATTCGATAAATTGAAATGTAATGTGCATTCCACGGTTAGCTGCTATGCTTTTATTTATTTTTAATGCAGTGACATTTAACGGTTAATAAAAGGATGTTAGCTATTATGCTTTATTTTTAATTTATGCTTATTGTAACATACATTGTTTTATATCATAGTAATTTTAATTATTAGCATTTAACATTCTTTGAATGCCGTTGTCAAGCTATAAAGCCTTTTATTTTTTTCACAATTCCCGAACATATCACGAATTATGATAATAAATTATGAAAATTAGGTAGGCCTGATACCTATGTAGGTAGGTAAAACACTTCGTAGTACATCTATCGTTCAAAAGTCAATTTCAAATATTTTTCGTTAAAATATATATTAAGGCGATAGCACATTATGAACATGTTATATAAACAAGTACATCTTGATAAACGCGGATCTCATACATCTGATCTGTTAATATCGCAATCGTCCGTTTTAGTTTTTGAGTCTGTGAAAATGTAGAGCCTATTGTCCAGGCGGTTTATGAAATGACACCAAACATTGCTTAACTTTGCCATTGTTCCAAGTTAGAAGCAATAGCTGAACTGCCCTTGAAACTATATGTAGGTACTTATCTAGTAATTATAATCTTAAACTGATGTTCCGATGAGAACGTTTTATTTTGTGGGAGGGTTACACCCATTGGAATAAAACTTTTTCACTTATTATCTTTTATGTAGGTACCTATCAATGACATAGTAATAAGCTAGAAATGCTTCACAGTACCTCACACTGATAATTCTAGCACAAATCCATAATAATGATATGTCACATATGAAACACATGTAGGTACACGATAAATACTTCGAAATATGTATTTATATTTATGAGCCGAACATTCAAATTCTAAGTCCACTGGGAATTGAGTCAGAAGCTAAACCAAGCATAGAAAAATTTGTTAAATGTTCACCAATCTTATATCTTTGCTATTGTTCCAACTTGGAAGCAGTAGCTGAACCGTCCTCGACACTAAATGTAGTAATGAATCCATATGTTTGAGAGTAATGACATTAAACAAGTATTTGAGATTTACCTACCCTGTAAAGTCCGCTGTAACATTATGATTTTGACCCACACAATAATTTTTCTTTTATTTAGATATTAAAAGTACCTAGGTACAGGCAGAGGGGCCCAATGATGATAAGTGGTCACCGTTGTTTACTCACATGAGCAAAACCAGAATAGCCGTCGTGTGCTGCCAGCTTGGAAGGAGAGCTCTTTGGTTTGATAGGTTCTTGTATTTTTAATTATATTAAGTTTATTACATTTAAGGTCTTCTTCTATGGGTAGGTAGGTACCTACGTATAGTAATACAGGTGTTATGGCATGCACTTAGCATGAGCGGAGTTACCCGCAAACCACATAACCGCAAGTCCCTAAAACAATCAAATCTCTCTTTCTATTCATATTATTCATAAGACTCAATGAATGGCAAACGTACATCGTAAAACGGTCTTTGTGTGTCAAACTGCAGTGATGTTCAGCAAGGTTTAAGGTATTTGGACTCATTTAAAGGGAGAAATAATATTGTGACTAAGTTATGGTTGGTATGGTGGAAGTTCTACCACAGGTAAACCATCTATGTACTATCATTTTTACTTTCTAAGTAAACGTTATTGAAGTCCTTTGGTCAAGGAGTAGCATGCAGGCCACCTGATTAAACGTGGACGCTATACCTAGCCCATGGACCATGGACCATGGACACCCATGGAAAGAAGAGTTCTTACTAATTAGCAAAATAAAAAGAAATATAAATTTCAAATAATATTAAGTAAAAAATTAAAAAAACCACCGACACAATAATATATTTGCAGAAATTGGGTATTCTCCCCACTTTTACCCCCAGAGTTTTTTCAGGGCTCAACCATTTTCATTAAACATATTATTTTGTAACGTACACGTGATGCGCTTTCATTTAAGACCCCACTCGATTATATTTGCACACATTCGGTTATTCTTCCCCACTTTCACCCTCCACAACTTGCGCCCGAGAACACTCGCCCGTAACTCACCTTTCATACAAAAAAAACTAAATTGAAATCGCTTCATCCGTTCGCGAGCCACGGTGCCACGACCGACAGACAGACAGACACGTCAAACTTATAACACCCCTTCTTTTGCGTCGGGGGTTAATAATAAGAATCAAATTATAGGTAATCTTAATATCTGACTTCGCTGGAGTCGATATAGGTATCTAAAGGAACTTTGAACTGATTTCGTGGCGACTCCGCTGGCATTATCTTCAATGCATCCATCTTTATTCAAATGTCAACACAAAATTACGGCAGACGGACGATATTATGTATATAATTAGTGTAAAGCCATGCAGATCGTGAACACTGAGAGTATCAATCTTATTGTGCTTATAATATTACAATGAAAAATTATTGCGTCTCATCTCGATTAATGACAACATTAATTTTGTGTCTTTTTTGTCTTATTTCTTGACAATACAGACTATATTTCGTGATACTTCTAAAATTTAATCGAAACTGCGCTTTTCAAAACGAAAGTAATTCAATTAATGAAGACGTTTTTTTTTCTTACTCTTCTGAGGTTATTAATCATTAATCAGTAGGTAACTGACTTTAAAAATTGCCTGAGTTTTGTGCTAAAAAAATTAGCGCTTAAGTTACTAAGCTAAAGTAAATTAAATAACGGGCACTAAACTACTTGTAATCATCGAGAAAAACGTTATTAAGATTTTTTTACCAAAGAATAAAGTAGTAATAAAAATAGTAAAGAATAAAGAAAAAATATAATTATTACTTGACATCGCACACAGCAGCAGTGCATGGCAACGATACAGGATTTTATTTTGATTTCAAATGTCACAAATTTAGAGTGCAAAATTTAACAAATGATTTAGGTATTGTTTAGGTAAGTACATATATTCAAATTTAACCTCATAAAGTCACATATTTTATGGCCATGCTTGAGCTACAAGTTGAAAACTGGCCTCGTCAAACAGGGTCCTATCGACCTCCACCTTGGCAGCGAGATTTTCCAAGCCCGAGAACAAGATATCCGAGGACCGGCCAACATAATAAATCAGATGCCATCACCCGATCTGCTTAGATCTTCTGGTATTTACCTACAATTAAATTCTTTCATATAATTTAACACACTTTTTAAAATGTATCTACCAATTTACCGGTGTTTAGTAAATAGGTACCAAACTTTTTCTGTATTCTGATTTGGATATAGATTTGTTCGTAAGTAGATGCTAGATCGATGTCAATTTAATCTACGAATCGTGTCCTTAATTAATGACATTTATGTGTTAAACACGTTTTATAGAATCTTAATCACTTTATTTATGTCATCTGAATTGGTCATCTGTGATATAAATTTTATTTGGCTGAAAGGTAAGTAAGTAGGTACCTACTTACATGAGTGTAGCTTTTTTTTTAATTTATTAAAGGACTTTGTCGCAAAGCGACCACATCGTCCCGTAACAACTACAATACATTACATACACACATAACATAAATACAATCAGCTTTGTTTTAGCCCTAAATTGGCCAATTGAATGAGCACTTCGGCCTCGCCCGACCTGGGATGAGCCAAAATGCTGTTCAAATGGCCAATACACATCAATCTTTTATCACCAAAAGTAACACAATTATACCTACAGCCATGAGTCTGAGCTTAAATTTCATGTAAAATAAAATCATGTAAAATAAACATTCGACATTATTATGTTAAGGCACTCAGTCTAATTGCATTAGATTACCTTAATGACACTATGAATTCTAAAATGCTCATCAGAAAAGTATACTTACTTACTTGTGAATGCCGTTTATTTCATAACCACTAAGTAATCCCATCATAAAGTATTTATACCATTATTATCTATTTCTCAATACAATCACATACTAAGCATTGGCCACTAAATTTGTAATGTAAGTACTTACTTCACTATAAATTATTATTGATAGCTGTCAAATTTTCAATTAACACATTCAGTCCCTTGATTGATTATAAGTAATTATATACATTTAAAAACTTATTATTAAATACAAAGAAATTGGTCTTGGTATTCACAGTTCATCAGTCGAAAGGGCACGGCTCATCACAGACGTGAGGATCAACGAGTAGATACCTATTATCTATTTGTAAGTTGAATAATGAGTTATTTAGATTTGAAGTTTTAAGCATTAAAAAATTGCAACCACCTACCTACATAAATGTTAAACACAAACTTTAAATAAACTTTTTTTATTATAAAACGATTACCTATACATAGGTACAGGCTACGTAATTACTACTTAGATACTAGAACCTAATTACCTACTAGGTAGGTAAGTCTTCCCCGGAATCGACGTGAGCAAAAACAAGTGTCTTAGGTATACTTAGACCCTATGAAAATATTTCAGCCGGAAAAATGTACGAGTGAGAAATAATAATTTAAAAGCGTGCTAAAAAAGTCAGGCAGTAGTTCAAGTACCTACGACTACTTAAATGAAAAATAAAGTTATTTTCTACATTTAATTAAGTAAACAGAGTTAACATTCAAAACATATTTTTTAACAGTTCAAGATCTTTGAAGCGTCTGGCCTGTACATAAATAAGAAAATTGCATTTCAATGTTGTTTTGTATCATCGAAATAAGTATTATTATGCATAATTTGTGTAAAATTAAAAGGGCACGACTCATTACATTTTCACGATGTTCGATGACGCAAAGGTGTGGGAAAGGAGAATCGCAGTCCGCCGTATTGACTTGGCAGCGCAACTGAAGCGATTGTATGCCTGGAAGAGACCGCCATTGAGCGATAGAGCGCCTTTTGTACATGTACATGTAGATACATAAATGTATTTATTATTTTTTGTCTTTGACAATTTTCGTGTTTCTGGTGTGCAATTAAGAATATCCACACGGGAAGTACAGAGATCCTTAAGATACCTACTTAACCATATCACATTGGAAAAACTTCTAACTGAAGTAAAAAATATTAATAATTTTTTTAATGACTAAGTAGGTATGGTGCTTATTAATATTACGTTGGTGTTATAATAGGCATGCAACAGAATCAGATAATAATTGGTTCCGCTAATGTTATAATGTAATGTATAATAATAAGTTAGGTACTAATTAAATTAAATTAATTAATAATAACCTACTGATTTTAATTAATTCTGTAACAATAAAGGATTTCCTGCTGCATGACAATAATTCAAGTAAATGCCTATGGAATCCCATAAAAATAGCTATTGGATGTTTTAATAATAACAGTACTCGTTTATTAATTCAATGTTATCAATAAAAATTATTATTAGATTCATTTCACATTGTTTATAAAGGCATCTTTAAATAAATTAGTTGCTACTTTGATTAACATTCAAAGTGCCGCATTAAAGATTAAAACGGGTCGATCCTCAATTTTGTCCTTGACATTTGTCGAAATTATACAACATTTGTTTTTTTTCCTCTAAATAAAAATAAGCGGACATAAATGTTTGTTTCATAAAACCTGATTCTAAAAACGATCCTGATTAATTTTTTCTCCTAACACTTGCCTAACACCTTTCATTAAAATGTTTAGGTATGGTAATAATATTATTTAATTATTTATGGAGAGACAGCACCTGCATTCCTAGCATGTCTAAGGTCTATTTGATTCCCTGTTCACAATAAAACCAGTTTAGTTATTTTTTTTATAAACTTTTTATACCAACACGTGACATTAAGTAATTTAAATGCTAATAAATTCAAAAGAAAACCCTGTCGCGTTAAATATATAGGTATGTACAGGGTTTTGTTAGATATTTAATTGAGACCTGAGACCAAAAATAAGTAGATATATTAGTATAATATTTAAATAGAAAGATAATATATAAGTCATATTTTGTATTAGTCATATGTAATATATATACTTATAATTGAAATTCGGATCTACTTATAAGTAAGTACACGATGGACCGCGAATCATATAGGCATAAAGAAACCAAACACACGCTTTTATTATACAGGTACTCCTTTGATGAAGAGTTAAAAAATATGATTTTGTAGTCCTATAAATTACAAAAAATGTTTATTTATATTGGTAAAACGAGTGGTTATTATCGATGGAATGAAGTGTGTAATAACACGAATATAATTAAAATAACACGCTCGTCATATAACTATGCCATTTTTATTAAAGATGCATCTTTGTGCAAGTTAATACATTTGCTTACTAAACGATAAGGATGTTGATCTTGTCATTTTTATTTTTAAAAAATGACATTTTTGAACATAAACACCCGTTTATTTTTGTGCACTATGAGAAAAGCAAAAATAAAATCTTTAGTTCAAAATTATTTTGCAAATTTTGTTTCATTACAATTTTCGGGGCGGTAAATTATTAATTTGCCCAACACAATGAACATGGATTAACATTCATAAAGCTAACCTAATCATGTGGTCGATAATAAAAACTGTAAATACCATACCTGGGAAAGGTCAGAGTTCGAATAAATAACGTGTGCAATGTAAACGATGGAGCGAGCAGTGTCGAAAATGTTATGACTGTTTTATTTATGCGTATTACGATATGTTCTTATTGTATGTTGCGTATGTTTTCAGTTGTTTAATATTTAAATCAACGTTATGACTATGCCAAGCTGTTAAAGTCGATGTTTTCCGTCACCGTTACAGCAGGTGAGATCTATTTTGGAGAACACGCATGACTTGAAAAATGTCCTTCATGCGTGCCAATGGGATTCAAATTATGAACAAGTTGAGTATTTAGTTGCTGGTCTGTCACCGCTGAGTCGTTGGCTAGGTACTATCAAAAAAATCCAAAATCAGTAACGTGGAATGGGATCTAATCAAATACCAAAAGGGGTGTGTACCTACTGTGTATACCATCAGTATAAAGAGTGCATATAATCTCATTTCCTAGGAAATAGTAATGTGGTCATCTAAAATACAACGCAATAATGACGTTAAAATACAACATTATTTTAAAGGCAAATAATAATTTATATTTAAAACCACAAAAAAATGTGAAGAGTCAAAAATTAAAACAACTTATAAATAGTGACATAAGATAAATACCTCTCGTGTCATAACGAGTTTCTTCATTCACTTTAAAACCATGTCAAGTTAATGAGTGACTGATTAATATTGTCCGTTAAGGATATAAAGTGAATTTACTTATGGAGACGACATTTTATGTCAAGAGATTCATTTTCGAAAACTAAATGTTAATTTAGAAAGCCGAATCGGTAGACCTTCCGATTACTCTATTGATGGCCAGAATCATTCGCGTGTAAACTCTTTCCATAGAGTTTGTAACTACGTAGAAATGTAAACCTTTAAAAATGTAAATGATGGAAAAGACTCAATTGTCGGCATGATAGTTTTATTTGAAAGAGATAATCTAAGTCGTGGCTGTAACGACTCTTAAGTTAACCGCCACTCAGGTCTGACCTGAAGTTCTGCTCAATATTGAAAGCAACACTTGGCTTTGAATGGCCTAAAGCCCCAACATGAACGTAACAGCTTCCTTCAAGGCGGTTTTTAGAGCGACGATGTCTTCAACACACTATAAAATCGAGTCATGCTTATTTATATACGTGGCATATCTTTTTATTATTCGTTCTATGGGTGTGTTGTCAATTGCTTGTGTAATACTATCAAACGCATTGTGTATGATATAATCGTAAGGTAATACCGGTAAGTCCCATTGTGTAGAGTGAATTGGCTGTTTATTTTGTACTTCGTGATTGATGGCCAATGTAATTTGGTCGAAGTCTCTATGGTTTTCAGTTTAAATCGGGAAGATATTATCAGTAAACGAGGTGACTAAACTTATGGATTGCTAGCAATCACAATTGAAGCCTGAAATACTTCACGACACATCTCCAATATCTACTGATCAGTGATCCAACATATAGCTGAGGAGCTAGCGGACTTCTTTCGAGAAGTGTTTGAGGCATTATAAAATCATGTTGAATAGATGTAATATCCGAATACAAAAAATCAAATGTGGCCTATTGGTAATGTTTAAAATGTTTGACAGCTCTTAGGCTTATACATGCGTGTTTTAGGTACTGTTCGCTAATTACTTGATATTTTATTCAGTTTGACAACCTTGTTGACCCGAAGCAATTAAATGTTTTGTATCCATTTCATTTATGGTACATTAAAATTTTATTACAATATGTAAGTAGGCATACAAGATGCCGACGGATATTTTTATGGTCGTCCTATAAATTTATAAACAATAATTCGGAGAACTCCATGATTTATTATAATTTAGAAGTTGCAAATGAACGTGAAGGCGGCCTGGGGGACGAGTCCACGATTTTGCCATCACGAAACCGTTTCAATTCAATCCTATTGACGCTATCCCAACATAACCACTGAAGAAGTTACATGTATGTATATTCAGGGCAAATTAGGTGAAATATAGGACTATGTTTGCTGTAGAACAAAAATAAACCTCATATATCTTTACACGTAGGCGGAATCCTCTTATTAATGAGTGCATACGAGTATCTACTTATCATGCAGTTAGGTATAAACAAATATTACGTCAGGACTTCTGATATGTTGACAAATCGTATTTACATCCTTATGCACTTCTAAGAATGAATGTTTTTACGAACATTTTACTGGAGGCCTGTAGTGACCAGGCTGTGTCGTGTGTTTTACTCGTACAATCTACCCATATTATTTCACCGCATTCCATTTGCCTCTGATTATAATTGGCGGTCTCACCGCTAGTGGCGAAATTCATGCGTATTTCCGTGCTTTATACGTGCTATATACGTTAGTCGATATCGCAATGAGTGGTTTGAAAATCCGCGTCGAGTATATCCAGCGTGGTGGAGAATACTTACATCAAGACTCATTCTTCTGCAGGTATTTTCGGGGTAAAGTCGCAGCCAGGTGTTATACATAAGTAGAGCGATTAGTAAACCGCAAGTCAAAAAGTGTGCTACAAAGAACAATTGTCCATCAGCTGAGCCGATTCCCACAGAATGCTTTCTCCGTCGTGATCGACCGTTTTCGATCTCGATCGCATCTCGACACGTGATGCCGCGATCAATGCTCTACAAGTCTACACAGGACCGGATTGAGACTTACCTACGTATTTTTATAAATACATTATTACGCAACCGATCAATTTTGATAAAACATTTTTTTTAATTTGCTATGTTACGTTTGATAATTGACACTATTCTTCCTAAAAACCAACTTTAAATAAAAATTAAAACGCAACTCATAAAAGGCATGGATAATTCTTAGACAATTTTTGAGTAGTGTAAGTTTGAGTAATGTAAAAAATGATAGGTAGTTAAATGTTTGTTTGAACGTTCTAATATAAATATGTAAGAACATAATAGGTATACTTGAATTATTTCGCTGATTGCCATTTCAGAAAAAAGTCTGTATTTTTTTTAACTTCGTGTTTCTTTAAATTAATTTGTAAAGCAAAGAATAATATATTAAAACATTTTTATCCTTCATGAGTTCTAATTATTAATAAGGTTTCTTGTACAGTCTACCTACAGTAATAAAACTACAGTAATAAGGTCTCAACTTAGCCATATGTTTAAAATTTTCTTTTACATACCTACTACAATCCGTCTCTGAAGTTATAACTATTTCCACTAGGATTTGCCGTTGTGTAAACATGATATCCTCAAATCGAAATTGTTATATAACTCAGTACCTAGTATCTTTACGACAATTTTATAACACCTACTACCTGATCATAAGTTTATCGACGATCCTAACAATATCATAAAGTACTGTGTTAGCTTCTAATTTTGTGATCATTTCAGCCAATGGTCCATATTTTTAATAGAAATGGACCAGAACAGGTACTGTGATAATTGCCTCAAATTTTGAAAACCATTAGGAATTAAACCCAACTGTAAAACAGGCATGAAACATACATAATTATCATAAATAGATTTGCCTACCTCTTAAAGCGTAGGTATTTCATAAATTTGTCTGTCTATAAAATGTAAATTATCTCATTTATCTTAGGTCCGGGATTATAGATCAATATTATTTAATTAACCGAAAATCTTACATTTGCTTAAATATTTTACAGTGTTGTATAATTCGACAATTCACCAATTTTTCAACAGCATGGAAATACAATGGTTTTGCCAAGTTTTGCATAAATTTTTATAATTAATTTCCAATTTATTCAAAATCTTTTTGATCAAAATTGATTGACAAACGAAGTTTTGATCTAAAACTCGAAAGCGTTTAGTAGAGATTTAAGTGTTTCATGATATTATTGTCTAATGAAAAGTAATGAAAAGGTGTGTACGAAACTGAACTAAAGGCTACAGTCATCTCAGTACCAACACGCTATCTTTGGCTGTCAAATCAGTCAGAAACAATAACTAACTCGCATAACATATTTATAATGTAATCCTTATATTGTGTAAGAATTGACCTTAAGAATGATTTAGTACAAGTGATGATGACAGGTGTGTAGTTCGAGCTCACACACACGAAATAAATTGCCCAATTCTATAAGATAAGACAATATAAAATACCATGATATTTGTAGAAACACGCAAGCGCATCTTAAAATATGGGCGAAACAAACCACACCTATACTGATTAGTAGTATGATAAAAATTGCTAAACTCAGAACCTTGAAAAATTTAACGACTAAGCTCGGTTTGTCGGGATTTATTTTTGTTTTTTTTTTATTTCAGAGGATTTTTTTCATCATAATTATGAAAATCTATGCAAAAGAAATATTTTATATACCTACCTACAGGGTGAACTTTTTAAGTGTGTGTGGAAGTTTTGAAACATAATTTTATACAGTTGCAATATTTTTATACCTTCCTATATTTATATAGGAAGAAGAATAATCACAAGTGCTTTTAAACTCTGATAAACTTGACACTCATAAATCTTCGGGACTTCTAATCAAATCCATCCAAGGCAACTTTGTTTTTGTGTGACCCGACCGTTGAGCGGATGTAGAATACTCAAACAGGTACTCGAAAAGGTCAAGCTGCCGATAACGCAGGTAACTCTGTGGTTCTGTGGACATTATTTTACTATTTAATGTAGGTAAAAACATTTCCTAACACTCGAAAAATGTCTGCTAGCTTTCCAGCTACATAGGTATAGCTTTCCAGCCACATTAGATCATATATATACCTATATATAGATTTCGAGAAATGTTTGAGGCATCATAAAAGCATTAGTAGTGGCTATCTTACGTTTGTAATATTCGAACACAAAAAATAGGTACAGACATGGCTGGCGCGTAAAACACTTCTCGAAAAAGGTCAGACAGCTCTTGGTCTAAAAGTTTGGTGATTTTTTTTTAAATGTTAATTATATTCTTAAGTGTCATCTCATTATTTCGTTTAGATTATGAATATTTTTTGGCTTTAATAGAAAAGTGATTCAGTTTGACTGACAAAACGACACTGATTGAACTTTTTTTATTAAAAGAGTATGCAAACGGGTAGCCCACCTGATAGCATTATGTAAAAAATGCGACTCGTGAACTTTTAATAAGGTTTGTTGACGATCGTAGCTCGTAGCAACAGTGCTACGTAGCAGAATTTAGGATATTAAGAAAAATTAACCCAAAGATTCTAAAACAATATTATTAATATAAGTGAGGAGTCTACCTGAACTTCAATCATTTGTTTTATACCCAGAACACCTTTAGCAGTTGCGGATCTAAATAAGTATATAATAATAAATATAGATTTATAGATAAATATCTGGTTTTTGCGAAGTTAATGAACAGGTCCATATTTTATAACAATGTTTTTGATCGTCATCTGATACTATGATAATATAATTTAATGTGGTTTATTTATGTGATAATGAATATGTTTAATATACCAATAGTTTATATTCCTATTGTTTAAGTTATAGTGATAAATATATGTATAAAGTTTAAACTATTCTATTTTTATTAAATGAGTTCTGAAAATAGAAATACTTCAGTTGAATGGTTTTAAACCGTGCTTTATTAATAAACCAAATCTGAAGTTTTTGTAATCGTGGTTTATAAAATAGTTCTATATAAAATAGTTCTAAGTGAGAGTCTAGATTTTCAACTACATTTATATTTGAAAATCTAGACTCTCACTTAGCTCTCGAATATTTACTTTATATTTGTTATGCTCTTTTATGTGGAAGATCCTAAAAATGGCGACAAACTAATTCTAAATAAAGGTATACCTACACGTGTCCTCGGTCACACTAAGTGTATCTATTCAAGTGTTTGCTTTTTAAGTTTGCGAAGACGAATTTTGTAAGAGCAGTAGGTATGGAACGGTTGCAAAATATCTAACTGTGATGCGTTAAACAAATTAATTTATGCAAATATTGTGCAACGCGTGGACCGAATGCGTTTTCTTAGATGACTGATAGGTTCATGTCGTTCGTGGCATCTGAAGTAGCCGGTAGCGCAGACATAAATAACTATGCTGTAAGTAGATATTTAAATCTCAAAATCTCAAAGTTTGCAAATTAAAGTGGCAATGGGCTGGCCACATCGTTCGCAGGACTGACAACCGATGGGGAAAAAAGGTCCTCGAATGGCGACCACGTTTAGGCAAAAGGAGCACAGGCCGCCCTCCGACCAGGTGGACTGATGACCTGAAGAAGACAGCGGGAAACCGTTTGATTCAGATGGCCCAGGACCGGGCGGAGTGGCGTCGATTAGGGGAGGCCCATGTCCAGCAGTGGACTACTAAGGGCTGAAAGGAAGGAAGGAAGGAAATAGCTATTATGGTCTTATCCTAGCAGACGGTGACTTCGAAACTGTCTACAGTGGGATAAATTGCACGGGTCACACGGAGAGTTTTTGAGTTTTCTCGATTTTCAGTGGAGCAAACATTTAAAACGATAAGATTCCTGTTTTAGATATGGTTCGATGAGTTTCACTTGAGTGCTACCCAGAGCACATGGATCCTAATGCGTCCCGTTATTTTTAATACTCGTAACTCTTAAAATCTGCGCACGTCACGGGAAGGGCTTTGTATTTTGTGGGAAAAATCATTATAGATATATTAATACTATTATTTTACACAAATATTGCCCTATATAAATAAGCAAAGAAATTTGCTAGCGAGGAAGTAACATTTTTAATAAACGAATGTATTTTGAAAATTACAACACCAATATAAAAAAAACTGCAATATACAACAGACTTTTTGTGAATATAAACAGATACTTAATTATTTAAATGGCTTTCAAAACTGATTAATAAACTAATTTTTAGATCAGATCAATGTCAAGGTTTTTTATTGTTAATAGGTAACTACATTTAGAATAAGACAGGTTATTGGTTAAGTGCCTTATAGGTCATTTAATACCCTTTATTTAAAAATAGAATATTGTAAACACCGTGAATATGATATTTATAGGGAGGGAGCTCTTGTTTAAACAGCTTGGGTTACGAAATTCTAAAAAGTTTTAAGGGTTAAGTATTGAAAGGTTTAAGCAAACCACTACATTACGCCCTACGTTGCGGATGAAAGTATGATTTATAATACAATATGTATGACGTTCAATACGGCTGTAAAAATTGTACCTGATATTGGTTAAAAGTTTTTGGCTTTTGACTTTTTGACTGGTATTAGAAGTAGATGGCAGTTAAAGTAGGTAGCAGCTCAGTAGGTACGAGTAGTATCTAGGTATCTAATCCTCGAATCAAATTTATTTATGCAAATATTGAATCAAAACATTTCAAATCGCTTCATCCATGTAGATATACAGGAAGCCGCAGATTCGTATTATATTTGCTGATTTAAAGGTTAATTATACATCTCTGAATATTTCGAAGAGAGTAAACATTGCTAAACCGCAAAGTGATGTGATGCGATTGTATGCACTTGTTCGTTTAGAACAAAATCCTATAACATAAATGGTGGTACAAGCACTAAATAATATTATATAGAAATAGTAGTTACCTTTTTACCCGACTGACCTTTGACCTGGCATTGGCCAGTTCAGCCAGATAAACGTTGGTTTAAAACAACTTGTTTTGATAAATTCTTCAATTATGCCTTCAATTAAAAAATAGTTAATTGGTTAGGTTGGTTTCCGAAAATTATTAAAAATAATTGTAGAGAAAGGAGGCATTCCAAACTTAATGCATAGTAAACAATGTCAGGGAGAAAATAGTTTTAAGTTATTTCGATTCGACCTCAATAATACATAATTTGGACCTTGGATAGATTTTAATAAAAATATCTTTTTCTTTTTTCTATTTCTGATTAAGTAAATTGACTCGTACCTTTAACATTTTGTGTGTTATTTTAAGTTTTCCTTCATGTAGAATTTTAAGTAAAAGTCGAAATAAATAACAGTTTAATTTAGAATTTATAATGATATTCTACAATGGTATTGAGAAGAGTTAAAAAATAAACGTACGTAAACGTGATTTAAATAAGATTTTAATTCCAGTTGAAACAACAGTGTTATTAATTTCTATTACCTATGAAATACCAAAGCTTCATAATAGAATGCGGCATACACATGACATTATGCAGCTTTTTGCATGCATGCATTGTTATTAACAATGCATATTGTGACCGATGCATTTTACGAGCAACATCCTAGAACAAACGAAACAGTTTAACAATTTTATTCGTAACCAATACATTTAGCGTAGCTTGACCTATTGCGCTGTTAAGCAAGGCTTCGTTAAATATGGTAAGAATATAAGTAAGAAACTAAGAATTAGGTAGTTATAACTTCTCTGTTCTTAGCTACTTTATTCTTAAAATAGGTTTATCCATTCCTTTACTTTGCAATCTCTTGATGGGAAGATAAAACGAGTTACCTAATAGAAATATTTTTGGACACCATTTAACATGAGAGTATTAGTGTGTCTCTAAAATTAAATTGAATAAGAAGTCCCTAAAGCAACCATTTTTTGGTGCGCAGTGACCTAAATTAATTTGATTTAAATATTATTTTGAGGAGACTGAACAAGTAGGTACGTATATAAAGCTTTGTTAAAAATAGGGAATACAAAGTCATTCAATAACGTGTATTTTGAAATCGCATTTTAAAATTACTTGGAACTCTGGGCATCTGGTACCCATTATACATCAACAGAGCATAGAACAACAGGTAAAGATCTAATGTTACGTGCCAACCATGTGCCAACACTTTCGCTGACGCGGAACGAATCGTTTGTTTTGACGCCGATGACACGTGGTCTAGCGGGACGTACCGTACCGTACGAAGCGTAGCGCTCATATGATACTCATAGTACTTTCGCTCTCGGATATAGACACGGATAAAGGTGCCTCTTCACTCCACTATGTGGTGTTTGCGTATTTTTATTCAAATATTTGCATAATATTTGACGAATGCACAACGATGCAAATATTGACAAATATGTATATCGTTCAAGGCAACCAAATAACAAATGCACAAACGTTTGACAGTAAAAAGTAGTGTCAGTGGTGCGTCAAAAAACTGACAAGTGTGAATTAGGCAAATATTTGTCGTATAAAGAATCCACACACGACTACTGTTTACCAAATATGCCGAAATCGCAAAATACAAATAGCCAAGTAAAGTGCTACCATTACGTGCACGCTAACATTTACGTTGTTCGTCGAAATGAGATCTTGGAATATATAATATATAAAAAATATATTATACCGAATTTCTGAACACGAGGGTAGGGTAAGGTAAGTCAATAATAATTGTGTGCTACTTATATAAGAGAAGACATACTTCTCTTATAAAAATGTTAAGTACTTAGTAAATGCAGTATGGTTGGTCGTTGCTCGAATTTTCTGAAATAAATATTAAATCAGGTTATTTTATTTACTCATGTATGTCTCGTCTCTAGGCAACGCGCTGCTCGTGGTTGTGCACTAGAGACGGGGATGGCTATGACATTGATGCGACTATCGAATGAATATTTACAAGGATCGATGAATGATCAATGTCGAGTCGATGATGTAACCGAATAATGAAATAAAGAAATTTAGAGAAAATGAAGTATGGCTACATCACCCCCCTCCAGAGACCGTCAAGGGCGATAATAATCCGGAAATTTAACACGTCGCCCCGCACGACTGACATAATTATCAGGAGGTATTTCCGGAACGGGGTTATCTTCTGAAATTGAAAGTAAGAAGGCTGGTTTCAATCGGTCAACGGAAACTGTAGCCTCCTTATTATTCAGAAGTATTTTAAAAACTTTGTCTTCCCTGGAAAGAACTTTGTACGGCCCAGTGTAGGCCGGTTGTAGTGAACCTCGTAAGGTGTCATCTCGAAGGAAGACGTGTTCACAAGTATCCAGTTCTTTGTAAACAAAGACTTTGGGTTTGCAATGGCGAGAAGTAGGTACAGGGCAAAGTTTTGAGGCAAAATTTCTGAGTCTGGCGGTGAATTCGGAAATGTCCGTGGTACCAGACGAAATGGGCTCGAAAAACTCGCCGGGCAATCTCAATGGCTCGCCATAAACTAATTCCGCCGAGGAAGACTGCAAGTCTTCTTTAAAGGCGGCTCGAATACCTAACAACACCCAAGGCAACGACTCCGTCCATCTATCGTTCCCATGGCATACTATAGCAGCTTTGAGCTGACGATGGAAACGTTCGACTAAGCCGTTGCAGCTTGGATGGTACGCTGTTGTTCGTCTGTGTTCAAATCCTGTTAGCTTGGATAGACATTGGAATAAAGAAGATTCAAACTGGCGTCCACGATCAGTTGTTATATGCGTTGGACAACCAAAACGAGCGATCCAAGATGACAGCAATGCCTTCGCAACCGTTTCCGCTGTTATATCTTCTATCGGTACTGCTTCTGGCCACCGAGTAAATCGGTCTACCGCCGTTAGACAGTACCGATAGCCGTGCGAAATCGGAAGTGGACCCACCAGATCGATGTGGATCTGTTTAAAACGCGCCTTGGGAAGATTGAAGGTGCCAAGGGGGGCAGTCACGTGTCGACTGACTTTAGACCGTTGGCACGGTATACAAGAGCGCGACCATTCTCTACAGTCTTTCCTAATGCCTGGCCAGACAAATCGTTCGGCAACTAGTTTAGCCGACGCATTGGTACCAGGGTGACTGTGAGAATGAAGGCTATCGAAAACTTGTTTCCGATAAGTTTTCGGAACGTATGGCCTGGAAGTTGTGTTACTGACGTCGCAGTATAACCACAAAGGACTCCCAGGGATGTGAAGCTTCTGAAGGCGCAAAGAACTTCCTTCTTCTAAGAGCTTCTCAAGTTCCGGATCTGAGGCTTGACTCTGAGCTAATGCTTCGAGGCTGACAGGTGCCGCCAGTTCCTCCACACGCGACAGGGCATCTGCGACAACGTTGTTTTTGCCAGATATGTGTCGGATGTCTGTTGAGAACTGGGCTATGAAGTCTAGATGTCTATACTGCCTAGGGGAACAGTTTTTCTTCCTTTCGTTGAAGGCGAAACTAATCGGTTTATGGTCAGTATAGATGACGAAATGCCTAGCCTCGAGCATGTGCCGAAAATATTTAATTGCCTCATATATGGCGAGTAATTCCCTGTCGTAAGGAGAGTATTTGATCTGGGAAGGGGTCAATTTTCTGGAGAAAAATGCTAACGGCTGCCATACATCATCCTTGAATTGTTGCAATACAGCGCCGATAGCTTTGTCAGACGCGTCAGTGGCAACAGCAAGGGTAGCAGTGCAGTCGGGATGAGCTAATAAAGCTGCAGAGGATAAGCTCTCCTTGCAAGCCTCAAATGCTTTCAAGGTATCTCCAGTAAGCTCAATAGGGTGAGAATTTTTGACGGAACCTTGTAATAAGGCATGTAAGGGAGCTTGGATCTGGGCTGCTCGAGGAAGAAATCGCCTATAAAAGTTAAGCATACCCAAGAAGGCTCTAAGCTGACGCACGTTCTTCGGAGGAGGAAAGTCTTTCAGGGCCTGCACTTTAGATTCAAGAGGCTTACATCCGCTTTCTGAAATTTGGAAGCCGAGAAAGGTTACCTCTTTCACCCCGAAGACACACTTTGAGGTGTTAATAAGCATGCCATAATGCTGAAGGCGTTTAAAAACTTCGCGAAGATGCAATTTGTGCTCCGCCTCATTTCGCGAATAAATAAGGAAATCGTCAAGGTATGTATAAACAAAATCGAGTCCCCTGGTCACCTCATCTACAAACCGTTGAAAGGTTTGCCCCGCGTTCCGAAGACCGATTGAAATAACCGAATAATGAAATAAAGAAATTTAGAGAAAATGAAGTATGGCTACATATGTATTCATATATGAACAAGATAATAATTATTCAATGCTACGCAAGGTCAAATATCTAATTTACAAATATTAGCTTAACATTATCGATAAAATGGTTTTATTAATGAGTCATTAATAATGACATAATTATGTCACACACTTAGCTCGTAATTATTTCTATACACAATAAACAAATTGTGTTAAGTAAAACGATACAAAAGTCACGGCCGCATATATTTGTCCAAATGTTGGCACCCGCTGCGAATGCATTGAGTAAAGACAATCAGCATAAGCGAATTATTGATTTCGTAATCTAAGAGAATATTATAGCAATGTAATACTTTCAGTACTACCAAAAGTATTGACTGTAAAACTATCAATATTATTTTAGAATTTATTTTACTAATTTTAATGTCTAAATTTTGAGAACTGACCTCCTCCATATTGGGAGACCTGAAACATACCATACCTACCACTACTTTTTTCCAACGAAGAATCGATCTTGGAAAATTTGAGGAAAAACACCTTTCTGCGAACTTTTCATAATTGGTTTATGAACGTTTATAGATAACTTACTTATTTCAATTTAAATTGCTTAAAAACTACACACTTAGATAAGATATAATAATTATTATTGAAAATACGTATCTTTACCGCAGAAACATTTTGGTTTTGATAAATATGTATTACATAAAATAATAATGATACTAATGATTTTGATCGATCGCCTATAAAATTACTAGTTCAATGAAGATATTATTTCAGTTGATGGCTCTGTAATTTTAGTATATTGGAGGCCAAACATGACTCAATAGGTACGTATATCAACAATGTATCGTAAAATTATAATTATATGTTTTCTTGACTACAAGGCTATTAGTAGTAATAAATAGTACACTACTGAACCTTAAATGGTGTTTTCGAAGTAGGTAGTAGAATATTTTTCGCAGAGATTTATGGGAGACTGACTTACCTAAAGTCATTTTACAGAACCCTAAACAGGAGTAAACATAAGACTAAATTAAACAACCAAACAGTCCTAATTTAACATAAAATGACCTGTAACATATTTTTAAATTTAAATCTATAGGATTTTTTCGGTATCCAACAACTCATTCGGGACTTAGACAAAAATCCCACAGAAAACTTACATGCAAAGCCTAGGCATTCTATAATGTTGGAACCATATACTCGTACCTCAAGAGCGAAGTAGAAAGTTCTGCTGGAAGATAACCAATCTTACATAATTCGTAAGCGCATGTTCTTCAACTGTTTTGTTGTGTTTTGTTATCTTTAGAAGGTTTCGGTTTTAGGAACTTTTTGTCTCATAAATCAAAATATTTATTAATCTAAAACCTACTTCAATCACATCGAGTTCGAAAAGTTTTGTTTACCAAGGAAATTGTAATCAATAAACTGAGAATGTAAATTAATGTATCATAAGTTGTAATATGTATTTAGTAATAAAAATTGATATTAAATAAGAATTGTATGATATTATGTATCGTTAAACATTTCAAGCAATGAACACGAGCGTATTCGATATAGCCCGAGTAGCTTCGAATTCGAACCCATCTGAGATACTTCCCCGGCTACTCCACTTGCGCATTGCGGTGCAAACCACCTAGTCGGGATCCGGAATAGAACTCGTTATCCATAAACGTTTCTGTATTTTATTGTTAGTGTATAGAGGTACTTGATCTATCAATATCATTCTGAGTTTCAATAACAAAGACAAGTAGCTAAACTAAAGGTCGGTTTGCTAACAATCTTCGACCGTTAATTTATACGGGCAATACTTCAAACGGGCATATCAAACGAACAATATATAATTCAAACGAAGGCAAGTAAACGTGGGAATTTACACTAATTCGTAAATAATAGCCGTTGCCTCATCTATGTCCGAAGCGAATAAAGTTCCTTATCTCGATCGCAAGCGATTTGTTCATTGCCATTTGAAAAGATGGATCGCCTACAATACCTACCAACCTTATATTTTTGTAAAGATAAACAGCAGTCTTACATCCAATAAATAACAAACTAAATGAAATGAATAAATAACCAACTAAATGAAAATGAAAAATTTAAATAACACCCGATGTTTTAAAGTCAAAGTCAAAAGATTTTTATTCATTATAAGGCATTGCATGTGCACCTAATAGATTTAATAAATTATTTATTTACCATGCTGCAAACTTCATAATCATAATTGGTCCATTCGTTTAAAAGCTTCGATGCTATATCAAGTTACACTCATTATTATAACACCCCTTGTGGTGTCGGGGTTAAACTTAAAATTGATAGAAAATGGTATTCGGACTTTTGTATATTTTGAGTAGGATTTTGGTAATAATCTTCATAAATACCTACATTGCTAACAAGCCTAATAAATGGCTTCAACTAGCTTACAACTAAAACTTTAAGTTCGCTTAATAAAGCACACAGTAAGCTTTAGGTACATCTAACGGCCCTTTAAAGCGTCTAATGACACGCTATATTATTCCTACTGGTCGTTATTCCAAGACTAATCTTTCACGATCAATGATTCAGACAAATGTATGACTGAAGATATTGTAAAAGGCATTATTATTATTGGATCCGTATCCTGCAGTCTGTCATGAATATTAAAAGGCTTGGATCTCCGCCATCATAGACCACGATCTTATAATAACTGCTTTTGTGGAATACCGTGCAGTATTACTCATAATAGTGTCAGGCAACTTGGAAGATTATAATACTAATTTAGTCACATTAACATATAAATTATGTTATTTATATATGTGCAGATTACAAGTGGCTCTAGTCTCTAGTCTACAATAATGACACGGATGCGAAAATGGAATGAATAAAAAACAGAAATCATCTTTCAAAATTAGGAACATCATTGTCTTACTTATTTAATAGAACCCAAAGACTTCTAACAAGTTGTTAGATTTTAAGAATAATTTGTAAGAATCAAAATTGTAAAAAAGTAGTTCGGAATAAAGGGCTTATTATAAAGACTTCCATAGACGGAGTCGTACTATACTAGAGAAAAATTTACTAATAGAGAAAAAAAGCGATGGAAAACTAAAAAGACTAATTTTCGGTGTCCCATTTTGGATATCCTGACACTCCATCTTGACATAAAAAATCTTTACTGTAAACTCATTACAAGATGTAGGTATGGCTATATGATCATCTGTTGAAGTTCGTTGAGTTTTATCAGTCATTGTTGCGAGTTCTCACGGAAGGTGGCTGACACACTTACACACTTTTCTAGTTACGTACAACTTAGTAATACTAAACGTGTTTATTTATACAAATGTACATTACGCCTTATAAACTTGATAAGGGCAAGGGTCCATCTGGTATTGTTACGTAACTATCAGGAATCAAATGAAGATATGCATATAAATTATGATAACATATTTTCTGCACACTTGTAGATCACATATAGGCACTATCTGTAACGCATTAGTGACCCACTGAGAAGTATGTAGGACTTAATCCACCACGCTGTCCTAATGCGGGTTGGTGGACTTAACATGCCTTTGAGAATATATTTTTTGAACTCTCAGACATGCAGGTTTTCTCACGATGCAGGTTCCTTCACTGTTACTGCAAGTGATATTTAATTTAATAAAGCGCACATAATTTTTTTAAAGAAAGTTATTTATGCGTGCCAATGGGATTTAAACCCGGACCCCTCGAGTAAGTGGCCGAATTCTTAGCTACTGGGCTATCACCGCTTACTTTAGTTACTTTATAAGGTCAAATTTCTTGTCAAAACATTCATGACATTAACTTTCCCATTATTACATTTCATAAGGTAAATAGATATCTAATGTAAATAAATAAGGCTTAAGCAATGGGTAGGTACTAATTAAGAACGGGCAATTGCTTAAAATATGACATTTACCATAAACCATGGTACAGCTCCAAGACATTTGAAGAAAGTATGTAAAATATGTTAAAGAATTATTTATAATTTTCATTTCAGTTTCTACTTTCTGTCTACACTAAATTTAATATATATTATATACCTACATATTACTAAGTACAAAACAGTTCTAGCTCTACTAAAAACCAACATTTGGTTAAAAGCTTGTATGAAAATTCGAAGGGTGTATTGTTACACTAAGTTGTATTCTCTATACTTATAGTTAAGCAAGTGTGCTAATGACCTTTAGACCTAATGACCTATGTAGGTTCCATATAGAATTGAAGAGTAAAACGTAAGTGTATTTATGTTCCGTGTTTCGAAGTACTATATTATGTATTCTGTGGTATAAGCGCCCGAAGCGTTATAGCTACTGCAACCAAGTATTTTGAACGCAGTTAACCTTTGACCAAGTTAGGGTTTATTTTTAGTGTTGTTTTTATTTACTAGTTTGGCAAAGTGAGATCAAGAGAAAAGAGGTAGTTGGCGAGCAGCCGTTCTCCGATTACGTATATCCCAGCGATGTAGAAAATTTCAATAGCGTGATTCAGGAATATCCGTGGCGCCATCTCTTACTGACTGGGGGAAATCGCCACACTCGTTCCATATTGTAACCTAACGCAAGACTTCAATCAAAATTTACATAGGCAATACCAGGTAATCAACTTTGACACATTCTCACATTGAATCAGTTCAGTGACGCGAGATTAATGATCCTTTTTCTACTCACCGGAGTTGGTAACGTTGTTGTTGAGTTGAGTTGAGTAACGATTGGTAGTCTGAAAATTCACTTGAGTCATGCCATTAATCTACCGCAAAAACGTATTCTTATAACTTTAGGATCCTACCTAAATGTTATTCAATTCATCCACAGCCCATCATTGCGCGTTTACTTCGATTTCCATCTATCTATGAATACCTATCAAAATGCCGTTTGTCTGGCCGTCCTAAAGCTCAAATCACGATTCTATCACCTAGTGACCCGTGGCTTGTAATCAATGTAACGCGACATGACGTAACCAGCACGTAACGTCTTCGCTTTCGCTGCCCAACCTCTGACATTACCGAGACCTATACTTTATTTTTGAAGATTTATGGCACCCAACGTTTACAACGTTTTAGGTGGAGGAGCCATTGGATTTCCCTCCAACACCCTTACAGCTTATGAGGTGCAGCTTATCATTCATGTTCAGTGTATCAATTGGGGAGATGTGGTTTAAATAAACTTTTAACAGCTTAGTCATCTGTAGACCATCCACATAGAACCGCGGAAAGTGATGTTAACAATATGATCTACGGTTTTATCTGATTGTGATGATATAAGATCATTCAACGGTATGATACGGTTTCGTCCAATTATGATGGTTTAATATCAAACCTGTATGCTTGTTGCTACTTCTGTATAATAAAAAGTGTAGATAAGGAAATTTGGATGAAAATTTATAAAACACGACTGGGCAACAAGAAGCCAGCAATTAAAAGTAACCTGTTTGACGGGATTGCTGTTGTTTTTATTTGGAACATTTATATGGTTCAGAATTTTTAAGTAATTTACATACTTTAAAATATCAGTCTCTATTTACACAGTCTCTATCTACAAATTTTTTGAAGAGTTAATCTTCAAAAAAATTGTAAAAAAATAAATTAAAGATTTCGGTTGGAAGAGTTTCGTTAATTTGTTTTTTTATATAGCATCTTAACCCAATTTACATAGTGTTCATATTATTTTGCTTCGGTACTATCATTATTCGTTCGAAATTATCATTTGTATATTTTTTAATACACTCTTTATTTCATTATGTAACGGGGTTAATATAATGTATCGTGTCGTATCGAATTAAAGTGCATCAAACCGGAAAAACGCAGACTGGTGTCGATTAATTAAATCGAGATTTACTATATGAGTGATCGATTATGACTGCGCGAGTTTTCTTACTGAAATGTTTAGTTTATTAATAATAAGGATCGGGACACATTATGACAACAAAAAAATGTTCAATTTGAAGATAGAGTCACATTATCACCTCTTTAAAGCCCGACTTTTTAAAGTGCTTATTTTGAATAACACCTCTTTTGTATGTTAGAAACAATATGAATGATTATTCCCAACGAGTATTTCAAACTAAGCAAGAGCTTTCCAACTATCAACTCCATTCGTCACAGCACTTTCAATGTACGGTTATTAATTAGTGTAAGTAAAACTCAAACCTCAAGGTCAGAAGAAACTTAGTAGTTTAATAAAAAGGAATGGTCTGTCGTGTTGTGTTCTCAATTTTTTTATTTTGCAATAGGCGTACTGGATAGATGGGTTGCAACCCTTTTATGGCCCGCAGTTAGGCACGGGTCTCTCCCCACAACAAGGGGAGGCCTGGAGCATACTCCACCACGCCGCCCCAATGCGGACTGTCGCTGCATAGATAATGGTTTCAAAATAACGCGAATAGGTGACACATTATGACGTGTTTTTGTGAGAAACCTATGCAATCAAATTTCTTGTACTTAGGTTGGGAGTTTCCCAGGGCAAAATAGAGGTAATCTTTTATAGTCGGTAGAACCGTAGTTAGAGAGCAGCTTCACATTTGTTGAAACCAAGTTCAGCTGAGGTTGTTAGTAAAACGGATAATTAGCGGTAAATATTAAATGCATAGTGTCTCATGTCAGCTCTTTTACCGTGTGTACCGACCTTTAAGATAATTATAGTGTTTCGTAACATAACCAGTATAACACTGCCATAATATTATGTATTGGGCATGTTGTATTACCATTTTTATTGTTACGTTCATATTAAACTTTAATTAATGCTTTTCTTTGTTACGCTTATTATGTGATCCATCTTAAAACGCAAAAGTATGTTGTGATAAGCTTCGCTAACTCACGCTAATTCGCGTTAGATCTTTTGAGAAGTTCCTTTTTTTCCATAAGAAAAATATAAATGTACCTATAGCGGTGACAGCCCAGTAGGCTGGTACAGCAGAGATAAGCCCACTCCGTTTCTTACCCGAGAGGTCCGGCTTTGAATGATTTTGAATCCCTGTGGCATGAACCAATGACTTTTCTAAGTTATGTGCATTTGCATATTTAAATGTCACCTATGGTATCTATGTTATCTATGGTACCTATGGTATCTATGTTCAGAGAGGAAAAAAATATATCTGAATTACTATAGATGCATGTAATTTGAGTGCGTTTCTATTTAAGAATCGGTTCGAATGAGTACCACTGGCATGTGCAGTGCACTTTCAATCAATAAAGCACGTAAATAATATAAGTATTTCACGGCGGTTTGAAGTATAGCGGTACTTACTTCACTATGTTGCAATGTCATACTAAAATTAGTTTAAGAGCTTCTGTTTTATCTTGTGCGCACATTGTAGGTACGTTACGGCAAGTAAGAGTTATTTACATAATTATGTATTTTCACTTGCAAACATCTTCCTTCACTTCACCTTGACTCCGGCTGTCGTAGAAATCTAATAGTTTATGCTATTCTCGCCGCACAGCAACCTTGGGTGGGATACGATAATGTTTGGTTAAAATTTTAGAATTGCTTAACCGATTGCTAAATATACAGAGAGTTTTAATAAATTATATTATAGTTAAAGCATTATTCCAGATTTTTTATTTTAATTAAACTGTTGAATGTCTAATAAGTAATACTTATTAAATACGCAGGGCAATGATACGAACGAGTATATCAATCCTTAGTCGACATGACTATTTTACATGGATAGGATGAACGCCGATAAGTAGCTATCTTTTACGGTCCAAAATTTCAAATTCTATTCGTTTGTCTGAACATTCAAGTAGGACTAAATTCATTATCAATTCCATTAAATTATGTATGTGATCTAATATTGATATGTCTTTGCTACCTAGCGGAGGTAATCTATCTTACATTACCTACACGCAAAAACTTTCTATGAGGAAAATGTAAAAAGCCTTCCTGACTTCTACGTATATGTAGGTAAGAAAACATATCGCACTGATTTAAAGTTCTAGAGAAGCCTTTCGTATCTTAGGTAGAAATCATATGCCTTGTGGTGCAGTAATAAGTACGAAGACAACGATAGTGTTTCAATTAAAACCTGATGAATGTGTTACGGACATCTGTACCATCACTTAATCCTTACCAATATTATAAATGCGTAAGTCTGTCTGTTACATGTTCACGCTATCGTGGCGAAACGATGAAGTTTTGTATATATTTGTAACCTTGATAAAGAATTAGGATACTTTTTTAATTCTGTCTAGAGTCAGTTTCACAAATCGAACTCCCATAAAACAGAATACTCGCAGTTTATTGATCAATGCACACGACTATAGTACTCGTAACTCGCCCGAATACTCCCCCTGAGCGAGCCGGTTACCGCCAGCTTCTTAACCCATCGTAAAGTAGTCTTTATATCCACCATCACTCTGCCTAAAGTACGAGAATACTACTCGACAGAAAAAGAGATCAAATTCAAACTCTTCGCAGGTGAAGCCGTGGGCAAAGGCTAGTGATCATTTAATTCATTCTTCGTTTCGCGCGTACCCAATTGCGAATAAGTTATTGTCGATATTCATCAAGCTGTCGTCTCCGTAACCGGCCATTGTTGTTCCTATCTTGCATCGTTCGTTACACAGATCCGAGCATCTTGTCGAGTTAGTGGGTCAATTCTTTCGTTTCATTCTTGACGCTCCATTCATTTCTTAAGCTCGAGTTCTTTCAAGATTCTTTTGGCTGTGGAATAATGTTAGTACGAGTACTTACACTACAAGCTACGACAAACCACTGTTATTTTTCAAAATATTTATTAACAATATCTGAATGTGACAGTGTATGAGTTAGGTTGCGGTTGTTGCTACTATCGTCTTATTAAAAGGATATTGATCAATTCGTTTTTCTTTCAAAACTGTTTTTCCGTTATTTTTTTCTGACGCAACCCTTGGTTGTTTTTGAGTGTTCGTATGGTGTCAGTTAGTGCTTGAATTTATAATTATAATAAGTTTCATATTATAATATTATTTTTATTAATGTCAAGTATAAATATTATCATCATCATTCATAATTTTAATTTATTTGAATGCATCATCCTGTTTATTTGAAAATTTAGTGCGTCTATAAATCGATTATTATTTTCAAGGAATACATGGGTCGTTTATCATTTATTTATATCCATTTTTATGCATGTATTATGAAGATTACCACCTAGATATACTATAGGTATTAAAAGAATTTGATAATGACACTTACAAATAAAGTATTTATTAAAAAATTCAAGTCATCAGCTGTTTTACAACGAGACTCGATGCATAATAAAATTGTAATTTATTACATAAGATGCAAGAAATATAGGTCAATGTCATCAATACTCTTATAAGTATAAGAGTCACTTGATTGGTTTTATGTAAGATGATCTTTTTAATATGCAGCTAAGTTCAAATTAAACGAATCATAATGAGGAAGAAATATTCGCTTTTTTTTTTTCAAATATTATGTTTTAATTTGATCGTATATTTTTAGTGGCAAAAGAACTACTCAACTACAATTTTTAAGATACACTACACTATTTTTAGATACGGGTGTTATGATTGTCTGTAACGATTTTCCGGAAAAATTAAATTATGTTGGTATTTGGAATTGAGGTATAATTACTAAGAGTCTGTGTATCGTAAAATTAAAAATAAGGGTGGATTCAATCAAATTAATCATAATTGAGGGTTTTATTATTATAATTTTATGATATAAATAACATCACCTTAGGATATTTAGTGAGACCTTTAAAACGTCATCGGAGTCATGGTTTTTAATATTTAAATCTTTTATTTTACCTTAATAAAATTGCTGCTGTCGATATTATCAAAACACTGAAGAAATATTTACTACACTTTTAACTTAATTTAATCATGCACGACAATGCATATATGCATATAGTGTGCTGTTATTTGCGTCGTGAAGAACAAATGCCTTTATAATAAGGATGCATGCACACTGCCTCGTAAATAACTGTAGGTTTGTTTCTTGTTAGTTAAGCAATCAATCAAGATGTAATATAAAGGGTAGGTACATCTTAAGAAGGAAATATAAGATACAAGCTTATAAGACAGAGGTGACGTCATGTTATCGTATCACAGATTTTTTTCAAACAGAAAAATATATTTTTAAAACTATTTGTCAATCTTCAAATATTCTTAAAATAAAACAAAATATTTTCGTAAATTGTATTTTAAATTACTCATCTATATTTTTTATTAATGCTGACTTAAATTTATATAACACAATATCGTCATTCGCAAAATATATCAAATTATATGATAATAATATACAATATTAGACATTAATAGCTATTAGAAACGTAACCTTTTGTATCGTCCAACATCATTAGATTAGATAACTACTATGTATTAAATATATACATAAAATTGAAGTGTCTGTCCGAATACAAAATAAATATAATTCCTAAGTGCTTATTGTTATTGACATGATATCAAGAGATAAATAACCTTTTTATTTGCTTTTCGGGGGTATCTGTGGAACGGCTGTACTGATTTTAATGTGATATGCTACATCATAGAGAATACTACCTATAGGGCATGGTAAAGGTGATATTTTATTCTAACAATATTAAGGGTTTCATCGCGACCATCGAAAATCGCTTAACTCTACGCGAACGTCGTCAAGGGTAAAAGCTAGTAAGAGAATATTTTTATGCTCTCCAATGATTGGGATGACCTCACTTGTCGTTAGTATAATATTAATGATAACTAACGTCTAGACACGGAGCTTCGAAGCACTTAAAACAAAACTATTGTTGCTGATTTCTTACACATTTATTCATGCTTTTGCATGTGACCTCTTCAGTCATGTCTAAAGTTCATGATAGATTGTTAAATGAATGACACTTTGACATTGATGTGTTGCATAAAATTAAGATATCAATGCATCAGCAACTACGAGTATGTTTTAAAAAGATAAGCTATTTTCTCTTAAGCCATGTCGCACGCAGAAGTTGCTCGTGAGTACGATACGTCATTCATTATGTACATTTGTCGCATGTCAGTGCGTATTTCAATAAGGATTGCTCGTGTTAGTTGCTTATGTCAGCCAGTTAGGACAAAGAAAGGCCTTATGGAATTTTGTTTAATTCTACGGTGTCGAATATTTTGTCTGAATTTTGACAAAATATTCGACATGTAGGTATGTTTGTTCGGGTGAAAATGTTTGTTCGCATGGAATCTTTGAACTCAATTTTGAAGTACATATCTTTAACCGATTGAGCTGAAATTTTGTATACACGTTAAGTTTGGATGACAATGCACGATGTCATGGTTTATGACGTCATTATCGGAATAGTTATTTTTAATGCATTTCAACAAATGGATATCAAATGGAAGGGTTTGTTAAAAGTAATTCGAAAAAATAAAAACTTTTTTTTTAAGTTTTTAACTTATAGATAACTTATTACTTTTAAATCTTTCCTGTACATTTTGTAAAAAAAATGATTTTATCGTTCAAGTAAATAGAGCAGTCTTAATATTTTTTATAGATAGAGTTAGTATTTTTTCTCCTGGAATTTCCAGCAGACAATTAATATGAGAATTATAAATAGCCTCACATAACTGAGTTTAAAGAGTAAATAAAGACATTCATAACATATTGTCTACGACACTTTGTTAAATGTCCCTGAGCTTTTCTTAACAGGTGCCGCAATATGCACGTAGTTTTATGATTCAATGCTCGCGCATCTGACCTTAGGCTGTCATCGACTCACTATAGATTGTAAGGTGAATACTAAACGATTACCGAAGAATCGTTCAAAAGCACTTTATCTGAATGAAACGTCAAGTGGCATTCAATTTATACGATAATTAAATATGATTTTTATTCATTAGTTATTCGTACTCTTGTATGGGACCGATTGTTGAACTGTTATAGCTATACATGTAAATTCTTCTTTGTTGGCAACCCTTCGCAGTCCTCTAAACATTGGCTTAATAGCACTTTAGGGTTTTGGGCCATTTAAGTGCAACGGTTTTACGCTTCTACAAGTCATCAATCCACCGCTCATCAATCAAGCCCATTATCAGCAGTGGACTGATGCAAAGGGCTGAAAGGAAGAAGGAAAGAGGAACTTGATACGTCTAGGTCTGAAGCTGATGTAATTCGAAAATTTTGTCTGTGGATAAAGAGGATTATAATGTAACTTACTCGTACAAGAGTAAAGGCTTCAATTTAATATTGTAACAATGTCAAGTAAGTTATTTAACATGTATTTCTACAAGTACGTTGGACATTTGTTGTATTAATAAAGCTGTAACATTCAAAGTTCAAGAATATTAAGGGCTAGGTGCGGCGTATATGTGAAGACAACGCCCGCTCACTTACAGTCGTATAGGTTATTGGAGATCCTCCGATAGAACATTAAACTGAGGTGAGACTAACCGAAGTTAAACGAATTCCATATTTGTGTAAAGCCTTTTATTGCAACCACTCGCCTGCAATGTAGCTACAGATTCGAACCTTACACCGATGAAGGAACCAAGCATATCTTCGTTTTAATTTGTGAAATCGAGATGAATCAACTTAGAAATTAAAATCGAATCATATTTTCCTAATACAGGCTCATGCCTTCTATGTGTACATAGCGATTGCAACTTGCACTGAAAACCTTGAAAAACTTGCATACCCAATAAATATTAATAACATAATATGCAATATGCAAAAAAACTGTTCTGAAATTTTACATCTATAGTTGAAATAACAGTTAATCTGTGTATATACGAGTAATGTGATACAATAAAGTGTATTCGTCAAGTAATCGAAATTCGAATATAATTTATTGAAATTTGAATTTGACACGTATATACGGAATAACGTCAAGTTTGTCTATGTGTGCATGTTAAAGTACTCAAACTTATGGTAGTAAGCGTAGCGTGTTTATTGATGAATTTCATGTACTTTTAATACATTTTATTTAAAAATATAAGAATTCGTTCATTCTTCTCCTTATAAAATTTTATTGTGTTAAATTTCAAACCGCTCCGTTAATGTAATGAGGTGTAAATTGTACCCAAGATTTTCACTTTCTATATTAATATATTATATGATGTATAAGATTCTTGGTCCAAGACATAAATTAATTTCCTAGGTACACCTTTTCTCTGTTACAAAAGATTAATTGCCCTTACTAAGCGCAGAGGTTATTTGAGATACTCGTACTAGTCTCACAACACAACTGAAGCTCACCGTCAGTTGAAAGGTTAAAGAAGAATCGCTAAGGAGGTTGCACCAAAACGTTTAAGTAAATACCTAGTTCGAATGTCGCAAAGTACTCGTACCTATTTCTTTGTTTGCACTAAATCTCTCAGTGTTAACTGAGAGATTTAGTGGCTTTTCTGATTGAAATTCTATTTTTTATGGTAACTGAGCAGCAATGGATATTAAATAAACGCTCACGGCAGCCTATGGACGCCCACATCCTCAATAGGGAATACAAATAGGGAAAAAATATCCCATCTGAGGTTGTACCTAGGTATGCGCACTTTGTTACCTACTCGTGAGCAATTAGATGTTTGTTATGTCTATCTACCACCTAAATAATTTAATTTTTCATTTTTAATGTGTGTTTTTACTGAAATTGTTAGTAACTTTTGTGTTTCCAATACGATTTGACGACACATAAGTTGGCAATTTTTCTGCATTGGAGTCCTAGTTCGCCGCAATTTGTCTGTCCATGCAAGATACCATGTTTGTAATACGTAGCAAAGCTCGGGAAGCATCAATCGACTTGAACTTGAATTTATTATTTATCAGAATTAACCGCAGCATAGTGCTCGTTTACTAGTGTTACCTATAGGTACACCTAAGTGGATGTAATCGAAATGTGCGTTTCTATAAATATATAGAGTATTTAATCAAAATATTTTATTCGGTACACTATAATTCTATTAGAAGAGTAGTTGTTCTTACTGAAAGTAGAGGTTATTGGAGATACTAGGTTCACGATAGAACTAAAGCTCATCGGCAGTTCAAAAGGTGAAGATGTATCGCTGAGAAGGTTAACGCCAAACATTCGAATCAATAATGATCGTGGTGGAATGTCATTAAATATTTTTTGTTACCAATGTATAAAAGAGCAATTATTTTTCCAAAAAATAAGTAACTAGATTCCTGAAATAATTGTAATAATAAGGGTATTAATTCATAATATCTAAAATAGGAATTTACGAATACATAAGAGATTCAGTATCTTTCAATTATTTTTTACTAATAATAAAGGCTTGCCACTTTTTAAATTAAGTTAATAAAATCAAGAAACATGCTTGCTTGTAAAAATAATATAAATTGTTAGTAAGTTTTAGGTGGAAGAGTCTGGTCATCTGACCAGACATCGACACTGGGTATCCTAGTGTGAGGACCAGTGAAATTTATCTAATACATGCTGCAACTAATCTAATAAGTTAAATCATACCAAAATATTGTATTATTATTAAGTGTGTCAAACTTCTTACAGTCTGAAATAATCATATAGATTGTTCTTCTTTTTATTTATCATAATAGTAATATTATATGGTTCTAAATTCAAAAGTTATGATAAGTAAGTAAGGCATTTACGAAAATATACACGCATAAATTCGAAGCCCGCGCGTTGATGTCTTTTTCACGGACGTCTAACGCTAGATGTTATCGCACAAACTTGCGGTTACGTCTTCATATTTATTATAAATTTTAATATTTTGAGACACTATTATGTTTTCCTTATTCTAAACTTAGTTTTATCTATGAATACGAAATTAGTGTTGTCCCGATTCAATTAATATTTTCCGGATAGATTTTAAATAAATCACGCTTAAACAATGTACCCAGGTGTCTTATGATTTTAGCGAAGAAAGAAAAGAGTAAAATATAAAAAAATATATAAAATTTTCAAATAATTAAATTCGCTGTCTTTGACAACCTGATAATCCACGTCCAAAATCTGAAATCCAAAACAATAAAAAAAAGACGAAACTCACCCTGCACGCGCGAAATTCACGACACACGGTCACACACACAATATATACGAGTATATATAAAATCAAGAGCGGGCTGTCCGTATCGCGCGGAGCTTGGGGTCAGAGTGCGTACTCGGGTCTCATCCCGCGACTCGCGAGCTCGGCTAGTGAAAGTGCTTATATACACTCGCACGCCGAGATGCAACTGTGCGTAATTTGACATCACATCTGCAACAATCGGTATTGTCAGAGTATCCTCTGGGGGCAGTTCTGTCTTATAGACCTGAGGAAATAAGCTTCACCATTTAATTCTTCTTCAATAAGCCCGCCATTGCGGTGATAGCCCAGTGGCTTAGAATTCGACCTCGAATCGAGGGGTCCGGGTTCGAATCCCAGTGGCACGCACCAATGAATTTGTAAAAAAAGTTATGTGTGCTTTATAAAATTAAATATCGCCTGCTGTTACGGTGAAGGAAAACATCGTGAGTAAACCTGCATTCCTGAGAGATAACAAAAAAAAATGCTCTCAAAGGTGTGTGAATTCCACCAACCCGCAGTAGGGCATCGTGGTGGACTAAGGCCTACATCCCTCTCATTGTGAGAGAGAGAGACCCGACCCTGTAGTGGGTCATTAATGGGTTACTGACAAGCCCACCATTAAGAATAGTAGGTACCCTCACAAATTGCTAATGCCGCTGTGTCGCTCCTACATCCTATAATATCAATCTATTTGTATACAGGATTACAGTACACAGGATTGTAGTACACATTATTTCTGACTCATTTGACTATAGGACCGCTATCTAAAACCTTACCATTTTGAGTTATTGGACGTTTTTAACAGGAGGTCCCATAGTCTATTCTGACATAGTCAGAAAGTATGCCAAAGGATCTAAGTCAATTTACCCTGTAGGTAATATGAAATATTATGTCGCACGCCCCGTATTTTCGTTTGCTTTTGAATCGCTGGAATTCACATCTCTTAGAGAAGCACAGGCAAGCAGGTTTCCTCAGGAAGTTTTCCTTCCAGAAACAGTAGGTGAGATTTAATTTTACAAAGCGCACATAACTCTTAGGAACACATTCAGCCATCCAACTAGGATACGAACCCGGATTTCTCTAGTTATTAATTTTGTCATTAAAATTTATTTACTATACTATAATTATGGTGAGTTCAAAGGTACACGATCCGATTGTGCATCAGACAATTAACACGCAACCGGCTAATATGTCATAATCATAAAGCCCTCATCTAAAAGGTCACAGTACTGATTCATAAAGATTTTTAAATGACAAGATAGAGTGTCAGAACTACAAAAATGGGAAACTCACAATTACTTAGCAGCGTTTTATTTTTAAGTCAATTGTGGCAGGAACTGCTGTTATTTTACTTTTTGTGATACATAAACTACCATCATAAGTATCCAAGTTTTAGTGTAATTTTCTTATTATGGTGTCCCTAAAAAGTTCCGGCCTCCTTTTTATTATTGAAAATTTAAAAAAATGGAGCCTACCTTTACTATTTTCTTAGTGTCCGTCTCCGTCTGGTCATATTAAAGTCTTTGTCATAAAGCTTATCTCATTCTTCATAATAATAGACCCTACTGACTACTTTGAAACTTGGACATAAAACATTCAAACTATTATTTACGAAGTCTAGTTAATTATCGCGTTTGTTGAAAACTCATTCTGGGAGCTTTAACGATAGGGGCGATGTTTGACAACTTCTTTTTAGTGGATTCATATTTCATAAGTCGGCTAGTTTACGAGATTGGTAATGTTAATGAAATAATGCTTTGTATACAAGCAGTCTGTGTGAACAGTTGGTTTGGTTAATAGCGTTACGCCTTATCTCGTTATGTATTGAGGTCTTGTATAGACGTAAATAATTAAGGTAAATAAGTTTATGGGAATAGTTTACAAATTTCTAAACACGAAAACCTGGGTTAAAGCGGTCCTTAATTTGGGAAATACAATTCTTGCAAGAAGTATTTTGAGGTCTTTTGCCATTTACGTGATTTTTATATTAAAAGCCGACTTTTCACTATAATTAAATAAACAGGACTAAATCTAAGAGTATCTACATACGGTGCGAAATACGTTTAACGTAGTTTGTGAAATAAAATGGTTAAATTTTAACACTGATGTAAAATAAAAATTAATTATCGAATCCAAATCATTAACAGCACAATACTTCAAATAATTTAATTAAAAATAATGGCTATTACACTGATATATTATTATGATCGATCATCATTTCATTGATGTGTTGAAATTTTAACTAAGAGCCAAGTTAAACGTAGGCTACTGTTTAATTAATTATTCTTATTGAATCGTTTATATTTAAATCTTTTCTGGGTAACATTGAACCCAGAGGTTTTTTATTTTGTCAATAAAATGTCTTCACAGATTTTTATATTACGACCATAATAGGTCATTTTAATACATTACAAACGAATCCATATTATTTAGGTAGTTGATACTTTTCTATTAATACGGCCCATGAAGTATAATAATAGTGGTAGAGTCGTTGTTGTTCGCGAGAGGAGGGAGATATAATATCACTTTTTAATTTATTTTTATGCATCAGAAAAGTATTGTAATTTATTTTCGCATAAGTATTTGTTGAAATGCTAACAATCGTGTAAGTTACAAGTGATTAAAATTATTGGGTTTTATTAAAAAAACAGAAACGGTTTTAAAAACTCTCTTGCATCATTTTAATAATTATATTATTATGCAATCATATTTAATTAAAATTGAACATTTTTATTTTATACACGAAATAGTAGGTACATACTACATAAATTTAATCTTATATATAAAATTCTCATGTCACAGTTGTAGTTACCATACTCCTCCGAAACGGCTTGATCGATTTTTATGAAATTTTAAATGCATATTCGGTAGGTCTGAGAACTGCCTAATATCTATTTTTCATACCCCTAAGTGATAAGTGACACCTAACATTCTTATTTTATTCTTCGGATATTTTTTTAATTTTTAATTTTCAATAATGTGGCATCAATAAATACATAGAACCCTAAATTTTCACCCTTCTATCAACAAACCCTATTTTTAATAGTCGATTTTTAACGCGATATTTAAATTTTCATTTTCTTTTGCTTTGTGTTATGGCATGTTGATCATAGCTTTTGATGTCAATAGATAGTATTACTGGCAACAGAAGCCAATCTCGTAGATGGGATGGTGAAATGAAGCAGGAGTGTTGGCGCATTGGATCACCGCACACGGCTCCTCGACGCCTGTGTGCTTGACAGTAGACAAGGCATAGTAGGGTTAAGTAGCTGCTTTTTTTAAAAAAAAGTCCTAAAAATTAAAAACAAAGCTTAAACATGGTGTTTTTAGGTGTTAGAGCTGTAGAGCTCGATTGTTACTTATATGTATAATTATATACCCTAAGTCCTTATAAAAAAGCGGTCCTTATAAAAAATTGTTGTAAAAAATACTTGTAAACAAGGTTCTGTATTTTCATTAACAATTTGTTACTATAACAAGGACAATATAACTGACCCACTATCCTTCAATAAACTATGTTAAATATTCAAAATTCTGAATATTAATACAATATTATTAAAGTTGCAGTCAAAGTTAATTATAAATACACATTATGAACGTTTATAACGATTGTTTTATATCATTTTAATTAAGATTGCAATCAAATATAATATTTTACATCAATAAAAGCGTGGCGCTTAAAAAATAAAATTTAACGCTCTATAAAATATTTAAATGATGTTCACTTATTTATCCGATTTATCGTAAGTATGAAATGTTATTCCTTCAGTCAGCCACCCTCAGCTGTCCAGTGTCCTTGTAGTTGTGAGTAAATACTTAAGTAAATAAAGTAATCAAAAACCGCCACAGTTTAAAACAGTGTTTTTATTGCAGGTGGTATACCAACGTCCAACCCTCAAAGTGTAAAAATCCTATCTAAGATCATTAAGTATCTCCGGCAACCTATATCTGGCAACGTCGCCCCCCTCCGAAATACCTTCGAATCATAAAACATGAAAAAGATGTTGCTTCACGGCGGGTTACTATGGCTCTACCACCTCTGTACAATGTATTTCGTAGAGTCGGTGCCGATTGTTGATAGCAAACAGCAGATATTTAATTGATGATATACCTATGGGGTTACTCTTGAAATCAATTCCGATCGATCGTCATTTTAATTGTTGCACACTAGCGCCTTATTTTTCAACATTGAACGGATATTGCAGAACTAAATGAAATTGTGTAATTTCGTTGCAATCTTCTTAATGCCAAAGAGAAGCTACTCTCGACGCAGTTATTGACAGGTTACGTTCAAGAGTAATATATCATGTGACAGTTCAGATTGGATCGGAATCGGAATTGAAATTGAGATTGTTTTCAAGAGTAAGGCCACTGGTAAGGTGATAAGGTCCTGGGTATGTATAAGTAAAGGTATTAAAAGCTTCAATTATAATGAAACTCATTGTATAAATTGAAGATGACTTAAAGTGAACCGGCTTTGTATCTTAAGGCCAGCCATAACAGGTGGAATAATTTTATAAAAAAAAGCATACGATGAGCTTCGGACGCACCTATTTCGGATGTTCCCAAGGATGCCCGTGCCATTACGTGTACGAGTCATCGTACGTGTCTTGCGTAACAGAATTTATGTCTACTTCGTTGGGTCAGAGTGTCAAAATGTCAGACAATTATAGGCCAGTATTAGTCAACAATCGAACACTAAGGACGGAGACGCAACAAGTGAATAGATTATTTTACACCAGACTTTGCGAGCGGCTCCGTCCGCGTGGTTTTTAAAAGATAATCCAAAGATAATAAGTATGTTAAAAATGCGGTGATAGACCAGTGGCTTAGAATTCGACCTCGAATCGGACTTCTGTATGAAAGTTACTTCACGATGTTTTCATGTTACAGTAGCATTTGTTTTCGTTTTTGATAACTGAAATGGAGTTTTTAAATTATTCCTTTTTTGGTTTGTACTGTACACAATCTTTTGCTATTATAGTGATAATGTGCACTTTCCATCTACTTTTATCATTTTTATAATATGTAGAACCCTTATTACTTTAACGTGTGCCACCTTAAAATGATGTAATTCCCAAATAAAATTATTATGATTCTGATTTATGACTAGTTAGAGATTCAAATGTGATGACACGCTTGACTTAGCTTTGTGTATCACCAGCCTAAACACTCAGCGAATAGTTATTTGAAGCCCCCATTAACTACTAAAAGTTAAAATGATAGTTCGATCTATCGCTAAGGTTATTACGTATGATTATATTATTTATTGATGTCTTTATATTTTTGTGTCGAACGTTATCAATTGATTTTTGATATTGTAAATGATTCATACGTTCATTGTCCCGAAGCGCGGAAACTTGTATGTAATTGATCAAAAGCGACCACTAGTCCAGGTAATACCGGGTCAGATGTCGAATATTTTCAATCGCTTCGCAGAAGCAACTCTCAAGAGATCTTTTGTGCTTTGCAAATGGCGCAGTGGAGCTTTACGTGCTCGAAGCAGAGCAAAAATTTGAATGATGAGTTAAGACTTAATAATAGTTTCAAATTTATAATTAACAGTTCCTCCTTAAATATTTGCTACACCTAATTGTATCGCTGAAAATTAAAAATGACAAGATTTTTTTAAATGAAAATTTAAGCTTTGCTTGCCGAAATCCTGTAGGCAGACTAGGTATATAGTAAAAAGTCTTGTATATAGTTAGTGGGATGGCGCGAGGACCCAAATTGAGTCTTGGCCTCCAATAATTAGTGGAGAGAGATCTGCGCGAACTCGGGGTAGACGACTGGCAGGAGATTGCGCAGGCTAAAAAGTCTTAGGTATATATGAAAAAATAAAAAATAAACTAACAAAAACAAAACTATAACTTCGCTTTTTTTAATGATAGCAAGTTTAAATAATTTATTGTCTGTTTAATCTTAAGTAACACACACCATTATGCCTATGAAAGGCAGTGTTTGTTCTGTTATTTGCCATAGAATTGATGAAACTTAAACAAAATAAAATGCACAATCACTCGATAGCTTCTTACTAAATTTCAAATTTTTAATTTTTAATTACGAAATAAAATTAATTTCGTAACGTTTAGTAAAAGTATCTGTAAAACAGATGCGGTGATAGCCCAGTGGCTTAGAATTCGACCTTGAATCGAGGGGTCCGGGTTCGAATCCCAGTGGCACGCACCAATGATTTTGTAATAAAAGTTATGTGCGATTTATAAAAAAAAATTAAATATCACCTGCTGTTACGGTGAAGGAAAACATCGTGAGGAAACCTGCATGCCTCAGAGTTCACAAAAAAATGTTCTCAAAGGCATGTGAAGTCCACCAACCCGCAGTAGGCCAGCGTGGTGGACTAAGGCCTACATCCCTCTCATTGTGAGAGGAGACCCGACCCTGTAGTGGGTCATTAATGGGTACTGACATGACATCTGTAAAACAGGCAATTCAAGGAAGTACCTTTTTTGGTGACGACAGGGGTTGTGGGGGTTCCGGGATCTCCAGTGGAACGCACCGGTGCCCCTACCTCGGCGCCATTGATGGGCTCATCCCGTGGAATACTTCGTAATCTCCCCTACACCTTCTGGTATTTACGACGATTTACAGCCACACATACCTTCGTTCTCCCCGGGGTCGCTGGCTGGACGGTTCGAGCTCCCACTCTTGCCGCCCGTAACCCCGACAACACTGTTTAAGCCGCCTCTTACCACAGGCTGGAGATACCGTAGATAGCGAAACATTATTCCCCAGTTACAGGGGTAGCGGGGAAGTACCTACTGGCACCTTTATAATTCGTTAAACAGCTAAACATTCGTTAAACGTCTTTGGTTGGGAAGATAGATGCCTTAGAAGGTGTGTTAAGTCCTCGATGGTACTCTATAACCGACGGAATGTTATTGAAACTCTCAGTTATCCAAATTAAATGCGGTCACTAACAACCTCAGATAAACTGTTAAGTTACAGAGGGATTAACATTACACAAACGATTGCTTTTGACCCAAGGATTACCCAAAGAAACCCTTTCGCCAATCAGGTGACTACTAAAGATTCGAATCTTAGCAACTAAACCTCAAATAAAAAAATATTACACGTACTCATTCAGAAGTACAAAAGTGTACAATATGACCGAATTACAAAACCTCACGTCAATCTACTGTCCCACTACTTACTCGTATGTTTGTTATTCTTTTACGCAAAAACGGCTGAACTGAATACTTACAACCCTAAATTTTCACCCTTCTATCACCAACCCCTATTTTTTAATTCCCCTATAGTCATTTTATTAATTCAATAATTTTTCATCCCGCTCTATAACTAATATGGCAAAACAACGTTTGCGGGGTCAGCTAGTATATTATACTTTTTATCCCTCTTAGGTAGCATTCTTAGGTAAAGGAAATCGCTGGCGGATGCTAGTCCTGTACCTATCAGTGTCGATTTATAATCATTGTACATTTATAATCGACTTAATATGCAATTGCCAGCTATAGTTATAAATTGTTAGTAATTGACACAATATTTAATAGACGCAGGGGACATGATGACAGCATTCAACGATTATTTCACTTTAGATGATCACACATCATGACGTTAGTTGTTACTCCATCCTGGACCAACATGACTGGTTCGGCCCTTTGTTGTGAGTAGTTAGGCACGATTTTAAACGTTAACATAGTTAATGATACCTAGTGGTTTTAAGCGTATGACATTTTGAACGCAAATATATTAAGTTAAATGAAAATTGGGACATCTAAAATTAACATCTTTTTATTTTAAAGTCGCTTTTATATATATGCGTGAACTGCTTTCATGTAAATATTTAGAAATACATCATGGCTGCCAACATATTTTTCACAATTCAGGGTAAGTAAATGAATCGCTGTTCGTTAGTCTCGCTAAAACTCGATAACAGCTGGACCGATTTGAATCATTTTGGTTTTGAAATATATGTGTAAGTCCGTTTAAGGTTTAAGTGAAAAAATTTGAAAGAAATGCCAGGAACAAAGTAAAACAACCATTTCAATTTCCCATATTTGGCAGAACGAAGTGTGCCGGAATAGGCTAGTGGATAATCCTATATATAAAATTCTCATGTCACAGTTTTAGTTACCATACTCCTCCAAAACGGCTGACCAATTGTTATGAAATTTTATATGCATATTCAGTAAGTCTGAGAATCGGCTAAAGTCTATTTTCATAACCCTAAGTGATAAGGGTTGTCCACACCTAACATTTTTATTTTATTTTTTGGACAATTTTTTTTATTTTTATTTTTCAATAATGTGGCATCAAAAATACATACAACCCTAAATTTTCACCCTTCTATCAACAACCTCTATTTTTAATAGTCGATTTTTAACACTCAATAACTTATATCGCAAAACAACGTTTGCGGGGTCAGCTAGTAAATTATATATTGAGATTATGTTCGTCGTACCCAGATGTTTTGCTCTATTCTACGTTTGATGAACTTGTACATTTTTATTTAGAGACTGCGTTAAACTTAATGCGTCTGATTCTTCATTTTAAAAATCTTAGTATAGACTTACTTTTCTGTCCTATTTTTTTGGCTTCATAGATTCATTCGGTCAACACTGTATCAACTAGAGAAGCAAATAAGGAAAAACAGCTTTATCATGAACATGACAACTGTTTGAAGAACTTTCCTGATATCGCCGTATGTTTGAATTAGACACGTTTCAAGAAGACACCAATCATGATCACGCAGCTAACATCGATGCCAGAAATAATGGAATAAACGTAGTTTCAAGGCTTTTTGGTTTTGACTTCACAGAATTTTCTTCATATTATATAACTAATATTAATTGTACAGAATTTTATTAAACTAAGTAAAGTAATAACCGCGAAGGTTTGTGAGGATGGATCTGTAGATATTTGTTAGTCTCTAACATTCAAAAAACTTCGACGACAAAACGATTCCTTTGTATAATAAAATTAATTTAGTAAAATAGTTATAAATCCACGATGTGTAATACGCACTGCGCCTATGAGCCTATGTACTCCCAAACTTTGTGTACAATTAAGAACCGATGAAAATAGTTCACGAATACAAAATTTTTTGTATGAACTTCAAAATAATAAGTGACTCAAATATCTTTTATCTTTTATCTCTCTGAATTCTAAATTGCGCAGAAGGCGCAGTAGTTCAAAACTAGTATGTTGTATAAGAGTATTCATATTAAAATTAATTTTTAATGAAAAATGAATACCTATGTCCTATACACGAAATTTATATACAGTGTGTTTGGCCTCAAACTAGAGTTTAAGCGCATAAAATAGATCAAATTTCATCGACAAAATAAAGGGGTCTAGTCCTCCTTTGGAAATGGCAGTCATTTGAATTTTGTTTTAAATTTGTATGTGGGTCAACAAGATAATTTTGATTTCTCTTGACCTGAATTGTGTGCAAAGATGAAAAGGGTATTATTTTTATAGGTGGTAGAGGCATTATAGCTCGTCCGAGGGGGAAGGAAACTTACCGCCGCCCCCATAGAATTTCCATGCTATAGGGACCGTGCAGAAACTACAAAACGCCACCAAGCGGATTAAAAAGGAAACTGCCACAACTAAAGTGCAATATTGTCCCTTTGGTTTTCATAATTGTTTTCATTATGTCGCTTAACGAAGAATAACTCAATATTTCACTATAAATAACAGATTAAATTACGAAAAAATGTATAAAATGCGATTTTAGTGATATCAAGAATTGTGTGTGTCGTGCGAACGTTGATATTTTTCAAATTCTAATAGTATTTGGTCCAGGTGTTTTTCAATAGAAAGTTTGTTGGTATATTCAAAGGGTGTAGAGGATTTTCCGATTACATTTTTTAAATAAAGTGAGCAACGCATAAAGCAGTATCTATTTTAAGATGAATGCCAGGTATTTTGATGTTGTGTATAAATAAAAATGTTTAAATAGAACAAATTCCTTCTTTTCATTGAAAATAAAAATAACTTGAATTCTAAATACATCTCAAAACAAATTATATATTAGTTTCATTTAAAAAAACTTGATAGTTCTTTTTAACCGTTTGAATTCATGTCACGTGTATTTTTAACTGCATTTATCCAACTTTTCGTATAGTTTTTAGCCAGGGCATGCTGGTACTATCAGTGGAAAATTACGAGAATTTACACTAACATATTTATATATTTTATTCTTGGGAGTATTGGAGCATCCATCAATACAAGAATACACTTAATGAGCCTTTTAATATACAATAATATAAATTATTTGTGATACACTTTTCAAAAAGTTAACATACGGTAGTAATCCTACCCATAAAGCAATATGTAGTTCCGATAAATGACACTAGATGGCATAGGTGTCGCCGCGCACGGTCCCTATTACAAGTTGAACGTGGGCTGCAGTGATCGTCTATCAATCTGTGTTCCAGTGCTATGATTAAAACTAGGCTCACCACAATAGCTCATCTAGTACATCAACATAAACATCAACTAGTGATATCAATATCTGAATTACCGGTTCCATTCATGCCTAAGGTTATTGTGAACGGGATCTTTGTTTTTATTTATTGACGAATATACCTACGCATCTTCGTGACAGCTTTTAATGTCCTGTCAATTAGTGAGATCTGTTTAATTTAAATTAAATTGTTATTATTATTATTATTATTTATTATTTTGTTTAATTTAATTGCTTTATAATTTAAATTTACGTTAAAGATGTTCATATCCTATTCTTATATCGTGTTGCAAATTGTGACGTGAAGACTTGTAGGTACCCATTAAAACCCTCATAGTGCATATGTGGGGGACTCCAGAATTTCTAGGGAACCTATTGGAACCATGAGGACTGGTCAATCTAGTGCCATTGCCAAAAGATTAAGTAGCGCGTTAAGAGGAACACATTGGGGTATTATTCGATAGAAGTCCATAATAAACCTGTGTTACGTTGACTTAAACGGATGTATACAAGTGGCCTTTTTTGGTGACGGGGGAACAATTTAAAAATCTTTATAGGTACCCGAGAGCCGTGGGAGTGACTCCGGATTATGTGGGATTCTTACTCACTAAAACCCTCTCGGTGGCCTTCCTTCCATGTGGGGGGTTCCGACACACCAATGCTCCCAAGTGTCAATCCTTTGTTTCTGCCATATAATAAAAAGTTCCAACCACTACACATGTATTGTGCAACCGAAATAGCACGAAAACGGCCAATGCGTTTTCAATTAACGAGCTGCCGCTAACTCGGCGGTTTCTAAACAATACGAGCTGTCGACGCTTTCAAAACCCTGCGAGGCAATTTGATTAAACTTAGAGCATTACTTTAAAAAATCTTATCAACGAAGTTTTTTTTTAAAAAGTTAAAAAAATACTGAAAGTGTGAACGCGCCCAGTCTCCTTATGCTCACTAGCGATAGGGGTCACTGCAAAAATACAGACTCAAATTGAATTGCTTCGAGAAAAGGGTGGTACGGCCATGCCCCTTTTTTGCTCGACTGTCGTGCCCTCAGATCAAATGTGGATGAGTAGATATCAATAGGACTAAGATAATCTCATTTAAATATTAATTGAAAACGCAGAGTTAAAACTTCATCCATGCGTCCTTGGGTCGACACACTCATTTACTTGCTCAAATTATTTCCCAGCAAATTTTCTTAGAATTTAATAATAAAGTGCCTGATACAAGGTAATAGCAGCGATTTCGAAACACTAAGCTTAATAGAATAAACAATTCATACCCTTAATAATCAAAACAGATTTTAAATGTGAATGGTTAAACTACATGATAACATAAAAGTATAATATGAAAAACTATTTGACCCGGTAGACATTGCCCTGCCCTTAATTAGTATAATCTATCTAGGGGCTGGGTTTGCTAGTTTATAAGACTAATAGTGCGTGGAAGCAGTAATGAACTAAAAGCACAAATATTAACTTACTACGTTTATGTTTAAATAATCTCTCTTTTCTCTCTTCTTTTCAGCCGACATTGGTCCACTGCTGGACATAGGCTTCTCCCAAGGCGCGCCACTGAGCCCGATCTTCGGCTCTCCTCATCCAGTTGCTTCCCGCCGCCCGACGCAGATCGTCGCGCCATCGACAAGAGGGCTTCCCACACTATGTTTGCCTAGCCGCGGTCTCCACTCTAACAGCCGTTTACTCCAACGTCCATCGGATCTACGACAGATGTGGCCAGCCCACTACCACTTCAGCTTCCTAGCCTTTTGAGCTATGTCGGTCACTTTGCTCCTCAATCGAATTTCTTCGTTTAGAATTTTGTCTTTGACGGACACACCGAGCATAGCTCTTTCCATAGCTCGCTGAGCGAGTTTAAATAATGATTTATATTAATAGACCCGGCATGCATCGTTTCGCATTTCATTTTGATTGTTACCAAAGTATTTCTAAATTTTTTTTGGGTCCTTTGGATCTCTCTTCCTACTGAATATCTATTCCAGCCTCTTTTCTACCAAAGGCACTAGTTACAGGCACTAGTTGCAAAGTTTCTAGCAATAGTTGCAATGTTTCTAGCACTAGTTGCAATGATTCTAGCACTAGTTGCAAAGTATCGAATGGTCTTCTGCTTCTTTTCCAAAAAGGATGTAAAATCCGTGTAAAAGAGTGTACGTAAACAGAACGTTAAACATACTACGATTGGTGCGATTAATAAAATAAATACGGAAAGTTCAGTACCAATTATTGGTAGGTAATAGATTATATTTAAACAAATTTAAACAAACTATCAAATCAGTCCTGTGCCGAAAGGCCTATTATGAAACTAAGGACTATTTAGAAGATAAGAAAGCGTGGGATTGAATAACTTCACTAGAGGCTATTTCTATAAACTATCTAACAATATTTATTTGTGAGCCGATGGCAATGGGGCGATATTGACACACACGATAGCTGTCACGTGTGTTCCTTTATTGGACCTAGCCATACTGCATTATAGACTAATATTCCGGGAGCCAGTAACAGATTTACATGACCAAGTTCCTCCCGATCGAAAATTCCTGAGATGCATAAGGGACTTATACTATGAATACTAGTGGCCGTCAGCTGCCACTCCGTTGGTGGGTTGGGCCGTGGCACCCTCCCAAACATGCAGAAAAAAAAATTTTTTTCAGTCATTTCCTCTCATTTGAAAATACATTCAGATTATAGTTTATCTAGTACTTTAAAAGAAAAACATCGTCAGCTGACCATAACGCGGTGGATTATACGTCAGCTGGCTCCTTGAACATGAGAAAAAAAATTTTTTTTTCAGTGATTTCCTCTCAACTAAAAATTTACCTGGTGATAGTTTATATGCTACTATGAATGAAAATTAACGTCAGCTGGCTGTATCTCGGTGGAAAGTTCGTCAGCTGGTACCTTGAAAGGGGTAACGCAACAGCATCTATGACCTACTGAATCTTATCAGCTGACGACTTTTCCCTTGACTTACAGGTAGCTGATTTTTTTTATTATTTACTAGAGTATTTTAACAATTCTCATAACAATTTTCATCCGGGAGGAAATAACGTTTTTTAAGTTATTACCGTCTTCAAAAAAGGAGGTTATCAATTCGACACGTTTGTATGTAATATTCTCAGAACCGCACAATTTTTACATATTATGTTGGTCTATTACGGCTTCCAAACAAGAATACCAAATTTCATAGGTGTATGTATGTATGTATGTATGTAGATATGTTTGTCCTCGCATATCTCCGAAACTAATTGACGGATCGTGTTCTTTCTTTGTTTTTTGTTTGTTTGTATTTTGTTTAACTTAGGGAATGGTAAAAGTTTCATCAAAATCGGTCCAGTAGTTATCGTGATATGGACTTTAAACTAACAAATACGAAATAAAATAATTAAAAAAAATAAACCGACATCAAAAAAGTATAAAATAAAATTTGTTACATAGTTTAGGCCTACTCCTCAATAAATAGTACTTAGCGCGCGCGAATGATAACTATTTATTAAATTATAGCGACAGCGACTCTGATTGGGACGAAGATTAGTTAACACTGCTATTTGACTGACCTGTTGGTCTAGTGATAGTGGTTAGCGACCCTAACCACTACGCCAGAGGTCGTGGGTTCGATTCCCACCCAGGACAAATATTTGTGTGATGAGTAGTGCCAAGATTGTTTACCAAATAAGACAAGAGAATAAAAATTAACTGTAGTGTTTAATTACTCTATGAGCGTGTTACTATAGTAACAGTTCAGTATAAGATAAACATGTCGAACGTATTACCTTTTTGTGTCTTTTGTAAAAAAACTAATGGTCAGTTAAAATTATTTAGCGAAGATAAAGTTTAAAGTCCATATCACGATAACTACTGGATATACACACATACACCTATGAAATTTGGTATTCTTGTTTGGAAGCCGTAATAGACCAACATAATATGTAAAAATTGTGCGGTTCTGAGAATATTACATACAAACGTGTCGAATTGATAACCTCCTTTTTTGAAGACGGTAATAACTTAAAAAACGTTATTTCCTCCCGGATGAAAATTGTTATGAGAATTGTTAAAATACTCTAGTAAATAATAAAAAAAATCAGCTACCTGTAAGTCAAGGGAAAAGTCGTCAGCTGATAAGATTCAGTAGGTCATAGATGCTGTTGCGTTACCCCTTTCAAGGTACCAGCTGACGAACTTTCCACCGAGATACAGCCAGCTGACGTTAATTTTCATTCATAGTAGCATATAAACTATCACCAGGTAAATTTTTAGTTGAGAGGAAATCACTGAAAAAAAAATTTTTTTTCTCATGTTCAAGGAGCCAGCTGACGTATAATCCACCGCGTTATGGTCAGCTGACGATGTTTTTCTTTTAAAGTACTAGATAAACTATAACCTGAATGTATTTTCAAATGAGAGGAAATGACTGAAAAAAATTTTTTTTCTGCATGTTTGGGAGGGTGCCACGGCCCAACCCACCAACGGAGTGGCAGCTGACGGTCACTAGTATTCATAGTATAAGCCCCTTATGTATTTTACGAAGTTTCTCTCGAGAGGAAATGATTGACCGAAAATGCACCTGGCTCCCGGACTATAAGTTTTATTTACTTTTAAAAGAGTGCTGGGAGTTTTTTTCCGCCCGCCTTTTTTCTCCCAGTCTACGTTTTGCCTGAGGGGCGATCAAAGCGGATGAATGTAGAATGTATAATTTATCTGTATGACTTTCATTACTAAGTGTGCACAAATTGTACCTAATAATGAATAAAAGCTTTTGAGTTGAATTGAGTTGAGTTATTTAGTTTCTGAAAAAAATACCTACTGATAATGGGCTGTTTCAAAGAACTATTCAAATAAATCTGCAAAATGTCCTCAATGTCCTGTTATAATTTTACGCTAAGTGATAAGTTTTATCAACAGGATACTGAAATGCCGCTTATTTTAAGTAGTAGGTAACTAAAAATGTTGCGATGCAGTTTTTTCATCAGTTTACAGTTAAATTTCCTGTTTTTCTGACTTTAGAAGGTTTTTCCTGTAAAATCGTAGGTATATACGAGGACGCGCCCCCACGAGGAGTGTTACGGTCGGCCTAAAAAGTAGTATATATAATTATTTATTAGTTTTGACTTTTTGTTCACACTACCTATAAAAGTGCTGCGTTAACTTTTGTCTTAATTGTTTTTTTCTCGCTTGAAATATGTAAGGTAGATGCTAGTGCATGCAAAGACACGATTTCAATGCGCCCCCCCCCCCATCAGGTGGCCTGATTAACCCTTAAGCTAATTAGGATTCTGATTCAGGCCCTCTTTTTGTGCTGTCAAGAGTATACGGAGCTGAGACATTCTGTAGCAATAGGTTCTCACCAAGCGAAAATTTTGAAGTGTACCTAAGTACTTGCTGGAAGATCGAAATAAGAAGTAGTCGACCGGCTGTCTGGGCGGGGTTCTGCTAAACTGAGCGCATATGCTCTCATTCTGTCTCTCTCATCGCGGCTGTTAATGAGAATAAATTGTATGAGTTTGGATCGTGAAAGCTGCTAGCTGAGTTAGCTACAGTAGATAAGGAAGGATTATTAATAGCATTAATAATAGAGATTTATGTTGTTATCATTTTCACCTCGACTGCTACATGAAATAAACATAGCAACATAATAATAAATTAAACATGGAAGCATTAGTCATTAAATAACACAGTAGCGGGCAATACCTTAATATATTACATACAATGAAAATTATTAGAGCACAAAAAGTATGTTTTTGAAATTAAGTAAAGTCTTAACAGTGTCTTGTGTGTTTTGGTTCGCTTGTGGTCAATCGATTAAGAAAAGCAATGTAGCATTTGTAATCGATAACACAAATTCTATGAATAAGGAACTTGAATCGGTCAAAAATAAAACATTATTATTGTTTAACGCTTTAGAATCTGAAAATAGTGCAATAGAAAAGTTTATTCTTATTACTTTTAATGATATCACTGATCAAAATAATGAGAGTGAGTATTTTTATTTTCCTTTACTGATTACTAATGCCGAGCTATACGGCTATTTGCATTTAAACGAGCAATAACTTAACGGAATCTGTTATAACTACATCCCCTAGCAGCTGACAATTTTCGAACAATTATTATATGCGCCATCTAATGGAATCTGTTATAACTACATCCCCTAGCAAATGCCAAAAAATGTAATACCGAGCAAAGGTCGGTCATCCAATATTACACATAATAAATCATCGTAATTTTGATTATTTATATGTCCTAATAGTATCTAAATTCGTTGCAGAATTCATTAACGAAAAGAAATATTTTTTTTTAATGTAAAATTAAAAGAAATCCTTTGAGCCCCACAAAAATAATTTTATTAAAATGAATGTGGAAACGCGCGTCTAAATAAACTAGTGTTCGCCTAGTAGTCGAAATTTGACTATAATTTTTAAACTATTCTGCTGCTATGTACATCTCCGATAATTTTAAAACGAACGATTTATAAGGTAAGATTAGTCTACTTGTTGCTGACTGGTTCACTGATTGTTAAAACTTTGAATTGATTGGTAAAATGTATATTATTTGAATTTAGAAACGATGAATTACTATAAAAGTAAGCCAATTTCAACAATTTAAATGGCGTTTATGGGTTAAAGTAAAAACACGCAAAATCGCATTTGCAGATGGGCTTATTCTATTCCAGGTCGCGGGCACTCGTTCCTTTTTTAAAAAACATGAATTTGTGTGAATTTCGCGCGCTTCCATATCTTCCGGCTATACTTATTTCAATAACCTCTTTTTTAATTTACATATCATTATCTCAATATAATGTTCTCAGATTTAATATCGTATTGAAAAAATATTTCAGTAATACATAAAAAAAGAATTAATAGAAACCAACAATAATTTCTACAATATTTTTAAAAAAAGAAAGTTCTATGGCATAGAAAATACAGTTTTTTTTATTATGCACTTTCATTGATTTTATCTTCATTATTTCGTGATCTTAAAACTTTTCCAAATTTAGCCTTTATTATCATTTCTTTAACTTCAACTTGTCATTGGCTGAACAATGTTTAATCTGTGGGCTGAACGTGAATGCACCAACAATATTGTATTTAATCTGTGGGCCGGCCGTGTGGGCTTAACGTGAATGCGCTATCGCCGTCACCAAGCCGTCACCAGAAGAAAAAGAATAAATGTCATTTTTGTGTATCTATGTGTGAGTGTGAATCATGAATATTGTGTGTAAAAAATGTATGATTGTGTGCCTGCTGTATTTTTTGATTTTTCGTTAATTTAATGTATTTCCAATGCATTTTACTTTATATTTTATGGACCGTGTGCACTAAAGGACATCAATATCTACCAAACAAAACAAAAATGAGGAAAATCGGTTCAGTAACGAAAGACAAAATTGTTCTGAACTGATTCGCCTTAGCCTATTTATATATAATAATATTATGATGATGATAAAGTAGAACTAAAACTGTGCTGAGAGTTTTTTCCTCCGGCGCTTTCTCTCTTTACCCAGCGGTGGGTGACACATAGGCAATTAGGCAGCCGATAAGTTCGATTAGGTAAAATTATAACTAAATAAAATGAAAATAATTATTATTAATATACTTGGCTAAATTGACAAATAAATTGTGCAAAACATATTATCAAACAAATTGTGTATCAGTAATAAGTTTTAATATTTTATAAGTTAATTTGTATTACTATCATTAATTTTATAAAAATGTGAATATGGATTGATCAAAATGCCCTGTAAAACCAATAACTAACCCATATTCGTGAAAATAAATGATTTTTGATTTTGATTTTGATTTTAAATATTTTCTAATTCCATTATATTAATATCACATAAATAAGTGTTGAATTGATAAACTCCTTTTTCGAAGTCGGTTAAAAAATTGCTTTCAGCTCTAAAATTCTGGACGGCTACAAGGGATTCAAAAGAATTTGCGAAGAAACTCTCGGAAATTGAGGTGAAGGGTGGCGGAGATTGTCCCGAGTTATCACTCAGTGGTATCAAGGAAGCTATAACAAGGAGCTATCCAAATTCCTTCGTATATGTATTTACTGACGCATCGGCAAAGGATTACAACCTTACAGATGAAGTCATCGCTATGGCCCAAAGTAAATCAATTCAGGTAATATTCTTATATGTATATAAAATTCTCATGTCACAGTTTTAGTTACCATACTCCTCCAAAACGGCTTGACCGATTTTTATGAAATTTTATATGCATATTCAGTAGGTCTAAGAATCGGCTAACGTCTATTTTTCATACCCCTAAGTGATAAGGGTTGTCCACACCTAACATTTTTATTTAATTTTTTGGATAATTTTTTTTATTTTTATTTTTCAATAATGTTCCATCAAAAAATACATACAACCCTAAATTTTCACCCTTCTATCAACAACCCCTATTTTTAATAGTCTATTTTAACGCTCGATAACTTATATCGTAAAACAACGTTTGCGGGGTCGGCTAGTGATTTATAATACATATATTATTAAGATATTTTACGCTTATTGATGTGTATATTATTGCAGTTGCAGTCGCCACTGCAACTATAGCGATTTAATTATTAGACTATTAAAGTGTTAGCTTTTTCCATTTCTTAAGAAAAAAGTTTTATAAGATAATTTTGTATGCCCGCATAGTGTAGATTGTTTTCAACTTTAGGTACTATAATGTTTGTAACATCTTTCTCTTATATTTATTTTATTGTATAATTAATTTTATATCTCTTGAAGAAAAACTATTGAGTCAGTTTTATTTTATTTACGAGTACCATGTTACATGCGCGTTACCTACTACACTATTCTTTATAGTTTTTATTTAATATTTTATTTTCAGGTAAATTTTTTTCTGACTGGAAAAAGAAATAGTGGAATATCCTGTGTCGAAGACGGTTCACTAATAAATAGCGTAGATCATTATACAAAGATTGCTACTGCGACATCTGGCGAGGTGTTTAAACTTCTTAATAGAAAAGATATTCTTGACGTAAGTTCATCTTATTTTAACACTTCTAATATAATAGTATTTAATACTATTATGTGCCAGTACCTATAATAAATAAAAGCCAGTATAGTCTTGTGATTAAAAGACTACCATTTTATGCTACATTACAGTACCTAATTAATTTTTCGTTTATAATTGATAAAGTAGGCTTAAGTAATCATAAAAATATTTTAAGGTACTAAACATACGCCCTTATTTATATTTATTATTTTTATTGCTAATCCTATTATACCCACCATAAACTCATTGGTTTCCAAGGGTTTGAATCACTAATTACAACACATCTCTAAAATTACTATGTAGTTTATTTATCTTAGTAGTTAGAATATAATTATGTGTAAAAATTTATTGGAATAAATTTAATTTTCAGTTAATGAACTACATCGTACATTGCATCAGAAGTCCGCAGACAACGTTAATAAGTGTTCCATTCGGTACGGGAATCACGAATATTACTGTATGTATTAAATCGATTGTATAAATATAATATTAATACTTTACGGTTGTTTAAAACAATGGTAAACAAAAAAATACATTTCCTTCTTCCTGGAAAGCCGCTCATGTATTTCCTATACCTACTACCTTTGCAGATTACAGGCCCATCTCCATACTTCCGTCCCTCTCCAAATTACATTCATGAGCGTCTCATCCATCAACAACTAAGCTTTCCTTTCTTCTGAATCCATTCTAAGTCATTTTGGATCCGGTTTTCGTCCCGATCACAGTACGGTTACTGCGCTCCTGAAAATCACTGACCACATACGCATGGGGATGGACAATCAAAATCTACGGTGTTACTCTTGCTACATTCTAGCAATGCGTTTAACACCGTGGACTTTGATATTCTATTGGGTGTTTTGCGTTCTCTCAATATACTCGTATGTCCGTCTGTCATTGCTTGGACGCCTGCAGCGTATTGTACTGTAAGACAAATATTCCTCTTGGTAAGCTACCACTGCTGGTGTTCCACAAGATGGCGTGTTGTCACATAAAAGACATAATACAAAGCTATGAAGTACGCAAGGCACAACATACAATCTCGGAAGCAACCATATCTCTCCTTACAACGGTTGTGTGAGAGATGTTACCACAGAAACAAGGGTGTCTTTGTCATATGTAACATACTCGTAGATCATCTAATCTTAAACTGAATGCCCTTCCACCCTAAAAGTACGTGTTTTATACTTTAAGTAAATTATATTATTTTGCTTTCAGACAAACCCAGATAGTGACATAAAACATGTGTCAGTCTCTGTGGGTGTTGGTAAAGACGATAAAGTCAACGTAACTATAACTGATGCGCATGGAAACAAAGCCAATGCTACCAATATAGTAAATAAACCTAACGTCAAAGTAAGTTACGTTATGTTAACCACGTTAAGTAAGTAAACTTACCCCGCTTTTGTAATTTACAAACGACGAAAAATGGTACTCATTAGTTCGATGAATATCGATTGTGATGTAGAGGACACGTAAGGCTAATAAAGGTTGCATCTGGTACGTGCAGACAGAGTCCTATAGAAGATTTTACAACATCTGAACGAGTTGGGTACTAGCCCTTATCTCAATTACCTAGCTTGGTTTATTAAGCTTCAAGCCTCAAATAGAAAACTTGAATTTTTATCTAATGTCCCAGATGATTAAATAAATAAAGATGAACATGTTAAATTAAGGCCGCACTCCGTTTTTTTTGCATATTCGCACATAGCACTATCTATTTCATTTCCGTATACTCCCTTGTTTTTATTTTATTTAACTTTTTTATTAATGTGTAAAAGACAATGAACAGATGTTTTTCTTTATTGTAAATGATATATTTATTTTTCACAAGATTTACAGTGTTGAAAATCCTAAAGGGTCTGTAACAACAACGGTTAACAGTACAGGCAAAGGAACGTGTACAATAAAAGGGTCTATAGATATAGACTTCATGTATGGCTTTAGTGGAACTAAGCTCGCTACCTCCTTGACAAATACCAGGACAAGACCAATAGCAGGTATTATAAGTTAAGCAATAGTATTGACATTACTAAAATTACAATAAACCGATTTGCTGCAATATGCTGGCTTAGATTAGCCCGATTTTCAGATCAGGTCGTAATTATGCTACATTAAACATATATTGTACAAACGATTCTGATCAGATCTCTTGTGATTTGATTTAAAAATTGGCACTTATTTCAAATTTTAGGCCAAGATTCATATCTATACATTAAGCTTGTCATAACTGATGGTGATTCCGATGCTTATCTAGAAAAAGTTACATTACTTAGTAATGTTAATGATAAAGAAATAACCTCTATGGTTCCATCTGTCGTGAACGAACAAGCGAAATTTTACATTACTCCAGCGTTTAAGCCACCAGAAGGCACCTTTAAAGTTGCAGTAAGTAAACAAAATGGTATACGTACAACAACACTTAAAACTAATATTTAAAAGTATATTGAATTGCAATTGAAACATGTCATGGTTTCATAATTATTTTATAGATAACTGCTGTAAATAAGAAAACAGGTGGAGAATCTATTAGAAAAGCACCAACGTACGTTATGGCACAAACGCCCCCATCAGGTAATATTTATTTTGATTATTTCATCGATCTACTAATGATGGATTTCTGATAAGACTTATATAATTTCGACAAAAAAAAACACCACTTAATAATAAATCTATAGCTTCAAGACGATTATAGACAGATTTATAAATAAAACCTGATTTATAAATGTTTCTTAAATAATTATGTATATCTCGACTCTACACTTTCACGTAGGAAGTAATGCCACCGTTAGCTATATTTAAGATACGTTTTACGAGTTAATTGAGTACAATGATTGAGACATATATGTACGTAACGTAAATTATGTCTTATTTGTTATACTCACAGAAAAAATTGAAGATAAACAAGCTACAGTAACTATTGAGCAAGGTTTGAAAATAAACATTAAATACGAAGATTCATTTATTTTGGAATGCAAAGTAAATGCTTATCCTGCACCAACAATCGTATGGCAAGATGAAGAAACCGGCATTGAATTACCTTCAACTGTAAGTAACTTATAATAACAACCTACTAGACCAATCTTATGAAAATTATGGTATTACCTGCAATATACCATCAGATGCCTGTTCGATATTTTTTTAGTACTAAACTTTTTAGTAGCAAAATGGCATGTTGGCCACCTGATGTTAAGTGGTCATTGCAGCCAATGGACGCCCTTGGATAATAGGTGGCTCAAACAGAGAAGATACGACGTTGTTTGCGGATGCTATGTTACTGCGAGGACCAAGACGTTCGACTCAAATAAAGTATTACCTCTCCGCCGAAACACTAGACATGTAGAACATGCTGCTTTACGATGGGTAAAGGAGCTGGCGGTTGATAAAGTGCTATAAATTTACAGACATCAGCAATAGATCTTCCCTACGACTACATTAGTGTTCTGAAGATCAACAGGTTGACAAAAAACACTATTTATAAATGTGAAGCCCGCTTCACTAATCCAAAGCTCCATTCAGCTAGCACATCAATAAGGGTCGAAATTGAAAGGCCCCACTTTTGGAAGGTTCTCGCAACTCCTCAAGGTATCTGTTGAGTTACATTTTCTGCATATTTTTTTTTTGAAATTTATCACAACTCTTTTTTTTATTGCGTAGATCGTTCAACATTTCATGTTGATCAAAACTTTTAAATAAAAAAATATATGTCAGTTAAAACAATCTCTTCTACGTTTTAAAATTGTATTGATTTTATTTAAGTTTTATTTCGAAATCATTTTTCAGATACAAGTATAAGCTATAAGGGCAACGGAAAAATATTTTGTAAGGTTGATGCCTGGCCACCCAGTAAAATATCCTGGTATATGGGTGATAAAAAACTATTAAATGATGATAATTTTTATATATCCGATGACACAACAACACTCGAAATAAAGAACATGCAACCAGAACTAGCAGGACTTTACTCTTGTATAGCAACAAACGATGACCATAATAAAAATCTTCCATTTAATATTAGATTAACCGGTGTGGGTAAGTTCTATTTATTCATTTTGTATTCTTAACACAATAGTTATGTCTATATGTGATATTTTATAATATTATTTTTTGCGGCGATTTCTTGGGAATTTAAAAAGAAAGATACTGATCTTTTCATAAGTATTGCAATCACTGGACGGGAGGTTACTATAGATTCTGTAAAGGTGGAAGATGCTGGCGTTTATAGGTGTTATGCAGAAAACATAGTTGGGAAAACACTCCATGATATAAAATTAATAATACAAAGTGCGTAATATAGAATTAAGGAAGAACTTAATTATATTAGAAGGAAAATCCTGTTTGAGTAATTGTAAATCAGTAAAATTAAATACCGTTTTAGTTTCAGAGGAAAATTCTTTAGTTAAATCTAATTTAATTTATTAATTTTTGTGTTTACATTGAATCTAAATAACGGAAACTGAAATTACTCATGAAATGAACCAATGTTTATAGGTTAAATTCCTATTCGTGTCAATACACTTTTCCATTGGTAAAAACACTTAAGGATTAGAAACTTTTGCATGCGGTGTTTTTGTTGTAGGCGCGCGAGTTGAATACCGAGGTTAGACATAATATGCTAATACTGCAACCCAACTGGCTGCAACCCTTTTATGGCCCACAGTCGGGCACGGGTCTCTCCCCATGACAAGGGGAGGCCTGGAGCATACTCCACCACGCTGCACCATAGTCGATTCAATGAAACAAAACGTCTTTGAATCTCTGTCCAGTAAAGTATACATTTCAAACAAAGAATAGTTTACATAGAAGCCATCATTTTCAAAACTAGTGTTTATTATATTTAATAATAATACATTTAAAACTGTTTTTTTACAATGTTGTGTTTTAGCTCCACCTGAAATAGATAAAAGCGAACCAACCAAAACAGCCACGGAAGGTTCTAAATATAGTATATCATGCAGGTAATATACATAATTAGATTTAATATTGTTCGTTTTTGCATATTCAAATTCAAAAGAATTTGTTTTTCTGCAAAGTAGTTTATCAATTTTGTGGAGTTATAGAGAACATGTTGCGACCAAATTTTGAAATATTTCCTCACTTATAGGGTTCTGAAAGGCAATCCCGAGCCAGAGATTTCTTGGAAGATCAAAAGAGAGGGTGAAAATGACTTTACTCCAATTCCCAACAAAGGACATGAAATTAATTTCGATGCGGTCGGTTTGTACGATGCTGGAGTATATAAGTGTCACGCTAAAAATTTAGCTGGTGAATCCATTCATGAAATTAAATTGACTGTACAAAGTGAGTAAAACACACGTCTCACTACCTACTGTTATACATGTGAAAGTTTTACTGTGTGTGTGAAATTTGTTACTATTTCACGTAAAAACGGATGAACGGATCTCGATCAAATTTTATATAAGATACAATATATACTTTTACATATTGGAAACTTTTTAACTCTCTGTGGGCCAAATACTTCCGTCCACGCGGATGAAGTCGTGGGTGGGTGCTGGTAATAATATTTTAACCAGAATGAGACTCGGATTTAAGCCACTGTTTTCCGTGCGTAAAGTTATACTTTTATGCACTGATATTTTAGCGGGTTTACGTCACTCGTATTATAAAACATTATACGATACTATATACATACTACATGCTTTTCTTTATACATTAAATTATTATTACTTTATGTTGTGACTCTTTTAAAGGCTCACCAAAAATAGATGAGATGGAATACAATTACGAAGTTAAAGAAGGAATCGGGACTGTCATACTATGCAGGTACGAAAATATATTGAAAAATAAATGAAATCTTTGGTACGATTTAAGTATTTTAATACGACGAAATGGAAAGACTAGACATCATAAATGGACACTTAAAATTAAGCTATGTACTTTTATTTTGACAATTTTACTGATACATAAACACCTAGCAACATAATTTTCTCAATTTTCTTAATAGGATGTCCTTAAAACGTTCTGCTCTCTTTTCCCCTACGTTGGTGTTCCTCCTTTCATGGATATTTTTTCAGGTATCCAGTGACGACTATTTTTTACGTTACTTTATTTGCAGAGTTATAAAAGGCATCCCAAAACCTGATATTAGTTGGGAATTTAAAAGAAATGGCGAGAGTAACTTTGTTAGTATTTCCGGAGCGGATGAAGAATTCCGTATACACTCGGCCGATGCACAGGACGCGGGTATTTACAGATGTTGGGCAAAAAATTCTGTGGGCCATGATTCCCATAGCTATAAATTGACGGTGCAGTGTAAGTGCTTCATTTTAACATATATTTTTTATGGATATTTATTGAATCATTAGTAGGTACCTACTATGACAAAGATCAACAAATATTTTCAGATCGTCCCGAAATCTATAAAGCAATAAATCCACAGAATGTTATCGGAGGATCGAAGGCTGTTATACCGTGCAGGTAATTTGTATTTTTTTATAAATTATGGGGGGAGAGGGAGAGCAAAAATAAACATATATGTACATAGAGAAATGCAGCCTTGCTTCAACTTTGAGATACCTTCCTGTACTTGGTGTATAATAATTCAGCTTTATTACATGTAAATAAACATATATGTACATAGAGAAATGCAGCCTTGCTTCAACTTTGAGATACCTTCCTGTACTTGGTGTATAATAATTCAGCTTTATTACATGTAAATAAACATATATGTAGGATTTGGATATTTTAGGATGCGTGAAAGGGAACGTATGAACAGTATGTGAATGAATAGAAGAATGAGTAAAGCAGAGGGAATGATTGGAAAAGATGGAATGATTAGATTAGAGGAGTGCATTGACGAGAGTGAAGACGTTAAGACGTAAGACGGTTAGGAGAAAATATATTTTGTTATTTTAAAATTATTTATACCAAGTTTATTTTTATTAAATTCAGTTAAGTTTTCTACCGAGTTTTATTCGCCACAAATTTTGGGGGCTCGTCCGGGATCCAGGCAAAACAATCTGGAATCCCACTTGTAAGGTTTCAATAATTATCTCTAGTAATTTATTTATAATATCAACGTTTACTATCTTTATTGTGATTTTTACTAAAGAGATCCGATATTAGACATTTAAAAAGGTAACGCGGAAGAAGAAATCACTTGGCAGGACGGGGGTTGTCAAGGATGGTTGTCAAGGGTTTGATATGCAATTTTGAATGCAAGTGATATTAATATAAAATTTGTAAAGCAGCTGATGTAATAATTGTAAAATAAATAAATACTTAAAAATACAACAATTGGGTTTTAAATATTTTAGTACCAGCCACTATAAAGAAACAGGATTTGAAAGGATACATAAAGATACAAAATAGGGGTCTCTTACATTTCAGAAGTGGGATACATAAACACTGTAAGTACACGCCTACACCACAATTATTTTATTATGTTGAATTGATAAAATTGTCACAAAGTATTTACCGAATTCTAGTATCAGATGGTCGAATAGCAGTATAAAATCCGTAACCGTAATAATATGCTGATACCATTTCTAATATACCAAATGGTACGAGTTTCAGGAAATGGAGCCGGATGATAACAAAGCAAGGAGTGTGGAAACTCCTCGGCGCAACCGATCGCGCTCCAGGCGTAGCGACACTCGCGACCATGTTCGTGACAGCACCCGATGGAGCCGCAGCCACAGCCGGCGGTTGCTGGAGCGGGAAGTGGCGCTGAGGCGAGAACAGGAGCGGGTTCGTCTGATGGAGCTTGAGCTACAACGGGAACGAGACAAGACTGGACAACGCTGTCAACGGGGCGAGCGGAGCGAGTCACGCCACGGGTCGAGGCGCCGCAGCCGCGGCTGCAGCCGGAGCCGCAGCCGCAGTCACAGCCGTCCCGACGTTGGTAACGAGAGACATGCAGACGTACATCATACAAAAGCGTTACGTAGTCCTTCTTTTTCCGCTAAAGATGTTACACAGATTATTCACTCTATTAAGGACATCCTTCCATCACAGCCAGGCCGTAGCACAATGTTTTCTAACCGGGATAGTAAAAATATTATCCCGGAGTTTAATCCTTTAGAGAAAAACCAACGTATGGATATTTGGCTTAAAAAGGTAAACGAGTGCACAAAGGTCTATGGCTGGGATGAAATAACCGTAGATTCATTTGGCCACACTGAATTTAGATGATACCGATAATGAAGAGAATACTACCGAATGAATTGAATTCTAGATATTTAAAAATTAAGTTTTATTCCTCACGTCACATTTCGTATAACATAATAGGAAGTCTTTAATATTTTTTTGGGAAACGATGGGGGACTCGGTTTATGTTGTTTCGGGTCAGGATACGGACCTGTTCGTGGTCTGACGCGGTTTATACGTGTACTTATAGCACGGTTTTTACGGTGTTTACGGGTTTTGCAAATATTCAGCACTACGTATTTACATTTCTTTTATTCAGTTCGTTGGTATAGTAAAATCGCTTAAATTATGGTTACACATCATATTTCTACAACTTGTGTCGATAATTTTGATTGAAATAGATTTTGTTTGGTTAAAATAAATAAAATATTTTAAATATTGTTTCATTAATAATAATAATTTAAAATATTATGAAGGATAATTAGAAGTAGTTAGAAGGATAGTCATAAGTGGTTACAAGGTTACAAGGATAGTTATAAGTGGTTACAAGGTTACAAGGATAGCTATAAGTGGTTACAAGGTTACAAGGATAGCTATAAGTGGTTACAAGGTTACAAGGATAGCTATAAGTGGTTACAAGGTTACAAGGATAGCTATAAGTGGTTACAAGGTTACAAGGATAGTTATAAGTGGTTACAAGGTTACAAGGATAGTTATAAGTGGTAACAAGGTTACAAGGTTAAAAGTTTATAGGATAGATAAATGTGGCTAGAGATTACCAAAACTGTAAAGAAGTTATGAGAAAATGGTTTTATTTTAATTTTTTTTTTGTCTAAATTTTATATTGCTTATTGTTGTAGACATCACTTGATGCTTGATTTATGTATTTATTCCATTTATTTAATAATATTGTTATTGTTGTTGTTGTTCTGAATTATTAGTTATTAAATAAATGGTAACTATAAATTACTTCGTTCCGCCAAGTGTAAGGTTTTGTGTGGTTCCACCTGGTGCATGTATGAGGTCATACATGTCATCAGGATGGTCGAGTGTAAGGTTTCAATAATTATCTCTAGTAATTTATTTATAATATCAACGTTTACTATCTTTATTGTGATTTTTACTAAAGAGATCCGATATTAGACATTTAAAAAGGTAACGCGGAAGAAGAAATCACTTGGCAGGACGGGGGTTGTCAAGGATGGTTGTCAAGGGTTTGATATGCAATTTTGAATGCAAGTGATATTAATATAAAATTTGTAAAGCAGCTGATGTAATAATTGTAAAATAAATAAATACTTAAAAATACAACAATTGGGTTTTAAATATTTTAGTACCAGCCACTATAAAGAAACAGGATTTGAAAGGATACATAAAGATACAAAATAGGGGTCTCTTACACACTAAACAAAGAAACATCGTGTGGCGAAAAACAAGAAAACATCGACGACGGGGAATTGGAATTTGGGTCAGACGTTGAAGACGAAGAAGATGGCGAAGTGCTGCGATCATCAATCCAGAGGAGGGATGCTACAGTTTTCGGACGAATTGGTGCAGAAGTTCAGCGGTAGCGATAAGACGTATCCTGTGACGAAGTTTATTCAAGAAATAGACGAAAACGGTGAAATTTTCGGGTGGTCAGCGCTACAGCAGTTAATAGTGGCGAGGCGTGCACTTACAGGCACAGCGGCCCTATGGATAAAGACTGAGAAGACCTTCAGAACGTGGGAGGATCTAAAGGCGGCTTTAGTGAAAGAGTTTCCAGATACGCTAGATTCAAAGACCGTTCACGAAATGATGTCGGCGCGTAAAAAGCAGTCGAACGAATCACTGATGGACTACATGTTCGTGATGAAGGAGATGGGGAAACGTGGGAAGATGCCTGACTACGTTGCCATCAAATATATTGTCGACGGAATTGAGGACGACGAGACGCATAAAATTATGCTTTACGGTGTCACTACTTACCATGAGTTAAAGGAAAAGATTAAAATCTACGAGGAGGTAACAGAAAAGATTAAAAAGCAGCGATGTGATGGTGTAGCAGTTAATAAAGCCGGTGAATCAGGCCATATATTGAATTACAATCGCCAGAGGTGTTTTAATTGTGGTGAGATGAATCATTTGTCGTCGCAATGCCCGTGGAAATCTAAGGGTCAAGGAATGAAGTGCTTCAAATGTAACGAATTCGGTCATCATTCATCTCAGTGCAGAACCAATGAGCAGCCAGCTACGTCAGCTTCGTACAAGCCGGTGATTGGCGGAATGTCTTCGGGTCGAATCGATCTTGGTGGTCCGGTGAATGAACGACGTGATACGCAACAACTTCACTCTGGTGAGACAAAGACGGCGATGTGTGTTGACGCAGGAATTGAAAGGCCGAGTGAGCAGAACGATGTTACTCAGGTGTGTCAGCTGTCAATAATGCCGAGTTCGCAAATGCAGATGTCGAAATTGAATGACCGAGAGAATTTTGAAATGTCACCGACACTGACGCCTTCAAAATTAAATAAACCGACGAAATTAATAAATATTTGCGGAAAAAGTGTTCTTGCTTTGATCGATACAGGCAGCGATATCAACTTAATTACCGATAAGTGTTATAATACTTTAGAAGTCGCACCGAAAATAGAAACATGCAATGTAAATATAAGAGGTCTAGGTGGCAAAGAAATTATGTCGTTAGGACGCTTTACCTCAACGGTAAATGTAGATAAAACTTTTTATAATGATGTTGTATTTTATATTGTTCCTTATAATTGTATGCCGTATGATAGTATTATTGGTCAGGAGTTTTTAGGTAAGGTTGTTATGTTGATGGATGGTAGCAATGTGTCATTATTACCCCGCAACGAAGGTTGGTTGAGAAAAATGTCGTGTTTTGTGTCTAATGACGAATTTGATTCTTTAGGTACAGGTGTCAGTATGAGTATAAGCTGCAAAGTAAGACGTATGATTGATACCCATACACCTAAAAAGACGAAAGAAGTTCCAACAATACAGCTGAGGATCATTTTGGAAGAAGATATACCCGTTGCACAAAGACGAAGACGCTTGGCACTCAAAAAACAATTTTTAAAGAGTTTAGCACAGAAAATAGAAGATTTTATTGTGACCTGTATACCATATCTGTTGGTAAGTCGGAAAGAAGAAAAAGCTGAAGGATTTCTTAACCCAGTGGAGAAGAAAGAGAATAAACATTTTTATAAAAGAAATCTTAAAAAGAGGAAAAAATGTCGGAAATATAACTTGGGTGCTGCTAATATGATGAAGCCATGACCAGATGGAGAAGAATTTGACTGTGACTGTAGCTAAAGGATAGATTCAGTATGTTTGCTTTTATTCTCAGTTTTTCTTCCTTATAGATTTTTATTGTGTTATCAACGACGTTGCGAGATAGTGTTACTGTTGTTACTATACCAAGGGTTAAGTTTTATTTTGTTTATGATAATAATTGTTCTGTTTTGTTATGATGTAGGATTGTAGAGCCTGAGGTCAGTCTCAGTATCAGGAATGGCCGAATGTAGGATTTGGATATTTTAGGATGCGTGAAAGGGAACGTATGAACAGTATGTGAATGAATAGAAGAATGAGTAAAGCAGAGGAAATGATTGGAAAAGATGGAATGATTAGATTAGAGGAGTGCATTGACGAGAGTGAAGACGTTAAGACGTAAGACGGTTAGGAGAAAATATATTTTGTTATTTTAAAATTATTTATACCAAGTTTATTTTTATTAAATTCAGTTAAGTTTTCTACCGAGTTTTATTCGCCACATATATGTACATAGAGAAATGCAGCCTTGCTTCAACTTTGAGATACCTTCCTGTACTTGGTGTATAATAATGCAGCTTTATTACATGTAAATAAACATATATGTACATAGAGAAATGCAGCCTTGCTTCAACTTTGAGATACCTTCCTGTACTTGGTGTATAATAATTCAGCTTTATTACATGTAAATAAACATATATGTACATAGAGAAATGCAGCCTTGCTTCAACTTTGAGATACCTTCCTGTACTTGGTGTATAATAATTCAGCTTTATTACATGTAAATAAACATATATGTACATAGAGAAATGCAGCCTTGCTTCAACTTTGAGATACCTTCCTGTACTTGGTGTATAATAATTCAGCTTTATTACATGTAAATAAACATATATGTACATAGAGAAATGCAGCCTTGCTTCAACTTTGAGATACCTTCCTGTACTTGGTGTATAATAATTCAGCTTTATTACATGTAAATAAACATATATGTACATAGAGAAATGCAGCCTTGCTTCAACTTTGAGATACCTTCCTGTACTTGGTGTATAATAATTCAGCTTTATTACATGTAAATAAACATATATGTACATAGAGAAATGCAGCCTTGCTTCAACTTTGAGATACCTTCCTGTACTTGGTGTATAATAATTCAGCTTTATTACATGTAAATAAACATATATGTACATAGAGAAATGCAGCCTTGCTTCAACTTTGAGATACCTTCCTGTACTTGGTGTATAATAATGCAGCTTTATTACATGTAAATAAACATATATGTACATAGAGAAATGCAGCCTTGCTTCAACTTTGAGATACCTTCCTGTACTTGGTGTATAATAATTCAGCTTTATTACATGTAAATAAACATATATGTACATAGAGAAATGCAGCCTTGCTTCAACTTTGAGATACCTTCCTGTACTTGGTGTATAATAATGCAGCTTTATTACATGTAAATAAACATATATGTACATAGAGAAATGCAGCCTTGCTTCAACTTTGAGATACCTTCCTGTACTTGGTGTATAATAATTCAGCTTTATTACATGTAAATAAACATATATGTACATAGAGAAATGCAGCCTTGCTTCAACTTTGAGATACCTTCCTGTACTTGGTGTATAATAATTCAGCTTTATTACATGTAAATAAACATATATGTACATAGAGAAATGCAGCCTTGCTTCAACTTTGAGATACCTTCCTGTACTTGGTGTATAATAATTCAGCTTTATTACATGTAAATAAACATATATGTACAATTGTACATAGAGAAATGCAGCCTTGCTTCAACTTTGAGATACCTTCCTGTACTTGGTGTATAATAATTCAGCTTTATTACATGTAAATTCTACATGAGATAAAGCTGAAGTGTTTGATTGAACGTGCTATGATACTTATGCTCTAGATTTTGAAAAAAATATTTTTTAGAAGTCTTTCCATATTTACTAGTCATTTTTATCAGTCAACCAATAATTTTATTAAAATAATTTTATTTATTTACACTTCACTTTAGCAGCTCAGTCCCTCATTTCAGAACCTAAACCTAAGTTTGTTTTCATCCTCAGAATCATTCGAAGTGTCCCGAAGGCTAAGATAACATGGGAATTTAGAGCAAAAGGCAAATCTGATTTTGAAAGCCTCCAAGAAAGCGGCGAAGAGATTATTTTTAACCCTTCTGTAATAAAACATAGCGGGACCTACAGATGTACTGCGGAAAACAAAGAAGGCAAGGACAGTCATGAATATACGCTGGACGTCCTATGTACGTTTTGATCGGTATTACCTAAAAATGTTTTTTATTTTTTTATCCTTACTTAACAAACATAACTGCTAATATTTTATTTAACTCCTTTCTTTGCGTAAAGACGGAAAAAGGATATTGATTTATAGCTATCATAAAACCTTTTTTCGCATAGACAACAGTATAAACATAGGCTTGCAAACCCGCGCTATATAAAAAAAAACAAAAAAGATAAACTAGCATTTTAGACAGAACTAACGACATCACTACTAAATAATGCAAAACTGCATACTTTATAAGTACTTACGAGCTTTACACACACAATATAACACCGCGCGCCAAGATGAATTAAGCGTCTAATGGAATAAGAAAGAATAATGGCATCTGTACTACATTTTTTTCAAATTTTTAGATGGTCCCCGGATTGATAAAATAAATACAACAGAGATAGCCACAAAAGGTTCGAGCGTTGTCCTTTCATGCAGGTAAATTATTGACCCATTTTAAGATACCTTTACTGCTAAGGATAAAACGTGTATTTGCACAAATATAAGCATAGGCATAAGTTACAAATTATTTTGATCTGTCTATATTTACCAGTTTTAAGTACGCAAATATTGTAAGCAGATAAAAATAATGTTTATACATATAAATAAATAATTGAATTAAATAAGATCATTTTATTTAAATTTCATTATCTATACTTATGCTTATAATATTATTATAAAGCTGAAGAGTTTGTTTGTTTGTTTGTATGAACGCGCTAATCTCAGGAACTACTGGATGGATTTCTAAAATTCTTTCAGTGTTGGATAGTCCATTTATAGAGGTCGGTTACAAGCTATATATATATATATATTTAATTAGGGATCCGTAAGAAAATTGTATCGAAAACCTATTTATGCGCGCGCTGCAAAAACTATTGACAATAGAACAAAATGATGTACTATGGGTTTGTAGGTCTTATTAAGATCTACAAAAAAGTCCGCGAAGCACATGTCTAACTATCATAGTTTAGTCACAATAACAGCTTTTACTTTTTACCTTTCTCTGCACCAGGTTCTAAAATCCACGCGGGCGAAGCCGCGCGCACAATCTAGTTTCTTATACTTTACTAGTATCACTATAACTACTATTTAGTTGTTTTATCTCTGTTTAAGTTGTTTAGCCTTTTTTCTCCTTTTCGACCTTCCTCTGACCCTTTCTGCCAACCTGGTTAGATTTCATCTGCATTATGCAGACTTCTATTTATGGTAGATTTATTAATAAATTCATAAATTATACATTGTACAATTGCTTTATATTATATTTTTCTCAGAGTTTTAGAAGGATATCCCACACCTTCAATCACGTGGGAATATAAAAGAAAGACTGCGACTGAGTATGTAGCCCTTGCTGACACCACTCCAGATATTCGGATAGATGCTGTGGATTCTGATAGTGTCGGCTATTACAAATGTCATGCAAAGAACGAAGTAAATAAGGATTATCATGAAATTGAGCTGATCGTAAAATGTGAGTAAAATCTAGTATTGAAAATAACACTACGTGGTATCTACAATGAATATCAAACTTTATGTTACTTGAATATTTTTTAAACAAAATATTTTGTACAAATGTTTATGTTGTTACAAATGTGTATGATATTAATGTTGTAAGTAAGTTTGAAGTCAAAGACAGATTGTATAACTTCATTGAGTGATTCAAGGTTACTATTATGTAACCAGTTAAGTGCCCTTTGTTCGGAATTCATAATCTTTAGATGAGGGATTTTTTGTAACAAAAATGATTATGATTGGTGTGCCATACCACATAAGGTGCCACAGACTGGATGAAAAATATTAGGTTAATAATAAGGTCTTGGAAGAAAGGGCCCTTAAATAAAATTTATATAATTTTTATATATGAAGTGATAAGTAATAATTACAAACAAAATATATTTTTAGATGGACCAACAGTAGTCGTCGAACAACCGAAGCCTTCAAAGGTAGAGGATAAAGTAACGTTGTCATGCAACGCTAAAGGCAACCCGGTACCGACAGTGAGATGGCTTAAAGATGGCACCTTAATTGAACCAAACTATAAATACCAGATTTTCCAGAATAATGATTTAAAGTAGGTTAAGTTACAACCAGGAAAAACACGAACTTTTAATGGCATCGCCACTTTCACCTTTGATAAAGCCATAACATAACATTCTGTCTGTCTTATACAGAATTATTGGTAATTCGATACATTTCTTTCGAGGGGTGAAAGTAGATCTATATGTGATTGATTTTGTCATGTACCACTCTAGCTGGAAATGGGTAATTTCAGAGTTTTTTTAAATAAATCCTGGTTTTCGGAAGGAAAATCGATGCTACTTTTCTTTATTATACCTTCTTTTTTGTTTATGATCTGGTAGCTAGTATTTCAGCACTTGTAATGAAATACCTGTGTTTCATACAGAGCCCTGTATTTAAATTTTGTCATGTCGATTGGTCGGTCGGTTATATCAAAGATGTGGTTTTAATTGCATATTTTGGATTAGTTTTACAGCTGAATTGAAGGATACAGGAAATTATACGTGCGAAGCGAAGAATCAACACGGCAAAGATGAGAAGAATGCGACACTCATCATTTATGGTAATTGTAAATCTCGTTTTACATTTAGTGAGATTGTATCAGTAGATTTAAAACCAACGATATTGTTACCGAATGAATACTTGGAAGAAGAATATTACTTCTCTAAATGGGAATTCAAGACTTCATAGAAAATGTACCATTATTGCAATAAGTAGTGTAAATATTAAGTATGGCAATAGTACCTGCTTAAACATGCTGATATTGTGCATTTTTCATTAAAATAATTAATTGATTTAAATAAAATTAATGATTTACAATTTATATTTTATGTAGATCCAGTCAAAATAGAAACTACGTATGTCACCACAGTAAGCCAGGATGTGGGTAGTGACTTGGATCTGGTATGTAACGTCAGTGGCTACCCACCACCCACTATAACATGGACTTTATTCGACCAAACAAACTTAAATATTTCAACTTTGGAGTAAGTCTATTTTTTTAATTACTATTAATATTTAATCTAAAGTAAAACACCTAATTCCTTCCTTCCTTTCAGCCCTTGGTAGTCCACCGCTGGACATGGGCCTCCCCTAACCGACGCCACTCCACCCAGTCCTGGGCACTCTGAATACAACGATTTCCCGCTGTCTTCTTTAGGTCATCAGTCCACCTGGCAGGAGGGCGGCCTGTGCTCCTTTTACATAAATGTGGTCGCCATTCAAGGACCTTTTTCTCCATCGGTTGTCAGTCCTGCGAACGATGTGGTCAGCCCATTGCCACTTTAATTTGCAAACTTTGAGAGCTATGTCGGACACCTTCGTTCTCCTACGGATTTCATCATTTCTGATTCTGTCTCGTAGAGAAATACCAAGCATAGCTCTCTCCATTGCTCTCTGGGCGACTCTGAGCTTGTGCATTAGGCTCACAGTAAAGGACCACGTCTCGGCACCGTAGGTCATCACTGGCAACACAATGTGTGCCAGACGACCAGACGCGAAGACAAATCTTTATAGGAAATCCGTTACCTACGTATCAAATTCAAATTTAAATAAATTTAAATAAATAAAAGAATACGAGTGAAAATAGTTTCGTTTTTCCGCTTGCATTCCAGCTCAATGGATCCAGTAATAACTTTGAAGAGATTACAACCTAATAATGCAGGCTGGTATACATGTACCGCTAGCAACAAGTATTCTACAGACTCTATTACATATGATGTCATTGTCAATGGTAAGGTTTTTTGGAACTAACCTACGCTCTAGCACTTGGCATGGTCTGTAGGTATACATAAGGTCTAAATAGATAACGCAAGTTAGTCCAGAAGTATGAAGTCCAAACGTGCCGCTGTTTTATTATTTGCTGAGACAAAAAAAAATAACGTTTTAATAATTGAAATCCTACATCAACGCGAAGCCAAATCTAAAGCTGCAGTACGAATAATATGAAATATTCCATAATTAATCATCATCATTCGAATTGTTTTGAACTCATATTAACGACGAAATCGTTTTTATTCCATAAGCTTTATTTATTGTTTTCTTTTTCTAAAAAATCACTACTGACATTCTTAAGTTAACAATTTTAAATAAAATAAAAAAATTAATGTCATTATATTTATTAGAGCAAAAATAAAATAAAAATAGCATCAGATGGTAATTATATTATAATATAATTATATTATATTCTTTTTTAAAGTTCCAGTAAGTGTTGAAATACTACAACCCGAACAAACAGATTTCACTGCTATTGAAGGTGACTCACTCCTAAGAATCCCGTGTAAGACGAAAGGATACCCACTACCGACAGTTACTTGGTCACTGCACAACCAGCAGTTAGCTATGGGTAAGTTATTCATTATTATTATCATCATATATTTATTATATTAGTGGACGCCCGGTGGTCGATATTCGACTATACTTTACTAAAACTTTCTACTTCTATGTAATTCTACGATAATGTTGAAACGATAGATTTATAAGTTAAGGTACCTGTTGCTGACGGGTTGCACTCGCTGTTAACACTTTTGAATTGATTGGTATAATCTGGGGACACGGCAGTGCCCCCGCCAATTCGAGCAAAGAAGCGGCACGGCCGTACCATCCTTTTCTCGAAGCAATTCAGGCTATTTTATAACTTCGTTGTGAATAATTTGAGATACCTACATTGTGCTTTCATGCGATGGACAAGTTAATCTATGGATACATATGTACATGGCTCTCACAACTTTTTACGGTGCAAGAACTGAATTACGAGACTTGGGTTTTTTTACAAGTTATATTTTTGATGGCATTGTTTGTTACTTAACAATGGCCTTTAATTGACGTTATTAAGAGTCTCGTTGACGCTAAATAGAGTGTACAATTGTATTGAAAACAGACCTAAACCAACCAAAGCCAAATTATTTCGGCGTTGTAGGGAGTTTATAGTTAAATCGAATGACCTAAATTATGGAGATTACACTGTAAATAAATAAACAACTGTTTTACAGAAACCGGCCCTTACCATAAGGATTCAGAGGACAGTCTGATCATATACAATCCCGATACATCCGTGCAGGGTGCATACAAATGTACGGCTGAGAGCTCGAGCGAAACGGTCACCAAAACAGCTAGTAAACTATTCAAAGTTACAGTAATACGTAAGTAGTCTACAAATTCTACATATGAATAGTATTCAAACTCTTATAATTGCGGTGTTAGCCCAGTAGGTTTGAATTAGAAAAAAATATATAAATAAAAAAAATTCAGCATTCTGACCCTTACTCGAGGGGTCCGGTTTGGAATCGAAGTAGCAGATTTTCTTAGAAGTTAAAAATTGAGTAACGTCAGCTGTAACGGTGAAAAAAACACACATGAGTGATCGTTCTCCATAATGCTCTAGGAGACTTGTGAAATCTGTCAACGTTAATTCCACCGTGATGAGTGAAAAAAAGAATGAGGCCACTTTTTAGCCCAAGAGCTGTCAGAAATTTTTCGAAAAGTGTTTGAGGCATCATAAGAGCATCTTGAAGAGCTTATTTGTAATAACCGAATACAAAAAATGCAGACCTGGCTGGCGAATAATGGAATTTTATGAAATTTTATAAAATGTCTGTTAGCTGTCTAGCTTTACTTTTTCTCTAGTTTCTATCACTCCAACTGGATTTTTATTAAAGTCTTCATCTTTCCGTTTTTTCAGCATATCCACCTTTGAGTGGACCTATAGAAAAGGTGCCAATCGAAGAAGGTTTAACAACTACCATCAAGTGCAAGGTGCATCAGTATCCTACCGACACGATCCGCTGGTACAAGGTTAGTACCCTCCATGCATGGAAATAGTAGCTCAAGAGCTGCTAGGCATTTATCGAGGAGTGTTTGAAGCATCACAAAAGCATCTTGAATGGATTATTTGTGATATCTAAACGCAAGAAATGAAAATCTTGCTGGCGGGTTAGCAAGATGTTTTCGAGACGAGATTGAGACTTGCATTGTGCTATGCTTTGCATACTTACGTAACTCTTAAAACATTATTATTATATGCAATTGAAAATTATTTCAGGATGGAAAACAAATAGATGTTACCCAGCCAAGCGCAAATTTGCTTATAAAAAAGGCATCAAAATTCGACGCTGGTATTTATACATGCCGCCGAAGTTCCTCCCTACGTTCTGAGTCCGCCAATGTGGAAATCATTGTTGGGAATAAACCAAGATTTAAGTATAAACGACGACACGAAGTTCCTGATAAAGAATTGGTCATAACAGTACCTTACGTTTTTGGAAAAGTATCGCATTTTGAATGCCAAGTCTATGGAACACCAACTCCTTCGGTATGCTCTCTTATAGATTAAGGTTTAGTTTGTCTAAACACATTTTCATATGAATGTGGAATGATAGAACTATCGTCACTAATCCAAATGATGTTATACCGAAAATACCTCGTGTGGAAGGATATTCAATAGATTACATGCTAGAAACCATAGACATTAGCACAGTAGTACAACGGCTGTGTTGGCGGGGCAGGGCGTACCCTTGATCTGCTCAACTGAGCGCATATTAGGTCATTCTTTCACTCTCATCACTTCGAAAACCCTCATCGCGACTGTGAGTGAGAGTTATAGAATGAGTATTGGAGCGTGAACGTAGCTTGCAGAGCCAGCTGCAGTAAATACTTAACAACTATGTAATTTTTGCCTTTCTACTTACCAACTTATTTTCTTTGGTAGGAACAGGCGTAAAAATATACCTTTGCTACTAATCCAGGTTGACTGACTGGAATTTAAGTCTGTAGGTATAATGATGGAAGGGAAATTTAGGCATCATTTTTGAAGGCAAAATACTAAAGTCGTTCTACACATACAAAGGAAGCCCGATGAGTGCTGGTTGCTGCCAAACGGGCTAAGGTACCGGTTAGTGAAATAATGAAAAGTATTTCATTTAAACGGTTTTCATTATAAATTTTAGGTGACATGGTACCAAAATAATAAAAAAATACCGGGAAATCAAATTTTAGATCTCAAATTGAGGGACGCTGACATTGGTACTATTATACGCTGTGAAGCAAACAATGATTTTGGTACAATTACTCGAAGTTATGAAATAAAAAATACTGGTTAGTTACGCAAGCCTTCCATATTTTATTTATAATTTTGAAATAAATCTATGATATTTACCATTAAAATAACTAACTCAATGTTCACTGACTTACAATTGTCGAAGATATTTTTGCTGACGTAGCAACTACGAGTAGCAATGCATCCTAGCGCGACCTCTGAATAGGAATTCTATCCTATTCAGGGTCGGATCTTTATGTTACCTGGATTACAGTAATAGTCATTGCTAATATTAGTCACAAGTGCGTGCTTTATAAAATTTAATCCATTTTTTCCAGGATGTATAGTAAACTTTTTAAAACTTGATTCTCTCAAGTATCACCCATTGCTGGTAACTGAAGAAGCTAAAATAGTTCCATTCGAAAACAAAAATGGTGAAATGATTGTACCAGAAAAAGCAGAGTTTGAGGCAATATGCCCAAACAATAACACAACTGAGTTATATTGCTCAAAAGGCGACTTCGTCGTCAAAAAAACATCCAAGCACTACACTTATGAAGATTTAAAATGCAATACAGAAATACACTTAACTCGCACGGAAATGGAACATTGTACAAGTGACAGTAGAAGTAAATCAATTCGAATAGGTTATCAATTTTCTACCACTTTCAGTTATGTTTACGAAGTATGTATAAACCTCGAAACGAGCATACCATTTTATACTAAACAACAAATGACACGTTACGCGTGCGATGTTGAACTATACAATCATATTAACTATGATGCTAGTTACACATCGTATACCGTCGATGATATTTATAATTGTAGAAACCAAAGATGTTGTTTCTCATCCAAACAGCTGGTAGCCCCCGGGGATGTGTCGCCGGTGGTACAAAAAGCTACCTTCTTTAATATAAATGTTGTACCGCTTTGGAATATGTGTGGAAACCTCCATGTAAGTTCTTTTTAGAAACAACTATTCATAAGATTTTAAGATTATAGTATAAATAACAGAAAATAAAATCCCAGATCGAGACATTGTTTCTTTTTATCATTCCTGTACGTTTTAAGCTATTTAAAATTATTTAGATAAAAATCGATCGAATACTCCCAGTATTCATTATCTACTAATCTTTGAATTTTATGAAACCATTTACGACAACATTTTTTACTTCTTTCAGAATTGGATTGAGGTCGAGAAAAGAATTAGAAACCTTGCGAAATCCATAGACTATACATTGACAATTTACAGTGGAGGATACCAGTATAAAACCATAAGAAATAATAATGGAAAATATATAAATGCACCTGATTATATATGGAAGGTAAGTTTACGCAGTGTGTGCGACGATTAACTAGCGATAAAAATAAATAGATTAAAATATAAAAATAGTACCTACTTAATAATTAAAAAAAAAATAAACTGACATCAAAAAAGTATGAAATAAAATTTGTTACATACTTTAGGCCTACTATTTTTTGAGGTCGGTGCCAAAATTTGACAATAGAAACAAAATACTTAATACTAAAGACACCAACCTCAAAACATAGTAGGTAGGCCTAAAGTATGTAACAAATTTTATTTCATACTTTTTTGATGTCAGTTTAATTTGTTTTATAATTATCTTTTAAGCTCATTAATTTGAAAATACTTGTGTACCAATTCAAGGATTTATACATATATATTTTCAAGGACTTTGTCTACAAAACACGCTGAAAATTATTGTTCTCAGTAACAACGTAAGAGTTATAATTATGGTTAGCTTTTTAACATGAACCTACATTTTATTTATTTGATCACTCAGGTTGTTGAAATCGATGAAAGAGATGAAGCCCTCGCAATCGTCACAATAAATCGACCGAACCTGTCAGCTGCGGATGCAAAAGCACTGGTATTTTGCAACGATATTTGCGACTATACTGATTGGATAAACAACAGTGCTTGGAAGAATGTTGAGAATGGATATGTATTTTGTTGCAGTCCAGAACAATTTTCAAATAGAGTGAACAAACATTACAAACAATTATTTAAAAGGAACACATTAAAAAGAAAAGATGAATCGTGATTCTCATAATAATGTAATAAATAGTATACACAGTACACACTGTGAATTTAGTTTGGAAATATTGACTGCTTCCAACCAGAGTGAAATAAGCAAGGCAAGACTGTGACTTCCGCCGCGTATTAAGAGATGGCGCCTCGGGTACCCTGACTGAATCACGTTATCCAGGGGGCTTATTCTGTATGACCATTCAGATTTCGTGTCGATATCGTGTGTCATCCAACCGTATGTCGTTCCATGAACTCGGCACGACAAGGAACCTTAATGTCTTTTCTATAAGGCACACAATAGATTGTCACGACATTTGACTTTTAAGCCTTATTTGACTTTTTATCACGGGCAAGACACGACACGCGATACGAGTGTGAGTGGTCTTACAGAATCGGGGCACATTTTTATATTAAAAGCCGACTTTTCACTATAATTAAATAAACAGGACTAAATCTAAGAGTATGTAGGTAGATACGTACAAAGTGCGAAATACGTTTAACGTAGTTTGTGAAATAAAATGGTTAAATTTTAACACTGATGTAAAATAAAAATTAATTATCGAATCCAAATCATTAACAGCACAATACTTCAAATAATTTAATTAAAAATAATGGCTATTACACTGATATATTATTATGATCGATCATCATTTCATTGATGTGTTGAAATTTTAACTAAGAGCCAAGTTAAACGTAGGTGTAGTATATAAGGAAATGCTATGTGGCAACAATTATTAAGAAAATAAAGCAGTTAGCAACCGACCGCTGTTTGTGTCATATATGTCATTGGCGACGAGGATTGAAAAAAATATTATAATTAAATTTAATAACCATGCCGTTTGGTCAAATAGAACCTTTCGATTTATTTGCGGGCCAGTGGTCATCATATGTTCGTCGGGTGGAGCAATTTATGTTGCTCAGTGAGATAAAGGACTCGCATAAGGTGGCCATGTTGGTGACACTAGTGGGTGAGAGAACATATAATTTAATGTGTGATTTGTGTGCGCCAGATAATCCTGAAGATAAATCGTTTTCGGAATTGGTTCAAATTATTAAGAATCATTTGGAACCCCAACGTTCGAAGTACGCCGAGCGAGAAATATTTCGCCAGCGCAAACAAAACACGGGGGAATCGATTGGAGATTATTTGCAATAACTGAAGCATTTGGCAGCCTTGTGCAATTTTGGTCAAAATCTCGAAGAAAACCTATGCGAACAATTCGTGACTGGATTATGTAGCACGGAGATCAAATCGAGACTGTTATTTGATTCTAACTTGACGTACAAGAAGGCGGTGGAGCTAGCTCTCGGATTGGAGGCTGCGGAGAAACACGTGGAAAGAGTAAGCGGCCGCATGAGCTTGGGCGGTGCACTTTCCGGGGACTTCGGCGGCAAGGAGGTTGCAGGCGGCGGCGGCGGTGGCGCGGCGGCGGGCGAGGGCCTGCACGCGCTGCGCGGCGGACCTGGCGGCGGCGGCGTGAGCGGCGGTCGGCCGGGGCAGCAGGCTGCGCAACCCATCCAGTGTTGGAGATGTGGTAAACCACATCGGGCAGATAAGTGTCGTTTTAAGCACTATAATTGCGATCTGTGTCGGGTTAAGGGGCACTTAAAAGTGATGTGTAAGGGGCAAAATAATAAAAGTTACACAGGCAAGAGACATAATTTTATGGAAGACGACTCTGATAGTGAGATGCACAATATTCGGGCGGTTTCTAGTGGAGATAGGCCGTATTTTATTGATGTTAAAATAGATAATAAGATTTTAAAATGTGAGTTAGATACGGGAAGCAAAATTTCGGCTATTAGTGAGGTTTGTTATGAGTCTATGTTCTCGTCATATAAGATTGTTAAAGATGATATTAAATTGTGTTCATATTCTGGCTCGCAGATTGAACCGATCGGATTTATAGTGGTTAATGCAACGATAGGTAATAGTCATCAGGAAGATTTACAATTATATATTGATCACGGGTGTATTTTGTATAAGTATCGGTTAGTTATTCCTCAGAGTTTACAAAAAAGAGTATTATTAGAAATTCATATGGGACATTTGGGCATAGTAAAAATGAAGTCTATTGCAAGGAATTATGTGTATTGGTCGACGTTAGATAAGGATATTGAGTTGATTGGACAGAAATGTGATGCCTGTCGGAGTGTTCGCGATGCGCCTCCTAAAAGTACCTTACATCCATGGGAGTTTCCTACGGGACCTTGGAAACGTATACATGCCGATTTTGGTCAGTTGTACGGGAAATATTATATCATTGTAGTGGACGCATACAGTAAATGGATAGAAGCGGAAGAAATAAAAAGTACGTCAGCCTATGCAACGATAAAGTTCTTTCGGAATTTATTTGCAAAATTTGGGTTACCCGAACAGCTAGTTACGGATAATGGACCCCCATTTCAAAGCAGGGAATTCAAAGATTTTTGCAATAAGAATTTTATCAGACATACTACTTCTTCGCCATATAGACCGCAAGGCAACGGAGCAGCAGAAAATTCGGTGAAAATTATTAAGAAGACAATTAAAAAAGCAGTATTGGAAGGCGAGGATATACATACCAGTTTATGTAGGTTTTTATTGCAATACAGGAATTGTGAACATTCAACAACTAAAGTGGCCCCATCGGTAGCGTTATTGGGGCATCGCCTGAGAAATAGATTAGATGTGATGCGTCCGAGTACTGCTAGGATTGTAGAAGAAGCACAGAACAAACAAATAACTGACTGTAGAGGGGTTACAAGAGAGTTTCAAATTGGGGATAGAATTCTAGCGCGGGGTTATTCAAGTAAAACTAACAAATGGGTGGAAGGAAACATTGTGCAAAGAACGGGTCCGGTGTCATATACCATTAGGACTCCAGATGGTGCAATGTGGCGGAGGCATACCGATCAAATATTACCATTGAGGAATGGCCGGTTCACCTGGGGCTTAGAAAAGGAACTGGAGCAAGCGCCTGAGCAGGAAGATCGATATGTGAACACGAATCCTCGGGGCGGAGCAGTCGGCCGGCAGGATTCGTTTTCAGATTATGAGGATACAGAAGAGTCTGTGGCCGTAGAAGGGACATCAGGGAAGCAAACAGAAAGCGTACCGGGAACTTCATCGCCAGGGTCCCCTTAACGCCTATTATATATTAGAGGAATTGTTAGGGTTGGTACAATGTGTTAAAAAGAAATAGAAACGGAAGGACAAGAAGGGTGCTGGAAGAGGCAAAACAAAGTGATGGAGTAGGGAGAGTTATTGTATTTATTAGTGTTAATTGTTATTTTTTTTTCTTTTCTTGAGTATAGTAGACTTTATTTTATGTTTAGAAAAATATGAGTTAAGGGGGAGAATGGGGATATATGGTATCGGTAAGGAAACTTGTAACTTGTGTTGTAGGATAGAACAAATGTATTTTTTATAGGGGAGAGATGTGTAGTATATAAGGAAATGCTATGTGGCAACAATTATTAAGAAAATAAAGCAGTTAGCAACCGACCGCTGTTTGTGTCATATATGTCAGTAGGCTACTGTTTAATTAATTATTCTTATTGAATCGTTTATATTTAAATCTGTTCTGGGTAACATTGAACCCAGAGGTTTTTTATTTTGTCAATAAAATGTCTTCACAGATTTTTATATTACGACCATAATAGGTCATTTTAATACATTACAAACGAATCCATATTATTTAGGTAGTTGATACTTTTCTATTAATACGGCCCATGAAGTATAATAATAGTGGTAGAGTCGTTGTTGTTCGCGAGAGGAGGGAGATATAATATCACTTTTTAATTTATTTTTATGCATCAGAAAAGTATTGTTATTTATTTTCGCATAAGTATTTGTTGAAATGCTAACAATCGTGTAAGTTACAAGTGATTAAAATTATTGGGTTTTATTAAAAAAACAGAAACGGTTTTAAAAACTCTCTTGCATCATTTTAATAATTATATTATTATGCAATCATATTTAATTAAAGTTTAACATTTTTATTTTATAGACGAAATAGTAGGTACATACTACATAAATTTAATCTTATATATAAAATTCTCATGTCACAGTTGTAGTTACCATACTCCTCCGAAACGGCTTGATCGATTTTTATGAAATTTTAAATGCATATTCAGTAGGTCTGAGAACTGCCTAACATCTATTTTTCATACCCCTAAGTGATAAGTGACACCTAACATTCTTATTTTATTCTTCGGATATTTTTTTTATTTTTAATTTTCAATAATGTGGCATCAATAAATACATACAACCCTAAATTTTCACCCTACTATCAACAAACCCTATTTTTAATAGTCGATTTTTAATGCTCGATAACTTATATCGCAAAACTACGTTTGCGGGGTCAGCTAGTATGTGATAGATATTTAAATTTTCATTTTCTTTTGCTTTGTGTTATGGCATGTTGATCATAGCTTTTGATGTCAATAGATAGTATTACTGGCAACAGAAGCCAATCTCGTAGATGGGATGGTGAAATGAAGCAGGAGTGTTGGCGCATTGGATCACCGCACACGGCTCCTCGACGCCTGTGTGCTTGACAGTAGACAAGGCATAGTAGGGTTAAGTAGCTGCTTATTTTAAAAAAAAGTCCTAAAAATTAAAAACAAAGCTTAAACATGGTGTTTTTAGGTGTTAGAGCTGTAGAGCTCGATTGTTACTTATATGTATAATTATATTATACCCTAAGTCCTTATAAAAAAGCGGTCCTTATAAAAAATTGTTGTAAAAAATACTTGTAAACAAGGTTCTGTATTTTCATTAACAATTTGTTACTATAATAAGGACAATATAACTGACCCACTATCCTTCAATAAACTATGTTAAATATTCAAAATTCTGAATATTAATACAATATTATTAAAGTTGCAGTCAAAGTTAAGTATAAATACACATTATGAACGTTTATAACGATTGTTTTATATCATTTTAATTAAGATTGCAATCAAATATAATATTTTACATCAATAAAAGCGTGGCGCTTAAAAAATAAAATTTAACGCTCTATAAAATATTTAAATGATGTTCACTTATTTATCCGATTTATCGTAAGTATGAAATGTTATTCCTTCAGTCAGCCACCCTCAGCTGTCCAGTGTCCTTGTAGTTGTGAGTAAATACTTAAGTAAATAAAGTAATCAAAAACCGCCACAGTTTAAAACAGTGTTTTTATTGCAGGTGGTATACCAACGTCCAACCCTCAAAGTGTAAAAATCCTATCTAAGATCATTAAGTATCTCCGGCAACCTATATCTGGCAACGTCGCCCCCCTCCGAAATACCTTCGAATCACAAAACATGAAAAAGATGTTGCTTCACGGCGGGTTACTATGGCTCTACCACCTCTGTACAATGTAGTTCGTAGAGTCGGTGCCGATTGTTGTTAGCAAACAGCAGATATTTAATTGATGATATACCTATGGGGTTACTCTTGAAATCAATTCCGATCGATCGTCATTTTAATTGTTGCACACTAGAGCCTTATTTTTTAACATTAAACGGATATTGCAGAACTAAATGAAATTGTGTAATTTCGTTGCAATCTTCTTAATGCCAAAGAGAAGCTACTCTCGACGCAGTTATTGACAGGTTACGTTCAAGAGTAATAAATCATGTGACAGTTCAGATTGGATCGGAATCGGAATTGAAATTGAGATTGTTTTCAAGAGTAAGGCCACTGGTAAGGTCCTGGGTATGTATAAGTAAAGGTATTAAAAGCTTCAAATAATATAATGAAACTCATTGTATAAATTGAAGATGACTTAAAGTGAACCGGCTTTGTATCTTAAGGCCAGCCATAACAGGTGGAATAATTTTATTAAAAAAAAGCATACGATGAGCTCCGGACGCACCTATTTCGGATGTTCCCAAGGATGCCCGTGCCATTACGTGTACGAGTCATCGTACGTGTCTTGCGTAACAGAATTTATGTCTACTTCGTTGGGTCAGAGTGTCAAAATGTCAGACAATTATAGGCCAGTATTAGTCAACAATCGAACACTAAGGACGGAGACGCAACAAGTGAATGGATTATTTTACACCAGACTTTGCGAGCGGCTTCGTCCGCGTGGATTTTAGAAGATAATCCAGAGATAATAAGTATCCTAGTATGTTAAAAATGCGGTGATAGACCAGTGGCTTAGAATTCGACCTCGAATCGGACCGGGTCTGGGTTAATTGGACATTTTAGACATCTCTTCTGTATGAAAGTTACTTCACGATGTTTTCATGTTACAGTAGCATTTGTTTTCGTTTTTGATAACTGAAATGGAGTTTTTAAATTATTCCTTTTTTGGTTTGTACTGTACACAATCTTTTGCTATTATAATGATAATGTGCACTTTCCATCTACTTTTATCATTTTTATAATTTGTAGAACCCTTATTACTTTAACGTGTGCCACCTTAAAATGATGTAATTCCCAAATAAAATTATTATGATTCTGATTTATGACTAGTTAGAGATTCAGATGTGATGACACGCTTGACTTAGCTTTGTGTATCACCAGCCTAAACACTCAGCGAATAGTTATTTGAAGCCCCCATTAACTACTAAAAGTTAAAATGATAGTTCGATCTATCGCTAAGGTTATTACGTATGATTATATTATTTATTGATGTCTTTATATTTTTGTGTCGAACGTTATCAATTGATTTTTGATATTGTAAATGATTCATACGTTCATTGTCCTGAAGCGCGGAAACTTGTATGTAATTGATCAAAAGCGACCACTAGTCCAGGTAATACCGGGTCAGATGTTGAATATTTTCAATCGCTTCGCAGAAGCAACTCTCAAGAGATCTCTTGTGCTTTGCAAATGGCGCAGTGGAGCTTTACGTGCTCGAAGCAGAGCAAAAATTTGAATGATGAGTTAAGACTTAATAATAGTTTCAAATTTATAATTAACAGTTCCTCCTTAAATATTTGCTACACCTAATTGTATCGCTGAAAATTAAAAATGACAAGATTTTTTTTAATGGAAATTTAAGCTTTGCTTGCCGAAATCCTGTAGGCAGACTAGGTATAAAATAAATCTCAAATAAAAAAATATTACACGTACTCATTCAGAAGTACAAAAGTGTACAATATGACCGAATTACAAAACCTCACGTCAATCTACTGTCCCACTACTTACTCGTATGTTTGTTATTCTTTTACGCAAAAACGGCTGAACTGAATACTTACAACCCTAAATTTTCACCCTTCTATCACCAACCCCTATTTTTTTAATTCCCCTATAGTCATTTTATTAATTCAATAATTTTTCATCCCGCTCTATAACTAATATGGCAAAACAACGTTTGCGGGGTCAGCTAGTATATTATACTTTTTATCCCTCTTAGGTAGCATTCTTAGGTAAAGGAAATCGCTGGCGGATGCTAGTCCTGTACCTATCAGTGTCGATATACATTTATAATCGACTTAATATGCAATTGCCAGCTATAGTTATAAATGGTTAGTAATTGACACAATATTTAATAGACGCAGGGGACATGATGACAGCATTCAACGATTATTTCACTTTAGATGATCACACATCATGACGTTAGTTGTTACTCCATCCTGGACCAACATGACTGGTTCGGCCCTTTGTTGTGAGTAGTTAGGCACGATTTTAAACGTTAACATAGTTAATGATACCTAGTGGTTTTAAGCGTATGACATTTTGAACGCAAATATATTAAGTTAAATGAAAATTGGGACATCTAAAATTAACATCTTTTTATTTTAAAGTCGCTTTTATATATATGCGTGAACTGCTTTCATGTAAATATTTAGAAATACATCATGGCTGCCAACATATTTTTCACAATTCAGGGTATTTTATTGTAAATTTTTAGTATAAATGAATCGCTGTTCGTTAGTATCGCTAAAACTCGATAACAGCTGGACCGATTTGGATCATTTTGGTTTTGAAATATAGGTACGTGTAAGTCCGTTTAAGGTTTAAGTGGTGAAAAATTTGGAAAGAAATGCCAGGAACAAAGTAAAACAACCATTTCAATTTCCCATATTTGGCAGAACGAAGTGTGCCGGAATAGGCTAGTGGATAATCCTATATATAAATTTCTCATGTCACTGTTTTAGTTACCATACTCCTCCAAAACGGCTTGACCGATTGTTATGAAATTTTATATGCCTATTCATTAAGTCTGAGAATCGGCTAAAGTCTATTTTTCACACCCCTAAGTGATAAGGGTTGTCCACACCTAACATTTTTATTTTATTTTTTGGACAAATTTTTTTATTTTTATTTTTCAATAATGTGGCATCAAAAAATACATACAACCCTAAATTTTCACACTTCTATCAACAACCTCTATTTTTTAATAGTCGATTTTTAACACTCAATAACTTATATCGCAAAACAACGTTTGCGGGGTTAGCTAGTAAATTATATATTGAGATTATGTTCGTCGTACCCAGATGTTTTGCTCTATTCTACGTTTGATGAACTTGTACATTTTTATTTAGAGACTGCGTAAAACCTTTGCGTCTGATTCGTCATTTTAAAAATCTTATTATAGACTTGCTTTTCTGTCCTATTTTTTTTGGCTTCATAGATTCATTTAGTCAACACTGTTATAACCGCGAAGGTTTGTGAGGATGGATCTGTAGATATTTGTTAGTCTTTAACATTCAAAAAACTTCGACGACAAAACGATTCCTTTGTATAATAAAATTAATTTAGTAAAATAGTTATAAATCCACGATGTGTAATACGCACTGCGCCTATGAGTCTATGTACTCCCAAACTTTGTGTACAATTAAGAACCGATGAAAATAGTTCACGAATACAAGTTTTTTAGAATTTACACTAACATATTTATATATTACACATGAGAATTTACACTAACATATTTATATATTTTATTGTTGGGAGTATTGGAGCATCCGTCAATACAAGAATACACTTAATGAGCCTTTTAATATATAAAATTATTTGTGATACACTTTTCAAAAAGTTAACATACGGTAGTAATCCTACCCATAAAGCAATATGTAATTCCGATAAATGACACTAGATGGCATAGGTGTCGCCACGCACGGTCCCTATTACAAGTAATTGAACGTGGGCTGCAGTGATCGTCTATCAATCTGTGTTCCAGTGCTATGATTAAAACTAGGCTCACCACAATAGCTCATCTAGTACATCAACATAAACATCAACTAGTGATATCAATATCTGAATTACCGGTTCCATTCATGCCTCAGGTTATTGTGAACGGGATCTTTGTTTTTATTTATTGACGAGTACGTACCTAATATACCTACGCATCTTCGTGACAGCTTTTAATGTCCTGTCAATTAGTGAGATCTGTTTAAATTAAATTAAATTAAATTAAATTGTTAATATTATTATTTATTATTATTTTGTTTAATTTAATTGCTTTATAATTTAAATTTACGTTAAAGATGTTCATATCCTATTCTTATATCGTGTTGCAAATTGTGACATGAAGACTTGTAGGTTACCCATTAAAACCCTCATAGTGTGTATGTGGGGGACTCCAGAATTTCTAGGGAACCTGTCGGAACCATGAGGACTGGTCAATCTAGTGCCATTGCCAAAAGATTAAGTAGCGCGTTAAGAGGAACACATTGGGGTATTATTCGATAGAAGTCCATAATAAACCTGTGTTACGTTGACTTAAACGGATGTATACAAGTGGCCTTTTTTGGTGACGGGGGAACAATTTAAAAATCTTTATAGGTACCCGAGAGCCGTGGGAGTGACTCCGGATTATGTGGGATTATTCTTACTCACTAAAACCCTCTCTGTGGCCTTCCTTCCATGTGGGGGGTTCCGACACACCAATGCCCCCAGGTGTCAATCCTTTGTTTCTGCCATATAATAAAAAGTTCCAACCACTACACATGTATTGTGCAACCGAAATAGCACGAAAACGGCCAATGCGTTTTCAATTAACGAGCTGCCGCTAACTCAGCGGTTTCTAAAGAATACGAGCTGTCGACACTTTCAAAACGCTGCGAGGCAATTTGATTAAACTTGGAGCATTACTTTAAAAAATCTTATCAAAGAATTTTTTTTTAAAAAGTTAAAAAAATACTGAAAGTGTGAACGCGCCCAGACTCCTTATGCTCACTAGCGATAGGGGTCACTGCAAAAATACAGACTCAAATTGAATTGCTTCGAGAAAAGGGTGGTACGGCCATGCCTCTTTTTTGCTCGACTGTCGTGCCCTCAGATCAAATGTGGATGAGTAGATATCAATAGGACTAAGATAATCTCATTTAAATATTAATTGAAAACGCAGAGTTAAAACTCCATCCATGCGTCCTTGGGTCGACACACTCATTTACTTGCTCAAATTATTCCCCAGCAAATTTTCTTAGAATTTTATAATAAAGTGCCTGATACAAGGTAATAGCAGCGATTTCGAAACACTAAGCTTAACAGAATAAACAATTCATACCCTTAATAATCAAAACAGACTTTAAATGTGAATGGTTAAACTACATGATAACATAAAAGTATAATATGAAAAACTATTCGACCCGGTAGACATTTCCCTGCCCTTAATTAGTATAATCTATCTAGGGGCTGGGTTTGCTAGTTTATAAGACTAATAGTGCGTGGAAGCAGTAATGAACTAAAAGCACAAATATTAACTTACTACGTTTATGTTTAAATAATCTCTCTTTTCTCTCTTCTTTTCAGCCGACATTGGTCCACTGCTGGACATAGGCCTCTCTCAAGGCGCGCCACTGAGCCCGATCTTCGGCTCTCCTCATCCAGTTGCTTCCCGCCGCCCGACGCAGATCGTCGCGCCATCGACAGGAGGGCTTCCCACACTATGTTTGCCGAGCCGCGGTCTCCACTCTGACAGCCGTTTACTCCAACGTCCGTCGGATCTACGACAGATGTGACCAGCCCACTACCACTTCAGCTTCCTAGCCTTTTGAGCTATGATGTCGGTCACTTTGCTCCTCAATCGATTTTCCTCGTTTAGAATTTTGTCTTTGACGGACACACCGAGCATAGCTCTTTCCATAGCTCGCTGAGCGAGTTTAAATAATGATTTATATTAATAGACCCGGCATGCATCGTATCGCACTTCATTTTGATTGTTACCAAAGTATTTCTAAATTTTTTTTGGGTCCTTTGGATCTCTCTTCCTACTGAATATCTATTCCAGCCTCTTTTCTACCAAAGGCACTAGTTACAGGCACTAGTTACAAAGTCTCTAACACCAGTTGCAAAGTTTCTAGCACTAGTTGCAATGTTTCTAGCACTAGTTGCAATGATTCTAGCACTAGTTGCAAAGTATCGAATGTTCTTCTGCTTCTTTTCCAAAATCCGTGTGAAAGAGTGTACGTAAACAGAACTTTAAATGTTACTACGATTGGTGCGATTAATAAAATAAATACGGAAAGTTCGTACCAATTATTGGTAGGTAATAGATTATAAATATTTAGTGTCTGAAAAAATTACCTAATGATAATGGGCTGTTTCAAATAACTATTCAAATAAATCTGCAAAACGTCCTCAATGTCCTGTTATAATTTTACGCTAAGTGATAAGTTTTATCAACAGGATACTGAAATGCTTATTTTAAGTAGTAGGTAACTAAAAATGTTGCGATGCAGTTGTTTCATCAGTTTACAGTTAAATTTCCTGTTTTTCTGACTTAAGAAGGTTTTTCCTGTAAAATCGTAGGCTAATATACGAGGACGCGCCCCCACGAAGTTTTGACTTTTTGTTCACACTACCTATAAAAGTGCTGCATTAACTTTTCTCTTAATTGTTTTTTTCTCGGTCTATTTGAAATATGTAAGGTAGATGCAATGATACTAGTGCATGCGAAGACACGATTTCAATGCCCCCCCCCCCCCCCCCCCCATCAGGCGGCCTGAGGCCCTTAAGCTAATTAGGATTCTGATTCAGGCCCTCCTTTTGTGCTGTCAAGAGTATACGGAGCTGAGACATTCTGTAGCAATAGGTTCTCACCAGCGAAAATTTTGAAGTGTACTGATGGAAGATCAAAATAAGAAGAAGTCGACCGGCTGTCTGGGCGGGGTTCTGCTAAACTGAGCGCATATTATTATGCTCTCATTCTGTCTCTCTCATCGCGGCTGTTAATGAGAATAAATTGTATGAGTTTGGATCATGAAAGCTGCTAGCTGAGTTAGCTACAGTAGATAAGGAAGGATTATTAATAGCTATTATTAATGCTATTTGAGATTTATGTTGTTATCATTTTCACCTCGACTGCTACATGAAATAAACATAGCAACATAATAATAAATTAAACATGGAAAGCATTAGTCATTAAATAACACAGTAGCGGGCAATACCTTAATATATTACATACAATGAAAATTATTAGAGCACAAAAAGTATGTTTTTGAAATTAAGTAAAGTCTTAACAGTGTCTTGTGTGTTTTGGTTCGCTTGTGGTCAATCGATTAAGAAAAGCTATGTAGCATTTGTAATCGATAACACAGTTTCTATGAAAAACGAACTTGAATCGGTCAAAAATAAAACATTATTATTGTTTAACGCTGTTTTAGAATCTGAAAATAGTGCAATAGAAAAGTTTATTCTTATTACTTTTAGTGATATCAGTAAGGAAAATAATGAGAGTGAGTATTTTTATTTTCCTTTACTGATAACTAATGCCGAGCTATACGGCTATTTGCATTTAAACGAGCAATAACTTAACGGAATCTGTTATAACTACATCCCCTAGCAGCTGACAATTTTCGAACAATTATTATATGCGCCATATAATGGAATCTGTTATAACTACATCCCCTAGCAGCTGACAAAAAAGGTAATACCGAGGAAAGCTTGGTCATCCAATATTACACATAATAAATCATCGTAATTTTGATTATTTATATGTCCTAATAGTATCTAAATTCGTTGCAGAATTCATTAACGAAAAGAAATATTTTTTTTATGTAAAATTAAAAGAAATCCTTTGAGCCCCACAAAAATAATTTTATTAAAATGAATGTAGAAACGCGCGTCTAAATAAACTAGTGTTCGCCTAGTAGTCGAAATTTGACTATAATTTTTAAACTATTCTGCTTCTATGTACATCTCCGATAATTTTAAAACGAACGATTTATAAGGTAAGATTAATCTACTTGTTGCTGACTGGTTCACTCATTGTTAAAACTTTGAATTGATTGGTAAAATGTATATTATTTGAATTTAAAAACGATGAATTACTATAAAAGTAAGCCAATTTCAACAATTTAAATGGCGTTTATGGGTTAAAGTAAAAACACGCAAAATCGCATTAGCAGATGGGCTTATTCTATTCCAGTTCGCGGGCACTCGTTCCTGTTTTAAAAAACATGAATTGGTGTGAATTTCGCGCGCTTCCATATCTTCAGGCTATACTTATTTCAATAAACTCTTTTTTAATTTACACATCATTATCTCAATATAATGTTCTCAGATTTAATATCGTATTGAAAAAATATTTCAGTAATAGATAAAAAAAGGATTCATAGAAACCAACAATAATTTCTACAATATTTTTAAAAATAGAAAGTTCTATGGCATAGAAAATAAAGTTTACTATGCACTTTCATTGATTTTATCTTCATTATTTCGTGATCTTAAAACTTTTCCAAATTTAGCCTTTATTATCATTTCTTTAACTTCAACTTGTCATTGGCTGAACAATGTTTAATCTGTGGGCTGAACGTGAATGCACCAACAATATTGTATTTAATCTGTGGGCCGGCCGTGTGGGCTTATCGTGAATGCGCTATCGCCGTCACCAAGCCGTCACCAGAAGAAAAAGAATAAATGTCATTTTTGTGTATCTATGAGTGAGTGTGAATATTGTGTGTAAAAAATGTATGATTGTGTGCTTGCTGTATTTTTTCGTTAATTTAATGTATTTCCAATGCATTTTACTTTATATTTTATGGACCGTGTGCACTAAAGGACATCAATATCTACCAAACAAAACAAAAATGAGGAAAATCGGTTTAGTAACGAAAGACAAAATTGTTCTGAACTGATTCGCCTTAGCCTATTTATATATAATAATATGATGATGATAAAGTAGAACTAAAACTGTGCTGAGAGTTTCAGTGTGACCATTTGTGGCAGATTTCTGCCATTTTGGCAGATTTGGATCCAAAATTTAAGCTGTGGCATATTATGCTGACGATTTACAAATGTGGCAGATTTTGGCAGATTTCAAAGGTTTTAATGAAAATCATGCAAATTTTAAATTACATGACATTATAAATAAGTAATAAAAATTCAAATAAGGTAAATGTAAAAATATTTAGTAGAAAATAATTTCACAATCTATGCCTTTGTTTGTTACCCAGCCCAGATTACACGGGGATTCCCCGCTTGATCTGTTCTGACATAGGTATTGTCATTTGATTGTGGGCTGTAAGTGATAAGTCATAGGGTTCATATTCTTATAACCTTTCTTGATTGACTTTTCAATCATCTTTGTTTTTTTTACTTCATTTCATTCTCTTACGGCGCTTAGCGTGTATGTGAAGTACAAAATATCCAAATATTGCAAACTTTGCAAAAGCTCTCTTGTGTTTGCCGATGTCAAATGCGTCGTGCGAAAGGATATTTTCTCAAGTCAATCTAAATAAAACAAAAATAAGGAACAGGTTTTTGAATAAACATGTCTCGGCAATAATTACTACAAAAGAGGGAATAAAGGAACACGGAGACTGCGTCTCTTTTAAACCAAGCAAGGAAATGTCAAATATGTCGTTATATATAATATCAAAATATGTCGTTAAAATCCATGTACAAAGAAAATGAAGACGAAAATTTTGAAGCCAATGTTGATTAGGTGTATTGTTTTTTTGTACGTTCAGCGTAGTAATAATGTTGATTAAAAAAAATTATGAAAATACGTTTTTTTTTATTTTCATGTTGGCATATTTTTGGCATTTTTAAACGCCGAGTGTGGCAGATTTTGGCAGATTTTTGGGTCCGTGTGTGGCAGATTCGTCGTTTTTGAGATGGTCACACTGGAGAGTTTTTTCCTCCGGCGTTTTCCGGAAAACACATAGGCAGCCGATAAGTTCGATTAGGTAAAATTATAACTAAATAAAATGAAAATAATTATTATTAATATACTTGGCTAAATTGACAAATAAATTGTGCAAAACATATTATCAAACAAATTGTGTATCAGTAATAAGTTTTAATATTTTATAAGTTAATTTGTATTACTATCATTAATTTTATAAAAATGTGAATATGGATTGATCAAAATGCCCTGTAAAACCAATAACTAACCCATATTCGTGAAAATAAATGATTTTTGATTTTGATTTTGATTTTAAATATTTTCTAATTCTATTATATTAATATCACATAAATAAGTGTTGAATTGATAAACTCCTTTTTCGAAGTCGGTTAAAAAATTGCTTTCAGCTCTAAAATTCTGGACGGCTACAAGGGATCCAAATGAATTTGCGAAGAAACTCTCGGAAATTGAGGTGAAGGGTGGTGGCGTCGATTGTCCCGAGTTATCACTCAATGGCATCAAGGAAGCTATAACAAGGAGCTATCCAAATTCCTTCGTATATGTATTTACTGACGCATCGGCAAAGGATTACAACCTTACAGATGAAGTCATCGCTATGGCCCAAAGTAGATCAATTCAGGTAATATTCTTATATTATTCTCATGTCACAGTTTTAGTTACCATACTCCTCCAAAACGGCTTGACCAATTTTTATGAAATTTTATATGCATATTCAGAAGGGCTGAGAATCGGCTAACGTCTATTTTTCATACCCCTAAGTGATAAGGGTTGTCCACACCTAACATTTTTATTTTATTTTTTGGACAAATTTTTTTATTTTTATTTTTCAATAATGTTGCATCAAAAAATACATACAACCCTAAATTTTCACCCTTCTATCAACAACCCCTTTTTTTAATAGTCTATTTTAACGCTCGATTTGCGGGGTCAGCTAGTGATTTATAATACATATTAAGATATTTTACGCTTATTGATGCGTATATTATTATAGTTGCAGTGCCACTGCAACTATAGCGATTTAATTATTAGACTATTAACGTATTAGCTTTTTCCATTTCTTAAGAAAAAAGTTTTATAAGATACTTTTTGTATGCCCGCATAGTGTAGATTGTTTTCAACTTTAGGTACTATAATGTTTGTAACATCTTTCTCTTATATTTATTTTATTGTATAATTAATTTTATATTTTACCTAATGGAAAATGAATGACTCTTGAAGAAAAACTCTTGAGTCAGTTTTATTTTATTTACGAGTACCATGTTACATGCGCGTTACCTACTACACTATTCTTTATAGTTTTTATTTAATATTTTATTTTCAGGTAAATTTTTTTCTGACTGGAAAAAGAAATAGTGGAATATCCTGTGTCGAAGACGGTTCACTAATAAATAGCGTAGATCATTATACAAAGATTGCCACTGCGACATCTGGCGAGGTGTTTAAACTTCTTAATAGAAAAGATATTCTTGACGTAAGTTCATCTTATTTTAACACTTCTAATATAATAGTATTTAATACTATTATTTGCCAGTACCTATAATAAATAAAAGCCAGTATAGTCTTGTGATTAAAAGACTACCATTTTATGCTACATTACAGTACCTAATTAATTTTTCGTTTATAATTGATAAAGTAGGCTTAAGTAATCATAAAAATATTTTAAGGTACTAAACTTACGCCCTTATTTATATTTATTATTTTTATTGCTAATCCTATTATACCCACCATAAACTCATTGTTTTCCAAGGGTTTGAATCACTAATTACAACACATCTCTAAAATTACTATGTAGTTTATTTATCTTAGTAGTTAGAATATAATTATGTGTAAAAATTTATTGGAATAAATTTAATTTTCAGTTAATGAACTACATCGTACATTGCATCAGAAGTCCGCAGACAACGTTATTAAGTGTTCCATTCGGTACGGGAATCACGAATATTACTGTATGTATTAAATCGATTGTATAAATATAATATTAATACTTTAAGGTTGTTTAAAACAATGGTAAACAAAAAAATACATTTCCTTCTTCCTGGAAAGCCGCTCATGTATTTCCTATACTACCTTTGCAGATTACAGGCTCATCTCCATACTTCCGTCCCTCTCCAAATTACATTCATGAGCGTCTCATCCATCAACAACTAAGCTTTCCTTTTTTCTGAATCCATTCTAAGTCATTTTGGATCCGTTTTTCGTCCCGGTCACAGTACGGTTACTGCGCTCCTGAAAATCACTGACCACATACCCATGGGGATGGACAATCAAAATCTACGGTGTTACTCTTGCTACATTCTAGCAATGCGTTTAACACCGTGGACTTTGATATTCTATTGGGTGTTTTGCGTTCTCTCAATATACTCGTATGTCCGTCTGTCATTGCTTGGACGCCTGCAGCGTATTGTACTGTAAGACAAATATTCCTCTTGGTAAGCTACCACTGCTGGTGTTCCACAAGATGGCGTGTTGTCACATAAAAGACATAATACAAAGCTATGAAGTACGCAAGGCACTACATACAATCTCGGAAGCAACCATATCTCTCCTTACAATGGTTGTCTGAGAGATGTTTCCACAGAAACAAGGGTGTCTTTGTCATATGTAACATACTCGTAGATCATCTAATCTTAAACTGAATGCCCTTCCACCCTAAAAGTGCGTGTTTTATACTTTAAGTAAATTATATTATTTTGCTTTCAGACAAACCCAGATAGTGACATAAAACATGTGTCAGTCTCTGTGAGTGTTGGTAAAGTCGATAAAGTCAACGTAACTATAACTGATGCGCATGGAAACAAAGCCAATGCCACCAATATAGTAAATAAACCTAACGTCAAAGTAAGTTACGTTATGTTAACCACGTTAAGTAAGTAAACTTACCCCGCTTTTGTAATTTACAAACGACGAAAAATGGTACTCATTAGTTCGATGAATATCGGTTGTGATGTAAAGGTTGTAACTGGTACGTGCAGACAGAGTCCTATAGAAGATTTTACAACATCTGAACGAGTTGGGTACTAGCCCGTATCTCAATTACCTAGCTTGGTTTATTAAGCTTCAAGCCTCAAATAGAAAACTTGAATTTTCATCTAATGTCCCAGATGATTAAATAAATAAAGATGAACATGTTAAATTAAGGCCGCACTCCGTTTTTTTTGCATATTCGCACATAGCACTATCTATTTCATTTCCGTATACTCCCTTGTTTTTATTTTATTTAACTTTTTTATTAATGTGTAAAAGACAATGAACAGATGTTTTTCTTTATTGTAAATGATATATTTATTTTTCACAAGATTTACAGTGTTGAAAACCCTAAAGGGTCTGTAACAACAACGGTTAACAGTACAGGCAAAGGAACGTGTACAATAAAAGGGTCTATAGATATAGACTTCATGTATGGCTTTAGTGGAACTAAGCTCGCTACCTCCTTGACAAATACCAGGACAAGACCAATAGCAGGTATTATAAGTTAAGCAATAGTAATGACATTACTAAAATTACAATAAACCGATTTGCTGCAATATGCTGGCTTAGATTCGCCCGATTTTCAGATCAGGTCGTAATTATGCTACATTAAACATATATTGTACAAACGATTCTGATCAGATCTCTTGTGATTTGATTTAAAAATTGGCACTTATTTCAAATTTTAGGCCAAGATTCATATCTATACATTAAGCTTGTCATAACTGATGGTGATTCCGATGCTTATCTAGAAAAAGTTACATTACTTAATGTTAACGATAAAGAAATAACCTCTATGGTTCCATCTGTCGTGAACGAACAAGCGAAATTTTACATTACTTCAGCGTTTAAGCCACCAGAAGGCACCTTTAAAGTTGCAGTAAGTAAACAAAATGGTATACGTACAACAACACTTAAAACTAATATTTAAAAATATATTGAATTGCAATTGAAACATGTCATGGTTTCATAATTATTTTATAGATAACTGCTGTAAATAAGAAAACAGGTGGAGAATCTATTAGAAAAGCACCAACGTACGTTATGGCACAAACGCCCCCATCAGGTAATATTTATTTTGATTATTTCATCGATCTACTAATGATGGATTTCTGATAAGACTTATATAATTTCGACAAAAAAAAACACCACTTAATAATAAATCTATAGCTTCAAGACGATTATAGACAGATTTATAAATAAAACCTGATTTATAAATGTTTCTTAAATAATTATGTATATCTCGACTCTACACTTTCACGTAGGAAGTAATGCCACCGTTAGCTATATTTAAGATACGTTTTACGAGTTAATTGAGTACAATGATTGAGACATATATGTACGTAACGTAAATTATGTCTTATTTGTTATACTCACAGAAAAAATTGAAGATAAACAAGCTACAGTAACTATTGAGCAAGGTTTGAAAATAAACATTAAATACGAAGATTCATTTATTTTGGAATGCAAAGTAAATGCTTATCCTGCACCAACAATCGTATGGCAAGATGAAGAAACCGGCATTGAATTACCTTCAACTGTAAGTAACTTATAATAACAACCTACTAGACCAATCTTATGAAAATTATGGTATTACCTGCAATATACCATCAGATGCCTGTTCGATATTTTTTTAGTACTAAACTTTTTAGTAGCAAAATGGCATGTTGGCCACCTGATGTTAAGTGGTCATTGCAGCCAATGGACGCCCTTGGATAGTAGGTAAGCATAATAGGTAGCTCAAACAGAGAAGATACGACGTTGTTTGCGGATGCTATGTTACTGCGAGGACCAAGACGTTCGACTCAAATAAAGTATTACCTCTCCGCCGAAACACTAGACATGTAGATCATGCTGCTTTACGATGGGTAAAGGAGCTGGCGGTTGATAAAGTGCTATAAATTTACAGACATCAGCAATAGATCTTCCCTACGACTACATTAGTGTTCTGAAGATCAACAGGTTGACAAAAAACACTATTTATAAATGTGAAGCCCGCTTCACTAATCCAAAGCTCCATTCAGCTAGCACATCAATAAGGGTCGAAATTGAAAGGCCCCACTTTTGGAAGGTTCTCGCAACTCCTCAAGGTATCTGTTGAGTTACATTCTCTGCATATTTTTTTTTTGAAATTTATCACAACTCTTTTTTTTATTGCGTAGATCGTTCAACATTTCATGTTGATCAAAACTTTTAAATAAAAAAATATATGTCAGTTAAAACAATCTCTTCTACGTTTTAAAATTGTATTGATTTTATTTAAGTTTTATTTCGAAATCATTTTTCAGATACAAGTATAAGCTATAAGGGCAACGGAAAAATATTTTGTAAGGTTGATGCCTGGCCACCCAGTAAAATATCCTGGTATATGGGTGATAAAAAACTATTAAATGATGATAATTTTTATATATCCGATGACACAACAACACTCGAAATAAAGAACATGCAACCAGAACTAGCAGGACTTTACTCTTGTATAGCAACAAACGATGACCATAATAAAAATCTTCCATTTAATATTAGATTAACCGGTGTGGGTAAGTTCTATTTATTCATTTTGTATTCTTAACACAATAGTTATGTCTATATGTGATATTTTATAATATTATTTTTTGCGGCGATTTCTTGGGAATTTAAAAAGAAAGATACTGATGTTTTCATAAGTATTGCAATCACTGGACGGGAGGTTACTATAGATTCTGTAAAGGTGGAAGATGCTGGCGTTTATAGGTGTTATGCAGAAAACATAGTTGGGAAAACACTCCATGATATAAAATTAATAATACAAAGTGCGTAATATAGAATTAAGGAAGAACTTAATTATATTAGAAGGAAAATCCTGTTTGAGTAATTGTAAATCAGTAAAATTAATTACCGTTTTAGTTTCAGAGGATAAATAACGGAAACTGAAATTACTCATGAAATGAACCAATGTTTATAGGTTAAATTCCTATTCGTGTCAATACACTTTTCCATTGGTAAAAACACTTAAGGATTAGAAACTTTTGCATGCGGTGTTTTTGTTGTAGGCGCGCGAGTTGAATACCGAGGTTAGACATAATATGCTAATACTGCAACCCAACTGGCTGCAACCCTTTTATGGCCCACAGTCGGGCACGGGTCTCTCCCCATGACAAGGGGAGGCCTGGAGCATACTCCACCACGCTGCACCATAGTCGATTCAATGAAACAAAACGTCTTTGAATCTCTGTCCAGTAAAGTATACATTTCAAACAAAGAATAGTTTACATAGAAGCCATCATTTTCAAAACTAGTGTTTATTATATTTAATAATAATACATTTAAAACTGTTTTTTTTACAATGTTGTGTTTTAGCTCCACCTGAAATAGATAAAAGCGAACCAACCAAAACAGCCACGGAAGGTTCTAAATATAGTATATCATGCAGGTAATATACATAATTAGATTTAATATTGTTCGTTTTTGCATATTCAAATTCAAAAGAATTTGTTTTTCTGCAAAGTAGTTTATCAATTTTGTGGAGTTATAGAGAACATGTTGCGACCAAATTTTGAAATATTTCCTCACTTATAGGGTTCTGAAAGGCAATCCCGAGCCAGAGATTTCTTGGAAGATCAAAAGAGAGGGTGAAAATGACTTTACTCCAATTCCCAACAAAGGACATGAAATTAATTTCGATGCGGTCGGTTTGTACGATGCTGGAGTATATAAGTGTCACGCTAAAAATTTAGCTGGTGAATCCATTCATGAAATTAAATTGACTGTACAAAGTGAGTAAAACACACGTCTCACTACCTACTGTTATACATGTGAAAGTTTTACTGTGTGTGTGAAATTTGTTACTATTTCACGTAAAAACGGATGAACGGATCTCGATCAAATTTTATATAAGATACAATATATACTTTTACATATTGGAAACTTTTTAACTCTCTGTGGGCCAAATACTTCCGTCCACGCGGATGAAGTCGTGGGTGGGTGCTGGTAATAATATTTTAACCAGAATGAGACTCGGATTTAAGCCACTGTTTTCCGTGCGTAAAGTTATACTTTTATGCACTGATATTTTAGCGGGTTTACGTCACTCGTATTATAAAACATTATACGATACTATATACATACTACATGCTTTTCTTTATACATTAAATTATTATTACTTTATGTTGTGACTCTTTTAAAGGCTCACCAAAAATAGATGAGATGGAATACAATTACGAAGTTAAAGAAGGAATCGGGACTGTCATACTATGCAGGTACGAAAATATATTGAAAAATAAATGAAATCTTTGGTACGATTTAAGTATTTTAATACGACAAAATGGAAAGACTAGACATCATAAATGGACACTTAAAATTAAGCTATGTACTTTTATTTTGACAATTTTACTGATACATAAACACCTAGCAACATAATTTTCTCAATTTTCTTAATAAGATGTCCTTAAAACGTTCTGCTCTCTTTTCCCCTACGTTGGTGTTCCTCCTTTCATGGATATTTTTTCAGGTATCCAGTGACGACTATTTTTTACGTTACTTTATTTGCAGAGTTATAAAAGGCATCCCAAAACCTGATATTAGTTGGGAATTTAAAAGAAATGGCGAGAGTAACTTTGTTAGTATTTCCGGAGCGGATGAAGAATTCCGTATACACTCGGCCGATGCACAGGACGCGGGTATTTACAGATGTTGGGCAAAAAATTCTGTGGGCCATGATTCCCATAGCTATAAATTGACGGTACAGTGTAAGTGCTTCATTTTAACATATATTTTTTTTATGAACATTTATTGAATCATTAGTAGGTACCTACTATGACAAAGATCAACAAATATTTTCAGATCGTCCCGAAATCTATAAAGCAATAAATCAACAGAATGTTATCGTAGGATCGAAGGCTGTTATACCGTGCAGGTAATTTGTATTTTTTTTATAAATTATGGGGGGAGAGGGAGAGCAAAAATAAACATATATGTACATAGAGAAATGCAGCCTTGCTTCAACTTTGAGATACCTTCCTGTACTTGGTGTATAATAATTCAGCTTTATTACATGTAAATTCTACATGAGATAAAGCTGAAGTGTTTGATTGAACGTGCTATGATTGAATACTTATGCTCTAGATTTTGAAAAAAATATTTTTTAGAAGTCTTTCCATATTTACTAGTCATTTTTATCAGTAATGGGCATGATGACAGTAATCAAGTATCGCCAAAATATTTATCTGATCTAATGAAATAGGGTTCAAAGATTTTGAAACATGTATTTATTCTCTTATTAATGTCGAGATTAATAATTTATTTGTTAAAATAAATCTACAAAATACAACAATCCACCATGATAGCTTAAACACCCATCAGATCAGATCGAATTACGTCAATTTACGTCACGTCTTAGTAAACGTCATTTTTTTCGTAAACATATTATACGCGATCTGGCATTTTTTACTGAGCCGTGGCGCAATGACAGACGCCATGACACGGGCGAGCGTTTTGGAATGAATTTGAAACTTAAAATTTAAATGTACTTTTATTGCACAAAAACCTTAATTTTCTACAAAAATATGATATATTTTAGACATAATAGAAACTTCTGAATATCATAAAAGAGTTTTTGAAAATTAGTCATCATGCCTATTATACTTACACAACCAATAATTTTATTAAAATAATTTTATTTATTTACACTTCACTTTAGCAGCTCAGTCCCTCATTTCAGAACCTAAACCTAAGTTTGTTTTCATCCTCAGAATCATTCGAAGTGTCCCGAAGGCTAAGATAACATGGGAATTTAGAGCAAAAGGCAAATCTGATTTTGAAAGCCTCCAAGAAAGCGGCGAAGAGATTATTTTTAACCCTTCTGTAATAAAACATAGCGGGACCTACAGATGTACTGCGGAAAACAAAGAAGGCAAGGACAGTCATGAATATACGCTGGACGTCCTATGTACGTTTTGATCGGTATTACCTAAAAATGTTTTTTATTTTTTTATCCTTACTTAACAAACATAACTGCTAATATTTTATTTAACTCCTTTCTTTGCGTAAAGACGGAAAAAGGATATTGATTTATAGCTATCATAAAACCTATTTCGCATAGACAACAGTATAAACATAGGCTTGCAAACCCGCGCTATATAAAAAAAAACAAAAAAGATAAACTAGCATTTTAGACAGAACTAACGACATCACTACTAAATAATGCAAAACTGCATACTTTATAAGTACTTACGAGCTTTACACACACAATATAACACCGCGCGCCAAGATGAATTAAGCGTCTAATGGAATAAGAAAGAATAATGGCATCTGTACTACATTTTTTTCAAATTTTTAGATGGTCCCCGGATTGATAAAATAAATACAACAGAGATAGCCACAAAAGGTTCGAGCGTTGTCCTTTCATGCAGGTAAATTATTGACCCATTTTAAGATACCTTTACTGCTAAGGATAAAACGTGTATTTGCACAAATATAAGCATAGGCATAAGTTACAAATTATTTTGATCTGTCTATATTTACCAGTTTTAAGTACGCAAATATTGTAAGCAGATAAAAATAATGTTTATACATATAAATAAATAATTGAATTAAATAAGATCATTTTATTTAAATTTCATTATCTATACTTATGCTTATAATATTATTATAAAGCTGAAGAGTTTGTTTGTTTGTTTGTATGAACGCGCTAATCTCAGGAACTACTGGATGGATTTCTAAAATTCTTTCAGTGTTGGATAGTCCATTTATAGAGGTCGGTTACAAGCTATATATATATATATATTTAATTAGGGATCCGTAAGAAAATTGTATCGAAAACCTATTTATGCGCGCGCTGCAAAAACTATTGACAATAGAACAAAATGATGTACTATGGGTTTGTAGGTCTTATTAAGATCTACAAAAAAGTCCGCGAAGCACATGTCTAACTATCATAGTTTAGTCACAATAACAGCTTTTACTTTTTACCTTTCTCTGCACCAGGTTCTAAAATCCACGCGGGCGAAGCCGCGCGCACAATCTAGTTTCTTATACTTTACTAGTATCACTATAACTACTATTTAGTTGTTTTATCTCTGTTTAAGTTGTTTAGCCTTTTTTCTCCTTTTCGACCTTCCTCTGACCCTTTCTGCCAACCTGGTTAGATTTCATCTGCATTATGCAGACTTCTATTTATGGTAGATTTATTAATAAATTCATAAATTATACATTGTACAATTGCTTTATATTATATTTTTCTCAGAGTTTTAGAAGGATATCCCACACCTTCAATCACGTGGGAATATAAAAGAAAGACTGCGACTGAGTATGTAGCCCTTGCTGACACCACTCCAGATATTCGGATAGATGCTGTGGATTCTGATAGTGTCGGCTATTACAAATGTCATGCAAAGAACGAAGTAGATAAGGATTATCATGAAATTGAGCTGATCGTAAAATGTGAGTAAAATCCAGTATTGAAAATAACACTACGTGGTATCTACAATGAATATCAAACTTTATGTTACTTGAATATTTTTTAATCAAAATATTTTGTACAAATGTTTATGTTGTTACAAATGTGTATGATATTAATGTTGTAAGTAAGTTTGAAGTCAAAGACAGATTGTATAACTTCATTGAGTGATTCAAGGTTACTATTATGTAACCAGTTAAGTGCCCTTTGTTCGGAATTCATAATCTTTAGATGAGGGATTTTTTGTAACAAAAATGATTATGATTGGTGTGCCATACCACATAAGGTGCCACAGACTGGATGAAAAATATTAGGTTAATAATAAGGTCTTGGAAGAAAGGGCCCTTAAATAAAATTTATATAATTTTTATATGAAGTGATAAGTAATAATTACAAACAAAATATATTTTTAGATGGACCAACAGTAGTCGTCGATCAACCGAAGCCTTCAAAGGTAGAGGATAAAGTAACGTTGTCATGCAACGCTAAAGGCAACCCGGTACCGACAGTGAGATGGCTTAAAGATGGCACCTTAATTGAACCAAACTATAAATACACGATTTTCCAGAATAATGATTTAAAGTAGGTTAAGTTACAACCAGGAAAAACACGAACTTTTAATGGCATCGCCACTTTCACCTTTGATAAAGCCATAACATAACATTCTGTCTGTCTTATACAGAATTATTGGTAATTCGATACATTTCTTTCGAGGGGTGAAAGTAGATCTATATGTGATTGATTTTGTCATGTACCACTCTAGCTGGAAATGGGTAATTTCAGAGTTTTTTTAAATAAATCCTGGTTTTCGGAAAAAAAATCGATGCTACTTTTCTTTATTATACCTTCTTTTTTGTTTATGATCTGGTAGCTAGTATTTCAGCACTTGTAATGAAATACCTGTGTTTCATACAGAGCCCTGTATTTAAATTTTGTCATGTTGATTGGTCGGTCGGTTATATCAAAGATGTGGTTTTAATTGCATATTTTGGATTAGTTTTACAGCTGAATTGAAGGATACAGGAAATTATACGTGCGAAGCGAAGAATCAACACGGCAAAGATGAGAAGAATGCGACACTCATCATTTATGGTAATTGTAAATCTCGTTTTACATTTAGTGAGATTGTATCAGTAGATTTAAAACCAACGATATTGTTACCGAATGAATACTTGGAAGAAGAATATTACTTCTCTAAATGGGAATTCAAGACTTCATAGAAAATGTACCATTATTGCAATAAGTAGTGTAAAAATTAAGTATGGCAATAGTACCTGCTTAAACATGCTGATATTGTGCATTTTTCATTAAAATAATTAATTAATTTAAATAAAATTAATGATTTGCAAATTTATATTTTATATAGATCCAGTCAAAATAGAAACTACGTATGACACCCAAGTAAGCCAGGATGTGGGTAATGACTTGGATCTGGTATGTAACGTCAGTGGATACCCACCACCCACTATAATATGGACTTTCTTCGGCCTAACGGACATAAATATAGCTTTGAAGTAAGTATATTTTTTAATTACTATTAATATTGAATCTAAAGTAAAACACCAAATTCCTTCCTTCCTTTCGGCCCTTGGTAGTCCACCGCTGGACATGGGCCTCCCCTAATCGACACCACTCCACCCAGTCCTGGGCACTCTGAATCCAACGATTTCCCGCTGTCTTCTTTAGGTCATCAGTCCACCTGGCAGTAGGGCGGCCTGTGCTTCTTTTACATAAATGTGGTCGCCATTCAAGGACCCATCGGTCCATTTCTCCATCGGTTGTCAGTCATGCGAACGATGTGGCCAGCCCATTGCCACTTTAATTTGCAAACTTTGAGAGCTATGTCGGTCACCTTCGTTCTCCTACGGATTTCATTATTTCTGATTCTGTCTCGCAGAGAAATACCAAGCATAGCTCTCTCCATTGCCCTCTGGGCGACTCTGAGCTTGTGCATTAGGCTCACAGTAAAGGACCACGTCTCGGCACTGTAGGTCATCACTGGCAACACAATGTGTGTTTGAAGACTTTCGAAGGCACTGAGGTATATCGGACCTCAAGACGTGTCGTAGATTCTCGAACGCTGCCCAGCCGAGTTGGATTCTTCGAGTGCCCAAGATACTGGCTGCATTGCCAAAGTAGGTTGAGAGACCCTTCGGGTCACCCAACGTTACGACTAGACGCGAAGACAAATCTTTATATGAAATCCGTTACCTACGTATCAAATTCAAATTTAAATAAATAAAAGAACACGAGTGAAAATAATTTCGCTTTTCCGCTTGCATTCCAGCTCAACGGATCCAGTAATAACTTTGAAGAGATTACAACCTAATAATGCAGGCTGGTATACATGTACCGCTAGCAACAAGTATTCTACAGAATCTATTACATATGATGTCAGTGTCAATGGTAAGGTTTTTTGGAACTAACCTACGCTCTAGCACTTGGCATGGTCTGTAGGTATACATAAGGTCTAAATAGATAACGCAAGTTAGTCCAGAAGTATGAAGTCCAAACGTGCCGCTGTTTTATTATTTGCTGAGACAAAAAAAAATAACGTTTTAAAAATTGAAATCCTACATCAACGCGAAGCCAAATCTAAAGCTGCAGTACGAATAATAATGAATTATTCCATAATTAATCATCATCATTCGAATTGTTTTGAACTCATATTAACGACGAAATCGTTTTTATTCCATAAGCTTTATTTATTGTTTTCTTTTTCTAAAAAATCACTACTGACATGTTTAAGTTAACAATTTTAAATAAAATAAAAAAATTAATGTCATTATATTTATTAGAGCAAAAATAAAATAAAAATAGCATCAGATGGTAATTATATTATAATATAATTATATTATATTCTTTTTTAAAGTTCCAGTAAGTGTTGAAATACTACAACCCGAACAAACAGATTTCACTGCTATTGAAGGTGACCCACACCTAAGAATCCCGTGTAAGACGAAAGGATACCCACTACCGACAGTTACTTGGTCACTGCACAACCAGCAGTTAGCTATGGGTAAGTTATTCATAATTATTATCATCATATATTTATTATATTAGTGGACGCCCAGTGGTCGATATTCGACTATACTTTACTAAAACTTTCTACTTCTATGTAATTCTACGATAATGTTGAAACGATAGATTTATAAGTTAAGGTACCTGTTGCTGACGGGTTGCACTCGCTGTTAACACTTTTGAATTGATTGGTATAATCTGGGGACACGGCAGTGCCCCCGCCAATTCGAGCAAAGAAGCGGCACGGCCGTACCATCCTTTTCTCGAAGCAATTCAGGCTATTTTATAACTTCGTTGTGAATAATTTGAGATACCTACATTGTGCTTTCATGCGATGGACAAGTTAATCTATGGATACATATTATGTACATGGCTCTCACAACTTTTTACGGTGCAAGAACTGAATTACGAGACTTGGGTTTTTTTACAAGTTATATTTTTGATGGCATTGTTTGTTACTTAACAATGGCCTTTAATTGACGTTATTAAGAGTCTCGTTGACGCTAAATAGAGTGTACAATTGTATTGAAAACAGACCTAAACCAACCAAAGCCAAATTATTTCGGCGTTGTAGGGAGTTTATAGTTAAATCGAATGACCTAAATTATGGAGATTACACTGTAAATAAATAAACAACTGTTTTACAGAAACCGGCCCTTACCATAAGGATTCAGAGGACAGTCTGATCATATCCAATCCCGATACATCCGTGCAGGGTGCATACAAATGTACGGCTGAGAGCTCGAGCGAAACGGTCACCAAAACAGCTAGTAAACTATTCAAAGTTACAGTAATACGTAAGTAGTCTACAAATTCTACATATGAATAGTATTCAAACTCTTATAATTGCGGTGTTAGCCCAGTAGGTTTGAATTAGAAAAAAATATATAAATAAAAAAAATTCAGCATTCTGACCCTTACTCGAGGGGTCCGGTTTGGAATCGAAGTAGCAGATTTTCTTAGAAGTTAAAAATTGAGTAACGTCAGCTGTAACGGTGAAAAAAACACACATGAGTGATCGTTCTCCATAATGCTCTAGGAGACTTGTGAAATCTGTCAACGTTAATTCCACCGTGATGAGTGAAAAAAAGAATGAGGCCACTTTTTAGCCCAAGAGCTGTCAGAAATTTTTCGAAAAGTGTTTGAGGCATCATAAGAGCATCTTGAAGAGCTTATTTGTAATAACCGAATACAAAAAATGCAGACCTGGCTGGCGAATAATGGAATTTTATGAAATTTTATAAAATGTCTGTTAGCTGTCTAGCTTTACTTTTTCTCTAGTTTCTATCACTCCAACTGGTCATATTTTTATTAAAGTCTTTATCTTTCCGTTTTTTCAGCATATCCACCTTTGAGTGGACCTATAGAAAAGGTGCCAATCGAAGAAGGTTTAACAACTACCATCAAGTGCAAGGTGCATCAGTATCCTACCGACACGATCCGCTGGTACAAGGTTAGTACCCTCCATGCATGGAAATAGTAGCCCAAGAGCTGCTAGGCATTTATCGAGGAGTGTTTGAAGCATCACAAAAGCATCTTGAATGGATTATTTGTGATATCTAAACGCAAGAAATGAAAATCTTGCTGGCGGGTTAGCAAGATGTTTTCGAGACGAGATTGAGACTTGCATTGTGCTATGCTTTGCATACTTACGTAACTCTTAAAACATTATTATTATATGCAATTGAAAATTATTTCAGGATAGAAAACAAATAGATGTTACCCAGCCAAGCGCAAATTTGCTTATAAAAAAGGCATCAAAATTCGACGCTGGTATTTATACATGCCGCCGAAGTTCCTCCCTACGTTCTGAGTCCGCCAATGTGGAAATCATTGTTGGGAATAAACCAAGATTTAAGTATAAACGACAACACGAAGTTCCTGATAAAGAATTGGTCATAACAGTACCTTACGTTTTTGGAAAAGTATCGCATTTTGAATGCCAAGTCTATGGAACACCAACTCCTTCGGTATGCTCTCTTATAGATTAAGGTTTAGTTTGTCTAAACACATTTTCATATGAATGTGGAACGATAGAACTATCGTCACTAATCCAAATGATGTTATACCGAAAATACCTCGTGTGGAAGGATATTCAATAGATTACATGCTAGAAACCATAGACATTAGCACAGTAGTACAACGGCTGTGTTGGCGGGGCAGGTGTAGCCTTGATCTGCTCAACTGAGCGCATATTAGCTCATTCTTTCACTCTCATCACTTCGAAAACCCGCATCGCGACTGTGAGTGAGAGTTATAGAATGAGTATTGGAGCGTAAACGTAGCTTGCAGAGCCAGCTGCAGTAAATACTTAACAACTATGTAATTTTTGCCTTTCTACTTACCAACTTATTTTCTTTGGTAGGAACAGGCGTAAAAATATACCTTTGCTACTAATCCAAGTTGACTGACTGGAATTTAAGTCTGTAGGTATAATGATGGAAGGGAAATTTAGGCATCATTTTTGAAGGCAAAATACTAAAGTCGTTCTACACATACAAAGGAAGCCCGATGAGTGCTGGTTGCTGCCAAACGGGCTAAGGTACCGGTTAGTGAAATAATGAAAAGTATTTCATTTAAACGGTTTTCATTATAAATTTCAGGTGACATGGTACCAAAATAATAAAAAAATACCGGGAAATCAAATTTTAAATCTCAAATTGAGGGACGCTGACATTGGTACTATTATACGCTGTGAAGCAAACAATGATTTTGGTACAATTACTCGAAGTTATGAAATAAATAATAATGGTTAGTTACGCAAGCCTTCCATATTTTATTTATAATTTTGAAATAAATCTATGATATTTACCATTAAAATAACTAACTCAATGTTCACTGACTTACAATTGTCGAAGATATTTTTGCTGACGTAGCAACTACGAGTAGCAATGCATCCTAGCGCGACCTCTGAATAGGAATTCTATCCTATTTAAGGTCGGATCTTTATGTACTTACCTGGATTACAGTAATAGTCATTGCTAATATTAGTCACAAGTGCGTGCTTTATAAAATTTAATCCATTTTTTCCAGGATGTATAGTAAACTTTTTAAAACTTGATTCTCTCAAGTATCACCCATTGCTGGTAACTAAAGAAGCTAAAATAGTTCCATTCGAAAACAAAAATGGTGAAATGATTGTACCAGAAAAAACAGACTTTGAGGCAATATGCCCAAACAATAACACAACTGAGTTATATTGCTCAAAAGGCGACTTCGTCGTCAAAAAAACATCCAAGCACTACACTTATGAAGATTTAAAATGCAATACAGAAATACACTTAACTCACAAGGAAATGGACCATTGTACAAATGACAGTAGAAGTAAATCAATTCGAATAGGTTATCAATTTTCTACCACTTTCATTTATGTTTACGAAGTATGTATAAACCTCGAAACGAGCATACCATTTTATACTAAACAACAAATGACACGTTACGCGTGCGATGTTGAACTATACAATCATATTAACTATGATGCTAGTTACACATCGTATACCGTCGATGATATTTATAATTGTAGAAACCAAAGATGTTGTTTCTCATCCAAACAGCTGGTAGCCCCCGGGGATGTGTCGCCGGTGGTACAAAAAGCTACCTTCTTTAATATAAATGTTGTACCGCTTTGGAATATGTGTGGAAACCTCCATGTAAGTTCTTTTTAGAAACAACTATTCATAAGATTTTAAGATTATAGTATAAATAACAGAAAATAAAATCCCAGATCGAGACATTGTTTCTTTTTATCATTCCTGTACGTTTTAAGCTATTTAAAATTATTTAGATAAAAATCGATCGAATACTCCCAGTATTCATTATCTACTAATCTTTGAATTTTATGAAACCATTTACAACGACAACATTTTTTACTTCTTTCAGAATTGGATTGAGGTCGAGAAAAGAATTAGAAACCTTGCGAAATCCATAGACTATACATTGACAATTTACAGCGGAGGATACCAGTATAAAACCATAAGAAATAATAATGGAAAATATATAAATGCACCTGATTATATATGGAAGGTAAGTTTACGCAGTGTGTGCGACTATTAACTAGCGATAAAAATAAATAGATTAAAATATAAAAATAGTACCTACTTAATAATTAAAAAGAAATAAACTGACATCAAAAAAGTATGAAATAAAATTTGTTACATACTTTAGGCCTACTATTTTTTGAGGTCGGTGCCAAAATTTGACAATAGAAACAAAATACTTAATACTAAAGACACCAACCTCAAAACATAGTAGGTAGGCCTAAAGTATGTAACAAATTTTATTTCATACTTTTTTGATGTCAGTTTAATTTGTTTTATAATTATCTTTTAAGCTCATTAATTTGAAAATACTTGTGTACCAATTCAAGGATTTATACATATATATTTTCAAGGACTTTGTCTACAAAACACGCTCAAAATTATTGTTCTCAGTAACAACGTAAGAGTTATAATTATGGTTAGCTTTTTAACATGAACCTACATTTTATTTATTTGATCACTCAGGTTGTTGAAATCGATGAAAGAGATGAAGCCCTCGCAATCGTCACAATAAATCGACCGAACCTGTCAGCTGCGGATGCAAAAGCACTGGTATTTTGCAAAGATATTTGCGACTATACTGATTGGATAAACAGCAGTGCTTGGAAGAATGTTGAGAATGGATATGTATTTTGTTGCAGTCCAGAACAATTTTCAAATAGAGTGAACAAACATTACAAACAATTATTTAAAAGGAACACATTAAAAAGAAAAGATGAATCGTGATTCTCATAATAATGTAATAAATAGTATACACAGTACACACTGTGAATTTAGTTTGGAAATATTGACTGCTTCCAACCAGAGTGAAATAAGCAAGGCAAGACTGTGACTTCCGCCGCGTATTAAGAGATGGCGCCTCGGGTACCCTGACTGAATCACGTTATCCAGGGGGCTTATTCTGTATGACCATTCAGATTTCGTGTCGATATCGTGTGTCATCCAACCGTATGTCGTTCCATGAACTCGGCAGGACAAGGAACCTTAATGTCTTTTCTATAAGGCACACAATAGATTGTCACGACATTTGACTTTTAAGCCTTATTTGACTTTTTATCACGGGCAAGACACGACACGCGATACGAGTGTGAGTGGTCTTACAGAATCGGGGCACAGGTTTTCTACGCCGCTGGCATTGTATACATAAAAAAAACATACAGACGAATTGTGAACCTCCTCCTTTTTTGAAGTCGGTTAAAAACTTCGACACGAGGTAGCTTTAGGTACGAGTACCTACCGACCTACCTTGCCATACATTTAACATTTGCCAAAATTTTTTTTCTATATTTTTATTTTCATTGTTTAGTTATAGTTGACTTATTTGAAATTGTCATATTTTATTTTATATCCGTATTTGACTTCACTTTAAATGTGGAAATTGTATGAGATATTTTTTTAATGTATTTAAAATATGATTAATTATATTAAATGAAATTATATTAAAATAAATAAGGCAATTAACTACATTAAGGCTGTTGCTATTCGTACGACAACATAATATATGAGTAGGTGTACGTATGAATTCTTGGTGTTTTTCTTTACTGTTCAAGAAATTGATGGTGAGTGTCACTGGGATGACATGGCCGAACCAGTCCTTTTAATTTGAGTGGCCAAATTCGTATACATGGCCTATCACCGCCTTGCGGATATATAGATTACAGATCTACCTATCTTGATCTGTTTTAGGCTATTTACACAACCAAAGACATTTTACTCATATTTACCTAAATTAGTGATCTGTAGTTGTCTGTTGTTTTTTTATAAAATATTTGAATAAAATATATTTTGTAATGCATGGTTTTTTTGTTTTTGGATTTAATTATAACAAGCTATTGAGATTTTAGTATTTGCATACATACCAGTACATGTCCAATTGATAAACTCCTTTTTTTGATGGCGAAAAAACCCATAGAAGACAGAAACAATGAAGTGAAGGGTTAACGTGCCGACTAGTATGGCAACCACGTCAGCCAGCTAAATACAGACAAACAACTATAACGATACTGATATATTTATTTTTCGTTTACTGTCAACTTCAACTCAACAACATCAACTATACGTATACCTAGATTTGGTTAGCCAGAGCTGCGCTTAATGTTGGTCATTGTGCTACGCCCCATTCTCTAGTCTGATTGTTTCGGGGATAAGCGTGGGTGGTGTAAATGGTTTTGTACGCACGTTGTTAATTGTTTATTACTTTGTAAACATAAAAAGGGTCTCTTATGTTGCGGGATATGACCTGAGTGAACGCTCATGTATCGAGAATAATATAGGGTCATAATGTTATCAAACCGATTATAACAATGTTGCATCGAAATCGAGTTAAGGGTAAGTTTTATGCAAATATTGGGTGCTCTTAATTTAACACGTGTTATCATTAATTTTAGAGCTCTGAAGTTGGTATTTCTGAAAAATTCTAAGAGCTCATAATCAAATTGGAATAAACCTAAGAAATGTAAGAGTCGAAGCTAATACAAGAAGTGAAAAAAAAATGTTTCACAGTTTTAAAAATCCTATACAACATTATAAATAAAAATAAATGAACACACAGGGCGCTTTTCTGTTTTCTTTATTTTCTGGATCCAAACAGAAGTTTATGAGAGCAAAATCGCAGAAATTAAGTTGAATAAAAGTTTTTGAAACAAAAATAGGTCCGCCTTAACAAACCCCACTATTTCCGTCTAGATGAATAATTTGCAATAATTCATCATTCATTATGAATTACGTATAGACCTCTTGCACAAGATATAAGTACAATACGATAACGAAATAATAATAAATTTTCGGCGGAACTTAAACAGTAAACATGTATTTCCGATATATATTTGTGATTTTTAGTTTGACATTCGATAGCGTTCGTAGTCAAAAAAGTTTTGTGATAGTACTGGACACAACTGGGTCCATGAGAGATGAAATCACGATTTTGAAGAACAGCATACACTCCGTGGCTACTTCTATTAAATCGTCGGGTGGCGTTGAAAACTATATACTGGTACCGTTTACGGATCCGGGTAAGTTATTATCATTCCATTGTATTTTCAATACAATAAAATTGTAAAACTGTAAACTTTGTTAGGTACTAAATTACCTGACCTTTACTGAATTTGATTACGATAATGAGATTTGACATGGTAGACGTTCAAAATTCATTCTCAAATCGAGTAACGCGTCTCCACTAGGTCCATAGGGCTTTGGAATCAACGGTTTACCGCTCCACCTGGTCGGAGGGCAACCTGTAGATAAGTACTTCCTTTGACAAGACAAGTAATTCGAGGACCTTTTTCTTCCATCAATTATCGGTCCTTCGAATGATGTGGGTAGCTACTAGCGTAATTGTCTCTTTATTTTCCAAACTACTTGAGATCTATGTTTTTCTACGGATTCCGATAACAAGCAAAAGTAAATAAACGCATACGACCAATAGTGTCATGACACATTGTTTCAGATGTTGGGGTGCCATTAATATCCTCGGCTCCTGAAGGCCTTGTGAACTTTCTAAGCGAGGTAGAGGTGATTCGGGAGAGTGGTACCGATTGCCCTGAAAATTCACTATCTGCCATCGAAAAAGCACTTGAAATCAGCAAGGATTATTCCAACATATTTCTGTTTACTGACGCGTCAGCTAAAGATTACAATAAATTGAGCTCCATCCAAAATTTATGCCGGCAGCACAAGTCACGGGTAAAGTATACAATAAAGAATATGATTTTTCAATGTTATTTGTTAGAGGTCGGTACGATAGGTCCGCAGGTCTAGACATTTTTCTAGACACTTTATAATATTAGGTGATCATCGCAACTCACGGACTTTCACGTTCAAACTCAACTAGAAAAATGTCCAATATTATGGTATAGTTGCCGAGATATTCTATATAATTTCTTTTAAGTAACAAATGTTACTTGACGAACCATACATTATTCAAACGATGCATATCTGATATAACACCATTTTGGTTTACATTTCTTTCAGATTATAACATTTTTGAGCGGAGAGTGTTCGGATGACTCTAGAGACAGTCTCAGTGTATTTCATGAAGTGGCCAAGTCTTGTTCTGGCTCAGTGTTCTACATCGATATACGGGACATGAGGCATCTAAAAGTAAGGTTTCAGAAAGCTCTACAAACACTTGTCTAAAAACACTCCTAGCTTACCCTCCGTCATTAGGTACTAGCCGAAAGGGATACTAAAGTGCACTTTAAGATAAATTCTGCTCAATTGAGCGCATATTAGCGCATTCCATCCCTCTCATCGCGACTGTGAGTGAGAGTGTACAGTTTACTATAAACTCAATATTTATAACAACAAGTCCAGCAAAACTATGACAAGGCCGGTAGTAGTAGGATAAGTCGATAAACATAATAGGTAGGAAAAATTCACATAAGTTGAATTTATTTCGTACATTTTTTCAGCCATTCAAATACATGAACGAAATGCTTAACGTGGACTGGACATATATCAACACCCACGAGGAGTTTATGGGCAGCAAGGAATTTAATGTAAGTTAGTAATTTTTCCTTGAATTAGTTGCAGACAAGTGGGAAAAGTGTTTGTAAAAACCATTCTAAACAAAAAAAAATATTAGAAGAACTGCAAATCTTGTCGTTTTTAGCGTTTTTGTAGGTAGGTAGGTACAAATCGTATCGTACCAGTTTTATTTTAGGCTTCCAGTCTTGGGATCAGAAAGTCATGTGTGTGGGTTGTGCCACAATATTTATATATTTATTTCCTTATTTGATCAGTTCTCTAGTATTTTTGCTTCCTTCCAGTTTGACGTGGACTCGTATACAAAGGATGTAGTCGTGGCGGTATCTGGATCCTATCCCGAAATCCGTATAAGGGATTCTACAGGAAACAACTTAGATTTGGATGTAATTATGGATACTAGGTGGTCATTGGTAAGACTTTTTATATTGGGACTATATAAGATAAACAGTGTACATACCTACTAGATATCAATCTTAGTCAATGAACGACAGAAAGGAACAATTTATTCATAAGTCGTTCATCGCATAAAAACGATTTCAGTGTGATCCTAGTTTGTCCCGAGAACTCCTTACAGTGTTACTCCTTTGCTGTTGGCCTCCTTCTGAGAGAAGACGCGGCTCAGCAGTGGTTCACATATCGCATACAACCTCTGATATGATTTTTTTTCTCCATTTTTGATTTAATATCAGGTAGCCTTGATCTTTTGCTACTCAGTTAATATAAAAAAGGCAAATAAGGCCATAGGGAAAATTATGTAACCCGTTTCGTATACATATTATAGACAGCAATAATTCAATTTAATGTATTTTATTTTATATTTTATTTGTATTCAATTTATTTTAGGTGATTCGTTTATTGCGACCGGGTGGAGGCGAATACGTGGCCGAGATTCGCAGTAGGGGGGTTTCCCTCGCCACATTTTACAAACAAAAAGAACTACAATTTCGATATGGTTTCTCGCTTATGAAACCCAGAAGCCTAAAAGAGACTTCAACAAGGCCCATTCCAGGTATTTTCTGTTTTTCGATTTTAAGTAAACACTCCTTTAGCCTTTGAATCTGGATTCCACGGGCTTGTTTGACTAACACGCAAGTGGCCAGTAACGTGGATATAGCCTTTAATATTTCTATATATCATGATGGAGTGTTGCGATATCTAAAAATAAATGCTCCGCCAAAATAAAAGCCACTTTGTATACTAAAGGCCGTTAATTTTAGGTCCATTTCTGATATCCAGACGCTCCATTTTGACATGTAAAAATCTTTGGTACCATACTTACTTTTCGTATAACATGTTTATGGATTAAAATAAAGTTGATTACACTACCCCTCTCACATTTTATGAACAATTCCTTTAGTTTTATGGTTGCCTGGAAGAAATTGCTTATTAAGCAATAAGGCCACCTGTTGTACCGATACTTTGCTTGTTGTACTATTTTCCTTGTGCCTGTATTTTTGGTGTACAATAAAAAGTAATGTTGTTGTCATTGATCACTATTGTATTGGTATTATTTTTCCAGATTCTATAAGTTACTTACTGGTAGAGCTTCCTGACGGTAACGTTGAACTATTTTCACTGGAGATACGACATGGCAATAATAAGAAAATGCTCGATCTAGAGATGGTTGATGAAGACAAAGGGATCTACATAGTCCAATCGTACTTTCAGGCGGATAAACTATTCCAAATTTCCGTAAGTACATAGGCTTAAAACTGCCACGATATTTAATAAAATAATGAATTCGTTGACCTAGGGACAATGACCTAATTATAAAATAAATAAACGATTTGATATGTATTTATTCTAGTATAGTACGTTAAACCATCATTTTTTCTATAACTAGTCGACCCGGCAGATATCGTTCTGACCTTAAACCTAAGCTGCTCAGAGTTTTCTTCTATAAGTACAACAGTGAAAATTTGTTCAGCCGTTCCTGAGATTATCGTGCTCAAACGCATAAGTGATTGGCAAATTAACGATTTAATTATAAATATGTACGAGTATTTCTATACTAATATAAGAGATAATATGTTGAGTTCATACGTCTCTCCCTTGGATAGTATATTATTTGTCATTTAATTACATTACTTCACATATTTTACAGGTACATGGCCGAGAAAAGACTACGCACGAAGTTATTAAAGGCATAACTTCTTCAATATCTCCTCAAAATCATGGTAGGTATGTTTTCTATTTTGATTAAAACCCACAGTCGTAGACTTTAAGAAATTTCAAATCGTTTTCTAAAAAAAAAATTAGCTCTTTTCTATTAAATACTTAGGTACTCGCAAAGTAAAAACAAACAGTCAGAAGCACACGTCATAAGTTTTTTAAGAGCCATAGAATTCGATTTTTTCTTGATACATATTTCCTAAAAATGTTGGTACGTTTATAGTTACAGGAACCAGCTTCTGGACTGAACGATTAAAGCCATCTGTGGAGATAATAGACCCGACATCGACTATAGTGGAATTTACGGCAAACGTCACTCTATTCTGCAAAGTCAAAGGCGATCCTTTGCCTGAAATTTGGTGGGAAGATGACATTGGCAACAGCATAGACTCTAAGGTGATTTACAATTTTTTACTATAGTAATTTAGTAGGAAAAGGGCCGCGAAAAAATCTTATCGCCTTAACGACGGTAATCCTAACGATAAAGTTGTTATGGTATATCGAGAAATCTATACTAATATTATAAAGAGGAAACATTTGTATTTTTGTATGTTTGTAACGAATAAACTCAAAAACTACTGGGCCGATTTCAAAAATTCTTTCACCATTGGAAAGCTACATTCAGCCTGAGTAACATAGACTATTAAATTAAAATAAAAAAAATAAAAAAATTCATTGGCAGAAGGCAGAGCGAAGCCTGCTGGGTCAGCTAGTATTTTAATATAATGATAGGTACATTACGATATGATAGCTTAAGTCAAGCTAAACGTCGTAATAATTACCTAACTTCAGACAAGGCTAGTAAGACATAGATATTCCTATTTACTTATTACAAAAATATAAATGACATACCTTGACCAATTACTGATGAATACAAGGAACAAGATTAATAATACTTAGTCGTTTTTCTATCAGAATGCTCTTCTTGAAACACCTTCTGTATATATAAGCTACGCTACAATTACCAACGCAACTACAAATACTACTGTTTACTGCAAATGTAAGAACTCTGCAGGAAACGACTCAGCATCCATGGAGTTGTTCATTCATCGTGAATTTACATTCGAAGTTCTACAATATCCTTCAGGTATTCAATATTGAATTTTATTTGAACGCAGTTTATATAGCGATAGTAGCCGAGAAAGAAAGGAAGAAAAATATTTACTTATACGTTCACTGATTTGGTTGTGAGAACTACTTCAACTAGAAGCAAAAAATGTAGAGAAGAGAATTTTATACGTAGCACTTAAAACTATAGGTAACGGTCACTATAACAGCGAAGGAAAACGTCGTGAATAAACCTGCATATGAGTTCTCCATAATAATCTCAAATGCATGTGAAATCGTCCGACCGCTCCGCAATATGGTGGATTAAGGCCTACACTCGTTGTGAGACTAGACCGGATCCTACAGTGGATCACTAACAATATAATAATTCCAGTTATAATAAGTCCTACTACTGCTTTAAATGCGTAAGTTTGTGAGGTTGGTGGTGGATAGATGGATGGACGGATGTTTGTTACTCTTTCATGAAAAATGGCTGAACAGATTTGAATTAACATAATTATAGGATTTTTTCTCTCTCTCTGGACCAAGTACTAAAATCCACGAAGTTTAATACCTACATATAAATTTCAGGTATCTACACCTAAACAGTTCAGTTATCAGTGTATTTAAGCTAAGTAAATATCTATTTTAATACAGTATCAATGGTAAATTTAAGATAATCTTAAAACACCAATTTTCCAGACACAAGTATTGAATATGGAAGCGAAGGCAAACTATTCTGTGAAGTTAGTGCGTACCCTGAAGCAACACTGAAATGGTACCATAATGACACCGAAGTAGAAGGCTTTGGGAATGTGGAGTTGGTCCATGAAGATAATGCATTGTTGATCAAAAACATGAACCTTGAAGACACGGGCGAGTACAAATGTATAGCGCAGAACGAAGTAGAGGAAAGAACATTCACAGCCGTTGTCGATATTTCTGGATTAGGTAAACCTAAGATATCTGATGAAAAAATATATCAAGAATATCGTTTGATCTTACGTTGGATTTCAATAACTGATCATCAGATATAGATTGAGATAGAGACTGCTTGGTTACTAAAAAACTTTTGCTAATTGCTTTGAAATAACTATAAGATTGACCATTGACCATTTGAGATACGAGTACCATTCATGTTAGTTAATTAACTTTTTTTACAGTTGCACCTTCAGTAGAAGTAGCAAAGTCGGAATACATTCTGAAACCTGGTGACTCGATGGAAGCAGAATGCAAGTAAGATTCACTTCACGTTGGTTCCAATAACGTGCTGCTTGCCAAACAAACATCAAAATCTAAAGATAGATTATAGTAACAGGTCATAATCCCAACGTGTTTAAATATTAAATATCCCCTGTATATCCCTATTAGACCGGTCAAATTAGACATTCAGCCTTACAAAAATTTGGATAAGACAAAAGATTGGTACGAATTCTGGAAACATCTAAACAAACATTTTTTTAAATCCCCGAGCTTTAATGCAGGCGTCGAAATCCCCGAAGACTTTTATCTTTAAGGGTGGTTTGAGGGAAAGGAGAAGGATAAGTTTGCGTAAAGGTTAAAGGTTTTCAACTTAGAATCGTGTGTTAATAACACACCTTTATACAGGCGTCGCTCTGCCCTTAATTTGGACTAGATACACTTCTCTACACTACACTAATCAGGCCTTGTCCTAATTGGCTTTCGCAAAACGATATAACATTTGTAAACGAAACCGTCCGCCCAACAAACGCGACAAAATGAAAACGCAGACCCTTGAATGAAGCTCTCCTCATTGGCCATAAAAAATTATGCACTAATATGCGACAAACGTACGCAATAATAATAATACGCATACGACCAACTTGTTCCGATTGACCGATTTACCATTCGTTCAATGGTAAAATCTTTTTCACTTGCAATCTTGGCAATTAGGACAAGGGGTTAAGGCGCCTTGAATAGATTCTAACTAAATTGAAGTCAGTGTGCGATGCCTGTCAGGGCGACTAGTTTCTTATATTTCAAAAACAACTGTAATGTTCAAGTATAGATGTTTTTTTAAGAGTTGAAGGTGGAAATCCAGAACCAGAAGTGTCTTGGACGAAACGTGTAAATGATGAATTGGAAGACATCTCCGAAGGCATTCATATTGATGGTAATTTTTTGAAAATATCATCGGTAACCAGGGAACACGACGGACTGTACAAATGTGAAGCGTCTAATATACAAGGGAAGGATTCAAAAGTAGTTGAAATCAAAGTGTATTGTAAGTTCTATCTGTTGATAAGATAAGTTGCTAAAGTTGTTGCTACATAGTTGACTAAAGCCAGTTGTTCGCCAGGCGAGGTACCATCCCATCCAAGGTCCCATCTTTTACCCGCCCTGAAGAAACATTTTCTTCGTGTCTTGTGTTTTTGGTTGGGAGAAAAAGTGTGTGAGAGATACTTTAGCCACACATGAGCCACCACCCTCCCTCTCATTGCAAGGAGACGCGACGCTACAGTGGGTCTTTAATGGGTTGCTTATTTTTCATTAAAACTATTTGTACTAGGATTCAAACCCACCTCTCACGTATGAGAACATGCTCTTCGCCACTGGGCTACCACCACCACTTTTTTAAATGAAAAAAAAATACAAATTATGACGTCATGTCTAAATAGGTTAACTGACTTCTTCTGACGGAACTCCATAATATTTACTTTTAAGGGCATATCAATTTTTAAAATTAACTGTGTTTGTTGTCAAATATCGATTCTGTGTAATCTTCCAGACCCTCCAATAATGAAAACTGGGGATGAAGTGAAAACTGTGAAACTTGGGGACACGGTACAACTAAAGTGTGACGTGGACGCGGTACCCAAAGCCACCGTGCGTTGGGATTTATACCAGGATGACGTCATCATAGCCTTTGACCACAGGCATCATACTGACCAGCAACATACCCATCAGTGAGTTCAATTTACTTAATGAGATAAGCGGTGATAGCCCAGTGGCTTAGAATTCGACCTCGAATCGAGGGGTCCTGGTTCGAATTCCAGTGGCACGCATCAATGACTTTGTAAAAAAAGTTATGTGCGCTTTATAAAAATTAAATATCACCTGTAATTACGGTAAAGGAAAACATCGTGAAGAAACCTGCAAGCCTGAGAGTTCAGAAAAAAAGTTCTCAAAGGCATGTGAAGTCCACCAACCCGCACTAGGCCAGCGTGGTGGACTAAGGCCTACATCCATCTCATTGTGAGAGGCTGTAGTGCTGCAGTGGGTCATTAATGGGTTACTGACAATGAGAGAGACAATGAGTGACACACGCCCCCTACAGCTTTCTTCGGCTAGCTTTAGCCTTCGAACTCTTGGACTTCAGAATTTGGTTCAGAGAGAGCTAAATTATAGGATTTCAATTTGGGCAAAGGGTCAAGCTAGATGATAGGCTAGGTGCTCCGATTACGTCATCTCGAAGTTTTGTGTTAGTATAGGTACATTTTATGCTAGCCATGTAAAAAACTTCGATAGCGTAGCAGGATACCTGAAGCGCCATCTCTTGACCAGTAGCGAAAGATATTATAACTTTAAGGTTACGTGTTTTCACTAAATTTTTAGTAGGTATATAAAAATATTTAAATTTAATTTTTAGTTTCGTCGCGCTGTCTCAGGATTCAGGAACGTATCATTGTGTAGCTGAAAACAGCCAGGGGAGGGCTGAGAGAACAGTAACAGTTAATGTTCTGGGTAAAATTATTTTTTCTAATTTTTAATGTAGTCTATTTTGTGTAAATATGGAGAAGTTAGACAGAAATATAATCAGAATCCGTCAGATCAATTTCTAATTTTACGGACATTTTTTTATGTAAAGAAAGCCTATAGTCAGTTATATTAGGAACTTCACTGTAATACAAAAAGGCTATATTTACGTTAGCAATATACCTATTTAATACTATTTATTGTTAACGTAAACACAACTCAAGTGCAAGTTTCGGGTTCGCTTGACTATAGTTGAGGTCCATAATCATGAGCATTATCAGTAAAAATAATTTGTTCCGATATTTTTCTAATTGCACAGTGGCACCATACATTGAACAACTGGAGTTCGACACCGTCACAAAGAGAGCTGGTTCAACATTATCGGTGACTTGCAACGTCTCCCAGGGTCGTCCAGTGCCGGTAACCCGTTGGCAATACATTACTTCAACGTCTCTTGTTACTGTTATATCCAGGTATAGGTATAATATGTTCATAAACATTTTTTTAGGAATCATAATTTTATATAACATTTCCACCAAACCATTTTGAAACAGTGCGGTTGAGCAAGTATATACTTATGCGCCAAACTTTGCTCTGTTATGAAGGGAAACCCATGCGTCAGACCCAATAAAAGCCATAATATTTTTAATCTATATGTTTATCTGTAAGTAACTATTTTAAAAGTTTACATTTATTTTTGTCCCTTTCAGAAAAATAACATCTAGATTAGATTTGGTCTTACGGAACGTAACAAAAAAGGATGAAGGAATTTATCAATGTGTGGCAGAAAACGATGTGGCCCCTGATGACGTCAAGTTCATCTTAAAAGTTCAACAATAATTGATATTTTCATGGCAATTCAATTCTAGCATCATAATAGCGTTTTATTGATTATAAATAAAAAATATATTTAAATAATGTATTTCAAATCTTTGTAGTATTAATTCTGGCGAACCTTTTTTTTTTTTTTTTTTATCGCTGGAAAATCCTCATGGATACCCGACTGGCGCGGGGGGCGCTGTCGGGTTATGCCGGACTCTTACCGGCTAAAAACCAGCGGTGTTCCTCCTCACCGTCTTCCGGCGGAGCTGCGGGAACGCTTTCTGGCGAACCTACCTCTCCTCCTGTTCCTCTTTGATCGTATTAAATTAATTTAATCTAAAAATTATCACACGTACGTACTTGATTTAAACATAGAGGGAATAATTTCATTTTCCCGATTTGTTTCAATTTTTCCATACTTTTTGGAATCGGTAGAATGCGCGACAACAGTACATAGTACAATATCACAATTCACACCAAGCAAGCACGACTGTTGGTACCGCGCGAAGTATATGTAAATTCTAAAGCAATCACATACATAAATCACGCACCATCGCACGGTGCCGCACGATCACGTGAACGTGGCCTTAATGTTACCGTTAAACGTTAAAGAATTATGCATGTAAAATATTATTAGGAGAGTTAAAAATGACAACCCTATGACCAAATAATTATCTTGGAAAATTGGCCAAAGGCCCAGATGTCATGGCGTAAAAACAAATTGTCTATTATATTATATTGTCATAATACACAAATGTCAATGTCAAACAGACAGTGTGCAAATCAGGTGGGATGTGAGATTTTTAAGAGAGATTTGAATTATGTTTATTTTGTAAGTAAATGTGTTTGTAAAACATGTCTTGTTTGAAGATACCGCCATATGTACTTCTTGAGCTCCCTGATATTTCGGAAACCGTTAACTGCCCGATTAAGAATGTACAACGCATAAAGGTTAGTACCATTTTCTTGGCATTCGATCAAAAATAATTACGGCTATTTTAATGCAAATTACTAAGTTAAAAGTGATATAATTGTTCTTGTTATAATAAGTATTTGTACTGATTTTTGTCGGTAATGTTTAGATACGATTTAATAGTCACTTTAATGGTTCTTTACCACATAAAATTCTGTTGTGCAATAGGCTTGAACTGCGGTATTTAAATAATATAATAATGGTATCTATACCCTATAATTAGCCCTAATCCATCATAAGGACTAACAACGATTAATGTCAAAATCTTTATTCCTGACACTTGGTTGTTAGTACCACAATAATGCTAAGGGGTCCCATTTCCTAAATAATAATTATGAACTATTACTAAACTAATCATAATCTAATGTCTGCCAAAAACCTCTAAAGCGGTCTTCTACTACCAAGTAGCTATTGCTTAGGTGCTTAGCATTCGATCTCTTACTCTAGAGGTCCAGGTATGAATCACCAATGGCTTTACATGAGTTTTACTTAATTAACCACTAGCCTGTCTCTACAATCCAATGAACCAGTGAAGCACCAGTGTATTGAAAAGTGACATGTGCCTTTTTGCTATCACAAAGGTTGATTGGTAGAGAAAGTCACTACACATGTATGTATTTTTATTCATATCTTTTCAGTATACATGCTTTGACATATCAAAGTCTTTGATAGCATTTGGAGCAACAAGTGGAGGGATATATGTGTTTAACAGATGGCCGTGCGAGTTCGTTCAGCTTATACCAAGCAAGGTAATGTAGTAAGTCATTAATAGATAAAAAATTACATTTATTGTTGTCAATCACATGAGTTGACTTGAGAGCTTTGGTAAAGTTTGAGTTATTGTATAGTTGTCCTAAGGCTGCAGTGACCGTCATTGCTATGCGTAGTATATTATGTGGACTATGAGTAGGTCTTCGATTTTATTGAGGCCTGGGTGTTGTTTGCAGCGATGTCAGTACATCGAGGCATTGAAGTGTGTAATGCTGCCACCATGAAAGTCCGAGTACACAACAGATTTTTTTTTAAAATTAGTTTATGGATTCATACCATCTACAAGATTTTAACAAAGAAATTTAAGCAGAGAAATAGGTGGAACTACATGTTTTACTGGGACGGTATGGTTGCTGGAGATAATTTACTTGAGGCGAACTTCTCAGTCCTCATGAATAGCAATGCATTCAAATATTATGACAAAAATGATAAAACACTAATAAATAAATACATTTCTTTCCAGGATGGCCCAATCACACGTTTGGCAATATCAACAGATGAGAAGTTTGTCGGTTTTGCCAATGGCAAGGGCATAGTAACTGTGATTGAGTGTGATGGGTCCCTCAGTGGAGGCAATTCCTCGGCTGCCTCGAAGGAACACCAAGGCAATGAGATTACAGCCATGGCCTGGAGTAGGAACAATCTATTCACGGGTGACGATGTTGGCAGGGTGTCTGTTTTGCAACTGCAGAACTTCATTGTAAGAAGAATTTGGCACATAAGTCAATGATTTAATTGACATAGTCTATGACTTGTCACCTGTCCATAGATATTTTCTGCTTATGAATTTTTGAAGAGCTTATAGGAGTAATAGTCAATAAAAGATGGGAGTGTACATACAGGTGGTTGGGGCATAGTGTAGCTCTGGGAAGTCCTTAACCTGCAGTGAAGCAGCATGTTTTTCTTGTCTCGTGTTGTGTTGTGGTTGCTGGTGATACTTTAGTTGATCTTAGTCCTAAGTAAGAAATACACACACATACATACCAGGCAGGATTTCTATTGAGGTTTTTAGTGTAGATGTCCATGGGCTGTGGTAACCATTTAAAATCAGGTGGCCAGCATGCCTTCTCACTGCTCATCTATATAATAAAAATGAATCGCTGTTCGTTTGTCTTGCTAAAACTCGAGAATGGCTGGACCAATTTGGCTCATTTTAGTTTTGATATATTTGTATAAGTCCAAGTAAGATTTATACAGTGAGAAAATCTGAAAATAATGTGAGAAAAATAATAGAAATTTCTATATTAGGCAGAATGAACTGTGCTGGGTCAGTTACCCAGGTTAGCTAATATACAATAAAAATACCCAGGTTAGCTAATATACAATAAAAATATCTGGCAGTGGACTATAGCAGGCTGAAAAGAGAAAGATACAGAAATAAATATCCGACTTTTTCATAACTCCTTGTTCAAAACTGTTTTACTTTTCAGACAAAAACAATGTTTCACAGCTCATGCCAAGTGATAATGAATCTGGACTCAAGGATCTGTCAACTCGACGTAAAGGACCGTTTTTTACTAGTATCTACTCTAACACGATGTTACATCTGCAATACGGTCCAAGAACAGTATCGGCAAATCGGCCACAAACTTAGAGATGGGGAATATGGGGCTTGTTTTGTTAATACTGATCTACCAGTAGAGAACGGATGCGTAGAAGCTCCTTCACAAGATTACACTGAAGTTAAGAAATATAATATAGCTGATGATGATATCGCATTTTCTGTGGGTAAAGAGTTTGACAAAACACTTATTTATTCTGCAAGACCAGCCTCTAGACTATGGGAGGCAACCATGGATGGTTTAGTTAGAAGAACACATCAATTCAAACAGGCTCTTGGTAAACAAGCAATGAAACCAATCACAAATCAAGCCTACAATGATGATGATGTCGAATTAGATAACACGATTGAGAAAGGGGAAGAACAATCACTAGTTTTATCACGAATACACAATGTTAATAGTGCCATATTTTCATTTAGTAAGAATGCCTTATACTTTCTGAATATCAAGGATGTTGATGACACAATGTGGTTTTCTTACAGAGAAATTGTAGATTGCAAATTGTACCACGATATTTTATATGTGTGGTTAGCGAATGGCTCTCTAATCAATTTAAAATTCATGAAGATTGACAAGTTCTTATTAAAATGCTACCTAGATGAAAAGTATAAGACTTGTGCAAAATGTTGTGCAGTTCATAGAGATTACTTGCAGTCACATAGTATATCTCCTAAGCTTCACATTCTGGCTGGGTTAAAAGATAAACTGCAAAGTAATGGTCTAACGGAAAGTCTAGAAGTTCTTCTCAACAAGTTTGAAAATCTTAAATCGAGCGAAGCTACTCAAATGAAGTCTGGAATCTATGTTGTGGACAATACATATCATACACAGTGTATATTAGATGAACCATTAGATAATAAACACGATGACGAAAATCTATTCTCTACAATATCTAACGACTCGCTTCAAACAATTAAAGGATTAGGTGTCACAGTATCAGACAAATTGAATACTAGTAAAAAAATTTTAAAAGAAAAATGGGAGGATTTTGAGGGTCGAATGAAACATATGAGCGTTGACAAGCAAAACAGCCAAGAAATTGTTATTCCTCAAGAGAAAGAAAATGCACTCAAATGGATCCCTCGGGACGACTACAATAATGAAGATATGCCTACTTTAGTTGATAATGTTATTATATACAAAGAATCTAGTCAAAAGGCCATAGAAATAGACAATAATAGTTTAGAAAGAGATAAAATGTGCAAGACATTATATCAATACTCTAGGTTAAGCCTAGTTGGTAAGGAGTCAGACATGTCGAATTTAACTTCTATAATAGAAAGCTATTCCTGTGATATACATGAGATATACAAACTTATGCTATTATTGGAGCAATACTGTGTTTCTATTGACGCTTTCGAAGATTCAAAGTTTGTGCCGAATAACATTTTCCTTACTTACTTGAATTTGTCTGAAAATAAGAGTTTATTAGACTCGATAATAGACGATGAAGAACTATATAAATACTTTGTTGATTCCTGTATATCTGTGAACTTTAAAATGCAAAAGATTGCAAATCTCGGTTGTGAGTGTGGGTTCCCGTTGCCGTACGTTAGAACAAGTCAACTGCCAGTATTTACTGAGTTGATAGATGAGTTCATCGAACGTCAGTGGTCGAGCCAAAGCCGGGATCAGTGTTATGAAATATGTAAGAGAATGCCTTACCTGTGGCGGAAGATACTATACTTAAGACGGAACGAGGATCTCTTGAATGTGTTGAGGATATTACTGCAGATGTTAGATGAGAGCTTACTGCACTCTTTTCTACCGCAGTTCACGTTAGATAGTTGGGAGAGGGCGGTGCAACTGTATGCTACGCTGCACGCGAATATCTGCTTGAATTGCAATAAGAAATTTGACAACATATCTGTCAAGGACATGCTTAGTTGGGATGACCTAGGCCTTCTGATAATTAAGTCCGTTGGAGGCAAGAATGCAATCAAAGTAATGCAGAAATATGCTAATTTAATAGAAATGGGAGCAGTAACAATAAAGTTTTATCATGCCTGTTTATTGACATGCATGTATGAGAAATATGATGCGACTGTGCCCACTCCTCTCGCGGACACAGTGTACAGTGCATATGACTTTAAGGACTCCAGCAGAGAGGTATGTGGTATAAAATTTTATTTTTCTACCTGTAAACTAAACAAAGACGACCTGAGTGTTGCAGTGGTTAAGACGCCGGTGCGCTGCGCTTAGGGTCCTGGGTTCGATTCCTAGCAGAGCAGAGATTTGAATGATGAGTTTAAATTTCTGTTTCTGGTTTGGATGTGTTGTGTTCATGTCTTGTGTGTGTCCATGGCCCCCACGACACAGGGAATCCTAGTGTGGGGCTATGAGTGTGAAGCGTTTAAAAAAATAATAATTTTCCTAGAGTCGAAATGCACAGTACTGCATACAAGTAAAGTTGATAATTATCTAAAGACCTATGTCTAGCAATGGACACCATTATGATAGGACGGTAAGGTAGGACAGTCACAATTATTATTCTGGAAAATAATTGTTAAATTAAAAATAAATTTACAGCGCTAATAGCCCAGTCAATAAACAAATTGAAAAATTAAACCCTAAATAACATGATGACATATTATTATATTTATTTAAAACAAATTTTCAGATCGGCAGCCTACTTCGCAGTGCGTCAAACGGTATAATAAAGAACACAGCACTGCCCGTCACGATCGCTGCCAAATCGGACCATTGGGGACTGAAGGAAGTGTACCATAGACTGACACCCAACGATCAAGAGAATGGTCACAAAGAAATGGTACTTAACGATATTTTATACACCATGTCTCACGTTAAAAACCTAGCAGACTGCTCCCTCTGCGGGCTGCCGTTGCAGAACGAGATTCTCATCCAAGATGGCGGCCTATGGACTTTTAAATGTGGCCACACCTTTCACGGCGCGTGTCTGCATTTGAACAGTGTTAAGTTGTGCCCGTCTTGCTTAGTTAAATAACTCTTGCCATTTTTTTTTTGTATAATAATATTTTTAAATCACGTTAAATCACAATTTAATATGGCCTATTTCAATAATGTATTATTATATCTTTAGTCATTTTTTTAGTTTTGGTTGCCAGGCAACGTCTGTTTCAAAGCAATTTAAAAAAGTATCTTAGCTCCCAAACCTAAGTATCTATCTCAATCCATATCTGAAGATTTGTTATTGAAACCGACTGTTAGTGATTGGAGGAATTTTAAACACGACCATAGCTACTCCTATGTGGATTGTTCAGTACCAAAAAATTATTAGGTTTTATTTAATTTAATTTTAGGCTACCTTCTTAAGTATTTTTATACTTTACCAAAACATGTTACACAAGAGGCTATACAACATTGTGGCTCACCCGGTGTATAGCTTACTGTTACACTCATAACTCCTTGTGAAGCAGCATTGTTTTCATTTCTAGTGATGTTTGGGAAGGTATTTTTCCGAAGATTTTAGAGCATTACTAGAGCTGACATTTAGTGTGGCAGTGATTTGTTAGATATATGTTCAGAGTAATAAAAAATGGTGGTCCAAACTATAATATATTTCCAAGTCAATGAAGAGACATTTTCAACGTAAAAATCTTTTTACGTTAAATTCGGATTTACCCAAAAAGTTCAAACTTGCCCGAGTTTACTTATATGAATCCATATTGGAGCAGCGTGGTGGAGTATGCTTCTTCTTATACTCGTTCCCAATAGTGGGACTAATTGTTGCAGCTATCCTTGTATTATTACATTAACTTGAAGCTTTATGATGTACTATGATAAGTTTGTTTGCAATAAGTAGGTTATTATTAAATTATTTATAATATAAGATAATATCTCGAATATATTTTTATTACTGTTATGTTTTTAACAGCTATATTGTTCTTGTGGCTTGTGAAAATATCACAGCATCTTAATATCGCTATTTTTATTATAATTAACGATCAACTTATAAACGATGCATATAGATATTTTTTGATATTAATTGCTATTCTTTTCAACTGGTTTATAATGAAATATGTATAGGTAATTATAAGGCTATTTATTAGATTTTTATAAAGTTATTACATAGGATTTAAAATAGTATATTTTCGTACATTTTTTTCGAAAGAAACCGAGATAAACGGTATAAACATTTTTTTTAATTTGAGGAACCTTTAACATTTATCTTGTCAAATGACTACTAAACATATTTTATTTATACTTCATTGCCCATATTGTTTAATATGAAGGCTTGTATTTAATTTTTTTTCCTAAGTCTTAATAAAAACAAATAAACCATTTCGTATTTGATACTAGCAATTTTGATTTCGCCATGATGGGAAGTGTGCAACTTATTCTTCCAATGACAAAATCTCTTGCCTAGGTAGGTACTTTCCGGATTAGACGCTCTTATGACCTTTTGATTTTTTTAAATAAATGTATTTCTCCTTCGTAGATTTATAAAATTAGGTCTTATTACTTAATTATGGATTGCTACAAATTATAACTTATACCTAATATGCAGCAAAATTGTTGCAATTTCTTGTAATTTCATACCTAAACGTACCAAATATTTATACATGCATAACTTATTTATCATGTGCTGATGTTATTGTACTGTGCGATTAGATGTACGCATGTAAATAAAATGAACGTATTTACTGTATTTATTTTTGTAACTGTCGTGTTTAAACTGTAGAGCATATCATATACCTACTGAACACTATTCTAATGTGACTAAAATGAATAAATACATTTTAATGTGAATACTAGACTGTATTATTTGTTTATTTATATTTATTTATAATGTTGGAGTGCACAAAAACTCTGGTCAGTTTTCAATTAAATTTATTGATTGCTTTCAAAAGCAGCCGCAATGCATTTGCATAGGAATTTGCATATCTTTACCTGGGTAGACTTTTTACTGTAATGACGGACAAATAAAGAGAAATGAAACAAATCAATTATTTTTAAATTTTACTTTTTATTAAACTTCTGGGTTTTGGCACAACTTTTGTGAATAATGTGATGTGTCCTGGTTGATACCTACAAGGTATTAAAACCTAAGTTCTACCTACTTTATTTGCGAAGACATCCAGTGAAAAATTTAACAAATAAATCTCAATCGTTGAAAAACATTACATTTAAAAACGATAAAGTAACAAATTTTATTTTGCATAAGTACAAATAGCGAATAGAACAGTTAAAATCTGAGTAACAAAATAAAAAAAGACTAAGGGAAGAAAAATATTTGAAAATTAAACAGTTTTAATAGCCTTCGTATCTAAGCTAGTAAGTAAAGAACAATATGGCAAGTTAAATTACTATACAATTAAGTATAAGTTCTGACCTGTCAAGTTAAATAAATAAAAAATCAGTAAGAAATCGACCGAGATCTATGCACGTTGCATACGAATTAAGTATCGATCATTATATAACCACAATTACTAACGTTTACATCAAAATATCGCATATTTACAATGGGGTTCAACATAAAAAATAAATAATTTAACGGCACTGTCTAAACCTCTTAACATTTACTAAGATAATACACGCTACGTAATCGATAAACATTAAAGTTCACGTACACAATAATTTATTTATGCTTATTTATTCTAACGCTACTTCCACGTAGAATACATATTACTGGCATACAATAAAAGGGTGAGCGCACATCACTACGCGAGTTGGGTAGATGACTTCCGAGACAATCGAGATTCTTAGAGAGAACTATCAAAACAGTCTTCATTATTTTTGTATGAAAAACATTAGGGCTTCATAGCAGCTTTGTGGGTCAACTGACATCATCATAATATTGAGTTGAGCAGAAATCACAATCATACTTTTTATTCTAGTTTTCCAACGTTCAAGAACTACGAGGAAATCACATGTTTAATTGTGTATCTATGATATAATTTAGACCACACGAAATAATATCTCGAATTGGGAATGATCAGTTTGTTTCACCCGATACCAAAATTATCCTGAATAAAAACTACGCGTGATACGCACTCGCCATCAGTTCGTAATAAAAGAAAACAAAAAAATTATAATTAGAAAAATAAATAACAAAAATAAAAAATGGCAATCAACGACATCACCGCCCAATCTGATTATACATTAATATCTATACAACTTTGTTCTCTATTATATAACTATTCAAGTAGACATGCTTGAAACCTACAGCTTACTCTAAATCTACAGATTTAAATTGCACGATTCGATAAAGCGAATATTTGATTTTATTTTAATAGTATAAGTATCCCACAGTGTCGGTGGGTTATCTATAATCGAATATTGGAAGAGAATAGTCTAGCTCTATACCTATAGACATTTCGAATTGACAATCATTGAATTGACCGCCTTTCGTATATATCAAAGATGATTAAGAATACAGTACCAATGATGTATTCTCGAATACGGTTATTTCAAATGTATACGGCCACCAACTTATCACTTAGGTATAGAATGTTGGATTTTCTGACTTCGGTAGTAGTCAGTAGACTTGCCAACTGTTTTCAATCTTTTGATTAGCAAAAATTAAGAATGTATGAACCAATCGATCTTGCTAGTGTTTGTTACCGAAAATGTTATTTTAAATATAAGAAGATAATGTAATGCCCAAGTATAAATTGCAATCGAACCCAATGTATCCAAATGTTTACGCTTGACCAGAAATACAAAAACACCTCTGAGATAAATGATAAGAAGTACCATTATTATTGCTTCAATTAAAAATTGCCATGAGGGCGCCACTTTCGCAGTGGTATGACCCGCTTGAAGAACATGCTTTTTCTTTTTATATATTTCCAGTCAGGCTAACATTGACATGTCATATTGCGTTATAATTTTTTTCTTGTTTTTTAATATTTTCCATCTAGCAACACTAAGTCTTTCTTTAAAATATTTTTTTACAAAGTCCTATATCATTATGTTACAAAGTTTTGATGTATGGAGTAGATTAGAGTGGATGCACACTTCATGTTCGCTGTGAAGTTGATGCAAGAAGCTGCAGAATAATAAAGTGATGTAAACAACGTGAAGTTATCGAATTGTTGAAACTTGTGTAAAGTTAAACTTGCATCACACTTCACGCTTGTCATTTTGTCTGCATCCTTGTACTCGAATCGGTACTTACATTTTTTTTAAATTCTAACGGCCAGTGTGAACGTCTTCTAATAAAGATTCTGATAGCTATTCAATGATTTGTTGAATGAATTTAGCTCGGAAATATGTATTCGAGTTCCGTGAAAGTTGTTTTATTAGACAAGATTTTAAAATGACTATCAGTCACTTTATCAACACGCAGAACCGGCCCTAAGTGTAGCTCCGTCAGATCCATTACCATCCAACTATTTCTATGAGTATTACAATCATTAAGTTAAACACATCTCACTGGTTTCAAAACAGTTTTTGTGTTCAAAACACTTAAATTTTCAAGCATTCCGCTTCAAATTTTTGGTTTGATACATTTTAGTCTCTTAGCTCTACGCCATCTAGAATTACATAGGTAGATTAAATTTAACTACGATATACAATGGCCACACGATTGTAAGATTTCAATACTACCAGATAAATATATTTAACCGCTAAAACTACTTAATCTCCGAAACTTACTAAATAACATTAGCCAAACATCGAAATAAACATCTATCTACAGGGATTCGAATCTATGTACACTGAGTTGCGTAATCAGTTATTCGGAAATACTACTTAGTTTACAATATTATTATAATTATAACATTACCTATTTACACTTCTCTAATTGTTTGTTTAATTTGGCACATTTTTTATTTTAAAACGTTCGTGCCGAAACCAAACGAGCCCACTTGTTCCTATCGAAATTAGATAAAATTTAACACAAGCAAGGTTACGTGTCCATCCCTAGGATTTTCTTAAATCACTAATGGAATAATCTCATAATAACATTAATTAGATATTCGTATAATAAACGAGAGATCCGATTACGACACTGGCATCCAAAAACAACGTTTACAGACGTAAACGACCTACGAAACTCCGAATTTAATCAACACTACACAATGCAAAAGCAACATCGACACAATTTATGCAGTAAACGTTTTCTATTCCAATTTCGAAGTCGAAGCGCGTGTCCAATCACAATTCACGAGAGCACTGAACAGTTCGACACGTCACTGAATCCAATCGACTGCGTTTTTCGCCATCGAACGTTCCAGAGCTTTCTGGACGTTTACCAGGGGTGGTGCGAGGGGAGGGGGAGGGGCGCGGCGTGCGGGTAGGGCCAGCCGCGCGCCTGATTTCAATCCTCCTCGCGGGGGGACAGCGGGGGGGAGAAGGAGGGGTTCATGTACCCTCCGTTGGGGGGCGGGGAGGAGTTGGAGGGTCCCGGGGAGGAGAGGGAGGGGAGGAAGCCGAGCTCGCTGCCGCCGTCCCGGCACCACAGCTGGCGCATCTCCTGGCGGCGCGTGCGCATCAGGTTCTTGTATTCCGATATCCGCATCTTCTTGCCGTCGACTATGCAAGTCCGCTTCGGTCTTGGTCGGTACCTGAAATGTTAAGATGACTTATTTATTTCAATCTGGTCAATCTTTTAGCTGGTAGAGGCATAGAAGATTGCCCGGGGAGCCGCTTGACCTTCGAAGAGGCATGTTCTTCATGACTTGTGGGTCGGTTGGGATGTGGTTGCAGGAGATACAGTATTTGCAATTGAATAGCAACGCAAGAATGAAGGCAAAATGAAAATGTTCATTTGCACAAATTAATGTGCAAATCAGCTATACTATCCGAGAGCACGGAAGTGATCCTGCCAAAACGAGACAACGGAAACGCAGGGCATGACCTATCTTTTCTCGAAGCGTTTCGCCATATTTTTGGACCCTTATGGACTCGGTTTGTAGTTTTGTTCCTTTTCAGGTACCTACCTATGCAAACAAAACGATAATGAATAGGTATTTTATAAATATCATTGTATGTAAAACAGCGACGCTTACCTATAATCAGGATGCTTCTCCATGTGCAGTTTGGATAATCTCGATTGTTCTTCATAGTAGGGTTGCTTCTCTGCGTTCGACATGGCCTTCCATCTCGCTCCGAGGATCTTGGAGATGTTGGAATTGTGCATATCAGGGCACGCTTTCAGGATCTTCCTGCGTTCGTCCTTGGCCCACACCATGAATGCGTTCATGGGTCGCTTGATGTGCGGTTTGCCCGCCTCGTCGCGTTTCGGCTGCCGCACCAACTTCGCTTTTTCCGCCTCTTCGGGTGGAGACTGGCCCCAGGGTGAAGCTGGAATTGGAAAAATTGGAAAACGTGAGTCGGTTAATTCTAAAATTAAATATTGTTTTGATCTTGAACCTGGAAAATAACTAGAGATCCTGCGATAGCCTGACCGCAGCGCACTTCACCATGTTGCGGGACAATTATGAACTAATTTCTTTGAGTAGAAATCGGCGAATGGTGGCGCTGACATATTTTTCAGGCAATGAGCTTGCAAAAACTTGACATCGACAAAATTATAATACCTACCTAACGACAGAAATTGGTGTGACTACTGGCTATAACAAAATAGGTTGTGGCGACACACTTAACATCAGGTGGCTGCAAAGTGCAAACTCGTTCTCTACTTCTATACCTATTAAAAAAAAACTTTTCTAGGTTTTTTTATTCTTAAAAGTAAGGGCTTTGTCGTTGCCGAACATGCCGCCCTGATTACGGCTACAGTTAGGTACTACCCACACCAATAACATTAGGTATTATACTACAACCTTCTTTGACTTAGTAATTTGTACATGGCTACATAAATTTAAATAACAAATACAAATAACGGCTATTCAAAATACCGATACCTACCAACTAATTACTTCCGACACAAGATTTAAACGTGCGAGGAGCATTATCCATTAAATTATATAGGAGGCATTTATAATAAAACTGCTACTTTCCAAAATATTTGGGAAATGTTAATGCCCTATTATACTACTACAACAGGCAACCCAGTGCACTATCTGTTAATTAAAAACAGGCTTTAACTTAACGTGATAGGGTTTACGCAAGCAAATACTTACTTTAGCCCGCCGTACTCACAGAAGCCCCGCTAAGCTTTGCTATAAATTATCGTCGACAGAGAATGCCGGTTGTTAAACAATCGTTAAACAGAGATTAAGACTGAATGACTATTCCGAAATACTTAATACCTACTTGTTTTGTTTATGTCCAATCGAAGTGAGATGTCAAACTAGTCTTAAAGGGGTCACTTTTAATTTTTAATTCGAGATGTAGATTGCATCTTTGTCGGCTAAATTAATTAATTTTAATAGTTTATTTTAACTTTAAGGCTTTTACCTTACTTTTGTACGTGTTAGTTTTGTATGAGCTTTGTAGGTATCATATAAAAATAACATGAATAAGCAAGGGGTAGCCTCAAAATGTTTGTTTCTTTAAACTGAAGGCAGCGCTTTCAAACAAAGCGTAAGAAGCAGAATCCGAAAAATAGTGAATTTAAGAAACTACAAAAATAGTCTAGTTAGAGTAAATAGGTTTGCTTGCTTTAGAGGTCACTCCAAGACGAGGTTTAAAAGCATATTACAGGTATAAAGAAAGTCATAATCGATGAAACTCATCGAAGGAGTTTAGATACAATCTACTAGGGAATGGGAACTAGACCTTATCTCCAGTGCACATTGAGACAGGCCTTTTCTTTCGTGGGAAAGACTTGCGCCCAATACTGGGACAAAGGGTTTCAGCAGACAAGGTTTAATGGAAGCAAATCTAAACATAGTTCGGAATTCACAGCTGTTGTTATGATATATTTACGACCCATTCACTAGCTGACAGAGGGACGGACGAAGGTATTTTTATGGTGATGAATTCATTAGGAGCGTTATGATTGGCGCCGTAAATCAATTTTGAAATGGTCCCGCTAAGTAGGTGGGTAATAGTAACTGATTTAACTAACATATGATTCAAACGTATGATTTTATTGAATTAAAAAGTTGTCGTTGTTCTTAGTAGGTACGTAATGTACTTAGCATAAAACAAAGGAAGAACCGAAGGCGTAGAGAGTCCTGTAGTGTGAGAGGAGTGATTCCAAGAAAAACAGAATGCAAGTTACTGTTTGTGAAATCTCTTTTAAATCCAATGCAGAAAATGTTCCTCGAAAAAGCGCGAGTTTTCACACGACGGGAGAAACAATCAACCCCTCTGCCCACTTCTGAGACCCAGTAAAAATAAAATAAAAATATGTAAATAAAATAACTATTTATTTCTTTAACATAAATTAAGTTTTACACTCACGAAGATGTTGTTAAACGGTCTCTGCAGCCTACGGACACCTACGTCCACCCTCAAATCGGGTAGAAATTCTATCTAGTTTAGTTGACATTTCCGACCTTTGGACAATTTGGCTGTCAATAGACAGACTTCCAGCGTGAAGGATCTGTTAGCAAGTGTCCGCGCCATTAATAAGCGTAAGGAGCCGTCCTTTGAAAGATGGAGCATTCCTCGAATTAATTTGACACGCAGTTAGATAATTTATGACATCCTACGTCGCTTGATTCGCGAGATACCGAATTTCTGTACGCTCAAGCTCAGAAGACTATACACTATACGAGTACAACAGATTATATTGTTGAAATGTAAGGTACATTCATAGAAATTTAGGAATATAAGGTAGGTACTTTTCTTTGTCCGTTGTTGCTAGTATTGGACCGTTTTTTCTTATTATTCGTCTGTCTGTCTGCAACCCTTTGCTTATCTTTTAACCCCTAAAGGCCATCCGAATGAGAAGGATTTAGGCCTTAGATACTCAATCTTGCTAGCCAATTGGTAAAAATGGCAAACATACAAGTATCTTTCTTTCTAAGCCTCAAAAATAAGTAACTCATCATTCACTAAATTATGAGCGTTTTACTGAATAAAATGTGAAAGAGTGAAGTTTGAGTGGTAAATGAAGGCCTATATCCTTCACATTGTAGAAATAGACAGACCCAGCAGTGGGTCACTAATGGATTGTCGACAGCAATATTGAAATCAAGTGAAAGTTCCCAACTCAGTTATTTTATATTAAATTATGTTAAAATATTAAACTCAATGCATGACTAAATCGTTATCGAAGCAATAGACACACCATTTGTATTTTTTATTGTATTAAGGTTAAAGATGCCATACATACAGCCTACGTATGATCCTACCATAAGCATCGTGTATTATTTATTAATTTATGCAATTATATGCATTTATTGTAACCGAAACATCCATTTCTTTCTGTTATTTACAGCCCATAAATTTATAATCCGTATTGTTGTGGACTCGTGGATTAAGAATTGAATATTTTAGGTTATTAATATTAACAGTTACTATATGATTTACTGATGGACTTTGTATAGGTAAGGCATAACGGTTTATTTACGATATATTATGTTGTATATTTGTAAGCAAATTCATATTGTTTGAACACCTGTTAGTGACAAATAATATGGTCTCATAAATCGGAGGATTTGATAGTTTTAAAAGAATGTGTTGTGAAGAAAACATTCTAATGTACGATATGTAGGTATAAAAATAACTACATTTTATTTTAGATATTGCCTATTTTAAATTCATCTGTATAAAAGATGCTTGATTGGTTCTAATTTGATTAGCGACGAAGGGTTTTTTGGTCTACGTGTTTGTTTGCGAAAAACGAATTCGTAGGTAGGGCTTTAAACTTTTTTTTTCTGAAATTTGGAAACTCTGAAATTTGAGATTCTACGATGTCAACCCGATACATCCATCTGTACCTACACGTTTAGTTTTAGGTGTGTAATTTTTAATTTTTTTGAAAATTTTTAATTTTTTTATTTCGCTATTGTACAAAACGTTAATGTACGATGTTTATTGTTTACCCAATCTAATTACCCATCCATACAGATTTAGTTTTCCGTACCTACCTACAAATATACGTCTTAATTTTTTTTTTAATTTCGAACGTTTAATTTCGCGACTGTACGACGATGGGCCGAGGTAAGAGGCCGGAAGCCCGTGTCTGGAGAGCTGGAGAGCCATCTATTGCATATCTTGCGATTCTCTTGTTTTAAAGGAAACGAAACGCCTCTAGTAACTATTTTGACTTGGCTTGAACCCAACTATGCGCTAAAGTTCATTTCATGGCTTAGTTATAGCTATTAATGTGTGATTTTGTATCATTTGACGTAAAGTGCGGGCTATGAGTAATTATGATTTGCCGGTTTTATCGTACCTACACGCTACAATGAAGGCTTAGTAGTTACATATATAAGTAGAACTTTTCGGCAAATATAATTCATAGTTATTAATTAAATAGAGATTTTTACTTATTAAGGTAAGCAACTACGTAATAAAATTATTTTTACACATACGTATCATGTGTAAAAATAATTTTAACTTTGACTTTTAAAATTGCATTGCATAGAATGCCTATTTCACCAAAAAAATAACTTACCTTTTTAAATAAAACTGTTATAAAGAAAAGGTAGTCAAAATATCTACCTACATCAATATCTACATCCAAATTCCTGAAAGAACTTTAATAGTTACGCAACCTCTGATTCTATCATGTTTTATGGCTGCAAAAAATAATTCCCAACAGCAATAGGTTACAAATACCTAAAGTAAGCTAAAAATGACCGGTTATACGCAAGTGCCATTTCTCGTCCATTCACATAAATCGGAGAGAACCACGTTATAAAACATTTGAAATACATAAAGCAGACGTGTACTAATAACTCTTAAGGCGAGGACTGAGGACATTTCGCAAATGTGCGAAGACGTGATATTAAATAGAATAAGATATTGACTGAAATTAACTTTAGGAAATGAAAAGGGTAGCATCATTCAGAAACCACATTGAAAATTACATATCTATGGACTATCTACGAGTATTAAAAGAAACGTAAATTCATACTTGACTAAATTAGGTATCTTAATTTTAATTCTAAGTAGGTATGTACTCTATGCTCACTATGATATTGGTAATTCGACAGATTCCTTTCGGGGGGTGAAAGAAGACCTTATTTGCGATTGATTTTGTCATGCCGGAAATGACTACTCTGAGATAAGATTAAAATATTTTCGGATTTTGGCCCAAAATACTATGTTATCCATTTTTTTAATTTTTACTATTTATTGTGCATACTCTTGTAGCTAACATTTCAGCACTTCTAAAAGTAACATTAAGAAAGGTAAAATTTTCTCCGCCTTAATATTCGCGGCGCAATATTATAAATCAGAGTAGAAGATTTAGAATGAACCGAAGACGATTATTGTACGCAATTAATATCTGATGTGCACGTAACACATACCTACGGGTATCTTTCTTGCAACATCTAGAGTGTTACCTAACCTGTCCTACGCACGTAAATGTATTGTGTAAAGCAAGATTTCCTAGATGGAATATCGCGAAGAGTCCACTCTATTGCTGTCCCCTTTTTAACTTACTGCAATATTTACTGAAAACTAAATATTCGGTCTCACTGCTCGAGTAGGTACATCGCTTGCGATCCAAAAAGTTAAGCAACGTCGGACGCGTTCCGTACCTGGATGGTATGAATAATCACTAGTAACGAAATCTCTAGGAGAGGCAATGACTCCATTGAGCGTCTAGTGGTGCAGGGCAAAATAGAGGGTACGAGGCCACGCGGTAGATCGCCCATGCGATGGACCGATCAAATCAAATCTGCTGTGGGCGGTCCATTGCATGAGTGCACCAAAATGACGACCAACCGAGAAAAGTGGCGAGAGATTGTAAATAAAATAACATCTGCCACAAACGCGACTACATGGCGACCACGACCGCTCTGCCAAGAGCGAAACGGTTAAGAAGTGACGAATGCCGTTGGCCCCGGTTGTTGTCGATAAGATAAGGGCCGTTAAACATTGTCGTGCCCTGTCAGGCCCTGTAGGCGGTTTGAACCACGGTTCAACCTATTTCGGAAACCATCCCAAATAGGTCGGCCACTAGACCGTTTCTCCACCAATTCGAATTGGAGTTCCGTGGCGGAGTTTGCTCCAGGCCTCCCCGTGTCATGGGAAGGGAACCGTGCTCATTATAAAGTCCGCAGCCCAAAAAGCAGACTTACTGAACTGAGCTATCATTTACAGAAAGAATTTTTGCAATCCTATTGACGCCCTGAGTGGCGCAGTGGTTAAAACACTGGTACGCTGCGCGGAGGGTCTTGGGTTCGATTCCCAGCAAAGTAGAGATTTGAATTTCTGTTTCTGGTCTGGGTGTGTTGTGTTCTTGTCTTGTGTGTGTCCATGGCGCCCACGACACAGGGAATCCTAGTGTGGGGCTATGAGTGTGAAGCGTTATTTATTAATATTATTTATTATTATTATTGGTAGTTCAATAGTTTGGCACGAACAAACAAACTCTTCACCATTATTATAATATTAGTATGGATGAAAAACGAAATCTCAGGACATCTGGTAGGAAGTGCTATGAACATGCTTTACACGTTGTTCCTCATTGTAAAAGCCCAGTTCAATGAAGTGTCCGAATTGTCTTAATGAATGAAGCGGCAAACTGCAGGTGTCGTCGGAAACTGTCGCGACACTGCGACAGCGACATAGCTGTAGCGGCAACACCAGGGTTGTCGCTCATGGACACATGTTTTTATTACCTTGGGCTGGGCTGATAAGCTAGGTCATCATAACAGGCCTGGAAAAAATAGGGTATTTTTTTTTCCTATTTTCCTCAGGATTGTTATTACCCCATGCTTACTCGACGTTGAGTTTCAGGAGGACATCCTGTCTAGCTATTTTATTGAGACGTTGCAATTATCGAGTGCTCATGACAATCCAATTATCATCGAGAGATAGTATAATCAGATCGGAGAAGGATCGATAATGAATCTCCGTAACTGTTCAACGAACCTTTACCGCGATTGGCGTAGTCATGATTTATTTTATTTTAAGGCCCCAGCTACATACTTCGACGGACCAATAATGATGACGAAAAAGTTCTTCGACTAGCGACCACATCTTGGCAAACAGGGTACCGCAGGCCACCCTGAGACCAGGTGGGCTAATGAACCGAAAAGATAGCAAGAAACCGTGGTATTCAAAGGACCGGCGATAAGAAGTCGATAAGGGGAGGCCCGTGTCTAGCAATGGACTGTAAAGCACTGAAAGGAAAGAAGGTATTTTTTCTTGGGATATTGAAAACAACGCGAATAATAAGCCGAATTTACATTCGCAGCCCTGGACACAGCCCACACCGACATTTACCGCATTACACCGTTTCCCCGGAGCACGAAATGTATTAATTATATTTAGCAATTAAACTAGAACATCAAAATGTTTGGCGGCGACACGCGACATTTCTTCATATTCGCATATCTCTAACCGCCTATTTATCTAAGCCGATTCCTTGTTTATTTTCGTTCGTATTACGCAACCTGCCACGATTTTGCGTTATTAATATTGATTCTATGGATAACTTGACGGTTCCAACATAATATCTACCAAATTAATGTACGATTAGGTAAATTAGCTCGAAATAAATTATTAAATAGGTAATAACTTCAATATTTTACTTTAACATTGGTAGTTTTAGTGGAATGCAGCCATTTGAATGTAACTAGTAGGAGGAAGGTAAGGGGTAAAGTTATTTAAAATTTTGAGAGTTTAAGAATGTTGTAAAAAATGGTTTTAGTTTGTTTTATATAGTAAAGGATAAAGTAAAACAGTCTTGTGTCACGTAATTTAAATAATAGGTACAATAAAAATACATGATATTAATGTGCATGTTAATAACATAAATAGATATCTACATCAATCTAAAGATTCATCTAAATATGTAGAGCTTGCAATTAGGTAAACAAAAAAGTAAGAATGGTTTTGTTTCATAAATTTATACGTAAGCATTTAGTTACGTGGTTTATCCGAGAATAGTTAGTAATGTTTAATGGTAGATACTAACATACTGTACCTACTCAGGAAATTATATCTTAGATCTTAGTATTATTACTGGCAATATTTTCTTAGTGAAAGTTGTTTCTTCAAGTCCTTAGGGTTACGTTATTGGTGTCTACCGTTTAAGACGACATTTTTATTGCACAAGTAGGTACCTATAACCATAACACGTAGGTAGGTACCTATAACCATAACATTGTGAACGAAATTATATAATTTAACGCTTTAGTGTTTTATGGCTCTTAAACAAAGACAAGAAACAGTAAGCCATGAGACCAAGTTTATTTTATAGCTAGAAATTTTCCTGTCGTATTGTTATGTTAAGTTACGAAAGTAGCTTTCAGCAATTGTCTATACAATATCTGCAAAAATTAAATAATATGTAATAATTAAAATACAAGCGTGCCTTTGCGTGTAACTTGGCAACTAGGAAACGGGGAAGAAACAGTGGTGAACCTACACAATTACGTCACTGACAACTCTTTAAAAATTCATACGTTATTAACCACACGCACTATGGCTAGCGAGACCTTACATTTTTCTTTTGACTCGTCTGTGTCTTCACCCGTCTCGCTGATAAATGATTAAATCGGACAGCCGCACCAATATTTTTGGATCACTTACGTGCGAGTGACGTGGATGTACGTCATGAATAGTGTTACCATGCAGTGCCTCTTTACGCATGATTGTGTAAAAAATACCTAATTTTTTTTGTATAAATGTTGTGTTCGAATTATAAAAAAAATCATTAAAGTTCGAATGGTTAAAATAGTATCTTTTTTTAATTTGTTTCACTCCATCGAACTTGGATAATTTTCAAGATAGCACAATATCCATGCGTTATTTTTATATGTTCATTAGGTATATTACGTATAATTTATAATATAAGATAGTCAGGACATTTATATCTCAGACATAAAATACAAAAAAATAGAATAGATTAGACCAAGACTAGACCTAGAATTGGAAAAAAACTGAAATTATTTGAATATACACAAATGAAATATACTGAATTAATTAATCTTTTGTTCATACAATATAAGAATCCGAGCTTTTCCCAGCTTGGTCATGGTCACACCAATCACGAAGTTTATCTGATTCACTGCACGTGTCAGGATCCGTTGTCGGATGTATGTCTGTTACATTTTACTACAGTGTGGCCCAGTGGTACGAATTTCGGCCATCCACGTAGTTTGTATGACTGTTGTAACCTAGGTTTAGGATAAATTGAAAGCTAGTTTTTTTACTATTAATTTACCAGGAAATTAGGAGGAAATATTATTTTTCTTTTCCGAGTTTCTATTGTTTTATTTTACCTTTTTACTTTATAAACACCTAAAGAATTTTGTGTAACCGTTTCAGCATTAAGGACAAAAACCAACGAACCTGAAAATTTAAACAAATAAAAAACAATAGCCAACAACAACAACCTTGCAATATCCACATAGAATATTTACACCTACTCACCCTACAATTTCACAAAAAATCACATACAATTATGAGTACCTATTTGTGTCAATAAAAAAAATGTTGAAAGAAGAAAAAAGATACATACTTTGATACTCACTGTTGCACGCCGAGTTGTATTCGTCTTCCTTCTGCATGTAGGGCGTGTTGTCCTCCATGGGGGGGTAGGGCACGAACCGGGGCAGCATGATGGAGGGGGCGGGGGAGGGGGAGCGCTGCTTGCTCAGGTTCAGGGGTGCGTCGGGGTCCTGCGGTGGGGGGGAGCGCGCGCTGGCCGTCAGCTGGGCCAGCTGGGCCGTCGCTGGCCACGGCGATGTTGGAACCACCTGGACAGGATACAATACAATAACTCTTATTGTACTCCACAACAAACAAAAGAAGCAAACAAATATAAACACAAGACAAAAAGTTAAACATCGAAAACATCATTAAACGCTTTACACTCATAAGCCCCACACTAGGATTCCCTATGTCGTGGGTGACACGAACATACTGACAAGAACACATATACCAGAAAAAGAAGTTTCAACTCATCATTCAAATCTGTACTCAACGTGGATATACTCGTATACCCAGGACTCGCGCAACGCACCAGGGTCTAAGGTACGAATAAATTAATTTCGTGCGTATACGTACGTTCACGCACGATCAACCCTGACCTTAGAAACACTATGAAAGCACTCCTACTGCGCGCGATTTAGTCGTACGTCGACGTAGTGGCCTAAACCAGTGCGCCACTCAGTCAATCATTTACATTAACAAACCAAAGACTTTATATTCCCCGACAGATTGGTATTATCAATTTTAACTTTTCAAAAATGTAAAAGAGGCCAAGAGATGTAATTACTGCACATTTGTCTTCCCAATAAATGCCTATACATACATATTATCAATTATACATGAAAAACCAATCGCTCAATTTCTCTTTTAATGCCACCGATGTGTCAATAGGTAGCGGAGATCCACAAAAACTAGTTAAAGATGTTTTTTATGTAAATTAGTGGCAACTAAAACAATCACCGCATCATCTTGTAGCCCACGGTGTGGGCAAAGACTAGGGTGACCAGATTGGTTTAATCTGGATTAAATACGGATGGCCCATAAATAATAATGGGCCATCGTCACATAAAACAATCCCAATATTTATCTCATTCGATTCAATGATCCTTTCAAGTTACGTTCACCGGTGTGAAAAAGAAGTCCTCAATCCATTTTCAGGTAAATTAAAATTACTTCGTTAATATATACTTAGTAAATTTCGCGCGGGGTTCATCCGTTAACAACATGTTTCCATAAGAATACTGTTAAATAAATTGATCTATTAATTGATAGAATGGCGACCGCGTAGGTATTGATAAAGGTAATCAGGTCATTCTATCAAATATAATATCAAAATAAAAAAACTCCACATTTTTTAAATAATAAACGAAAATAAAAACAGGACATCCCGTTTACAACATTGAATGTGGTCACAGTCACACGCAGAAGTTTCGTCAAAGACGCACCGGAAATTGCATCAATTAATCCGACGATCCACATCAAATAGGACGTTTATAGTCAAAAACTGGATGACGAATGCCTCGCGTGTGTCCGACGCATCTAATTATGAATTTACATAACCGACGCCGGTCAGAGATAATTAGTTCCAGAACAACTTTCGTTTTGTTCAAGCTATCGACCTTACTGTCTACGGATTGCACAATTCAATTTAGATAGAGTAAACACAGTGTCAATTATTCCGCACCGGGGTTGGCAATGTCGATTGCGTTGTACCGGTAAATCTTATATCTACTCATCTGTAGTTGCCAAGTCGTTCTTTAGGTGGCCCGTTCATCTGTTGCCTGGTTAAACTTATAAATGGTCAGCATTGTAGTTCAAGGCAGGTTTTTTATTGGAATTGAGTATCGAAAGGCTTGGACTTTACAACTTGGTCCAGAGATGTATCGCAAACTTTCATATTTATCGTATGGGCTGCAACGCTTTCATGTCCCTTTCTTGGACTCAGGTCTTTCCTCACAACAGGGGGAGCCTTGGAGCATACTCCACCACTCTGCTCCAAAAGGTAGTAGGTAGTGTAATTCCAACACTTACATTGCCAGGCTGTTGCTGCGGTCTCATCTGCTCCAGCAAGGGCAGGAGGCCGAGGGGAGGTCCAGGGTACATCTGGTGCTGGCCTCGCCGCACCATCTCCTGGCGACGCATGTGCTCCTGTTGCAGTCTCTGAAGCTCCAACTCCGCTGACACATTGCCTATGTTCTGTGGACAATGGGACGTGTTTGAGCAATGGTACAAATGAAGATCAAGTGGTCACGACGGCCGGTGACAAATTAATAAAATTTTAGTTAAGTAAAAAATTCTTATGTATGAGTTTGAATTGAACAGAGGCGATTTGAATGTCGAGTGCAGCCGAGGCAATTTTCTCAGAGGCGGCTTTCTAGTAGGTACTTACCTAATTTTTAACATTAAGTTCTTATATAATAATTAGCTTTTTCCAGTTATATTGGTATATACTAGGTTGGGTCAATAGTTTTTGTATATTTTGTAACATCTTAAAAAAAAAACTTAGCATGCGTTGCCTTGTAACCTCGCGCCCCTAGGTCGTGGCACGTGCTTTGATGGCCGCAGCGCAACCCTTTGTTTTTATGGCCTACTCTTGTAATGGTCTACTTACCCGTGGGCACGGGTCTCTTCTTATAACAAGATAACAAGGAGAAATACTAGAGCATACCCCATCTCGCTGATCCAATGTAGATTAGTAGAGTAAGCGTGCCTAGTAGCAGTTAGCCTTAGAGGTAATCCGCCCTTGGTATTTAACCATTTAAATCACAAAACAGTAATAAAACGAAAAAATAAGTTCGGCTAAAGTTAGATAGTGTAGATTCTGTGTAATGTTGATTCATCTTAAAACAATAACTTATTCAGAGTCAACTTCTCCGCAATGACAGACAGTGAAAAGCAAAAAATGTCTAGCAATACATTTAACTTGAAGCACGCATGTTAAACAAAACAAAAAGCTCCCTTAACGACCGGTCCTTAAATTGCCGTACTTTCGGCAATCAGTCTTAACGAGAGATCTTTCTGCGCGAAATTTGTTCCTCAGATATATTGCACACTTAAGCTCGTACCACGACAAAGGTTTCCATACGAAGGCACAAATCAACCGAGGGGACGCTCACTAAATCTCGCCGCCCATAAACAGACTTCCAAAAAAGAAAACTCCGATTAATTGCCCGGGAGTCGTGACGAATACCACAATATACATTTTATCGGCTCTTCATTAAGACCGTATTGAATTGTTAATGGCCGTACGTTATAAGGTGACGAAACCGAAACAACTCGATGAGCCGTATTTCCGGACGAGTGACGACGATTCACAGCAAATAAAGGGATCGCGAACTATAAACGATTTTTGCGACGCTCCTCAAAGTGCTTTTGACACTGATAATACTTTTGCGTGAAATATGGTCGTCGAAGATAAAAAAGAAAAAGCGCTAATGGAAAACAAAAGCGAATGCATAAATAAACATGACATAATCGTGCGAATAAAAAGAGATGCGAGCGGTTGTAATAGGCGCCCGAACGATCCGCGGAGGCCGAAGCGCCACCGGTAATCGACCAAGTTTTTCCATCGGGCAGACAAATTGCCGTCATAACCGAACGGATTAAACTTTTTATTAAAAACAACAAACTGAGCATAATGTATGGCTGTAATCGGCAAGGGACAGATGTTCCCGAATAACGTACGCGATTTATCTAATGTAAAAAGACTTTTATTTAATAGCTTCGCCGAGATGTCCTAGCGATTGCCGCTTATATTTTACTGGCGGCCGTCGCTCTGGCGTTTCGACCGCATTTTGATAGCGTTATTAATGTATGAGATGACATAAAAATGCGATTTTTGATCGAGTTGACCAGCCGGCGTGTAACAATTTATTGTTCTACCCGGGCAGGTGGGCCCGTCATAAACGCGAAAAGAACGCTCGATACGTTTCGGAAAGATCGGACAGTATCGTAAAGTCGAACAGGTCAATGGTTGCTTTGCCAATAGAGACTATTGGGCGTGTTGCGTACGCGCCGATGTCCGATCAATAAAGATGGCGGGCGATATAAATAACCTGGGAAAACATACACCATCTGTCATTGCGTCCTTGGCACTCTAACGGAGCGGATGAGTTTCATAATACAAATTAATGCGGCAGCTTAGAAAATTACACCAGTGGGCGCATTTCTCGGACAGAGTTAAATTCTTGAGCACTCAATAAATCGTCATTAAGCTATTGTCAAAGGCTCGAATGAGGTCCGGGAGATACAGATGAAAGCGCGGATTATGTTAAAGCATACATCAAAACGTGAATACGTGAAGAGTAATATTGTAGCGAGAACTGACAAAGAGATCTGACGACCGGACATACCATGACATAATTTATAAAGCCGGGAGCCCATATCAAAATAGTGTAATCCTACTTTTTGATGATATTGCACACGATTTTAATGCTTCCGTCGATCGAATTAAGATCCATGCGAGTAACGAGCGGAGATTTGGTGAAAATACACTGGAATATGTATAATGAAACAGACGTCACATTGACGTAAGAGATGCAAAATCTTGGGTGAAATCATAATATTTACTGTCACTACGATTATGTCCTCATTCCTAGACATATTATTCTAGACATTGAATCAGATTGGATTTCCGTAACAGATATACCTCAGATCTCTAGGATTGTATTTAGAAGAATGAGTCGTAGAGCTACTGCAATCATTTTTAACATGATTGAAATTAACTCGAAATGATAAACTCTGAATATTTCACCACGTTTTATGAGTGGAAATACTAGGAATTTTTAAAAGTAGTTAACTTCGTTTTCTACAGAGATCAGAGAGTGGAGCTGTAAAAATAGGGATTTCAATTCCGTCTTATCAAACAGGGTAATTGAATAAGATCAAGTAAGATACTTTCCCATCTCTTTTTAGATTTTGTATGTCAAAGTTCTATATCATAATGGCGCTTCACAATGTCGTAGACGTAATGTCAAAAACACTTCAATCTATTCATAATTTAAGTACAATAAATACTAATTTCTCTTAAAACATTATTACACGTTTCAGACCAGTAATTTTGAGAAACACTAAAGGTTACTTAACTTAGGTTAATAACAATTGAATTTTCATAGAGTCTTCGCCAAAACCTTGGTCATAAATTAATTTTGTAAACTGAGCAGATTATACCATCCAAATAAAATTAATATTCCTGCCCTATTAATTATGTAAGCGTAATTACCAGTTGCTACGTGCTAAATATAAACATCAGTGTCTAATTTTGTTTAAAATAATTTAGGTTCTCATTCTGTCATCTAAAAATAAGTTTCTCACTACCTATTATGTCTACGTACTAAGTATCGTTATAATACAATTTTAACCGTACCATTACTATTATTATAGTGCTACAGATGTTCCGTCCGATAAAATTAAATTCGAATCAAGATCGTGCGTTCTCTTAATAGATTATGTTTGGAAAAACTAACATGTGTTTGATAGTGTTACAAATTTTTTGTATCATATTAGTGACTCATTCCCCTGCTTAAAGTGTGTACAAAGTGTTGATAATTTAAATAATGCAGATAAAATAAAAGCGCCGGCGGTACAAAGGGCAGTGCGGTGCAAGCGATGACATATCAAAACGAATCGCTAATGCACAAGCCGAATGGAAAGGCGTAGAGTGGAGCCAATATTTTGTTTTTTATGATACTCTTTGTATTAATTTAAAGTCGAAATATCTGTGAGGTGGAAGAGACAGCCGATTCTTTTTACGAGAAGTCATGGAACTTATAATAATGCATTTAGTTTTTATTATAGCAAAAAAAGAAGCCAAGTATAAACTTAATTTTAAAGTTGTATACGCACGTAGGAATGTCGGGAAATCAAAATTACTTTCTAATATCACAAAAATCCGACTTTATACTCACTGTTATACTAAAGTGATGAAAAGATCACTCCGAAACACAAGAACTTGCTTCATCACCAGAACACCAAAACTTAGAGAAGTGAATTCCACAAACCCGTATTAGGCCACCGTGGTTCTACAGTTCCACATTTTTCTCAATGTGAGAGGAGAAGACCCTGCAGTGGGTCACAAGGTTACAGAAAATCAACACATTATTGTCAAATGTGGTGAAAAAAACTAGTGTAATACCTACTACATTCAGGATTTTATTTGAACTAAGTTTTATTGGAGCTAAGGCCATACAATAAAACTACAATGAGGAAAAACTATTAAACCTTCCAAGCAATGCATTAGCCAGCAAGATGGAGCAACTCCGCTTCTCTTGATCTGAACGCGTTTTAATATCGAGAGCATTGCACATTGCACAATGACTGTGTGAATTAATTATTGCGTCCTGTTGCATCAAGACCTGCTTGCGATCGTGAGATTAACAAAGATGTATTGGAAGTATTATAAGGATGAATAAGTATTAAGACTAAGGATGAATACAGCTCGACTAAATACCAAGATGGGTGTTTTTATATTGTACTTACATATATGAGCCAACAGCGTCTGTTAGCGTATGTTTATAAACCTGGGGGGACATTTATACAAGTCTTGCAGTCCAACTAATGTCAACTTCAACCCCTGAGAACCGCATCCAACCCTAACAGAATTGAATACCTGCCTGATGTGAGGCTGTTAGAAAAGTTATCCAAACCAATCAGGAGGTACTGGTTCGAGTTCCAGTGGTGGCAGGTAACCTTACCTTAGTAAGATAAGTACATTTTACAAAATTAAACTACATGTATTACAACAGTGTAGAAAACCGTCGTGATGAAACGCAGCCCTGAGAGATCTCTATAGGTAATTTTCTTAAAGCATGTGTAGTCCATCAACCCGTACTAGGCTAGCGTGGAAGACCTACATCCTTCATATTTTGTGAGGAGCCGACTATGTTCTAATGTGTTGCAGACTATACTGAATGTTGAGTCGGAAATATTTAAAACAGTAAGTACCTAAGCTCGCGCGCGTCAAGTTGATGGATGAATTCATCGTTGAACCCGACTTTCGAATGGCATATTGCTTCGACTGACCTCACGTTTGGTCTTGCTGACCACACTACACCATGCCAGGGGCTCACAACAGTTGAGACATTAAAAGAAAATAATAATGTGACCATACCTTAAAAACGATGACGAATTTTTAGCAAGTTCATTTTTATACAAATTAGTTATTGGACTTTTATAACTCCGTAAGACTTTTATGAGTGCAGTAATTTCAATTTTCTGTGCAGTAAATTATATTTATAATCGCTACACATAATTAGGATACACGAACATGAACATTACCATAGTGTTCTTGTGTGAACACTAGAAAAGTGAGGTTTCTTTTTAGAGTTGTTATTTGAAATTTCATTCTGCTGTATCGTTTGAGTTTATATTAAACTTGCAATAATCCTAAAATATACCATTGGCATTTTTAATGTGGAATACATTGTTTTATCGTAACTTTATCTAAAATGACAGCTCGAGCTTTCTTTCCCCACGGAAGCTTTAAAATTTTAAACTTGGAATTTTCATTAGACGAAACAAGCGTAGTAATTTTTTTTATTTTTCGACTAATTGGGTTGTAAGTATAAAACTTAAAAGATTTTCAAAACAGTTGCCAACTCCTGAACACGGTATAGGCTATTACGTGTATAAGTTTTGACAACGGCCAATTAAGCTGTCAGCCATCGCGAATGTCAGCCTGTATCTCCCATCGGATTATTGTGAATATGCAGAAAGTATGAGATTAGATGGGGTTTCACGTACTTAGTTACTCAGGTACCGCTTCTCATATTAATTTATGAAGAGATATGTGAAAATGCTTAATCAAGATTTTTAAATTGGATTTTTCTTTGTTTGTTTGATAGTTTTTGCAGTCCCCCATATTTGTGTCATAAACCGCTTTAAAGCAGCATGTTCTTCATAGTGTGTGCTTGACTGAATATTTCATTCTTTCTTTAGTCTCTATATGCTTGTGTGTGTGTGACAACTTTGCTGCCTGCACACATTTTGCAGCATATCAATAATTTTCAATGATTTGCTCAATCATCATAGATTTCGAATCACAAATTAACCCTACAACGCCCAATCCAATCAATACGTCACGCTTCCATAGAGAACTTGCAAACATTTTGACAGCGGCCGATTAAACCGTCGTAAATTGCGATTGTCCCATACAAGTCGGACGCCCGTCTCTCCGCGGGATACCTCTGGGAGATAAATCTCCCTCGATTGTGATGCACCGTGAGTCGCGGTTTTTAATGGCAATGCACTGATCGTATCTGCCATCAACGGTGCAGTGATTATGCGTTTTGCCAGCCCTCCCCATGTTTTATACTGTTTGTTGTGATTATGGAATAATGAAGGGAAACTCGCTCGCTGATCGCCCGTGTGCTGAGAATACAGAGTGCTTCTTTGTTGTAAGCAAATGATATGTCAGTTCAGTCAAGAGTTCGGCTCTTAATGAAAATGTTTTGATGAAACAGACCAAGAAACGACTACGTACCAGCACAAAAAATTCACAACGGTTTAAATTAGCTCGTCACTACTTACATTCTGATATCTGTTTAGGTTGTTTGTTTATTTGTGTTCGATTCTTAATTTCTATAAGTGTAAATCAAGATGCCACGTTTTGGCAGGTATAGAATCTATATCTAGATACGGATAAACATGCGAAAACCGGATAGTTTTTTTGTAGAACTTTTTTGTTCTTTTTGGGACGTCTCTATACTGAACTAATCAGTATAGAGACGTCCCAATTACCTACATCACAAGTACCTACCTATATCCTACTAATAAACAAACGCAAATTCTAACAAACTTCTCAACAAGGCCCTCATTATTCAGAAGCGAACAATCAGAAGACACTCAAAAGACACAAGTCAGTGAAGGGGCGACCGTCGTCGAACCCCAACGATCAAATTAGCGGTGCGGTGTGGTCGACCGCCGTCCGCGCACGTGCCTCGATCACTTTGATCGCGATCAGTGTACGCCAGCGGTTTCCAAACTTTCATTTTTATTATATTATTATGGATTATTATTCAAGGAAGACAGCGGGGAACTGTTGGATTCAATGGGCCAAGACCGGGCGGAGTGGCGTCGATTAGGGGAGGCCCATGTCCAAAATTGGACAACGAAGGGCTGAAATGGTGATAATGATGATGATGATTTAAGGTGATCAATCTAATGATAGCCCAGTGGTTACGAACTTGGACTCTTACTTGAGGGAATGAATTTAAATTGAGACAATGAATAAGAAAAAAACATCGGGAGGAAACCTGCATGATCTGCATATCTGAGAAATACTGTTTTCCATATTGTTCTCAAAAGCATGTGAAGTATTTGAAGTACCAACGCGCATTAGGCTAGTGTGGTGAACTAAGGCCTCCTCGTTGTGAGAAGAGCCCCATTTCTACTGGTCACTAACAGTTACTAACAGTTTTATTATTTGTAAAAATATTAAAGTTTCTAGATCAATTATTACGATCAAAATATTTTCTTGTTGTAAAACAACAAGATATTTTAAATTCGTGACAGAAATGGCATATTTGGGAAACACTGCTAAAGGCAAAGGATTGCAATTTTATTGTGCTATGATATGAAGTTGTTTTTATAAACTGCTTGTTCGCAGGGTAGGTATACTAATTATACATTTTTATAACTGTATTTTATGTCGGTGTCATTAAAATCGGCTAATTTCGAATAACCTGTAACGGAAGTTGAGGAATTAACATTTCTTGGAGACCAAACAATATTGATTCTCAAGGTACATCTAATACTTGAAGAATAAATTGTCAATTTAAAAAAACCTTTAAGAAACAATAGAAAATCTATTCACACATCCAAAAAAACATACGATATCTACTTATAACCGTTTTTTGTTTTCCATAAACCATTAAAATGCATCTAGTAGTAAATTAACAATTAGGTAAGCTTTCGAGGGGACGATTATTTTGAGGAACAATTAACATAATGAAACTCACAACAACCGAACGTAACATCTGTTTTTAATCTAGATTACGTATTTTTAGAGCGATGGAATGAAAATGGAACTGATTAGTTGTAGTAACTGCAGTAACGTTACTGGTTTTTTGAAACTAAATGGATTACAAACAGACAATGAATGAATGTAGGTACAATGAATTAATGTTTTAATAAGACTTGATAAATATTCTTCGATAATTCAAATCAATAAAAATATTTGTATGATATTACACACAAATCCCACACAACGGAAATAAATCCATCAAAAGACAAAACCATACAAAAACTCAGACCAGAAATAGAAATCCAAACTGCCACCCTGGAAATCAAACCCAGAACTTTCTGTGCAGAGCAGAACCGCGTCAACCAATGTGCCACGTATTCTCATTACCTTTTTAAGTCTTCTTACTGCCGAGAGTATAGAAATAAGTAGTAGAACGTCTACGTGGGCGGGGCAGGCACAGGTACCCTAGATTCTGCTCAACTGAGCGCACATTCTTAGGTAAAGATACGAAACAAACATGTTATTACTGCCTTTCTATTTAGTTCTATGAAAGATTTTAGCGTACAGACTTAAGTTAAAATATGATCTGCGATTGACCTACAATAGGGTTGGATTGCATACTTCTGCAAGCCAGAAACACCAGCTTATGAACATAAAATTCAAAACGGCACCAGCACATCACGGTGAATAAATAAAAAGACGATAAACAAAGGAGACCCCAAAGCTCTAGGGACGTGCAACTCTCGGGAGGTTGTCAAAATAGGTATGGGATTTGGAGGTTCGGATCCGGATCCTCATTTGTTTAAAGTTTCGGATCCAGAAATCTTTTATTTGGAAGTGAATCAATTGACAATGAGCAAACAGCCATGCAGGACAGCCGATGTAAGTGGTCACTGCAACCAATGAAAAATATAGAGATATAGAATAAGATAGAGGTTGGAGCTTTAATGTGCGGTGCTACCTTTTTATGAAGATTAAGATGCCCACTTCAAATACATTAGAAAAAACACACCTTGACAACCGAAACACAAGACATGAAGAAGATGCTGCTTCATGGCGGATTTAAAGAGGGGCTGTAAGTACATGCTCGCATGTTTCTACTACCTATGAGTTAATTGTTTATATATTTATGAAATAATAATAAATATGCATTTGTTTTTATATCTACAAAACTACCAACGGTCTGTATTCTTAATGAGGGTTTTAACTAAGCTGGGTTAGATCGGCAAACCCCATGCTCCATTTCAATTCCAAATTAATTAATACAAATATATACTTCTCGAGTTTCGCGAACGAAACATTCAGCTAACGTTAAAATTCTAAGTTTTAAGATATACGATAGTTTCGGTTACGAAGTTGTGCCTACATCCCTAGCTCTAACAGAGCCGCCCCCACCCCTTACCCCCACCCCATCTTGCCTCTTGCCTCTTGCCCGTTCTTGCCTATTCCCGGTTGCTCGTCCCACTTCAGCTTTTCTTTTATTCCTTACCTACTCTTATGTTTATTTTTGTTTTCCGTTAGCCAGCGGAAATAATAGCGTTCGTTTTATATGGATCTTCCCTTGGCTACTTAAGGAATGATTTTTTTTTATATAGGTGATGTCAGAAGTGGGGAGGAATAAGGATTTTTTCAATCAAAACACATTGATCATGGCAATCAGGTTGAAGTCCCTTGTAAATACATGGCTAAATAAAAAGTTAGTCATAAAATACATTTCCTTGTTGCATGCGTCATCGTTTGTTTAGTAACGTAATATACTTTCCGGAGTGTTTATAAAAAAATTAAAATCTTACAATTTTTTACACGATTTGTTCTATATTTTACGAACCTAATTTAAAAAACCTATTACTTATTTACTTTGGTCTGTTATCAAAGAATTAGCTCAAAAATAATGGTTTACCAAGTCAATGTCCTTATAATATTATAATTTTTCAATAATTAACTTTTTATTAGAATTTATTAATTAACAACCTGTTCGCTTCCTAGACGAATATCTAGTTTCATTAATTAATTTTTAAACTTATATTATTTACATTTAGCTATGATAAATCTTTTAAGAACCCATATTAAACGATACTTACTTATATGCCAGTAACCCATTAATGACCCACTACAGGGTCGGGTCTCTTCTTGCAATGAGAGGGATGTAGGCCTTAGACCACCACGCTGGTGTGGGTTGGTGTGGGCTACTGCGGGTTGGTGGACTTCACATACCTTTGAGAACATTTTTTTTGTGAACTCGCAGGCATGCAGGTTTCCTCACGATGTTTTCCTTCACCGTAACAGCAGGTGATATTTAATTTTATTTATTTATTTATTTATTAAAAACAAATTCCACAGCTTACAGACTAACTGTGGAAAGTGCACATAACTTTTTTACAGTCATTAATGCGTGCCACTGGAATTCGAACCCGGATCCCTCGATTCGAGGTCGAATTCTAAGCCACTGGGCTATCACCGCTATATAGTCTTACTTATATAGTCTACTTTAAATAGTTTTGGTGTTGATTTTTGATTTTAAATCGTCTGTAAACCCCTTCGATCAGTTTTGTTGATCGAAGGTAAACTCATTTAGTCTGTCAAGAGAGAAACTATTATCAGTGAACGTTATTATCTAGATTATTCTTTACTTTTTTAGTTTTTAATCAAGGAATATAAACCACCAAACTAGGTCAGCTATTATAAGTCATATCTATGCAACGTTTACGTTTACTAAGATGATGTTTCGTATATGATAGGGTTTGTTAGGCGTTATTCCATTGCGCATTGAGTCCTATAATAAAATTTACCTCATTTAAAACACACTGGCCTGTATAATAGAATCGTGGGGGCATAAAAATAGACAGTTCATTTAATTAGAGTTGTATGGAAACCGTTTCGTATTGGGCTTTGTCTAAGTTTCAATTGGCATCTGTATTCAATTGGACGATGGAACGAGTAGGTACCTACCAGTAGTGGGATCTCATAATACTTTAATTGAGAACCTACCATTTGGATCCCACTCCAGTAAATATAACTGCAGTAAAATTGTTTAGGGGATAAAATGATTGTTAAACAAATTTGTATCAATACGGTACTTGACTCTAGAGAGACTCTAGACTTGACTTAGACAAATCTCAATGATTTTCTATTATATTATTAAGCTACTTGCTAATTTTATTTATACTTGTGAAACAGTCCTTAGGTCCACGTGGACGAAGTCGCGGGAGGAAGCTAGTTGAGCATAAATTAATAGCGTAAATAGGGTTGTTTCCATCATGCAATTAAATAACCACCAGCTGACCAGCTGAACGGATTTGGATAAAACTTAGTTCACACAGCATTATAAAAAATAATTTTGACAGATCAACGTAAGCGCCACCCTATAAGACCGCCATGTCTAGCGATCACACTACACATACCTACAAACCACAACAAACAGCACACAGATCCCATAAAAAACCACCAGTACCCACATTATCTTCTTACGCGTCATTTCGTCGACACATTTAATATCGCGTCTCGGAGATTACTAAAGCTTTGTCGCTGATGCTGTGCCCACAAAAGTGCGAACCAGTCTGAGAGAGATTAATAAAGCTTACGCCACACTCGCAACACCTGCCCTTTGTCGCTAATGGAAGCCCTAATCTTCGGACAAGGGAAAATAGAAAAGTGGAAAGGAAAACGAAAATATAGTTTTACTAGCATAGGAGAGAGGAATATTGTTTCTGTAGTGAATTATATTGTTTTAAAAATTATATTATATTCACATGATTGTTATGTAGCTTCGATTTCGCGCTTTAACGTGGTAAAATCAACGTGCGGGCCATGTCACCTTTTTTTTCGAGTTTTAATTTTATTTTAGTTTGTTAAAAAAATGTTTTTATCATATAAACTATAATGAAATATGTTGCAATATACAATAAGTGTATACAATACATACACAATTCAACAGGCGTCTCAGCATTTTATAATATTAACTAACTTGTAAATTTTCAAGAATACGATACTACGATACTACCATACTTGATCTGAATGTTTTCTATGTATTTAGATCTTCTTATCAATGAAATCCCTACAGAGGTGGTCATTTCAAAGAACGCAATACCAATTTCCAAGAAACATCACCAGTGGACTGATTGAACGATATTGCAAAAATTAATCTCAAAGCTTTATTACTTACGGGAAAGTTAATCTTTATCTCACACGGAGACAATCTACTGTTTTCTCATTCAAGTGCAAATTAATGTATTGATGTTACTGCAAATTGCTTTGCTACCAACGAGTACTGTTAGTTCGTTTTTGTTGACAGCCATCTTCTATCGTGGATCCATTTGTTTTTTGAACAAAAGCTTCGTAGGTATGTGTTTGCTTGCTCTTTGTCATTTGTAGTAGTGTAATTATGTCATCAGTCCCTATGTATATTTACAATACACCTACATAAGTCACTTCCTACCTGCTGAGTATATAAATACTGAAGCGACTTCTGGCCTGCGCAGTACAGGTTAAAAACGATGAAATCAGCAGACAGACAGTAGCTTCTTAACCTAATCTGCAACATTAGGAGGCTAAATAATCGCCAAATGCTGAGAAATAAGGAGATTTTTATAAAAAAATATAATGATAAAAAGACCCAAAAAATGAGTGAGGGTTGAACAGTTGTATTATTATTATATTAAATATCCATATTTTCTGTCCTTAATGTCCATATTTATAAGTCCATTATATTAGGAGCAGCGGAGTATATAAAGCAAAACCCAAAAGAGTATTTAAAGGAAACCGCAAACACAGTAGAAGTAACTAAAACAGTTCCGTGAACGCCATATTCTTTTGTCACACACTCTCGTAACCGTACGATTCTATGCTTTTATTTTCATTTTTGAAACGTCCCCATTTCTTTCCTACGATTTACGAAGCATGTAATAGGCGTCTCAACATCTCCGCTGAGCATTTCCATCTTTCTGAGACTTTTCTTTTCGTATCTACTTCGAGCGTCTAACAGGCAACTAAAATTGGGGCCAAAGCTAAAAGTTGCATCCGCTTCCAACCGGTTTGAGCTGGTATAATTGGAGGAGACTCGAGTTAACCGGTAGCACCAAGCGAACAGCGCTCTATATCCGGGTATCAAGTGATGGGTAGGGCGTTTCGGATCCGGGCAAAACGGCAGTGGGTAAGGGTAACGAGCCCGGTAAAGAGCAGTAACGAGGATCCACCAGGGCAAATGCACTTAAGACGATGCGAAATCTACTTCATAATTTCATTGTGCAACTATAATTTTGAGGGTCAATATTATGAAGTTTCTTTACAACTTCTTCAAGGTTGGGTTATGTTTTTATTCAATCTCTTTGTTGAATTACATTACAGGTAATTCTAACAGCTAATTGATCATTATAAAAATTACAATATAACACGTATTGTAATTTAAACTTCTACAATATAGTCGCCATTCACACTATGGGTAGGCACTTTACTTATGGTACCAAAGTCGCTACATCGTAAAAAAACTCGATTCTGCTTTCAGCTGCAAAATCGGATCCGCTTCCAAATGGTTTGAGATAAAAATAATTGGAGACTCGAAGTAACCAGGCGGTAAGAAGCGGGGTATACCCGGGTATAACCGGGAACGGATCCGGCTAACGAACCGCAGCGGGTAAGGAGCGGTAACGATGCACCGGAGTACTCTCAAGACATCCGTCTGCGCTTTTGTCAGTGGCAGGCTTCTTCGTTTAGGTATTTGGAGCTTGAGTTCAAGATGCGTTTGGAAAATATAACAATTTGAAAGTACTAAGCAACATCCCATGTGTGAAAGTAGCCTAACTAAGCAAAAGGAAAATTTCTGAAGTAGCCCATAGATTTTATAAAAAAAGTTTATGTTTTGCTCGTTTCAATAGTATGGATTTAGGTTTTTTACAAGAGATAGTAGGTATTCAGACTTACGGCACCGAAGAAACTGACTGATGAGTCTGACTAATGAAATAACTTTCATATAAACCGCTAAAAGTGAATTCTTCGTCTCTCATCGCCTATATTATATTGTTTTAATAAACAATCAACATGGCCGACCGTATGAAAGATCGCGGATTGACGGCTGTCGATTCCCGTGTGTATTTTACCATGTTTCATTTTGAGATATAGGATTTCTGTCTTCGGGTTGCAGTAAGAGCCCGCAGATATATTGAACCGATTAATATTGTTACGAATAAATACAACTATAAGAGACCAGATTGGTTCGTTGTTAAGCTGGCAGCGTTCAAGCTTAAATTCCCTCTGACATTTGTGTTCTTTTGTTTTTATTATTATTGGTTTGGTTTTAAACTGTATTGCTTATGTCACCTAACGGACCTTTAGGAAAAAAATCAATATAAAGGTAAAATTTATCTAAAATCATTTTATTAAAAATTCCAAAATAAAATAATACATATGTGTTAATGTGTAAATAAAAAGAAAAAAATATTGCCCCGGGTGAGGATCGAACTCACGACCTTAAGATTATGAGACTTACGCGCTGCCTACTGCGCCACCGAGGCGGATATACGAGAGTCTGAAATAGTGAGTAGGCATCGTATGTGTATCTATATAATCAGAATTGCATAACTACAATCCAACGTATGTATCAATCAAACTTTAAAAAAGTAATGAATTCATCAACAGTTATCTCCACGTTACACGTACATTTACAACGATATTAACCTTTCCCCATCAACAATGCGCGGTCAGACGTAAACATTTATTTTTATACGTACAATCCCAAACGCACGGTCAGGCAACACACGCTTTAAGACGCACGACACGACGCAGTACGACACGATACGAAACGATGTGTCATTGCAATATCACGGGTCGTATCCTTAATATTGTCTCGTATGCTGTGGTGGCAAAAAGCGTAACTCTTCTTTCGATAAAAAAATGTTTAAATCTTTTGTGAAAGTCTCTTGTATAATTATTTTTGTACAAAAGTTAAAAATAAAAATAGAATACCTACATTGTAAGCGGCATATTGACAACATCAATGGTTGTGACGTGAATTACGAAAACATGCCTTTTTTAGTTCCTACTTATAACGTGTCGTGTCGTGCGCTATAAAACCGGCAAGACGATAACACACGTGGGTACCCACCTATACAGTAAGACTTAAGAATAGTCCACAAATAAAAGTTGTACGTACTCCCAAACACTTTGAGATAAACACCGCACTTTGTGGTGTTTCCGTGCCGGCATTACAATAAATGTACGTAGATCGAAGCACTTAATAAAATAACAAACAACCGGCCCTGTTCAGTGTTCAGCGGCAGCCGGATCTAAATACTTCTTTTCTATATAAACACTCGCCTTTGTCTATGCAACAGTCGATTGGGTAAAAAACGATGTGATTATTTGTGGAGAAATATCTCTTTGTAATTGTAACGGTTTCCCGGATCCACTAAGACTGCGAATTGATATTCTTGAGAGAAGAATTGAACGCTCACCGTTCAGTACATTTATAGATGTTTGTGGATTTAAATTTCAAGGTAGAAGAGAAAAAGATCAAAACCAGATCTTTAAATCATAGAAAAGACAGTCACCTGAAGTCGAAAGTATCATAAGCAGTATAAGTTGAAATTTAAGGGTAGTAAAAACGCTTTAAATTGCATGTTGCTATACCAAAACATTTTCAAGATTCGAATTTAAACATTTTTAGACCTTATCTATATCTCATCTATATCTACGCCTGTTGTATTTCGTAGGACTGCAGAACGTTATACACACCACACAATTGTATGATTACCTACTATGTAAACGCATTGGATTACATCTGTAATGTTTATGTAGTACCTAAGTATGTGAAAAATAAAATCAAGTCGTCCAAAACGACATCCAAAATCGCTATAAGAGACTTGATGTCATTTGATATCTTTTTGGTAACAATACAAACTGGCAAGTTGATTGTCATATGATATCTCTGACAATAAAACAAATGACCTATTCGAAATTCTACTGCTTGTTGCTGAACAAAATCTTGCTGACTAACAACTCGACAACGCAATGCGATTTGTCAAATAGATATCTTGTTAAGGATTACGGAGAACAAAAGCTTGGCAAGACAAAGACACACAAGTAAATTGACAAGGGTATGATAATATTAAGAAAATGTCATCTAAAGTTTACGCGCGTCCATGAATTTAAATCTTTTGTTAAATAAACATTCCTTAGCGCGATTATCGTCGGTAAATACAACGAACGTTAATCGCACGACATTTTATGCAAAACTCAATGCCGGGGACCATCTCGTCTCCGAATTTAAAACTCAATAAACATTGAGATTTGTCGGCCATCTTTAAAAAACACGATATCGGCGGGCGGGTGTCATTTAAAAAAATCCCCTCTCTTCCGTCCGCAACAATTTTAATAAAAACATCTCGCTTTCTTTATTCGTTCTTTTGAAACCTCTTTTAAGCTGAAGTAAGTTTATTACTAGTCAGATCAGGAATTTCAATCTCACATCCTGAGTTAACCGTCTTTGATGTAACCGTTGGTCTTAGATCGTCCATTTTCGCCTTTAATTCCATGATTTTAAAGTCGCGATTCAAACTGGTTGCAATTTACATCTATCCTTTTAAAAGGACACTGTCTCCGTAACTGAATTTGCAGCACGGCAGATCCATTGTAAAGCTTTAATACCGGATTCTATGAAACCCGTCCATTGACGTAATGTACAATGTAATACAAACTTAGTATCCACGACGGGTTAATTTAAATGTCCACTAGCATTATAAATAATCCAATTATGGCATACCTAATTGGTAAGAGGCTATTGACTTGTCATCGAGGTAAGCCTGGGAGAAATGTAAACATGTTGTTAACATTACCAACATGAAGAATAAAAACGGAATTTATAACAGATCTTAAAACGAATTACAAAATCAATGTTAATACAATAAATTGATAAAATTGTAAATTAGTTTGTAATTTGTTAGCTTTACTTTCTAATTTGGTTCCCAAAACCCACGAAGATGCGTCTTTATGACATTTTTAATATCGATCGAATTGGTCCAATAAAAGGCAGGTGTGTGGCCTCACTACTTACAGCTTTAATAGAATATTTTATTCGTACGGGAATGGTATTTAATGAGAAAACGCACGAAGCCCTTTGCGGTACTTTCCGTGAGAAATACTTTGGAGTACCTAATTGATACGTTTTCAAATTGCGATTGTAAAATTTAAGATTTGAGTATGTTGGTAGCTATATAATGAGCTTATCTGAGGCGCTGAGTAATCAAACTTTATTCGACGTTAAAACTGATGTACCTTATTGAGGTTAAACATTCGGTAAACTATGTCCGTCTAACATTTAGAGGAATTTAGTATACTTATTTGTATCATGCGACGTTTTAGAGTATTTTGACGTAATAAATGAAGACAAGTGTAAATTTGTATCTTTTTAAATTGCTTTTTCAGTACTACTGTGTAGCTTCCTCTAAGTACCTATTTAAATATCTTTGCAGGACATGGGATTCTGAAAAAAGGTCGTAAAGAGACCTCGTTCGGGTTGCTCGTGTCAATAAGCGATGGTGATCGCACACCATCAGGTGGCCCGTCTGTTAACTTGGTCAAAAAAATACATTATTTATAAAGAAAACTTACATTTGAAATGGAAAATAATAACAAAATTTAGGCCAAACTTTGATCGTTTGCTTATTGAGTTTATAGTAGGCACTAACTAACCAAAACCAGTGAAAAGCACTAGCTCCAACTGAGTGACGATCTCCGAATGGCTGATGGCCATGGTCGGACAGACAAACACAAATACTAACCGCAAAGTGCACTCAGCACAATGCTCTTGTATTGCTTAAATTGGGATATGTACTTAGGACCTGTTTGGCAGTAATGTTTTGTGGTAAAATGTGACGCAACTTTCAGATTATCATAGGATCGATTAACTAATTAAAAAAACACTTTCGGATGACGATTATTGTTCGAACGACTTTTAAACGAAGGCGAAGAAATTTTGCGACACGATTTTTAATGCTCGTAGGTACTTTGATGACCTACTTTGATTTGTAAATATAAACTGAAAGAAATATTTAACAGTTCTAAGATCTCAGCCCTTCATTACACTGTATTATAGAAAAGTTTATTGATGTTTCAAATTTATTAAAACTAAGGTAAATTTAATAAAAGAGCGCGACATTTTCAGTAACAAAACCATCTACGAACCGTGAGTAAAAGATTACTTTACCCTACCATAGACAAAGCAGAGACAACCATTTCTTTTTATCGTCTATTTTTGTTTATCTGTATAAAATTTGACAGCTCATTATACTGAGCTCTGAAGTCCTAATTAAAATTTTGATAGATTCAGCGAAAGCTTTTACGACGGTGGGTAGAAAAAAACAAATTCGGATACAATTTCAAAGACAAATACGTCATTATTTCCAAACCTGCGACTTCAAAGAAAAAATGTCAATACCGGCGATCTTCTTTATAATGTCTCTTATGATGGGGCTGTTGGAAAAATGTCCCAAATTAATTTTCTCGATTCATTCCTTCACAAAAGAATAGGGTTGTGTTTCAAGTAATTATATATTTTATTTTATCGATATAAAATCAGATGTATATGTTTAATGCTCTATGTTTAAAATAATTTTTAAATACTTGATGTATACCTACGTGTTATTCGTTCTTTTAATGATAGCACAAGTTAATAAAATTCTTGTGTAATAATTTTTTTAGATACTTATATTGAAATGTCATTCTACATGTACTAATAAAATTGTTACTATGATTAATGTTGTGTTTGTTGTGTTGTACTATGAAACAAAGTATCGATATATGAACCTCGTACCTCCCTATAAAAGGCCACTCTCTTTGATAGACTTCGTACCTACAATAATTTATGCAAGTGGTCAACGAGGGGATTTTAATCTTTAAGTAATTTTCCCCATACAAATGAATTTTGAATTGAATGAAAAGGGAAACTAGAAGATAACATCGAGTGCGTTTCAAATTAATGAGCTCATCTGTTTTTAATGTATTGATATACTTTCGTTTGCAATATTGAACTTGACTTGGCGAGATTGAAGAGATATTTTAATATTTTTTTAAAAGGTTTTTATTCAATATACCTACTAAGGGCGGATATAACTGAACGCATATTCTATGCAAAGTGGTGATGCTTATTCTTTTAGTTTGATTATATATTTAATACTTTATTACTTTCTGTCCACTTTTTTGGCAGATATATTGATGGTAGATATGGTAGATTAATAGATACTAATAAATAATCTATAAATAACTCCTCGCACGTAAAGGGATTACTATTTCATAGGATTTTTCATTTATAAGTACGAGTATCTATCGAAATTTAAACTAAAGTTTTTATTACACCCTTCAGAACCATTCACGCAATAAATTAGCATAACGCTCCCAAAGATTTTACCGAAGGTAGCATTAAAGGCCTCAATTTATAATTTGGTATTTCGATCCAACACCAAAATTCGAATTCGAAACTTAAATAAACACTCAACAAAGTAGCTCGACTCGCGATTGGTTGACAGAGAACAAATAAATATGGCTGCCTAATTTGCAAAAGCTACTTATCGGTACAATCAACATCGAAATACGTATTCGAACGCCTTTGATTCACGAAACGATTATGTACTGAAAGCTAATAAAGTCGCCATTTTATTTTGATCTTCAGTTCCCCGCGCGTATTCTAATTTTCGAATGAGATTCGCGCGGCAAACGTCGTCTATGGTTGAACGGAATGAAACTTCAGAGGCCTAAGTTAAATGAGCGTCTTTAAATTCAAAACAAGCAACAGAAATGTAAACAGACAATCAGTAGCGATTTTAAAGATGAAATTGGAATTCACAAACAAGGGCGCGATCGGGGAGAGAGGTAATTTGACAAATGCTTTGACTCAAAGCGTCTATAGCGAAGATTTACGTTCCAAGTTTGAACGGCACAACAAACTTGGCTGTGTGTTTACGTATGCTTTGCCTTTGACTTGTAATTGACGGAGAAAATTATCTTTAGAACATACAGGGAACTATTCTACGAGCGCTTTGACGGAGTTTTAACAAAATCTGTTTTCACTGGGTATTTGAGTAGCTACCTAACAAAAAATGAAAACTTTGCGATGACGTTACCACAGGCGGAATTTTTCTTCTTCATGTGTTATTTCAGTGTTACCGGAGGTAGGTATATAATTTTAGGTGATAACAACGCAAACTCAGATAGAATTTTTATTCTACTTGAGGATGGTAGTGAAAAAAACTAGATAGGTAGGTATGTTCTAAATAAAAAACTGGCAATTATACTTAATAAAAGTATAATTGCCAAAATATTTATGGAGTGATAATAACTTTATACTTTATTGTTTCGCCACACTTATCTAATACGAAGGAGTGTCGCTTGTCTCTGATAATAATCTCCCGCCAATTCTGACGTTGATTTTCCGGCTCCACAGATACGTAAATGAAAGAATCGGCGGCAAACAACGCGCCCCGAAAGCTTTGAGTCGCAAATGTAATCTGTTTTTGTTAATTCTAAAACGTTTGTCGACGTTTTTCATCCAAACCTGGGTAAGTCTTGTTTGCTTTGCCCGGGACGATTATTGAGCGTTGTTTTTAACTAGGGAATTAGATGATACAGCGCTAAATAAGTTAAACCACGGCTTCCTTTGATACTTGTTACGTTTTAGCGGAGTAATGAATGTTATACGCAATTTCCCCTAGAGATTTTGCAACTTGTTATTTTTGTTTGTTTAGTTAAAGGTATTTGTTTAATTTTTAATACAAGTGATCTATTATTATAAGTCTTTTTGGAGAATAAATGTACGAAGAAACTTAATGAGATAGGTATGCCTGTGATATAGGTCACCCCTTTTATTAATTTAAAATAATAATAATAAGTTTTTTATTTCATTTTCCACAAATCACACTTAAATACATTTTACAGCTAGAGCGTTGGGTCTTGTACAAGTTTAACCACAATGACTATAATCTGTGGGAAATCTGGAGCCTATACTAAGCCGAAGCCTGTATTTTAGAGCACCAGGGTCCCCATCTCATAACAAAAGGAAAGTAACTTTTATACTAAAATAAATGCGTTAAACAGTTTTTGCGTAAAAGAGAAACAAACATCAATTTCATTGTTTATCGTCCTAACCTATTCCTATTTAAATATGGCTGTAAGTAAGGACCTAATTGTTAGAAATTGATCTGACCTTGTCGGTGCCTATCACGAATTAGAACATAGGTAGCTACATAATTACCCATGAATTACGTACGCATGCACACCTTAAGGCGCAGTCATGTGAATAACTAATTTAGCTAATACACAGGCAGGCTCGTTACATATAATACGAGCGCTATACCCAAACAAGCATTATGATTCGGCAACGTACTGCCATTATGTACCAAGGGATGCCTTATTTGAATAAGCGCAAATTGTCAAAGAGATTTTATCTGGTTAAACAAAGATGCTCCTTCTGTTACCGTTTGCCCCTGTACAAGGGTGCCTATTTAATGGGATCGGCTAATACGCTTGATGAGGCCTCTGATTTAAACCCCCTTATTAATAGAGGTTTTTGTCTTCGTCACTCCTATGCGTTTTTCTATCATAGAAACAAGGACAATAAACCCCGTGGTCGGATTATGATTTAAGCAGCTTTTCCATAGTGTTTTTCTGTGGCTGATATTATCTCTTAAGTAGACGTGATTATAAGATAGGTGTAAATCTGATAATGTTTTGTCAAAAAATACCTATTTTCATTTAGGTTTTGGTTGGTATCAATAAGTACCTACCTACCTATGTAGGTACTTTTATGACTATCCTATGTACGGGCCTTAATAACAGGGTAACAGCCTTAATAAATCACCATAGTGCTCAAATACAGACATTTTTTTTACAAAAACGTCACCAGAATCAGTATAAAACTGTAAACAAAATAAAAGGTTTGCTTTATTCTCTTAATTACAACGCCGTTCCACAAAAAGGGTTTAGTCAAACAGGTATGCAAAAGTTTAAATTTTTAAATACAAACGTAAGTAAAAGCGGCCGCAAAACAAATATTTATTCCGAATCCGAACAAAAAGCAATTGAGGTCCACTAAAAAGCTCCCGAACAATCATCAATCCCAATCAATTCTCCATCAACACACCCCAACGTGAGAAAAATCAAACAAAACGACATCCAATCACTGAATTGGCCACAAAGGGCGCTTCCGACCCCCATTTTTATTTTAAACAAGGTCCCCCCTACCTCGTGACGCAAGATAGGCGATTTTTGCGTCATTAGTGTTACCGCTGCGTCATCTTGACACGATTTGTCTATGGTTATCGCTGGATTTTTTTGGCGCGAACGCGTGGCCTATCGCACACGTACAATATGCGCAGAGTTTTCGCAGACTAATGTGTTGGAAGAAACTTTGAACAGATAAGCGCTAAAAGGCGACGCTCGCGTTTTTCCGTTCCGTAATTTCATCAAAAAACTAATTATCTCCAAACGTCTTTTCAGCGGACGATAACAAAATGGCAACGCAACTTTGACGGCGCTGATTTTTATTTGCACATCCACGCACAATGGAAATTGCTCTCGTATCTCTCGAAAACTAACCCTTGAAACGTAAAGCGGAAATAAAAGTCGAGTTGGGCCATTATTTTCGCCGCACGAAGTTCGTTCGGAAGCCAAAGCGAAGGGTAAACACGGGCACTAAAAAGCACAAGTGGACTTCAAATGGCACGCGTCGTGGACCACAACAAACGAATGCGGCAACTCAACGACAATCGGAATAATTTTAATTAAAGAAAAATTACCGCGGCGAAATGCGCAAGTACCGCAAACTGTACCGTCGGGCTGTAAGGCATATACATGTTTCCTATACATGTTTTATATGCATTCTGAATTGTTTTCTTATACATAGTCCCTGATTTGAAATGGTGATCAAAGATTCGTCTAAGTTCCTATTTTATTAACTGAATTTAACATAATTTTTTTGTCTGCGTGTGCATTAAAGAATAAATATTGTATTGCATTGTGGAATGACGACTTCAATCAGAATCGATTCTAATCTACCGTATTTTTCCTTCGTACAGCGTAGATTATTTAGTCAGATAGCAAGAGGAGACTGTCAATTACATAATACATTATCTATGTTCAAAAATTTTTACCAACGTGAAACTTAAAAAAAATTTAAAAAAATTAATATTTTTACGGAAACGAAACTGGCTGTTTGTGCTGACCATAGAGCGAGCCCTGACAATGCTCGAACCCTTCCCGCGAACAATTAGCGCGCGAGTGCTCTTTCATAACAACACTGCGTCCCGCAAACTCAAAGCGCTTCTGAGCTTTGCCAGCCCACCGACGAAAGCTCCTGTTTTTTTTATTTTTTTTTTCTGAATAATTTTGAAGCTTATATAGCTTTTCCTAGTTTAGATAGGTAAGTAGCGTATGGTCGTGTAGGTCACCTTTTTTAAATTGTAATTGAATCACAAACGGGCATGCAAACTTCCTGATATAAAGTGGTCACTCCATCCAAGTGCTTCAATTGTTAACTACGAGAAAAAACTTGAAACTATAACCACCATTTAAAGGAAACGCGAAATGTTACCAGGCTATTGCTAGGCTGTTCAAAAATGATTAGATTTTTTTTCCATTACTGTCAGTTGGTATTTAATTTATTAATTAGATATAAGTAGTATAAATATTACACAGAAGCAATTATAAAAGCGCATGAAACTTAGGAAGGATCTGTAAATGAAAACAAACAGATCAAATGACTGCTGCGTGTATCCCACGACTCTCCAAATATCTTGACGCGATAATTTCAAATAACTCTTCATACCAGTTAAAAACATTCCGAGGTAAGGGACAAGTAAAAACATTTTATACCGTTCTGAATGGGACACAAAACTTCTAATTACCTATTTCGAGTTTTGTACCATTTCTCACCTTGTACCGTGTGTAACGTGATTCTAGGAATTATTATCTTACTAATGTTGCCTCTACACTTAATGTTAGCTCGTAATTTGAAAAGATGTGGGATACCGAAACATAAACCGGTTCTAAATGAACGCAGCCGTACAAAAATAACGCACAGATCTTATTTCAATGGTTTTAACAACGTTTGTTCTTTTTCGAGAGTTATTTTTTTAAATGGCATTCCTTTTTTGAATTAATAGAATGGGTTATCATCGAAACGTCATCGTGGCCCACTAATTATGTCAGTGTTGCCTACTGTCCGGCTCGGAATTACTTACGTGTCATTTGATCACGCCTATAATTCAAAATTTAATGTTTAGTTACGCATATGAGAAATGAGCTGACGCAGAATTTGTGTTGGTGGAGAATGTTAACAGCCCACAAGTTTTAGATACTAAACATTTTATTGCCCGCTTGTATGACAAAGAAACTAAAAGTACCGAGTAGTTTTGTAATTAATTTCCACAATGGCCTCAGCCTCTCTGTATATCTGAATCCTCTGTACATTGTAATTATTGGATGAAAGTAACCTGGCTGTATGATAAATGAGGTAAAGACAACTCGTCATTGTCTCGAGAATGAAAGAGCTTTTGTCTATGGCTCGAGACAAAACGCTCGCTCGTTGTCTATGCCCCGCTCGACTCATTCCTTTGTCGACCATGGCAGGGCATTGTCGAGGTGCGTTGGCGGAATTATTAAATGCAGGTATTTAAAAAACAAAAGAACTGGTAAACATTTGCGAAATTCTCACGAAGCTTTTTGCTATGTTACGTAAGTACACAAAATACATTCTCATTGATGTTAAAATTTAATCATTAAATTTCACCTGCTGTTACGGTGAAGGAAAACATCGTGAGGAAACCTGCATGCCTGAGAGTTCACAAAAAAAATGTTCTCAAAGGCATGTGAAGTCCACCAACTCGCAGTAGGCCAGTGTGGTGGACTAAGGCCGACAGCCCTCTCATTGTGAGAGGCGACCCGACCCTGTAGTGGGTCATTAATGGGTTACTGACAATCAGGCGTATTATTCAGGAGCTATTATATATATAGGAGTTAATATTTTGATTATTCTAATCATCCGCCGGCATCATATTAGATGATTGTGTTTTGCAGAAGTTACGGCGGGGCCTAATTAGGTGACTGAACCAATTAAATCGTCAATCATCCAAAAGTTAATTTATGTTGAGAGTTCGAATTGATTTTGGTGCCTAATCAGAACCAAAAGTTGTTTAATATTTGATTGTGTGCCCAATATCTTTTTTAGCTTTTTTAAATAGATACTCACATATTTTAATTTATTTAAAAAAATCAGCATAACTTATCAGAAAGCAATGGCGATATGTCTTTAAAATTTACAACATGTAGGTATCTACAATTATATCAATATACAGGTTACCCGTAAAACATGAGCAACCTCGCAGCACTATATAGCTAACCCCTGTAGATTTAAATCGTTTCGCGTGCACATCCTAAGATTGAGAAGCACGGTCCAGTAGAAAACAATACTGAAAGCGGAATACGCGATTTGTAAAGCCATGCGTACAAAGGTTTATTGTGCGCCCATATGGGAAAATATCGCTTGTTTTGTCATCCCTATTGTTGTTGACAGACGGACGGACAACTGAAAAGACAGCCTTTGAATACTTATGTAAGCAGGAAGGCTCGGGCAAGAGCTCAGTCCTCGCTTCTAAGATTATGTAAAGCACGAGTCTTGAGCTTGCGCTTGCGCGTCGTGTTTCTATTGAATGCTTTTGTTATTTAAATTGTTGTCGCGATTTAAATGGATTAAAACCCTTTTTGTCTTTGTTTCAAGATACGTTAATGGTTTATGTGTTATTGTTTTAGAAGTAACATTACCGTCGTTTGACGGTTCCAACTTCCTTTTCTTTATTGTAATTAAATAGCGAAGGAGCCTAACGTCAAGTGGTCACTCCAGGCCGCATCCAACCTCAAATAAAAAATTGTATTATGATATTGTATGTGGGTGCTTTGCTTCTCATGAGGTATAAGATTTTCGCTTCAAATCTCAAATAAAGTATCCCCAGCAACCATACCTCCCCAGCCGAAACACAAAATATGAAGAACAGTTGGCGGCTAGCTAAGTTGTTATGGCATCATCGCGTTTTTCATGCTTTTTAAAATTTTGCGGTATCTACTAGGTAGGTACCTCCGAGAGCAAATTACGTGGATGAAAGCTATCATTTAAAAATTATAGGTAGGTCTTTCTCAAACGTAACCTTCCAGAGACATCTTTGGTATTTATGACGTTTTCCAAATAACAGTTAATTATCCGACCTGGACAGGGTTGTCGAAAAATAGTAATTTCAATATTTATGTCCCCCAATCATTATAGTATTTATTTGTACGTAACAAATTTACGAATAAAACCGTAAATATGTTAGCTATCTTACAAAATATTTATTCCCGGCTCAATGTTAATACCGAATAATTCTTGACTAATGCCTCAATTAATCACATTTAAACGGAAACCATTTGAGGTAGATTGTAGTTGGTTGTGACGTTTATTTTTATTTTTCAACATATTAACTGGGTTCTTGACAACTACCGCTTCTTGATAACATCAGATTCCCACAAATCTGTCGAGGTTTGTGATAAATCATCGAAACATCCGTTGTCGTCGATGTATTTGAATTTAAGGTTGTAATTAAACATGACTACATTTAGTTTGACAATGACAATAGAATTGTTTTGTTTTGAAGTTGTGTACATGTGTGTGTGTGTGAATTTGTGACTGTGTTATGTCACTACCCTGTGGATAGATCATCGTTGGCCTTTTTGATGGAAACCCCAATCATCTGTTTTTATTTTTTGATTGATTTTTTATTTGATTTTTTGACTACCCTACCTCTCATCTAAGGATCACGATTGTTTTTTTTGTTTCTTTTATTATTGCGTATTAAATTAACGTCCCTATTATTGCATTACTAGTTTTAGTAAAATTTTGTACCTTCATCTCAAAAAATATTTATATTATAAGGTCTGAAGCAACAAAAAGTGCAAGCCTATTGACGTTTAACTGTTTACTCACCGACGACTGTTACCCTTCGTTTAAACCACATACCCGTTGTGCTCATGGCATGCATACGTCTCAAAAGTACCAAAGTCCTGTTTGTCTCACAACCCTACACGTTTATATTACGCAGGCGTGGACGCAGGAAATATCCAGTTTAATAGTTAATACATGCATTTCATCGTTACCCATGCTTACGGCCATGTTTATAGAGTTCTAATGCACTCTGTATCACGGTTACATTTTTTTAGATAAAGCATATTCCTTGATATCTGAATAGTAATTAATGCGCGTATAAGTTAGTTTGAAGTGGATCGACAACAAGTGATCTCTGTGGGACCGTGGGAGTTGGGACCCCGCAGTATGGTGTGAACGGCAAATTACCATCATTTATTGTTTTATACTGTTTCCATTTGAATATTTTATTGACACACTCGAAAACGTTGATAGGTGCAATGGGTTTTAAACTTAAATGAAAGGGAATGGAGTCCAAATTCCAATGCGGTTTCTTTTATGGTGAGAGATACGTGATGACTTTGTCGAGACAGTAGGTCTATTTGGTTGGAAGAGTGGTTTCAGCCCGCGGTAGTGCCCGAAAGTTTAGGGTATTTATTCTAGTAAGTTTTTATCTTAGAAGTTGATTTGCATATTGCAGTAGGTATCGAAAAAAAGTCCTTAAATATTTTAAGCGCTAAAAATCTAATGCTTTTTGGGTTTATTAATATGCGAGGAAGGCAAAAGATTAAATTTTCTTCGTATCTTTATTGGTTTTTAAATTTTATATAAGATTTATTTTTTTTGCTATGCATCACAAAAGTTTTCAATAAACTCAATTTTATTTACATATTTTAGTTACCTTTATAGACAATGCTTTAATATAAGTATTGTTAGTAAGTGCTTAATTTAAGTATCTAAGCATTGTTTTATATCCGTTCTATAGATTAAAGAAACAATAGTCGAAAATAATGATATTATGAACCAATTCACCGACGGACATTACCTATACCTTCCACTATCTATCATTTTATTCATCTACATGATGTCGTAAGATACGAGACATAGAGCTGGTTTTAATTTGTAGAGAATCGATATGTAAATGTGTAAGTATCAATATTTCTGAAGTTAATATTTTATTGTGATTAGATTTATTATAATTAGCCAGCTATAAATCCGTGCGACCGTTTTTGTGTTTGTACAAAGATTGAGCATTAAACATTTTATGGAATTATGGGACATTGGTAACACTGACAGTTTGATTACTCTCTCCAGCTGGTTTTAGTGGCGAATGTTGTAAATGAGATTAGAATTGGAATATCAACATGTATTAGTTTTTTATGCAAGAATAAACGATATTTTAAATTTTCGGAGAGAGTACATGGTCTATCTACATAATAAACGTTAAATAAATATTTGATCATTTCTTTAATTTTGTTCATTTTATTAAAATTACACCATAATCACTAATTGAATATAGGTACTTATTAAGGTATGTTTAATACCTATGTACATATACATTTGTTCCATAAATTGTTTAAAAATGACAATATGTACCTACCTATATTTTTTATGCAGATGCATAACTAAGTAAAATAATAATTATGCTCACGTCTAGTCTGCAAATGTTTTATATTATTTTATTTGTTTATATCTAAAATATTTAATTTCTTAAAGTCGCACAGAATGTTATTGATTTTTTATTGTTACGTATTATGTAGGGTACACCTAATAATTACAAGTTTATAAATATATTATAAATATATTGAAAATTTTCACCCAAATTGTTGCCCTCAACCTATGCCCTCAACATAGTAACGAATATTCTTGGTCAGGTATCGTCAAAATGTAAGTCTAAGTAGTTATGTTGCAGGCACATTATTATTCATTACGTAACAATAATAAAATTAATTCTACCTAAAGGGCCATTCCGCCCTTGTAATACAACTCTAAATCGTATAACATACAACGGATTTTCTCCGTAACGCGTAATTAAAGATAACTATTAAAAGTAAAATATTTGAAGCTTCGCCGTGTGTCTTGTGAGAACTTAACTTATTAATTGCTGGATTACACTGTTACTTGATGACATAGACACTCTAATTTTATCAGATAATCTCGAATTCGGTTGCTTTACTGCCTGGCGTCATAACCTGAGATACAAATCCTTTAGAAACTGGCTTTATGTACTAAATGGTAGATGCGTTTGATGATCTTTGTTTTGATAGTTTAATAAGTAAGATTTTGTTTGGATAAGATATCTAAGTATTGTAAAGGTGGTTTTTTCATCATGTTTACCACCCATTAATTTCTATTATAGTACCTATGTATATAACATTATATCTCACGTGTTGTGTAGAATAAGGAGCTGTCACTAATCGGTTAAGTCCACCCCGAAGGATCGAATGAGAATAGTCTAAATGATGTGAATTTTTTTTGAAATCCTCCTTTTGCAATGTCAATACATAATTATGTTCAAGTTTAGGTGTTGCGAGGACACCTAAACTTCACCGTTTATTTTGATTAGGTACATTTGATTGGTTGGTAGGTGCCTAAATTAAATCGATGAATTCAAACTTCAGACTAAGACCTATACACTCACTCAATCATAAATAATTGATTGTTGTTAAATTACAGAAATCAGCACCCATTTTAAATTAATCCTTTTATTAAACTACAAGTTCCTTATCTTGATCATGGTTAGCCTTACAGACATGTATTAAACTAGACCAGGGTTTCTCAAAGTGGGGTTCGCGTACCGCTGGGGTACACCATATAGTCATATGGTGGTACACGATAGAATTAACGAAATGGAGGCGGTTTAACTGACTCTCTCGTGTGACAAGGTAGAGAAAGAAGAAAGTGAATAATAACTTCACTATAGGCTATTTCTATACACCATGTAGCAATATTTATTTGTGAGGATGGCAATGGGGCGATATTGACACACACGATAGCTGTCACGTGTGTTCCTTTATTGGACCTAGTCATACTGCACTATAGACTAAGTTTTATTTACTTTTAAAACGGTGCTGGGAGCTTTTTTCCGCCCGCTTTTTTTCTCCCAGTCTACGTTTTGCCTGAGGGGCGATCAAAGCGGATGAATGTAGAATGTATAATTTATCTGTATGACTTTCATTAAGTGTGTACAAATTGTACCTAATAATGAATAAAAGCTTTTGAGTTTGAGTGAGAATTAAATTTGAGTAAAATTTAATATTTTCGATAAAAAACAATTTTTTCTTTAAACGTTTTTTAATTAAAAAAGAAAGAGCAACACAACTGTCTTTAACCCTATTTTTTACTTGTAAGATCTATGCCGTGATCCTTAAAGTAAAAGGCGAATGTAGAATGATAAGATTGAGAAACTCTGTACTAGACCTACAAATAACTTGTTTGATTCGATTCATATCACGTTTACTTCGATAGAAATATCAACTTAATCTCGCTTATTTTATTAGCTCAGTTTTACTTTGTACAACGATAACGAGTTAATTTGTCTTGTACATGATATAAAACTTTTAATCACAAAAAAGTTACTAGGTACTAGTTACTACTAGTAGATAATTATGATTAATGGTTGTTGGTATCTAAGTTATTGGTTTTGAGATTGGTTAAAGGGTAATAATCTGTAGTTTATATTAATTGAGGTTTTTTTGTCCTGATTTAATAGTCTTTGAAGCTTGAGCTAAGCTAACATTCAATCCTTTGATTTTTTAATGTCCCACTAAGTGCCCCACAGCTTAATTGAATGGTGGAAAGATCATGTATTAAGCACGCACCATCATGCATCGTAACGTGCTTAATACAATATGCATCGCAATCGTCTGATGATTGAGGACCATTGATGAAAATGATAAGGCCTCCAATGGATTTAAATTGAAATAAAGAAAAGTTCTAGGGGATTGGAATCCGTACTGGATTGCAATTGCAACTGTTTTCAAACCAGCGGGTTTTTTGTGGGATTGTCTTCAATCCGGTGATGAATTGTAATCCTTAGCTAGTACAACCGCGCGTAGAGCTTCCGAACAGAACATTATTTATTAGAATTATCAGTTAGGATACAGGTAGGTTTAAGTACTTACATATAACTCTTCTGATGAGATATTAACTGTAAGATGGCTTACCTGTAACGAAAAGAAACAATTGACATTTAATAAAAACTCATTTACCTAGCCATTTCATTCTTAACTTTTAACAACACACGTATACTCGTATTTACTTATAGACAATCCACTCTTACTTTTTAATACAGTAAAGCTCTAGATCCTACGAGTCCCATTAGTGCCATTCTTCTCAAAATGTGAACACTCATTTCTGGTTAATAGGTAGACCTATATTATAATACACATACGTCAAAATCATCTGCGTTTCTCCCCTAAAATCTTTTATTTCATTCTAATTATCACAGCTCTTTAAAACCTTCAGCACGTAAACACACATCTACTAATAGTTATAAAAAAAACATAAAAAGGCTGGAAGAAACAAAACGCGTCGCCGAACTTGAGTTTAAAAATCCACCTTCATAATAAGAGCGCGGACAAACTTAAATAAATGCCCACTAATGAGCATAATATTATAATATTGTATGCGCTCAAAGAGTCTTGTTAGACCTGCTCTCCACATAGGTGTAAGGAGCAATGCTATTAAATTCTAACGCTACGGTGCAAGTGAGGACCGCCGGCTGCTACCTACGGGAGGAAGTGTGCGTTCCGCGTAAGGTCAGCAACCTATGTGATTAACGTTTAAGAAACGGCTAAACGGTAGCCAACTTGACGAATTCCGGAATTACTTTAGCTAGCCGCCACTAAGCGAAAAAAAATTTTACCAGATGAAGACGGGTTCTTCTTGCGTATTCTGAAAGTTTTTGGGAAAATAAATAGGATTAAATTTAGCATTTCATTTCATTTTTTAGCTGACTAAATATACTTTATTATCGAATGTCTTGTATGTTTTTAAATAAAATACCATAAATTAGGCTACTTCGTCAACTGAACAGAGGAGAATCATTTTATAGATTTTAGAACAAGTAACTTAACATGCGAATTTTCGTAGTGTCATATTTTTATCCTTATTTTTTATTTTACAAAATACTTATATTACTTACTTTTGGGTACCTACGTAAGTACACTTAACCAAAACATTAACACCGCCCGTCGCTTATCACTCAATGCGCAACTCCACGTGTAGCCCCTGAATGCACAAAGACGTATAATAATCATAAGGCGACTTGCAATTAAAAAATTTAAGGCACTTTGTCGCCGACCTCTGGCTTTCAGCTAAGTACTGGTTGCGGCTTAATAACCACGTTCGCAGTTCGGTGTCGAATGAACCCTCATAATTATAGGCTTTTGTTTTATGGGGTTGATACTGTATCAGTTTTGCGGAATAATTTATAGCATTGTAGCTCAATTAATTCCTAAATTGAGGGAACCCGGTGTCCTTAAAGTAGATATAAAGTTTACATGATTTTTGATGTACAATTCACGATTTACCTACACAGATGACCAAACGGTAAGATCAAAGGAGAAAAAAGGGTCACAAATATACTAAGCGACATTCAGAAACATAAAACTATTTTTATAATTTAGTACAATTAATAGTAATTAACCATAATTGTAATAAAATTGCCAATGTAAAAAATATCCTATAATTTTTTAAAGCGCAGCTAACGCGTTAACGTTTTTAAAATGGCCATTTCATTCCTAAAAATTAATACACTATCCGACTGCTTGACATTAGGTATTTTGCCTACAAGTGAGCTCACTGAATGTGAAGTGAATTATAATTTGTTACAGACTTTATTCCGCCTTTGATTTGTAGTCCTGAAACGTAGCGAAATTTCGATGCACTATCAATGAGTTAGGTCGAAATATGTTTGAGTGGTATCCGGCAGAGGTCGCGCGCGGTAAACAGTCGAGATTACAATGTAAACGCACCAGAGGTGTTTGTTTGATCTCGCCGCCGACGCAGGGTTGCCGAAATTTGTTAAATAATAATTAAATAAATCTTATTTATTTTAATAAAGCTTATTCAATTGTTTGCCCTACCGTAAATTAATCTAGTTTAATTGTTCATCAACATTAGATTTATCAATACATAAAAAAGGTTTTATGATAACATATTAGTAAACTACATACCTACCATCTATTTTTTACAATTGTCTTATTTGGTAAATAATCTTAGCGTGTCCTTTGACTTTATTAGCGACTTTGAAAAAAAACGCAGACAACTTATTATAAAGATTTAAAAATTAAAGCTGAAACAAATTTTTATAATTTTTAAATTCTTATAATACATTTTTATAAAGCAATTTTAAACTTTTTCAACAAATAGTAGTGCCAAGATTGTTTACCAAATTGGACAAGATCAAAAAACGGACTGTATACTTTTGCAATAAAAAATTGTTATTTTTAACTGGTGAACACAATACGCTGTAATTCATTGTATCTGTACAATGTGAGGTTAGTCGTTACACGCCAATTTGTTAGTAGCTGATTACAAGTGCCTTAAACTAACAAAAATTTCTACGTAACATTTTATTCGCGACGACCTACTACACTACTAGCAGCCCTGCCCATCACAGAGTAGCTCATAGAACAGAGTTTACATTGCCATCATTCAAAGCATGGAGTCGCTATTTACGTTTGACCAGAGCACTCATTACGGATTGTTATTGGAATAATAAAGAGATACGCATATCCGTCTAGCTGTGATCGTAACGTATTTCCGAGTATTGCCTTCCATTGCGAAACGCGATCGCTTTATTCTCTAACGTGTTTCCGCGAACTGACACTTCTGTTTTTGTTTATTACTCTATGTATGTTTATGTGGACTACTTTTGTATGAAGCGTGCTTGATAGGTTGTTTAGAATTTGAAAAGTGTATTTTTCAACTCGTATAGTTTAATTCGCTTAACTTGTTTATAAGTTCTGTCTGTCTAAAATTTTAATAGGTAGTGTTATAATCTATGTACTTATAAGATATAAATTTTACCTTATATCTATTACCTTATAATGCCTTGATACATTCGTCCAAATGGCCATTCGAATTTTAAAATATAAAAACTAAACATTCTTAAATCTTTTAATAACATTCTTTATAATAATATTTAAGGCCCAAAGCTAAGATGTAAGTAGACAAAAGTGAGATGCTATAAATATAAAAATATTTTTTGTAAATAAAATTATTAAATTATTACTTCCTTTAAATATTTATTTAAGTATAAAGTAAACTGCAGATCTATCAAAAGTATCTAATTGTTGATTTTGCGCACGTTGATTATTTATTTATTAAGAAACCGTCAAATCAGTAGTTTCTGAATATTTATTTACGTAAAAATAACCAGTTTGAATGACAATAATATTAACATTTAGTCTAGATAAAGTTTCGTGTGTGGGCTTCAACGTGTTATATCAAAATTCTTGACTTTTATACGTATACAGCGTTTATAATCATACTATAATATTTCACGCCTACGAAATATGCGCACAAAATAAGCGATAAAATTTTATTGGGCGCCTCGAACACAGATCATGTCTCCCAAATAGGTGTTGCCACAAATCCATCGGTTGGGTGCCCCCGTTTGCCATTTTACATTTAGTTTTTTTCAGTGATATTTCAAACTTGGCATTTGACACGTCCGTTTATCATCAACATGATTATGATGTGGGTCGTTTCTTCAGGATATAGCGGATTCAATATAGGCATCGCGTCGTTCACGTTGTGTCGTGTAGCCTGACCCCAGCTTTTGCGCACCTCGCCGAGTTGCGGAAAGCTTATGAACTGTTTTACTACGATAGGAAGAAATGTTGACATGCTAGGTAACAAAACGGACTCTGGCAAAATACTTTCTTCACGCAAATTTGTATGTTTTCGAAAATCCGATGAAAATTCTACAAGCCGTTACATATTTATAAATTTATGCCTTTTTAGCAATATTATTTAAATAGAAATTGTGCTCCGTGCACTATTGTTAGATATAACCCCACGCGCGCTGTAGCCGTGCCGTATGGGCATCTATTAAATATATATTGTGTAAAAAATTGCTTAAAAACGACGGTGATCCGTAAAATAGATAGGTTATACTCAAGACCACATCAAAATAAAGAAAATTAGAACATGATTTAATTTAATTGAAAGAAATCTAAATATTCAACACCTAATCTATAATTCCGACGTCGATCACAGCCACACCGTCTCAACAGCTAAGCCATTGATAAGAACAAAAATGTAACCGGGGACCGAATTTAATTAAAATATTGCATCGCGCCATAAACGAGGAAAATATTTACGTCCGAATACTTTCCGTTAAAATAGTGATCTTATCTTGCCGACTTTAATTTATAGTAACAGTTTGCGATACACCGACAAAGGGCATCGCATTTTTCACTCTTTCGGAGGATTTCGGACAGTCATCTTTGTCTGTGACATTACGTAATGTGCTAAGACTTTTATATGACTAGACGGAGGATGCTATAGTAGAAAAAAGTAAAAGTGTAGGTACTGAAGTTTCTTTATTTTTCAAAAATAATTAGCGTTTTAGGGGATTTGTGTCTCACCATAGTGAGAATTTAGCACGATTCCCGTTGAAAATAAACCTAAAAATATATAAGAACTTTTTTAGAATAAACAGCTCTTCTCTCGCTCTATTACTTGCTTGTATATTTTTATATTTACTTTAACGATTTCTAAACAATAGACCTGCTATCTGATATAATACTTACATAGCTACTTTTAATATAATCGATGTATGAGTGCAAAACCTACAATTTCAAGAGTGTTTTACAAGCGTTTAGATATTGTGTGAAAAACTGGGTTCCGTTTCATGTCAAATGGCTAATTAACCCTAAAAATCACAACGCAGTCACTTGAAAAGATCTGTGGTAGCGATCGGCTCGCACGCGCTGGTTAAATAATTTATCTTCGTAATTTGAAGCGAATGAAGCCGACCTAACGAATGGTTTTCATGCAAATTAATTTTACGGACGTATTGATTTCGACTCGAAACTGATAATTAGTTTGTATACTTGTAATTGATACATGAATTACATATTTATGCGGTTGTAAACATAGTCGTAATGTTTTTTTTACGGTTTTACGAGTGAGCGTTACTTCGTGTTTTGGATGAGAATCGATTCGTTAATATGTAAAGGTATCGAATTAGGTTCTTTTCATAATTGATTTATACATCAGCTCTACCAAAACATGGATTACGTTTGATGTTTGAATCCAATAGCTTACCGCTGTCTTCTTCAGGTCACTAGATCATTTACCCTCTAATACTGTCATCCTTTACAGATCAGACAAACAGACAAACGGGCCATCTGATGGCAAGTCTTCAACGTCACTTATTGACACGGGCAACACCAGAGGGGTGCACTGGCGACCCTTTGCCGGCTTTTACCAAAAATCCACACATAAGCTGATAAGTGGCTGGATGCTTCAAAAAACCTTTAACCTTATCGGCCATCAGTCTACCTACACGAAATGTTATGAAGCTACTTTTTTATTTCATCGTTCTATTAGAAATATGTCGGTGAGTTTTGATATTTCAGACAGGGCTACTTAACGAGTAGGTACACAGTTACCTACAGTTTTATTTGTCGCTTTAAGCTCTCGCAAAACCTGGATTCAAAACCTTATTCAAATATTCTATGCCTATTCTTACTCCACGTTTATACTTCAGTTCAAAGACATTCTATTCCTTTTGTCTCATGTGAATTTACAAAGCAAATAAAAACAAAGTAAGTAACATTAAACAGTCTGAGCACAAACGTTTGTTTAAGCAAATGCCGATCGATCGGATGACTTCAATTAAGATAACAACCGTAACTGTACACTAGTCTTTTATGCTCCTTTATTTATCGGCGTGGAATTTTAAATACCTCCTTGATTCTAACATTTGACTAATGTTAGAATCAAGGAGGTATTCGAAATTTCTTTTGTATGTAATTTTAAATGTATGTGTATCGTGTATGTATGTATTTTTGAATGTAGCTCGTGTTGCGTTTGTAATTGTGACACTAGTTGAGTAAATTAATAATTTTGCTTAAGCACATAGGGCTCTCGATCACAGTTTTTAAATTCATTTTTACTATTATTCTTCCAACTCCACAGTACGTACAGCAGATCACTCGCATTTTTAAAATACGACTAGATTTCTGGTCGAGCCGACTAAAATACCCACAGTGTGAACAACAAATGAGGCCCAGGTTACAATAATACGAGTCACAATAGCGGCCGATCGTAAATCTGTCTAGGCCTTAATAAAATCCGTCTGATCCCGAAATTCAGAATGCAATAAACAGTAGCGATGACACACGAAAGGTTATAGCTTAAGGCGACGACACAATACATATTATTCTATTATTTTCGGCACAATGTTCTAGTTCGATTCAGAAATTCAGACTTAATGTTATGTAATAGATGTTGGATTAAAATAAAAAGTTTCTTAATGTTTAAATAAATCATAAAATTTGGTATTTTAAATTCGTTGTAAAAATATTTATTTACTTGACAGCGGCTAATTAAAGTAATAAAACGCAACCTTAACATTATTTTAAATATAGAACAAACGCTTTGTTTTTAATATTCATTTTTTTTCTTGAATATTTTTTGCTGATACCTACATACTCGTACATACACTGCTTTAACTTTAACACTGTTGCAAAGACGAAAAAACAATAAAAATTCATAATGATAGGCCATCTCTGACATCTAATACGTTAATGTGTCTCTTTGTGTCTAGACTCCAAAAGCCACGATCGATGTATGCTATGACAGATCTATGCGTGTCTGTTTGTTGCCCACCAAGATTTCTGGCGCCGATTAAAAAAATAAAGCGATTAATGAAAATATAAAAAGAAATTATGTTTGAAACATAAATTTTAGAACAATAAGATTTTTTTTGATTATTATTAAAATAGGAACATAACACTCCAAGTCAATTTATTTATTTAGGCAGCGGGAAACCGTTGGATTCAGAGGGCCCAGGACCGGGTGAAGGCGATTAGGGGAGGCTTATGTCCAGCAGTGGACAACCAAGGGCTGAAAAGAAGGAAGATGACAATATTCGAAATATTTGGCAAATTTATTTATTTAAATTCAATTTATAAATCAAATTATACCCTGAACTTTTGCGCACCTGGCTATGTTGTGGAAAATCTTTAAAATAATTTCTTCTACAGGTATCTTAATAGTGTCACGCGGAAAGACCAACGATGAAAATGTCATATTTTTGAGCCCATGACTGCAAAAATTATTTTTTTTATTCTATGCATTTAAAATAATATACCCTCGTGAACTGACGGATGGATACTGTGTGCTTAGTGCGAGTTGCACAAAATTGTTCGAGTAACTTCACCGTCGCGTTAATCGACTATACGCTGAGCGCCAATTCCGTTTGTCATCTTAGCCACAAGATGGCGCTGCTTCAATCCCATAGAAATCGACGTATTCGCGCTCGATACGTTCAAGCGAAAATGTTTTGTCAAAACTCGCACTCAGCACACTGATATTACTCGTATGTCATTTCGAAAATAATGCTCAATGATAACCTAATTATTTCAAGTTTGACTTTCATCGTCAAATCGGGAGTAACATTTATTTGCTCCTCAGTTTATTTATTTATTGGGATAAACTTCCGAAAAGCGCATACCGCCGATCGACCTAAAATTTGGTATACTAACGTATTTTGACCTCCTGATCACGAATATGATAACGAAAATTGGCGCAAACGCCATTTTGAATAAAAAAAGTTTTTTTAGTCGAACCCTGTGAATTTGAAATTAGGTTAGGTTAGGTTTTTTTTTTTTGCGTTTGCGCCAATTTTCGTTATGAAATTCGTGATCAGGAGGTCAAAATACGTTAGTATACCAAATTTTAGGTCGATCGGCGGTATGCGCTTTTCGGAAGTACACCCATTTATTGTTCCGCTTCACATGTCATGACGCAATAGCATCTAATTTGAGTCCGATAGGTCCCATTTATTATTATTTAATGTATAATAAATTTCCTCCAATTTTATTAATTAGCGCGGCCCCGCCTACAGTTTATAGCTTGGTCGGAGGAAGCCAGCGACCGTTGTTCTCTGTAATGAAGGAAAGACAAGTTTATTTTTCCGGGATGTGAAGATTTGAAAGAAGAATCGACGATGTTTTATTTAAAATATATTTTATTCCACACTAAACGTAATTCGACATGTATTCAACGTAATTTATATCTTATTTTACACTGCAGAAACACAAGTTTTATGATCTGCGCTAAAAAAAGTACCACCTACCGCTAAGTATTTTTTTAATTTTCATTTGTGCTGAATACTATCAAGTGACGTTTTAAGAAGGAGAATATTTTAGAATTTTTGGAAGGTGAGACATTTTTTTTTTTAATGAATGACCTACATATATAAAAATGAATAGGTAGCAGCTATAGCTATAGCTATAGTATAAGCAGCGTAATTTTAAAATTGAAGCATGACCAACGCTTTTCTTTTCTAAGTCTTCATCCATTCAACCAAATAATGACATCGATGTATGTTAATGTATTTTTAGTCAGATATTTATGATTCCTTAATTAAAACTACAGTGCGTGAAGTGTAAAATGTCTTCGGTCGGTATTTAAAAGTAAATCTCAAACAAAGCCGATATCTACTTGCACTTACTCAACTTTTTAATCTTCCGATTGAGTAACCAAAGCCGATAAATCAGTTCGATTCTCAACTGTAAAATAAAGCGGATTTATTGGCGTTGCGTGTGAAAACAATCCAAAAAGCAAATTTATTTGGTACGCCGGTTATTTATTTGTTTATTTCGCCCTCGTACATATTGCGTGTGCTTTTAAATTGCGCAGACAATGAAATGTTTCGACAGTCAAGTCAAGCGTAATCGAAAGCTGTAGGTACCTACTGACAGGGAAAACGTAATAAAAATATCAGTAAACAAACAGCATTAAAAATATAAACGCATCAACAGAAATATTAAATTAAGTACCTTTAAAGAGATACTTCATAAACGAGTGGTTATTTGTCTAGCAAGAACAGCTTCAAACAACCGCCAACTTTACTAAAATAAGCATTCGTAACCACAAATTATAAACACTCACGTGAAACGGAACGCACCGGCCGACCACCCAACAATGGCGGCAATTAATTTGTTGCTTTTAAAAAAAGAATTCCACTCCCGCCATTACACGTCAAACGTTGAAACGCATCACGAAACGTCTTATCCTCGCCGTTCGCGACGCATCACGTTCCGCGCATTATTTTGATGAATTCGAATTTCGAATACCTGACCTGCCCTCCATTATTCACGGGTTTAAGGCCGGGCTCTCAGACATACGTTTTCCGTAAGTATACAATTTCCGAAATCGTTTACCGAATTAAAATTTTCGTGGGCCTTGCGCAGACTTTCAGTTTTTTAATTAGAACGTTTCCGAACGTGATCTTCAGTACATAGAAAATGTACCTATGCTAGTAGTACGTTCCGCATGACGTCATTTGGTTTTATCTTTTCTGGTTGGCATTCTTATAACCTATAAACCGAATTTTTTCCATCTCTTTCTCTCTTTCTTCAGCCAACTTTAGTCCACTGCTGGATATAGGCATCTCTCAAGGCATGCCACTAAGCCCAATTTACGGCTTTTAACCTGTAGACTAGTCCAACGTATGCGTCCACATCTCAGCCCCGTAGGACATGACTGGTAGGACGCACCAATCGACAGCTTTTCAAAGTACTTTATATTAGAAAATTTGACGCAATCAGGTCTCCGAAAATGGAATAACTATCCGGAAATCGGATACGGAAAACGCATGTATGTGCCCGGCCTTATTCTCGGGTTTAAAGGGAAACAATAGAAGGTACGCCATTGCGCTAAAGTCGAGAATGCAATGAATGACGTCTTTGTTCAGACGTGAGGTAACCTGTGTTACATGAGGTAGGTGTGTGAGGTAAAAGCGCTGTTTCAAAGAATTTCCTGTCTGTAACTGTTTTGTATTAATAGCGCTTTTCATTTCTCAAAGATAAGAGAAATGTTTAACTTTCTTTTATCTACAGACACCAAATTAATATATACGAGTAGGTAAGTATTTAAGTACCAAAATTAAATGAAATTGGGTTTTGAATTACTGAATTCAATTAAATACATACCTACTCGTACTTAAACTTTGCATATAGGCCTACTTAAAAGGTCCTCTTTATGAAGTGAATATTAAAGTCTACAAGTAGTATCTACAAGTTGCACCATAGAAAGGTTAATTTAGTAGAACTATTAATGTTGTCTTTTATGTCTATCTACAAATATTTCTATCTATAAATATAACTTCACTTCTTTAAATAACTGACCGCGAAAGACCGCTACCGTATAGGTAACCGCTATCGTAATGAAGTCCCAAAAACGCTTTTACATCAATAACAAAAAAACGCGAACCTTGCCAACCAATTCCATAATTTAAAATAATAATATGATTACGTAACTGAATTACGAAATTAATCTTATCCTTTCTTCGCTGAAAGAAATTTCCATCCATCCATCCAAGATTCGGAAAATGGAAAATTGTAACAAAAAATAAATAAGTCTGTTCGCATTCAGAGTCGGACAGAAAGACTTTTGTGTATAGAAAATGATAAAAAGAAGGAAGGTCCGATTCACCCGGCTTCTCGTTGGCAGCGGGGTTCTATTCAGCAACAACTTATTAAATAAATTAACCGCAAGTTGGTAGAAAAGGGAAAACTAAGCGGTTCTCTCATTTGCTCGCGAACAAAGAGGGTTCCTTAAAACCGGGCGCTATTCTGTTCGCATTGAGCGCCTGGGCGAAGAAAGCCCGCAAAAATAATTGGAAAGTGACGGGAACAGCTACTAGTGATGGGCCGTGTGATTTCGATGACGTTTTAACTAACCAAATTACTATAATTAGTTTGATTAGCTCAGTCCAAATGTTCGTTAATATTTTAAGATAAGATTAGGTGAATTATAATCATTTTTAAATGAACCAATTAAACAATTTCAATCTCTTACAATACAATACAAGAACGAATACAATATATATAATCACAATAAAGAATACAATATATACATAACAATACAATAAGGTAAGTAGTAAAATTTCTTTGAATGAAACTATATAATAATTTCAGGTAAAAAATAAGAACGTGTTCGATCCCCGCCCTGTTCAATCTATAAGTAAAGCCGTCTTGACCAACCAAGTTCCAAAGACATCGAAAAACATCGAGTATCGAGCCCAACCCTATCGCCTCAGGAGCGGCCCACATCCTCGCCGTCGCAGTGTCCGCGCGGCTTTATTGCCGCTATACAAAACTGTGAAAGCCCAAGGAACAGTTGTGAAACCTGAATGAAACAAGCTTCAGTCTTTCCCTTCTTACCGGATTCAGGAAACCTTTCTTGCTCCCTCAATGAGAATGAAGGAACCCAACGAAGAAAACTGCTCTAGTAAGAATTTTACTGTCTTATTCGAATGCGAGTAGCTGGATATTACTTGTAATAGTAAGTAGTGAAACGTACCTATTATCGACCTTTGGTTTTGAATAAATGGAATAATAGGATAGGGTAAATGTGAATTTAATAGTCAACAACTGACAATGACAGAGACAACTAATAAAGGAATCCTGTTTTAGCAAACAAATGAAGAATAAGCATCTAAAAAGGAATTAATGAGTGTTTTCTTTTATTACATGTATTAGAAGCATTTCTCCTACAACCACTCTTAGTGAAAATGTCACGCACAAATTCAAAGAATGTTAAGAAGAATTCCAATGAACTTAAGATAAGTCGATTTCTCGCGTAGTAGTTACATGAAAACCTTTATTTCTGCAACATCATCATTCCAACTCTTCGTAGTCGTCTGGACATGAGCCTCCGCTAATCGACGCCATTTGGCCCGATCCTGGACTCTTTGATTTCAACGGTTTCCCGCCGCCGTCTTCTTCTGTCATCAATTTACTTGGTCGGGGGCGGCCAGTACTCCTTTTGCCAAGACTTGTAGGCCAATCGAGGACCTTCATTTAATTTACTTTTTATTAAGTATCGTTAATTTATTCTGAATATTTTTCGAATTTGTTCCTGACATTTTGACTAAGAAATTCCAAGAAAGTCAAGAATAATTCCAATGGACTTAAGATTAGTCGCCTTCTCGCCTTTACATTGTGTCCATGAAAACCTTTATTGCTGCCTTAGAAAACCGTGAAAGCCCACGAAAGCATTCTACGTCTTGAATGAAAGACAAACAACCGGGTTTCAGTGATTTCGTACCGGTTGCGGAATTCTTTTCATCCGGCTGTATTTTCCGATTCAACCGGCTCCATTGGTTGCGGGTTTTGTATCGGTAAATGAGTTTCGTTTTGTGGAAAGGTTAATTTGCTTTTCAGTCGGATTTGTTGTGGCCCCTTGACGTGAAAGCTCTTTGGATTGCGGGCGCCTTCATCAATATTGTGTCTAAAGTATAGCTTGCTTGATTTATGTTTTCAGAATGTTATTATTTATAACCAAATTAACGCCAAATTGGCGAAGAATTCGGACACTTTTATTAGAAAACTCCAGGTTCGAGCACCAATAACGTGAAGGAAAACATCGTGAAGAAACTTGCATGCCTAAGAGTTTTCTATAATGTTCTTAAAGACTTTCACCGACCCAAAGCCCCGGGCCTTAGGCCAGCTTGGTGGGCCTACATTGTTCTCATTGTTACAGGAGATTAAACCCTGCAGTGGGTCGTTACAGAGAGACAGATAAGAATACACAATAGTCAAAATTTATTTAATTTTTTTTCCGTAATTAACTTTGAAATGAATTTCAATTTAAATATTGTAATGATTGAACATGATACAACTGTAAGAGAATTTAAAATAATATGTAAAGTTAAAACCGTTACAACAGACACAGGAGTTTTCATTCCCTAAAGTAGTGTCGTTTGTAAAACTACAGAAAGCGACGCAAATGAAAGTAGAACTAACAAAACAGACGAGATTTCTTTATGCATAAGTTAAATAAAATGTAGAATCACCGCTTTAATTAACGCCTTCCAAATAAGAATAATGAGACAAACTGGTAAATTAGTAATGGCACTCCTCCTCTGTTGCTAGTCATCGCGATTCACAATTTTCCTTACAAAACTTTTTTCCGACTTCTCAGTGTAACTAAGCGTGCACTATTTAATTATGGAACACCCGCCTCCTCTCCGAGACCTGTACAAAGGACTGAAAATATTATATCTTTACGGCTTCTTTCAGTTACTTGTTATATAGCTACTTAACAAAATGATGTGACTTAAATGGCGTCAATATTAATCATCTAGCTTATATCTGCGCTTTACATTTAGTTTTAATTCTCCAGATCAATGGATAGGTATATCATTCCACTTAAAATTTCTTTAACTATGTTTTTACTGCTTGTTTATTTCAAATAAGTACATGTTAAATTGGTAAGAAGGACAAAAACTTTAAACGTTTTCTATATTATCCATTATTTAGTGGTAGAATGTTACTATCTGCGTTTGCAAATAAATTAGTTTTCTTTCTTTCTTCTTTTTTTCTAAATATGTACAAAGAAAAATCAGAGCTAACACAAAACGACAAAGGTGACCTGTTAATCGTTTCAAGATAACAACCTTTTAACCGCATCGACAAAGGCTTCATAATATACGGTCGATATGGTCATAAAATACCCGCATGGACGTAATCAGGGGCTAATAGCCTACAGATTAATGCGACCATTACAGCAAGTCAGCTACCAGCCCGCGACAAAGGCGAGTCGTGAGGAACACAAGGAGATTACTTCACTCCAACTCAAGCCATTAGGCAATAAATGCTATCTGTGCTCTCTTTACTGACATTGGTCTTTTCTTACTGTGTTTTTCTAATATGAGAAATGATTTTAGTACTGGTTGTAGGTACTATATCTTTAATATTATTTCGGTAGAGATACGTATGTTTTCATTTTAATTCCAGTAACTGTTATCCCATCGTGGTAGTAGACATAGGTGTGTTCCGCGCACGGTAGTATTTCGTTTGCAAAATTTTAATTAGTGTTGTGTAAGAAACCTGAACTCAGTTATATAAAGGTATTTTTATGTGCAGTTTATCTCATTTACTGATTCAACACGGATATTAATCTAATCATAATACCTACCTAAAGTTTAATCGTAACTTGCTACCTAGGTACATGTTAAAGTAAACGGTTTCAATTGAACAAGTTAATTCGAATATTGTTGGAAAGATATAAATCAACACGACACGATAAGTATACTTGCGATAAATTTGTCCCAATACCAGCTGCTTTACATACAGATCAGTGTAATATATCTCAAGCTAACAGCCTAATTGCATGCATGTTTATAATATGCACTAAAACCATTAATTTTAGAAATTCTAACGTGTGATGAATTAAGAATATTTTGAAATAACTGCAGGTAGGTACGTTTAAATTATTTCAGGTGCGTGTTACTGAAACCGACTCTACTACTTATAGTAGAGTACTATACATACATATAGTATAGTACTATAAGGTTGAAAAACCCTTAAATAAAATTCATGGAAGTGACCTTACATAAATTTTCTATCATCATAAATATATCCATTTATTATCTAGTAACAATGTAACTATAATTTAAAAATATGTAGCACTCATCTAATTATAAATTATTATGGTACTGGACCTGTAGATGTTTTAGAACATTTTAATCTCATTTCTCGTCGAAGAACAATTATTATGGAAATGCCGCCTGTCATTCAATGTTTTCACGCTTATACCTACTGTAAGCGTATTATTGACTTAGTAAATAGATGAATTAATTATGTGTGTGTTTTCAGCAAACACATTAAATAAGACAGACTGTTACGATGATCGTATGCTACTCAAACCACCATTAGTATGTCAAACCTGATACACGACACATAGGTACACTGCCAGAAAACTGATTAGAACTTCAATCAGTCGCATCATTTCGTAAAGGCACATGTGTTTCCGAACTCGAGACGCTCCGAGTAATTGATTTAAATAATCTATAGATACATAGCTATAATGTAACTGTAACCGATCGGTGTGTATGTGGAAAATATTTACAAAATACTAATGTTAAAATGATCCAAAAAGAGTTATAGTGGTAATAAAATGTCTCTTCAGATTTTTGTCTGTAAACACATAGTTAACTTAGTAGATAGGTAGGCTGTTCATTTGCTCGCAAACTAAAAGATCCAACGTGGTATAGGTAGTAATGCATTCTCTTATAAAATTTAAATTATTTGCCTGTACCTAGTTGTAAAATTAGACCAAGATTATAGAAGATTATGGATCATTTAAGTTCCTACAAATAGAAACAAAACTGTAAGCTTCATTTTTCTTATGCACTGATACGAAAATTGTAGGTACTTAAAATCATTCGAATTAACCGAAATGATTAGCCAAAACTGAACGCGCGAGCAAAGCCATAAAATCGACTTTAATTAAATGTATAAATCGACAACTCGTTTGACAGCACTATTAGGTCCAAACCATTCAGCCCGCTGATTGACTGAACGAAACACCATACATCATTCACTCAATATTCGCGCGTTTAAACCAACCACTTACGTGTTCAACACAAATTAAAAGCACGACTACGAGATTATCTTAACTAGAATTTTAATGTTACTCCGACGAGTTGCTAAACATTAATACTAGTGATGTACCTACGATAAAAATAACTTTGTTCTTGATGCGAAGTTAAAATACGATGTGGAAGAATAAACTAAACATTACGCATAATCATATTATGAGCATTGGCTGCAATTTTTCAATTACTGGGTACAGGTCCCTCCCTAATGTACCTGCCCAATGATAAAAAATGAAAAAATGAATAATTCGTCACACTACTCCAATGGGAATTACTGTATGAATCTTTCCGTAAATGCTTGCTGGCTAGTGATTTATTCGTGATAGTTGTTATATCATCCATCGAGATTCCGACATGCCAATAATGCCATCTTGATACCCACATAAAATTTACCACTAGGAGCCTCCTCCCCATCCATGTCTCACTAACATTGCTTAAATGTTCAATCAATCCGGTCTACACAATCTGCACACTTACGTCCCTAAGCGTTTTTTCGCACAAACGTAATTAATCGCAAAGTAGACAAAATTATTCGCGTAGAAACTCGATAAAAACTCTGTTTATACGCGCACAAGTTTATTTATTGCTGCAATTAAAGAATAATAACGTTTAAGAAGGACCTTGGAAATGTTTAGATACCTAGTTAAAATAAATTTATTTGCGCAATTCGCAAAATTAAATGTAATAAGCACCTACATCAGCGGAGATAATATCGATACCTAAAAGTAACGCGCAACACTTCAGTATAGGAACTCATAAAATCTAGGAATGTGGGCTGGTTTTGCAAAATTGCAAGATTTAGCGCCAATTCAACAGTCTAACTACTCGAGGAAAATCTTAGGACAGATATGAAAATATAAGATCAGAAGACGTTTACGACCACAGACTTAACGTGCGCGCTCATAAAACCAACTGTAATCGTCTGATTTGCCTTTTAAGCCCTATTACGGCGTTTATTCAGCATTAATCCACTCGGATAGCCACCAGGGAGGCATGCGCAGTCTAATACCGATTACAAGAAAGAAAACGGCAAAACGCGGACGAATGGAAGGAAATCCCGACCACAAAGCCGTACCCATTTCCACCGATCATTGTGCTAGAACGCAATAGTACGATGCCTCCGTCCCGTTCCCACAAAGACGCCGGCGAACGATGCGCAAAAGAGATAGGCATCGCACAATAGACAATTGTTATCCCTACCACTCGGTCGCACTGCCCTAGTGAAAGCTTTCCTGCAAATTTGAAACGTGATGGTACGAAAATGTGAGGCGTAAGGTCGAAGATAGCTTGAACGTTGAACTAGTATAATGCAGCCAATAATTTAATTCGGTCGTTATCATTGGGAAAACAATGGTTTGAGTGGAGTAGGTATAACTGGAGTTATGTTCCGGATACGGTGACGTATGGTGTAGGCGTGATATAGTTAGCTGCTCTCGAAATAAAAATGAATAGGTATGCTCGTAAAACGCTTTGATAGCTGACGACGTCTTTAAGGACAAAGTTGTATGTTAGTGTAGTCATTAATTCAAATGTATCAACTTGATATTGTTCTTTTAAAATTATTTTTTATTTGCTTGTCCACTTTTAATTTGGGTTCTTAAATCAGACGACATTAAACTTTACATCACTTTATTTATATTAAATTGATTGTCATATTTGACGTTTATGCTTTTATTAATAACAGGTGACGAAAAAACGATATTGGCAACTTTCGGAAACTCTTACGGTTTTTGGTATTTATTCTTCCTACATAATTATTAAAGGAAAACAAAGCACACAACAGTCCGTATGAATTACTTTGGCAGCCACTTACAATAATGTTAGTCGTTTTGCGTCGGAAAATTTAAGAAAAATTAGTGACGTGTGCAGCATCTCAAGATAAACCACGCGACTATGGAATTTGATAAATATGATGGTTCGTAAACATTTAGATATGTGCGATACGATCGTATATCTAAAGCTTGTCGGTTCTCCGCATGAAATAATTTTATGATTAAATCTGAACAAAAGCTATAAGATTTTTATACATCGTAAGTAAACAAACAATACTATGTATATATTTTATGATTAAATCTGAACAAAGCGTAAGAGCTATAAGATTTTTATACATCGTAAGTACACAATACTATGTATATATCAATATAGTATATATAGTAAGTACAATCGATGGACCTCCGTTAGTATGTAGGTGATACAATTATCATCTACTAACAAAGGTCCATCAATCCGCTATTGCGCAGTAATTAAATGTGAGTACCTTCATAGACTTCAAAATGGCCCTAAGAAAGAGCCTTAAGTAGGTATATAGTCCTCGTAGATAGATACACAGGCCCATCAATTCGCAATAGGCCAGCGTGGTTAACAAATAACTCTACCATGATCATTGTAAGAGGCGACCAGCCACTACAGTGGATCACTATGAGTTGCATTCAACTACATAATATTTATGTGGGTCATTAGGTACCTAATTAGATGTCGGAGAAAATAGGAAAATTTAAATAACTTTAACCACCTGTTATGAAAATTCATAGGATCACCGTCAAAGTTTCACGACTGCTATCCGTCAATTAGTCTGACTTGACTACATGGGGTACCTACTAACTATGCCCTCCGCAGCAAAAGAAGGTAGGTATGTTTAATTTGCTTCGTTTTGTCTCTTTCTACATCTCTTTGAATTAGTTAATCACATGCGATTTATATCTCCCTGGTAGGTAAATAGGTAAGCGTTGTTTTTGAAAAGTTACGTCACCTTAAATTAAAACGCGATGTAATTAAAACTGAAACGTTTTTTACTTTTTCTTTCAGCACGTAACAGATATTAAAAATCATAATCATAAACGTACGAGTATCTTGGTGGCATCACTCAGTGGAACGGGCGTGGCGGTTTTAATAACTAAAGCAGTTTTGGGGTTCCGTAAGGAAAAGGTGCTGAAAGGCTTAGAAATTGATACTTTCACTTCACTTGATTTGACACTTCACCGTCTGTTTCATAAACGAAATGTTTTTAAAAGACACAGACTTACACTTTACCTAGTTTTAGGAGGTAATTATTGTATCTAGGTCCGTCAGACTTCAAGTTAAAGAAGTTATAAAAATTGGTCCGAAACTTTAATATTAATAGCTATCTAGTTGTCTTGCACCCATTTGTGACCACTGCCAGATCAGGTCTATCACCGCTTCAGTATTAGTTAGAACATAATATTTTCCGATAGCCTGGAACCCTACAAGCTCCGTCCGTCGCGCACCTAACTGGATTTTTTAAATAAACTCAAACGTTTTTTAATCAAAAACGTTGTCATCACGTGTCCGACAGTCCTCCAGGTTTCTTTCACCAACTAATTGGTGTGACACTCTAACCCTTGAACGTCGGGAAATATATTTTTTTCACGTTTAAAGCAACATTTAAAAGGCGGGCTTGACACACGTGGTTTTAGCCCCGCGATTTAATGTAACCGACAAGTTTACCGCTCAGTAAGTTCATGAAAGGAATGTTTATGTAATTTTTTACACTAATTTATTATCTGTATCGCGGTTTTTGAGTGGCAGATGAGCGAATAAAGTTTAGTCTGTGCGATTTGCATGCGTCATCAGAGTGGCGGGAACGCGTTCTAGAATTCTTGTTTGTGCTAAAATGGTAGTTAAATTTTTAATTGTAACCATGTTTATGTTAAATGTTTTCGTTGCTCTGGAATGTAATGACGACCTACACCTGATCCTGATAACCGCAATCTATGAAGAAAATAACAGACACAAAAAGCTTCTATGTATGAAGATAAAAACGGTCAGAAAGAGAGAGAGAAAGTTACCTACTTCTTAATTCCTACATTTTCCGATATAATACCACTATCGTGTGCGTTAGAATGTTTTTTAACGAATAGGCAGTCAATGTTCATTGCAGATCATGAAAATCATTTTCTTATCCCATAAAAATACAACATTGACGTGGGTTGTTTGAGGCACCCACTCGTAAATTGACTGTTTAGTTTGTTCATTCGTTGCTTCTAAATTGATGCTAAATCGGGAGTTGCTATAAGAGTAGGTACCTACCTCCAAAGTCCTGAAATGAGTAATCAGAGTGCTTTCAATAACAAGACTGTCACACCGTTAGCTCAGACGCGGTTCATAAAAATAAATTCATTAATACACAAAACCGGATGCCGGCTAAAAGCTATCCTGTAATATTATTAACGTACAAAGTGCATTTATACATACCCATACATACGTCACTAAAAGCGACAAGAGAAAAGTCCGTACCGTCAAAAACAAAGATAAAAATGGCCACCCCGTTAATTTATTTGTCTTTAATTTTTAAAAACAGAACGCGGGGACGGACCAATGAGACGCATCCCTCGACTGATTGTCAATTAGCGACATCAAACGGGCTTTTTGCGAATTAAGCGCTCGTTTGTGTTCATTTTTTGTCCAGCTACCGACGAGTACGGACGCTTCATACGTTTTTCCGTTTCGATGTTTCATTTTCATATTTCCGTTTGTCTGGTCGTCGGGGGGAGGTTACAATGTGGGGTGTTTGATGTAGTTATCAACGCACTCTCCCCATTAATATTCTGATTAATTTGAATGAGTGCCCTTGCAGAGATTAAAGTATTTTTGTTTTACTCGCGATCTGATATTGTCCACCTGCTTTGAATTATAAAAGGTTGATGTTTTGACGATTGCTTACATTACAACTATCTATGTAGGTATATACTTAGAATACTCGTTGATTCGTTTCAATTATAGGTAGTATTTAGAATCAGCCAAATGGTTTTTGTGTCTATCCTGTATCTAGCTATGCTTTTGCACTTACAAGTGAGCTCAATCAATACACATTTGCAAATAATACCATAATGATTGATACCGCCGCCGTTCCGCCTACAAAAGGACTGCGAGCGAGATTTTCCTTTACACAACGTATGCTTTGAAATTACACTCGCATAATCCGTACAACCAATCGAAAGCGCACCTGAACCTAAACAAACCCGTCTGGCGGGAGAAAACAACGAATGCGGAATGAAAAAAAATCCAGCGAGTATCGAACGCCTATTTCGAATGGATCCGGAACGGAGTCAACAAAGAGACGTTCTGTATTTGAAAAAAAGCGCGCGAATGCGAATGTGAGGCCGCCATTAGCCGTTCCCATTTGCAGCGCATCTATAGCTGCCTCTTCAATCTCTGCCGTCAACAATTACAGGGTTGACGTGAGCGAGTGTAACGTTAAAGGAAATAAGAATACCGGGATTTTTGCGACCTATCTGAGTGTGGGGGCTTTTGATGGAGCCGGCTTTAGGTAACACGTATCTTTTGATAGAATCGCATTGTGGTCGGGGAACAAGCGCGTAGTTTGAGGGGTAAATGCAATGTAACGACACGTTTTTGAACTACGTTTAGTTTTTTGATTAATGTTGGGTTTAGGTGTTACTGTAAGTTGTAACGTTTTGTACGTGAAACCATTCGTTAACTGAAGCGGTGGTAGTGGGAGTGGTTTTGAAAATGTTGAGTGTACTTTAATAATTAGATTTTTAAATGATTCTAAAGTACAGGTCTTGATGAGCAAAACACGTGTCAGTGTTGCTATTGGTGTGTATAGTGACCGGCACGATTCGTAAACTCAATCTTTATTGGTCGGTCTGACATTGACTGCGCTGTTTCACGCGATTGGTTCATCGGTCAATGTACGTGGTCATTGGTTTAGCGCGTGTTCTTCAACTGCTTTAAATTGGCTGAAAGTGTACAATATCCACGGATATTGTACACTTTTTCACTAATCATCTATGCTCACAATTCATGACGGTTGATTATGATGGTATATTTTGCCTGTTTGAAGGATATACCATTGCTTCTTGCTTGCTTTATATGCGCGCATTGTTATATGTAAATAGGAAATACGCCAGTTCAACCTATACCTATGAACGCAATACCGACCTCCTACAAAACTAGTTAGGTACCACAACTCACATATTGGCAGCCCTGGCGTCATTTGATCGAGTGTTCGAGTTTTTATCGGTGATTCATTAGTATGAGAGAGTCTTTGTTGCGAGCGCCCTAACATACATCCGTTATATATTCGTTCGTATTCATGAAAATTGATTTGAGATGAAAGGATTTTCATTCCCATTGTATCTGCGATCCGAATTAAAGACAAATTGTACGTTCAGCGCCATCAATAGCTGTTCGCTATCGGAACGAACAAAAGGTAATGATTTTTCACGGAAAACGGCCTTTGAAAGCGATCGTATGAATTGTTGATGTTTGGAAAACGTCGGATTAACCATGGTTCAATTTAGGTAAACAGCATTTGATGTGAGAGCAAATATGAAACGATATTGTTAGCCTAAATTGCTCTACATGATGTAAGTAGGTAACATTATGTCGGGCTACATTATATTTACGTATCTATCTTAGTTCTATCTATTCAGATCTATTCAAAGGTATAAGTACCAACGTTTCAGGTCCACCAACCTAGGCCAGCGTGGTGGACTAAGGCCTCATCGTTCTCATTATAAGACCCGATCCTGCTGTGGTTCATTTATCAGTTACATATACAAGTATCAGGTATTCACGAAGGAAGTATTGAAACCTTACCTACTTCGAGGAACGAGCCCATCATTTTCTCCTAGAATTTTTGGCGGTGATTCGGCTGTTACAGATGTAGACGGCCATGGGCGGTAGCGACCACTTACCTACCGTTTGCTCGTTTGCTAGCCGACTGACAAAACGGATTTGATAACATATCCCACCAATCATCAGTTCGAGAAACAAAACACCAGCAAACCCAACGGAAACAAGCTTTCGAACAATAAGAGAGACTGTATAAAGGATTAAATCGAATTTTAAAAGAGTGGAAACAGGGAAGGGCCCTTAAAACTTGGCCGTGCAGTCCTCTCGGCACAATCGATGCGAAACAAACCTAATTTGCTGAAGGGCAAACGGACCCCGAGAATTACAATTTAGGAGCTTGTTTTTAAAAACAAAGTAAGATGTAAGTAGTTGTCGTGACAATCTGTAGATATTTTCCCTTGCAGTGTTGTAATAACGTTAGGATGTGTATGTTCATGTGTTCATGAAAATCGTCAACAATAAATTATAAAAAACATTTTTTTTTTCATTTTTAGTTCACCGCGGTGACCTGATTCGAATTCGTGGACTACACATTCCTCTAAGAAAGTCACGGACAACTTCCTTCACAGTTAAACTGGTGACATTCAATTTTTTCGGAGTCTTTGGTGCGTGCCACTGAGATTCGGTGAAGTAAAACCATATGCCTGAGAGTTTTCAATAATGTTTTCACGGGCATGTGAATTGTACCAACCTGCAAAAGGTTTCTTTTTTGGTCCAAGGTTGACATTTTTCTTATTTTAAGCACCAACCCTGCAGTTATTATAATTATAATATATTGTATCAGGCGTTACTTTACGGAAATCCATTGTTATTTAAGTTGTATTTATATTAATCAGCAACCAACCGTTGTAGAGTCCACATCACCTGATGATGCTCCGTTTTGGGGCGAAACACGTGTCGTGTACTATTGGAATACGTTGTTATGGTATATACCTACTCAGAGAGATAAGGGATGGTGGTGGGTCCATACCAAAACAAGTTCCACGTGTGCGGATTGTTGCAAAGAAATGTAAATACAACTTAAATAACCCTGCAGTGTTCTCTGGGTCACTGGGTTCTAGAAAGATAATTCAACTATAGGTTCCACTTTGGTCCACCACGCATCTACGGAACCGTGCCAGGCGTTTAAATTTTTCGATTGCTTGCAGTCTACACAAGAAGTGGGCTTCTGCTATCTGAGCCCGATGTAAAGGGTAGCCCATTGTTATTCAATTTGTCTAACCCGTGACGGCGCATGATAAGTAGCTGTCTGGACCTTGGGACAAAGGTGCTTTGCTTATTTACATCTGTCTCGATACTTTGAGGGGTTGAAAAGTGCGTTGTTTGTGATAGGGAAGGTAGGTATTTGGTAGGATTTTTAGGTTGGTGTTTCTTTTTGGATTTTTTGCAAATTCCGATATCGCTATGAATCTTAAAATCCTTTATGTATATTCACTTTGTCTTTACCTTTTTCTTCAGGTGCTTCTGACTAGAAATTTGAGTAGGCCTTTTTATTAATAGAAAAAAAAACACCATCAATGTTTACGAGTATATCCCAATTTGATAGATAGGTACTATGAGCTTTAATAATGACAACAAAGTAGGTACCTACTGTAGGTACACTACATTATGTCTATCATTAAGGAGGAATTCCTCCTCGTCTATTCCTCTTCCATCAAAATCTAGATTATTTAAAGAATTCCACATACCTTAGCGTGTTCCTGTTGCGCCAACAGTTGTTCCCTCACCATCTGCAGTTGCAGGATCATCTCGGAGAGCTGTCGTTCCTTCTCCAGGACACTTTCTCCAGCCAGCGCCTGCAGGGCCGCCGCGTCTAACACACCCCGTCGCTCGCTGGGGACAAGACATACTGGTTAGAGATTGGTTCTGAGTGTGAAATTTAATTCGGTAAGAACTTACACCGTCCACTTACACAGTCCACCAACCCGCAGTAGGCCAGCGTGATGGACTAAGGCCTACATCCCTCTCATTGTGAAAGGAGACCCGACCCTGTGGGTCATTAATGGGTTACAGACAAGAACTTACAAGAACGTTTAGACAAAGGATGAATGTTTGTCTGACGTTGAGTAGTTGCAACAATTAAATTGTTTTTTTTTGTCTCGTTATTCACAAGAGAGCAATAGCAATAGGTATACATAGTACCTATAGGAAGTTTCTTAATTTTTAAGAACCCTCCAAATCAATGAAAAATATTATCGAAGCCAATAAAACAAAAAATAACAGTATTGTAATATTTTCGCTGATGATTAAACCGTTCTTATTATTCACATGTCAGCTATAGCAATATATGAGTAAGCACTCATGACGCTCGAGAAAGTTCCAGAACATGCTGAACAAAGTTCGCGAGTTCCCGGCAAATAATTCATAGCACCGCATACTGATACTACCGGTAGACTAACAAAGGTTGTTATTACATGCTCGAGTCTACGTTACTACGGGTACTCAAGTAAATCACGATTTTCACGATTCATGATTTTTTATAGGTAGTCACATTTTTTTTAATTTAGTGACAGACAAACTATTCAATGACGTTTAAGCATTTATTATGGTTGCTGACGATAAAATTAATAAATGCTAAGACTAGAAATTACTAGGTATTTCGAAGATTCCGACGGCGAAAAGACTTGAGGTTCAGACTAAAAATCTTAATGTTTAAGAAAACAACAAAATATATAGGTACCAAACAAATTAAAGATACCAAACAAAACAAACAACATCACTTAAATGGCACTTCTCGTTTCCAAATCAAACATACTTTAACCCTTTCTAACTCGATTGAAACTCACACGAACCGTTACCCACGTAGCCCATGGTAGGGGTGAACCGCAAACAAGTGCACCGCGGGTCGGATCTGAATATTAATGTCTCTCGCTCGACCCGCGCAAGATGCGACTGCATTCATTTGTCTCTCCGCTCATAATATTATTGTGTTTATGAGATAATTAAAGTTCATAGACTTGATGAAAAACTGTTAGGGACACCTTTTCTGCTTTCGAAAATTTCACATAAACCACCGTTCAAAAAAGTTACATTTTTCGAATAGAAAATGCCCGATATTTACAAAATATGTTTTTGAAAAAAAGTGATCATTTCCCTTCCATGTAAGTCTTTGTAAAGCAAGAAAACGAATGAGAGGAAACCTGCATGCCTAAGAGTCATGTCAGTAACCCATTAATGACCCACTACAGGGTCGGGTCTCCTCTCACAATGAGAGGGATGCAGGCCTTAGTCCACCACGCTGGCCTACTGCGGGTTGGTGGACTTCACATGCCTTTGAGAACATTTTTTTTGTGAACTCTCAGGCATGCAGGTTTCCTCACGATGTTTTCCTTCACCGTAACAGCAGGTGATATTTAATTTTATAAATCGCACATAACTTTTTTACAAAGTCATTGGGACTCGAACTCCACTGGGATTCGAACCCGGACCCCTCGATTCGAGGTCGAATTCTAAGCCACTGGGCTATCACCGCTGTCTCCGCCCTGTTTCGCCTAAGAGTAATCTCCGGCAAAGGCATTTTAAGGGCATGTCGCATTAGGCCAGTGTGGTGAAGAAAGGCTTACTTACAAGTAAACCCTTCTCATAAAACATGTAGTGGGCACTAATTGTTTACAGCGGTTAGGTTATGGCTTATATGAGGTTGAATGTGGCTGTCATTAACAGTGACTGCTAAGCATGAGGTGACATCTATATTTGTTCCCGTTAGCTATTTTTAATATAAACTATAAGCAGGGCAATTCATGAAGGAATATAGAAGCAGTCGGCGGTTTGACTTGAAGAACCAAGCGCTGGGGCCCTATAGTTGAATCCGGGACGAGGTATTAATAATTCATTACTCTCCCGCAGTGCATTTGTTCGATTTTCCAAAGAGAAGCCAAAGGATTTCCTTTGCTCAGAGGAAGATACATTAGCTTGGCTTCGAGTAGCGTTTTGACTCTTGAAGTGAATGCCTAAAGTAAGAATATATTAGATATAATAATTTGAGATAGTTTGAGAGAGGCTTCTTCCACCACTCAACAAGAGATGGCGCCACGGGTATCCTGAATCACGCTATTGATGTTTTCTATTTACAAAATGACGTAATCCGAGCACAGTCACTCCTCAGACATGAACACTTCGCTTCGAAGGAGATCCACTTAATCCTAGAATCCTAGTGTTGGACTAGGTAAGACCATACACACCCACACAACAACAAAAAGTAAACATTTTCAAATCAAATCAATTTATTATCTTACAGTCTTCTCCGTCTTCGTTAAGAATCGACAGAATTATTCTCACTAATGGTCTGGGATCCGAATTAGGTGCGACTTTTACCATATGGGCAGTAGGTATACTCAGGATAATATCGCTAGCTGGTTGCCAGAACAAAATTCAGTCTGGATATAAAGTGTTAATTACTACCCAAGATGTCAATATCATAACAGATGATGATTACAAAACTATCCAACTATTTTCTTCAGAGTACACTAGCGAAGTCTCCTTTAGAATCGAGGAACAATATATCATCAGAGGAACCTTAGGCGGAAGTAGAACGGATCTGAATACTTAATGCTTCGTTTCCTTCCGGTTTTGTTCAAACAAAGAAGGCTCTATCCTACTTTTTGGAACACCTCATGTCTTCCCGAGCATTGAATTGCGTTGCTTCGTGCAAAAATGCGATGCGATGCGTTCTAAAAATAATTATGTCATTATTGTGATGGAAGGGAAACCTTCAATATGTACTCTTTGTTGTGGGAGCTTTGTCTCGGTATGCTAGGTCTTGTGAGGACTTCTACCCACTAAAATACCTTTTAAGCCCTTCTCTATGGAGGACTCCGGGATCTTTAGTGACACGCTCCAATTTCAAAGAGCATACCTACAGGCGGCCTGTACTTAACAAAGGCCTGTAACAGGCCTTATGTTAAGTGCTTACTGCAGTCCATGGATACCAAACTCAAACAGAGAACGTTTAAAAAATCCTTCTATTCGATATGAGCTACCGTAAAAGTCACCATATACAATTAAACCAATAAAATATCATCATAACAATTCAATCATACAGAACAAACCCCAAACGTTAGCTAACAGAGAAAAAAATCAGTCTTGAAAAATCCCGTTAAGAAACAAGGTGAACAAAACAAAGAAAAAGTATACAGAGTGTTTTAACGCATAAGGGTTGTGACGTCATTAGCACAAACGACTGAGATGGATTTTGACATTGTAAAAGGTGTTTGGATTTGAATTTTTATTATTTTTTCCACCTTTGTGTTGGTGGCTAGAGATTGTATTTTTCTTTTATGAGGCTTGCCTGTTTTTAATGAAATGAATCAAGCTACAATACAATGGTGAATACATTTTAAAATTTTAGTTTTGAGCATGCAAACCATTTGTTAGTGTCATTGTTAAGGTGAAAATGAGACCATCATTTCGCAATGAAACCAACGCGAAAAAGATAAGCCTACTGCTAACCGAAAATGGGATTTCAAATCCCGTTGAGAACATTATGGAAAACTTTCTTTTTTGATAACACGCCAAAATAATCTTTATATTATCTGATGTATTGCATTATCGAAGTGATTAGAACGTGCAAAACACACCTTCAATATCTTCTGCTCTATATGTCTGCGATTCTCAACCTGTCTGGTACTGAAAACATCGGAACCGATTATTTTATATAATGACCTCTAAAATACTGATGATCATAAATTTTCAGAAACAGCGAAGAAAGGCGTATTCAAGAAACATAATTCTTATTGACGTGGTAGCGTTGTTTTTTTCTGTTTCATTAGTAAATAGGTGACAATATTTCTAACATGAATTATCAATTCCCAGCGATTGTAATTTGTATTATTGTATAATAATGCAAAGTATGAAAAATGACCTAACTTTGAGTACCGATGGACTACACGGTAAAGTTCGACCGTCGCGCCCACCTGACGGTGTCATAATTGTGAAAAATACATCTTTTTATAAGTTCATTCTTGTAACGAAACTTTACTTTGATTTTTTCCTCCCGCCGATTTCGATCAAAATTCTCGTCGCCTTGACAGCTCCGTTTGAGTATTTTATCCTTCACGACGCGATAACGATACGATTGGGAGGGAATTGTTTCGTTTGTATTTTTTACAATTACAATGCGATAGCTAGGTAAGTACTTATTAAATGAAAAAGCAAACACGGTGATTTTAAGGTTTGTTGCATTCATGTTGGTTTCACGTTCGACGGAATTTCATCATCTTCTTCTATTTATTTACGCTTTATTGTATTTTAACAATGAGCGGACCTAATGGTAAGTTGCGTTCTCTACAATCAATGTGTGATTTTGTGAGTGGTGAAAAATTTCGTCATTTACCGCCTGTAACTACTCTGCTAAGTGTAAGACACTTCAACTAAGAAGAACCAAGGCTACACAAAGAAGCAAGGCTTTTGTTACACAAAAGGTGTAAGAATGAACTCTACCAACCGGCTCCAATTCTTTTAATTTATTTTTGTTAAAGTTTACGCATATATCACATCATAAAGCATCTGTTAGTTGTTTTTACGCGGCATCGATCGTCGGTCGTCGTAATCGTATGCTATAAATGCATCGGAGAGGGAAGTGAATGAGAAAATAATTGCGTCGCATTATTTGCAGATAGGGCTTCTGCGGCTCCCCGCCGGGAGTGCCGGAGGATGTAGGGTAGGGCTGCCACAACCGATTGTGTCAATAACCCAGACCCGCTACAGGGTCGGGTCTCCTCTCACAATGAACTGATAGCTCAGTAGCTTAGAATTCGACCTCTTAATCGAGGTCCGGGTTCGAATCCTAGTGGCAGCAATGACTTTGTAAAAAAGAGTTATGTGCGCTTTATAAAATTAAATATCACCTCCTGTTACTGTGAAGGAAAACATCGTCAGGAAATCTGCATAGGTATCTGAAAGTTCACAAAAAAAATGTTCTCAAAGGTATGTGAAGTCCACCAACCCGCATTAGGCCAGCGTGGTGGACTAAGGCGTACCCATTCATTGTGAGAGGAGACCCACTATTGGTTAATGAGACATGTTTCTTTAAGAGTTGTTTATAGTGTTCGACTCTACCAATTTTTCCCATTTTTTTAATCGCCAACCCTATTCGCGGGCAACCTTAATAAGTATTATGACTGATCACTGTCATTTAATCGACTGTTTAATTATCTACGTATTGAATGGAAAAGGTAATTATTTTTCTCGTTTGAAGATTTCTTTTCGCTTTTGTGTCAGTTTTCAATTATAGGGAAATCGCGTTTTTGAACGTATTTTTTGCTCGGTATCTTTGTCTAATTAGGTGGACACTTTGAATAATCCTATTATTATATTATTTTTATAGAGGCAGCTAAGTTCTCTTTCATTAGTAGAAAATTATTCTTTTAATAATTTAATAGCTGTCCCGGCACAATTCCTTCTACAAAATATGGGCAGTTGATTATGATGTTTATGAGTAGGTATGAAGAACAGAGTAGGTACCTACTGTTCTTCGTACTTTTTAAGATTTTCTCACTGTTTACACCTTCATTAGATTCACACGAATTTATTTGTGATTATCTATCCGTGGTTCAAAATTCATCCAAATCTATTTAGCCATTTCTGTATGAAAGAGACAAACATCTACCTATTAATTTATCCTCACAAAATACGACTATACTCCACCGACTCATTCATCCTAGATTATAGACGCATCGCAGAATAGGTATTCAACACGAAAGTATGTAGGTAGGTAGGTATACACTTGTTTTCCGTTCATGCATCGTACACGTACCGTACTTATAGGTAGGTACAGTTCAGGTTCCGGTCCGGCGAGAGAAGGCAATGCGATTACCGGACCGGAAGAGTCCGGGACTACAGCTTTCTGTACGGCATCTTTTATGAAGCGGTAACTTTCAGCTTAACTAGAGTGGGTGACTATGGTTAGTATTTAGCCTTAAGGAATAATGTTAGAAATTTTCTGAAAAACATGAGTGCAGTGCCAGCCAGACTTTTTCAAATCGCCAAAAAGGCCTTCGACAAGGTTTAATGATTGTTATATAGTATATGTCGGATCTGTTAACAACTAGGATAGACGGCTAAATGTGTTCTCCAAATCACGGAAGCGCGCATGTATTTCGCCACTAGCGACGTTGCTTTTTTGCGAGGGCTAGACGGGGCAGTGCCCCTGGGTCTCACGGAATCTGGCCTACAAGTATAAATTTACAAATATAAATTGAACTTTGAAGCACCAGTAAAATCACCAGACGCTTTAAAAAATCGTATTTTTTATTATAAAATGATCTATCTCAACTCCGGCACCAAAGAATTTTTCCGTCGTGGCAATTTTTCCGATATAGAGCAGTTACGTTCCGACCGGTCACCGCATCTTAAATTCATTAGCTTCGGTAAGAACGGAAGCTATAATTTTTATAGCGATAGAAGCCACAGCTTTCACAATCGATGTTTGTGGAAAAACACCTTGTTTTAGGGTTCGCTTACTTAAGATAACAGAAATTGGAGTTGGTTTTTGGACTAGGATTGTCTATGCTCTACATTATTTCAAAAGTGCCGAGGTTTGTGGTGCTATTTACCTACTTAAATAAACAACCTGTCCTTGATCTAAAACAATAAAATAATTGTATCTAACGATAACGTTTTCTTGATATAAAACCATAAAATAATAAAATTGTAATTGTTTAGTAAATCTTAAGCGGCATCCCAAAAAACCAACGAAAATACTTATAACTAAACGATACTTATCTAATAATATGTTGACGCAACTTGTATGTAGCGCGCAGGTCGCAAAACGCATACGATGCATTACGGATGCGACTGAGATACGGATCTGAAGATCGGTTAATGCGTGAAATCTCTGCTTCAATTCAAAAGTACCTCAAATTTCTCTTTTTTACAGGAGAGCTAAGCAAAGAAAAATCTGCTTTTTGCATCAAGCTACCTTATTTAAATCAATATTTATGTGTATCATCATTGTCAGGCAAACACTGTGACTTTTGATGAGTAACATTTTGATATTTCGCGTTGTGACAAAAATAAGTTTCGATTCTTAATTAGTCCTCGTTAGTGACATTCGAAGTTACCTGGTCACTTTTTGCCGGGAGAAAGTGGCCCAGTTGTTCTCTTGCAACGATTTACGTGACCTAAAATAAGGCAGTGACGGCATAAGTTTTTGTAATTGTACTTTTAAATGCCCAATTGTTGAAGACCTGATTGTGTGCAACGGTAACGATACAATGTTTAAAGCACCCTCATTACTACTCGTTGGAAAGGAGATCGCTTTGCTGTAGGTACCGCGATTTAAGCGGTATAAATTTAGTTATTTACGTGTGTTTTTGGTGAAGATAAGGAACAACCTGTTAGTGCAGTGGTGAGGACGTGGTTGCAGCAAAGCAGAGAATTAAATGACGAGTTTAAACTTCTGTTCCTGGTTTGTGTGCGTGTGTGCGTGCGTGCATGCATGCGTGCGTGCGTTCATGCGTTCGTGTGTGTGTATTCTTTTCTTGTATGTCCATGTCATCTATGACACAGGAAATCTTATACCTATGAGTTAAAAGTTATTTATTTTGAATGATTGACTATTCTCACAAACTTTTAACTGATTATGAGTTAACTTAATAAACCCACTAAAACAATACATTAGAGTTTACTCTATCAAGGGAGGGCTGGGGTGGCTAATAGAGCAGTCGAAACAAAATCGATTCGTTTATTCCGACTCGCGGCACTAGTGTACATTTGGGCTAGTTTATTGATTTATTCGGTATGCATTCGGTTATTTAATGTTTGTAGTTTCAACCGAAACTTTACCCGGAACCGTATTGATTTACCTACGTATTTATGTTATAAATAAGGTAACTTTATATGAAATGTTTTCAGCTAGATGCAAGCAGGCAGTGTGGTTGGTGTGTGGTAGCGATATAGTTTAGTTTTCAACATTGTGTTCATTAGGCAGGTATACAAATAGTGTACAGTTCATTTTTATTCTCTTCTTATTTGGTAAACAATCTTGGCACTACTTTTTATCGAAAAAAGTTTAAAATTGCTTAAAAAATAAATCATAGGTAGTTTCTAGAAATCTGTTTCTGTATTAAATGACAATTTGTTTTAAAATTTTTATAATTTTGTGTCTGCATTATTTTTTAATCGCAAATTAAAATAAAAAGACACGCCAAAATTGTTCACCAAATATGACAAGAGAAAAAATGGACGAGGTATAAATAGTATCCAAACGAGCGTGCAATCTACCTGATGATGAATTTCGCACGCAAAAGTTTCTTGTAAGACAACTATACATTAGAAACATACATTTTGTTGTTAATTTGGACAAGCCTGTAGATACAGTTTGTTTAAATTTTGTCGTGTTGGTGGCTCGTTCAGTTATGTCAGACAATTAGGGCAAGGACTTATACTAAAATGGTCGTGTGATATCGAGGATGGTAATTTTAAAAAAGGTATCAAAAATCTCAATAACTAGGTATGTATATATATTATTGTGTATATTGCATTCAATCACATTTAGAGTCAGACAAGACAGATAACTACACAAGACTCCAATAGTTTTTTAAGACAGTTAAAGCGCATTAAAAAACCGCGCCACTGTTCATAAAAAAACAATCGGTACAGTAGTCGGTCGGAGCACAATAAAGTGCGCAAGTACGTAACAGAACACTATAAAAGGGCTCGTAAGTCAACACGCATCATCTGAGCATAGGGCTGCCACGCCACTTGCCACATTCAAAAATATGCAAAAATCATTCTTTTTTGGTTTGAGATCTTGATTATTTGGCATGTGTCTGTTGGAAAAGCCCCTTTTCCTCAGTTTTATTAACTTCACCTCAATCTATGTAACCCATCCTTAAAATAATTTACCCTCTTTAAAACGTCTAGGTTTAAACTAAACACACTCAGCAAGAATCAGAGATAATAAACGTTAAAAAACAAGTTAAATACAATCAATAAACTTAAGTAGGTATGATCCAGCTGATCTGATGAGCGGACGCGGTCAGAGAGGAAAGATAGGCAATGGAACTCCATAGCTAATCAATCTATTCTAACCATGGGCTGGTAGCATTTGAGTTTTGATGCGCACAAACCTTTAAAAATATTTCTATATAATAAATTCTATATTAATAATCAAGTAACGTTTATAAAAGCATAAGAAGAAACTGTTTCTGTGACTGTCACTTTTAGAGAAATCCCTGTTTGTATTTTGATCCACTGTTCATGGACATTATTTTGCAGCCCTATCAAAGGCATAAAGTATGCAGCGGAAAGGGTAGGCTGCGACACAATTTGTGGGCAACAATAAAAAATCCCTCAGACAACGGAACTGCTGGGGTTATTCGTCTTGTTCGCCCCTCGCACACTACGACAGAGTAGCGGAGATACGTCATAGGGATACGCTTTAACTCATCTGAGCGCGTGTTGCGTGTGTGAGTGTGCTTGAGAAAAGCATTATAATAACAAGCAGTTATAATGGACAGCTTCTGCCCGCGACTTTGTCCATGTCGACCGAATAATTTGGCCGAGACGGCAATAAAAAGTATCCTATTCGTTAGTCCAGGTTGTAATCAAACTGTTTACCAAATTTCATCGAAATCTGTTCAGCCGTTTTTACGTCAAAAAGTCACAAATATCCATCCATCCATGCGTCCTTACGAAATTTCGCATTTATAATAAGTAAGAGTAATAACTACACACAAGCCCACGCGCACACTCCGTACGCCAAGATGAATTAAAAAGTATCTATACGAGCCCATAGAAGGTATCAAAATATTTTTATATTTTCATAACGTAATTTTTAAGCCCATAAGTAGGTACGTAATATAATTTATGTAATAATGTGCAGCGGTGATAGCCCAGTGGCTTAGAATTCGACCTCGAATCGAGGGGTCGGGTTCGAATCCCAGTGGCACGCACCAATGACTTTGTAATAAACGTTACGTGCGATTTATGAAATTAAATATCACCTGCTGTTACGGTGAAGGAAAACATCGTGAGGAAACCTGCATGCCTGAGAGCTCACAATAAAAAAATGTTCTTAAAGGCATGTGAAGTCCACCAACCCGCAGTAGGCCAGCGTGGTGGACTAAGGCCTACATCCTTCTCATTGTGAGAGGAGACCCGACCCTGTAGTGGGTCATTAATGGGTACTGACATGACAATAATGTAGCTAAGTATAAATATGTTCTATCTTAGCACTTATTTCAACAATTTTCTACGCGTAAGCTTAAGGAAATGCACCTCTACAGGACTAGTTAAAGAACTAGTAGGTATTTAAATACATATGACGTAAAAAAGAATATTTAGTCTAATATTTAGTCTATAAACTGAAAAATCCGTTAAAAATCCGAATAGTCTTCACGATTACCGTTTTAATGCATACATTGCAAGTCCAAAGTCCGTTTTTCTCTATAGCTAAAAGACGTTTCGAAAATTCATCACGTCCACTGCAAGCTCTAAAGTCTGTATGCATATCCATACAATGCCGTCCAACAATGCATTCATTATTATTTTAAGTCACTTGCCGCTGCGTTTTTATTGAGCGGTGTTCTGAATAACACTGATGGCATTTTAAATCAGGTTAAGGTCAGAAGTTTTTTTAAAGAATAGTTATAGATGGTGGGTGGTGACCGTCGTCCTTATAATTCGCGGAGAACAAAAACGTTTTTGATAAAAAGGTGCAGTGGGACTCATTTTAATGCTTGAAAGTAGCAACGCATACCTATAATATTGGACGTCAGAAAAAATTAAAATGTTTTCATACAACACCAAGACACCAATAATGTGCTGGGCAAGGATCTTTCCCTACAACCGCCTTTACTGAAGGCTACAGTCGATAAGAAGCACGACCAACATAAACCAACATTCTATAGGACGAATTGTTTATTTATGTGTTTTCGATTCTTAAGCTTAGACCGAGAAGACTTATAAGTTTGGCCATCTGAGAAGCAATTCCAAAATAAACGCATGGTGAATAAAACATGTCGTACCTACTATAAAATAATTGTGTAACGTGTTTTGAACCATGACAATGGATTATTGCAGAGGAAGAAAGGGGACCCGTTTATTGAATGAACCGGCAACGAGGGGGCCTGATAGCATTCAAATCAGGTTAAGGTCACAGTTACTGGGCGAACAACCCATATCTATCCCAAGTTTTTTCCTCTCAGGAGTTCACTCTTGCCACTCTGCCAAGAGTGAACTGTTGTGGTCATCACGGTTGTTCATTGGTTGCGAGTTGATCAATTCGTCGCCATTCCTCTCCTTTCCGACTTCCTGATTCTTGCAAAGGGACATTCACTAAGGCCTCAATCTGGTCTGCCCACCTCACGGGCGATCTACCAAGAGGTCTTGTACCCTTCACTCTCCTTGTACCACGAGGCATTTGATGGATACGCTTCCTAGTCTTGAAATTAAATAAAATTGGCAACTGTCGGTTGACCATGTCAGAGCGCACAGGGTAATTTGATGACCGTCATATTACGGTTAGACCGCATTAAGTTGGTTAGGTACCTGTACTTGCATATCTCAAAATGGACATTTTAGGATATGGACCATTAAAAGTTTTCGAGTGTCCGCATACCGTTAAATAAACAGTCAACTTGTCCATCCAACGTTTTTTATTTGGCATCGACAGTATATCCCCGTATTTATCAAAGGTAATGGCCAATATCCCGTATTTCGATATATTTTACTGCAACCCTCTCAAAGGGGTACTGTTCTGGACATATAATAAAAACCGTTTTAGTAGAATCGCTCCATAAACATCGGCTCAATAAATAAAATGGACCGGACCTGCTCAATTCTGTGTGTTCAATAAAAATACATAGCAAATGTAAAGCGGAATATTGCGTGAATTCTTCATTCCAAATTGTATGGCTGGTCATGTTAGGGCATTATCATTTTTAGTGCTCGCCACACTGGTATATTCAGATGGAATTTTTGATGCACTGGCGACACAGCCGCGCTGCGATTGGTCGCCCTGAATATTGTATGAGCCAATCACCGTAGTGCGCTTAACGCTGCATTCCAATTTCAAATGATGAAGGCGGGAAACGGTCGACAAAGTAGCTTTTGCAACGTAACACCGATGCAATGGGCATAATTTGTAACACGGTCACATCTGATCGCTGCAGAATTGGAATGCAAGCTAGAACATCTAATTTTGTTACCGATACCCGGTAAAGTAGGTAAGTGCATTACGATTGAAATGAACGTGCTATTATGTTGTAGAGAACAGTTAGGAATCAATAACAAGTATCTAGACACTAAAACCTAAAGAACTTGATTCATAGACTCATTCCTAGAGACCAAAGTAAACACAGTTTGGTTGATCTCAAATTACACTAGGCATCATTGGACATTGTTCAACCAGCTTCAAAGCCGAACAGAAATCAATGGACAGTCTTTATAATTATGTATAAGTAGTAGAACCAGTGTACTTTACCCTACCCTATGCACCCTGGTATAGGCTACCCCATGTCATATCATTTGCTGGCTAAAACCAACCACGATACTGGAGGTTTAAGGCGTCTCCCAACTTTGGAAGCTTGGTTTTTTCATTCGAATTCCACGCGAGTTTGTGAAGATAATAAAGGTTCCTGTAAGGTGATAGAAGGAAGAAATTATACCACATTTTACAAAATTAAAAATCACGCTTCTTAATAAACAGAGAGATGGAGTAACAGTGTAAAGAGGAAGTGACTGGAACATTTTAGGTTAAGTAATAAAATCTACATAATTAATTCGTAGCTCTAGTCTTTGCTTGTAAAACGGAACTCGGTTTTGTAATTCTGCTGACATTTTGTGTTTAATTACATTTTTATGTTAAAACCGTTGATTTAGTGCCGTGACAAAAGAGGGATTTGTCAGATATTTGATAACTAAGCGACGTCTTTGATGTGACCCTCATTTTGCGTTGAAACGATAAAATTCTTGATTTTTATGAAATTTGCTAGAAGGAAGAGCAAACACGCGTGACCGTCATTTGTTTTCCTATTTTGTTTATTACTGGTTCTATCTGTTTCTTTCTATGTGAGTGTACAATAAAGAGTTTAAATAAATAAATAAATTTTGCAAAATACGACTTCATAAGGTTTTAAAGTGAAATTTCATTTGGAAGTGGGAATCTGCCGGATCAGCGTTACATAAACAAAGATCATAAAATCACGATAACAGTCTCGTAACGGACCTAGGAGAACTACAAGTGGTTGCGTCTAATTAGCCGCAGTAAATAATGACAATAGATATCGCAGTAACGAGCTACCGATAACCCATCCGTTTCCGTATCAAAGTGCAGATCAAACGAATACCTAAGCTGTAAATGACATTTTATATTAAAATTTGTTATGTTACAATTTGTTCTCTCAAGTCACGAATTCCCAATTTAGATGTAGGTATTAAGTCAAAGGCAACGTTTGATGAATTACGGTCAAATTTCCCTGACCGATCCCTTGTAGGTATACAAAGACGTAACCTTCACGCCTCACCACATAAAGACGTAACACCTTGTCGCTCATACAATATGCACACAATTAAAACAATACAGCGCTCACACAATCACTCAACGTATTCAATGAACATAAAACCGTTTAAATAGACAATTTACGAGACAGCATTGTGGCGTGTGTGTGGGGCAAATCTACAGATATCGATCTAAATAGATAACGCAAGTTCGCCCAGTAAGACTAAGCGTGACGCTTTTTGCACTTTTTGCCTACTGATATGAAACAAATCGTTTTAGTGATGCTAATCCTACATCGACGCCAAATGCGCCAGTACAAACAATATGAACAATTCGATTATTTATTCATCATAATTCGAATCGATTCGAACTCGTAATAATGACGAGTATCAAACTATTCGATTTTATTCGAGTTGTTCGTCTGACATTTCTTGTGAACAACGGTGGAGCGGACTAAATGAAACAGCTAACTTTTCAACGGAAGTAGGTACTTACATTTGCTTTATCTATTTAGAACCATATTTATGGGCAAATCTTTGCAGAATACCACTTTGCGGCCATAAAGAGGCATTGTGGGACACAAAGAGACATTGTGCTGCCTTGTCGATTGTTTGTCCGATGTCCCGTCATACGCTTTGCCCTCTCGATTTGATGTAACTGTTTCGTGATAAACCGTGTAATAGGAAGCGCTTCAACAAATATTTAAATTTCAGCTGAAAATGAAAATTGCCGGACCACTAGATTTAAAAGTTCTAAGGGCAGACGGAGAAATATCATAATCGTTTCCTGCTTTGTAGAAATAAATGTGATGCCTTCTAAAGAAAACAAAACAATTAGGAACATCGATTACACAGTCATGAAGCCACGAGAATTAGTAGATTTGTTTTTGCTTTCGTAAGTATTTTACCACGAGTATTAAGTATAAAAATAAAATAAGATACCTAAACAATGCAGGAACTATAAGTGCTTCCGATGATTAAAAAATATTTTTTGCAAAAGTGGAATGAAACACAAAAGTCTGCTTCAATTTTGTGAATCATAAGTCTTACGTATCTATATTCATTTCCATTTTTACTTAAATTGCTCATAGAAAAGATCCTGTGGAAAACCTCTCTATTATACATAATCCCTGAAAGATGAATATTTTTTATTTTAAAACTAATTATTATATTCAGTCATCCGTATTTAGGTATTGGCGTAGTGAGGAATGCTTGACTATTTGGTGCCTATTGGAATAACATCGTAGGTAGGTATATTTCTGGCTTATCTTAGCCTGGTGATAGTAAAAACGTGTAGGACATAAAATAGATTGCATTATATTTAATTTACTTACTTCTTCTCATTAATTTTTATACGCATTTTAAATTAACTTCGACGTTAATTTTGTTCGTAAGCGCTATGACTTGTGACCACATAAATATTATAATTTACGTGCGCATTAACTTTCGCTAAATAATTTTAATTTACACCTTACTTAAATCACCTTAACACCTCTCGCATAAATCCAAAAAATATTATGATAGTCAGTCAGGAACGCGATAAAGTAAACACAATAAAACTAAAATGTCTGGTAGTCATCCAGTTACCTCTAGAGATCGAAATATATTCAAATGTGTTGCAGTTCGACGGTTTCGCAGAATGAATTTCAGTTTTGGCCGACCTAAATCACTAATAACTCCAATAATATGTACCTGCTTATTTTTTACAATAAGCATCCGAAAGTTGCCAATACCAAAAATACAATAGTTGAACTGCACAGTTCCTTACAACGTTACGTATACGAGTACGAGTACGAGTAGTTCTTCGATAGACGTAACCACTGTACCACCCCATATAACAAGAGCACAAGAGGGGGAATTACTCCACTAGTCCTCACTGCATTGTCCCAGAAAGTATTCTGCTCCAGTAATCAAAAATGAGAAGTGTCTAATTAAGCACACATCTGATTCTGTGTATGCCTACTTAGTAATTTTGAGCGTCCTTAAAGTCAGATAAACACAGCGTACGATATAATTACAGGAACAACAAAAGAATGGAAAAAAACTATTGCAACAATAACCGCTTCAATCAGTGCTACGAAACCTAACATAGAACATGATGTACTTACATTACGTTAACCGTTTATTTAGTAAACGCATCAGCAACTTGCAAAACGATAATTAGGCAGCACAAAACCCTGACACGAATATCGAACTGAAAAATATTAACTGTTTATGTTGAAACCGTCATTTGAATAAACTCTCCAACCGACAGCTTAGAGCACCATCAAGATATTTTTAACTGAATGATATTATGTCTGCGCTAACGATAATCATTCGAGAACACTTTAAAATGTTTCGTTGGAACTTCGGATGCTAGTTTCGTTATTTTATTGAAATGGTAGAAGTGCTTAGTATAATAATAATGGTTTACGTTGCGATGAAATCGGAGTTTGGGCAGATTTTCTTTTTTTTTAATTAATTAACAACTTATGGCCGAGCAGATGACCTGTTGTTTATCTGGCTCTGCTGCTATGAACCTTAAATGGGATCCAGTCTGAGGACTCATTCTCTGTTTGAAATAAGTGTGTTTTGGTGCGATCAGTCTTGTTTGCAAAGTCGATTTTGGATTTTTGTACAATTATTATTTACATTGCTTACAACCTATTTTAACAAATGTTCGTAAGGACACAATTTGGCTGTTATTTTTTTTGAATTATTGGTGATATTTGCGGGGTTTGTGAACTTTTTTCAAAATCCTTTTTACTTCTACAATTTAGTCCATGTTATATTTTAATATTGTAACTGGTCTTCTTCGCTAAAAACTTAAGTTTCTTATAATGTTTTATTAACTTCATCCACTGCTTTAATTTCGGAGTTTTCAAAATGTACCAACATAGTATTTAACATTTCACGATATGGACACTGGACATTTAAATATCTACATTACGATTTTCACTTTTCATTCCTCCCACAGTCGGATATTTACCATCGCTTTTAATAATTTGTTATTCTTATCCATTCATTACACTTTCATTCTTTAACTCTTCAACAATATACTCAACAAAGACTCTCAAGTCTCGCAATTAACATGTAGTGTTAAACAATTATTGTCAACTCAGTACAATACACTGAATAGAGAATAGCTAAGAGTCATTTTCAGCCTTTAAGGCCAAGTTAACACTTCATTGTAAAGTCACACATTAGCTTTTATTGCTGCATTGTTTGGAATATTCAAGGTCGTTCATTTGTTGTAAGAAAAATGTGTTTACAAACGCATGGATTTTAAATTTTGTATGTTTCATTTGTTTAGTACTTTTATGAAGTATCATGATGATTGTCACGTGATGAAGATCAATAACTGCACTTTCAAAGGTACCTACTGTTATGTGGAAAATTGAATTAGTTCAAAAGAATTTTCAGTCACTTTAAACCACTTGAAAGTCTTGTGTCCAGTTAAACGTATCTATGACCTCCAGGAGGCGCCTTTAGTGGGATTATTCCTGGATAGACATACGAGCATCAACTGTCATCGTACCTACTTTCAATTTTTAAACATCCACTTATTTTACATGTGTTTAAACGATTACGGGTACCTAATGTAGGAAACATTTAAAACTAACTCCAGTTCACATAGCCCTACTATCAAGACCGTACGAGTACATACATACGTACTAAACAACGATGTTTATTACAAAGACTTGCATATCACATCCACCTATTATTGTTATCCAAGTCTACATATTATTTAGCTGCAATTACGCCACCATTGTGTCTAGGCCTGTTTCTATGTCTCCAATGTATTGCAAATCATTAATCAAGCGGTTTTATCAGGGGTCTATCATTTTTGGTTGAGCACAATAAAATTAGATGCGGATCGATTTAATAATAGGTGATAAATAGGGTTAAGGCGATGTCAAGATAGTCTGTCAATATTTGTATTTACTTGCATCGGTATCTAGTATTATCTGTGTAATTAATGCAGATAATACCTAATGATTGTTGTCGCGGATGTGACGGTTACTAAGGAATACATTGTTTTGATGTAATTATTCCGTTGCGTATTATATTATTAGTTTCATAGTGGCTGAGCTAATAGAATAAACATGTTTTGGTTATCTGGTCAATGTATTTTCTTTTGTCTTTCACATATACTCGTAGACTAAAGCCTTGTCCTAATTGGTTGACATAACCGACCGACCAACCGATATTCTTCTGAATTGCTTTAAATTAACAGATGTTGTCTAGTAACCAATCTCTATAGAGCTATCCTAAAGATAGGCAATTGAAACGGGCTGTTAAATAAGAGCGCTGGATTGATGTAATTTAGGGTAGATGGTAAAATTATAAATCAAAAGCCCAAGGTCTATGTTTACACCGTTTTGTTGGATATAAAAGACTAGCACAAGACTCTAGCCTATGTTCGCATTACGTCAGGTATCCTGGGCGAACTACGAAGTGCTTATCATCTAAGACAAACAGTCATTTTAATATCACCTCTAAGAGCTGCAATGACCATATGTTAAAGATATATTCTTTAGTTTTAAAATTTCAATTATTCGAACATTCATTGGCTGCAACCCTTTGGCCAATAGTCCACTACTGGGCACGGGTCTCTAACACAACAAACCTGAAGTCCTACTGGAATACTCCACCACGCTGCTCCAATATTAAATACCTAATACTTTCTATCGGTAGCTACATTGTTTCTTCTTTAGCTACAGAATTTCACTCTTGACCATTCGCTAACAAAAAGCTTTGTGTATCGTTGGAACACTAAGACGAATGGCGGGCATTGTCGGCCACTAATTAAACGCCATGTTAATCGCCCTCAGATTAAGATGCGAGTCCGTAATGCCCGCAATCTGTCTACGTTATGGCTGTTGTGAGCGGTTACAAGGGGTTTGGTTTATGTAACAAGAGAATTCGTGTTACTTTTAGGCCGATATTAGTCGAATTGAAATTTTATTGCAAACGATAAAGGAATTTGTATTTCCTGAAATATAGGTACCTAACATGGATACTTATATTTCACATTCAGGCATTAAAATGGGCGTCAATAAATAGCTTTTGTAAGGAAAAGCATGAGTAAGTTTATCCAGAAAAGCTAAAAAAGGAGAAGTAAATAAGGGAAATTAAATTAATTACCCATCTTAATTAATGCTGAGGGTAGCCAAAAAATTTAACAGTTTTGGATACAACGCATATATTAGATCGGATTTTTTTTTTAAATTTAAAATATGTATAATAAGGACTTTAATATTAAGATTTTAATAATTAAATAAATAAATAATTATGCTTAAAACTGGCAGTATCTTAAGTCACTCAAAGTACCTACAAAAATGTGAGTGCACGCTTTCATCTTCTCACTTGTACCACAAACCATAACCAAAACGTTAACAATGGGCAAAGTGTAATTTGTCGGATGATATATATCTATATTTTGAAAGCACAATGTAAGTGTACCGCATTAGGTATGGTCGGCAACATTAGTTAATGTGAATAACTTATTTACGATTGTTCTGACTGATGGTTACCTGCGGCGGTTATTTTTAACTACTAAATGCCGCAGGTTTAATTGTCAGATAGATTTCGGAGGCAATGATAGATAGTTGAAATCGATAGCCCAGTAGCTAAGAATTCCGTCTTTCATCCGAAAGGCCGGGGTTCGAAACCCAGTGAAACACACCTATAACTTTTTAAGTTAGGTGCGTACCTATGTGTGTTTTATAATAGATATTAAATTCGCCGTTTTAAGAGATGACTGCTACTGTTAACGTCTAAGGTTTGGTCCTAATTGGGTGTCACAAATCGACACAACCGACCGATGAACCAACGCGACAAAATTCAAAAACAGATCATTGAATGGAGCTGTCATAACTGACAATACTCACCGATATGCGACAAATGTTCGTAATGACGTTGTAGGTACGACAAACTCGATTCGAGCAACCGATTTCCTAAGTAATTAAGGTAGGTAAGTTAAAGGCGGTAAGTTAAAAAAATTTACAAGGCCCTTTAATTAATCAGGGATCAATTTCCTGAGAAAAAAATCATAACAATAATATTATTCAAAGCAAAATTATTCATGACAACGTAACTTCAACTATAAAGGTCTTTTCAGGGGTTTAGTAGGGGATAAATTATATTTGATTGTGCATAGAACACTGGTTTTATGTTATTTTAAGTACCAGCTAACGGGCGGTTAAGTAATACTGGGGTTTAATGAATAAATGGAAGTTAATTTTTAGTGTTACGACCCTATTTGCGCAGTTTAATGTCGATATTGATGGTTTGTAGAATTATAAGTACTCTGCCGATTTCAGAGTATTCAGAATATAGATACCTATATATAGTACCTACTATTTTCAAAAATAAAAAGATTTTTTGAGCGACGTTAGGTTAGTTTGAAGTACAAAAATTGACTAAATAGCGTTCAGCATTAATGGCTTCCTTTCGAAAATAAACAAATTCAGACACAATAATAATTGTGATGTGTTACGTTGATACGAATTTATAAAAGAAGCACACGACTGTGTCATTCTCAACTACTTCTAACCAGATATGAAGCGTAAGTATAAGTTGTATTTTTACCTTAATACGTATCTACTTACTAGCTATGGAAGAAGCAGAGATAGGTAGCTACTAAATTTTATTAGCTAATTAAACAATGCTTAACTGTATAAGAAAAGAGAAAAAAATGTTAAAATTTAAATTTATTTTACTAAAACTGAAGCTCCGTTTTTGAAATTTGTCTACGCGTGTAAAAAGGTCGAGTATTTCGAACCCCTCGGGGCAATAATATCTATAAAAGCCTAGTTAAATGGCGTTTAAACCGTTAATAGTGAAACACGGTGGTCTGGCTTTACATTGTTTTTAATGAGCCATAATACGGCCAATTAAACATGGTGGAACGACCTACCAGAAGTGTCGCTGGCTTTATTTTCGTCAGTAAAATGCTAGTGTTCCAGGTTATAGGTACGTATAGCTACAAGGTTATGTATTTTTCTTTATGACGTCAGTATGTGTTAAGTATGTCTTAATAATATACGAGATGTACCCGGGGCTCTTTTGAATTTATCAAACAGATTGAAGCGTCGTTTACACCATTCTGTAGGTTACGATTCAGGACGAATTTATAAATTTGAAAATAAAGAAAAAAATTTTTTTAAGACCGATCTCAATATTAGATATCGCCAAACTACAATAATTATAATTATAATTAATGCGTTTAAACGATGACAAATTTCTTCCATTAATTCGCGCCTAGCTAACGATGAAACAAATCCCTAATACAAAACAATAATAACACGCATTATCTCAACACATAATAATGTATTATTGAGTGATCGTTTCCAAAGATTTATCAAAAGCAAAAGTGGTGCAATAACTCATTTTTATTGCACTATTTAATATCTATTTGAGTGTCTTAAACGTTCTAGGCATTTTCAATTATCGTATATAATATTTTGTCGAGGAAACACTAATGTTCTGCCTACTTCTGCAATATTTGTCGTAACTTGTCGCCATTAAATTTAATTTTACGTGCAATTACTTTATGATTTTACTTTCACAAATAATGCGTAACACCAGAATCTTAGTTCGTGTTAAGTCCTTTTTACATCTATGGTGAAGGAAATTGTACTTACTTATTCTGCTTTACAGGCGTCGTGGACGGCGTGGGCCTTTTCTCTTCTTTAATCGTGCTGTTATTCATCTTTGACGTTAACCGTTTGAGGACGTCGTCCATCGACCGCTTGTGCGGGTTGGCTAACGACAACGCACTGTTGTGGTTCAGCAATGAATTGTTATTGTTGCACAGACCCAAAACCTTCGCTTCCGCACCGGGACTACTGCATTCTGAGGAGCCTCGCCTTCGAGCTTGGAGATCGTTCACTTGGTGGAGACTTAAGAAGGACGTTGGTACTAGAAGGTTATTTGTCATGTCTATTGTTTGTTCGAATCTTTGCTTTTTGCTCGGTCTCTCGTCTTCGTAAGTCGCTGTATCTTCCTCGCTGATAGAGCTTCGAGTGGAAGAACTAGGAGAGAACTTATAGTAGGTTTGCTGTTCGTTGTCGTCCGACTCGTGGTGGTCTGAGAAGTCTAGGTTGGCTGGGCCGGCTTCCGATTTTTCTGTTTCAGCGGCTCCTTCTTGCAATTTCGACGGAGGCGACTTTCGTTTAGATGACATGTTTCTGAAAAGAAAAGAGGAGTGTTTTTGAAACATCAAAACCATTTTTATATTAGTTTCATTTCGTTTATAGCGTCGTATACGAGTTTAGCGAACGACTGTACCGACATGGCTTTTATGACAGAATCCATTACAATGTTTATTTCATTTCGATGAGTAAACAGAGCGATTGACTCGTTACCGATACTATTTAACTGTATGTAATTTATCGTAAAGGTTTGTTAACAAACATAAACATATCACTGTTGATCCCGAATTCGCTCAGGTCGGACGTCAAACGTCGTATTTGTCACCAAACTCTCCGACTAGTTGCGAAACTCGCTTCGTTAAAGCACCTAATTGGGCTCTACTAATTGTACTAATTGCAGTTCTGCCTCCTTTGGACTTAAGGTGTCCGCTCATGTTGTTTCAGCCACTTTAACGGGACCCGCCTTTGCTGACAGCAATTCACTGAAATTCTCTGTTTCGTCTGTTAGTTGTAGGAGATGATAGCTCAAGTTAAATTGGTATGGAGTTGGAGTTTAATAAGATTTGGTGATGTGTGCATATTAGCCACGACTCATCAAAGGAGCTGGTGTTGTGATTGGGCGCATTATACGTGAAAATGTGATAAGAGACTGGTTGCTGATACTGCGACGAAATTAAGAGAAAATGTCTTATTCATATACTTAGTGGCATGGCTGCAACCCTTTTATGGCTCACTGTTAGGCACGGGTCTCTCCCCACAACAGGGGGAGGCCTGGAGCATACTCCACCACGCTGCTCCAATACGGATTGGTATATTGTACTGCATCAGAACAAATTGTTACCAGAAAAATTTAGACGAACAAAACAAAAATAACAGCATATGAAAATTACTCCGAAATGCATTATACTATGTAGGTATGTCCAAAATACATAATAACCACTGACAGCGCTAAAAATATTTCGGAAAAACTTTTCATTACTTTTATTCATTTTCTCATTTTTAAAAATTTTCGAATCTAGTTTACCCATTCTAAGTCAGACACATAAATTTGCAGTAAGTACCTACTGTGTGCTTATTCGTACCAATTGGTAGACGCTCAAGTAGTCAGTTTCGGCAGCCGTCTTCATTGGTTGTGCCAACAAACGAATTTCTTGTCAGGCACCCAATGTCTGGGCTTCTTCCTTTGAAGCCTGTTTGTCTTTGCATTGGTACGAGCAAAGTTAATTAAGCTAAGAATTAAGCTTTACTTCATTAGTTGTCCCAAAACTATTTTGTTTCTCTTCTATGTAGACGGTTTAAGTTACCTAGTTTCACTCGCAGCTTTAGTGTCCATGACGTAAATTTGTTTACGAATATCTTGTATTAGTGATTTTGAATGTTAATTTTTCTTTTCTTAGGTCACAGTACTTTATTTTCGTTTTATTTGTTACCCAAATTGTGTCATACCTAATTTAAGCTCTCCAATTAGTAAAAATTCTTACATTGTATTTTTTTGTTAACGTAACAAAAGGACGACTTAATAGTTTGCTACTCAAGTTCTAAAAAAATCGCTCACCTAAAACTGATAATAGTAAGTAAAGGCACTATACTATTGACTTTTTCTGAATAAAATTCAAAACAGAAGCACATAAGCCTTTGTTCTTCACACAATTTCCGCCTCATAAACAAGCAGACAACAAAGATGGTGCATAAAAATAGATGCTGAATTTAATAAAACTCGTGGCACAGTGAGTGGAGAAATTGTGTTAGTGGCCCGACGGTAGGACGCAGAGGGTAAGGACCGGTAACTACAAATACTTACTACGACGACTAGGCTGTCAATAGTTTATAGATGCAGAAAATCGGAGATTTTGGAAGACACATATAAATTTATTTGTAGTCGTATCGGCTATCAGTACATGACACTACAGGATCTGGTCTCCCTTCACAATGAAAAGGATCTCTAATCCGTAGTCCACCGATCTTGTGCGATTAGTGGACTTCTCGTGCCTTTGAGAAACTCTCAGGCATGCAGGTTTCCTCACGACGTTTTCTTTCACCGTTGACGCAGATGACATTTAATTTTATAAAACGTAAAACATTGGAAAGTCATCGATGCATGCCACTGGGAACTAAAATCTTCTATTCGAACCTCAATTATCATTATTGAAAAAACATGTGTTTACACTTGTTTACATCTATCTACAAACCAATTTACCTACAAAGTCAGTAAGTTTCCCTTTTCGCATGAACGAATTTCACCGCCAACGAGAGTATCACACCGATAGTATCGTGTCGCCGTTTGTAATGAATTGTTCCCAACAGTTTCCATAGGACGATTTCATCGCAGCGATGAAGGGTTGGCTTATGACCAAACGTTACAACGAGATAGCGCCCCGTGGATCGACGTAGTTGCCACGTTTTCGTTGCAATTAAAACGCGCTCTTGCGAAACACTATACTGGGGCTCTACAGTATAACAGTTCTGAGATACGGTTTTGGGGTGATTTTAAGTGGTAGAGAGACAGTAACTTGCCTAGGATAGTGTCTTACCGCCAGCCTCTTAACCCGTCGTAAAGCATGTTCTTCATGTCTTGGGTTTTGGCTGGCGCGGTATGGTTACCGGAGATACTTAAATTGAGGTGAACATTTTAACCCTCATGAGCAGTAAAGTATTCTGCCCGCATTCGGCCTCGTTAGGATTTTTTCTCTATTTGAGGTTGGATGTGGGTGTCCGCGGGCTGCAGTAACCACTTAACATCAGGCTTGAATGCCCGTTCGCTAATCGATATATAAGGAATAATAAACAAGACGATACCATAAGCCAATAACCATTTCATTTTTTAAATCCGAATTCGAAATCTCTCGTTAGTCCCGCACTAAAGCATTGCAGTAAACATTACAAGCATTGTCTGTTAAACCGCGTAAAGACAGGCACAACAGCTGTGTCATTGATCGTAAACGAATGAGTGGGTGCCAATTCGAAACAAACAATCAACACGTCGTGCACTTGACAATAATAAACTCGGAAACGCGTAAAACACTATATACAATGGATTTACAGTTTCGATTTGTCTGACTTCGCTTAGGGTGGTAGCTGACGTTCTACCCGTGCGAGTATTGCGTTTTTGCCATTGAATTAATAGATAAAACTCAATATCTTTTAAGACTTAGGGTAAAAGTAAGACTAGGCTAGACATTGCGATATGTATTCGCAAACGTCTTAAACGTATACGAGGTTCTTCCTCATGAATTCGAGGTTTTCGCGACCCCGAAGGTGTCGGGAGTTGCATTGACAGAAAACAGTGACTGAAACCCCTTGTTTTTTATTATAACAATTTCTGATAAGTCATACGTCTGTGAAAGCCTTTATCCTTCAATAGTTTTTTGAACAACATTATTCAGTTCCGTGGCAGGGTAAAATAAACCTTATATAAAAGTAATAAGATGTCTGTGAATAGAATATTCAGTATTGTTGGCTGTAACTATTAATTTCCTTTCCATTACCCACACAATGACGTCACGTGGTGGCGCGAACAATATGGCGGGTTGGCGCGAAAATCGGCAAGTCAATTACGTTCGGAAAATTATTATACACTCACTCATATTGTTTGACATAAATGCGTTTAGTAAAACTGGTTACAATGAATGAAAGGAACAATGATTTCCCCCGAGCAATTGATTTAAGGTGCAATTTTATTACGTTTTGTTGATTTAAATTGATAGAAAGCAATGAAAATGTAGGTAATATTATAAGATGCCTTCTTATTTGCTTGTAATTAGGTTTAGGTAGGCTTGTTAAATAAGTATATATGTACAATTAAGTCGAAATATTCAATTGAAATACTTTAAACCGACGTTAGTAAGCAGACACCTAAAGAGTAATTTAATTTTAAGTAGGTATGAAAAGTAACTAATTTCTGAATCATATTATGTATTAGGCTAACGTTGCTTCCAATAATAGTCTGTGAGATGAAAATTTAAAAGATATTTTTACACTTTATAGGCATAGGTACCTACCTACGTAAGGGAAAAGGATTCTCAGAAAACCGAAATAATTTTCATACCATAAATCAAACAATAAATTGATATCCAAATGGGTTGATTATGGGTAGACCATCATCATCATAAAGTTTCTAACTTTTCGTGATTTAAAAAGTCATCTAACTGTCATTGACACGGGGGTTGCAAGAAATGCAAACAAGGGTAGTACGTAAGGGTCGCACAGCTGATTTAGAAGGGAGACAAGTGGAACAATGACATCACCGAATCGAACACAAATTGCTTTTGTTCGATGAATCGCTACAAATGAGTCGGATTTTATCTAATTATGCAACCTGGAGTCTTTTGATATTAGATTTCATTAAAATGTAGCTTCTTGCATTTAGAATTTGCTCCAGAGGATACTAAAAAAATAACCCTAGTTATAAAGCTGAGTACCTACCTATCACATGTCCTAATTGCCAAATCGTTCGACGAAAAAACCTTACCTTGCCTATTAATCGGAGTTCAGCGATCTAGCACCTCCGTATAAGTAGGTATCTATATTAAATTTTTTAAACTTGCCTTAGTTTGTAGGTATGGCTATATAATCACATTAACGCCATAAATTAGTGTCTTTTTTGACGACATTGTCAAAACATTTTTCGATTCTCTTCAATATTAAATATCTATAAACCACTTGTATTTTTTTAAGTATCGATGTATTTACTTTCACATAATATTTGTTTACTGCCTCACGGTATCTATGTAAGTATATTAAAGGCAATTAAGAAACTGGAAGAGTGTGTTATCAAGAACTAATCAGAGTCGAAACGTCGATTAGAATTTATATATTAACAGGTGCATCCGTTTAGAAATTAATAGTAGATGGACAGACGGACGGACCAAGTAACGATGTCTACGAATCTATTAGTTGAAGGAAATTGCTACCGCCCGTCTTAAGTAAGGTTTCAAACGAAGATACCGAAAATACGGGAAGATCTCGAAATGGTTTAAATTGCTAGAATCTGTGGATTATATTCTAAAGTTTCTAGTCGAGTAAGTAAAGGTTTGATTAGCTTCTTATTTCAGTTTCTATAACTTATGGACTTGGTACCTACTGTGGTATCAAGTAGGTGCTTTTCCTTCCTTTCAGCCCTTTGCTGTCCACTGCTGGAGATAAACCTCCCTTAATCCTCCCGGTCCTGGGCTCTTTGAATCCGACGAGTTCCCGCTGTCTTCTTCAGGTCGTCGTACCTAAGTCGTAGGTGCTTTTACTGACTGAACTACCTACTGTGAAGTATGATTGTCGAAATATTTCACGAGATTTTCTGTTATATTGATGACGTAGGCTATCTTAAATTAAAATGGTTTTTATGAGAAATGTAAATCTTTAGGATCGTTTTCTGAAAATTTTGCTGTCATTGAATTCGTCACATGTTAAAATCTTTAAATTGCGTACAATATTGTACTAAGTACCTACTTCTACTTCTTTCTATTACTTACCCATAATCGTTTTCGCTTCCATTTTTCGTTGCCCGAAGAACACTTAATACCCTAATAACCTGTCTATTGGTAAGTAAACTAAAATATACTTAACTAAAGCCTACTTTTTAGTTAAAACCAGATAATCAAATAAAGGCCTGGCAGGCACGTTCCGAGGCACAACAAAAAAAATTTAATAGAAATATTGTGAGGCGAGGGTAATTCAATGACGAATGAAAAACATTTTTCTCTTCCTTGAAAATAAGGCTCGTTCTTTCCTCGACCAGTAACTGAATTATTCTATTCTATAACAAGTTTATTCACAATAAGAAATAAAACATTTTTCAGCGCAAATGGAGTTCGCTACGTCAGTTTTATTCGAATGCCTTTATCAGATTCATAATTAGATTTTTTCAAAGCACCTGTTCCGTTGGGTTTTGAAATTGGAACAAGTAGATAAAGTTGTTATAAAAAAGCTATTACTAATATCCTTTTTGATGGTTTTTAGTAAAAGCTATACATTGTTAAACCTTTCCACCGTCAAAAAGAAAATAATTGTAGACATCTTTAAAGGAACCCGTGAAAAGGTTCTTAGATTATTGACTCTAAAGTCTAAATGGTGGGTACTTTTACTGAAAATGTCTATTAGGAGATAAGAGACGACATAGTGAGAAACATAACACTTTAAATTACTCGTATGGTGCCTTGCCAAATAGATAGGTACTCGTACCTACAATTTAACGATGTCGGTCGTGTTGAGGTTCTTGGTACCTATGTAGGTACCGGAAAACAAAAGGTTGACTGTTGATAATATTAAGTCTATTTTCATAGTAACTAAAATTAGTCGGTTCCTTTTACATTCGTAACACGTAGGTAATTTACAGACGAATTTCAATTTTGTCATTACTACAGAACTTATGAATGTAATAAATTGTCGCCACGGGGGAAAAAAGAAAATGACATGTCAAAACAGCACAACGTTTACAATTGGCAGGCATTGGAAGGGGGGTGGAATTATCGGTGGAGAATTATAAGAAAACACCCCTTACAAACTCATATCTGAACATGCTGTAGCTCAATTTGGCATTGAAGGAATGATGTCGGAAGGATCGGAAGTGACTTGGGAAAATATAAGAATTCAGGAAGTAATTCAGGTTAAAAAAATGTGAACGAATAGGTAAAACTGAAATTTGATCGAGAGAGAAATACTTTAACGAAAATAAAAAAAAAATACATTTTTAATAAAGGTACACAAGTATTTTGAAAAATATTTTACATGTTAAGAATCATCTTTGATACCAAATCGCCAATGATACGTCCCTACCTTTATTTCAATGCTACACGTGATCGTAAGGATCAACGGAACTCAATTCAGAGAATGTTTTTTAAGAAAAGAACAACAGCATGAGACAATAAGTTGATACTTACTGCCATTTTCCACCTGTTCCAATTTGTTGGTTTAAAAAGATTAGAAAATTAATGAATGTGACACATCTAGTTATTCTTAGATCGTTGCCAAAAAGATTTTCTTGCTACTGACAATAGGGAAAATTACCCATCGGGAAAGCGACAAAGCGAGCCAAGTGGGCAGACGGCATACTTTTATGGAAACGGACTTCTTACTTGTTTACAACTAACTTACTGCCTACAAATAAGTTATATTAGAAGTTAAAAAAATAGTTGTCTGCAATAGTTACCTTAACGGCCCATTATTGGGCACAAGTCTCAGCTTTATACTTATTATGTCAAAAAATTGTGATTTTAGTAAATTTTGAAGTTTAATTTACCTATTTTTTTTTGGGCAATAATTAACAATAATAATAAATATGTACCTATTACATATTTAAACAAAAAAAATATTTTTAATTTTATAAATCCAACAAAAACACTCGCGATACAAGATAATCTTCAATATCATTAGGTAGGTAATTATTACAGAATCCGCTTTTCTAACACAATCTTTAATATTAGATACTTATTACAGAAGCCGCCTCCGCCCTTACCGAGCGTCGTGTAACCGCCCGCCCTAGAGGGTAATAAGCCGTCGTTATGATTATTTCGCAAACAATACTGGTAATGTCACGGGACAATGCGCCAATCAAAGACAAGCTCATTTGTACTGGCTTATTACTGAAATTCAGGAGTTAGATACTCACGTAGGTCACACAACATAGCTTCTCACATACATACTCGTAGGTCAAGGCACCTAGCTACTCGCATAAGAGAAAATTTTGGAAGATTTTCCAAGACCCAATATAGGTAGGTATAGTTTATTTTCAACTATTTGAAATTTATACTACTTATTTAAGTATCTATTTGTGTTGGTTCACTGACAAATTATACAAGGCGTAACAGAATTTATGAGAAATTAAGAATTGCTTTGTTTAGAATTTAAACACTTGCCTAGATATATTTGACATGCATATTCGCATTTAATAAAGTTCATTGGAAATTGTACAAGGGTGTCCATGGATGGGCATTACTGTCATTGTGATGTCATTAACTTACGACTCGTATTAAAAAAAAAATAAAGAACTATTGATATCAAGTACCTATCTACTGGACCCGCCTGTGACATGTCTTGTTTTACCCTAAAATGAGTGTTCGTTCTCGATTTTTTAATTTGGTACCTAATTAGACTATTTTAGTTTACCCTTCATTTACCTCAGTAAAAAATAATAACATAAATGTATTCACTCAAAAAATACGGCTTACTTCCACAACTAACCAGTCACACAACAACTTGTCTGTAATCGAAAACCTTATCACAAAATAATATTATGTACATATTTCCGAAACATCCCCTGCATTTTTCTTCCCCGGATGCAACTCCGAAAACAAATTATAGGGTTGCACAAGCACTTGTCGTTTTAGTCGACGTGTAGTCGACGCAACTTGTCGAAGAAATATTCAGTGGAACAGTAGTCTACATTAGGCGCATCCTTAGTTCGTTTCGCGCAATTCATTCTCTAGCTAGGGTCCCCAGATTTGTAAGATAATGAGGGACTTAGTTTATTTCAGAAAATTCAAATAACATTTTTAAAATGTCACATCTATTGAGAATTTACTGCTAAGACAGCTGTTTTGTTAAAAAAGCTTCATTATCTACCTAACATTAATATTTACTTATAATATTTTCTTAAAGGTAAGTATTTTTCAATTTCATTTAACGTGTAGGGATATATAGGTAAATACTTAAATGGAAAAATTATATCATAAGCAATTTTATGAAAACCCACGACAGTTCATTTACAAAACATTAAGACTAAGCTCAATAATGAAAGCATAGTTTAGATTATATCTACCTACGACATGTTTAGAGCCAAAAACTTAAGTCATAAAAAAATAATAACAAAAAAATATTTCCTGATTATCCGCGAAATTCCCTTCATCAAGGTGCACTGTCGCTGACCTAAGGACACGAACACAATGGCGAACTCATCAGGCTCTCTTGTTTAGGATAATCGCCGTCTTAGTTGTATGTATGCGCCCTAATTGTCTATGTTGTATTGACAAAGTTTCACAAAAACTCATAGAAACGGAAGCTTAAACCTCACAAAATTTGTCGCCATTTTATCGTAAGGGCTATTTTTTGATACTTAAAAGTACTTATTCTGTTCGATTTGTGTTGAATTAAATAATTTATCTATTTTATTATTGCAATACACATCAGTAGCAAAATTGTCACAATACAAAATCTATAATTAAGAAAGAGTAACCGAAATCAACAAAAATAGACCAACCTACCGTGTTATTTTTATCTCAACTTAAAAGGGTAAAAACTAATTACTGTATTTAAACAGTATCATGCAAATCAGACACTATTTAGCCAACCAACAATAAAAAAACAATCTAGAAATAATCATTCTCACCCACACCTACAATTTAAAATTAAAGATATTTTTCTTATCTCATCACATTTACTTAAATCAAATATTATAAAACTCTCAAGTTACATTGTATGTGAATGCCGCAAGTAATCTGAATACAAGATCACGTCAAAACAAATAAAAACAAAGAGTTAAAAATAAAACAGATTAAAACAACGTTGAAATTAAAGTGTCTTATCGAACACGCTGCTGCGATTATGAACAAAACCTTATTAATTCAATGATAAGAGCACCGTGAGCGACATACTTATGAGTGAAATCGTAATTAAAATCCCACTTACAAATAAATTTAATTTCAATTTAAAACATTATATAACCATCATGAAACAAACGGCGAGCTTACACGAAACTCTTTGAAACGAAACAGAGGAAATAAAATGGCTGGCTCATAGTTGAGCATGAAAATACTAGGAAGTACTCGTATACGAGTCAAGATGCCTCTTATTTCCACACAGTTGCCCGCAAAGGAATGCTTTCGATTGAGGAATTTTGTTCCGAGCGCTCGTCAAATTCCCTCAATCCCTAGGAAATGTAATATTATATAACGTAATGTAAGTCAAGGTAACTCAATGTAAGCAACTTCATAACTGAAAGCCAAAGTTTTGTTCAGTAATTTCTAAATGCCTTTTTTAAACTCGAAAAGCTTTACACAGCGCTCCCGCGATTCAGTTTGTCCTATTTTGTTCAACGCTGTAATAATTTACTCATTCATTAAAATAAAATACAGAATTACTTCATAATGTTCAGCATTCAGTCTATTACAACGCTTTTGAGAATGTTTAACAAGTAACTACGCTTTAAATTTCATCTCGTTATTAAATCACCGGTTCTTACAATTTTAATTATTCATCGCTAATAATACGAGCATCATTAAAAGAAATCCTCGGGCAAATGAAATAATGTGTTATTGTTTATATACCCCTTCATCCCTTCCTCCTGTCAACGCATTAAACAAACAAGTGCACATCCTTTGACAGAGCAATACAAACAATTGTCCAAATCATAAACAATGGTGTACATCGCAAATATTATCTCCGCCCCGCTCAAAGTATCCCTACGTATAATGAACCATTCATACTGCCAAACAAACTCCAACCAACCATATGCAATAATTCCATACGGCCGCAATCAGGACGGTAAGGCGGTAACCCTCTATCAAATTACAAAGGAAACTAATACCAAAATAGAAGACAGTAAAACGCAGAATTAAATGACGAACTGTTTAGATATAAATCCTTGGGCCGCTGACAAAGAACAGAAGCGATTTCACGACATCAAAGTGGAACACGACATATTACGCTTCAAAATAAACACCAGAATAAATACATCGAAATGTTTGTTCCGAAATATTCAGCGATGGGGTGATCATAGTCTAAATTATCCGGTAACAGAGGGTTTCCAAACCCTTTTGATAGTGAGGATTAATTTACTGTTTGTGCATACGGCTGTTTGTCGGGATTTGCAATTAATAAAGAGAATACATGTATCATTGGACCTGCAACCGCCATGTCGGGTTATGTCGGGTCACATAACCACGTTTGTTATGGACAAAATACGAGTGGGTTCACAATAGAGAAATCGTATTAAAACTTTTCTAACGAAGCGAAATTGTTCACGGCGACAGACGCTGAAATTCGAGCTCGCTTAAAAATGGTAGCCTATAATTTGCACATAAAATACATCCTAATGCTAACGTACGTGATCACTTATTCGGCTTACAAAACGAGACATCTTCATCTGAAAGCGTCCTTTGATTTAAATACATTATTCTTGTAATAACAGCGGCACCGGACGGAGGGATCCCATTGAAGTCGTAGAATACATTATTTTAATTCGTACCACCTCTTTGTGACCCCATCAGCGAATTAATGGATTCAAAGCCTTCTCTTCCGTTCGACAAAGAATAATTTGCTAAGTAAATGAACGGCAGACAATCCTGTTACGATGCCGAGTTTTGTTTCGATGGAAGATTAAAGAGTGGCGAATCATTGAAAGGTGCCCCTTTCAAATCGGCCCTTTGTAGCGTTATCTCTGTTAATTTTGGAAGGTCAATGAATAAAGTACACAGCGCGATTTTAGGTTATTCATCTTAAAGCTTTGATATCAGCCAGTTGTTTACTAAGGATGTTTTACAAGTTATTTAAACGTGGAAATCGGGATTTGTTAATCAATTAAACGAAGCTTTGTCTGGGGCTTTATGGATTGCATTCATCGTAGTTTGAGCAATAATCTAAATTGAAATAGGTTGTCTGAGATGCACAGAGCCTCAATTCAGTATTCATTGAGAGCTGTAGAATGGCGCTATCGAGAATTATTGTCAAATCTCGGGGGCATTTCGGGACGAGATCCCTCGATACATGAAGTTAGAAATGTACGGAGCTTAAATGGACATGCGTCTGTTTAAAACCTATTCTCGATTTTAGATTTAATACAACAATTTTTCTCCGATGAATTTTTATGTTCTAGATTTTCCTGCCTATTATATTAATTAAATTTAGTAAGTTTTTTTTCATTTCATTTTTGCGATAAATTAACTGCAGATATTTTGGGTGTATGTGTTAATTTATCAATAGACTAATCTTATACAAATACTTATAACTTGATGCGATCTTTCTAATATTTATCACCACATCCAAACCTTCGTTGTTCTTTGATATATCATTCTAAGATGGAACCGAAGTGGTTGGGGCGACCCCAAGGGCGCACGGTCACTTATTGTTACATTAACCGATGGCGCGTCTGAGTTGTTGACACCGTGACATAAATATACTATTCTAGCAACAACATCAAAATTTAAATCAAATTTGAGGGTAATGTGGTACGTAACAGTTACTAAAAAAACTTAGTAACGTATTTTTAAACCTAGTTCAAATCGAGATTTTTATTCCAATCAAGCCTTTAAATAAAGATAAAATATACATCAAAATTGTAATACGCCATCACAAGATTAATTCTAATGAAAACAAAGCAAATATCCTTAAATAAATACATCTAAAGCCGGAATGAGGGCGATGTAAAATAATTCATGTTCAGCTCGAAATTGTGTGGACACGTCAATTTCCATAGGAAAACGCCGAAACTCACATCGAATAATATCGAATGATGTATATATAATTCATAAGGTCGCCTCGGCAAAGCCACTACACCTTTGTGAATAATTTAGATGTCAGACACATATTATTTTTGCAGGGGCCGCGGTCTGCCCCATGTTTGTCCTATAAAATATCATTTGGGACATAAAAGGAGATGTTGTGGAAATCTTTAACGTTAATCCTTTGGCTGACCCTTGAGAAGCTGTTTTTTTAGCAACAAAAACGAAGGGTAAATGTAAAAGCGAAAAAATATCGAGGAAAATTATTGGCAATAAAACAGCGTAATAATACTAACATAAATAGTATATATATTGAAATAGTTAATATATTAAACGAAACCATGCCTAAATTTGGAAACAAAAACAATCAAATAAACCTTCATCAAGCAGTTCATTTGTCGATTGGGGATAGACGCGACATCGATCGAGTCTAAAACTATTAATCCTTCGCACCGAATTCGAAGTTCTTGTTTACCAATCTCGCTCACAATACCTCAATCTACGTGCAAGAGTCGAGCTTTCTAACTGAATTACATCCAGTCTCCGCACAATCCCACGCCATCAAGCCATTATTAACCCTTTCAAGGAGTCACAATCACAATTTGCGGTTATTTGTCAAGCCGCGTAATGCGCTAAAACATTTCGTTTAACATCTCGTTTTAGTTTAAGATTTTCGGCTTAATCTCTTAATGTTTTTGTGGTGCTCAGTATTGCGGTATTAACTGCGGTAATTGGCTTGTGTAACGCTTGTTTGAGGTCGTACAATACCGCTGATGTGTTTGTGGAGATAGGATTTATTGTCTTTAAATTACCGTGTTCTCACGAGCATGGTATTCTGTAATTTCTGGATGACTTGTCACTTTATCTTCATTTAGATAGCGAAGACTTTGATCGCGGTCTTTCGCAAAACTTGTTAAGGTAAATTTGTATCAATTAGCCGCTAGGCCGACGACAGTTGGTAGATCGGTGTTCTGACTTGACATTTCAATGATGCTTTGTAAATTTCAACTAGGCACTATTGCAAAGTACGTTAAGCTCTAAAAGTGAATTACAAATAATGCTACTTGAACTATTCACACGAGGCACTATTCAGCTGTTATAATGTATTCGTGACGTCTAATTCTGCAAACTCATAAATAATCTGTCACCTCCACATTACAGAGCTATTGTGCTCAGAACAATAAGGTTCTGCTAAGGAGTATTTTGGGTCCAATTCAGCCACAACTCAATCAGGTTTGCCACAATGTGCATTCCCACGCACGAGTCAGAGGTCGTGTTTTGTTTACCGGTAATTTTGACATCATTTTGCTTTCTCTTGTCTTGAACACTTTGCGTGTTCACGATATACGTTTCTGAAATTTAAAAAGGTTAAATCTTCATGTCTAAAGTGTTTAAGTAATTGGCGGTTTCAAAAATGTAGCGAAACGCACGTTTCTTAAAGTAAATTAATCAATACGAGTTCTGCTTACAGTTTATTACATTTTGGTAGCAATATTAAATTAATAATATTAAGACTCCAATTCAGATTAAATGTATTTTGATTAAAAGAAAGCACCTAAGAGTGATTCCAAACATGGCGCTTTTGATAATTTTTTTAATATTGTCTGCAAATACCGTATTTGATATGTTTTGTCGTTAATTTCACTAATTACGCTTTAATTGTTTATTGTATAATATTTTCTTTCTATACTCGCAAATAAACCAATATTGTGCTTACTTCCCTTAATTAGGCGGTACAATGAAACACTGCGTCCCTCCAAGGGTTCACTACCGCCTTGTTTGAACCCAATAAAAGAGAGATGAAGCGGAATAATCGATTCGACAAACAAGAGGGCTCCGCGGTAATGCGTCTCGAAACATCGATACAACCCGATGGATTCGAATTGGAATCGATTCGCGCGACGTATTGCGAGCGTATTATTCTTGATCATGTTTCCCTAGTGTATTAATGGGATGTGTGTTTGAATGTCATTACGTGACGCCACTCGATTCTTAGTTCCTGTTCAGTTTGATACATCGTTCAGTTGTATGTGTGGATGTTAAAGCATTTGTTGAATATTCTTGCTATTGCTGTAGGTATGTTTTATCGATCTAATAGTATTTATGCGCTTTATATTTTGTAGGTGGATGTGAAGCTTTATATTTGTGCCTGACCCGTTGTGAAGTGAAGTTCTTCATTTCGATAAGACATTGATAAGATTTCAATCAATTTGAGGTAGGTAAGACTTGATTTCCTCATTTAATTTATAAAAATCTAATATTGGTCATTTAACCTGTTGTTTTTCATTGCTACTACATTTTATAATTTCTGACATCAAAATATTATCTAATTCTTCTGACTTATCACAGGGCTACAAAAACAACACAACAAATCGACAATAAAGGGCAAAGCAACATCGATACTTAATTCTCGTATATCCATCAGAGCCCACACATTAATAGCAAGAGAGCATTATGATATTTGTTGGACCACACAACTTTTCGACATCAAAAGAACTGTGTTCTTTGCAATCCATTGATTAGTTTCTCTTGTCACATCAAAGCTTGAGGGTCTATTGTGACCTCTAATAATGATATTTCCATCAATTTTTCCGTTCCCCGGCTCTTTAATGTTTATTATAGAAATGTGACAGGTTTCTTTTCGCGGGATATTAGCGTCAAATTCATTTCGTTGCGTAAACAGAGCTTCGTGTGGGCGCCTTTATTGTGATGTTTTCTGATGATGATGAGGATGACACTATGAAAGATGAATTTATTGCCTTCTTGGTTATATTAAATACAGTATTCAATTTCATCGTGTGCGACGACATGAAAAATTCTTTTATTTATATCTGATCATACTGAGAATTGTGTTTCATTTTATTAAGACGTTTCAATATTGACAATGTTATTGTTAGTTTACTTTTTGATCATCTTTTAAGATTCCCAAATTAAAATCAGTCCATTGTTTCCTGTTTTAGGTCCAAAAATATTTTTGAAAATAGACATCAAAGAAAACAATTAGCATGCATTGAAAAAATGTAACAAATCATCGCATACCGTGCGCAAACGCAGTGCCAAATTGAGGGAGGTATATAATTTATGTTATGAAGTCTTATTAACGAGTGATTTACTGTTGACAGGACATTTTACTTTTTTTATCGCCCCGCAAATCTTTTAGCGGCTTTTTTAGAACTGACATAAATATTGTTTTAAGTTTTTGAATCATATAAGCGTTCCCGGAAATAAGATTGAGTGGAAAATGTGCATGCTTTTCTTCGCAGCTTGAGTAATTTTTGCTTGACAAATGACGCTAATTGTGCTCTTAAAACATCCATATTATGTAAGTAGGTACATGTAAGTAGGTATAAGATACCATAAAAGTTAGGTAGCATCATTGACAGTTGGAACGTACTTCTTTACGTAGAATTAAACCTAGCTATTAGGGATACATTCCACAAGGTGGGTAGCCAATATCTAGTGAGCAGTCAGCGTCCCTTTGCAAATGGCAACATCAGGAGAATCGCCAGCGCCAGTTTTGAAGAGGAGCTTTGTAAAGAGCCCTTTGAAGAGTTTAAGGGCCTTTTAGAGGACTTAACAGCAAAATTATGGGGATCTATTGTTTACATGGTAAAGAAACGAGCACGAAAAGCGGACTTCGCCACCAGCGTGTGGATGGAATTTACATCTTCAGCCAATGGTAAAAATATGAATGGGGGACGCATAGGCAGGTCTTATTACAGTTAAATGAATTTTAAATTAAAAAGAAAGGAATCCTTCTATGAAATGTTTATATCCTATCATGTTGTCAGATCAGATGGCTATATCTACGAATAGCTCACACTGTTGGCACGTCTAGTGAAGGAAACAAAGGCAAATGACAAAGTTGCAAACACTCACCACTGACAATATTATTGCAGCTCATAAAGATGGAATATTTAAGCAATAACCAGCTTTAACTTCTTATAAATAAGGATCGGGCAATATGTCGTCACAGATTAAAGTAACAATGTTTATTGGTAACATGTGCTGTGGACATTGTAACCACAAAGCGTGGGTGTTAATAGATACTTATAGTTCTAGAAAATTCATTTGTCTGCTATGATGCTCTAGTATATTATGCTACTGTTTGTCTACTTTCGACCACACATGGGACTTAAGACGTCTGAAGATAAAGATGGTTAATGTCTAAAAGTGGTTCTAAAGTAAAATGTGAGTATAAGTGAGAAACTGAGAATCTTCATAACTTGTGATGAAACAGATTCTTCACATCCTTCGTCCAGCTGGACAGACGCTGCATACCTTAAAGTTCCTCTGTCAGTTATTGACATGGGAACTTTCAGCCTAGCAGTTCCTAATGTAACATTAAACATCCTTAATTTTACGCGATTACCGAACTGTGAGTTTTATAATCAAAGATATCAGAATTTGTATATGTAGTGTAAACGGTTTGCGAGTTCTTGTTATTAAACTAAATATAATTTTCATATCAATACTTAATTCAGGTCAGTAACAATCTTGCGCAGATTTTTGTTTTATTAAATAACACAGATTTTTATGTTACTAAATAACACAATCTTCACAGCTGAAGGAAACGGATGTTTTCAGATTTACTTTGTGATCCTACTAGATGATATTTTTATTATTTAAATCAGTCAGCAGATGTTCAGAGATATGATTTTATTGTGGAATAAAATGAAATTAACATTACTAGCGATCTGTTTTTCTTTCGGTTAAATGTGCAAAAATCTTCTTTTCGTAGACTAACTGTAAGAGTAGAAAAGTGCCTACCCCAGATGTTTTGCCTTTTATCTTTAGACAGCTTCTGGGTTTTATTATGTAAACCGATTTGCTAAACAGATCCAGGCAGCAAGTCTGGATCAAACAACCTTTAATGATTTGATTTAATGGAATGTCATTACAACCAATAAAAAGCCTAAATTTCACCACAAACAATTTAGATAGGTAAATAAAAACAAATATTTTTATCCACTGCTGTTTTCCTCAAACAGAAAATTAAATGTTATTTAATAACATAACAAGATAGCGATTCCACACGTTGTATAGTTAAAATACAAAAACAAAAATAGAACATTTTATTCATAATAATTGATAAACGGTTACATAAAGCCCTATTGTTTTGAACAATACGGCAAACAATGCAACACAAAATACCGATGATAAGGTAACGGTGATAACCTCAGAATGCTCTTTTTAAAGTAATAGGGAAATAACAAGTTTGATAACCTCCCGACATTAATTTGGGAGAGATGTTTTGCAATATGTCTGGGTATTCGTCTATATTTTTGAACAATTAAGAGTACACAGAACTCTTGACTTTCTGGCAATATACAACAGAAAGAAAAGGACGAAGCGTGTAGTAACGGAAGTAGCCACCTATAGAATTAGAAATTATATAAGGGATTTGAAAAGATCGCGAAGTATCAAGAGCCTGAAGTTACTATTTTTCTTTATCCGGCAACTTTTCAAGGTTCACTGATGATCATGTCCATCTATAGTAGTCCACTTAATATGAAGAAATAGGGTTTTATAACGGAAAAATATTATTGAAGATGAAATAAGAGAGGACTAGGTATATCTAAGCAAAGATCTGGATCCCGAAAATTTAAAAAGGAGGCGTTGGTAAGAGAATGTCTAAAATGTATGTACTCGTACCTATAAGACTTAAATACCTACTATGATAGCAACAGATCTATTTTTAAATTGTAAATATTTAAAGTTCTTTCGTAAAATGTTTTAAATAAAAACAAGAACCGACATAAAAACAACGGTTTTAAATAGAAAAAACCTAACAACTCTAATATCTGATAAAAACTCGACAATGCAATTCATTTCTTATAAATAGCCAATTATATGCAAGAATAAAAATAAAATACCATGATTAATGAGAACTTAATAAAAAGACAGAAATCAACAGAGATTCAGATAAGAAAATGTGAGCGCGTGGCAATAAGATTAGGTATAGACGGACAAAATATTATGAAGCTAGGTTATTATCTCGAATAACCTAAATTAACAGACAAAATTCAATTGATAATACTCGAATTGGAAACAATAAAACAGTTCAAGCACAAAAATTTGATAATCTTGGGGTCAAATCGGACAAACGTCTGACCCATATCGTATTTATTTGAGTTGAGACACATTAACGGTTATCGGATCGTTTTTCAATTAAATCTTAAGAAGTGCACTAAATTATTATTGATAAAAGTCATATGATAATGAGTCATATGACAAACAACAGTTTTAACCAAACTATCAAAATGTAAAAAAAGTTTACATTAAAAGTGCCGAAACCTCGTACTGAGTTTAGATAATTATAAAATAAGAGTTTATAAAACAGAACTTACTATTGGTAATAATATCAGCTTAACGACAGCAAACAGAAACGAATAAGATCTGCCCAAGGCCACCAGCGTACGTTAGAGCAGAATGTGGCCGTCCGAGCACACATAACAAATCTAACAAGAATACCGTCCACCACCAACAAAGTCATTGTAAAGAAGATGTAGCATTAGAGCCTTTGTCCACACCCCAGCACGTGTGATTCGACTACCGAGGAATTCCTCCTTTATACCCATTATTTGCATACCAACTGGTTCCATCCATACGATATTAATCAAAGGTTTTATTAGTGAACATCAAAGAATAAACACAATGCTAAGATCTCTTATAAGGTACCCTCAATACCATTGTTACTTTTGTCAGAGGTTGATTTATGAGCGGCCACTGTTGTTGGGCCACTCGGTATTGTGTTGTCAGTTTTTGTTTGGACCTCGCCGACATTGTACTACCCCTTCGGTCCAGGCTCGATGCCTTTATTCACGTTGATCTCACTGATGCTTCTAACTCGCACAATGCTCCAAACGGCTGTGTGACTCAGATTGTACAATACGGATTTCGCATAATACGACGCCGTTTATACATACTTACCTCCTTTGATATAAGGATAGGTTATGTACCTGCGAATATCTTCTTCTCTTCACACTCCGCAAATTTTTGTAAAGAAATTCATATCATTTTCTTAATTATTAACTGTCGCAACACATTAACTATTAAAAATATTACTCCTCATGCGTACTCAATTTTCTTGTCTCAATTTCAATGAAAATAAACCAGCAATGCTCAAAATTCGGACATTTCATAACTTATTCATGAAAAATTTTCGACGTCTCGCGGTACCGAAATTTTGTGAGAATTTTACCTCATCCCGCAACCCTTTTGTCCTTCGCATGAAGTCCTTGACCGAGCATTATGCTCGCATTGTCCCACACAAAGGCGCGGCTGCGATTGAGCCTCGCTTGTAATGTTCATGCTTCGCTCCATACATTCACGTTCACGTACATCCACTCTCTTCCGAATCATTACGTTCTTTACCACTTTTGTCTGCTCCCCCCTTTATTACGCTACGCATTCTGTATACACCTCGTTCTTTAATAGACATCCCATTGTAACCTCCTGCACCTTGATTGGCTCTTAATGTTTTTTCAACGTGTATTTTGAAATTTGTAATATTTGCGTCATCAATACTAATGATTGCAACGGCTCCACAATACACATTGTTGTGTAAGCTCGATCGTAAAGGTTTTTTTGCTTACGGATTCCACTCCGTCATTATATTTAGTTGGTTACCTTTGTTGCGATAGTTTCATAACAATCAAATTATATTGGATGTCAAATAAATTGCGTGCCGCTACTCTCATGTTTGTTGTTAAAACATATGCCTAATAAAATAAAATAGTATAATAAACCCGACGTGAAGATGAAGCTTGAATACATGACAGAGTATTAATTAGTGTTAAATATACATGAATGGATTGTTAGAAAAGAAGCTACTCTTTTCGATATAAATGCTAATGTTGGAGATGAAAGACTTTCCGATATGATAATAAGTACAGTAAGCGTTTATAAATATCAACATTAATAGTGCTTAATTGAGAAGAAATAATAAAGATAATAACTATTCCTGTTTAAACATATTTTGAAGTTATTATTTCAAGCTTATTTGATGACCTTATTCATAAGGCAATAACTATTAAATATTCAGAATTAAAGCTGATTAACCTTTTATAGACTTATAACTGGAAAATAAAAGATGCATGACTACTGAATACCGGTACTGAGGACTAAATTCGTACCAAAAAAATTCAAATTCAAAATCGGTGGATAACCCTTTAAATATACAACTTCAGTTAAACTCCATTGGGTTTCCAAGTTTATGACGTGTATCTGCAGGAACATGGATGGTATAGAGTAAAGGCAGAACTGTTTGGTCATATCGGAGCTGAAGCCATAAAAGTTTCATTATAATCTCTGAGATAGCGGAACAGTCGTGTGATTGAACACTACGGACGGAGTGCGCAATGGCGTCTTAAAATTTAAGAGGGCTTATGCAAAGACTGAAAGGATCATGATTTTAGTGTAACACAGAATTTTAGTAGAACATACTTTGATCAATCACCATTATCATATTATCATAATTGACATCAAGGTCACGAGAGCTTCAATATTACAAAGAGTAAAAGCCCTCCACATTTTCTTATTTACTTCATTTGTACTCTTAAAAACCTTGAGTTCGTGTGATAGATTTTTTTCTACTTTGCGAGCATTTTGAGTTGTTTTACGTTATTAAAATTTTTTAATTTGATTAAATATGTATATTTCCAATAATGATGATAAATAATTCAATTAATACAAATATTAAAGATATAATATTGATATATTCAAAGTCCTTCAAAGAAGTTTCTAATAATTTCTCAAAAGGTTAGTGTTAATGTAGATTAATAACTAATTCGGTCTCTTGAAAAACGTCAAAAATCTTTTTAGCAAGCAGTATCATTGCTAGAAATAAAACGTCAATTTTTGACTTCCCTATAGTTGGACTGAGATATAGAACATAGATAACTAAAATAATAACCGCTACACTGCGACCAGTGGAAACTCTTCATTATAGTCTAAATCCGTACACAATCCAGTCGTAAAATATGGCCCCAACAATAAAACAGAAGTGGTTCGCTCTACTTCAGCTGGCGAAAGTGCTGTATTCTTAGAAGGATGAGGTTTTTACTGGCCACTGGTTAATTTCTTCTAATCTAACATATGAAGTTTTAAAGAACTCGCAAAGTTTTGATAGCGTTATGATCTGCTCTTGGAAAATTAGATCAAAGAGAATCGGAAATCTCATAACAGAGTTTGCGTGAAGAAAATCTGATACGTTTTTACAAAGTAGAAATGAAAGCATCCATCGGTCTGCCCATCGGCAATTTGAAATTAAATTTAGAATCAGTTATTGGTTAACCAATTTTTAACATAGCATTTCATACGTATTAATGACTGCCATTTGTTCAAAGGTTTTGAATATACATAATATTAATAAAACCCAGCAATAGTGAATGATTAAATTATAAATGCGAATACTGTACGGTAAACAGCAACGAATAAATTGGCCATTGGATTCGTAGGTAATGTAAAATTCACAAAACAAATTCATATTCATTGGCAACAGCTTAGTATACCTACACATTACCACATAAAACGCAAACAAATATGTAGAATAATGTAACCATTTGTTCTCATTAGCGCTAGAAGCACCGTCTGGGATATACTTACTCGTTTTAAAACAATTCATTTGAATATTCTATTACGAAGAACAAAGAGTTTTTAAGAGCATTTGGATTTACGCCACGCAAAAATAATAAATTAGCTTTCATTGTTTCAGAATCTTTGAACATTCTACAGTTGACGCAAATATCGTGGAACATTTTATATTGCAGTAATTAAATTCAGCAAATTTCACATTTTTTATTTTCTGATAACAAGTGGAAAACGAGCTGCGATATCCATTAGAAATAAGTAAAATTATAAAATTTGAAACGACTCGTTGTATTAATATAAGTTAGCAAACTCTTTTATTTTAATCCATGATATTTGTTTTCGTTTGCGTTAGGGATAGACCAAAACCATAGATAGCGATGTCACCTGTCTTTCGGCTGGAACTTAACAAAATTTAACAGTAGACTTTCAAACAAGTAATGAATCATTTTGAGACCACTTAATTATTTCTTCAAATATCTAAGCTATCAATCATCAGAAAAGTAACAAGAATGTGTAAACCAAATTACATTGTCTACAAGTTGATGTTCAGAAATATTGCTGTGGTGCTAACAGCGTCCCTAAATCAACCGAGAACAATGTTATTCTGAACGAAATTACCCCTTTATTATTGTTTTTTATGAATTATCGCCTACATCTGATCTCTTTTTCTTTTGAGTCGGCACCGGTAGCATTTATCATGGTCTCGCCTGTTATTGTTCCATCTTTTGTATGCGATCGGAGCGGGATGGGAGATGACGAGACATTAGTCATCGGATTTGGTTTTGTTTCATGGGATAGCTCGTTTGTGCGGATTAAGATGCTCTTGAGGATGCGATGTTGGGAGCTTTAGAAATAGAACTTCGATGTTGTTGATTTTGGATACAATTTGATAGGAAAAATTGACGATGAGTCTAAAGCTACTCGTGTTAGAATTGAAAGCAAGAAATTACATTTTTGATAAATTACGACACGGCGAACAAATGAATTTATTAAGCTTCGAAATAATGCCTCTTACGCAATCTTTAATTATAATCATATCAATTAAAATTAACGCAATATTAGTGTCCATTAACTCCTGAATACGAATGAGCATTAAACTAAAATCTTGCGCTTAACGCTCGCGTGAATGAGCGTTATAATATTCGCGTCTACAACCAAAATAAACTAAAAGCCGAACGGAAACGGCCGATATATTATTAGACACGACAATTCTATTATTTTTATTCGTAACACATCTCGGAGATTTGCCCATAAATCTGTGATGGCAGACATTTCCACCTTTAATAGTATGGAAATGAGGATTCCTAGAACACAAGGCGTCGCTTCACACCCAATTAGTAAAGACGGTAATGGGAGACTTAATTTCAATTTGAATATTGTAACCGTAGGCCATATAACAAGACTTCCACATGGCTTTTACGTGTTAGCGGGCGTTATTTATGCGGTAATAAAATACCTATCTTTTACTTTTAATTGTTTTATAAAATCAAACAATAATAATTCATCCAATTCATTAGGTACTCGTTCCGCGTTAGTATGTTTTTGTTTGCAGATATGCTTTTTCGTAAAATTTGTGAGGTGGTAAATTTTGATTTAATTATGAGGATAAATAACGCTCATGATACTAAACAATATTAGTTAGGTATAATAATCTCCGTACCCACGTCCACGTCTGTATATTTTGTATGTACCTAAGTATTTAATGAGCCTACAAATCCATGCTTTGGCTTTTTTAAGTCTTGCATTCCAGTGTTTTCATTAATGTCATTTATTATTATTACAAACACATGCCCGTCTTCACAACTCGGCGGTAGACCGATGTCGCCATTATGACCGGGAACATCTCTCATTTGAGCCGCAACGCATTATTTATCAGAAACACCATTCTGTTCATTGTTTCATAATAAAACATTAATTTTGTCAACGGCCTCCACGGCTGAACGCGATATTCCAATATTAGAACTTCCGCTGACATTACAACAAGAAAACGTTGTCCGATAAATCTAATTCTTTATCTCCCTCGAGCTGGCCCGCTACAGAGGCAGGCTAAGAATGCAAGTAGAAAATAAATTGTCATTAATAATTCACACAAACTCACAATCCGTTGTTATTTCAGCAACCGTTTGGAACACATGCAAATCTTGTACAATCTCAATAAAAACAAAAGGTTCCATAAGAGCGAACGCAAAAAATTGGACCACGTGCATCCGAAATGGAAGCAAAAAAAGGTCAACAATATGCCTAATCTACAATCCATGTCACAGGCTAAAGGTTACGGAAGGTTGCACAAAAAATAATCTCAAACGAACTGCTGTATTCTAATGGAATCGTCCGTGCATCCTGTGTCAAGCACGTCGATTCAGACTTTAATGGTTTGGAGATAGAGTTGAGAATTGATGTGGCGAATATCGCAGGATATAAACTGAGCATTGTTCGTACCTTAGGGAGTAGTGACAACAGATTTTTGTCTTTTTTCCCATTTCACATGTGGCATCGCAATCCTGGACGATATGTGTCACATGTGTCGGTTTTGGGTTACCCGACAATAATGACTGCCTCTTCAAAGTTTCTCATATCTCGAGCGTCCATTACTTTTGTGTTTTAGTGTGATTTTAGTTTCTAAAAGTTGTGTCAATGTAGGTAGGTAGGTACTCTTGGGCTTTGATGTTCATCGGTCGGAGTTTTTAGCGGAATACGACACCGACAACTCTGAGATGTCATTCGGTTATCAACAGGTGACATGGAGACAGCTGTTTTCTCTCCGCCTAATTGAATCAGGTAATTCACGAAAATAGCCTCTGTATTTCAGTGATCTTCATTATTCCCAGTTTCATTCAACAAAAGAGCATGCTGGTTGTCTGATATTAAGTAGGTTACTTTAAGCCACGAGACATTGAGAGGTTGTGGGGCCTATTCTGCGTCTCCAAAACTTCTATCTCTTTGCTGCTCATAATCAAAATCAAAATCATTTATTTGCACGAATATGGGTTAGTTATTGGTTTTACAGGGCATCAATCCATGTCCACCTTTTCAGGTATGATGTACAGGTACGTCGGTCGCCTCATGAGGATTGACTATCGAAACAGTAAGCATACTCAATCGAAATACAAAATATAGGGAAAATCCTGTCTCACGGCGGTTTATAAGAACGGTTACAGGTGTTACGGCCCATTCTTCAATGGCCACCACAAACCAGTTCTTTTACGACCAAAACAAAGGCTATAAATCGTGCAACTGCAGGCGACTAAGTAATCCTACACCGAGATGCTACTGAAACTTATCTGCTCAATAAATTCGGTTCAGCCATAAATAGACCTATAAAAAATTATTTTACGATAGCCCAGTGAGATACATTAAGACAATGTTAAGCGCGTATTTCACAATGGCCACATTATGGGTTAATTGATTCGGCCACAATGGTCTTTGTTCGGGCACTCGTTGCTACAAAGATATTATTGTCTATAGACGGGCAGACGTCTGGTAACACTTGACCAGAGACAAAATGGCTTTGTAATGTGTGCCCGAAAGGCGCCATCCGTAATTCAATATGGATTCTAATTAATACGGCTTGATTTTGGAACAGTAGCCCATTCGGCCGTTGCTGGAGTTGAGAATCTTTATAGATAACGTCGATAGGTACCTACTGCAAATATGGGACATTTAATTAACATTTTAAATGAATAATAAGAAACAAGTATAAAAAATGCAAAATATAAGTAAATATACGATTATATTATTTTCTCTCCAAGCAAATGTTTTAAATGAAAAAGAGATGAATTTTTTACAAACCCAAATTTGCAGCATCACGTCAGCTAATAAAAATATAATTTACCTGCAACAAAAAGTAAAAAAGCGTGTTTAAAAAAATTATGTATTGTTAGATTTTTTACAGATAATTCGTTGAAATGCGATTTTGAATCTTATAGTTACTTATGTTAAAAATAATCTATCAATGATGTTTTGATTAAAGCCGAAACAATAACCCAATATACTTCTGCCCTTGCACGCTGATGCATCTCGGTTTTTGCGAGTAAAAACGTGAAAAAGATTGCCTTTTAAAATTTAAAAGACACAATGGAAAAAGCTTCCATAATAACTACTTACGTATAAATATCTAATTAGAAAAAAGGGATATTCATTATAAATTTAATTTATTTAAACTAAAAAAAATATACATAATTCTCAAAAGCATCCGAAGTAAGTAGGTATACCAAGCTGAATTAGGCCAACGTAGTGGCCTTATCCTTTCCATTGTAAGACTCGACTCTGCAGTGGGTAACTGATGGGTTACAGATCCAACCAACAAAATTAAATCATCAATCGCAAGAGAAACGTCGAATCAAGCGCACAAAAAATCAAGCGCCGCTGGAGTAAAATTCCATAGTTTTTTTGCTAATGAAGTTAACATGAGCCACATACGGGTGTTAAAAAAACGGCAAATCGCGATTCGAAACGTGAACTTTTTAGAACCAAACCAGATGCGTTTCATGCATTGTACATTGTAATACGTGTTATCTTTCAATACAATGCGTTTGAGTGCATACAGCGATTACTATTCGGATTTTATTTTTAGATTTATTCTCCTTTGTTTGTATTTCGGGAACACCTGTAATGATTAGGTATAGGGCAGTTTATAGGTGTTATTTAAACAATGGGAATATTGATTTTAGAGCAATTAATATTTATTAATAGTGCATCATTAACCCTGTAACCCCGCAGAGAATCATAAAGAGATTCACAATAGTCGATAAATCCCGTAGAAAGAACTCTCGTGTAAAAAAGAAGTCGCATTTTTCCTAGCGCTGCTAGTTATTATGTGTTTTAGTATCTTCTTAGATTTATTATTTGGTCTTTATAGCTAAAAGCTGAGTTAAGATCTATGAAAAAACATTTATGGAATTCTTGGTATTGCATCATCATTTAGAATTCATTCGACTAACATCAAATCTCTAATACAATCAAAGTACAAGAAAAACGTAATGATAATCACACAAAGAAATACTTAAACAACATTCCAAAATGGTATCAATTTCGCTTTCAATGGATAGTAGAAAAGCAAGAAAGTTCTACATCTCTTTCACCAATAGAAACGGCAACGACCAGAAAATTTATTACTTCCGGTAGTTTTCACCCTAATTTAGCGTGACATTGTCATTGCCGGAGTCATGGGGTAGTCTGAACAATGGGGTAATTATGTGAAAATGAAGACAGTCTTTAGATGAGGGGATCTGACGACAGTTTGATATCTCAACGAAGTCATAAAATGGGTCGAAACTGGTCTGAGTTCCAGGAAATGGTCTAGTAGGTTTCAATGAGTCTGTTACAGAAGAACTTTGAGTTAGTTTTATAGTATCTAGTAGAAATTTGAAGGAAAAGGGGTGATCTCTGGGGTCAATAGACTAAAATGATCGTCAAGAACTTGTTGATTACGAAAGAGTACTTTCAGGGCATAGGTCATATATATGGTTCTCAACATGACGTATGGTAGGTACAAGCGTGACATATAAATGTTCCATTCCAGAGCCCCTCGTGTGAGAACCTGGTGCCTGAAGTAGGTTACAGAACCTGTAGTAGAGGTCACCAGTGCCCTCCCGTGGAAGAAATCTTGAATGTACGAGTATACACATCTAGTTATCTATTTCATAAACTTCAAGTTTATTAACTAAAACTGTCTGACACATCCTTCTAGACAGCTGTCTATCTACAAGGATGTGTCTACCTTCACCAGTAAAACTAATTTCTTCCACAACATCGACACAAAGCCGTCTACGGAAGTCCCGAAACAAACGTTTGATTATTAAAATATTCCATAAAACGAACTATCGTTCCGCTCATATTTATAATAAAGATTTTTATGAGTTTGGGATCGAAAGATTCTAAAAATATCCCGGATGCTGTACAGTCGAGAACAATATTATTATGTTTGTTTTACTAAAATACCTTTATAGAGTTATAGTTTTTATATCGCCCACCATTCATCTATGAACAAAGGCTAGAACACCATAAATTAGATATAGAGGTTATAAAAAATCAGATCAATACGACCATCATGTCGTTAAAATGTGGATTGTTTTTTAATAATAAATAACCTATCGTTTAATAACCAAGTAATATGCCTGAACAATAGTTTTAAATTTTATAGATGTTAAAATGAAATTTTTATAAAATTAAATATCACTTGCTGTTTAAGGTGAAGATGAAGGAAAACATCGTGAGCATACCTGCATGTATGCTCACGATGTTTTAGGGTTCATAAAAAATGTTCTCAAAGGCATGTGAAGTCCACCAACCCGCATTAGGCCAGCGTGGCGGACTAAGGCATCCCTCATTCTGAGAGGAGGTCCGACCCTGTAGTGGGTTACAGACTAGATGTTTAAGCGCCGTCGTAGACTTGCTTTTGTTGGATTCAAAGGGCAAAGCAAAGGACCTGGCGGAGTGGCGTCGATTAGGTATCGTAGACCTAGACTAAGGCCTACATCCTTTTCATTGCGAGAGGAGACCTGACCCTGCTATAGGTCACTAATGTGTTGCAGGCAGCTGCCAAACTGAAAGACAAATCTACGGTCGAACCACACGCATTCATTAAAACAATGCCAATCATTGCTATGATTGACCTGTCCTAAATCAACATCACAATACGAACCAACGTGTCAATCCGATGTATTAGTTCCGACGCCATTTTTGTCGAACAAACAAACACACGTCCGTGTTTCTTCATGTTTACTTCTACTGTCGCTCCGGGCTCTATTATTGTGGGAAATCATTCATCTTTGTTCGTCTTCAGCCTATGTCTTTGTTTTTTTCAGTTTGGTTCGTTCTATGAAAAATTTTCTTCGTTTTTCACTTTTTTTGTGTTTTGGATGCCGTTAAGGGACTAACAAAACAATTTATAATTATAGATCTGGCAGTCGATTACATTCCTTAAACTAACCTTTTTAAAAACAAATCTCTGCAGCCTAAGATTATCTAGTTCTACAGCCAATACTGTCTGTTGCAAGCAGCTTCCAACGCAGCGTATAAACAGCATCCTATTTCATAAGACTGATGGTCGTCTCGAAGTTCCAGCAACCACATTTCGCCATTTGAAAGGAAAGATGACAAGTTTTTGCGGCGGGCTAGAAAGGCGGTGGTACTTACACATAGCTAGCTAAACGATCAATTAATCGATCGATATTCGCTAAATTGAGCTAAATGCAATTTCCCCTTAATAGTACCTAACTAAGAATCGCTAATACCAAACTGAAATCTCGACTTATTCTTAAGCCTATGCTCAAGGGCTCACGAATCGATGACACTGCCCACAGCCAGACTAAATTTACATTACAAGCCATACCAGATCAATATCTTGATTGGACGGATGTAATAATGTACCGTTTCATGGGACAATTCACTTGGCAGGCCGGCGCGCGGCCGTTGGCACAAGTTGTTCTGATTAAATTTAGTCCCTAGCATTTACAAATTATTCGCCATTATACTACAGTGACAAAGGGCTATAATTCATCATATACCTAGTAAGTGGTTGAGAGAGCAAGTGTTTGCCGCACACGTGTGTGTGTTTGTCTTGAATGGTCTCTGGGTGGGATGGTAATAGGTAGGTATATCGTAACTATCAGAGATATTACCTATTATCTACCTATATATCGTATGTAAGGACGTAGCCGTTTTTCGCTTAAAACAAAAGTGTGTCGATTTACAGAAGTGGGTCTTGTTTGAACATTCAGGCTGCCTGATGAAAAGCGGTCAATGCAACCCATGGACACTCATGCTCAACCTCAGATAGCCTAGAAATTATATCTGAGGTCGTAGGTGGTCGTATGTGGAACGCATCCACATCGTAAGGACTGCAATGTTCACATTCAATAAAGTTCTTAACTCCGGCACCCACGCCTCCCCAACAGAAACACATGAAACACACTGCATCACGGTGACTTAAGAGAGTGGCAGTAAGTTACATGTTGTTTGTTGTTTTAACCCATTAAAGACCCACTACAGGGTCGGGTCTCCTCTCACAATGAGAGGGATGTAGGCCTTAGTCCACCACGCTGGCCTACTGCGGGTTGGTGGACTTCGCATGCCTTTGAGAACATTTTTTTTGTGAACTCTCAGGCATGCAGGTTTCCTCACGATGTTTTCCTTCACCGTAACAGCAGGTGATATTTAATTTTATAAATCGCACATAACTTTTTTACAAAGTCATTGGTGCGTGCCACTGGGATTCGAGCCTGGACCCCTCGATTCGAGGTCGAATTCTAAGCTACTGGGCTATCACCGCTTTTGTAAGTTACATACCGGAGGATAATGGCTCTAAAATGGAAATTAATTGCAGGTATGAATTGCTATTCAATTACTATAAACACGTCAAAATTAATCATAAACACAAAATCATTTGTCCTAGTTTGACCCAAAAGTACCAGGAGCACATAGCTTTACAGTGTGCTAAAATCACGAAACAAACAAACAAACCCACCTGAGGTTACGTGCCGCCGCCGCTCCGCGCTGGATCTGACAATAAAGAGTTTCCTGTACGATTGTCAAACGACATTCGAACCGGAGGAAACGCGCATTATAATACTGCCCACAATACATGCACGTGCGATACGTTGCTTGTGTGAAAGGATTTCAATAGAATTATACGGATTTGTACGAACGAAATTGTGCGTAGAGTTCAAGAAATGCGATGAGAATTGTTGACTGGACGCGGTTATACCCAATGATGGTTATTGTTATGTATTTAGTATGATACTCGTACATAGAAAATGCGAATGTTTGTGAGGACGGATGGATGGATATTTGTAACTCTTTTACACAAAAACGTCTTAACATATTTGGATGAAATTTGGTACATATGTAAGATGGATATAGGTAACTTTTATCTATCGTTAGGTCAAATTCTTAGGCTGACGAGGACGAAGTCGCGAGCGGAAGCTATCATCTCAAATACTAAGATATTGTATGTATAATGTTAAAATAAATGTGAATTATTAAAGCACTTTCGATATAAAGCTTTTTCGATATACGTATCACCAAGAGTTTACCTTGCCCTCCTACTCGATTATTCTTAAACAATTCTTTCCATCACAATACTACTTCCTCAGCATTCACCCTTCAATGATTGTCCTGTAATTGCGCAATAAAACACGTGCTAAGCAAACGAAGGGTTCAGTACCCAACAATAGGGGACTAAGTGCGTAGAACTACGATCTTTTGGATGTAGGTTGTGGGCGCAAATTATAGAAGTCAGCGGGTTTCTGTATGACGGGCGTAAGTCATAAAACGATAGATAGAATAATAAATTTGGAAAAAGCGCAAGAAGAAAAGGTAGTTAAGCGTTTTTCTGACTAAAACGGCGTAAGTAAGAAAGTTACAGAATTTCTATAACGCAAAACGTTTTTGAAAACATGTTTGTTATGATTAAATAATTTCTTAATCAACCCATAACTTATTATTGCAAAAAACAACTATAAATCAGTGACGTAACGTGACACCCGCAATTAGTCCATAGTAGCCCTTCGCAATTTGGAATGGGCGACTGTCAATATGCATAACAAATTTATAGTACCTAACCAGACATTCGGCTAAATAAACAGACAGACACGACGAAACTTAATGGTTTCTTACTGACTTCACAACAGATAGACAGACAGGCAGGCAGATATGGGGAAACTATGTTTTGGTTCCTTATTGATTATGAAACCCTAAAGTGGCTAAATATAACCATCTTAAACCATTGCTCATTTCAATGTCAAAAGTTAATAACTTAGACCAATCCGAACATTTGTCTTTCAAGTCAACAAAACGAAAGAAGCGGATGGCCGTTGTCTCCCAGACTTGACAAATTATAAGTCGGGGGTTCGATTCCGGAGGGTGCATTGTTGCAACGCAACGAAGTTTATTTAGTATGAAAATCGGAGTGAATTTGTTTTAAAGGGGTGTAAAATGAAATTACAGTTCGGAGGGCACCGTGACAATAATTGCCCAATCAGTTCGCATTCTTGATTAATTTATTTATTTGAGAGAAAATTGAATTACTTGCTCGAGATAAAAATATGATTTCTCATTGTTTATAATGTTAATAGTACTTTTTAATTTCACAAATACGACTTACCAGTAACAAGTAATTCAATACGAATTAGCTTGAAGATTTAAAGTGTGATCGCTCAAGTTGGTGTCTCAAGTTGTGATCATGTCTACATTTTTTTTATTTTATTTCCCACAGCTGGGCATAGATCAATTGCCACAAAAAGGCTAGAAGTCCAATCAGTGTTTAAGAAATAGACCAGGAAAAATTAGCCGCCAAACTAATCGGATATTATTCCTATTATTTCTATTAATTCGACCTATAACGTGGCCGATTTGTCTAAATTTTCACAACATTTTACAGCAATTTTAAAGACAAAAATCTCTATGATAGTTACCTTATCTACGCTATAATACCTGTAACACGAGACATACGAAGACACCATTCAAACACCTCGGAAGGCGTTACCCAGTATTTCTATTACGGGGCCTCCACAATGGGACGAACAAAGACTACGTGTCGGGAATTAATAAAAAAATCCGGCGTAATCCCGAGGCACCGCGATAACCCCGCCAAGTTACGAATTACGTGTCACAATGGTAACGCGTTACGTGACCGACCTACGTTATTCGGCCGCGTTACTATTTGTCTTGCAAATCGCGGGCTGTAAAGAATGCTAAGTAACAATAAGCTACTTTCGGTTAAAGGAAGGGGGAAGTCGTAATCGTGAAATATGAAATATACTTACCTATTTAAATATACTTAGAATCAGATATTTTGAACGAAACATGAATTTCATATTTCACGGAAGAAAGTAAAATTGCAAATTAAATTGGCAATGGGCTGACCACATCTTTCGCAGGACTGACAACCGATCAGGAAGAAAACGCCTCGAATGGCGACCACGTTTAGGTAAAAGGAGCACAGGCAGCGGCCGTGGAGCGCCACGACCATGCAGACTGACGACCTGAAGAAGGAAACGAAGGAAAGGAAATCGTTGGATTCAAGGGCACAACGTCAGGCGAAGGCGTCGATAAGGAGAAACCCATGTCCAGCAGTGGACTACGAAGGGTTCAAAGGAAGGGAGGGGAACATAAACAATGTTAAGTGATAAAAATTGACTGATAGACAAAAAAACATTTGTGGGTGATAAGCTTCCCTCTATCATTTCCGAAGAGATAAAACTACCCCTTGAAACGGATCTTGCTTACTGCATAATGGTTGGTACCTATAAGAAGGCAGCGGAAGATCGATCAGGAGATGAACTGCAATAACTATTTTTTAACAAATACTTACTAAGCGTGTAATAAAGCTACTCTTTAAGATAAATACTAAAGTCACGCCCATACTTCAATCCGTCGATTCTGCAGTACGAGTACCTACGTACTGCGTTTTGATAAATAAACACTGCGATATCAAACGGGACTAACGTTCGAGGTAATGCGTTACGACTCACGTAAAAGCTAGCAAAATTACTTAAACCATCATCGTAAACCTACTTACGGCTTTTGGAATCGACAGAAGTCAGGCCGTTTGAACTGATATCATTTTCGCATTTCTTTGCAAAACCATTAAATTGAGGGAAGTTAAAATTGTTACCGTTAAATTGTAATAAGATGAGATAACTCCAAAATTAATATCCAATCTATTTAATTGATGTAATAGGAAATGGTAAAGCAGTCAGCAAAGAAAACAATATGAGATTTTCTTTTTGTAAATGTGAAACGTAGAATTCCCATAAACGTAGGGTGTAAAAGGTGCCTAAGTAGCAAAGGACCTTTACAACATTTGTAAGTATGAAAATTGTAAAATTAAACCGAGAATCATAATCGTCTGCCCCTATTTGCAACATTTTCTGCGGATTAATGTCAATGATAAAAGTAAACTAGCAACATCGAACGACTCTCGAAGATAGTGATTTTTAAGGTATGGGTCTAACTTAACATTAACTAGGAACGTCAGCTATTGAAACGTAACATTGATCATATAATCTGACAGTATAAAGTCTACTGCGGGACATAGGCCTTCCCTAATCGACGCTCCTCTGCCGATTCTTGGTTTCCGAGCACAACTTCTATCTTAAGGTTGTACGTTATTTACTTAACATTTATCAGGCCTCAATGAAGAAATACCATAAAAATAACCATATCCTTGTCAAAGACGGCTTTCAATTCAGCCATAACCTCGTTGACTTATGAATCATTAAATTTTAAACACCATACGGTAACCACACTGTTTGATTCCATCGTCGCTATCTTACCGTGACCGCATCCTATCGAGTTTAGAAGTCGATTTATCGGTTATTAAAATGCGTTTAAACCGACCGCATCTTCTAACTTTAGTGTTCCTTTCAAACTGATATTTAACACGTTTTTCTAACTTACCTACTTACTCAGTGTTTCTGTTCGGTTAAATAGTTACAATTTTTTCTTTAATAACCATCGTATCCGGTGTACGGGGTTTATATTCGATTGGATTTACGACTGTTTTCATTGCGGGCACTGTTTTATATAAATATGTGAGATGGTATCCGGTTGGTTAATAAGAAAAATAATATCTATTAAAAACAATTGATGCTATCTTAGTATCTGGAAATGGTGTCAGTGCATCAAGTAAAAAAGATTTATAACATGGCATTACGCAATGGATTCTGCGTAAGTGTTTTGACCAATGACATGTCAAATTTTTTTCCACAAATTTTGCCCGCTTTGATATTAGAATTTGGTTTAGGGTTAAACAAAAAATATGCACTATCTTTTCAACAGTTCAGCGATCAAATTTCGTATCTATCTCGATACCTACCGAATTTCATCGTTTACAAGTTAGTCTCGTTCGCCTAGGTTTCAAGAGTAGTCGTTAAACCTCATCGGAAACGCCATGGGTGGTTTAAAATCATCTTGGGTTTGCAGTGAGATAGCCGGTGCGAATTGTCGGTAATGTCGGTGTCTTAGACTGTTTCTTTATTCACATACTCTTAGCATCAGCGTGTTCATATTATATCTCAATAAAGGTTTCCTTCTTTCTTTCTTTCTCTATGTCCAATGATTGCTTAATATCTACCTATATCTAGCGATCTATGTAGATACATAGAAGGGTAGTAGGTACGAGCATCAATCCCGCTTCAAATTGCGTAGGTACCGACATACGATAGCCAATAGGAATTCCCTGTAACGAATTAAAAGTTCGAACCTAAACGATTTTATTATGCCTTTTTCCTCTTTTCATAAACTGATGGAACGAAAGATGTTAAAACATAATTTAAGACTACTTAATTCGAAGGAATTCGCGGTAATGTTTATTGTTCGTAAACTGTAGTTGGACAACGGTAGCGAATATTAAATGTCGTTAACTGTAGCCGTAAGTAATGGATATTGATTTTATTTGGTCCCGTTTGGCGGTATTTTTCTTTGATAATAGGTAATTCAGGGTCTGTTGTAACTGTTCTTTTTTTATTATTCGTATCAGTTTTACTGGTATTTTTAACAATATGTTGTCTTGTAATATCAGATAATATGATTACGGATTTTATGATGTGACCCTTGCAAAAAAAATTTTGGAAGTGGTTTTAGGCTTCGAAATTTAACTAAATGAGAATCTTTGGTAGATTCCTTGCCAAATATCGTCTTTGCCAAAAGCAAAAAACATATCTGAATTGGTAATTTAACCTATTAGTATAGGTACTTAGTTCTTAGTAGTACCTAAGTACCTACATAATATCTTTTTATAGAAGAATACATTCAGGTTTAGTATACAACTCATAAGTAGGTACTTTCCTAATGATCGGATTGGCGCCAGGTATCAAGTGTTATTCTAATTATATTGGAATTAATCAATCATAAATCAGCGAATCGTAAAGCAGTAAATATGGTAATGAGAGTATTTGTTTGATATAGAAATAGTCTAGAATGTTAACAAATCTATGCAAATCTGAAAAAACCAGATTAGCGATTGTAAGTATTTGAAAATTTAACATAAAAGTAGTGTTGTAATGAATAATGAATTAGATACTTAGATAGAAAAAGTGGTAAATTCCTACTACTAATAAAATATGTCGAGTAAAGGATAGCAATTATATTAAAATGATTAAGTATTTGGTCTTAATCGAGAGGTCCGGGTTCGAATCTTGGTGGAAAACAGCGACATTAGGTAAAATTCCTATACATGTACCTACCTAAGCAACACTTTATTATTTTTATTATATTGATTTCTTGATTATAGGTAAATATTAAAGTAGCTACCTAATATTATAATTTCTTGAAAATATTTTTATTATATATATAATTATTATTATTCCTGTCCTCGTTTGTGAGACTTAAGACCTCGGAGTCGCGAATATATTGATGTGGGGAGAATTATTACCAATTACATATTCATTAGTATTTAAATTACGTTACCCAATTAATTAGTCGCAAAACTTATTGGCTTCAAGCATTATGGGCTGTAATCGAAACTTTTATGGATGAACAAATCAATAATTTTAAAATATTTTATTTAAGTATTATTATTTCATTGATGCTTGCCGGATATGCGCTAAGATCTCCGGTTTTTTCTCTCTTGAGCCAGGGATGGGTGGCACCAAATGAACCGATGGGGCCGATTAAGTAAAACAACAAAATACTTAAATGAATAAATAAAATACCTATATATTACCTACACACATTTTAATCTATTAGATGTACTTATATGTGAGAAAATAAACGTGTGTAGATTATGTGTGTAAATGAGCGTGTAAAAATTCTTGAATGAGAGGTCGCATAGCCACTAGTTGGTTGCTGACCTATGAAAAAACACTAGGTAAGTAAGCATTGGACCAGCGTAGTAGAATATGCTCCAGGCTCCTGGAGGACCCAAAAAAGGATTCAGCCGAAAATCCTAAATTCACGACTGAAAGGCTTTTTAACTTCGGAACCTTTAGTGCTAGTTATGAAGACATTCTTCATTAAAATGTGGTAGCATAGCTTTAATTTATAAGTAGGTAAGCGCCTTTATAATTCAACAACGCATAGAAATACAGAGAACAAGAATCGCATATTAATGCTGAAATAAAGAAACTCACGAATTTAAAAGTAGGCACCACAAGGGATGATACGGGGCTGTAACCGAAACTCACTATCGGATATCTAAAATTACCCGGAACCGTGACCGAATGTGAAATATGTGTTTTTGATAATTTCCGAAAGGAGTGGGTCCCAATATTTGATTAATGATTTGGTGAATTATCACGAGTAAATAATCCGCACGCCAAATGATGGCATCGTGTAGGTAAACGCGAGCACAAAAAAAGTAAGTGGATGGATGAGAGGAGACGTAAATCAAGCTCAATCAGCTCTTGAAGAAAAACTCTAGACAAAATTATTGGCCGATGAAAGGAGGAAATTTATGTCCAGAAGTGGAGAATTGTTGACCAATGAAAGGAAGGATGGATTTGTTTTTGCCCTGCAGAGAACACAAATTAGCTGAAGGAAGAAAGGAAAAAAACAAGGCAATAATCTCGCGTGTTTTGCATTACGCATTTATACCCACAGTTTATAAGTAATAAGTATTTATTTAGTTGAATTTCGTAGGATTTTGTTTACAATTTTCTATTCTTCTATTCACTAGCATAAAAAGTTATAGGTTCGTAAATTGTTCAATTTTATTTATTTTTTATCTAATGACAAGTTGGATCCATAAAGGACACTGTCTCCTTAACACTGGCGGATGCAAATCACAACACAACATCATAACTATATCCGTATCCAGATCCGAAACTACACATCCCTGGTACCCTACTACGTTTTGTTTGAACCGTTTCAGGGTTTTCATTTACCGGATTCTGAATTCGTAACCGCATAGTCGTTAACGTAGTCGTTTTATTGCGAACTGAGGACATTAAAAGAAATTTAAGAATGAATTTGAGTCTCACGCGACCGAAACCCGGCTGCGACGAACAACAGATCGGTTAGCGTTCATTTTGGGCTTAAGGCGCTTGTTTCACTGTGAGATTGGGAGCGAGCATCGCGCAGGACGTTTAATGCGATCCCAAAAGATAATTGACAAGCGCGGTCGGTGCTTGGGTTTATGGGACCGTTTTTATGCTTAGAAGGTTTTTTATAGCCAATAGGAATCAACCAAACGGGCATGCAGGCTACCTGATATTTAGTTGTCACTGTAGCCCATGGACACGTCCAAACAAAATAGGATACCTACTTATAAATTTATATGGCATCGTAGATGATAGATCGTCCGCCTCAAATATAGTACCTATATCAAATGACCACACTTCCCCAACCGAAGCACTAGACATGAAGAACACGCAGCTTCACGCCTAGTTAAGAGGGTGGCGGTAAGCGACGAGTTCCAACTGTCACCAATAAACAACAGTCGTTATAGGCACTTCGTCTTCAGCCCGACAGTCAAATCGCCTGTTATATTAGTCGTCAAATGTCGTAAAAAACCCTAAACCTCCAATTTGACCACTGCTTGCTTTACTGTTGGAGATATGTCCACATTGGAAGCAGCTGGGCGTAGTATGCTCCATCAGTGGGAAGACCCCATCTGTCCAACCGTCTACCGTAACGTACCCATTAGCTTATCTATTTGCTATAGTGACCAATCAACGTGAATTAGACATGGTTGATTGAAACCTACTAGTTAATGGTATAAACATTGTGTTCATAACATTCACTGAATCGATTACAAAACACAATACCTACTGGATTTGAGCGGTGATTTTGTAGGGTAGAGTGGGGTCTGTTGGTCTAGCACGCCACAAACGCTGCGTGGACCTCATGCTGATCGGAACATAATCCTGATTAAATTACCCCGCTCTGCCCTACGCAACATTTATCGTGTTTTACTTGCACGTCGATAGTGAGGCACTTGGTTAATTTGACGCCCGCTTGATTTTAAATTTTAATGGCAGTAATTTGGACGTCAACTTGAATCGGAAATACCGTAATACGCAAGAAACCCGGGGCATTTCAAATTATGTATCAATTTTCGATTGTCACCTCTGTTTCGATGTTTCTCTTCGCACTTATTTATTAAATATCATACTTACCTAACTACATTACTTAGCTATGTAGCTAGGGGAAAGGGGTACAAAATGATATAGGTTTAATTTAATTAGGTAGGTACTTTAAAATAGGAAGGGAAGTTTTTGATATCGGGAATGCATTCAGTTTGCACAAATTGTACCTAGTAATGAATAAAAACTTTTGACTTTGAGGAAGTCCTGCGCGGATCTGAAAAAATCTTGTTTGAGGTCGGACGTGGATGTACATGGGTTGCAGTGACCACTTAAAGTAAACCTGCAAGCCCGTTTGCTACTAACTGTTTTGTATTTTTTGATGAAGACTAAAACTATTATTTATACCTATGTGTAGGTAGGTGTAGGTAGGTTACAATGAGTTAATTGAATCTTTTTTGCACCTGTTCCACTGATTCACCGACAAAGTTCCGAGGGCTATCTGATGGAAATATGCTAATTAGGCTAAACATCGCTTAGTTACGAATATTTTTTAAGCTCAGTTAATTTTTACGCCTTGGTCAAGGCCGGTTAAAATATACATTTGAGTATGATAGGTAATGGTTGCCGATTCATTTATTTAGGTAGGTAATTTATTCTTTTTGTAGACAAAAATATTTTGTCTACAAAAAGTATAAGAACTGTACTCCTTGAAATTAGTGGCATTCTTCACCAGTTAACCCTTGGTAGGTAATGGTAGGAACAATGTAACTAGTAGTTCATGTTCACCTATCTCTCCATACCGCCGCGCTTAAGTACCTACCTACCGATACCTATAGGTAACTCGCAGATGGAATACCCTACCTAAAAAAATCTAAAAAATAGTCCTATTTTCAAGACTAATCCAGCCCTTCCACATTCCTAGGTAGGTATTTTTTTATAAAATTTATATTAAATATTTAATATATTTTTATTTGTGAAAGATCCATCGAAATTTTGTTACCCGTTTTAACAGCACTAGCATATCTACCTTATATATACCTATAGGTATTATACGGGACGCCCGGGACGATCCAAGGAGACACCGGGCCAAAATTGACAAAGGTCTTTTTCTGGAGCAATAATATTACTAGAAACGTGATGCAAAAAAAAGGCACGGACCTTAAAAATACCTATATTATAGACATATTACCTGTTAAATATTACCTATTAAATAAATAGGTAAGTCATTTTTGTTAAGTAGATATGTCACTTTTATCTTTAATCTGTGTTTGATTACGTCATTATACAATTTATTAACCTTTGTTCAAATGTATAAAATCAGATTAGGGACATGTGTTCAAAACAGGTGGCTATAGTTATTTGACCTTACATTTTGATTTTATTACCTACAACTTAACAACATTAAAATTTCATAACTAAAAAATTAAGACAAATCCCCTTTTATAAAGAATACCATTGCGTTACAAGACCTATTTCAAGAGGTCCGGGTTCGAAATCCAGTGTACTTCAATGACTTTTCTATCATTGTGCCTGTTATACTTACAATAAATAGCGATGATAGCTTAGTAGCTAAGAATTCAGCCTCTTACTCAAGAGCCCCGGGTTCGAACCTGTTAGGTATACAATAAATAGCGATGATAGCTTAGTGGCTAAGAATTCAGCCTCTTACTCAAAAGCCCCGGGTTCGAATCCCAGTGGAACACATTAATGAACGTATAAGTTATGCGAGAGCTACATCGTGAAGAGACCATGTCCGAAAGTTCTTCATAATATTATCAAGGACATGTGAAGTCCACGAACCCGCAATATGCCAGGTTGGCGAACTAGGGATGATTCTCGTTAGAGCAGACCCGACCCTGCCCAAACCAACCTCAAATAGAGAAGAGCAGACCCGTCTTTCCCAGTGGGCACTTTAGGCAAGTGCCCAGGGCCCCGCGATCGATAGGGGCCCCCCTCAGATCAAATACAAAGTGCCTAGTTCCTGTCAAATTACCAAACGACCCCATTATCCTAATATGCCCAGGGCCTCCAATAGATTAAAGACGGCCCTGGAGAAGAGGGTTTACCTACTCATAAGGACTATGATGTTAGTATCAATTAAAGTTTCTCCGGCAACCGTACCTCCCCAGCCGAAACATGAAGAAGATGCTGCTTTATGACGGGTTAAGAGGCTGGCGGTAACCTACCTGAGCTAGCTACTATGGCTCCACCCCCTTATAACCATTTCTGATCATTAAGCAAATGTTTACAGATGAACATAATCGGTTCATTACTATTTATCAACATCTAAACGGGAATAGCATTCAATAACTACCTAAGTACGACTCAAAAGAAAGACTAAAAAAACTTTTTAATTGAAGTTCGTTCGTTTCGTTCTTAGAAATTAAAAAATGAGTATTTTTTCAAATACGTTTCCATTTACTATATTTATTATATTATATCTACCTTAATTTTTAACATTAGTTATTTATAACACTTTCATTGATTCTTATTATGTTGGCCGGTCCAGTTCTTGTAAGTTTAGGTACTTATTTACAAAGATAAAGATAACGTAATTATTCTTAACGATAAGATGTTAAGAATTTTATAACAACCGGACCCAGAGTGAAGGTAGGTATCTATACCTAACGCTTTCGGCTCATTTTCTAAATGAAAGTCAATTCGGAAACTGACAACACTTACCTACATCAATTTACCAACAAGGTTCACAAACACGTAAAAAGCCCAAACTCTAGAATTTTCTTTCATCGCAAAGAAAAAAGCACTCTTTACTTGCGATGACGAAAACCTTATAAGAAAACCGACTGCACTCAAAAGTATACAATAAGATGATTAAAATAGCCTTACCTTCAGGTGCGTTATCATTGTTCCTCTCGCGTGCAGAGACATCAGTGAAAAAAACGTCGAAAACGATTAAGGACAAAAAATAAAATAAAAAAACAACTAAACATTAACACGTCCGATCGTTCTATCACAACAATTCTTTGGCATTATTCTCTCACAGTCCTCGCAGTCACCATTAAAAAAAACAACACAAACACAGAACAGAAATGAAATTCGAATTTCGGAAATGGAACACAAATAAATCGGGGCAAGAATAGTTCGCGATCGTGTACGATATCGGAGCGCGACACACGTCTGACTATCGTGCGGCGCCGACACACAATGCTAGCAGATCGAAACTCGTCGACAATACGCGCACGCTACAATGACCACCGCCCCGCGCCGCGCGTGCGACAGGGACGCACCGACCTAATGTCACTGCCCTACGAACAATGCCGTCCTTCGGGCCTCGCGAACCTCTCATTGCACGCCCAGCCCTTCCAAATGAATAGCCAAAAATCACTAAAAATCCATCTTTCCTGTGCAACGTTTCGGTAGTGTCCAGCGCAAAGATGCGTTTACAATCAATTGTCTATGCGGAATAACGGCGCGGAATCTATACAAAGCGGTGAGGCCGTCCTCTTCTAGCGGAGGATATTGTGTGCGTGGTCGCGCGTAGCTGCCTCTCGCTCGGCCGCGCTCGGCGACTCCACGCGACTAGGCGATCTCCGTCCCGTTCTAGGCCCCGCCCAGACGAGCGTCTTTGAGTGTGTCGCGGTGCAGTGTGTGTGCGGTGTGCCGGCTAACAGACGAGCATTGTGGAAACTCGCACACCACAATCGCTCAGGTGGGAGTCAGGAGGGCGTTTAAAAAGTCGATACAATCGCTGTTACACTGGTATTTGTAAAGAAAATTTTCTTTATTCTCCGCTGGGCGTGCTGCGATTGTCGAGGCGTGGCCAAGGAAAATGGTCTATTGTGTGCGGAACGGACGCGATTGGAGAAGTCTATTGTTGTTCCGACAACGGACTTTCCCATCGGTGCGACTCGCGACGAAATACGATCCGACCGACGAATATTTTTAGATCGCTATAGACATTTGCATATCGCTGACAAAAAATCGTCTGTTGTTGTGAAGGAACGTATTATCTACGGGCGTGTACTCCGAAGGTCGGACTGGTTCTGACAATGCGAGGAATGCCAAACCCCTAACTTGTATTGTGGAACGTTTTATTTTCGTTCCTTAAGCTTCACACGATTCGAGCTGGTAGCCTCGCAGCGGTGGGGTGTCGGATACAATATGATCGGTTATGCAAACAGCGAGTGTTTGTGCTCTGTTCAAATAAACTGATATTGGCAAGGTTTCTCCTGCCGTTCTACGGTCTTTGCAATTTTTTTGGACCAAAAAAATTATTGTGTAGGTACGATCACCTTCCTTAGGTAGGTATGATACCTACACTTAACTTAGCTACCTAAATAAATTCCACCTACCCATAGTCATCCACGAGCTAAACTAGTTTCATTCTGATAGCTTTAAAGACTAAATTGGCAGTATCAAAAACCATGTTTCACCCATGTTTGCATGTTAATTTAAAATCTATCTACAGAAGTAAACACCTAGATAGGTACCTACTTATTAGATCTAGCCGTCTAACATACCTACTTATCTATAGCTAGCTAGGTGTTTTAAAACCTGTTCACACTTTGTAAGTAAGAATTTACCTAGCGATGTAGGTAGATTTTATTGGATAGGGCAATATTTTACCAGGCACCGAGGTAGGTCCTACAACTATTTTTTTATTGTTTAGATTTACCTGAATAGCCTGCCTGCCTCTGCTCTGCCGGGAATCGAACCCGGAACACTGCAGAGCGTGCCGGTGCGTACTGTGTACCTAACACTGTGCTACGCAGGTACCTAACTACTTATAGGTACGTAGATAAATTCTAATACTTAATCTCTCCCCAAAACTAACCCCGTGAACGCGACAACAAACCTACAAACCCCCACCCCCTCCCAACGGGGGTGAACTGGCTTTGCCGCGGCTTTTCTCAAAATTGCTTTTTGTGTTACATTCTACTGAAATAGATATCTACGTATCTACCTACCTACCTACTTACCGATTTAGTACAGACTTAGAGCGGTGATAGCTTAGTGGTTGGTTAAGGATTCGGTCTTAAACGAAAGGCCCGGATTCGAATCCCAGCAGCACGCTGTGTGACCAATGACGTGAGTATGAGAGAGTGATGAAGTGAGTAGATCTAGGTACATTCCTATGTGCGTTTTACAACATTAAATGTTGCCTTCTGTAACAGTAGGTAAAGGAAAACTTTGTGAGGAAACATACTTACCTACATACCTACAGTGACACGGGCCTATGAGTTGTCATGCTCTCAGAAAATCAGACTTCTGACCCGCAATAGGCCAGCATGGTGGACTAAGGCCTTCATCCTTCTCCTTGTGAGAGAAGACCTGACCCTGAAATGGGACAGTAAAGGTGTTTACCTATAGACAGACAAATTTTAATTCGATTAGGTGAAAGGTCACTCACCTACCTACCTAAGCATTGTAAGTTCAACTACCTATTTAGAAATAAACAAAAATAACCAATCCTAAGTTATAGATAATTACAAAAACACACACCTTCAAGACTTCCGCCAACCTCCACCTGAATAGGTAGGACCCCTTGTAGAACATAGAGTTATGAAATATCAGGAGTGGCATGGTGACTAGGTAATTGTGTTTTTATTTTGTTGCCTTTCCTTCCTTTAATAGTCTGTGGCCCTTTTGTGGCGAGAAAAAAAGCCTCCGTTTGAGTCAATTAAAGTAGGACCAGGCAGGCTCGGTTTCTAAAACTGTTTTCATTAAATACACCTAAAACAAGTGGCAAGATATACATAATTAATGCCTCACACTTATAAATAAATAACGCGTCACACTCATTGCCCCACACTAGGATTCCCTTTGTCGTGGGTGCCATGGACACACACAAGACAAGAACACAATAGGTACACCCAGAGCAGAAACAGAAATTCAAATTATCATTCGTCAAAGCTTTTTAAATAGAGGTTTTAAAAAAATAAGACATAGGTACCTTGCCTAGCTATATCATAATAGGATTTATTGATAAGTATACCTAAGTAGGTGAGTGGTCTTTTTAATTCTGGTCTTAGGAATACGTACATCTCTATCAGTGACATTTCTACTAATGATCAATTCTGTCCGTAATGAAGATTATCGAAGGAGCGGTCCCGTCAATTACTTGATTGGTTTCTACGGTTTTTGTTTGTGGGACCCTCGCTCCCAGTCCTTACAACTCTCCTTCAGATTGTATACGTTTCATGACCACCAAACTTTGATGAAATTTATTTTAAGATGAGTTTGGACAGATGTCTTAAGATGCATCTCTATATATGTTCAGTATTGTACCTACCGTATGATATTAACTGATCAGTGTGGCCCACTAACAACCACACAAAATTATTCAAACGTTAATCACGTCTTAGGAAAAGGAATCTACGGCTTGATTATGACGTAAGGAAACCGTTGGGAAGAAAATATTTTGATCTCAACAGTGTCCTTCATATTTAGGTAAGAACCATATTAGGTACTCAAACTCAACTCAAACTCAAAAGCTTTTATTCATTATTAGGTACAATTTGTGCACACTTAATGAAAGTCATACAGATAAATTATACATTCTACATTCATCCGCTTTGATCGCCCCTCAGGCAAAACGTAGACTGGGAGAAAAAAGCGGACGGAAAAAAACTCCCAGCACTCTTTTAAAAGTAAATAAAACTTAGTCTATAATGCAGTATGGCTAGTTCCAATAAAGGAACACACGTGACAGCTATCGTGTGAGTCAATATCGCCCCATTGCCATCCGCTCACAAATAAATATTGTTACATACCTACTTAGTGTATAGAAAAAGCCTATAGTGAAGTTATTCAATTACACGCTTTCTTATCTTCTAAATAGTCCTTAGTTTCATAATAGGCCTTTCGGCACAGGACTGATTTGATAGTTTGTTTAAATTTGTGAAAAGGCAGGGATTGAATTTCTATTGGAATTTTATTATATATTCTCACGGACATTCCCATAAATGACCGGCTTTTTTTATGAAGCCGACATTTTGGAAATACAAGTTTGTGGACATTCCTGGTTACAATACAATTAGTTTTGTGTAAGTCCTTAAATGTTATAACGGTACATGAAGGTATATAAAGATGTACAAAGTTAAGAGCCATCCTCTTCTTCTTTTCAGCCCCCCGTAGTCCACTGCTAGATATGGGCCGTCCCTAATCGACGCACTTTGCCGGGTCTTTGAATCCAACGGTTTCCCGCTGTCTTCTTTAAGTCATCGGTCCATCAAATCGAAGGACAGCCTGTACTCTTTTTGCCGACACGTAGTTACCATTCGAGGACCTTTCAGAACCATTAAGTTACAACCAAAATAATAATCCAACAACTCAACTCAACGTTGATAGACGGAATTGCAGACACATCGAAAGATTACAAAACCGGCTGCATTTTTGACGATCAAACTCAAAATATTGATCACAGATAACAATTCCGTGCGTCGGAAATCGTAATCACGATCAAAGGCTTGCAACACTCTAATTAATAAAGTCATTAAACGATATCTATCTATCTATATTGCCTCGGATAGTATTACAAACTGATCAATAAAAACATTTTTCTGGTTTAAAATGGGGATATCCGCTGTATCTTGGACTTCAAACGGGTTGATTAACTATCTTAGTTGATTATGTTATTTTAAGGGATAGGTACCTGTTTTACAAGATACTGGACGTGTAGCAATAGGTAGGTGCCTACCAACAGTTAGTAGTTACATAATTTATTGTTAGTATCAGGAATTACTTTGTGGAATTCCAATGGTAGGTTTTAATTTATACCTAGGTACTTACGTTCCATACTTATTATACTTATATTACTTTCCATTAATCCAGAGGTAGATACGTGAGGATACGAAAAGAAATGTAAATAAATAAAGTTCAAATACTTAAAAGCTGTAATGGTGACTTAGCCACTTTCGTTCCTTTACTAGAGAGGTTTAGGTTGGAATCCCACAGTGGCCAATATAACCATTTTTTTATGAAGTTAGATACCTATGTGTGCTTTTTAAAATTGAATGTCACCTGCTGTATCGGTGAAGGAAAACAAAGCTGCATGACTGAGAGTTCTCCATAGTGTTGTCAAAGACATTTGAAATCCAAACGACACGTTAAAATGATTTTCCTAAGTTATTTAAGTCTACTCTACAGTATCTACGTTACCTGTCTAGGTATATCTACCTTTTACTAAACCTAGGGTAACCAAATCTTAATTAGACACCCGACAAATCGACAGTAGTAAGACAGTAGCGAACCTGCTTCCTCGCTTTCCATCGATTAGAGAATCGAGTATAAAATCGAATGGCCGATTGTCTCATTAAGTAAAAAAGGCAAAGGAAAGCCGGAGACGGAAATGCCACAATGGGCGCGGATTAGATTCAAAAGCAGCGTTCGGCGTTCGATCTTTAAATAGATACGTGGACGCGCTAAGTGATGCCAATTAGTTGGCGCGCCCTCTCGAGGTGAAACAGTTAGTCGGTTCGTGTGTTCCTTTTTTAAATGTTTTCTTTTTTATTTAAATATTTTTTATGGAATTTCTTTAAGAGGCGCCGCGTACCGAAGTGAAATAGTTGTTCGAGCTTGTGTTTTCCATTTTTGAATGTTTCCTTGTTTAATACTTTTTATGGTAAGTACTTACCTACTTACCTTTTTATTTTTTACGACCAGGCGAAACAGTAAGTCGATTTAATTTGTTCTTATTCCTTTTTCGAATGGCGTTGTTATTTATATTGTCAGAAGATTGAAACCTTTTATACCTATGCTGTAGCGAGAGAGTAGAGAGACACCAAACATAAGACATTTAATAAGAACAATAAAAGAAGACATGACAAAAGATACAAAGACGCATAGATACTAATTATTAGGTAGAAGATTAATCCCAAAACCGATCCTTATCCATAACACACGTCTGCCCTCCCAAAACATCGGACTATTTTGAGGTGTATTTGAGGTAGGTACATTAAACAACCCCTTACCAACAGCTTTATACGGGAAGCATCTTCATTTAATCGTAATTACTCGCAAACTTGGAGATTGTTCGTCTCGGGTTCAATACAGCCCTCAACCCTTCCGAGATAACGGGCTCATTTCACCCCTCGTCATAACCCACACAAACTAACTTCGTTTTGATGCTGTCTTCAAACATCGCGTTAGACCCTTGTCGTAGTTACAGCGACTTGTTCGAAAAAGGAATTTTTATCTACTAGTTGCCTACTAATTGATGTCTGCTATCTAAAAAACAATATATCTGTAACATAAAACCTCTTCTTTTTTAAGTCCGTCAACAAATTGCAATCTTTGGCAGAATAACGATTCAGGAGGAGCAAAAAATAGGAGTTTTTATAATGACCATGACAACATTGTTTGAATTTAGAACGAATATCAGCAATCTCTTATGGTGATTTGCCTACAATTTTTTTCTTACTTAGAATTTACTTATTTTATCTTAGCTAATTTAAGTTTCTCTCATAAAAACCTCTCGTAAAGGCATAAGACGTCATAGTTCGATACAATGTTTGTCACAATTATAAAATCTTTTATCGCTTACTCTTTTGTGATCTGGCCAGTCATTAAGCAATTTTTTCACGTGAAATAAACGAAACGTTTCATACCACGAAATGTTTGCTGTTTTCGCTTTTACTGATATAAAGTTGCGTGTCGTACGTTTGTGACCAGCACAATATTTGACCACTAGGTAGTTTCAAACAGAAGGTAGGTATTCCTGGGTAACTTTATTAATATTTTTTGTAAAGTATAATTTGCTGAAGAAAGGTTCTCGAATACTAGAATAGACTGCCCTCCGACCGAAGTTACGTGGGATACCTACTAGTAAGTAGGTGATAGGTATACCTAGGTAGGTAATGATATGGAAGAAAGTATCTACTTATAGAATATACCTTTTAGAAATTATCTTTTCCTCCGTCAATTGACAATTACATACATATAGGGGAGGAGACTTAATATACCTAGGAAAGTACCTACGGAATTCTGTTAAGACATCAACAAATTCCTTTCTAAGTATAGCTATACAAATTACCTACTGGCAACATTATATTACGAAACGTAAAATCACATGCTTTATTACTGGCAATTTTAAGGCTTTTGATCTCGTCGGTTCGTCTTTAATTTGTAAGCCGTTATTAAATTTTAGTGACTGATATTAAGACGTTTCTATTCGTGCTTGTATGTGAATATTGATAGCGATTTAATTTGTTATGTTGGTAGTTTGTAAATGGAAAATAAACACGTTACTCTATTTACTTACGAGTAGGTGAGTATTTTTGGGTACGTTAGTATGTACCAACCTTGTTTTATGTTAGTAGGTAGGTGGGGTATCTACTTATGTTCTAGGTTAGTAGGTACCTACCTAGAACTGATAAGGGTTTTTCTTCAAAGGCAACTTTACATTTACCTACCGTTTGTTAATAAGAATTTTTAGTAAAAATTCCACCCATTGCTTCTTCAATTTGCGATTTCATTAGAGATATTAGTTGGTAGGTAGATACTTTAAGGTAGATAGAGTGAGATCTAAAACACACTAAAAACATCCACTCTCAATGAAAACACAACGATAATGAAATCCAACGTTTCTTTGCGCATAAAAATATCGCTCTTAACTAACGCAAATGGGCCATTAGTCCCACCAATCTTCATTTGTAGAGCCCCAAAGCTAATATTTTGTCCAAACGTTCGTCATGTCCGATTCACTTAGTTTTTTAAACGATGCTTTTACGAAAAATAAGTAGGTAGATGGCGTCCCTTTCACAGCTCTTAGTGGCCCGATGTTTTTTTCAAATTTTTTGTAAAACGACTTTATTTTCAGTTTCACTCGCAGTTAATGTGTTTCGGTGCTTTTAAAAGGTGATTATTAGGACGTTAATAGGTAGGTAGATGTCTTTAATCTTAAATAGGTATCTTCTTACTGGCGGGTAATAGGTAGGTAGGTAGGTTTCTATAGGTAGGTACATATAGGAACTTTTTTATGTTAATTAGGAAGAACGAAATCTTCTTCAACAAACCTCGCTGGAGCAGCGATATTCGCAATTTCAGCTGTCAGTTTGATCTTTAATAATAGGTCAGTCACCTTTTTAATCACTGTTATGTATAAATAGGAATTAAGAACCTACCTAGATCATAATATGTCTGAATAGAAAATGTCTGTCTATTTACTGTCTACTGTCTACTACAAACCGACCTATTGGTGACCATAAAAATATTAATATCAATAATACGTCTTGTTACAAGCCTACCAACATTAGGTCATTGTCCGTTCCACTGCCATCTATTCGAAAGGAAAAGACGCCTTCAATCAGTAGGTACCTAGTTATCTACCAACATTCAAACACAACAATATGCGGAAACTCCACGCATTTTCCGCTACAGCTGGGCGGCGGCGAGACGACAATAGGCCATTGTGTGGGGCGTGCCCCATTGTGCCCCACGACCAATCGCGACGCTCCACACAACAATAGCGCACCGAATTGGAATGCTCTATTGTCGGATTGGCGTGCGAGTTCGAAATTGGAATCGTTTGTTTGGCTTGCCAGTCATTGTTGTAGCCAAATAGGTTGTTTGTGGTTTTCGTTGTTTGAATTTGGAATGATGGGATTTATTTGTAATTTTTACACCGAGAATAGAATGAGTAAGTGTTATATAAGAAGAAGTTCTTTTGTAGGCTGATTGTACCTATATTTACCTCATCTTATTCGAATTTCAATCTGTTTCTGAATCTTCCAATAAAAGTTTTTGAAATTTAAATGCTAAAAGAACTTTTAAAAGGTAAAAGAGTAAAATCCACCTTTTGTACTTTTATTTTTGTGACGGTGACTTACCGATAATATGAATATCAATTCTAATTTAGGAAGCTTTTATGGAAGGTTTATTCGGCTTAGAATATACCTACCTAATTTTTCTATGTGCCTAAGAATAGAATCTCTGTGCAACGATAGATAGGTATCTAGTACGTTTCAAAACTATTAGTATTTTTTTTATTAAATATCAAATCAAAAAGGCGCCTACTGAGTAAGATGAGTTCGTACGAAATTCACCTAGTTTACATATAAACAGAACTTCAAACAAAGATCTAGATTTGTAACCACCCACGCGGTTACCATTTTCCTTCCCCATTCTTATTAAAATGACGTCAAGTCGAAATTAAAAATCACTATTTATAAATACAGTCGCCAATAAAATATGATTTAATAACTCGCGGGCGTACAAATCTCACTTCGCTAATTATCTTTACAACTGTACATTGCAAATATTTTAATTACAACTCTAACAAAAAGGCATAGAGTTCAATATCGTATATCCGTTTTCCGATCTTCCAACTGAACTGTTTGGCGATTCTATTTTTAAATATAAACTTTATTTCGTTGAAATTAGGTTGAATGTGGATTGAAGCTAAAATGGTCAGGCAAGAACACCTGTTCTTGACATCCGGTCGCGGTACACTCGCGTCAACTGGTTATAGATACGTACCTAAGTAGATAGGTAGGTACAGTCAAGTTGTCAAGGTTTAATTGTGAGAAGATGGGCTTGTCTTGTGAGCAAAGAAAGTACGGTATGTGAGTTGATAACTAAGTATACAATGTAGATAATGTAGATATGTACCAATCTATATCTATAGGTGCAAATTGAAGACAGACATCTTGAATAGGGTCGTGTCTCCTCTTACAATGATAAGGATGTAAAGCCACCACGCTTGGTTTGTGCGGGTTGGTGGACTTCACCAGCCTTTGAGAACACTAGAGAGAACTCTCAGACATGCAGGTTTCATGATGTTTTCCTTTTTAAAAAGTGCACATAACTTTTCTTAAGAAAGTCATTGGTACAAGCTACTGGGGCTCGAACCCGGACCCATCGAGTATTAAGGCCGGGTTCTCAGCCTCTAGCCACTGGACTACCTATCACCGCTTAATATAGGTAAAATGAATCATGATTAATTAATATCAAAATTATTTCGATAAACACATCAGAGTCAGCTGCTATTCGAAGTTTCAATCTTCTGAGAACAAGAAGCGTACGGTTTCTTCAGTTTATTATATGGCCTTTAGATTTCGAACAAACGTGCACCCACACACGCGCAAAACCAATCTCGCCCCCCGACCACCCCACTCGCCCCCTGCCTACCCCACTGTAATGCACTATCAGAGCTCTTTCATAAATGGACAATGTGTAACAGTTTTAACGGAACGCCAACATTCAATTTGCGCATTACATAAACCTTATTTCGTGAGCAATAAGGTTGTTTTTCGCTTGCAGTAGGGGGAAGTTAAGTTTGTACGAAACTTTGCGGTACAGATATGTGTGTGAGAGGGTGGCACCCACCACCCTATAGCGTCTTGGAAATGTTAAGTCTGTCTTGTTTGTCCCTTATTCTCAGTTCGGTGCTTTCATTCGAAATAGATAGGTCCGCTTTGTATGAAAATGTCGTTGTGAGGACTTTTTTTGATGGCTGAATGGAGTGGGACCTTTTGATTCGGGGTCTTTCGGGCGTTAAGAAGTCTCTGGTGTTTGTAGCGCTTATATCTTAATGGAAGGTAAATGCTTGTACGATAGGTACGTTCGTGTATTGATTTAATGTTTGCTTTGTCTAGATACTGGCGTCTTACTCACTAGACAGGTGTTTCGGGTCTTTGTAGGGTGTTTATGTTTAACAGATACAGTTCGATTGAGGAGGTTTCTATCGAATTATTCTGTGTAGCGAGCGGGTTCGAGATTTTATTTTTAAGAACTTTACTTTTGAGCAGGAGCACGAGTTCTTACACATCTGAGGAACGTACGAGTTACGAGGTATATTCACTTATAGCCCTTAGTGTTGCTTTGGTACCTGGATGGGTGATCCAGGTACCAAAACGGATTGAAGCCAACCATCAACTAAAAGAAAGAACATAACAACCACAGCATTTCCCATTCATAATACTTCGATAAACACGATGGGAGCACACTTCGTTAAAGATCCGCTCACACAAGGCGGAGAGGAAAACAAAATAACATCGCACAGGACAGCAGGGGGAGGGGGGACAAGAGCGACCAAAAAGTAAAAAGCAGAGGAGGAAGAGCAGTCGCCTTTGTGTCACACCCTCCCCGTACCGATAGCAAAATGATTGATGCTGAAACGTAACTAAAACGATCATAACTTGGCATGGCTACAAGTATAGGTTAGTAAGTACTTATTTATTTATCATCTGTGCCACTACACTTTTTAATAGTATTCGTACGGTAGTTAAAGTCTGTCTGACATCTTCTTATACTAATTACACACGTTTACTATACGAATACTCTGACGATAGTGTTCATGACCGTGGCACTGAAGCCCGTGGCAATTTCATTTGACGGGGCCACAGTAAACGTATGTCGTATGAAATATCTAGTTTTCTAGTTGAAAATACCTGCTTAAATTACAAAAATTACAGAGATTTACATCACTGTCTTCAGGCCATTTGAGGGGCCCGGGACCGAGGGGCGTCGATTAAGAAAGGCCATGTCCAGCAGTGGATTACGAAGGACGAAAGGAAGGAAGGAAGGTACTTTATCATTTGTGCATCGCAGTATTTGATGTAAATCATTAAATAAAATATTTAAAAAAAGCATTATAAACACCTACTAATATAAAACACAAACATTTTTACAATAAATTATACTTACAGCTGCACATTGAAAATAAAATGTACATGAAAAAAGCTCAATAGAGTTTCACAAAATAATATGTTTATTACATTTTAAAAATATAATAAATGCAAACAAACAATCCTACGAGGTGTAGGTAGAGTTTCGACAAATTTAGTTATCACAACAACTATAAATTCTTGCGAGGTAACCTAGCTGTCGGTAATAAAATCACTTTTCTGCCATTAAATCCACAACATTTTAAGAGGTTTCAGATTTATATAATAGTTATTATGTTTCATTGAGTGGTGAGGGTAAAACTGTTAACGTTCTTGGTATGATATCAAATTTTGACCGCAGTTTTACGTTACTCCTTTATTTTCATATTTTTACGAGCTTTAACTTTTAACCTTTTTTGGCACATTTTTATTAAAATCAACAATTTTTTCATAACAATATAGTTAATTGTCGCATGTTTCGTAAGTTATCCTGTGTATAAAATTTTATTATCTTTTACGTTATTAATTTTTAACGATTTTAAATCAATAGAGACCCTTATGTTAATTAGGTAACATCGACATAAATCCATGAAACATAATTCAAATTTTATTAATTGTCACTTCATTTTTACATCAACATTAAGATAAAATTAATCGGCTTAAAGAAATTGTTGATGAAATTTTATTTTATCACGTTCCATTACAATAACCTGAGCACTTTAAAAAATAATATTGTGTTAACAATGTGAAAAAAAATTTTTTATGAATTTTTTTTTATAAGTTGATTTGCCAACGCTACCTAACAAATACAACTTTGTAAAGCTCGTCTGTAAGGGAGGCGAAATTAAGAGACACTTTGTGTTCTTTCATAAAGGAATGTGTACCTATATGTCGGAATCTATGTCTCTTGAGTCCTGTTTATAATTATTGTGTCTGTGTGTGCTAAAAATACGAAAGTCTTCAAAGCCAATACGTTCTTTGAACGAAATTACGTGATGTTTTGCTTTAGTTATGATAATATTTTTGTTTACGATTTGATGGTGAACGAAAACAGATTTTGTACCTAATATATCTCCATACATAAGCTATGTTAGTATAATCGGATAACAATATACCTACCTAATTCAAAAAAATATGAATAGGTATATAGTATGAGGGATATCGAATGGCGACCATGCCTGAACGTATTGGCTGACTACATCTACGACTCGGTGGACTGATGGCCTAAAGAGGACAGCGGGTTCAGGATCCGTTGAAATAGCGTCGAATATCTTCCATATTCGACGCCAATATCCAGCAGTGGACTTTCAAGAGCTGATAGGTAGATTGCTACATGATCCCTCATGTAGTTTCAGATATCTTGGGTGTGCGATTAAATCGAAAGGAATCACAATAAATTACTTATTGCATTGAGTAATCACGATACCTACCTCGAAAGCTACTTGACCTACGAACATGAAATTTGTCGGGGAAGTATTGAGTTTATGTTGACCTAAGAATCAATTTTTCAAAATGCTATCCTCAAGGGGGTGATTTTTTTTAAAGTTGTATGAAGTTCGTGTATTTTAAAGAGGGGTCACCCACCCAAGTACCTACCTAAATACTCGTAATTGCCTACTTATTGACTGCCTTCAATGTCTGTATTAAATGTTTAAATTTTTCAATTAAACAAAACCTCATAAATTCGTCGTTTAGGTGCGTATAGATGAAGCTAATAAAAGCATGTAAATATTTTTAGACTTCGCTACGTGTAGGTATACCTATAGGTACGTAGCGAAGTCTAAACCTACCTACCTACCTAGGTAAGTACCTACTTACATATAAATGTTTCCGTCGTAGCGAATTTAAATAAGGAACGGTGGTTATGAATGAAAGTGGACGTTTCTAGACGCGAGCGCGCGAAAATAGCCGCCACAATAAGGGCATATCCCATTCCTGTCCACTTGTGGATGCTGCCATCTGGTGGGAGATATAAGAACTATTACTGATTTATTTAAAGTGATTGATTAAACTGACATACGTACTTAGATATTTATTATTTTAATTTTAGTCTTAATAATCACGTAAAAAGGCAATGTGATCATCTAAATTCAAACACTGAGAGAAAACAAGTCTAGTGTACAACTTTGGGAATAGTTATGGTCCCTGAGCTAGGCCTAAATTTCGTCAATCCTTTTCTCCTGGCCAATAACCAGCAGAATGCTTAAGAACTAAGCCACCTTTGCTCAACCCACCGGCCATGGCCCACCCTCGGCGGTCTACCTGGCTTCTTAGTTTTACTCTCTTTAAGCATTGTAGAAATTCCGGGCGGAAATTAGTTACAAAGACCTGTCGCTGGCTTACGGATCAGTAGTAGGTACCGTGATCCTAGGATAACAACTGGAGAGTAATCTATCTATTTAGGCATACCCGTTGTGAGGACTAGTAAAATTGCCAGCATTGTTCTGAGCTCAAACTCAAACTCAAAAGCTTTTATTCATTATTAGGTACAATTTGTGCACACTTAATGAAAGTCATACAGATAAATTATACATTCTACATTCATCCGCTTTGATCGCCCCTCACGCAAAATGTAGACTGGGAGAAAAAAACGGGCGGAAAAAACTCCCAGCACTCTTTTAAAAGTAAATAAAACTTAGTCCATAGTGCAGTATGGCTAGGTCCAATAAAGGAACATGCGTGACAGCTATCGTGTGTGTCAATATCGCCCCATTGCCATCCGCTCACAAATAAATATTGTTACTTGGTGTATAGAAATAGCCTATAGTGAAGTTATTCAATCTCATCATATACTGTGCCAGGCTCATAACATTGACTGCGTTGGCAAATCGCACACTGGTTCTTTACTAGGAATTCACTCGTCACGGACTGATACTTACGGCACGTGCACACTTGACTTAATTAGCCGTACTAAACGGTGCTAACTACTAAATCATAAGGCTGCCTTTTTTACTAGCCCATCTAATAATTACATTCTCGCTTAACCGACGTAGGGTGGGCAGTAAAGCAAATTATGATAATTTACGACCAATTAGCTTGTTCGGCGGGGCACTTAAACGCTCAGATCGTATACTAATGGCTTATGTATTTTAGCCACCGTGTATTTATTAGCCGGATTATTATTTATACGGCCGATTATTTCGGGATTATGGCAGATCGTTTTACATAATAATGCTTCTCTTCCCGAACGGTTATGACCTCCTTATTAAGACGGACGCGGCGGTGCTCATATGTAAATGTTATTTTATTTATTTTAATACATAAATTTGATTAAGAGCATTTTCTTACCACCTTGTAACAGGTGTGTCTCATCGTACAACTGCACACTCAGTGTACTTATTATGCAGCTAGACCAGGACCAGAAGTCATTTGTCGATAACTTTGTCTGCTGACGGCATGGATTTAAACCTAAGAATTTAAAACCTTATGTACGTGCGGCATCGTTTAGTGCTAATTAAGTCAAGTGTGGACGCACTATGCGTTACAGTGTGACAAGTGAATTCCTGTTTCACAATGTGTCGTTTGCTTATATGTATCTCATTTGCTTGTGACTACCCTTTTAGTGGGCGATAATGTTATAATTAGTCGCTGTTTAAAATGGGAGCTTAACCTAGTACATATGTGGTATTTTAAGTTAGTAACGATGCGTGACGAGTGAATTCTTTTATACAGGTGTATCGCTTGTCGCTTTGCTTAACTGACCACCCCATGCTGGTTATTAGACGAGAGTTTAGTGATAAGTATAGTTTACTGCAGCTAATTATATTAAGTGTATTGTGCACGCGCCGTGGTAAGCGATGCGTGACGAAAGCGTGAGTTTCTTACTATATACTTATCATTCGATCGCTTTTTATGAGCCTCTTTTGTAAGTGATAATGTATTTATTGTATGAGGTTTTAAAACAATCCCTTTGATTAGTAATTTAGCAGGTACAGTTCATTGAATTCAGGGTGCATATGCCGTAGGCATCGGTGCATGAAAAGTAAATTTTTGTTACCAAAATCTTGCTTTCTATCTGACCGACTCTTGTCTTCCTAATTGTCATCACACGTAGAAGTTGCTTGTACGGCAACGTCATTGTATACATTTTGTCGCAGTAAGTACTCATAAGTGCGTTTTTCAATGAGGACGGCTCCATATAGAGCCCTGTGTTTAAATTTTGTCGTATTGGTCGGTCGGTCGGATATTTCAGCCAATGTTACCTAAGCCAAGCCTTACTGTAAGCAGGTGGAAAATTATTAATTAGACTTGCTCCAAACGACAGCCTAGCTTAAGGTTTCGTACCTACCTACTTTTGTTTAGTACTTTACATACTTTTGAAGTTCGCAGGACATCTCAAATAGGTCGTCTTACTCGTTACAATAATAACGTATTGTAATTAATATCCTTCGAGTTCGCAAGTATGGTTGACGTTGGCATCCGTTTTATGTGTGACTTACGGCGAACAAAGTCAATTGTCGTTTCTAAATCCGTTTGGATAACGCCCTGCTAAAGCTCGGTGGCGCCGAGAAAGCGAAAATGGTGTGACAGAACTTAGGTTTAAACGATTGTTTTGACTAATGATGGATTGTATCAACGCTCCAAGATACGTTAGGAATGGGGAGACCGGGTACAAAAGTAACGGCGGGTCGAAAGTAACAAATGCTCTCTAGATCTATCCAATAGGCCAAGACCGCTTCGCCGCCGTCAGGCGATAGCCCAGAGCGCCACCCTCACTTGCATATAATCGTAGCGTGTGCCACGAGCTGTTAAGTTGTGTGAGAGGATGCTAAGTGTTTTTACAAACCGAAAGTAAGTTTTTTGATGTTTTCTTATTTAATGTTTACGTAGTCCTAAAAGGATGATAGTATTTTGAATGTTTGCATATCCATTTTTGATTAGATTGATTGTACATTGTTTAACTTCGTTTTTGTCTAGCACGTTCCGTTTTAAAGTTACATTTCACGTTTCAACAAAAATGAGGAAGCGTACAAAAGTAACATAGTCCTATGGGTACAAAAGTAACATGTTATTTTTTTTAATTTTCTATATAATTTTTATTTGTGTGTCAGTACTCCGACAGAATGCCGCGACAACGCATAAGAACTACTGCACGAGGAACTACCGACACAGAAATGTAAAGAAGAGCGGCTGAAGAGCATTTCAGAGATGGTGCAAAAATTAGAGCCCTGGCTAAGAAATATCATGTTTGCTATGTAACATTATACAGATTTATTAAAAAATTAAAAGCAGGAAATACTAACGCAGTTGTGTGCTACCGTTGCGTAAATCGAGTTTTAAAATTCACGAGGAAAGTCATCTACGCGACTATTTAATCGAGTGCTCGAGAGTTTATTTTGGGTTATCTCCATCTGAAGTACGTAAACTGGCATACGAGTTGGCGTTTAAATTGGAAAAACATTTTATGAAAGGTGTCACGCCAGTCAAATGGCTGGTGAGAAGTGGTTGGCGGGTTTTTAAAACGACACCCCAGCCTCTTTTTGAGATCTCCTCAAGCAACAAATCTGGCGCGGGCTTCGAGGTCATAACTCCTTTTTTCGTATTCCCATGAACTGATTCCAAGACCAAACATGATAGTTTGTATTAAGCAAAGTCTTTGAATAAATAATTGTTAATAACAATTATGATATTGTCTTCATTATCCACCTTTTTGTCTTGTTACTTTCGACCCACACCGTGTTACTTTCGACCTGCCTACGTGGTCGAAAGTAACAAGTGACGATTTTTTTTCAACTGTCTGTTATTCATATAAAACACACCATAACAACATAAATCAAGCTACTAGTGTAAAAAACATAAACTAAAATTATATATGGTTATATTAATTTGATGACAATATTAAAACCTAGCCATAAATCAAGGTCAAAGTATAAAGTGTTACTTTTGTACCCGGTCTCCCCTACTTACCTATTGGGCAGGAAGAGGTTCCTTGCTTTCGGCCCTTTGTAGTCCACTGCTGGACTTGCCGACTTTGACTAACTTCGTGGATCGTTTGAGTCGAACGGGTTTTCGTCGTCTTATATCCTACTACTGTTATTATTAGTGTGGAAATTTGTGAGGATGACTGGTTTTTGTTACTTACTCTTTCACGCAAAAACGGCTGAACAGATTTGGATGAAATTTACTATGCACGTAGAGTATAATCTGAATTAACATATAGGATACTTTTTACCCCTCTCTGGACCAGCTTCTGAAATCAACGCAGACGAATCCGCGGGCAAAGCCTAATCTTATTATAACAGTAAGTACCTATGTGCAAAGTTACGGACAGAAACCAATGTAATTGCGTAAAGTGAATGTCACAACACAACATAAAGTCGAAACAGTTAAAATCCCGCTCGTTTACAACCCTCGCGTTACAAAGCGTTTATTGTTTACGCGCGAACAGACAGACAGACAGCTTTACGGCTTTAGCGACAATGTTCTTGTTGGTTTCAATGGGACTGTTTTAATGGGAATTTCGCGCGTATTTTGCAGTTTAAGTGAACTGTGTTTTTGATTTATTTACCTACTCTATTCTATTCGTACGTATTTTGTATATTTGAGGACATCTGTATGCCATTCACAAGCAAAAATGTTGTCAAAGGCATGTGGAGTCCATCAACCAGCATTAGGCCTGCGTGGTGAACTAAGGCCTACATCCTTTTCATTGTGAAAGGAGACCAACCCCTCAGTAGCCATAAATGGGTTACAGACAGATTCTATTTGTAGTATCGCAAATTTTGTATCTAAAACATTTGATTTTCGCTCAAAGGTAGATATTCAATAATGACATTGGTACTGGCACATACTAAGTTATTATTTAATTACTGATTTTTTTGAAGTACATAATATCTGCCTCAACCCACAGTTCACTGTCTGATGGGATCCAGGGACTGAAATCTAGCTTCCATCCTCATCTTAGTCCGTTTGCAATGTACCCCGTATTTTTGCCTATAATTTTACCTAACCCTTAAACTTCAATAAGTTTTTCTTTCTAACTTTCACTATATTTTCGTTTCATTGTTAACGACTTAATTAGTGGCTCCACGTCACTTTTCTAGTTATTTCTATGTTTAACATCCAATAAGCGACTAACAAGCGCGTGATAGATGATGCCACAGTGGAGAACAAAGCTATTATTGTTAGACTTACAAGATTAACAAGTCTCCGACAATGTCTTGTTAGTGTCGTAACTCATTTGCATCGTAATGTATTGTCCGTGTAATCGGTTAAGTTCTAAAGTTAGAAGTGTCGGCTAAAGATTTAATTAGCTTAACACAACAATAATTAGAAGCATGTAATGTATTATGCGGCGGTGATAGCCCAGTGGCTTAGAATTCGACCTCGAATCGAGGGGTCCGGGTTCGAATCCCAGTGCCACGCACCAATGACTTTGTAATAAAAGTTATGTGCGATTTATAAAATTAAATGTCACCTGCTGTTACGGTGAAGGAAAACATCGTGAGGAAACCTGAATGCCTGAGAGTTCCCAAAAAAAAAAATGTACTCAAAGACATGTGAAGTCCACCAACCCGCAGTAGGCCAGCGTGGTGGACTAAGGCCTACATCCCTCTCATTGTGAGAGGAGACCCGACCCTGCAGTGGGTCATTAATGGGTTACTGACAATGTATTATTTCTTGTAATAGATCTATTACTCATAATAGAGCATTGTGGTTATTGAAATAAAATTGGTTTGTACATAATTTCAGAAAACAATACTAAATTTTGTGAACCAACGGTAAAAGTTACATTTGGAAACACAAGCAGCGGGTCGTCGCTCATTTAACATTTTATTTCAGCGTTACTATTTTCATGACATGAAGAGTTCTAAACAGAATCAATTTTAATTAGGTACCTATCTATTTTCATTGTCCTTTATGAAGAAATACAGGGCTAGCTATAAATTCAGTAACAATAAGCAAACTTCCAGGCAAAATATGTTACATTTGGTGTCATTTTCTCTTTTGCTGTCACTTCTCTGTATGCTTCCATGTTAAACAGATGACAGAGAATGCCACAGTTTAGAACAAAGCTGTTATGGTTAGACGCGCTTTACTACTTACAAGATTAATAAGCCAACGACTATAACGACAATGTCTTGTTAGTGTCCTAACTCATTTGCATCGTAATGTATTGTCTGTCACTGATCGGAATAAGTCTGTTTTTAGAGTACCTAATACAAAGCAATAAAGGTTTAGCAGTAACATTTTGTGGCGATTGTTTAAGCGTTGACAATTTGAAATCGTCTGTTACTTTTTTTTTACTATGTCAATATGACGTTTCAAATTACTAGGGCACTTCCTACATATTCCTACCTAAGGTAGTGCATTCAACATGTTGAACATACAATGAAAGCTCAAAAAGGACAATAAAACCATTTATAATTGGTTGACACGCAATGGACGCCACGCTATAAGCGCTTCGCGTCTTGTCTTGTTAACTGATTTGCATTGTAATGCGTCTGTACAGCCGATTTTCTGGTATGACATTTGCATTGTTTTACTCGTGTTGTTGTTGTAATTGAAGGGGTTAAGTGCTGATGATAAATGGGCAGAGGCAGTGTACAACAAGTATAAGACAATAGTTTAATCGACCGACATGAAATACAATGCAATTTAAGTACCAACTCACACTGAACAAGACAACTCTTGTGTGTATAATTGTTGCCTATGTAGACAAGGACTACGTAATGGGCAGGAACTTTTAATGCATATTGTGAAGCGAGCCAATTCTCGTTTCAGGGTGACTTGTTTTACTCGTGAAAAAGTCGCCATATATTGAAAAACATTTTCGTCGCTATAAATGTAGGTACCTGCGGATTGGCATCCTTTAATAAATTGCTGCGACCACAACCTTCACACAAGCAGTTGGTACAACACATTCTCCAAGGAGGTGGATCTTAGGATGTTAATGTAAGACTGTTGGATTCAGGAGGAAAATCTGAGTGGAATGGCCATAAGCGATATGCATAATTGATTGAAATCTACTACTGGATATATGCATGACGCATGTCCAGTAGTGAATTTCAAAAGTCTGATAGGTTCTCGAAGATATAGTTAATAATACAATTTAGAGTTATCACAAGTGCACCTGAAAACCCGTTAGTGCTGATCTTAATTGCGCAGATGCCGCGCTTTCATCTCGCGCAATATATCTGTCAATTGGCGAGAGGACAGAGGACTGCACTCCGCTTTGTTACAACTGTGATGGGGATGCTGCGAAATGGCACGATAGCCTGAGGAATTGAAATTACTTACATTCCTTAAGGTAAAACCTCAAATAGCAAACAAAGGCATCAAGGCTAAGCCTTATCGACGCCACTCCACCCGGTCCCGGGTCCATTGAATTCAACGGCTTCCCGATGTCTTCTTCAGATCGTCAGTTCACCTGGTCGGAGGACCAGTTCACTCTTTTGAAATCTGTAGTAATAATAAACCATAATTAACCTTCACCCTAACCTCTCAACAATGACAACCTGAACCTGTATGCGTGTAAGCTAAGTACCTATTATAAAAAAGATTGTTTCTATAAGACATCCCCATGGGTATGGGTATCCTCCATGGGTAAAATAAAATCGATAATTTAACACATTCATTGACCAATCCACACCGTTCCTGGCCGTATATGATCGAAGTGCACGCACAACGGTTATGAATTATTGTGATCTATTCCCGGCGTGCTCTCTTAAGAATGGACTGCTTGAGTGCATGGATGGACAAACTCGGTGTTGAGCTACTATATTATACGCCTTTATTTTAAGATTTCATATAGATTAGAGGAACATTGTAGTACCAATGGATCAGACTTTATAGTCTTGGTACAGGGAACTTTTGAAATGGGAAAGTTTTTTTGTTCTTTTTGTGTTCGTCGCTGTCTTAGACTGTTCTCCTGTGGATAGTGGAGAGGGACATCGGGCCACCTAATGTAAAGTGGTCCAGCAGCCCAGCGCTGAATTCAATCACTAATAGCGAAAACAACCGTATTATTACCCTGAGGATGTATGCGGGTGCTTTGCTACTCACAAGGACTAAAATGTCCACCTCAAATAAAGTATGCCCGGCGACCATACATACCTAGTCGAAACAAAAGACTTGAAGAACATCATGCTTTACGACGGGTTAAAGTAGCGGCGGTAAGGTACTTCCCCGGACGAGTAGGTGACTATGGCTACACCACCTACAACGCACTTAATTATATAACTGACTAAGTCATTGATACGTGCCACTGCACGGGATCACTCGGACCTCTCTGATAATTCTGAGCCACTGGGCTATGACCGCTTACATTATACTATAAATCAATAATTTATGATAGACAAATGATTGTATCTACTAACTACAACAGACTATTTCGGTCTGTTTCGCGGTACTCGCCGGTGCACAATCTATAATGGATGATAGCTACTTGTACTGCTCATAAGGAAATGTATTGTGGAGCTCTGGGAATATCACACCACTTGCGTATTTGATATATTGTCTGTGGATTTGTTGCCACTTCAACCACTCGTCGAGAGATGGCGCCACACGATCCTGAATCACGCTATCGAAGTTTTCTACAACATCTTCTACAGTATCTTGATTACCTAATAGACTTTTGTACATTTTATCTTTTTCAATGTATACCTACAAGTAGGTACCTACTTAATATTATGTTATTTGATTGTATAGGTACAAGAGTTATTGAATTGTATTCTTCCACTACGCTGACTTAATAAATGCGAGTTGATGGACTTCACATGCCATAGAGAACACTATGGAGAATTCTCTTCCTTTACCCTTGCATTCGGTGATTTCTATATTGTGAAACGCACATATATTTGAAAAGGACGAATTAATAAGAGGGATACTCTTATTTTGAATGAACAGAATGAAAATATACGTTGCATCAAAATGTCATGGTATTTTTAGTCGACACTGAGAAATCGGCTTGCCTCCAAAAGTCTCTGGTTGAAACACCAACAACAATTAATTCAACTAAACCGCGTTCGATCAAAACTCTTGTTTCGTGCAATAATAAAACATGTTCTGCTTTTAATGCAATTTATTCGAAGATTATTTGAGATTTTGCGAAAATAATTGCGGTTTTACTGTGTTTGTTTTCGATTAGTAAGGATAAACGTAACATGCAATATTTAGCATGTTAAGAATTTATAATACCTATAGGTACATTGGTAAGGCTCAATCTTTGGAGAAAAGAAAGAAAAACTGTTTTTCATGTTAGCTATGTCAACTTAACAAAATTGAATAAATTCGTAAATGATATCACAAAATAATAATATATGTTTTTTTTTCTAATCTTTAAATAAGAAATATTTTTTTAATATAATTTTTATCAGTGTCACTACTGCAAAAACATCTAAAAAATAACAAATTCATTTATGTTAGCCATCTAGAAAAATCTTTGTTTCAGCATTTGCGTAAAACAAACATATTTTTCAACGTTGATGGCAGATGCGTTATTGCGAAATGTCCGTATTTCCGGCGAACATGACATAATGACAGCGCGAGTGCACAATCGCAGCATCCGGTTGGGAAGACGATTTTAAAATGTCACTCTAATTTCGATAAAAATTAACACTTCATTTCTGGAGTGTCATGCGATTTTCAATATTTAAAAGTAATAAAGAGCTTTATGTAAGTATCATTACTCCAGTATTGCGCCGTTTTCGGTTATCGTCAACATTTTCCTATAGTTAGCGTGTGTCATTAGTATCCGTACACCTTCCCATACTAATGACACACGTTAACTACGACTGTAATTGGGTCTCATTTTTTTACATGGCAGGAGGGATGCGACTATCATCGAATCACAAAAGCTTTCAAATTGCGTTAAAGTAAATTAGGCTCCATACATAGCTCAAGTTTCACATAGCTCGAAAGGCCTAAGAAGATGGTTAAGAAATATTCTCGAATCGTGACCACGTTTCTACCATCTAGAAACCATCCTCTACTAACCCCTACTTACTACCCTACTTACCTAAAGAAAACACCGAAAAACGCCGGATTCAAAAGGGTCAGTAGGTACTAACCCGGGCTTTTCAAATCAATGCTACTTGGCATTGAGTTGGTCGACCCAAGCCTGGTAGAATTCAAAGAACGGATGAAAGGATGGATTACAATTAATTATACTTACTTGTATATTCTCTAAGAAACAACAAAGTTGTAACTAGAAGCTACATTTTACAGTTAAATTGCAGCCATCGAAAATTTTGCATGAAATGTGGGAGTAACTAACCGATTACATGTCACGCAAAGTATAACTTGTTGCTACTTGTCAACGAGCAACTATCGGGTTTACAGCAAGACAAATGTTTGCGCGAACCGCCCCTATTATTTGGGGTTGCATTATTCGAAGGGTTGTCCCTAATAGACTAACCTAGTTTCAAACTTTGTGTTTTGTTTTTGTGTGAATCATAGCACCCACGACACAGGGTCAGCGCTTAATTTATTTATTTTTATACAATTGCACAAAGGTATATTAAATTGTTCCAGTGTGTAGTTTTTAGTTGTTCTTAATTTTTAATCTCATTTTATCATGCTTTACACTACTGTTAAAATGTAAGTTAAGAATGTAATCTAATTTGCATAAATAATGTGTCTGGAGAGTCCATTACAAAGTCTAATTTACTAACTATAGGGCAAACATTTCACTAATAGGTTCAGAAATAAAAAATAATATTATTACTTTTTTATCGCATTGTTGAGGATTAACATTTAATTACGGTATTTTGCTTTGAACACAACAAAATTGTCAGGGAAAGTACCCGTTGCGATATATTCTAAAATTGTTATTATTTTAAAAACATAATATTTTAAAAATATTAAATGATAATTTTTTTAAGTATTATGGTTCACAACCCTAACTAAACAACGGGCCGTGGGACAAGGCAGGCACTTGTTGCTCCCCCAACAATGAATTTATTTCAATTCAAAGAGCACTTTGGAGCTTGTGTGATAAACTTACTCGCTGGTGTAACTGGGTACCTGGAAATAAAATAAATTTATATTAGAATAAATTGGTGGAAATTTTTTTAAGATTTTTTTTCACTTACTTTACTTAATTTTTTGCTTATTTACTGTTTTATACACTAAGGTACCTAACTCACTTTAGTTTACCAAAAGGAATAGTACCTACCTACCTTCTATTCTTTTTAATTTGTGTACTTAGTTTAAATTATCAATGAATTAATGTGGAAGCAAATATATTTAAAAAATAAGATTTATGATTCGCGGAATCTATCATTATATATTTGACATCTGGTGGATTTCTACTCGTTGAAAATTTTTGTCTCAAATATCACAAGATAATATTATATCAAAGACGACTCCATAATAATGTTCTGACATTTTCGCAAAATAAAAGATTCTTCGAAAAGGTGTTAAGAACTCTTCTTCAAAGTTGCAGAATATCTTTATATCTAAGTAAGCTTTGCAAGGTAAAAGATTCTTTGAAAAGGCGTAAGATAAATCTAATAATATTCTTCCGTGCACTGATGATCTAACTAGTGCTGTTAGATGAGATGACGATGTCCACTTAGCAACAGCAGACATAATTGTTCATAATTCATGTTCTATCTGCTAGGCTTAGTTTTATAAAAATCATTGTAAGTAAACCTCAGTCTAATAGTCGGTCGCCAATGTTGCCATCCTTGGAAGTTCGAAATTAGAATATCGACAAATCCGTGTCTAGCGTGTTCGCGGAGAGTTTACGACACGCAAGCGAGCAAGCGAACACGGATTGAGATGTCGCTGCCCACGCCGCATTGTGTTCTTTGAGTTATTCCACGGGATTGTGTATTTAGAACCTACTCTTAGTGTGAGTTATCGTCACATTACTTTCTTTTCCAAATTCACAAAAAGTGAGATTCACAAAAAATAATGGTTACGAAACAAAATGTTATTCGTTTTACGACAGTGAATGAATCCTTTACAAATTGTTGTTAATAATTAATAATAATTGAGTTGTTACCTAATATTTTTTATGGAAACTAAATTATTTTTAAATTTAGTTAAAGTCTCAGTTAAAGGTTTGATAAGCTTAACATAAAAACAAATCTCAATTTTTATATCATTTAATAAATTGTGATTTGAAAACTCGTTTTAAAAAGTATTTTTAATATTAATTTCTAATAGAGGGCACAATATGTAAGTAAAGTGTCTAGAAATATATAAAACAAATAATCCTGTGAATTGCGAAATACGTGTTATGTAGGTATTTGCTTGTCGATGTAAACGCAAATAGTACAAGAATTGAGATGTCCCTGCCCACGCCATATTATGTATCTACTGAGATATCCATTTTATCGATTGTGCCAATTACCCTATCGCTTATTTCATCCACAGATGGTTTTGGGTGAAATGTATCTTTTCTCAAAAATTCTGATTGTGGTTGATTAACATTTTTTCAAAAATTTTATTATAAGTTTTATTAAAGTTTCAAATAAGGCGCTTTTAAGTAGGAAATAGGAAGACATTTTAAAAAAATTTGCTATAGTACACATCATAATCAATTTACTTAATAAAATAAATCGCTTAAAAACTTTGTTTTGATAGTTTTTGAGTTCAAATACCTGCTAATATTTTATTTCAAACAATTTCCTATACCCTACATGTCATAATAATGAAATAGTTAACTAAACTATGTTTTAATACGTTATAATTTAAGTACACATCAACAGTTCAAGGAATGTCCCATGGCCTGCATGTGGGAATCTCCACAACATCGCTGTGTGTTCGTTGCTGAGTGTAACATGCTCGGCAATTGTCGTGTTCGCGCACTTTATGGACGTCGTGCGCGCGCTGTGTTGCCAGTGTTGTCAGCTGGGATATTCTGACATTAAATTTTCGCACAATTTCGTAAATTTAAGACTTTTAATTTACGAAATAACGACGACTTTTTAAATTTTCAAAATATTAAAATTTCCGATCAAAAACAAATCTAGAGAAAAAGATAACGTTCTGGCCATAATGGCAAATGCTTGTAAATAATTCAAAATCAACTCATCAACTCATGATGACCACAACAGTAACTACTCGTCTCAAAGATCTCTCTCATTATTAAGCAATTCGTTTTATTTCTACTGTTGGAGACTACATCTCAAAAGCACCGCATCTCACAAAATACGGACTTTTCTTAAGTTTGAAGCAGTTAGTCAGTAGCCATTTAATATTAGATGGTGTACTTAATACCATACCACCAATATACCATATACCATAAAACACATAGGTATCACCTAAATAAGGTGAGTAAAAAGATAGATACAATACAGAATCCAAAATTAGTCTCACAGCTGCACAAGCACACAATAACAACTGACCCCGTCTAAATATCAAGAAGATCGCTCATTACCACTCCGCCTTCGGTAAATATATTCACTACTACTTCTGAACGTCCAGCGGTATTGCAAAACGATGAAAAGGTCCTTTCATTCAGGGAATTCTCTGTGACAACACGAGACAAAAATACACCAAGCCGGTAGGCCAAAAAGGGATGCGAAATCTCTTCAGCCCGATTCTTGGCAATTGTCCACCGGAAGACGGCCTTTAGCAAAAAGACAAAATGAGGTATGAAACTGAAATACAAAGGCGGTCCATTCAGTTTGACGAGAAAGGTGCGTAATTGGCTTGGAAAGGTCAATTCATTAAAGAATAAGACCATTCGTTAAGCTTGAGATTTACAATTACAAGGCAGAGAGATTGGAGGAAATTGTCTGCGATTCTATAGAGTTGTCGGTTTAAATAGCGTTAATTTCGAATAAGAAGACCTGAATAAAATCTGCAAAGAGTTTGTTTTATATATGTTATGTAGCATACTTCAGGAAATGCATATCACTCCTTCCATGAAGTAAATCGAGAGTGATCGAAAAAGATGTAGCGACTTACCCCAGTCAATAAGAGATGGCACCACAGGTATTCTGAATCACGCTATTAAGTTTTTTATACAAGTATTACTGCTCCCAAGACATCTAGAAAAGTGTGAGATCTCCAAAGTCACCTTTCCTCTGCCAACGTGTTAAAGATCATTTTGATATTTGGGTCAATGAAAGCACTGACGACAAAAACGTGTGTGATATTTTCATGCTTCGTAGAATTTGTGGTAAAGAATGCCTGGGAGGAAACCTGTGAGAAAATTTGTATGTACTACAGATCTCCATAATGTTTCCTGAGTACATCAACAGTCATAACTAATCGTAAGTAGGTATGTAAAATCAATAAAAATGTCAATACCAACTTCAATTTCAAATCTCATAAAACTGGACACAAATCCACAGCTGTCGTAACTGTCGTTAAAAAGTCCTTCAACACAATTTTAACGTCCCCGTATAGTGATAATACGAGGTAAAATCCGATAGGTACTTTAAGGAACAATCCATCAAGCTTTGTCAGAAAGTAGTATGGAATGTAAAGTTGGACATCTGTTAACAATACAAGGATTTAAACTGAGGAGCGTTTGTCAAACTCGGCACCAGCAATCACATTGAATTTCATTTTTCTCTATAACAAGACATGTGGTAGTTTCATTGCTATTTTTATTGGCGGTTTATTAAAACTTTAGAAGGACGGTCGGTAATGGATATATAGCGCTGAGAAAGGTGCACAAGATTAGGTTTTCGGAATAGTGATGGTGTATTATATTATCGATTGCTTAGCTTAATAGTAGTATTAGGATTACTTGTTATTTATAAGCATTTAACTGATGAATTTCTTAGAAATTTGACATCGATTTAGTAAAAGTACTATTTTTGAAGAAATTGTAGAAATAAAGAATTAGTAAACGTGAGTAGATACAGATCATCTTACCTTAAATAATGTACTATTTTTTCATCTCAAACAAGAACGTATGATTGTCATTAACTATAACACGAGTCGTTCCCTGTAGTAATTTCTTACTTCGTTGTTCTTTTCGACAACTTGGATGGTCCTCTCTTATTTGCTTACTTGACGTAGGTTTATAAGGAATACAACTGATTCAGAAATCAGCAAAATTTCATAAAGTTTAGTAGAAAAAGAAAGCAGAGCCCAACATGAGATAAAAATGCCACGTCCAACTTGATGTCGAAACAAAATTTGATTTTTCTTAAAAAAAGAGCAGTTTATTTTCCTAACCGTAATTTCAGTAATCCAGAACAAATACAGATAGCGAACTAAAATCCACTCGAAGCCCCGATAAATAATTCAGAGACCGCACTGACCTATCCAGTGCTCCACAAAAGCACTGTAAATATAAACAAAAAAAGAGGGTTTATCGGAGTAAAAATTTCACGTATTAATGAGAGTGGGGCACCGCATTCATATTTAATTGGCCCGGGCGAGGCTAGTTTACGGCTGCGCTGGGGTGATTTTAACATTTTTTTTCAAATGCCCGATAGGCTCAAGTGTATTGTGGAGGACAGCGTGAGGGTACGACGGAAAAAGGAGATACGGCGTTCTGTTTTTAAAATTTGAGTTATGACTCTTTCGTATCTTCTATACATTAGACATTTAAGACACATTTCAATCAAAATTTCGTCTACTTGAAACAAATTTCAAAAGAACGAGTCATACAATACGGTTATTTGCTTTTTATGCCCGCGCGTGTCTGCTGTTAGTTGGTCAACTGTGAAAAGAATTCTGAATTCCCATTATAAACAAATTTCCTGTTAAAAATTGAACCTTATAATCTGTCCTTCATCTGACACTAATCGTATTTCGAGCTATAGAATTTTTTTTTCTTCAATTCAACCTATACGTGAACGGAATTACAGTGTAATTTATCCTTATTAATTTTTCCAGTAAAAATTCGAAGGAGTTAGCTAAATAATTATTTAAAATCCCTACGTACCATAGGTACATTTCCTCAAAAGCTAAAAAATTAAAAATAAGTTATCAACGTATCCACAAGACTATTTCATAGCAATATCGCATCGCGGCAGTCCATAGCAGAAAAAAATACGTGAAATAATATCGAATAGCCATAAAAGTGCGAGGTACCGCTATAAAGTACAGACAAATACCGGAGATAATCGAAGCGAGTGGCGTACCGTATTGTACAGGGTTTATGAGCACGTAATATTTTACTACAACTTAGTTCCAAATGCTTTTAGAGTAAAGAGAATTGGTTTTGTGGTGGTTTTTTATGTCTATTTCGCTTCTGTATTCCGAATTTACGACGGCGAGTGTATGGGATATTGGCTATGTAAGTATTCGATATTTGGTAATTGGATGTGTTATTGACGGTTTTTAATACTCTTGGCCTTACTATTTCAAATTCATTAGACTATTAAAGGTTAGGCTCAGGGATGCACCTTGCGGTAGACAGACAGAGATCCAAACATGGCATTTAGACATGTTGAAAATAATTTGTAGTCATTTAATTCAGTAGCTAGTAGAGGAAAAATATTGTAACGCGCTTATTTTGCGAGTACCTATGCTAAGGAATTCATGTGATGTAGTTAACGAAATTTGTTTTTAAATGCCTATTTTAATGTTCAAGTAATATCTCACAACTTTTGATACGATAACCAGCTATTATCTTCTTGTCCTGAGTCTTCTTGAGTTGTACCTCATCGTCATCATCATCAACAAAATTAAATGTTGATCATGTTTTAGCAACCTTTCTAGGTTTATTTGTTTGAATGATAGATAGGACTTATATTGATAGATACTAATAATCCCTATTCTATTATACTAATAGTCCAGTCTATTCGTCACTAAGGAAATTCTACAAAAGTAACCGTCCAGTTACTTTAATTCAACTCTCTTTTAATTTCTATTCCTCAAATTAGTTTAAAGTCATCGAAGCACCTCAGTTCATTAGCAAGTGTGAAAACAATCGTCTCATCAAAGATGGCCGCACGTGTAATATTTATAACATCAAATGAACTTATTTCACTACCAAAAGTTACTAATTGGATCTTACGCCACAGATTAAGTTCGACTTCCAAACAATCTTTTAATTAATTCGTACACCCATTCGAGCACTCGACTATCTGAATAGCACTAGCATTCTTATTATCTAGAAATTTGTCGCCTGCCTTATGTGGCACTTTTCTTAACACCTATATATTATCTGCAAGTTAATCCTGCTGTTGTCGAAATGAGATTTCGACTTTATCGTGAAGCAATTAAAGTGCGAATCCTGTTTTTCGTTTGGTAAGTTATCGTTGCCGAGATATATAAGGGGTGTGATAATTGCACAGTGAGACAAAGTCGGTTCAAAGGTATTGTAGGCGTTGTATACCCTTTACGCTCTCTTAAGCAGTGGAGTTGATGTCAACCACACTTTGTCGTCGTAATTACACGATGTTCCTCAATGGGACACTGGCACACAATGCGTCTTGAAAAAAAGATAATTTAACGAGCGAGTTTTCGACCGACAGTTGCTTTCGATCCGTCGATGGATTAGGTGTCGGTTGCCTTGTTGGCGATTTTGATGATCTTTGTAATCGATTTTACTGACTTACTTCCTCCTTGCAGAAACGGGAAAATTGCAGCTCAACTCTGCCATTAGTAAAAATCAAGTGGTGTCTGCTACTTTTAAATGTCTCATAATCCTAATCAAGTTTTTAGATAGTTTTAAAATTTATTAGTAATTTTTATTTTAAGCTCAAGATTTATACTCCACGTGGTTATTCGATCTTGGATTTCTTTCATTGATTTCAGTTCATAACTTATGCTTTTAGCGCCAGTTTTAAAATATTTCACTTGAGTTTATGGCATCATGATTTAAAAAAAAATTATCTATATGAAACCTATTTGTACATAAAATATTTTAGCTCATAGCTTCACGCTAACAGTGGGACACACTTGTTAATTCCGTTATTATATTGGACCTTATAATGAGCACCTTGTATTGTATCGGTTTTTGTCTCTTTATAATAAAACAATATGGTAAAATTATATATCTTTACTGGAAGCAGAATTGTATGAAACATTGCGATTCAAAACACGTTCAATTGGTTGAATACAATGAAGTGTTGTAAAGTCATATTCACTTTTTAATTATTGTATATGACAATTTACATTCAAAAGTAAAAGAATTTACAGAACAGTATTTTAATATAGGCCATTTTATTTAAGCTCGCAAGAAAAATGTATTTCATTGTGTGGTAAGAGTAGAGCTTTTATGGTTATTGTGTCTCCCATAATTATTTTCATAACATTACCTCCATGTTTCCTCATGAAAAGAGGTTTTTGCAGCTTATAAAAGTCGACAACATCATGCCATGAAAAGTACGTGTTTCTGCTATGGAAGATAGTGGGCTCATTGGGAAAGGTATATTTCCCACCAGGCGAGGCGATGATGTCAGGGGAATCGTGTCCCGAATACGTCATTTCGGAGTTTTGTATATACATACGACATATACGTGTATGCCGGCGGTATAGAAAATTACTATAGCATAATTCTTTAAGTTCCATGAAATAATTCACCATGATTTTCTAATAATTACCTACCTCAAATGTAGATCCTAATACAAATTCCATTTAACAAGCTTCCTTAAGAGTATAGGGTAGTGTTTTCCTACCCCCTTTCGTACAAAGTCAGATGTACAAAACTGGATGATTAATGCGTCGGCACATTAGGTTGTGCACCCCTGAGGGTGTGTGGAGTGGAGGTAGGGGTGGGCCAGAAAACCGGCGTATATAATACAGTGTAGAAGATATTAATTTTTTATGCTTTAAAATTATTTAAATTATTATTATAATTTAAAACTTAGGTAATGCTTTTCAATTATTTACTTTAATACCAAAAAGAAAAATCCTTGTGATATTTTATCCTAATTACTATGGATTAAAATCTAAATCAAAGTGGACAAAGTTGCGGTACCTACTAGTGATGTAGGGATGCATTGCGATAAGGTACTTACTAATAAATTAAATGTACCTAAGTCCCATAACATGGTTTCATTTGCATTGTGCAATTTGTCCTGAATTAGCGGAATTATAACGAGACATATTTTAAAGTCTGAATTGTTTTATTACGTATTAGTAGTTCAAAATAGCAAAAGAAATTAAACCATGCTCCAAATTGTCCCAATTGTTGTGTTTTGATACGTTACGAAACCCGAATAAAGATAGCTGAAATCCAATATCAGGTTCAATATTGGAAAGAACATTATTTTTTTCTAATATAAAAAGGGCAGGTTTAAGTCACGTGTTTCGTGGCCAAACACTTTTGTTATGTCAATCGATTTAACTGTTTCGTATGAATACTTGGGCGGAAAAGCAATACAAACAATAAAGTTTCTCTATCCTCATAATTATTATAGCTTGTAAATTCTATACATAAAACGCATTAGAAAAACGAGTATATGAGAATCATCGGAAAATCCGCCACGCATACTTCCACAATTTTAGGTACCTACTTTGACACACACACATGGACAAACAAGACGTGTAGGTACCGTACATTCCGTTGTGTGGGTAACAAATTGAAATTTCAATAAATTATAGTCGAATTTCGATTACTTGGCGATCTCCAGTAGGTACGTATACAATACCTACAAATTAATAATAACAAAATCCCAAAAATAATTTCAAAATTCCACCCATTCCATCCACTCCCACTCCATCATACAAAACGTCTGGACGGGTTTAACTCATAATCTTTTCAAATGAAATATCTATTTTATGCGTGACTCTTACTAAAAACTTCCTATATCACATCTCATAATCCCTCTATTATGATAAATTTAACAATACATTAGTCATTTTAATAGTAGACTATTAGGGATTCAATATTTTTTCAGTTCATAACCAGTTAAGAAGTTAAAGTAGGATTCAAAATAAAAATAAGAAATAGGAGAATGTTAGGTTATTGCTTTCTAAATCCAGTCTTGAGTTTGCCGAGATGGATAAAAAGTATCCTAAGGAAAAAGTATACTACTTTTTCCGATAATTATGTCAATCCAGGTTATATTATATTATATACAGGTACCTGTGTACCAAATTTCGTCCAAATCTATGCAGCCATTCCAAATGATTCCTCTGATTCCAAAATCAAACAGAATTTTCCTGTTTTCTTGTTCAGGAAAAAACAATCAAACAGTAGACCGACGCCGTGAAAAAATTTTTCCATTAAAAATATTCATTCCGATCACTAATTGTCCACAAGCCGACAATGATCTCTCCGATCCGGTATTCAATAAAGCAGCCGGTCCGTTGTACCGAGATTTACGCGCGGTTCAGTGCGCGACTGTAGGGGTTAATGAGACCAGGACTGCGGAATTTATGCGCCTGCGCTGACAATTGATGTTCGGACTTCAGCAACGTATTATGTTAGTATATGAGTAGTTTTTGTAACTAGTAAGATATTACTATCTTAGCGTAAGAAGAAAGTAGGGCAGACCTGAAAAGGTGGTACACATTAGTCCGACATCTGAAAAATAAAATAATGATAATAATACAAAGTTTACAAAGGTTGGTACACATTAGTCCTACTATAGGTACACTAACTTTTGTAAACTTTGTATTATTATCATTATTTTATTTTTCAGATGTACCTACCTGCTTCTATAGTATTATGATTTCTATAAAACGCGGCATAAATCTGAAAGAAACCGCGACACGACTACCGATCCTTTGAATCGATACGCTCTTTGATAAGTCATAAAAATGTCAAACGAAAAGCAAACGCCACCTCGCTTCCACGTAAAAGCATCATCACAGGAGTTCAAAGGATGTTTTGTTTTGAGCGGGCGAATTTGTGGCTCAAAAACGTCGGGCTTTTCTTTATTGTTCTAATAAAATGTTGGTGCGAAATTATTCGGTGGTTGTCACCGTGATTTATTTGGCACGCGCTATATTTGGCGCATAATTGCGTTTGTAAGGCTATTTGGATATGGAAAGGGGATAAGCGATGGAGAGAGTCGACCGATGATCATGGTGGAATAAAAATATAAACTAATAATTTAGATAAACAAACCACCTGGCCACCTGAAGTTAAGATGTCATATAATTCGCTTTTTAATAGGAGCTACACGAACAACACTACTCGTTGGTGTCCATGATAATAATATGCCTTTGAACTACGTTTCAGTTGTATTCAAATACATACAGATACGGAATTTAAATACAGATGCGTTGCTATTTCTGAAACTACGATGGTCGTCCTTATTGAACCATGAGATTGTTGTATTATTGAAGTAATTAATTTCAATTAACTAGTTTAAAGGTTCTTCGACACTCATTATATTTTGAAAGCAAATATTTCTCTTTTTATTGTGATAAATTATAAAAATATATTCTTTTTATATAATTATGATTTTAAACGCACTTGTAAAGACTAATCATTAAATTCTAAAATAATAACGCTTAGCTTTACTCGCTGGTGGTGGGGCCAGAGGTACTCAGGGATAACAATGTTTCCAGTACATTATTCTTAGCTGTAACTGCAGTAATAAGACATTAGGTTTATTACTTGTCTGGAAGAATGTTGTAAAAGTTTTTTAACACAAATAGTGTCATACAATCCAAACATATATTTCGAGTTTACGAGGTTACTTGTGACTCTTTCCGTTTTATCTCTATGTTAAAACTTTACTTTTGTCGCTCGCTTGTATTGAAGAAAAGCGTTAAGGCTTGTAATTAATAATCTTCTTCTTCTCCTTTTCCAAGTGATATTTAATTCTTTAAAGCGCACATTTTTTTGTAAGAATGTCCGTTTACGTCTCTCTGAGAATCGAACCCGGACCCCTCGAGTAACAGGCCCAGTTCTTAGCCACTGGGATCTTGCCGCTTATGAACGTAATTATTAATCTTCAATTAATCCTAATACCTTCGCACCTCACAATTCATACAACAAATTCCGAGTAACCTTAATCTGGGAACAAATGCGTCGATTTGTTATCTCCAGGTTCAGAGCCATCAATCAACGTAACAGACACAAAGGGTTGAACGTTGAACCTTGAAGTTAATCTTGCGAACTTTTTCACAAGTCATGGCTCGTTACTATTGTTTGCGTTTTAGCAATTCCAAAACATCTTTTAAAACTGGTTTTGCTGCAACCCTTTTATGGCCCACTGTTGGGTACGTGTCTCTGCCTACAACAGGGGGAGGCTTGGGGCATACTCCACCACGCTGCTCCAATGGGCTAGTACCAACCGGGCTAGTAGCCAACCCGTGTTCGGATGTTTTCAGACCACCCATAGGGCGTCTGATAAGGTTTAACGACTGCTATCGTATCGATAACAACCGGCACTGACGGCCACGGACCACCGATTTCAATTCTAATATTTTGTCATAAAATTGAATAAAAATACCGTAAAAACAACTACTCTTGCTGACCGTACCGATAATTGGTAAATACACGTTTTTTTACTTTCGAACTTAACCTATTAAGAACAATGTTTTAACCCGACAGTTGCCGCACTTCTGCAAATCATGCCAACTAATTAACCCTACTTGCATTATGTTCAAAAAGATTTACTAACCCGTAAAATTCTACATCAATTCGAAATGTTATTTCATGTTTTTAATTGGTATGTTCTGTTAGCGCTGATCGGAGCCGGTCTTACCTTGTTTTTGCGTGAAATTTAATTCTTTTACTGTTATCCTTGGACAATAAATTTTATCATATTGTTATATATTATGTATTATTAACATAATTAGGTAAGTCATTTATTGGTTTCATGCCGTTTTGGTTGTCTACAACCCTATAGTGACTTTGGCAGAGTCGGTTCTCCCCTCACAATTAAAATGACATAGGTTTTTGTCTCCACCATGCTAGTCAAATCAGGTCGCTGGTCAATCAACCACTTCTCCGTCCTGTGAGTCACATGTGATACAAACCCAGCAAATGATGATAATGCGTTACAAAGTAATGGAGATATACTTAAGTCAGGAAATTTTAAACTAAAAAGGTTTCCAAATCATCCATATAATAGTCACAATGATAGACTACAAAGTGGTTCTTATTAATTGTCCGAAAAGCTGTTATTTATGGCCAAGAATCACTTTTGTCTTTCATTGATGGAAATAGACCAACGGGCCACCCATGGGGATTGGACGTAATATGTCTGTCGTAAAATTAGATCCATTGTGTCAATGACGATCACGGATTTGTTTAAGTAGTTAATTACAAGGAAATAGATAAGCGGTGATAGCCCAGTGGCTTAGAATTCGACCTCGAATAACTTAAATATCACCTGCTGTTACGGTGAACATTAGAGCAAAATTACTAGATTAATTGCTAATACTAATTTCAAAAAACAAGATTTTGGTCTGAAGTGAAATGACTTTTTGTAATTTTATTCACAGCTACAGTAATATAACGAATATTTTATTTTTGAGTTACATCGACCACACTGTAAATAAAAACGTTATTTCTTATAGATACTTATTAAGACCTACATTCGCCACTTTCAATTACATGATTACTTTAATAATCACTAATTTGCTGCAACATAATGTTGCTTATTACTCGAGCTATTTACAATCCAGTACAATCCATTTATAACCCATCCCGAATGGAATGAGACAAATAGTTATTTTACGCTTCTAACAAGAAATTGTTAAATTTCTGATTTTCAGTTCAGGAAATTCTCCATGAGTGTTGTTTGAGGATGAAAAATGATTTCTTTCATATTCGCTGTCGGAGTACTATTTTGGGCTCATATGTCATCAGTGTAATTTTTTAGGTTTTGTTGCGTCAATCGCTGTATGAAAAGTACAGTGAACGGCAATTTAAATTTGACTTGTGTCATGTAAGTGTGATAAATATAAATCCGTTATCTGTAGTTACTACTTGTTAAGCCCGGCATCCTCTTTGTAAATCTTTTGCATTATTTTGTAATTTTTTTCCCGGATCTTTTGGCCTTTGCATCCAACGGTTTCCCGCAGTTTTCTTCAGATCGTCAGTCTACCTTGTGTGAGGGACAAAATTGAGTTTACAATTATTAAAATTGTATATCAACTTATAGTAATTACACTAAGGCTACTTATAGTAATTACACTATTCTTCTCATTATGAGAGGAGACCCGAACCTGCAGTGCGCCACTTATGGATTTAAAGACATTATACTTAATTTGAATAATTCGCATTTTTGTATTGAAAATACAACAGATAATAAGGAAATAGAAAACAACTCTAATATTATCAATTCGTTGGCAGAATAAACCAAGCTTTGTAACCCACAATCCCACATTGAGGCAGTCAAAACTATTCAACGTGTCAAAATAGATTCCGTTGCGCATTTTGGTATAAATAGAAGGCGTGTCGTAAATAATGTAATGCAAAATTTAATTCAAACGATGTGTTATGCAGTAAATAACCGAACAAAATGTCAACAGTGTTTGTTGGAATGAAGTGTAGTGACTTACGTAAAGTTCAATTTGTCGAATGATGTGTTTGGAAGTAGTGTCGGTTTGGATGAGTGTTGGCAAACAATGTTTTAGGCTTCTCGTCATTGGTTTTTGTCTTATTGCTTATTCTTTTTGAGTTGTAGGAAGATGCGTTTGAATTTTATTCCTTAGAACTTGCTCAAGACACACATCACGCTACGAGTGTCCTGAATCACGCTATCGAAATTTCCTAGATTTCCAGCAAATAAGTATACAAAACTCCGAATTACAAATAACGTAATCGGACCACGGCCGATCCTCAGGCACAAACATTCGCCTGATGGGAGATCTCCCATTACCAAAATTATTCTTATTTCAGCTGAAAAAGTGTAACTGAAATCGTTCAGCGAAACCTGAATAATGTAACAGTCTCATACCTTTATTGAATTCTCCTAAAACTTTATAATCAGCACAAAAAATCCGAAGACGGTTAAAATGCCAGAGTAACAGTCACTAATGATTACAAAGCCCCCAAAAAAGCGAAACAACTAATTGCTACTGAAACAATTATGACAGATGGCAACAATACCAACCTTAGTACCGTCGAAAATACTCAGTAGTTCCGAAGACGTATAGTGTGTCCAATTAGGAGGCCACACCGCGTTCTCTAAAAATACTTAAAAACACTCTGTTACCATTTGTCACCACGCGGCCCGCATTTATCAAGACGCCGTCAAGTCTATCGCTACAGGATGTCAGGAAGTATTGGAATTTGATAGTACCTGGAACAATTGAAAAAAAAAAGATTTTTTTTTTATGTATTGATGTGTGTATTGATATAATATATTTTTTATGCAATATGTGATTGATTTAGCTCGTAACGCAAATAGTACGGCGTAAAGAATATTTTAGTTTCACTCAAAACTATCGCTACAGTATGTCAGAAAGTATAGAATTAGACGGTACGTGAAACAAATGGAAAAAAATATTACAGCAAAATTTTGAAATGTTTACTATCAGAATCTTATGCTTCTGTCAGGAAGTATTGTGGTTGGAATTTCACTAATGAGTTATTAATTTACATTACTTTTCAACAATCCTTTTAAATAAAGTGAGATGGCTATTGATATTTTAAAAATACCGTACTACATACCTATAAACCATACCATACTTATTTACTTACAGCCCGACATAAGTTTCGCCCTCGTTTCGGTCGCGATCTTCAATATAATTATTATATTTTTAATTTCGTAATTTTTCCACCCTGTAGAACACACAGTAGCCATAGAAATAAACACGGTTAACGTTCCTATAAACAGGATTGTAGCGTACGCACGGGATTGATGGCTATTAGTGGACCTGCATGGGGAAGCGTGCCCATAATGATGGTTAAAAAAGTGCAATGCATTTTTTTACCAAATGACCTTTGAGTGGTTTGAAACAAGTTAGGTAAATTTGTGTCAAAGCAATGCTGTTGAAATCCAATTTAGTGAACTTTAATCGTGAGCATTTTAAATTTTTTATTACTTTAAGCTACCACGACCGTATCCATAGCCTTACTCAAGAGAAGTCATTACTCAAAATCCTAAGTTCATCATTTGTGAGGTCAGATCAATATCGAAGGCGTGACTATCTAAATGTATCGAGATACAAAAATTAATCAATTTCACTTTATAATTAGCTGCTACAAGCAATCGATTACTGGATAGTGTTAAAGTGTTTTTGTGTTATTTCCCAATGATTCTTTATGCCTATTTCAACCCGGGTATGGTAAGATTTTGAAAGAAGTTTCAAATGATCGTGGTGGCCATAATGCTCAATAGTCTTTAGATAATTTTCAACCTCAAAATTCAACATCTATCAAGACCGTCGAACAGATCTCAGTTATGATTAATGAATGAATGCAGCGTTTCCTTCTTAATAGTAACCAAATTCGTCTAGGTTACCTATCTATCACTACCTACTATGACCTGATGATCTGAGTGGTACGTTAAGACGTTGACGCCCACGTAGGGTTCTATGTTCGATTCCCAGCGGAGCAGAGATTTGAATAATAAGTACTTATAAATTTCTGTTTCTGCTCTGGGTATGTTGTCTTGTGTGTGTCCATGGTACCCACGATACGGAATCCTAGTGTAGTAACAGTGCAGCCACGACGACAAAAAAGGAAACTTCTTAATTTAATGAATAATAATAATTTTTAGAGCTTATGAATTTTATGCAATCACATTAAAAGTTGCAAAGACTAACAAATTTAGATGCCCCTCCGGTCCACATATCAAGTGTTTGTCTTCCCATCTTATTAATCTCATTCCATCTTGACGTCTATTTTTCAACGCACTTCAATATTTTTGAGTATCTATTTTCGTTTGAGACCGCCGCTTTCGTCTCTCAGAGTAAATACTTTCAGAAGGTTTATAAGTTTTGTGAGCACGTTTATTTTGACTAATTGACACTTGAGATTTGGCTTTAGCTATTGTGTGTTTAATTGAATCATTATGCACTATTATTAGGGTCAATACGGCTGTAATTAATTGAATTGTTTGGATTTTTGTTAGCTAAATAGGTAGGACCTTCTTTCATATTCTTAAACTTTAAGACTTAAAGCTCCGAGACGTTCACCAACGTGCAGCTGCGTAGTGGTTTTCATTAATTTGTTAATGCAGTGTAGGTACATACCTACTTCTAAAGACTTTTGCCAGATGAAGTGATACTAGAGAAAAATTAAAACTACACAAATAAAACTCTTTACATATAAAAAAAGTGTTAAGCGATTTATGTTTGTGGAGGTTTTGTTTCTCTAAAAAGTGAGTGAAAATAAATAGACTTAAAAATAAAAGGGTTAGTTTAGGAGTCTTATATTATACCCTAGCACAAACTGACACTCCCATCTTCTTGACATAAAATCTTTGCCTACTTCAATGTCTGCTCTACCTAATCTTCATTCATTTCACGTCAACAAGGTTGTCACTCTGTGGTCTATTCAGCGGTCTTTATAGTCCGCCATTGTTTATTAAAACAATAACCCGGTATTTTTATTGCGTCGACGCTTTAACGGTTATAAATGATATCATAACGCAGCGGTCCAGAATACCGGTATTTCAAGACATTTTATTGTTTTTAGACGACGATTTCTGAAGTGTTATTGTTCGAAAATAAAGCGCGATAAAAATGGATTTGTTTTTAAGTAATTGATTTCTTATTTTTTTATTTTATTTTTGTCTCCATAAATCTTCCAGTTAGGAAGATACTACATATGTTCTATTATAATTTCAATTATTCATTTATGATATTACTTTTGGTGAAGGGAACCACAAACCTAATAGTGAGTGGGTGCTGTAGTTCCTGATCAAGATACAGTTTCAGAGTTACAAATGGTGAAGGTCCGAAGTACCTACTTACTCACGTTGTGAGATGAAGAAATATTCCTTTTAAGGACTACCTTGTTTTAAGTTAAAGATAAAATCTGTTGATGTTAAAAAAATTCTACTCAAAAATATCTCTACATAAATCAAATCAACCTTTAAGTAAGAGAAAATAAAATACAAAATCACAAACTTACAAATTCATAGCATTTAAAAAGCTATTGTCTTTGTGAAAATTATTTATTTGTTTAAAATTATCTATTAATTTCAACACTTTAAAATTCCGGTAGCATGTGTGGATAATTTATGTCGCTATTATTGATAGTGAGAATTCTCGATGGGGACATGGACTATGTATTTCTTAAGATTAGGAGCTTATGAAACAAAAATAATGGATCGTTAATCACACCAAATATCTACGGTTTAAATTGAGACATGTATGTTGTTTGGACTCTTCTAGAAGTAGCAGAATAAACTACCTCATGTGATAGTCACAGCAGCCCATGGACAACAACTAAAAAAAAACTTAAAAAAATATCGTGTATGAATAGCAAAATGAAAATACAGGCCATCTGAGCCTAGCCAGCCATTAGTACCTATTCCATATGTCAGTCGGTCTGATAGTTAACGTTTCCTATGCCATTAGTATGGGACACGTTAACTATACAAAGTGAACGTCAAACAGGACTCACACTCATGAGAATTAAGTTAGTCTTCTCATAAAAGTAACTACATATGTATACTTATATCCTATGGCCACTCCTCTTCAATCGCACCACCGAGACAAGAAAAAAATTGTTGCCTTAATTAATTATGTTATTTACAAGAAAAAAAGTTTAAAATAAAAATCGTCGTATTTGTATCATTTAGTCCAACAAAAACAAGAGTAAATTTTTATTTATTTATCCAGCAAAACAAAAAGTCTTTTTTATTCACACTTCGAACAATAGGTCATTAATTACGTTTAAATGTTCCTGTTTTGACATTTGATTCATTCTGGTATCTTAAGAATCGGGTATGAATCAACACCTGTCACTTCAAATCAGGATTACCTACTCTATTGTTTTGAAAAATTCGAAGTTCGTTCGTTTTAGAATCTTTCGGCTATTCTTGTGGCGATAATTCTTTGGAACTCTTTTCATTTGTTTGTCGTTCGAAATTATACCTTTTGTGATAGACAATAACATATGAATTGGACTTTAATTGTTAATTGAACCGTATTATTAAGGAAATCGTGGACATCAAATACATACGTCCTTTCGTCCGTCCAATTCTCTGCGATATGCCAAATAGGTAGATATTGAAAATACATTTTTTACTTTTAACATCACTGCTGGATGTTCTTTTAATTTTTTGCCAGTCCTCATAGGAGCCAGTTGACACGCTAGTTCATCAAAATACTCCCCGTATTTAGTCCTAAACTTTTGAAATGGGACAACGCGTAATTGCCTTGCCCCTTGTCCTAATTGCAACGACAAAATCTCGAATCAAGTTTGTCGTTATCGCGCGACAACGTTATTTAGTACGTTCGCATGTCAGTGTCATTGCCAGTCAGGACAGCTCCATTCGAAGACATGTATCTGAATTTTTGATTGGTTGGTAGGTTGTGTCGGTCTGCGATAGCCAATTAGGAAAATGCCTAATAGTTCTACCTACTGCTAGGCCGTGTCTCCATTCATAAAGTGCCATATAGTTGCATATAGGGCTGTTTCCTATAATGACAGGCGAATGTTGAACTTCACATACATGTATGTTTGAGAAAATTATAGAGTATTCTGTGTGTATCCATTCCGCGCGCTGTTTTTCGTCACCTCTTAGCCACCGGAATTAGCCATTTCAGACTAAATACGGGACCCGTATTAGCGATTTCTAAACTTACGTGACTTTCCTATTCTATAGTTGTCTTGACAATAGTATCTCCTATAGTGTTGACAGTTGATTATTGCAAGAGTTAAGTTGCTGTCTCATTAAGGCGATGACATGTAACTAACTAACGCGATGACAATAGCATCTTAACAGATGTTGTGAAAAAATCGATTAACACTTTCTTCAAACGAAATGGTCTTTCGCAGGTGTCGTTTTGTAGATACACTTATTTAGTTTTGAAAAAATAGTCTATTTTTTAACAATTTGTGGTAAGACTGTCCAATGGTAAAGATATCGTACCGGGACACATTTAGGCGCGCGGTGCTATGTGTGTGTGCTTGTAAATATGCAGTTTTGCATTGTGTATGTGTAGCAGTGACGTCAACCATGCAACACGTTTTCTTATCTATTCTCAGCCAATTAAACTCCATTAGAAAATCATAATGATGCCGTTCTAACTCCATTGATTAAATTTGATTACCCAGACTGTCAAATATGACAATTGAATGAAATGGTCCTGAAGTGATGGTGGTGATGAAAAGGTGTAAGCTTCTTTCTTCAGATAAATGACAAATCACCACAGTCATAGGTAATAGCCGCATTCCCATATTGTTTTTTGGAACTGCCACTAAATTTAAAGCAACGGTCGCTCACAATATTTATGGATAGCACAACACATTTATATGATTTACGCGTATGTTATATGATCATAATTTGACTTCCGCGCCTGAGTTGTTGTTCCTGAATATTCATTATATCTGCTTCTGTGAGCCAAGCGGTGATAGCCCAGTGGCTAAAAATTATCTTATTCGAGAGATCCGGGTTAGAGTCTCCGATACTCAACACTGACTTTTCTAAACCATGTGCGTTTTACAACACTAAATGTTACGTAAAGAAACTTCCATGCTTGGGAGATCTCCATAATGTACTCGTATGCTGCTATCGAACAGAGGTCTACTGGGCAGTTTAAAAACATCCAACATTGGTTATGCACTGGCTCTTATATGTACATATATCCGTCAATCTATATTTAAGCATCGTGGAGTAGGTATCCAGTATCTAATATAGGGTGCGTTGAGGTAAGTTCAGATAGTTTTTAGTTGCATTCGTAAGATGTTGGCAATTTTTTTTCTCATAATCTATACCATATAAAACAATATAACCGTATAAAAAATAATCAAGGATTCGATAGATATTTAAATTATACCTACGTTCTTACCCCATTCACGATCTTACCCCAACGCATCTTACTCCACGATGCTTCAATATTGAGCTCTTGAGAAGAATAGTGAAACAGTAGGCACTCATACCCAGTAGTGGTTCAGGAGTTGTAGTGACTCCCTTTGTTTTCTTTCTTTTTATCGCAACTGTTTATTTTTGTTTTGGACAAACATAAATAATAATTACACGAAGACAGCCGGTGATAAATTGGTGGATTATTCTTAGAACCGAAGTTATTTTTCTTTGTTGAGAATGTCAAGTGTGTCGCGAACGATAATCTACGGGGGATTATGATATCAAGGAGCTTGTCTGCGAAGTATAGTTTGACATCTTCGCTTCGTGGATAGATTTGTTTATACTATTCCTTCAGTACAGAGAAAAGATTAAGAATAAATGCCTCATTCTTGATAAATTTCAGGTTTAGAAATAGTCATAAGTACTTTTATGACAAAAAGCAGTAACTTATAAAATATATTATTACTAAAACAAACTATTATATAGAACGTAGACCCACCCTCATAACCTGCCTTTAGGGTTTTTAGCATAAAGATAAAGCTCATAACTAAAAACGTAATTTCACACACAAACTCGAAATAATTTATTTGAGGCTAGACGTGAAATTTCCATACAGGGTTGCAGTGACTTTTAATAATAAAAACGATTTATTTAATTCCTAACATGAATCTTGTTTATAATTACTAATCGAGTATTACTATGACTTGGTACTTAGCTAAAGTTTTTACATATCTTACCTATTTAAAATTTGAAATCATACCAAAACAAAGTATTCGTTTATTCCAAATTCATAACCAATATTTTACAAAGAATAACAGCCGTAAATAAAAAATGAAATCAGTTTCGAGAATTGAATTTATTCAACACAATGACAATATATCATCACAAAATTGCGTCGACGACTGTACGATACATATAAATAGGTGTAAAAACGCAAAAATAGACAAAATTGACGTCACCAGAAGGTAATATAATTTTATAAACAAGCAATTAATCGTAGTCTACAAGCAATTAGTTTGGGACATAGTGCTATATATTTCAAAACATTGTTGACGTCAGATAAATGTCCTACTATTTTATAAAAAAATTATTTTCTAGATGTCAGTGTTTTGGGAACCTCCCGTAATGGTGGGAATGTGTCATAAGATAGGTTTATGGTATAATTCGGTGGATGTGTTCTTCAGGGTATGTGTGCTACCTTGTGCCATTTTAATCCACTGCTTGTGGCCGCTACAATATCATCTTCCCATCGGTCTTATGAGGTTGATTGTTTGAAGCACTGTGAAAAATTGTTGAAAATGTTTACGGCTGAAGACGACGTTAATATTTGAAAAAAGAAAATAACAAAACTGTTAGAGTTAAAAAATAATTAAATAATAATATTTATCGGAGTCGTACTCTTTACCAGATGTTTGCAAAATATATAATAATATCTATATCTTGAACACTGTAGTGTTCACCAGTAGACACCTATCTGGTGGTCTGGACACAAACCTCCTTCCAAATTAAAAAAAAAATGTTTAAAAAAGTAAGCAATTCGTTCGCAAGTGTCGCTGGTTTTAACAATATTTCCAGCTAGAACGATAACTCTCCATAATGTGACAACTTGATTTGTTGAAGCGATCCCCATCGGAAAATCGTTCGAAATTTCCGCCTTTTTCTCTCTTATTTTAATTGTTTGCTACGTTAACATCCAATAATTTATACGTTTAGACCTATTAACGTGATATAAATAATAGTACCGTGTTTTAATGGAACGTGCTTTATCAAAATTTATGGGATGGATTTCGTGTGCAGTATTTCGAATTTATGTTCAAGAAGAATGTCATATTGATGCACATTTTGGTTGGTTAATTATACAAGTTATCGAATATAACCAATATATCTTTTAGATAATAATAGCTTTTATAATAAATGTCTCTTTTCTTATTGAACGCTATTAATCCTTGATTATAAAATTCAAAAACAATCGGATCAGTTGGATTGCATTTCTTAATTCGATTTTGTTTCTTCATAATACACATTTTTCGGCGTAGCATATGACGATTAATGTAGTATGTAATTACTTACGGTCTAACTTTTTCCAAAAATTAATTCTTTGCTCATAAGTAAATAGGTATTTGACCTTATAACCCTTTTAGACTATAGTGTATCACTGCTGGGCTTAATTTATTCGATTTACACGACCTACGCAAGCCGCGTTTAAAATAGATATACATACTTAGATAGGAACAAACTGCTATTCCAGAAATATTTTTAAATGTATCGCGTAAAACTTCGGATCCATTATAGCATGCGTTTGCCGTTTATCTTAATATCTGATGTTTAGAATAACGCCCCATTTCGTAGTTTCATATGCTTTATGAAAATTTCTAACAGCCCAATTTATGGGTGTAGCGATACGTTTCGAGGTTGGAGAGATTTTTAAAACTTTTCTTACTGGAGAGGAGTAACAAACAAGATGATAGGTATGTCCTATGTTATTTGTTCAATGCAGTTCATAACTGCTGCTTCTGTGGAGGATGACGGTTGGTTCCGAAGGGTAGTAGTGGTAGCAAAATCTAGGTAGTAATACTTTATAACTTCACAACGACACTAATAAATAAACGATTTTTGTTGTTTCAATTTCAATTAAACAGTAAACCCGCGCAACGTTAAAAGTGCGCTTTTCTACTACGTTCCAAAAATAAATTGTCATTTTAAACAACATAAAATATTTTCATTCAATAAAAAAACATATTTAATGGTTATTATTTCCGAAAACAAACAAAATTATAATGCAGTGCCGTATCGTACCTAATTTACAGCACTGTGTTTACTCAGAATACCTACTTATTACTCTCAGTCAACACATCTTACGACTCGTCTCATTAACGTTCAAGCGACAGCAAAAAAGTCCACAAGAAACGGATAAAACGTACAAAATTATGCACTTTTCCGCCCCATATACTCGGGTGCTAATTTTATCATCCAAATTGGGCATTATGCGTAAATATACGACAATTCACACACAAGAACTCGAATTTCGATTATGACAAATCGTGTTTACGTTTATTAAATGAAATTTTATGTCGCTGACTGTACTTGTGAATGGTATGGATCGACGTGCTTGAAATTTAAATCGAGAATTGTGACATTTTGAGTTGAACGATTTTTATTTGAAGTTTTCACTTTTATTTCTATGGATAAAGCGCGTAAGGTGCAGTTTTATTGTTGCAAATGGGTAAGTTACATAAATTTTATAGATTTTAACAACTAGGTTAATAAAGGAAGATTTATGTAGGAAGAAAGTCGGCCATAGATTTTATATGATTTTTACGATTGATGTCATACAAAGTGGCATTTCGTACCTAAGCTTTGTAGTGGGGAAAGCTTAATTTTCAGTAGCAGTAAGATAAATTCAGCTAATTTAATGGTATTGGAAACCTATAAGTGAAAATATATTTCAAGCGCTCAAGTGCTTCAATAACGGAGGGGACACAGGGGTATTATGTCACGGAATTAAATGTTTAACGCCGTAAATTATTTAGTTGCGTCACACGTCACGTCAGATGATGGATCGGGGTAATTGCGTCACCCCCCTCCCAGCAATTTAGGGGAGGTTATTGATGGGTGCGCCAAATGGCCCCGCTTTGTTTTTTTTGCGATAGGGGTAGGTTTTGCGGTCGTGCGCGCGAAATAATTGTTTTTAATGGTGATTGTGGGCGATTTCGGGTTAATCGGGTGTGCTGTTTGCGTTATGGATTGTTTTTTGGCTGTCGGTGAAATGATTTGAATGATTAAACGTGTTTGTGCGTGGTATCGTACCTATGGCTTTTTAATAATGTTTATGTTATGTTTCTTAAAGTTTATATTTAAGGTTATTTGAGCATACAAATGCGGGTGATTTGCTACTAAGGACTAAGATGTTTGTTTCAAGTAGATTATCTTCGGCACCCATACCTCCAAAGCCGAAACACAAGACATGAAGTACATTGTACGTTACAATGATTTGAACGACCCATTGTGTCCAATAAATCCTCCTTATACAAAACTGTAATTACTCACCCTATACTTACAACTCAATTTCACATAAACAGATACTTACAAAACAATCCCACTACTACACATATCTCTCAACTTTCAGACGAAACAATCCCAAAACCAAACATATCCACTACACGACAGACTACAGCTCATAAAACCCCAAACACAACGTTGTAGAAGCCCGAAAAACAAATTATCCGGCTCATACAATGCGGGGTTTTCTTAATAAAGGCGCGAACAAAGCCCCCTAGCGGTCGTAATCTCCATTGAAGTTGTCGGTAATGTGTCAAGAGATGCCGCTACAATGGGGATTAGTCGGCGTTATTACGTCACTTTGTGAGGTTATGATCGAGCGCGGAATATTAGGGATTATCGCGCCTCCCCTTTTTGTGAGCGTGGAGGAGGAATGGGTATGTGCAAAAAATATTTTTTAATGGCAATTTCTTTTCCGATATTTACCTTCAAAACTAACATTAAAATTATATACAGTATTGAATAATAAGATAAAGTAAAAACAAAATACAAAAAAGGTTTAAAAAGCTAGCTAGTGTTTAAAAATAATTGGATTAATTAAATTCATAAAAATAATAAGAATCTAAGAACTCTATTATTTACTTAATTTATTACTACATACAGCACTATACTTATCTCGTGTTAAGTAAGTACCTAATTTATGTAACATTGAGTATTAAAAGTAAGAAGGTAAGAACAACGGAGAAAACATATTTATTTAAATATAATTGATATCTATAGCGTAAAATATAATTCAATATTTTTGAAGAAGAAAACCGATAAATGAAAATTTGTAAAATCGGAACTATTAATGTCACTTACCCAGTTTTGCTGTTGATCAGTTGTCCAATCCGCGTTTTTGTCGTTGCTTGGTATTATAGTCGTGTATTGGTTTCCATTTTACACTTAGGGGTTTGTTTCAAAGGGTTCCATTGAGAGCGGCAAAGTTTTGGACATTATCAAAGAAAAGCCCGGTATTAGGGAGTTCCAAGTTATAATAGGCTCTATTTTAATGAGTTTCGGAAGGTTGACGACTGTGTTTATTGAACGGTGTTACTTTGGTTTTAAAGGGTGGGGGGGGGGGGGATGTTTATTTTGTTTTGAAGTCAAACTGAATATACTCAATGTTAATTGCTACTTATTAAAGCTACAAGTCACTCGGCCTACTAACCAAAACATTATTTCTGCTAATCCATCCAATCATTGTTTACGACACAATAATACTAATATCCACCCTGATTAACTTTTGTAAGGGCTTATCATATGGTATAGGGCTTCTTAACACGAGGGATTTTCAAAGGCATAGGTAGATAGGTATATTGCACAAAGGGAGATTTGGAAAAATTGTGTATAATTAAGTATTTTATACGTCAGAAATCAGAAATCCTGATAAGAAACAGATGATCGGAAAATAGGTACCTGCAATCAGGAAAAGCTTTTTTAACGAAAAGGGGTGCAGATATTATTAGTATTATTTCTGTTCGCAGATAAATTTATTAACAAGATGGTAGAGTCATCGCCGGAGATATACCTTTACTTATAATTCATCATGAAGTAGGTAAAATTCTCATATGTCTCATATCCTATCCTATAGTTACTTTAGTTTTATACTTATCTTTTGTAAGGCAACAGACAATGGTAGTAGTTAAAATAATGTGTGACTATTTACCATTAGGTGACCAGCACGCTCATTTGCTAATTCCATGCTATAAAAAACCAAGTATTCGACAACACAGCGGCGTAAAATTTTAATTACCTGTAAATGTCCACCAAGTGTGTTATTATCGCGTAATTTTTACAATTTATGATAACATCGCAATGCGCCTACATCCAAATTTAATTCACATTTCCTTCATCAACGGAACGAAGTCTAGACGACTAATGAATGGATAAATCATACAAAATTGAGCTCGGAACACACATTATGTCGGGGCGAGTGTTCTTAAATACGCCTTGACAATATTCATTGCATAATTTATAACGCATCACGCACCAAAAATGTTGTTTATAATAACGTCACCGAGAGGGCGATATAAAAATTATTTATTCGAGGGTAAACATAACAATCGTAGATATACTAATAAAACGTGTCAGCGTCGGAATAATTGGAGCGGGGAATTATTATAATATTATAAATAGTTTAGAAACTGGAAATAATTTTATTTCGTGTCGTATGGGAGCAGGCCACGGTCGTAACTCATAATTCTGTGCACTCCGCCCGAGGTGGGTTGATATTTGATGTTATGTTACTCGTAACAATGCAGTTTTTATGATAACGTACGAAAGTTATGTATTAAATAAATATTTTTAAAATCGCACTGGTTCTGTTAAGTTTTTATGTAGATGAACATTGTCATGTTAATTATTTTGGGAATAATTTAAAGTTAGTAATTTAAAATACCGAGAAGTTTTTCTTCTTACATTACTTTTTAGAAAAAATATTCTGCAAAGTTTTATGATTTTACTTGAAAATTAAGGCCAGAAGTAATAATACCCAACCCCTGTATATAAATATTTTACAAAAATCTTGTTTGTGTTTTTACAAAGTTCATCAAATGAATGTTAATATTTTGATCATAATTTTTGAACGTGAATTTTTAATCACTACTTAAACACCAGTTTACAAATCGATTAATTAACTAATCTTCAAACTATCTTTAAATGCTTAAGTTCAATAGTTTAACAGTTAATTTCCGAAGTGAGCTTCTTGGATTTACATGAAGTCAAAATTAACATAAGGTTAACTGCAGGTCACTCAGATAATACATTTGTTCTAGAGATTATATTTTCGTGTTTATTTAACTTTTCACTGGCGTTTTAATTTTAATGTGCTCAGTTTTTTAAATAATTAATAAAAAAGAATCATCGTTTAACCTAAAAGAATAAATTAGAAAATTGACACTATTGATTTTGCGTAAAATAACATGCAATCAAAAATAAGAAAGAATTCTTAAGCAATAACTCAGTAATTTAGGTGAAAGTTAAATAAAATAGGTGAAGCAAATAATTCGCTAAAAAAGAATTTGAATACAAATAGTTAAAATGCGTAGCACGCAACACAAGACAAAATTATTAATTAAAATAAGAATCTAATTTGTATGACCACATATAAAACGTACAAAGTTTATATGAAAATGACAGACAAACTCGTCAGCAAATTATCAGTTCCCAAAAAATTGTCCATCTAATTTTAAGGGTAGGTGATAAATGGCATTCGGAACAAGATTTTTTTTAATTTCCAAATTTTTTAAATTCGCAGCGACCATCAAATCCCACTTATCCTTTCTACAAACGGACAAGAATTTTATTGTACTCTACAATAAAATAATTCATATTAATAAAAAGTCGTTATTTATTCCATTTCCCTAGAAACTAGAGGGCGTTATCCGCGATAATTTTATAGTTTTATTGGCATTTTTCTCCGGAAAAAATACCAAGAAGAGGCGGGTAACGTAACGATTTATTGTACATTTTATTTTTTGTTTCCGTTTACAATAAATACCAATTTTCTGTCATCGAGGACAAACTGAATTCTTTTGATCTCGTAAGTAATTGAATTTAAGATTTCCTTCAAACATTGTTTACGTTTGAGTGTCATAGTTTATTGATTTTTTAAGGGCTTCGAGTGAAGCATCTCGGAAGGATTATTTTTTGGTTGTCATTTGTTTTCTTATTTATATACTGTAAAACAATAGTTTCAGGAATTCTTATTGCAATTTCGATGCAACTTTACATCGAAAAGGAAAAAAGCATTTACCACCCATTCAGCTAACCAAGTGCTATTTTATAAACAGTTCTTCTATCTTATCTCAGCGGGATTACATGAAGAATCTAATCAAAGTTTGTCAACTAAAGTTCCACGGGTTTATCGTTATTGTGTCGGCTGCAAGGAAACTAAGTAGTTGGACGGGATCAGCGGATAGTTGGATAGTTGTTGGATAGTGGAGCCAAGACTGTTTTCTTGTTAGAACTTATTATTCTCCGGCACCTTTTTATGTTATAACTTGTTAAGTGTTATGAGAGTACTTGTAACGATTGCCTTAATGTTTTGAGAAGTAAGCAATAGGTACGTATATCTAGCATCTGTGTATAATACAATCACTCTTTATTATACATCACAATATACAAGAGAAAAACAAATCGTAATAAAAGTATACAACATTCCAGGGCACTGCTGCTAATTACTCCGTCATGATGGAACCCGAAGAGGATAAGGCCTTGTCCTAATTGGCTGACATAACTTACCGAGAAATCAACGAGACAAAATTGAAACACAGGGCTCTGTAGGGATCTGTCCAAATTGAAATATGCACTGACATGCGTCAGAATAGGTAGGACAGAGTATGCAATGACGTTGTCGTATATAGTGTTCATACTCAGGCACCGGTGATTATATCGTAATTGAATTTATGATTTTCCCTTTCAATTGCCGAAAAAAACTTAAAGTACCTACACTAAACAAAATAAATTTGTAAAAAAGCATTCCTGAACACTCTTGGGAGTGTTACCCCTTTTGAAGTTGTAAATATACAGTTCATAAAATTCAAATTAGCATCAACCCTCGGTCTTCTGGGGCCATTTAAATTCATAAATAAACCCTTCAGGAATGGGTTGGGACAAAAAAGTCCCTAACAATTAACAAATCGGTGGTTTGGGGTTAATTTTAACCGTTTCCTACTGTTTCAGCACGGGAGTGCTTTGGTTTTTTTCGACACAAATTACTGCAGTAACCTGAAACGTTTTCGAAACAATAAATAACGGGTGACAAATAAATTTTGAAAACGTATGGTACTTCTGTAGAGAGCTGTTCAGACTAGGGTCGGTTTTGCTACGCTTTATTTTTTAACAATTAATGAACTTGGGAATAACTGTAGTCATAGAAAAAACAAATATAAAACAAACATGAACATTCATATCTTTGTGTGAAAGATTGATTTGTATCAAAAAGGACAATAATTATAAATGGAGGTCGGTAAGATAAAAGGAAGTCAATGCCTACCTACTACGATACATAAAAAATCAAAATTCAAATTACGTTAATTTACAATGTAATGCTTACTCTTAGCTACGACTTACACTCAATCTATACATATAATAAAATCGTAAACTATAAATTATACTATGTATAAAAAACCTTTTATTTGTAAAGTCCCAAATTTTAAAACGAGCGTTTTTGTTCGTGTTGAGACACCTCGAACCCGTTACTCGAAACTCACTTTTTACAACCTCAACATCTGTTTGTTATTCCATCTATTTCGGTACATCCGTGTTTTATTCGTCCCCTGTCATTGTGGCTCAATTAAAAAAACCGCATTTTACTTTTAATGGCGTCTATGATTTTGTAATTTTTGTACGTTTGCCTGTGTATGAAAGTAGGTAGTAATATTTTAATTTGAATAGATTTTTGGCGTAACAAAATCTATGGTTATTTTATTATTAGGTATTAGGTATATTATTCGGTAAATATCACAACCCACTGCAGGGTTGGATTTCCTCTCACAATGAGAACGCTATAGACTTCAGTCCACTACGTTGGTCATTAGCGGATTGTTATTAAAAATACGAACTTAGGAGTGTCTTAGATTCCATCTATATCAAAAAATAACCAATCAAAATCTACCACTCGACATTAGGCCAGCGTGGTGGATTAAGGACTACAGCCTTCACATTATGAGAGGAGACTCGACCTGCAGTGGGTCACAGTCACAGATAACCATTCTATAACAACCAAGCAACCAATATCAGTCGATATGATATTATCCAAGTTTTCTCCAAAAGATATGCAAGATGTGCGACAATTTGTATTGCATACATACAAATGAATTCAAAAGAAACACAAGCATTTATTTTTATTAGTCCTGTTATTTTTGTTATTGTGTTGTAACATTTATGTCTTATTTTCGGGTGAAGCGCATTGTACGAGCATGAATGAAAACTATATTGCATACGGAAATGGTGATGAGGCATTAACGATTTGAAAATGTTCACTTTTATTATAAAGTTTGGATTTTTTTAATAGACTTTAACAAAGGAGGAATTTCTTAAATGAATATGAATGGAAACTATATTTAATTTAGTTTTAGCGCGTAGTCAAGTTATTGTCATCAACTTGGTTGAGTTTTCTTGCCTATTGTCTGTCTTGAAGCTTGCTAATTTTTTAACCAGAGTTTCAGTTGGGGGATCGTTGTTGGCGAAAAGAAAATTGGAAGGCTCTCTCGGAAAAAATGGAGCTATTACCTATGAGCTTTAGTGCAAAGTAGCATGTGTCCACGACTGCCATTTTATTTTTCGGATTAAAATATTTTCTTTTTAAACTGTGATTTTAAGTGTTCGGGTCATACCTACTCGTAGTTTTTATGAACTTTTTATTTTGAAACTCCAATACATATTTATGGAGTATAGCAAAATAACTGGTATGTAGTCTATTTAAGTTGTATTTATATTTCTTTGCAACAATCCGCACACGTGGAACTTGTTTTGGTATGGTGGTCCACGTGTGCGGATTGTTGCAAAGAAATATAAATACAACTTAAATAACAATGGATTTCCGCAAAGTAACGCCTGATACAATATACTGGTATGTAGTCGGTAGGTATGTCGATAAACTCAAAGTAATTACCAACATTTTCAGAACACAATAAAAACAGATAATAATATCTTTTCTGAATTCATTCACGCATTTATTTTAACGCACACCAAGAATAGCCGAGAACAAGATGTGTTTCAGTAACACAACAGCGAATGTATCGCAGAGTGGTTATTGTCATATTATGTTGTATGACAGTGCCCCGACGCCAGAGACCGGCCTCGTCTCCATTGACGCACACGACACGTCACGCCGATACGATTTACAGTGCGACGAACATTATCGTCAAAGTATTCTATTAATTAAGAAGTGCTATTAGAACAGGAAGATATCAGACAGACTGATGTGACATAAAAATCACTGACGTTTACGTTTATGTACGAATACTTTGACAATAGTGCAACGCCGTGAGTATACAATAATACTCACGGCATTGATGACACCCTTTTATTTCAGGCTCTCAGAGCCTGAAATAAAAGTGTGTCCTAGAATTTGTCAGCCTCGAAAAAATCTGCCTTAATAAATTTCAAAGATTAGTTAAGTTTATCGTATCGGTGCGCAAATAAGATGTTTTGTGATAATATTTGGAAAAGCTTAGACCAAACAGTCAGATATATGCATGTTTTCCAAAAATAATGAAACAAGATTTCTGTTAATGCCATTTTTTCCCTTAAACTTTTTTAACAATCATTCGTACATTTTCTTTAAAGCACACGTCATAATGAATAGCCTGTATTTGTACAAATGAATTAGTTTAAAATTAATAATAACTGTTAATTTTGAACTATAGCCAAAAAACTGTCTCAGTATATGATCATCAATTACTCGTTACATTAAACACGTTTGAGGCCGTTATGTAGCTGTTAAATTTAAGAAAAAAATATTTTCATTATAATGTAATATACTTACGCCCAATTTTTTATAACCCGAAATAATAACCCACTGCGGCTTCAGTCATATAAATGCCACCCTTATCACACATAACAAATGTAGCGTTAACCGTGTTGTCGTGGGTCAATGGACACGCATTCAATATCCGCCTCAAATAGCCGCAACAGATTTAGCCGCGATGACACGCTGACAGAAGGTACAGGGGCTGAGTGATATTCGTACGTTGGATACTGTTAGCGGACGAGTACATTATACCGTGATTGATAACTATTGGATAAGAGTTACGTGCCAATTCGGCTTTATGATCGTGAGATGTAAAACAGATTCGAAGTCTTTGACTCGAGATGTCGTTGAAAAATTATTTCATATATTATTATAGTAATATTCCATCCTTCTTTCTTGTCAGATCTTTGTAGTCCACTGCCGGACATGGGCCTCCCCTAATGGACGAGATTCTGCTCGGTCTTGTGTCTTCTAAATCGGTTTCCTGTCTTCTTCAGGTAATCAATCCACTTTATCGAAAGATGGTCTGTGGCCACTCCTTTTGCGAATCACCTTTAATGCCGCGGATATTATGGAAGCATGCAGAAAATTTGGTTGAAGAGTTGCTTTAGTTATAGGACCTCATAATGTCTCCTTGTATTGTGAATACCATAAAGACTCCAAGACAATATGCATCGCATCAATAGGTATGCATTCTATCGCATGTTGCTTAAATTTTTATGAATAGGTGTACCTATGTTCCTTACTGTGGTGGCGGAGAAAATTTACATATGCACACAATAATTAAAACAGGAAACAAGAATTTGAATTCATAATCAAAATTTCGAGTTTGAATTGACATGGGCCGTGTTTACAATTGTGTGATCTCGTGTTTACACAACAAGAGATCAAAGTGAATGAAAACTTACCTTAACTCAAGCCTAAACCTAGAACTAAAAACCTACTGCAATAATGGCAAGAAATCTTCATTTCGGAGATGACTCCAGCATCTAATATCTGCATCCGACCCAGTTCGTAAGTCGTCTTACTGTGTGGCCCTAAGGACCTGTTTCACCGCGAGCGATCGTCAAGAATCTGGATCCATTTCAAGAGCGATATTACTTAAACATTTTGTAATTCCTCTGTATTAAGACATATTCGTTCACTTACGTATATATATTATCTATGTCTATTATTCGTTCACGAGAAATACATAAGGTCGACTTTAGCTTAGATATCTTATTGAACGTTATATTACTACTACTATAATCTACGTTAAAGCTTTGCGAATTATTGCCCTCTGTATGACATAAAAAATGATAAATTTATTTTTATCCGGAATTTTCACTATTACCTGCAGTTACCTTTTTTACAAGTACCAATTAATTAATTGTAGTACATATCTACACTAAGCAGAGGAGGACAGGTCAATAATATGCATCTGGCTACAGACTAAACTTTATTCGTTTTCATCGTTCAAAAAATAATAATATCGCTAATCTCTTTTCTTTACCGGTCAGACAAGTCGGTAAGGCGGGATTTAGCCCATACGGCCTTTGAATTGGAATTTGGAATCACCGACTCTTCTATGCAACTGCTTGAATGTTTTTCCTGGGCTTTGAACATTTCTTAGGTAAAATATCAAGGAATTTGGATAAAAATATTATAACTCGTACATTCATGTAGAATTCAGTTGTAGACTTTCAAAGTGGGTATAAATGGTTATGCCAATGCTAAGAATTCAGCTTTCTTACTTAAGGTATCTGGTTTGAATACCAGACCAGTCTTTAAAAGTTATGTGTGCTTTACGCAGTCTCCTGTCCCTTTACCATCATAAACATTATCTTCTATTTCTTAATTATTACATGCTTCTTTCATACAAGATTCTTTTTCATTTGATATTAAGATTTTGGCCATAGAAGCCATATGTTTTTAACATCATTTTGGCCATGTATCTTCATCAGAACCGTACGTATAGGTACTAGTATTGGTTATTAGAGAAGACATTGTCCTCGCGGTGTGCGGTGCGGCTAACGAGCGCGCGATGTCTCTATTAGCTGCAGGACTAACTGGACTGTGCCAGCCGTGGAGTGGACTTACACCTAAACAATTTTCCTATAGGTATTTTAAATGGTATTACAAAAACATTGAGGCATTTAATTTTACTCAACTTATAAAGTGGAGGTTGTATGATTAGAAAATGAGCAGTGGACAAGCACCTTATGGTAATGGTCAGGACCACCCATATACAACCTCATTTAGTATGGAAATCACATGGATGGAGCCCTTAAATAAAATATTTCCAGCAACCATCATCTCCTCAACATAAATACAAAACATGAAAAACATTTATGTCTCATTGAGTTTATGCTTACACCTTTAACCCAGGCATCTGGTTTGTATAGTGTGAAAAGTTAATAAATAAATATTAATTTACTTCAATTAACATTTATTTTTATAAAGGTAAATTGTAATAATTAAAACAGTCGACGAAGCAAATTTTAACATAGTGAATTAAAATTTTTAGCATGTCTCGGGACCTTAACATTACTTAACATAATATTATGTATTTTACGTAAGCCTCCACTGACAAGAGACAAATAAAAAATAGTACCTACATGAAAGACCTAAAATTTTTAAAAACAATACCTACTCCATCCGACCCCAGTCCCGACCAACGAGATACATTCCCTGCACTATGCAAATAAAGTCGGTAGCAAAAACAAAGCGAGCCACGGTAATTACACCGAGTGGAAAATTAACTGACATCGATACCGAGAACATGCCCGCCGAACGGTCGTAATGAGTGCTGATATCGTTTTGGTGCACGCCAGTGTAGTTAGCTCTTTTATGTTTTAATTGTAATAAACGACATTGTTAGGAGTTTGTTAGAGTCAGCTCCTAATGGGAGTGGACCACCGTTTGTATTTCGAATATTAGGATTAGGATTTTATATGTGTTAGGATTTAGGATTTTACCAGTTTATATTCAGTGTTGTAGGTAGAGTTTATAAGGTAGAGCCTATAGGTAGACCTATGATCACCCTTAAAAGACGCGTTAAACGGCAAAGTTTTTCCGGTCTTTCGATTGGTAAGTTATTAAAATATTTAATTTGTGGCAGTCATATTAGCATTAGTAGCAACGCATCCACATACGAACTTAGACAGGACTTCTTTCGTGCTTGAGCTAGGACTTGTGTATAACTTAAAATTTAGTAATCAATTGGTTTACAACTTATCTACTTATTGTTCTGAAAATATACGTAATATGTCTGTATCTATCGATCAAAACCCGTTTGCTTCGCTATAATCGGGTAAAATTGCAATAAACCCTACTTCTGAGTTCTTAAATAGTCAGTACTAATTCATTGCACACTATAATTATAATTTTTAATATCTCACTATAGCTTTTCCTAAATACCAACAACATGTATATTGTAGAACAAGATTTCAGCTATTCATAAAACGTTGATTCGATATTTAAACGCCCAATAAAAAGTGAGTTGTTCCAGATTATGATTGCTCAGTGATTCAGTTTATGGGCCGTTAACCATACCGTGGGCCTGGCGATAATTTATTAGCTTCACCTATTGGCTTGGGTGCTAATATGGCGTGAAATACATCAGAAATTATGCTTCGCTAATTCTAATAATTTTGCGCACGCGACCAGAAGGTAAATATACAGTTAGGCAATTAGGAGGTATTACAATCGAGTCAAAATAGCATCGTGATCGATTCATTATGGCTTCATAATGGTTGTATTTGACAATTTTGATAATCGATTTGGCCATTAGTATTAAAATTGAGTTAAAATAGCATTCTCATAGTTTCATTCTGACTTCATAAGTGTCATATTTGAAAGTTTTCGTTGTGAGTGGAGTTATAATGATTTCTTTATGGTTTTCCAATTGAGTTTCATTGGTGTATTTGAAATCGTGATTTTAAGGTGACATAATATAATATAAACAGGATAGAATTAAAGAAAAGAAAAGAAAAGAATGCGTTTATTGTTGACTGTTACACGAGAAAGATGTTACAAAAATTATAATAAGTTAAGAACAGTCTACCCTATGCGGGCATACAATAATTATATCTTAAAAAACTAAAACTAAATTTTATATTATAATTATGTTAAAATTAGTTGTGATCGTTTAGCAGTCCAATTATTTATTTATTTTAATATTTTTCCTAATCGAACTCATCGGCTATGCAATGTGCCACCCATTTCTGGGTAAAGAGAGAAAAAGCCGGAGGAAAAAACTCTCGACACAGTTTTAATTTATTAATTTATTAATTTTTGCGCGCGTTACTACATTGCTTTTTAAAGCTGTTTATAAACATGATAATTATATATTGCGAACTTTCTATTTCGTCCATATTGGAATGGTTTCAGTGTCATTACTAATACATTTGTTCCCTATAGCATTTTAACATCAAATAGCCTAGCCTTTTCCTATTTATTTCTTACAGGTATACAGACTGCAGTCTGCAGTGGCCATACTAACCTTGCACACGTCTTTGCCTGTTGACCTCTTCCATAATAAAGAAGTTATTTGAACATTCACAAAAAGAGATAAAAAAAACATACCTTAGCAGGGGACGCGAAGAGTAATTGAAATTTGATCCATTCTATTTCGATATATAATAAAAAATACATCCTACAACCGGTCAGGGGCAACCCTAAAAAGATCTATTTTGGTGGCAATTTATAAAATAAAGAAACGCGATCTTTTCTGCATGTCGGGTTGAACCCGGGATCGCCACATAAATCTGTACTCAAAGGGTTGTAAATCCACCACCCCTTCGAAACGTAGTGATATATGTACCCTTTTATCTTGAGCCCCCAACCCCCGCGAGGCGTTCCAGAAACAAGGTCAAATACGGTTGTTGTATACCAAATAAGAGGTCAAACTATACTGGTAGCTATTTTATAAACAGGAATGAAATTTTTAAGAAGTAAGATACGGTCGGACCCTCCTCTTCTGGTCCATTTTGTAAAGTGATATTGGTTTTGCTGGCACTTATCTGGTGTTAATTTTTAATTTGTTCTCTAAATAATAATTCATCTATCTAGGTGTTCCGTTTCTACTGAAATTGTACATTCTTTGGTAATCGTTTTGAGGGTTTTTGATCAGGATTTGGAATAGAAGACTATGTGTAAATAATATTTTAAGAAACTAGTTAATTAAATTTAAGTAAAAAATGTTTATTAAATATATTTCTTAGGTGGACATGACATTCTTGGTGAACCTTTGACCTATTTAGAAACACTTAATCTCTAAATTGAGCCCTTAAGAGCGGTGATAGCCCAGTGGCTTAGAATTTGACCTCGAATCGAGGGGTCCGGGTTCGAATCCCAGTGGCACGCACCAATGACTGTAAAAAAGTTATGTGCGCTTTAAAAAATTAAATATCACCTGCTGTTACGGTGAAGGAAAACATCGTGAGGACGCCTGAGAGTTCAAAAAAAAAATGTTCTCAAATGACTTGTGTTGCACTGACAGATTACAAAAGGATACACATAATCCGTTTATGTATAAAAAGATGTCGGAATCTACGTTAACTCTACATTAACAAATGAGCTTTACATAAGGGCTAGATTGTCTGCAATAATTCTCTGCAATAACGGGTCTCTCTCCACAACAAGGGGATACTCCACATACCTGGAGCATACTTCACCACGCTGTTCCAATGCATATTGGTGGAGAAAGAAGGGCTACATTCAGATAAAACGATAGCTTCAATGAGATTCGATTCTTCATGAGCTCATGATTAAATAACCTTTAAAACTAGTTCAGCTGTCCCTAATACATATGCAATTTCACCCAAAGGTTAAATTCAGACAGCCCTCCCACAAACAAAAAGATTTATCCCTAACCCTCTATTTTCCTATTCCGGACACAAATACGTATATTTTTCACTTTTCAGTTCCACTGGCACGCTGCCATTAAGGTATTGACGAGTTCAGGTCGGCTGCGAACCGCAATAATTCACAAAGAAACCCCACACCGATATAGGAGTAGTGTTCTGGCACAGACCAAAGAATTTATAGAAGAGGAAGTAGGTAACAGCGTGAGGAATAATTTGCATTTTTTATACGAAGAGCAGGCATATAATTTAGACGGGCCACCTGGTGGAAAGTAATCACCGTCGTCTATTGACATGAGCAACACCAGAGGAGTAGGTCTTAGAAAGATTGATAGATAAATCAATTAATTCCACTTAAGCGAAACCACCCTAACATTATTATTATAACAATTATTAATTACATATAGAAAATAAAAACATGAAATTAGTGGGTGATTTTTATAGTGGAAACATGAATGAATAACTCTTCAGCATAATAGCCACACTCTGAGATGCCCTGTGTGCCGTGGAGACATACAAGACGAGGACACAACACATTCAGAGTAGAAGCAGAAATTTAAACTCATCCAACAATCGCTGGCAATTAAACCCAGGACCCTCCACGCAGCGCATCGGCGTCCTGACCACTGCACCAATTAGGTGCTCTGCAGGTTTACATTGTGGAGCCATACATAGCATACTGCACCACGAAACCTGCACCCAATACAGGATTAGTCTTATGTTTTAGGAAAAATGTGAAATTACCAATGACAAATTTTATTCTAATGTTGTTACATAACAGCCAACAATAACAGCCCGGTTAAAGTTACAACATTATTATAAATTGAAGGGGTAAATGGCTTGGCTTCAGATAGGCTTAAAGCCTAAAGTAGATAGCGGGAAGCAACTGGAATCCGAAAGCATGGTTTTATGTGACCGAGACCAACTTAAGATTGTGATGAGCCAATGGGGTAATGTTACCGAACTCCTTAATCTATCAAGTCATTTTTCAAAATCTCTTTAACTTCTTAACAACAAAGTATTAAATCAACTTCCATTGCATACATTTTTGTATCTGAAATAACGGAAAAACTGGATTCCAACACGTAATATCAAATTCCTTGAGTTGTTTAAAAGCCTGCATAGTAATAATTCCAAGCTTAGCCGGTAGATGGATTTTATCATTTTCTAATTCCATCACGGTGTATAAAGGCAGGTATAATTATGAAGATTGAGCCTGTCGCGAAATAACTGTTTCCTGCACTGAGAAGAAACCAGTCTAGCTATAATTGTCCTGGCATTAAGGGACTCGTTACACCGGAAACGACGAACTAGGGGCGAGTTGATTGACATGTTATGACACTGCGTGGTGATGATGGAATGGTATTGATGTGATGACATAACTTGGTATTATCGACTGATAGACTTATCAAACGACTTTTTTTTCTTTTTTGTAACAAAAACCAAGCGTGAAAAGATGTCAGAAGAATCAATAAAAATAAAAACCACACTAGCGAAAATGTCATAATTTTTTTATGCAAGTTATTAAATTTCGTAAATTAATTACGTAAATTTTAAGCAAATGTCGTAATAAGTTAAAGCCAATGTCACACTTAATTTTATAGAAAACAGTTGCTTAGTTCTTCATTTATTGAATGTCATTTCACGATATTTCAACATTAGATTTTTTTTTCCATAAAAATGTACAACTATTTAAATATAGGTACTATCTCTTCTAAAAGCACGAGTAACTACCTAATGTAAGATAGAGTGCTTCGTGTAACAGATGTCAAATGTCAATGAAATGAATAAGGCTCTATTAACGTCTGACCGTATATGATTAACTTAATAGTTATTTACTACCTAGACAGTTCTACCGGTACATATATAAATCAATTTCAATAATTTGCATCCCTGCCATTGAAACCAGTGGGACATTTTCTACTCCCGCAAGCGAGTAAATCGTTCGTCGCGTGTCGTTTTGAGGTTGACACACAACAAGTGTATAAGAAAGTCTTAGATATTGTAAATGGGTACAGGTAATGGTGACTACTTACCATTTGCCTGCTTGCTACTACCACTTCATTGGCTTGTAAATAGTCTGGAAAGCTTCTTGCATAATTTTTACTTTTCCTATGCGACTTGGGACAAGTTAAGCTAAAGAAACATATTATTGATTAATTCTTTTTTCCTTCCTTTGTCTATAAAAACATTTACGTTTGGAGTAACACATTTTCCTATGCGACTTGGAACAAGTGAATCGAAAAGAACATATCGATTATAACATATTCCTTTATTTGTATACAAAAGACTATTTTTGTTTTAAAGGTTATCTATGTTATGGCGACTTATATGATGCAGATGATACGCAAAAGATTTGTTTTTTTTTGCTGCATTATTATCAATATTTAAAGAACTGTATGATATGAACGAATGAAAATGAACAAGTATGATATCCTTCTGTGTGATAGCCAATCTATGTTACATCAAATGTGGGCTTTTCGTATACAGTGTACGGAATATGCTGATCAGTATTTTATCGACGTTTAGCAATGTTTTTTCAGTTTAACAATCCATCAAATTTCATCCTACAAGTCGTGCCTGATAATAATAAAAACTTTTCACTTTTGAATATTTTAATGCAAATACGTTTTGCAAGGCAAGTTGGATATTTATTCGTAGGTACTGCACCATCCCTCTCATTGTGAGAGGAGACCCGACCCTGTAGTGGGTCATTAATGGGTACTGACTGCACCGAAACGGAAACTTTGCTGAAAAGTTTAGTAGTAAAGAAACTACCTGCTATAAATTTGGGATATTTCAGATGTCAAGGAGTTAAGGTATATCATCAAGGTCTTTATATATTTAAAACTATTGATCTGATTTTGATACAGTTGTCTTTATTATTCAGATTTCTAGCGGATGTTTTATAAGTATCATGCATTTGGTACCTATTTATTGTAAAGCTATAAAAGAAGCTTTTATTTTTAATTTGATTTAATTTAAAAGTAAAGGTATGTTGTCAGTAACCCATTAATGACCCACTACAGGGTCGGGTCTCCTTCTCGTAATGAGAGGGATGTAGGCCTTAGTCCACCACGCTGGCCCACTGCGGGTTGGTGGACTTCACATGCCTTTGAGAACATTTGTTTTTTTTTGTGAACTCTCAGGCATGCAGGTTTCCTCACGATGTTTTCCTTCACCGTAACAGCAGGTGATATTTAATTTTATAAAGCGCACATAACTTTTTCACAAAGTCATTGGTGCGTGCCACTGGGATTCGAACCCGGACCCCTCGATTCGAGGTCGAATTCTAAGCCACTGGGCTATCACCGCTTCCACTGGGCTATCACCGCTTGTGTATGTTAAGGTATGTTAAGTATGAAATATTGCAAGTTAAGGTAATAAATGGCATTTATTTATTTATTTATAAAAGAAGTCAATGATTGTCCGACCATGCGAAAGCCGGGTAGGTCACTAGTTTATAGACAACTTAATATTCCCATATTAATAAACAATGAATATTTATTTGTCCATAAACAAATAATATGTTAACTTATCTTAATATTATTAAATCGAGAATGTCCGTCTGGGATTTTTGCCAATATGTATTGTTATGGAAAGAATACATAATTATTCATGTCCGGTCTTTGACCCCAATACCGTTTGACTAACGACTTAACTGCATTATTTTGAAGCTAGAAATACTTATATAAGTTAATTAATATTTTTGAACAGATTATTTAAATAATTTTATCTGTCCGTCTATTTGTAAGGGTTTTAAATTTAAGTCAAGAAATTTGCATAGTGAAACACAGCAATGCGAATAAACAAGAAAAAATATATAAAAACACAAATTTTCGAAAATAATCACATTTTTTTCATTTATTTATTATTCATGTGGCCTATGTGTTCATTCATACTTCTTATAAACAAGGAGTGAAAAAAAACCTTAAAAGCGCCGATTAATCAATTATATAAAATTAGCTGACCCGGCAAACGTTGTTTTGCCATAATATAAGTTAATGAGCGGGATGAAAAATTATTAAATTACTAAAATGACTATTAAACAAAATGGGTTGGTGATAGAAGGGTGAAAAATTAGGGTTGTATGTATTTTTTAATGCCACATTTTTAAAAAAAATTCAAAAATAAAATAAAAATATTTAGGTTGTAGCCGATTCTGAGATCAACTGAATATGCTTATAAAATATCTAAAAACTAAAACTCTGACATGAGAATTGTATAATTATAGTATAAGATAATAACATACCATGCAAGCAAAGTAGCGGGCAGGCGTAGTTAGATATATGTATGCAATATCAATACCGTTTTGTTAATTTGAATTGCTGATAGAAAACATTTTATTTATTAATGCACTTAATACGTTTCTGTTGTGCAAATTGGCATTTAAGTAGATAAGGTTTTGTAAGTTATTTTAGATTTAGTTGTAATTATTTATGGGCTGAACGATAGACAGATGAAAGGCGATTTTGGAGAAAAGTTTATTTACACTAAGTATAGTACTGCACTGTAGAATATAAGAACTTATTTTATAAGGTAGAATATAAGGTAGAAATTACCATGACATAAAAATAATGGCGCGTCGCGTATATGCTTTATAAGAAAAATATGTATTTTTTAATTACTTACATATAAATTTATCCCCCCAATACCTAAAGTTACAAAATTTCAATTATGTTTTGAAGAAAAATATTTTTTTTTCCTACATTTTTTATCCCCCCCAATACCTAAAGTTAAAGTTTAATTTCTATTGAATAGAAAGTTTTGTTAATGTTTGAATTTAGGTAGCTTTACTAGGAGTCATAATTGTTGATGGTATTTTGAATAATTTAATGCTCATAATGATATGCAAATTCTATCATTATCGTATTTTTTGATAAAAAAGAATAATTATTTTTCTAACGTATAAAATGAATATTTATTTGAATAATCATTATTGTTATTACTCTACGATTATCGAGGACTTCAAATGTCTAGAAAAACAGCTAAAATGTTTTTGCTACTTCATGTTTTGTAGGTAAAGTAGGGATTAGTAAGCGAACAAAGACATTATAAATTAGTCATTTTAATTCGACGTCTCCACTATGCGCATAATTCATCACTAAGAGAAACGTTTAAATATTCTTTGTGAATCTCCAAACATTTGACAGTATAACTAATATGTCCTCAAAATATTGTTCGAAGAAATTAATTGGGTTTTTTTCTCGAAATTATTATGATTATAATGATAGATACCAGACTATTAGACAACAAAAGTGTTGACAAAATTTATGATCGTGTGCGATAACAAAAAACTTAAAGATCCTCGTCGTAAACTGGAGGTCATTGAATTGAAAACGTCTAGTCATTGGTAAAAATAGATTTAACCAAATGTGTTTTCGAACACTAAATTACATTTTTGTGCACATAAAATTTAGCAACAACGGGTGTTATAACGTTAAAATTTTACCTGAATCTACTAAAATGAATATGTACCGAAGATATTTTTTGTGTTTTTTGACTAGGAAAACCCTTGATGGAAAGTGGTGGCCGTTACGTATGCACCCTCAATCAGTAGGTTACCACTACCAGTGTCCTCGGTTTTACCACTCCCAGTGTCCTCGGTTTAAAAGGAGTGTTCTTTTTACGCCTTTTTTGAATAACCCCATGTCATAGCCTCTTATCATATCTTTATTTTAGAATAATAGTTACTTCATATTGGAGTAGAATACTAGTATCTACGTACATGTAGGCGGAGGAATGATAGTTTTTGTGAAAGACCAACGATTGGTTATCGATACAACTTTACGACTTTCGCCCTTCACAACTTCAGATCATCTTCATCATCAACTTGAATAATTTTATGTAATCCCGTTTGCTACTCTATAAAGACCAACTCATGCATTACCATCACTAATCCAAAATGCAGATTTAATGTAAGAATGTGATATGTGATATGGCTCCAAGGTCGGTAAATTAACGAACTTTTAACACGATTATGTTAATGCGACACCGGTGTCCGAGATTCAGACATTTCTCACGAGGCGACACCGGGTCTAGGTTGCGAGTCGTTGACCTCAGAATTGAGAAACAGGAGCTTTATCAGCTACATGCATTTAAGATTCGATAGCTTGAGTTAATTGCCGTGAAATATGGTCGTGGACGGCGAAGCGCGCATAGGTCTACCTACTGTTTTTTTGTATAAGTAGAGCAAGCAAACAGAGAGAAGGGCCACCCGATCGTAAGTGGTCACCGTCGCCTACTGACACGTGCAACACACCAGAGCTTTAGCTTTGAAGGAGAGCTTTTTTATGCCCTTTTTGAAGAACCCCATAGTACTGTGAAATTACGTAATGTTTGAGAACGTTGCGAGCGATCGGAACAGTAGGTAGAGCCGCTGTAGCGCACCTTACCGCCACCTTTATAACTCGCCGCGAAACAGCGTTTTTCAGTGGTTCGAGCATGAACGCTTTACGCTATCGACGATATTCGTGATCTATTAGTATTGATAGGTGAAAAAGTGGAGTGACGTCGATAAGGGGAGACACATGTCCGACTACGGAGGGTTAAGAGAAAATAAAGAAGAAAACGAAATAGTGTTTGTGTTTAATTGAAAGATAAATTAATTGCTGCTGAAGCGAAAAACGACAGACAGGTTTGATAATCAAAAAAACATGCAAATACCTGCCTGTTTCATAAAAAAATGATAAAAAAATAATCTTGTATGGATACACGCAGAGAGAAACCGCGGGCTAAAAGTACTCGTAGGTAACGAATAAGCCAAATTCTTACTCATTTCAAAGTTCCCAGACCGAAAAATAGAAAATTACTCATTTCCTAATGAAGGCGGTGAAAAAAGTTAGACCAAGATTGGTATTGGAGTATTGGTGAACACTGTTATTTGGGTATTGGAGAAAAAACGAAATATCTTATCCCACTCGTTGAGATGTGCTTCTAAACCTTTCGTGTGTCAATTAAAATACGTAAACCAGTATTTAAAATGTACAAAAGTAATTTTCACACCTTCGCTTGTTATTGAGTCAATGATGGTGCTATTCTCATTAACTAGTTATTCACGAAAGTGCACAACAGATCCATAATAACACTATTTTCCTCATCATTTTTGCACCTAAGTACCATTATTTAGAGGTCACAATATTTTTTAAACTTGCTCTTGCCTACGACATCATCCGCGTGGGTTTCAGAATCTGGCCCAGCGATAAAAAGTATTCAATACTTATGCAAGTCCTGGTTATAGACTAATATAGGCATACCTACCTATTTTCAGCCGTTTTTTCGTGAAAAAGCGAAAAATATCCACCCACCCTGAAAATAGTAGGAAAGGATAAGTATAGAAGTATCTAGCAGGAAGTAGGATAGGATTTCACAATTCGGAAGTAGTATAGGATTTCAGACTTTTCAGAGGTCGGACTAAAACGTTTGAGAGCCGCTGTCATAGTTTCTCATAGCAAAGTATGCCGCACAAAGTGTTGCCACAAAGCGAAAGAGCGTAATTAGCAAATGGCTAAGCATGGTATCGACAGCGGGCTTCATGCCTTTCCTTTTGGCAACGGCTCCAATAGCCTCTGGTTAGCTTTCAGGTAGTTTTCAAAAGAACTACGGTTCGATTTTTCTTTATTCACTTTTTGTGGCTGATAACTTCAATTCGCATTGAAGTAAAAAAGCCATAAGGCAAATACTGGATTAAGTGCTTCCCGTGCATTATCATCAATAACTATCAGTTAGTTATCGGGTAACCTGGCGTAGGCCACCAACCCGCAGTAGGCCAGCGTGGTGGACTAAGGCCTACATCCCTCTCATTATGAGAGGAGACCAGAACTTGTAGTGGGTCATCATTGGGTTACGGACAGGTAAGTATTGGGTATGTTTGTTTACCATATATTGTTTACGAGTAGGTTGGATCTGGTAGGGTCGGAGCTCCATAATGTAGGTCTTGCTGGTCTCATGCAGACGACTTCACGAATATTATGGACATTAAGGAGAAGTCTCGGCGTGGAAGCTTCGCCACGATGTTTTTGTTCACCGTTATTTACAAATAGGCAGGTGATCTACAAATTGCACTAATTCAGTGCAAGTCATTGTTGCATGCCACTGAGTTTCGAAGCCAAAGCTCTATTAAGAGACTGAATTCTTAGCCACTGGGCCATTACCGCTGTTACCTATCAGTTACGTGAAGGTTAGGTATCCATTAATTTAGGAATTATTTTGGAAACATTTATTCCTCATGATGGGTACCTATATGAAGATCAATCTTTGAAAGATTATTAAGAATATTGAGCTAACGAAGGTACATAACTTAAAGTGCTATATGGAAGATGGAGGATTGGAAGAAATTTCTAAAGGAAATACATTATAAACCTCTGTGCTTGTGTTACAACTATTTGTATTGGGTCCACCTACATAATATAAATAGATTAATTTAATAAATGTAACTTATAAGACAAGATAGTCTTATATTATCATTCTGTACCCGTAACGCCATCTCTGGCCAGTTAGCAGAACTATAGTAGTCTTCACAGATGTAATGGTGAAAATTAAATGTTTAGCTTTTATTAATTAATGTATTTTTTTACAACTTCTAAGTAGGAATGATTAATATAGTCAATTGAATGTCTCCGTTACTTTTACTTAAAAATATTTCTTAAATATTTAATAGATGTGAACCTACTACCTACCTATGTAACTAATCATTATATTACTTACAACATTGCAAAAAATGTTTCAATTAATTAAAATAAATTTAATAAAATTAATTAAATAAATAAATAAATAAATTTAATGTAAATACTTTAACTAAAACTTTAAGACGATTTAAGCGGTAAACCTCCCAGAGGTTTTTTGGTTGGCACCACAATTATCAAAACGCGCCAGGATCAATTCTTACGTGTTCAATGGCTGCAACTCTTTCATAGGGGGAGGCCCGGAGCATTCTCCACCACGCTGCTCCAATGCAGATTAGTGGAGAATCGGGCTAGTGACCAACCCGTGTCGGAGGTTTTGAAACCGCCTATAGGGCCTCCCACAACGTTTAACCCCTGCTAACAACTGGTAGTCCAGTCATTTTGAACATTAAAAATCGAAAATTTAACAATAATTCCAAAAGTTTTCAAACTTCGGTCAAGTGAATGGTACATTGGGACGACAATAAATCTCATTTTGCAACCTTGTCCGCAGTCCGGAACATTGCTAAAATTGCAATTAAATTAATTTTTGCTATATGGTCGTGAAAAAAATTCCAAAAGTTCTGCAAACTTGGAGTGGTGTTAAATATATTATTTTACATCACGTGTCAAATTTGCAACCAATTTAAGTGTACGGAACATTTTTTTTATTAAAAATTAATGTTTTTCTTTATTAAACTGAAGGAAAACGTTCCAAAAGTTCTGCAAATTTGACAGATATATCGGAAAAATATACCGAACGATTGTATAAATTTGCAACCTTTTACGTTGACCGGAACATATTTATTTATAATTCTTTTTAATTCGTGGTCATTTTTTCGAGTAAGGTGGTCTCGGAATAATTACAAAAGTTTTGAAACTTGGTTGCAAACTTCGAAAACATCTATTCTGATGCATTTGCAAATTTGCAACCTCATACGCGATCCGGAACTTTATGCAATTTGCAAAAATGTAATTTTTTTATTTTATCACCTTATTACATTTTTGCAAATTGCATAAAGTTCCGGATCGCGTATGAGGTTGCAAATTTGCAAATGCATCAGAATAGATGTTTTCGAAGTTTGCAACCAAGTTTCAAAACTTTTGTAATTATTCCGAGACCACCTTACTCGAAAAAATGACCACGAATTAAAAGGAATTATAAATAAATATGTTCCGGTCAACGTAAAAGGTTGCAAATTTATACAATCGTTCGGTATATTTTTCCGATATATCTGTCAAATTTGCAGAACTTTTGGAACGTTTTCCTTCAGTTTAATAAAGAAAAACATTAATTTTTAATAAAAAAAATGTTCCGTACACTTAAATTGGTTGCAAATTTGACACGTGATGTAAAATAATATATTTAACACCACTCCAAGTTTGCAGAACTTTTGGAATTTTTTTCACGACCATATAGCAAAAATTAATTTAATTGCAATTTTAACAATGTTCCGGACCGCAGAACAGGTTGCAAACTTTTATAGTTTGTTTTAATACCATTCCCGACCTTACATCAAAATTTGAAAACTTTTGGAATTATTGTGAATTAAATGTTCAAACTGACTGGACTATGGGACCGACGGCTTAACGTGCCTTCCGAAGTACGGAAGCGCGCATTTAATTCGCCACTAGTGATCACCCATCCAGTACCCTTAGTTTGAGTTTTAGCGACACAGAAACGAAACGTTTGTGCGTTTCGTTTCGGATAAATACGTAATTCATACACAGCTTACTACACAGGAGTCCACAGTGTAAAAACAAATAGAGGTAAAAGATTTTTAGAGGAGTTAAAAAATTTAAAATCAATTTTTTGTATGGAGTGAAAGATATGAATACTTATCGTTAGACATTATAATACTAACAAATATTTAATACCTACGGGATAATAATTTAGTTCGAAATTTTACAGTGCATTACGGCCAATTCACGGTTATTATGTTTCATTAATATTATTAAACATTGAAAGAGTGTTAGGTAATTTAAAAATAAAGCAATTTTTGTGATGATTTATCTAATGCTTTATTAATTTTTTAACTCTTCTAAAACTCTGTTGGTTATTACACTGAGCATTTTCGTCTGGTGAGCTGTGTATGTGTGCGTTTTTTTTCGGAACTGCTAAAACTCAGACTAAGGGTACAGGTGCTGACCGCGCCCGAGGTTGCTTCACTTTTCGATCGCTTGCGATTTACTCAAGCAGCAGGGCTAAACACGCTTCACGTATTCAATATCTTACGTATAATTGTTCTATTATAAGTATGTAAGAATTTATAATGTTCATAAAACGAAGGCGTTCTTACTACGTATTAAAAACATTCATTAGATCCTCTTGACGTGTGTAACAATCGTAAATATCTTATTAAGACATAAACAATACTATGTTATGACCATAATAGAAAATCACCCATTTAGTTTTGACCTCTCATTCCTAAGTGAATCATACTATCATGAGGTCTTGATAGCTGGAACGTCTCAATGTTGCTAGTAAAATAAAAGTCTACAATAAAACCGTTGTCTAACTAGCAATCAAATAACTTTGTTGTTTTTAGTTACTCAATTGTAAACAGTTTTTTAGAGTTCCTTAGATTGTAGATAAAATACTTATTACATAAATTCATAATATACGAGGTGTTTACTGACAGAATTACAAACATTGCGTTGATAATGACATTGATTAGAAAAAAGCGGAAAATTTGCGATAGGTAATAATAATAATTTGTTTAATATAATATTAATGATAAAAAATACATACTAGAAATAATGCTCTTATCATTATTTGTTTGTAGAAATATTAAACAACTTTTAGGTATGTTTATCCCAGCTTTCATAACCTTTCGAAACTTACCATTGTTCTTTTAATTCTTCAATTTTGGCCACTTTAGGCGCTATTTTAAATTAACTATGTTTCTCTACGTACTCAAATGAAACCCAAATAGGTTTTCTATCTCATTTGAGACTGGAAAATCAATTTTCCTAATTCTTGTTTTCTAAAGTGTTTGTTCGGGTCACCTCTCACAATGATAAGAATGTAGGCTTTAGTCCATCACGCTAGCTTACTGCGGCTTGTAACATGTGTATACAAAAAAATCTAAGTACCTACTGTTAAAAAAATAGTATTAGCTACGGAACCCCATACTCTATACGGTTTATCACACTTGAAAATGTTTTACATGAACCATCCTAACGGTATGGGGTATATTAGAAAACTATTGGCCCTGTATAATTTACTCGTTGTACATTTTTATAGAGGGCTAATGAAATAATTATGGCATATTAAGGTGTAGAGCCTCCATGGGGTGGGGTTTTATTATTCCCTAGTAGTGCCCAAAATTCTTCGAAATGTTCTCTAATGGAAACCACGTCTCGGCTAAAGGAGAATAGGCCGCCCGTCAACCAGGCGGACTGAGGACCTGAAAAAAACAGCGGAAAACCGATGGATTCAAAGGGTCTAGGACCAGTGGAATACGAAGACCGTAGAGGAAGGAATAAAGGAAAAGTCTAAAATTAGAATCATAATATGTTGCTATAATATCCTTAGATAAACAAAATAACAATTTTATTCATTATTTATTGTACATACATAACCATTACCTGATAAACTTCAGCCGGTACTTTCATATCCACGGATATCAGCAGTGAAATACCTGAAAAGTAGAAATGTTATTTAAAACACCTTTAGAAGAATGTTTGAAAATATTATCAGTAACATTATAATAATATATTTGATAAATCATTTACAATTATTGTTTCATGGTAGATTATGGGGCGGGTCGAAAACTCCATACCAACTACAAGAGTTATAATTACTAATTTATACTTCTAGCTATTTTTAGCAACAATTAAGTATGAACAATTACAAACGATTAGACAATATTTTCCGCTCTTCTAACATAACGTTAGCATTGCAGTTAAAACAGTGTTTTCCTCCACCACAAGAAGTGCACTTAAAATATAAGCCGCCCAATCACTCACAGCAGTTATGCTTTGAGATTCACCGTGCAAATTGTGATCGCGCTATTTCGACCACTCGTCGTATTGTGCGCAAGAAGCTACAAGCGATTAAGGTTTCTCCTTAAAATAAAAGCCGTTCTATGCTTATACTTGTATACAATTTCCACGGCGAATCTCACAGTGGAAATTGAAATTGCGCTATTTTGAACATTTGTCGTATGAGGCGCGAGGAGCTTCAAGCTATAATATGAGTTCTATACGCAGCTTCGCTGATCACTGATAGTATTTATTAAGTCTTGTTGAAAGTTCTATGGTTTAAAAAGCTGGCCGTTACTTCGTATTCGAGTGATGGGGTGAATTACTATGCTTTGAATAACCAACAATTATGCTCATTTGAGATTCATCGCATAACTTGGTATGGCACCGTTTTACTACTTGTCGTATTGAGTGCGAGGAAACTTTAGGAGATCGGGAAAGACGCGTCAGCTTGACCGTTTAAAATGTGATCGTTCTACTGCACAAAGTGATAGTATCGAACCCGATCAGCTCATTGTAATGTTCCTTTATTGAGTTCTTAATATTGATTTCTTCTTAATTGATCTTCTCGCAAATATTTTTCTTTGGATTTAGATACGGAAAATGAGGCAATAAACACTTCCTAAACCGACTCCCCCGACTCACTAACTAAACCTTAATCCGATATGAGACAGCCACCTAACCCGGCAATCGATTCTTGGAGGCGGTTAATTTGAAAAAATATATTAAAAAGTCCCGGCGAAACAAAGGGGCCGCCGCTTGGCGAAATTCGCAGATTACTACGGCATCCGATAAACCAATATCGCTTGTAGTCAGTTCGCCACGAACTGGCCTCTGGCATGTGATGGAACAATCTGATCCTGTTCGCAATTTAAATTAAAGATGGCCGAAAAGATTCAAAAGATTTTGGTGTTTGGGATCGCTGGAATAATTATACTTACCCCGTTTTCGAGATAATGTCTGTCTAATTTTTGGATGCGTGTAAAATTTTTGTGCTGATACAAAAATAGACACTCAGTTTAGTTGAGTAAAAAGTGACTTATACTTCAATCAGACATAATGATTTTATGTCTTATTAAAAAACGCTTCTCACTCTTATATTCTCTGTGATTTGGGTGCCATGTACACATAAAAGACAAGAACACACTTACCCAGAAACAGATATTATTATTTAAACTCATTTATCATGCTATCTATCGTCATAATTATATTGTCTGCTCCGCTGGCACTAGATCCCAAATCCTCTGCGCAGCTTACCTACTGGTACCGGCCTATTGTATACCCCTGTTATAAAGACATCGTGGCGGTAAGGTTCGGTCGAGTCATGAGGGCTCTTCCACCTACTACTTACTACTTACACAATGTGTAAAACTTACTTAGTCTTTACCACTACCATCACTTCACCACAAAACGTATAAACTATTGAATCGGTTAATTCGTCATTTGATCATTTTAATTGCGATTTTATTCGCTCCCAGCGACCAGTCCTCGCCGGCGTCAGTGCGCAGACAAAGTGTCAAGATGAAAGGGCCCGCCGGCGATTGTCGCGGCATTGTGTCGTCACTCGTTAGTCGGCATTATCGTACTAAGATTTATTTTAACGATTAACCGCGGACAGGTGATAGGCGGGCGCGGGTGAGGTTTGATTGGGAGAGTTTTGAATTTGGAATTCTGGAGACCAAAAGGAAGTGAAATAAAAAAGGTCGAAACATTTTATTTCGATATAATTTTACGATCTAATCATTTTAAAGACGAATTTTAATTTGTCCAATCAATATTTTAAAGTAATTTAATGCAAAAATGTAAATATTGCAATATAAATAGATAAAATAAAATATCACATCATAAAATGTCATCGCCCTCTTTAGCCGCCGCGATGCAGCATGTTCCTAGTGTCATATATTTCATAGCTCTTAAATCGGTATATCGTAGTTCATAATCGCAGTATAAATTCCGCTCTTTTTCTAATTAGTAACCCATATTAGGTGTGTATACATTGAATACACATGATGAACATTTGAACTAAGATTTTGTTTTAATTGAAAGATTAAAACTATGTTCAGAATATCCTTATTTCCATGATCTTATTCAACGCTATTCGCTTATAAATTGCGCCACATCCGATCAACGATTAACGCTCAAAAGAGCAGTCATTTAATCGCAATTGGATTGTGTGTGCTTTTGGTTGGATCGAGTATTGTGGTTAGCAACCACCATTGTCAGGTAAACAATGGCTAGTAATTAATCATGCTCTCATAATGCTCGCTTAATTTGAATGAGAACAAAGCCGCAAGGATTATGTTCTATTTTTGGCACTGCATAGTTTGCTTTGGAGGGCGAGTTTGACTGTTGGTCCCGAGTGTACTTATAGTCCAGTCATTTTGAACATTAAAAATCGAAAATTTAACAATAATTCCAAAAGTTTTCAAACTTCGGTCAAGTGAATGGTACATTGGGACGACAATAAATCTCATTTTGCAACCTTGTCCGCAGTCCGGAACATTGCTAAAATTGCAATTAAATTAATTTTTGCTATATGGTCGTGAAAAAAATTCCAAAAGTTCTGCAAACTTGGAGTGGTGTTAAATATATTATTTTACATCACGTGTCAAATTTGCAACCAATTTAAGTGTACGGAACATTCTTTTTTATTAAAATTAATGTTTTTCTTTATTAAACTGAAGGAAAACGTTCCAAAAGTTCTGCAAATTTGACAGATATATCGGAAAAATATACCGAACGATTGTATAAATTTGCAACCTTTTACGTTGACCGGAACATATTTATTTATAATTCTTTTTAATTCGTGGTCATTTTTTCGAGTAAGGTGGTCTCGGAATAATTACAAAAGTTTTGAAACTTGGTTGCAAACTTCGAAAACATCTATTCTGATGCATTTGCAAATTTGCAACCTCATACGCGATCCGGAACTTTATGCAATTTGCAAAAATGTAATAAGGTGATAAAATAAAAAAATTACATTTTTGCAAATTGCATAAAGTTCCGGATCGCGTATGAGGTTGCAAATTTGCAAATGCATCAGAATAGATGTTTTCGAAGTTTGCAACCAAGTTTCAAAACTTTTGTAATTATTCCGAGACCACCTTACTCGAAAAAATGACCACGAATTAAAAAGAATTATAAATAAATATGTTCCGGTCAACGTAAAAGGTTGCAAATTTATACAATCGTTCGGTATATTTTTCCGATATATCTGTCAAATTTGCAGAACTTTTGGAACGTTTTCCTTCAGTTTAATAAAGAAAAACATTAATTTTAATAAAAAAGAATGTTCCGTACACTTAAATTGGTTGCAAATTTGACACGTGATGTAAAATAATATATTTAACACCACTCCAAGTTTGCAGAACTTTTGGAATTTTTTTCACGACCATATAGCAAAAATTAATTTAATTGCAATTTTAGCAATGTTCCGGACTGCGGACAAGGTTGCAAAATGAGATTTATTGTCGTCCCAATGTACCATTCACTTGACCGAAGTTTGAAAACTTTTGGAATTATTGTGAATTAAATGTTCAAACTGACTGGTCTATTATGTATACATAGAGATAGACGTTCAAAGTATTTACTATATCTACTGTAAGACGAAGTGTGGAGCTCGTAAGCCCGCATTAGGCCAGTAAGGCCTACATCCTTCACGAGAGAGGGGACCCGACCCCGCAGTGGGAACTATTGTGTAGGTACTTTACACGCTTTATTAAACATTTTCGAAAACTCTTAGGACTTACCTACCTCGCGACGTTTTCCTTGACCGTTACAGCAGGTGATGTTTAATTCTTACAGAGTGCGAGCAGTCATTGGTCAATGGTGCGTGCCACTGGTACGGACCTCTCGATTAAAAGGCCAAATTCTTAGCCAAGGGGCTATCACCGCTCTATTTTAATAACACTTTTTTATTTTCATATAAGAGAATATTTTTGATCTTACGGTTTCTCTGTAAGCTATTTACGACAAAGTATTTTGCCATGAGCTAAAATGAGTAGGAACTGTCATACGAACTAAAACACAACAGATAATTTAAAAAATAAATCATGACAAGAAACACAAACGTACCTACAAACAGTTCGAAATAACGTTTTTAACGTGTACTTAACACGCATAAAAATTAAGTAGTCACGAAATCTTAAGGCGAGTAGGTAATTAAAACAATAAAATTTTAAGCTCTTCATAACCTGAATATCTGCAAGTGTAATAAAATTCATAATTGTAAGCATTTCGACAACTCGCACGTATGAATGGCGTTTACTATAGCGATAACAATTATCGACTTTTTACTTCTTGTTTTAAGAAAAGCTGTTATACCTACATATTTTTATAGGGTTTAAGGGCTGACGGAAAAGAAGTGTTTACGTGTATCGAATGTTGAAAGAGTTTAAAATCACCCCGAATGGAGTGTTATGGAGTATAAACGTAATTGAATCTTTTCTTGAATAAAATTATAGTGGTATTATGGTGTCGGGACATGCCTATTCTACCATGAGATTGTGTTGGTGGTGATGGGGGTGGTGGTTGTGGTGCTCAAAATCGAGATTGATAGATCCCGCGGTCACTTAACCGGCGGTGTTACTAAATAACTTCAGTAACCTTCTAAGTAGTTTTTATTATTCTGTGTATATTAACTGAGACGAGCCGAAAACAGAATGCTCTGGAAAGATCTTAATCACCAGTACCATGCAGTGGGTCACTAATGGGTCACTAAAGACAAATATAAAAACCTCCATTGTCCTTCATGACAGACCTTAACGGAGGTAAGAGGTAAGACAGAGTAACTTATGTAACGGGTTTCCATAAACGAAACAATAGGACTGTTTTTCAACACACATGCATGTTTTGAATAGGTCTTAAATTTTATTGATTCTGTTTAACCTTCATAGTTTTTATATGTTTAGCAAACAGGTACATATACCACCTGGCATGTGTACTCTGAAGAACGGGATCGAAGAACATGTAATATATCGGTATATCCAAGAAAGATTCTCCACATTCACGCAAAAGAAGCGCGCCAATAAAGTGAACAGAACAGACGACCTCATGGGTAAGCTGGGGTGGCGGATTGGCTGCAAACTTTTTATGGTCCACTGTTGAACGAATTCTCCTACCACAGGATAACAACCGGGACAACAGAATGAAGCCTGGAGCTAACTCCATCACGCTGCTCCAATGCGTATTGATAGAGAACAGTCTAGTGGCCAATCCGGAAAGTTTTTAAACCACCCAGAAGATTTAACAACTGCTATCTTATCGATAGCAGCCGGGACCGACGACTTAACGTGCCCTCCGAAGCACGGTAGCGCGCATTTAATTCGCCACGTGCACGGCCGTGTCTTGTCTCAGAACGAGTAGAATAAAAGACTGAATACAAATAGAAATAAAACGGTTGTTAATTCACAGGAAAATTCGTTCTCATTCATTCATTAAAGTAATACAGAAATTGATTGATTAAATTACTCCGCCTGCCTTGTCTAGCCGATCTTCAGTGTTTATCACAATTATTTTCAACACTTCAAAGAGCACCGTGATATCCGCCAGCATCCGTTACTGTTATCTCCCATTATCTCCGGCCAGTTCCCACCTGTCTCCAACATTGTGTTACTAATTAAACCCAATGTGTATCTCCGAACCATTGCTATCATTCGAGTGTTATTCTGAAGTGGTTTTAGTTTTAAAGTACCTACTCTACCTATTTCAATGATTTAAAAATGATTTTATCTACATTAAGTTCACTACAGAACATTGTGCCTAAAACCATGGGTTTCGGGACGCAAAGTTTTACATTTTTGCACAGTTAAGTAACATTGGCGTCTTTAGTATTTGTGTCTTAATTTACCCAAATACAGCACAGCGTTGAGGGCCGAAGCGGAGCTGTGTGGACTTCACGCCGTGCAATAATAGACTACTTAAGCCGAATAATTTTGTTCCCAAAAATGGATCCCAACCTAAATTGCTGTTTGTTATCAGTAAAAACAAAAAAATAGGTAAGTATAGAACATTTTCTTTAGTAGATGAAAATCGTAAGACTTATTTAAATACTAAAATCAAACAAACCTAATTAGTCTTCAATACAATTTTATTTTTCTTCCGCTCAAAGTATATATACTCTAAGATCGTTTTCTCTTAAGGTAGAATTTAAGCATCAAGGCACCTCGACACCACGTTAGTGTAGGCGCGATAGAGTGACAGTGGATACGGCGTAGAAAGCTTCCAAATTGGATCTCTGGGCCTGATCAAGGCTTAGGTTAGATTTGTAATACGTGATGTCATTTAAATATGTACCTACTGTAAATGCATGGCCGAATTATCGCTCTGTCACAGCGTTTCAAACATAATCAATGTCGCTGGATCACTTCGCTTAGAATCCCACCTTAAGGGACAGTTAAACAAATAAAAACGAATGACTGTCGGCGAGGAACAAACACGTTTGTTACGTTGATGACAGCGCGTTTGCTACCAATTGCGCCTATTAAGGTGTAATCGCTAGGGTTTATTTTAAAGACGCCCAGGTTCTATAATCGCCTTTTTGTACCGGTTCTGTAACAACACTGTAGAGCCGCGAAGATTGGTCGGTATTTTGATTTGAAAATTACTACCAGATTTAGGTCTGGCTAATTGGAGGTGGTTGGGTAACGGTGCTGTAAATAAATGTTCTGTGGATATAATTCTGTGGATGAATAGTAGACAAGGCAGTACCTTGAGGTTAAAGATGGAATAACTTACTTGTCAAATCCGAGGCTACCATTTGTTTGGCTGCAAATATGTTTATGTCTTCTGAGCACATGTCTCTCTCCTCAACAAGGAGGCCTGGAACATACTCTTACTCACTTCTCCAAACGGATTGGTAGAGAAACGGGTGGTGGCCAACCCGTGTTGGATGTTTTGAAACCGCGCGGTGTCTAACTTTACAATTGCAAACAAAAACAATATTTTTATTTAATTCTAATGAAAGTGTTCCTTTTAACTCAATAAAATAAGTTTCAGGTCAAAACTCGAAAAAAATTCAATAGAGTGTTATCGTTAATGTAGAAATTTTCCATATAACCTAACAAAAACATATAAACATAGCACGAGATTGAGAGACACAGTCATGTTAAAAAAATCCTACATTTGCTTTTCTATTTCACGCAAAAAAAACGATAAGCGCGTACCTGTTTTCAAAGCCAATTTGATACCGTATACGCGCAAAACAAAATCAACTTTTCCACTGATGGAAACTTTCAAAAATCTATTTCCGGTCTGGACGGCCATCCGGCCATCGCTCGAATGTTTTCCGGTTTAAAGCAATGCTATTATTTTCTCGGATGGACGTCGGATTGTTTTTCAGTAGACAGCCTTTTGGCATATTGGCTGGTAATTAAAAAAAAAGGAAAGTTAATTGAGGGTAGAGGAAAATATATAATTTTACAAAGATGTTTCAATTTCGTCATTTATTTTTGATTGAAATTTAAATCCATCCAATCCATACATTGGATGTACTGACCCACTACAGGGTCGGGTCTCCTCTCACAATGAGAGGGACGTAGGCCTTAGTCCACTACTCTGACCTAATGTGTGTTGGCAGACTTGACATGACTTTGATAACAATATAAAGAACTTTCAGGCATGCAGGTTTTCTCACAATGTTTTCCTTCACCATAACAGCAGGTGACATTTAGTTTTGCAATTCTGAAAAGGGGCTGATTTGCTACGATATAGCCATAACTTAATAAAGAAAACATAGAAAAGAATGCGTTTATTGTTGACTGTTACAGGAACAGATGTTATAAAAATTACAATAAGTTTAGAACAGTCTACCCTACTACTTGTAAATCACAGTGACTGAGATGGTTAGGCCACCTGGAAAGGATGAATGATTCCAGGGCGGTAAACACACTTTACAAATGGACCCCTAACAAAAAAGACCCCGTGGAAGACCTAGAAAACGTTGGAAGGACTGTGTTGAGGAGGATCTGAGGGCGATCGCAAAGAAAACATCGTGGATAAAGGAGGTTAAAGACAGAGTAAAATGGAGGAAAATCGTTGAGAAGGCCAAAGGGTTTTTATTTAATTATTTATTTTAGGACACCCAATACAGGTTACATTAAAACATTAATTATAATAAAAACATAAAGTCTTTGGTTAACAAATGTACCCATAATTAAAGGATGCCACAGTATTCAATATAATGCAGCTAGACAACAAAGATAAACATTATAAAACGGAAGTGGTAAATAGTATACATATAATAATATATTATATTATAAAGTGGTGTATAAATAATATATTGTATTATAAAGTGGTGTATATATAAAAGTAAATAGTATATAATTATGGTGTAATTATAGTTGTAGCGCTGCAGGAAGAAGAAGAAGAAACCCTTCTACTAGCTGCACTGTTTGTCACTTGTTTAGTATCGTCATTTGTTTCGTAACGCTTGTACCCAAGGTAGAATCAGATGATGAGTACGTACCACCAAACGCCAGGTTCCCATACAGCGGTATGAACATAATTTATTGACTACACAAGACCATTTACATATCCGATACCACCCGTAGCATCGCGCGCCATGCGAGAAACCCGACAAATTACCGTCTATTAAAAACCTAATGGGTACCAAAGTTATTACCAGCCCTACCAAATTATAAGGAGCTTTGGTTCGTTATTATTCATTGCTGGAAGTACCTTTGGAGATGTAAGATGTAAGATCTCACAATGCATGGGTAACCAGGTGGACTGATGACACTTGGACTCAAAGGACCCAGGTCCGTCCAGAGGTCCTAGCAGAGGACTACAAAGGGCTAAAAATAGAAGAATAGAGTGATCCATTGGCAATTGGAATGATCACTTTAAATTTGTGTTCCTGATCTGGGGGTGTGTTCTTGTCTTGTGTGTGTCTATGGCACATGCCATATAGGAAACCTAGTGTAGGGTTATGAGTGTAAATTCATTTGTTGTTTATTATACCTAGGTTTAAAAAATATTACATATAAATCTGAATTTGAGAATCAAGGAAGGCCACAATCAATACTACCGATAGGGGGTCCCTAATTAAATAATTTCCTGTGTGTTCCGTACGCTGGGTGATATTTACCATACAAATTATTCTAACTAATGGTTATTACCGCCATGAGGTATGGTGACCGGTGCCGTATGAAATTCGATATGGAAATAAACGAGTTATTAACGAGATTTGTTGGGCCTTTGAGTTGTTAAGAGTTTTCGTATAAGCTTTATGATTGTCTAAAATAAATATTCAACGTTCAACATTAAATTTAATGGTGATAAGAAAGCGGGTCGCGAGGCCCCTTGTTTACATGAAGTTTTGTTTATAAAAACATTGGGATACAAATTTATTCGATATTGTGATGGGTTTAATTCTACCATCTATCTTTGGCACTTTACAGTCTGTATAAAGTGTCGTCGATTGATAAAGACTAGAGAGTTTATTGTTGGATTCAGAGGCATTCACAAAGGGCCCAGGACCTTTTGTCTGTCTGTCTGTCTGTCTATCTGTCTGTATGTGTGTCTCTGGAACGGCTAGACCGATTTGAACTGGACTTTCACTGGCAAATAACTGATGCAATAAAGAATAACTTAGGTTACTTTTATTTTAGAATTCCACGCGGACGAAGTCGCGGGCACAGTTAGTCATCTATAAATCTATGATATTACTTTTTGTGTCCGTTGCCATAGCATACCATGCCATGCTCATGGGCCCTTCGAACGATGTGGCCAGCCCATTGCCACTTCAGTTTGTAGCCCTATGTTGTAGTACTGACGACAATTTCCAAAGCCTCAATTTCGATTAAAAGACCTTAAAAAAGTTCATCATGGGGCGTTGATCGGTGTGGTCAAAGATCACGACCCAACTTTGACCTCTATCGAATAAATAACGCACATTCATACCAACTAAATAATCGGTTTAAGATATGAGTTGGCCACGTATTTGCATATACACAAAAGTATTAATATTCATAGATAATGAATAAATTTTCGTCGAGTATATTGTTAAAAGAGAGTTCCGGGACGAAATCCTTGGTTATTGATGTTTTTTGCCTAATAATTTATTAGTATAATATTTTTTAGTTTTAGATAATTGAATGACTTCATTTATATTGTTAAGCTAAGCGGTGATAGCCCAGTGGCTAAGAATGCGGACCCTTATTCGAGAGATCCGGGTGCGAATCCCAGAGGCATGCCCAATGATTTGTGTAAAGTTATGTGCGTTTTAAATGAAGTTTTTGTCTTATGGTGTAAGTAAGTAGTAGTAGCAGTAGAAGTTTTTCTCACTCTGAGTGCAGCCAACCCTGCAGTGGGTCAAACTAATGGGTCGCAGATGTCAAGCAGTGAACCTCAAAAGTCTTGTGGATGTATCGTTAATTTTTTTAAGCAAATGAGGCACAAACATTGAATTCAACATAAAAAACTCTTGCTAACGAGATTTTAAATTTATATGCCTTATAAAGCCATTACGGTTAAGCTTTTACGTTTTATGGCTTTTCTATTGAATTATAATTAAAGCATGCCTTCGTTATAATTATCAATAAATTATGGTTCAAGCCTCCACAAAGTTATAAATAACGTACGAATTATTGTCCACTTAAAGTTGTTGTAATAAGCAAGAAAGTTAATGGGCGCACCAGCATGCATATTTTTTTCAAAATACATAATAATTATGTATAAAGAGCAATATCAAATTTTGTATAGGGCGCATACCTAGATCGAATCAGAAGTAGTAAATTTCAGCTACTCGATCGGATCAATCAGATCCATGTTAAACCTCGTCGGAGACTCTATGTATTTAAAAACATCCCACAGGGGTTTACCTAAGCCCCTTCTCCTGTTTCTATCGCTATTCAGTACTCAGTAGTCGTTAAAAGTATTCGGAAGGCCTTCAGTTTTAAAAGATGTTGGACTGTTTTGATTGTATCTTTTAGTGATCTGTATGCGTGGTTAAATACTAAAGGACTCCCTATGTTGTGAGGTAAGTACTTGCAGCTACAATAAATTACTTTCAAGAAGGTCAGTCAGTCAGTAACCCATTAATGACCCACTACAGGGTCGGGTCTCCTTCTCGCAATGAGAGGGATGTAGGCCTTAGTCCACCACGCTGGCCTACTGCGGGTTGGTGGACTTCACATATCTTTGAGAACATTTTTTTTTGTCAACTCTCAGGCATGCAGGTTTCCTCACGATGTTTTCCTTCACCGTAACAGCAGGTGATATTTAATATTATAAAGCGCACTTAACTTTTTAACAAAGTCATTGGTGCGTGCCCCTGGAACCCGGACCCCTCGATTCGAGGTCGAATTCTAAGCCACTGGGCTATCACCGCTTCAAGAAGGTAAGAGGTAAGAACTCTGTAAGCGTAACGCAGGCTTTAAACTTAGAATCCCACGGTTTTAATACTCAATTACAAGGGGATATATCTTATTGTAATAAAAGTATGACAAATTACACATTATCGGTGTAACTTCACATAAAATCAATTCTTCATAGGTCACTGATCCACGCTCGAGGTCACGCTATGCATAAATACATTTTAATATCGTAGTAAATATTTGGAAAAATCTCTAAGCCAGCTTATTTAAAATTGCATTTTCGTTCTTTCTTATGTCTATTAAATTAAAGGTGTTTTTCCTTTCTTCTGTTGCGTAGTTACTTTAAATTGCACGAAACGGTTATAATTATGGTCAGACCGACGGGCGCGGTATCTACTTTACAGTCAATTTCATGAAGACAGGTTTTATGGTCCTTAAGTTTAAGACAATAAAATTGAAACTTGATTGAACACCGCATCATCGTGTAATGCAGAAACTTGTGAATATTTTAAACGCAATCTAAAGCTGTTCCACTGAAGTTCCTATTGTTCGGATTTCGAATTTCAAGTTTGCTCTACTTTAGTTTGTTTACGACTTTTTTATTCATACATTTATTTAGTGTGTTGTCGTAAAATGGTAAATGAAGTAATTTGTATTCTTGATGACGTTTTTGTCACTTAAGATTATGAGACGGAACCGTTTCAGATTTTTAATATGGGAAGTTATCGATTCTTAAACGGCGGTTTTCTACTGTTATATAAACAATTTATAGTATATTTGGTAATATAGATACGTTAATGTCACATAATAACAAACTCGTTCAGCATTTGAGTCATATTTCTGATTTTTTAATATGATTTTGTTGTTCTAAAGTGAAAGTATTTACCATAACTTAGAAATATAAGGCCTTAGAAATTTAATTGAACCTACAGTTTAAAGTAGAGCAACAATCAGTAGCATCCAATCAACAACTTGTCACTGAGTGTAGAGCGGCTTAAAAACAAACAACAATAGGGACTCTCCATACAATATCCTTTGTCAACCTTTTTATCAGAACAGGATAGAGACAGTGGTAGAGTCGTTTAAGTAGTACATATATTGTATTCTTTTTTCAAAATATAAAGTACCTATAATACCCACCTACAAATACACAAATACTTACAGTAAGGCTGTTAATGGTCACTACAACTCCGAATTTCTTTCTTGTTCCAGTAGTAAGTAAATAAAATGTTCAATAATATTACATAATAGCAAGTAATCACCAAAATTGGAAATGATGTAACAAACTCTCAATTCAACAAACTCATAATTATTGGTTTGCAATTAAAAGGTTTGGGCAGTGATGATTAGATTTTGTTTCAAAGAATAGAGACGGTGTAATTATCTCTTTTATTTGTTAAGAATTGGTTCGAACGTGAATCGTACATACATACCTACTTATATGTAGATAGAATATATTTTAAAATCGAGGGCAAGGTTTTGTAGGTATTGTTCTTTAAAATCGTAATCTTAATAACAAAGAAGTAATTAATTTATTAAAGTAATTACAGCCTGACTACAGTTTTTGCGCCTCTCGCAACATGCGGGAAACTTATGAACAACTCGTAATTTATTTTACTGGCAATAAGTGATGTGATATTACGTTTTTGAGCTAAGACAATAACGTTTTTGAGCTAATAAGTTGGAATTAACATCAATAACGTATTATTCAAAATTATTACTATAAAGTACCTACCCAGGAGAATTTTCAATTTTTTCTCATAATATAGGTAACTTTTACAGATGAACCTTATAAAAAGCTGTTATAAGCTTGTTAAAACAACTAGGTTCAATGTATTTATTATATTGAAGCAAAAAGTTAAGGATTGTCTACGTTTTGAAGACGAAGCCTATATTATTAATTAAATTAAATTAAATTGATTAAAATTTAAATAAAAATCATTAAACACACGAAAAAATGATCAGAATCATCAATCTCGATGTAGGTACAAATGATATTATTAAAGAAAAAATCGATCCAATTTTGAATATTAAAACGCACACGAAAGTGAATGGAATTATAGTAGTAGTAAAACTAGTAAATGTGTGGTATGAATGAATAAATCATACACATTTTCGTGTCAAGGCTCGACATGTAAGGTACATGTTGTTTGGACGCTAATACGGCCGGAGCATTTGCATAATCCTTATTTAATTGTTTTGTATGTCCGATCGTTTCAACATACTGCTATGTTATCAGTTATCTAGAATATGTGCGACGGTAACAACGGGGTATAATTTTGGATTTTGATTAAGGCGCAGTAAGTCTACTACCAGAAACTAATCAGCAAGTTAATATGTAAAATACATAGTTAAACATATTTCTATCGATACTGAGAGTATGTATCAATCAGGATATTTAAAACCAACTGGGTTACGTCACTTGTAATGATAAAAATGGATTATACATGGCGGAAAGTTTACAAGGGTTCCAACCTATAACTTATCCAAAAAACAATAAATGCGCAGATTTGTGTTTCCTTTCTGAAAAAAGACTCTAAATGTACATCCTCTTTACCGTCTCCTCGTTTCTTCTCAATATCCTTTATTCCCTCCCTATACCCTACTTTCAATTATAAAAGTAGGGTATAGGGGAGAATAACAGAGGTTTCTCTCTCCATCTACCGTATTAAAAAGCAAGTAGTTGCTAGTTCGCGTCAAGAATATGAGAAGAAAAGTGAAGTAATTTGTGCATTAGACAAAAGATTAAGGTGATAATAATTTAAAAAGAAAAAGCTCATTATGACCCTGTCATAAAAAAACGTCGCCTTAATACATCAAATGTATGTTGCGAAATGAATTTTGCAAATTGAAAGATATATCATGTTAACGTATGGTGCAATTTACGTATTAAGATTTCAAAGTTATTTTCCTTTCGCTTTTGTATGTGTTGTTTAAATCCATGATAATTAGATTAATTAGAATCCTTGTTAGAGATTATACTAAACTAAGACGATATAGCTATAGTGGTAAAGTCAGATTTAGAGCCTTTAGTGCATATTTTATGAAAATTTTGTTACAGAAACAAACGTAACGCATAGTTATGTCTACTTCCTAGTCATTGGTCAGTGCCGTGACCTAGAGTCATGAAAACTTTCATGGAAATATTCGTATGGTAAACATCGGTCATTAGTATGTCATACAATATGTCAGTCTGTCTGACATTTTCCCATACTAATGACTATACGAATATTTTAAGTCAACGATATAACGTATGTTCCATTCAATCGGCAAAAATAACTTAACTTTTTGTATTTTAATGTTTAAATTGTAATATTTAAATATTAAAATGTTAAAATGTAATAGGTATTTAAATGGTATACTATTTCGTCAGCTTACTTTCGTAACACTTTAGATAATAATATACTACGATCAAGTTATCACTAAACAAAATAAATTACACACATATTATTTTATGACACTCCGTACATTTCGCACTCCGGGTCACATTCTGGCAAGTATTGTTACCCCTGTGTCATTCACAATAAAAGGACACTAACACCAGCCACATCAAGTAATAATCGACTTTAAGCTTTGGTGTTAGAATTCGATTTGCAATGTAAAACTTTCGGTTATAGTTTGCTTTGTTAGCGAAATGTATTCATTCTTGCGAAAAATTGATTTACGCACTACATCTGTTAAAGTGTATAACGCAACTCAATGTTATGTTATTGTCAAATGTAGGGACAGGTGTGAGTTAATCATAATATATATCGTGAACTGCACTGAACTGACCCCTGGGCTACTTATGACGCTTAGAAATCTGCTTGTAAGTAAACAAATGACAATCGGTGATAGTCCAGTTGCTTAAATTCGGGCTGTTATTCCAGGAGTCCAGGTTAAAATCCCAGCGACACCAACCAATGACAACTGTTATAAGGTATGGAGCGCTTTATTTAATTAAAATATCAGCTGCTGTACCTAACGTTGAAGATTTACATCGTGAGGAAACTTGCATGATTAAGAGTTTTCCATAATATTCTCAAAGGTATGCGTCTACCGACACGCACTAGGTCAGCCCGGTCGGTGGACTAAACTGGCCCTGGCGATGATCACTCTACCATTTCTCTTATGGTAAGTTAAATAACACAAATCCATCACGCACTTAGTCATTCTGATGGACTAAAACTGGCGCCAGATGATCACTTCCATTTCTCTAATGGTAAGTTGTCAAGGGATTTTCCTTTAAGAAATAAGAAGTTACAGAAAAAAATCGATTCTCAATTCAAAAGCAGGTGATTCGGGACGTCCAATCCAATTACTGCTGTAATCTAATAAGATTATGTAATCAATACGAGTACTCCTTAAGCATCGCTTTCATAACGCCGACAAAACAATCAAATTTTAATTTATTCGGCTGATCGTTCAATCGATCACAACGGCGCCTGTTCGACTTGCATGATCGATGGATTCGCCTCTCGATGTAATTAATCGAGCACTTGTAACAGTATAATCTACCGTCGAAGGTAGCTAGTGCTGACCCATCAATGTAGTTAGTATAGACGAGTGGCTGAATTAAATATTTATTTCGAAGCTACGTCTAAGTTGCGAATACTAACGGGGTCTATTTGATTTCCAAACTTGGCACTGTATGATAAAACCAGGACGGAAATATACAATGAATCTCAAAATTCAATGATTAGCAGGCAGAGAATGCCTTTAGACTAGTAGTGAAATATAAAAATCTCTGAAAATTGACACCCCTCAAGATTTCGTTGAAAAGAACCGAGCAGTTAATTTTTAATTTGACACAATTAAAATTAAATATTATCATAATCATGTATAGTAGAATGCACAATATTCTAATGTTTTTAAATAAAATGCATTAGATTTGATTATATGAAATTTATCAAACACGCCACGCACACTTCCATAAATTTGAGTAGGTACCTACTTTGACATGCACACTAGACAAACAAGACGTACGGTACGTACATTCCGTTACGTGTCAAATTCTTCTTTCAATAAATTATAGGCGAATTTCTACTACTTGGCGATCTCTGGTACTCATTAATATCAATTAGAGTAACCTGAACTCAACTACTATTTGCACAGAATTAAATCGCTAGACCATGAAATTTAATTCGCGTCGATACCTTCAATCAATATTTCACCCAACTCTATATTAATGTTGCTATCACGATTCTGATGCATCATTACTACTCGATTTGTTAATTAAATCACCACGAGGTCTGTATAACTATGACTGTGTGCGAGCTAGACTTGCTTTCAAAGGGTTCCGAGATCCTAAAAGGTTGTAAAAAATGCTTAAAAAATCAGATTCGTTGTTATTTTCTCAATTTAATTACGGATAATTAAAAATAATATGGCCATCGGTTTAACCGATAAAATTGCAAAGGTATTTAATTTATTTAGCCGTCCCCTGGAAAAATAATTTGTGAAAATATTTTTGTTATTTCATTTTACTAAGCTCATGCAAACGCTCATTTGCATACTAATTGCTAATTTGCGGGCGTTTTTGTCTTTTTGTCTTTGTCTGTAGCTTCTTGTAGGTACGCAGTACACACACAAGTGCATTCACGTCACAATTACAAACAAAATTTAGCTGACTTCGTGAGAAACAATAATAGCACTTTGATATTATTTTAATAATAATATTTATCCTATTATTACAATTTTCTTTTCTTCCATAGAGAATAATTCTACATGTTTGTGCATATCGTATGATTAGTTTCGTCAAAGACAATCAAACAGTTGGATACGTTAGTACCTACTAAATTTCGTTACTTCTCAGTTTAAGTACCGTTGCACCCTTTGGGCACGGAACCCTAACACAGCCGGTGTAATTGTATTACTCAATTGCGATTTGCTACCTGTTGATTTCTCACAATAAATTATATTCGAAGCGAAGTAGAGCAACTTGTCGTGCGTAACAACTGGATCTTGAATCGCGTACAGGGTGATGTTTTGATATTTACTAATATTTTTCAGTGTATAGTGTAAAAGTATTTACTTCGATTTTTGTGACAACTGGCAATCCTTGATTCAATATTACGATGTTTTGTTTTTTAAAATTGTAATATAATTAACGATTATGTCTATTATTCACGATGGCAAGAGTTGTGAGCTTATATTTGATTGAAGTTTCTAAGTTTTACTCCTATTAGTAAGAAATTTATTGTGATCAATATTTGTGGCTTCAATATTACTCAAACTAAGATTATAATAATTTTTAAATTTAATCATTTTATAGCAGTTGTTACTGCAGTATTCGTATCGCCTACTTTTATTATATTAAATTTAAAGATTTACATAACAGTCTAAGATACGGATTGGTTAAAGAATAGCTTGCCTTTCTATTGAGATGCATTCAGTAATAGAATAACCCGATTCAACAAATCGATATAAAACTCGTAAACGTACGACAATTTTATACACTGAGGACAATATTACAATAATCGATGACTTGTATGTAGGAATTGTGTCAATGCGCTTGAGCTAGGCATCTTGCAATGAATTTAATATTGTTTTTGCTGCTTCGGTATACCTTTTAAATTGTTGTGATTGCGATATCAGGTTTTATTTTTTATTTTTTGTACGGATACTTAGTTGAGCAGCCCAATATTTTGATGTGATGCAACTTATATAGTGTGATGTATTCATTACTTCATAATATATTGACAGATCTGCCATTCACCTATTAACTAATCTTGTGCATCGTACTCATTGAAATGAGTTTATTTATTTATTTATTCTTTATACTATAGGTACAAAATAATAATATTGAATTGATTTACTAAATGAAAGTATGTTTGTCTAAATTAAGCACATAACTAAAATACCGTTATGAATCTAGATTTTAAAAATATATAAATATACCTATTGTTTTTTGGTTCTTACCATAATTTCTTTACATAAGTACGTAAGATTCATTTGTTTATTTCCTATAAACTGTACCAATTATAACGATAAAAGTTAACTCAACCCTAAAACTATTGTCTACTAACCAAAGCTATGGAAACACTTTTGGCAACGAAACCTTGCGCCAAAAAAAGGCGGCATGGTTGAGGAGTGGACGTGCGTTTTTCCAACCAGGCGTTTTAAAAATCCAAATGTTTATAAAACCATCTTTTTATAAGCCATCCATCGTTTATAAGTGCACCATCTATTGTTTATCACTATAATGATGACCATCTATTTATCACAATAGATGGTGCACTTACTAAAGCACGCTGTATACTCGTATTCGCCCACTAGCGACTCGATCGCGGAGCGGACGGTCCTCGTTGCGAAAGCGCGGAACAATCGCAACTGAAGGTGCAGTGCAGCGGACTTAGCTCTTAGATAACCATTTTTATGAGATAGAAACCATAGAGTTACAAATGTCCAGAAATTATTGACAAAAAGTTGGTCCTAAAGTGCTACTTAAGTTTAACGACTGCGTCTTCAGTTGACTTTTTTTTCTCTAAACCGAAATTGGATTTCCTTAAGTAAACTGTTTTTTTTTCAAAAATGACATAAGGCGTGTATTGATAGGTTTCTCTATATATTGAGAAGGGTGATGGATCAATAATTAGGTGAATAACACTTATCTCCTGTTTTATAAAGTGGAAAACCATAGAGGTCATTAAATCCTAAAAATCGTATTAAAATTAAAATCTATTCTATTTTTGGTAATCCAGTCCTATACGGTGATTTCTTGACTCTACAACAAAGGCTATACCTGTCGTTGATATTTACATCTGTACGTGGTAACAGTCGATCTAAAAACTGTTTTATTTGTTATGCCACTGCATTAAAGTTGCAAAATGTTTTGATTGTTTTAGTCGCTCATATTATTTTGATTTGGTTTTATGCTCCAGTGCGTTTGTAGATTATGTCTGGTATTTTTAATGTTAAAACATTATCTATGCGTCAAATGTAAATTAAACGTTTAACTTATTTCATGGCTAATTAATACGTTTTTTTTTCTCATTAATATAAATATTTTGTAACAACTCTATACCTATATTTGTGCAAATAAACGTTTTGTCTTTGTCTTTGTAAGTTTACAGACTTAGATTTTCTGTCAATCTGTTACCCATTAGTGACCCACTGATGATTCCGAAACTGTTTTGGACGACTTGCGTGAAATTATGGAGCCTAAATTTAAATGATAAATTCAAATCTATACTCGTCTTCATCCGTGAAGCGAAAATTTCTTCGACGAATTCTAATATATTTCAATAAAATGCATTCAAAATACATGAAATTCATCAAAAAACACGCCACGTACACTAGCATAAAACTTGAGTATTTTTTCATGTACACATATTATTATATAAAAATGACGTGTACGTACATTCCGTTACGTGTCAAATTCAAATTTGAATAAATTATCGTCGAATTTCGACTCCTTGGCGATCTCTAGTTACTATTAATCACTTTTATGAATAATCTCTCCCAGAACTCAAAACCAGTAATTAGCCTCAGATAATCCCTCATCAGCGATTGACAGCTGATGTGTTTATCGATGCGCTTGCAGTATCACTTTGGTGTCGATCGTTTATCAATGAATGTTTAGTCACCATAGAGTTATCAAAAGGAAGAATAGCCGTTAGCTTTAATGACAATGCACTCTTTTTACGCCGTTTACAAAAGATACAGCCTTGCAAACTGCTGGATAAATGATCCTTTCTACTACTATTATAAATGCGAAAGTCTGTGAGGCTGGAAAGATAAACGGATGGATAGGTGGATGATCACGCAAAAATGGCTGAACAGATTTGGATGCAATTTGTAACATAAATAGATTATAACCTGGATAATCATATTGAATGCTTTTCATCCCTCTCTGGATCAAATTCTTAGGTCCACGTGGATGCAGTCGCGGGTGAAAGCTTGTAAAAATACAAGTCAATGTAGATCTCTTCATTTCGTGACGTCATACGGTCTATGGAGATAAGTTAATGACGCTGTTAGAGTCTCAGCTTTTAATCTATTTGTGATTCAAAGGATCCTTTTCAAGATTAGGTTAAGCGCATGACCGAAAAGGATTTTATTTGATAAGATTTGTTACGAAGAAATAGATGTAGACGGACAATGCATTTCACCTATAATTTTAATGTCGATGTTATTTGCGATGTTTTGGTTTACAGTTACAGGGCTTTACAGAGGACATTTATTTTGTAAGATGCCCATAGCTTAAAAATGAGACTGGCAGGTACAAGCCACTGGAATTCGAACACGGACTTCTCGATCGAGAGGTCGAGTTCTTACTGATCTATCACTGCTATGAACACTTACCACAGTATTTTTGCATCACACTCGTCTCTACATTACGATAAAATGTTTGCCACACCCTAACACAGATTGTACAAAATAACAAACGAACATACTCGTACCTACCGTATGTTTTGCTAAGTACTAGTCAAATAAAACTAACAATGGACTAGCAACGAAAAGCGTTGAACAAATATTTCCATAACAGTCACCACTCACCAGAGGTTGGGACCGATGGTCACTTGACCTTTGGGCAAAAAAACCAAAGCGCCTTGTCAGTTCGTGTGGTGATGGATGATGGTAGATCGTAGGTACACGTATTGTTTTATCTCAGAGTAGAAAGTAAGCTGGTCAAGTTTGAAGTGATATCTAGATTGTCTAACGATGACGAACGATGAAATATTTAAAATATTAAAATTTTGAAATTCAGTGTTACCAAATTGAGTGAATATATTTTTTAAAGATTTTGAAAATCGGCCCACAATTACTTCGAAAAATCAGGTACCTAAAACAAAAAAATTGGTACTCCACGAGGATGATAAAATCCGCCCCTTTGAAGTTGGTTATTATATAAAAAAAAATTTAACACTTCAATACTTTTATCACACAAATTCTTTTAGTTTTTGGTTCAATATGTGTACCTGCATAGTTGCATACCTTAAGCTAAAAATACACAGTCTCAAGGGCGTGTGAAGTCCACCAATCCGCATTAGGCCATCATGGTGAACTAAATCGTACATTCATATCATTGTAAGACAAGACCCGACCCTACAATAGGTATCTAATGGGTTTAAAACGACAGTTTCACGTATTTAAATCTTTATCTCAGACACAAGAAAGATTAAAAAATACCCTAGGCATTCTTGGATTAAATTATGCAATTTTCCACAAAACCCCAACAACAGAGTTGCAAAACGCACTAACCTACTCGTTCTAGTAACACCAAATTAGTCGTATCCCTTAATTTACGAGCAACCTTACATGAGCCTTGACTAATTCGCGCTATTCGAACTGACCATTACATTGTTTCGGCATTCCTATTCTGTAACTATTCATCGCACTTAGCCCAAACTGGGACACTCTTGTACGTTTGTAGTAGGGGGACAGTGTGTTTGTGCTTGGAAGGATAATAATTATTTCCTTTGAATAGAATGTTTTTTTACCATGGTACCTAACTAACTTAACTGTACATGTTTTCTGAACCGTATACAGGCGATTCGCTCACCTAGGTCATAACAAAATCTATTAAATGTAAATCTATTGCATTAACACCTCAATATTTGGTTGGTTATGTACTTAAACCATTCGTAACGTAGCAGGTTCTTCATATTGTGTTTTGGCTTGGGAGGTATGGTTGCCGGGGATTCTTTATTTGAGGCGATCATCTTTGTCCTCGGCAAAGCACCGCACCCGCATACAATCGTAGATAAGATTTTTTCTCTCTTTAAGGTTGGATATAAGTATCCATGGGCTAAAGTGATCACTTAACATCAGGGCCCTGATTCACTAAGTCCCAAAAGATTTCGTGCCGATATCGTGTAACATCAAAGCGTATCATTTCCTGAACTAATTAAATTTTGGAGTTTTGTAATTAATAAATTGGTTTCTATGGACATATAAACGTAAAAGTGGAAATTGCAATTTACAATCGTTTCATGGTCACCCTAATCGCCGACAATCTCTAAATACTCGCAAACAAGAAAATCTATTGGCCTTTACAAGTTTAACAGCTCTGCTCTTGTGAACATTAGAGTTATGGAGGAACCACGCGCTGGGAGAATACCCTTCACTGAACGACATTTTACGTTATTTCAAGATCATCGATAGACTGCATAGAGTTTGCATGCTTCTTGATATGGAGTGGGTCCTTGATTGTGATTCTTCAAAGTCGCTATACGTATAGCTTCTTCATGATACAAGTCAGTGGAAAAGTTATGTGATTATCTACATACCTGAAGCTTGCCAGTAAGCCATTAATGACCCACTACAGGGTCGGGTCTCCTTCTCGTAATGAGAGGGATGTAGGCATTAGTCCACCACGCTGGCCTACTGCGGGTTGGTGGACTTTACATACCTTTGAGAACATTTTTTTTGTGAACTCTCAGGCATGCAGGTTTCCTCACGATGTTTTCCTTCACCGTAACAGCAGGTGATATTTAATTTTATAAAGTGCACATAACTTTTTTACAAAGTCATTGGTGCGTGCCACTGGGATTCGAACCCGGGCCCCTCGATTCGAGGTCGAATTCTAAGCCACTGGGCTATCACCGCTTGATTATGAACCTGAAGCTTATGTAACGTATAATATGCATGGTCTTGTTATCACAAGAGTTTTGTCATTGAGACACTATTATAAATTCGAAAGTTTGTCGGGACGGATGGATGTATGGGGTGGATGTCTGTTACTCTACAAAAACGGATGAACTGAAGATTTTCATGAAATTTGATATGGACATAGTTTATTTATAACCTGGATGAATAAGGGAGAAGGGATACATTTTATCCCTTTCGGACTCAAGTTCTTAAATCCACGCGAACGAAGCCGCGGGTAGAGTCTAGTACGATAAACATTAAGGGAACAACTACCTATCACTACCAGAAGAAGTAGCTTATGATGTTTCTTACACCAATTCCAATCCATGAAATCAAGTTTGAGTAGGTACCTGAAAAGGAACAAAACAAAATATTTAGTGTACACATTTACACTTCCATTTCACTTTTCATAATTTTATTTTACTTTTAGCACTCACATGCTAATAGATAATGCCAGAGTATAAGTTAATTTAATCTTACTTTTATTATTGTTTTTTGCGCGACCTATAGAAAATAATTAATTAATACTCTCTCCTACTAAACATTAGAGATTATTTCAAGACAGCTTCGACTATTCTAGAAAATATAGTGGACAGTTAGTTGTAAGATAAGGGAGTTGAATTTACAAAAAAATTTTATTGCGTTAAATGCAAATAACTAATGGTTCTATAGTTCGCACTTGACACTACTCAATACTCGACAAATCTCAACGATCACTCAATAGTAGTCGGTTACGAAACCGAGAGTGACAAACACTCAGACGGTTTCTGTAACGTGACACTAGAGCTTTGAGAGCTTTTGAATAATTACCATTACAGGAAAGTAGCGTGTATGGTCAATTTACTTAAGTTAAAGAAGTATGGTATTCATAATGTTAGTTGAGTTGAATTTTAAATGTAGCATAATGAATATTATAATACTTTAGTAATGGTTATAATAAAGTATCAAGTTCTTTATAACTATAATTAAGTGGTATTAGTATAAAACGGAAATAGCCTAGTAGTTAAGAATGTTTGTCTCTTACTCGAGTCCACGTTGGAATCCTAGTAGAACCATCTTAAAAGCTATATGCACAATATAAAAATAAATGTCACCTGTTTCATGACGAAGGAAATCATGGTAAGGAAACCTGTATGTCTGAAAACTTCTACATTCTTAAAGTTTTGTGAAGTCAACCAATACGAATTAGGCCAGCATGGTAGACTAAGGCCTACATCCTTCTCATTGTGAGACCCGACCCTGCAGTGGGTCACATGTGGGTTTAGATACTATGAACATTGATGGGATTTTGAGGAAACTTGAAAAACTGGAAAATTCTGTTAGTCATTACTTATGCGTGTAAATCCGCATCATCCGCATCATTGGAAAGCCACCTTAACACTCAAATAGTCTATGTACGCATTGAATCAGCAGTTGTCAAATAAACCTGTTTGTTCAACAAAATCGTCGTTCTATTGTCATAGGAACATCAAATTTTTCATTTCACAGATTTACATTTCAGTCCATTTTCAATCTTATCGCCTTGACGTAAAGACTAGTCGGTGAATTTTACTATTGTATATGAATATGCATGTTTCCATAGTGTAAGCAAATATTAGAGAGTTGTCTTTGTAATGATTTTGCAAATAACATGTAGGTGTAGTTAAAATGATTTAGTTAGCCTTAGAAGGTACCACCGTCTGCCTTATAATAAGCGAAAAGTAAATGTTTTCTTTGTTTGAGTTGGGAAGTGTGGGGGTCTTGGGGTGATATATCTGAGGTAATATTTATTAAAAATAATAAAACATTCAGATTTTACACGAAAATTACCTTGTAGATTAACGAGTTCAGTATTAGAAAACCAGAAGATTACGTAATCGTGACATAGCCTAAAAATAACAATAAATATGAAAATTAATAGCGATGCAGGAACATCTGAATTTCTACTAAGTAACTATTTAGATGGACAAAATATTTAAAAAAGTTAAAAAAATCAGACTAGACAAACCGATATATCTTCACTGTTTCCACCTGCTCTGTGGCACGCCGTCCAGCACCAGCACAATCGAGTCGCAAACAGTGGAGAACAAACAGCGGTGAACAATCGGCCACCGTGTCGGTGCGCGGACCACCAAGGCGTACACGAGTTACCTACTGCAACCACTTTCACAATTAACTCACACACGAGGAATTTATGAGGAAAACTCGTCTGTTCGAAGTTTGCTACCGAAAAGCTTATGAGTCTTTGCAACAATTCAATTTCTTTTTAATCGTAGTAGGTACCTTAGGATAACCTATTATGTATTTCTACAGGAAACGGGTAAGTAGGTCAGCTAATATTAGGTGGTTAGTGCAGCCCATCGACACCTACCTCAAATAGAAAGATAGATTATTGTGTATATATAAATAAATAGATTATAGCCGACGCGATGCTACGCGTGAGGATTGAGACCTTTGCCTGTAATAAAAAACAGGGTCTTTGGAAAACACACCTCCCAACGAGACACAAGATTTGAAGAACATACTGCTTCGCGACACATAAGCTGGTAATTTATAAAATTAAATATCACCTGCTGTTACGGTGAAGGAAAACATCGTGAGGAAACCTGCATGCCTGAGAGTTAAAAAAAGTTCTCAAAGGCATGTGAAGTCCACCAACCCGCAGTAGGCCAGCGTGGTGGACTAAGGCCTACATCCCTCTCATTGCGAGAGGAGACCCGACCCTGTAGTGGGGCATTAATGGGTTACTGACAAGCGGGTAATGGATTGTATATCCCCGGCAGACCTCTCTTTCCCAATGGGCACTTTGGGCAAGTGCTCAGGGCCCCGCGATCGATAGGGGCCCCCTTCAGATCAGATACAAAGTCCCTAGTTCCTGTGAGATCACCAAAAGATAACCAATATTTATTATCAAAAAACCTATATAATTCGAAGAAATCGAACCCTAATTATACTGACTACAACAGGGGCCTCATTATCCTAATATGCCCAGGGCCTCCAATAGGTTAAAGACGGCCCTGATCCCCGGTTGAGTTAGGCACTATAGTCCTTTCACACGTAATTTGCATTTGTTATTATCATCACGAAACACGAACAGGTACAAAACAATATCTGAATCATATCTAACTAGTTTAATTAATAAAACGTATTCCATGAGGCAATCGTCATCTGATCTTCCGTTCGCTAGCATTTCCATACTCAAAGGTGAAGCTATTCTATGAAGTATTGTTACTTGTTGATAGCTGATCCAATTAACAGTCCCTATGCGAGCTTAATTAAGCCGTGTATAGCGAATAAGATATGCAGTGGACATAGCAGACAATTGTCGCTTCTGTTGCTTACGTAATACACGGCATAATGCTTTGGAAATTTTATGATTGAGTGCGCAAATTAACCTATAGAGACGTCTCTATATTGAGCGGAATCATTGTTTTGTTGGCGGCAAATCGCTGTTATACCAGTAAAGACCGAAAAGAAGTGAAATAGAACAAGATGGTTATTGGCTACTTCCCTATCACCGCCACCTCAGTAAGAGGATGAATACCTACTTAAATTCAGACATCAGATCGAAAAAGTTAATCAACGTCGGGCGCGGTCGGTACCTACTTGGATAGGTGGTCGCTAGTGGCGAATCAAATGCGCGCTTCCGTGCTTCAGAGGGCATGTTGAGCGGTCGGTCCCGGCTGCTATCGATAATTATTTTTACTTTTAGAATTTGCCTGAAAAGGTGAATATGGATTGATCAAAATGCCCTGTAAAACCAATAACTAACCCATATTCGTGCAAATAAATGATTTTCATTTCATTTCATAAGATAGCAGTCGCACCACCTTGTTGAAGGCCCCATGGGCTATCTGAAAACATCCGACACTGGCCACTAGTCCGTTTCTCCACCAATTCACATTGGATCTGCGTGGAGTATGTTATAGGTCTTCCTCTGTTGTGGGGAGAGACTCGGGCCATTGAATGGTTGTATCTGTAGCTTATACGCCCATATCATTACTTAAGTTTAACAGTTTCCATAACTTATAGAAACTACAAGTAGGTACTTACCCACAGATAAACTATAAGTAAAATAAGCTCTTATGCGAAAAAGCTATTATTTCCCTACGTTTTACCTTGTAAAACAATATACTTGGATAAGACAATATACTTGATAAGACAATATACTTGGATAGAAGTAGTTTTATCTACTTTCGCTGTGATAACACAATATACAATGTTGTCATAAGTTCCACACCAATGTTTAGAGGTGAAGCAATGTTTCCATTATATAAATGTTACATATTGTTGCACTAAACGAGCGATCAAACTGATATCTGTGGTTTATCTAAGCTGTTGTGGTTAAAATAATGATAGGTTCAATAAACTCGGTAGCGAGGTGTGGCTAGGCATTGGTGTATTATTTCTTGAGGTCTACTTATTGGGTATGGATCACTTAATCAACAACTGAGATTTTAAATTTGATTTAACTATACTTTACTAACTTAACTTGATTTTGGTCTACTTCCTTCTCATTGTGAGAGAAGACACTGCAGTGGGTCACTTATGTGTTTACAAATTACTTAATTATCAAAAGTTTTTTCTTGGATTGGATTGAGCAGCACCAAATTACACATACAATTTCTCTACAGTAGAGAAATTGAGACTAAAGAATAGAGACTCAACTATTTTTACGTACTTAAATAGGGTAAAATTCGTAACTTTCAGTGCATTTTCTGAAAAAATTTTCTTTAAAGATTCCTTTCAAAGTGTGTGTGCGTGCGTGTCTCTCTCTCTGTGTGTGTGTGTGTGTATGTGTGTGTTGCGTGTGTGTGTGTTTTGTTTCAATAATGCTAGTAGTTGTTGAGATCACTTCGTTACTAACAGTGTCCGGCTCTGGTTTCCTTGACCTATCGATGTACCAAATAATACAGGTTTTCGCTAACAAACGCTTGTGTTTGAACTGATTTGCATTGTAGGTGTTTGTACCGACGGTAGCTAATATTTACACCATAAGGTGAAGCCTCGCCCACAATGGCACTTCGTCATTATACTTAGAGAACTAAAGTTCGTATTTACTTTCAATGTTGGTTCAGTTGCATGACAGGAAGTGGTGTTTTTGTGTAATGGGTATATAAAATTTTATGACCTGAGTAGCGCAGTGGTTAAGACTCCGGTGCGCTGCGCATAGGGCCCAGGGTTCGATTCCCAGCAGAGCAGAGATTTGGATGATGAATTTGAATTTCTGTTTCTGGTCTGGGTGTGTTGTGTTCTTGTCTTGTGTGTGTCCATGGCACACGACACAGGGAATCCTAGTGTGGGACTATGAGTGTGAACCGTTATAAAAAAATATGAATTAGTGATAGTCTAGTCTATGTTTCTCTGTAACTCACTCCAGGGCCGGGCTTCCTCTCACAATGAGAAGGATGCAGGCCTTAGTCTACCACGGCCTCATGCGGGTTGATGGACATCACACAGATATACAGGTTTCTACACGATTTATTGAGCCTCTGACAAGTATCATCGACAACTATGTGTTGATGACAACCGAGATCTACGGATTAACGTGGCTTTCGAAGCAAGAAAGCGGGCATGTAACTCGCCATTAGCCAGGTACTGTCCGCACCCGACTATATTTAGCTTTTTCGATCGCTTGCGATGTATTAACTTTATTTAATACATATTAAGCGAGTAAGGCTGCGTTTCCACCAGAGATGTGCGAGGATGCGTAGCGAGGGATGCGTTTTTGAAGAACTAGATTTTCCACCAGAGCAAAGCTCTAGTCCTAAGCTCTGGTGGAAACGGCTTAGCGGAGCGAGGCCAGGTAAATGAAGCAATTCTATTGGTTCTTCAAAAAAGCATCCCTCGCTACGCATCCTCGCACATCTCTGGTGGAAAAACAGCCTTAATACGATATTTTTTCAAACTAGATAAAAGATAAAAAAGCTTCAACAATCACCATCGGTACCCACGTCACTCATACTTTCCATCTTAACAGTACGCTTCATAAACAATCACTGTTTTGATTCATTACAAACAGACTAATCTGACCGCTACATGCATTAGAATTTGAACCGACTTCGCTCCGCTTACAAACAAAAGTGATGTGAAACTTTAAAATCCGTGTCAGGGGTTAAGCATTATCTTATGTTAATGCATTGTCGGACGCGGCGTAAATCAATTATGGTACGTGACCCGTGGGGGTCAGTTGCGGGTTCGATTCTAGCTCTACACAGGTGTCGCACTGTGGGCGGTATACGATAAGCGATAGACCATATCACGCCACGTGTCCCGAGCGTATGTGTAGAGCTGCCCATAATACGGCGTATTACGTAGCGATCTCGAGTAGTCCACATTGGAGCACTGTCGTGAATAATACTCAGTCCTTAAGTTATTGTTAAGTTGGTTATCTCCCCGTTACCAATCATAATAAAGATCATAATAAATATTTCAGCTAACGAACGTCTAAAACTCTATCCTACTATATCTACTTTTATCTTCTTTTTAATTTGAGTAGGTTCTTATATTATTTTTTACTTTATAACTTAAGTAAGTACATATATTCTGGTTAGGTTAGGTTATTCTAGTCTGGTTCTGGTTAATATTCTGGTAAGTCTGGTTTAATTTTTATCTACATAATATTTTTTCGACTGGTACCGCTCTTGTGCATAAAATTTAACATAGAAGGGTGAAATAAAGTTTGATTTGGCACGAACATATAATATTAAAAGCGTAAGTGATAAAACATTGATAATGTCTATATTTCTAGCTTTTAGCTTCTCGTTTGCGATAAGGCAAGAAGTTAACACCTTTTAGTGTTATGTAAGGGAATGCGAAATTATCGTAGCTTCAGGCTAAAGCTGTAACAGTGTTATTGTTCGTAATTTTAAGTTTTATGCAATTAATTCGACGTTTCGGCCGCGCAAGTAACATATTAACTTGTATAACTACATAATTAAGTTCGTCACTTTATAGGTATAATTATCGTCCTCTGGGTTTTGTAATTCAGTTTGTAATAATGGTCATAATAAGGTAGTACTGTTATAAAAGTGTAACATGGTCATGATATCGAAGGTATTTTAAGAAACCCGAACCCAACTGTTTGGTAAAAAGCCGACCTGCGTGGCGCAGTGGTTAAGTTGCTAGTGTAGTGCGTGGAGGATCCAGGATTCAATTCCCAGCAAGCAAGTTTGTTTCAGTTTAAATTTCTGTTTCTGGCCAGAGTATGTGTCACTTGTGTGTGACTCTAGCATACAAGACCCAGGAGGGCCCGGGTTCAATTCCCAATAAAAGAGAGATTTGAATAATGAATTTCTGTTTCTGATTTGGGTGTATATTGTCTATCTTGGGTGTGTCCATGCCATTCACGACATACTGAATCCTAGCGTCAGGATATGAGTGTGCAGCATAAAAAATATTTAAAGAAATAGGTAAATAACCTGAAAAAAAAATCTTTTTAAATCAGTGGTAAATTCTAAAAGCCGTAACCCCCAATTATTAGCTTAAGATTTATTATAAGGGCTCTGCATTTATAGGTACCTACTACGCTAAGTTACAAAGATGACAAGAAAATTGAATTTCATTTTCGTTTTTTCCTTTGAATGATAAAACTACGAGTAAATGATTATAATTGTCTTGACATGTCATCTATTAACGGAACCCTAACAAGATTGAGCCATCACTACAATCGATACTCAAAGATTTGGACGTAAACGGCAGCAGTACACCTCGGAGCCGCTAATGACAATATTATTATAAGCGAGCGCGTTTATTGCCAAATAACACGCCACTAGTGCTTTGTTGGACGTGATGGCTTAACGCACAGCCGGTGTGTAGTCAGCAGGGAAATAGACAAGCAAAAAAAATATTTTTTTTATCTCAGACTTTTCCCTACTGAATTTGGCCTATTTTCACACAAATAGCGTTTACAAAAGATAAGCATTAAACGGTAATTTTAACGTCCACTGCTTTCAGATCAGACTTTCCGAAACTGTATGAAAGGTTACAGCCATTTAAATTTTCATGCAAAAGTTTTTGGAGGAAAAGGGGAGATCTCCCGCCAGGCGATGTCACTGCCTGGGGACCGCGGTCCTAATGTTGACTTCGGACCATTTGTATATATGCAGAGATTCTGAAGAACTTTGATAGCGCGTTTGAGGATACGTCTTCCGATTGGCCAGTTCGGTATGACGCGTGTGACGTGTTCTATTGTTTACTACATTCGATGCTTGCGTCGTCATGCGTGGTCAGCATTTCATGTGCGGCGCGCGCTCATATTACTGTAGGTATCGCGCCGCTACATCACTCCCCCTCCAATTGGAATGATGTCGTAACTCTCATATGCCAGTGTCGTCATCGGCCACGTCTGCCGGAATGATGCGATGCGTGCGCAGTCACGGTGAGGGAAACCCAGAAACCTCTGCTGCGTGCTGCGGATCGCTGAACTTGAGCGTTGAAGGCTGCAGGAACCAATGCGCTTTTTGCGGCTGCTAGTGGAACCTGGACAGTATGCTCCTAGCTTGCTGGCTTGACTCCATGACTCCTTGTACTTGTTGAAGGACGTCAAATATTTCGAGGAACACCAATGATGTGGACAATCACGTCGGTTGAGACGGATATCATCTGGTGAGACATCAGGACGGAACTTCGTGGATGAAGGTGCTGGAACCCTTGAATAGTCGTCAGCAGGGCGTCAATCACGTCGGTTGATCACGTCGGGGTCACCAATTTGGAGGAAAAGGGGAGATCTCCCGCCAGGCGATGTCACTGCCTGGGGACCGCGGTCCTAATGTTGACTTCGGACCATTTGTATATATGCAGAGATTCTGAAGAACTTTGATAGCGCGTTTGAGGATACGTCTTCCGATTGGCCAGTTCGGTATGACGCGTGTGACGTGTTCTATTGTTTACTACATTCGATGCTTGCGTCGTCATGCGTGGTCAGCATTTCATGTGCGGCGCGCGCTCATATTACTGTAGGTATCGCGCCGCTACAAGTTAGAAAACCCTTCTAGATAAACAGTATTACTTTTAATAAATTATCTTACTATTTTTATTTTCTTGGCTGACAAGATTGTATTTACTCCAATAAATTCCTACTTCCTAATTGGTGCTTCCGCCCCCTTTTTTCTCCCAGTCTACGGTTTACCTGAGAAGCGATCAAAACGGATGAATGTAATTTATAATGCAACCTTGTACCTAATAATGAACAAAAGCTTTTGAGTTTGATTTTTAAGTTTATTTCCGCGTTGTTATGCTATCGCTACCCTTCAAATCGATGCGCACACAATCAACAAATCAGAATACAATCTGACAATTAGATTGCCAACGAGCTACGGTTACTTGCTGAGTCATGCCGATTACACGCATTGTTACTTCAAGTGTACGTTCTACTTGATTTTCTTCCTACTTTAGTTCCGTAAGCCACCATCCATGGTATTATTTATATATTATGTAATTTTATCATACCATGCAAGTATATAATACAAAAGGCGGAATTCATGCTAGTCAAAGCAGTCTCTACCAACTACTAAGTTATAATTGAATGTGCAAGTAAAATCAAAGGTATTTGTTTAAAACTTGGTAATAAACATTTTTTACTTGGTAATGGTAATAAACATTTCTTACTTTACTTAAAAATAGGCCGATTGGTATAATATAAAGTTAAGCACTAGTTATTTAAGACATAATTATTGTATGCCCGCATAGGGTAGACTGTTCTTAACTTATTATAATTTTTGTAACATCTTACTCGTGTAACAGTCAACAATAATTTTATAAATGAAAATATCTACGTATTCATATTTTAATTAATATAATTATAATATTTTCATTTCGTATTCTACGGAGCAAAATATATAAGGTAGATACCTATATGTGGTGCCCTATTTTTTTATTGTGTGCGTTAAACTTTTTACAATACCATCTCATTGTATAGATGGTTAAATTATTAAATTATAAGGTATAAATTATTAAAAGAAGGTTTTACATTGCTTAGTAATTTATAAATTACTCTTCTATCAGAATGGGTAACTAAAATCATATTTGTTGAAGAAAAAATATAGTCTGATTCGACATTGAGCCTATACTGGTTTGAATCTAATCTCACAAAAAGTGAACATGTCAAAAAACTTAAGTCATGTTTTATAAGTATCTGAGTACAAGTGGCTTGCGGAATCGTTTCGTAATGAGGCTATTGAAACACAATTAATCTTGAGCTTGGAGTGGGATTCGTTCGAATAACTGTTACAACTGCTATTATTTTCAATTTACGACGAACATTATGTCCGATTTCACACTATTGCTGCGCGCTTGCTTTACGTAGCGTGGTCTAAGTTGTGTGCTGAACAAGTCTGAAGTTTAATATGGAAATAGCCTCTATACTTTGATACATTGTTGGTCATTCTCTACAAGATAAGTCTTGGGGAATTGTCTACCACGCTGCCCCCGTGCGGGATTACAATCTACAAAAGCAAAGTGCGAGAAATCTAAACAAATATGATTATACTTACAATTTTTTAATTAAATAATTAATTTCCTTTAAAAATAATTCCCTTTAACTCTCCGTTCATTTCCATTAACTACAGGAAAACAATTGTTCATTCAAGTAAGTTTAATATCGATGAATGAATTTAATAAATTAAATATCACTTGCTGTAACGGTGAAGGACAACATCGTAAGGCAGGTTTCCTTGCCAATGCTTGAGACTCCTCTATAGTGAGTGAAGTACGAGTACCTGGTCTACGCGGTAGACTACATCCTTCGCATTGAGAGGAGACCCGACGCTGCAATGGAATAAAGATATGAGGCATTAGACAGCGAACAAAATTAAATGTTGAATCAGACAAGGGTGGCTCGCTCACCGCTTACATCTTACACGACACGCATCTCACCGATGTCCGATATGATCCATCAATCATAGTGAAACAATCACTCGGTCAGCAGTTTCATATCGATGACAGATTGCCAGTGGGTTTCAACTGGTCGCATCTAATGCGATCGTCATTGGCGTGATCTTTGATTCGTATGAGCTGGCTTTCGCACTGGTTTTCTTTGGGATTTCACAAAAGAGGGAATGAGGAGGACCTTGATTCCTTAGGACCAGAGACTAGATTTATAGACATGTACAACAACAGTAGAAAAAAAACGCATAACACATAAAAAACATAGTATAACCAGCGCCCTTATTGCGAAAAAGCAATTTCTTACTTTATTTGAGGCGACAAGACTAAGATGTAGTCCGCCTTAGTAGTAAATCAGTTTTGGCTAGTAGTATAACAAAGAAAAATTATAAGTCCTCTGTCGCCTATAGATAAAGAGACTACAAAGTTCTCTCTTCATGTATCAATAAGTACTTGAAGGTTTACGCACGACAAAGTCAAAATGCATAAATTAAACAAAATGGATGATAACGTTTCCGATCGAACACAAAATTGATAAACCATGTTCTTGCGTATATGTCATAAAATTCCCATCAAATTCTATACAGCAGCTATGCTTTTATGGATATTTTATTACACAATTATAAAACACTAACACGAGGTGAAAGAGGTCTAATGACTACTAATAAGACCTTAAGAGGTCGTTTGTATGGTTTAATAATTTTCTTTATTTTTACTTTTATGCACATAGGTGACATTTTAAATTTTATGGGTAAATTGATTTTGTCGTTAACTTTATGATCTAACGTTGAACTTGGGTGTAAAACTTGAATATATAAACTGTTGCTCCGTTTGTCAGTCTGTCTTTTGGTTAAGGCAAAACTATTACGTCGACTGTTCGCCATAAAACGATTAGGTAAGTATTATACTGATAGACTATAATTATATACCAATAAAAAAATAGTGCTGATAATTTTTTTTTTTTCAAGTTTTTACCACGCTTCTCTCTCAGTTTTATATTGTAACTTCAGATATAAAACTGTATACTCCTTCAGATACTTATATATTTATCTAACTGTCCTTGCAATAAAATCTATCAGTAGGTACCGTTTCCTTAACATCTTAAGTAAAAGCTTTCTATAACTTAACGAGTTACATTGTTAAATTACACACATAAGTGACTACTGCATCCTTTGATACATAACTGGACACATCCTCGTCCAACGCGATAACTTTCAAACATTTTCCCACATTATAACTGAGCTGACAATACACACACGCACACACATACACACTCACGCATACATAGGACTAGTGTCACAACACGCCTTGTTTTATGAGGAAATTCCATTTCCATAGGCTCTCTCCTAACGCCCAGGCCTCACGCAGTATAATTATTAATAGCTCGTGTTAAGAAAATTCGTCGGCCTATGACAAATATTAAATAATAACCATAATATTAAATTATAATCATATTGCAAGTCTGTTATAAAAACGCATCTTTGCTAATAGCTGTTTAATGAATTCAAGTATGTACAGACCCTGTAAAACATGGAAATGAAATGAAATAAGATGAAAACGTTTATTAGCAAGAATATTGGTTAGTGTAAAATATTACATGGCATTTTGATCAACACATTTTCACCCTTACAGGTAAGTTTAAGGCAAAGGAGTTAATTTTCTACGAAATCGCGCAGTTCAAACTGAGCATTTAGCCTTAGTTTAAGTTACATTTTTTTCACTGCGCTGCTTAATTTCTTTAACAAAAATTGTATTTGTATAAAACAATTTATACATTAATATTTACAAAAAATATTTGGCATGATGTATATAAATATTAAACATGCATATTGAGTTTTTAAATTAATCTGCAATACCGTCCTTTCCCTACCCACAAACATGGTGTCAGCAACCTAGGCGCATCACGTCTCATCTCACGCTGCGGTCGGACCGGTTGAGAAAGCGGTTTGCAAAAACTGATCACAACTAGAAGATGCCCACTTGATCTACAATGGGATATAAAATAATTACCAACAGAGATTCTATCTAAGAAACTTCGCTTTCAATCAATGTTTTTGCTGACGGCTTTGGTTCTGTTTCAATGTGCTAACCGTACTATGGACATTGTAAAGTCCGTTGCCGTTATGTGTTGTGAAAAGTATGAATTAAATTATGTTTTTAGTTTTATTTGTTTGTAAAGAAACACAAGGTGGTAGATCCATTATACTGCTAAACTTCATAATATCTTATGTTAGTTGAGTAGACAAATTTTGGTTGCCGGAAAGTACCTTAGACTTCATGAGTTCAACGACGAAATACTAACCCAATTAGAGTTGTATAAGGGACGACAGTGGCTTGGAATTCGACCTCGAATCGAGGGGACCGGGTTCGAATCCCAGTGGCACGCACCAATGAATTTTTTCTCGAAGCAGTTAGTCCTCGTCATGAACAATAATTAAGGTTAATTTATAATTATAATTTGATTTTAGCAAACATCTTTCAACTACTATGCACCTGTTCCCACATAAATTACTCTCCGTATGGTAATAGTAGTTACACAAAGCTAGAACAAGTCTTAGTTACAAACAAGGATATAAAGCAATGACTGGATGAGTTACATAAAAATGAGAACTGTAAACGGTGGTACAGTAATTGTAAAAACCCGCCGTGAAGTAAATTAGGATGTAGAATCTTTCTTCAGATTTTATTAGATAAACAGATTTGATTTGAAAATTTTTCGATTGGAGATTGTAGCATTCGCATTTATTTATTAAAGATAAGATATTGGAGGTTGAGCTGGGTTCAGACGTTTAGACGAATTTTTTAAATTTTTTTAAGAAAAGATAATAAGTATTAGATTTGGTCGATTCATATTTTAAAGATATTGATTCTTTTTGAGTTTGAACTTTTGAACTTTTAATAAAGGATAGTTAATACTCATTAAATTTGGTGGTTACTTCAGGGAAATCAGAGAGTCTGTAAACTAAAAAATCTTCCCTTTTCCTCCACTCATTAAGAAACTTTAAGGTATATCTATTACCTAACGAAGAGTCATATCCAGACATTCTCTAAAGGCCTGCCGAGAGCCGGTCATACGCGTTGTCATACTACTTTCTACATAATTTTTACACGTCTTGCGATGTGATGACTTTGTTGTATTATAATTTTTCTTTTCTATAATATTTATTGTACCATTTGTGGATCCAATGTAGGTGATTTGATATTATGTTTCGTTAGTAGTTTTTTATTTTAACATTTAAATTTTGTTATTGGCTCATTCGTTTTTTAATTTTTGTCTTAATATTACATGCTTTTTTTATGCCTAGTTTTCAAAGATTCCACCAGAAAGAGACCACATACTTACCATTGATTTTTACACGTTTTAGTGCCAATTACTACCTACCTGTTTGTAAGCCGTTACATACACTTTTCCTTGGCTTTTGGCCCTTTTGGCCCTATTGACATTGTCTAATATACAAAATATGTATGTATATATCTTAAATGTTATTTTAACTAACTCTATATTTCTTATTTACGACCTACCAATATGAGAATGGTTTGAATGAGAAATAATATAGAGAAAATAGTGTCATTTTGTATCCATTAATCAATTTAGTCTTTTTATTAAGCTATCAATCTAGTTCGCAATTGTTGTCTAACTTTATCAAAAACAAAGTAAAAAGTAACACAGAACTCGTATTTACAATTCAATGAAAGAAACTGGTTAGGAATAACGATCGATCGCGCGTTACAATTGACTTGGCGTTTTGCATTGCTTGTCGATCTGTCGTAGTGCACGCGAGGAAGCTATAAGCTATCATTTAGAGAAGTTCCCTGGAGGTACTTGTAAGCTCAAGAGTTGCAAGCTACTTTGGATCTGTACAGAAAACTATAAGACAACACTTTGAAGAGTACGTATCGTTCTGCGCATTGCAGAAATCGCAAAAAAGACTATTATTGCAGGCCTGCTCATTTACAAAAAAAATCAACGAAATATTTGTAATTTTACCGCAAATACAAGTAATAATTTTTCAATATAGCCAACACTTTTACTAATAAGTAATTGCTATTATGTATTTTTAACTTCAGTAAGCGATTTCACGATTAAGTACGGTCGAGTAAATACGGTTAACCATGCAGTTTGTCGCTCACGTATCGCATCTCGCTTACCGATAACAGTGGAGCAAGTTCCTCAAAGAGAAATCTAAACCACTACCCGTATTACTTTGAGAGGAAATAACTCATATTTCAATCAACTAAAACAGATTTATTGGTATTTCATTGGCTGGCTACAATGGCATCGTAATTTCAAAGTATTGGGTTATCTATAACAGCCCTAATTTGCATAGGAAATTTATTTATAAACGTTCGCAGTTCAATAATGGGGAATATTGTCAGTTTATCTTAGCAGGTTGATATTTTAAGAGATATAGCTAAATCATTGCACTTGTAGAATATTGTTTGGTATATACTAAGCGGTATATTGTTTCGTGTTAATAAATAACTAGCCCCCGCGGGTGTAAAGATGTTTTGGACATGTTACGCTTTCCATATTAGACAGCGTAGTAACAGTAACGTAATTTAGTAGTTATCTATACTAATATTATAAAGAGGAAACATTTGTATTTTTGTATGTTTGTAACGAATAAACTCCAAAACTACTGGGCCGATTTCAAAAATTCTTTCACCATTGGAAAGCTACATTTAGCCTGAGTAACATAGGCTATTAAATAAAAATAAAAAAAATCATTGGCAGAGCGAAGCCTGCTGGGTCAGCTAGTTTAATATAAAAACGTGTTAAAGTTTTTAGTGAAAAACGGTTCCTACATTTTATAGCTTCCGCTTATGGTTCCGCATTTCTGAGATTTCTGTAACTCAGTGTTTTCTAAGGGCGAAAGTTTTCTTGGCAGCGTTTATTCGTACGAATATGGGACAGTTTAAGGATTGACAAAGCATTTCATACCCATACATACCTATTCAGGTATGAAATTATTCATAGGAATTTTCTTCACTCCAGGATAATAATAATAAAAATATAATAATAATCAAGTCATTTATTCATTCCCTAAATAAGTAATTTCTACAGTTCTGATAATTTCACTTTTCTGCGTTGTTTGCAGTTACGTTTTTCGCAGTTTACAGTTTTCTGTAGCTCTGTGTTTTTCTTAGTTCGAAGCATAGAAATTGTTACAACGTCTGATTTTCCGCAAATTACTAATCACAACAGCTTTCCAACAGCTTTAATGAAACTTATGTGACAAAAGATAAGAACAAAAGTTATTTGTTAGATACTCGTACACTAGTTATTTGTCGATTGCAACTGTGTGATGTTAGTATTTAATAAACAGTTTAAACGCTCCACCAATCCGCATTGCGGTGTAGCGTGGTGCAGTATGCTCCAGACCTCCCCAGACCTTGTGTGGAGAGACCTGTACCTAAACCTGTAAGAGAGCTAAACAGTTTAAAAAGAAATCATTGCGACACTATAAATATTTCGCGTCTTGACTAGCTTTTGCTTTATAGCACCGCGCACACAAGATAACATCTCATCATATATCTGAAGATAGCCCACATTAATATAATGTGGTCGATTTCCGGTCATAAATCTTGCGCGTTATCGTTAAATTTTTATAATTGATAGAAATGGGCATCATTGGAAATCATTAGGCAATAATGATTTTGTTGCTAATAGCATAGTCTTTAGTTGAGTGGCATGGCCATTAATATGCAAAATGTATACCAGATCTTATCTGTGTTTAGAAATTAAGGACACGTTAATACTACGTTATTTTTAACTTTGTGTTTTCAGAATCTTAATGTCTCTGATAAACTAAATATATCAAATAACTGATTTCATAAATTAGAGTCAAAATTACCTACCTACTGCTGTGAAACTTTTGATGTTAGTCATTATTGATTTATTTATCAAATTTACAACATTTTATATATTTACAAAAAAAATCTAGTTTTTTAAAGCTCTTAGTAAGTAAGTTTGTATAAATTAGTATGTTTATATAATAAATTTCGACACATAGACAATAATTCATTTAAATTGAATCATTTGAACTAGAGCTACCCGTACCTCGTCTGACAGCGAATCATTACGCCCCGATACATCGATTCATGATCGAGCACATCGATTAAAGGATCAATGAGTTATTGAATAAAGATTTATCGTAATATATGCTAGGTTCATTCATATCATTTATTATTTATATGATCAACTTTTTACTCTGTATCATTTACTGCTTTAACTAAACATACATTATTAATTTTAATATCTATTTTATGTCTTAAGACATTGAAATTAAAAAAATGAATTTAAAAAATTCAAAATACTATGTACGGTTGAAGCTACGTGTAGGTCGCTTAGATATACCCACTTTTCTTTGTCAAGCTAATATTCTGTTTGATTATTAAATAAACCTTTCCAAGTGCATTTCAATTTCCGTTATTATGTAGTAAAATTTATCAGTGTGGAATCTTGAATTGACAAAATCTTGAGATATATTCAACGGACAAATGTGTCTAGCGAGAAACCGACGCACCTGTACACAATCTGTGTCGGTCAACCTGCTCTAATTCGGGGAAATAGTGTCAATGTTTTATCGATAAGTACAGATGTAATTATTAAAAAAAATGTAAGTTACAAATAAACAAGCAAATCCTCTGATGTTAAGTGTTATGTGTTGATGTGTTGATGATGTTGAGTGCAGCTTAATGATACCAGCTCATCAGATCAAGACAACATGCAAAGTTAAAAGTCTAAGGTCTAAGTTAAAAGTATAAAGACGGCGATGGTTGGTATCCTGGTGAATGCAATTGGTTCTACCACCTACAAATTAAATCTTGATTGAAATACACATTTTAACTATATTTCAGACGACCATTGTAATAAAAAAGCCCTACGGTTATTTTACTACTACTGATTGGCAATGTTGAAGCAAACAGTACAACCGCTTACGCGTATTTGATACACTTATAACTATCGCATTTCTAGTTTTGGTTCCGATATCCGTAAAAAACTCTAAATTAGAATTAAATCAACAAAATAGTGAGATAAAATCGATGAACAAATCGCTATGTGTGCCGCGCAGTAGGAAACCGACGCACCTGTACACAACCTGTACCGGTCGACCTGTTATAGTGAGGGGAATACGACAGTATCGATTAAACGTCGTAAAATTATCGTGTGTGTCCATGGCATTCACGACACAGGGAATCCTAGTGTGGAGCTATTATTGTGAAGCGATGTCCAGTGGCTAAGAATTCGACCTCTCAATCGAGGGATCCGAGTTCGAATCCCAGTGGGACGTACCAGTGACTTTGTAAAAACTTTGTAAAACTCTGTAAAAAGTGCGATTTATAAAATTAAAGATGCTGTTACGGTGAACGAAAACATCGTGAGAACATGAGAGTTCAAAAAATGTTCCCAAAGGCATGTGAAGTCCATCTACCCGCATTACGCCAGCGTGGTGGACTAAGGACTCATCGTGAGAGGAGACCCGACCCCGTAGTGGGTCATTAATGGTTACTGACAAGCATCGATATTAAAGCGTACGGCTACATCTCTCAACTCAGTGTCGCTGGAAACTCATCATAAATCACGCGCCAACTGGCCGATCGCTCGCTCATTGCCTAGGGTTGCCATCTGTTTCAAAAAGTTCATAAAAGAAAAAAGAAAGTATCACAGTGTCTATTCAAAATCATTAATAACCACATTATTTTATGGTTAGCAACTTATTTTGAAGATTTAGTGAAACATCTTTAATCCACTAAGTTTTACACCTTATATTTTTTAAGCGGTTGTATCCAACCTACAAACTATCCAGTAGTTTAAGGTTAAGATGTTTTGTATGTACTTTTGATAAATAAATTTAAAAAAGTTAAAAAAAATATTAAATAAGAAAAATATTCTAATCTAGTTTTTTTATAGTTGTATTAAGAGTTTATTAATAACTTAACTTACTACTGTTAGAAGGTATTTGGTGCCGGTAGGTCCATCAATCCGCATTAGGCAAGCGACGTTGACTAGGCCTATATCCTTCTCTCGTTGAGAGAAGTCTCGATCCTGCAATGGGTCATTAATGGGTATTCCGAGATGGGTAGCTACTCCATACAGCATCTGCCACCACGTAAATACCTTAACTAACTTCTTAAACTGTAATTTTAATATAGCATCTCTAGATACTACTGCTAAAGGTATTTAGTGACGTGCAAAGTAGATCTACCATAGACCTACCATACCATCTGTTAACACGTAAATGCCTTCTTAAACTTTCTGTAATTTGAAACGTTTTCTCTAAATCGACAACCCTGAACGCTAATCCGCGAACTGCGGCATGACTCTCGGACCTCATTGAATTGAGGCTCATTGTTTACGGGTCAGTGTATGTACAATAAGCTTGTGTTCACACTGGCATTTCCAATATTAAATCACAAAAAAACTATCTTTGAAAATCGGTCCACAAGTGGCGGGAAAATCGATTTTCATACATAAAAAACAAACACAACAGCCGCAAAGAATCTCCTTGCTCTCTCTCGCATTCAAACAAATGACTTAGAATTTAATAAAAATGGAGTTCAATAAAAGTTATGATTTATTTAACTATTAGTCACACAAAAATTGAAATTGGCTAAAGTATTCGATTGATTGTTTACGATTATTGGTATAGTTTACAATTATTTGCGCTCCGTTAATTTTACTTTAAACAAACCGTTGTAGGTGTGCCGATTTTGAAAAGATGTTTGTACGAGTAACTGTAAGAAGATTTAAGGCTATAAAGATGGAGTAACGAAATATTTGAAGTAGTAGTTTGTAGTAGTTTCCTGTTTCCGGATCATACATTCACCCACAGTTCATACCATTTTGCCCACACTCTTGCTTCCATTCTCTAAGTTCTCACACAGTAGTGTGAACATTACTATGCGTGCAGGTGACCAACAAGTGTTACGTATCGAACAGGCTCCGAGGGAAGTTGGCTAATTTCGCTAGCCTACATAAATTGATCGAGCCTTTGTTGCAAAATTCTTATAAATGTATATCTAAACGGGTTCTGTGATGAACCAAATTTTTTGAGTTGTTTGGGACTTTCCTATTGTTAACTTAGCTTTGGTCGCTAGCGGACAGTATACTGACAAACTCAAAATGATTTTAAAAATTTTATCCAGTGAACTTTATAATTTGGTCCAAAAAGAAATACAACAACCTATAATTTTGTTTAGATTATCCAATACCAGTATGCTTTTATTTTATCCTCACAACATACAATAAAAAATTTACAATGTATCTATTATAATACAAACCTAATATGAGTATGGAGGATAGTAGGTAGGTACTACGCTTATGTTCAATCAACTGAGAGCACACACCCTATCTGCTGTTCTTAAGTTACCTTTTTTCTGATCAGATTTAGATACCTACAGTTAGGTAAGTATAAGACTAAGTATACATAAAAAGAGCGACGTGTCTTTGTTTCAATATCTCATTAACTACTAATTAGGTTGTGTAGACAAACTTAGTCGGAAAGTTTTTTTTTTTTTACCGAAAACTTTTATGAGAATGCAAGATTGTCCAGCCATGAACTTCAGGAGAAAATCTTTGAAATGTTATTGAATTTTCCCTTTTCCTCTTTCAGTCTCAGTATTTTCGTAAGTACGTTATTTATGGTAGGCCTACACGCACCGGCTGCATTGTCCGCACGAAATACACTGCGACTAAACATTGATTTTACGACATGCGAGCCGCCGGTCCCACGGCGACTTGCATCCGTGTGCCTTCAAATTACTCACATTTGCAAGCGAAGTAGTAATTTCAGGTTGTAGTGCCATTCAAAATAAAATGGATACGTATCACCTGCTGTAATGGTGAAGGAAAACATCGTGACGAAACCTGCGTGACTGATAGATGTCAGTAACCCATTAATGACCCACTACAGGGTCGGGTCTCCTCTCACAATGAGAAAGATGTAGGCCTTAGTCCACCACGCTGGCCTAGTGCGGGTTGGTGGACTTCACAAGCCTTTCAGAACTTTTTTTTCTGAACTCTCAGGCATGCAGGTTTCCTCACGATGTTTTCCTTCACCGTAACAGCAGGTGATATTTAATTTTTATAAAGCGCACATAACTTTTTTAACAAAGTCATTGGTGCGTGCCACTGGGATTCGAACCCGGACCCCTCGATTCCAGGTCGAATTCTAAGCCACTGGGCTATCACCGCGATAGATAGTTGTCCGTAAAGTAAGTATGCGAAGTCCACCAACCCGCGTTAGTCCAGTACGTGGCCCAGTTACCATTTCAGAAGACTGAAATGGTTCCCTAAAATTGGTTTCTCCACAGTAATGGAGTAGCAAACGAGCACACAGGTCCTGATATTAGGTGGTCACTGCAGTCCATCGACACCCACATGTAACCTCGGTTAGAACAATCCTATCTGAGCTAGCTTTGCTATTCATGAGTACTAAGATGTTCGCCTCGAATAAAGCATCTCCGGTGATACCTCCCCAGCCGAAACACAAAACACAAAATATGGATTCGTGGCGTTCCTCCACAGTCCGTTTTTCACGTACGTTTTTGCATCGTACAGGCAAACTTTGGAACAGTCTTCCGGCTGATGTATTCCCGCAGGACTATGACATGGGGTTCTTCAAGAAGGGCATAAAAAAGCTCTCCTTCATAGCCGGCAACGCACTGGCGACCCCCTGGTGTTGCACGTCAGTAGGCGACGGTGACCTCTTACCATCAGGTGGCCGTGTGTCTGTTTGCTTGCTCTATTAAAAAAAAAAAAACTCGCTGCTTTACGACGGGTTAAGAAGCTGGCGGTAAAGGACCCTGGACGATCTGCTATGACTCTACCATCTAAAGCACGTTTTTAAAACACTAAAGAGTATTAAAATCATACCGTGACGTAAGCAAACTGTGGGTAACTTTGTGTCATAAAGGTACCTACCGTTGAAGATTAATGGTTATTGCTTTATCGAAACAAAAGAGTTTTATATTGAAAACACAACAATAAAATAATAACAGCGGGGGATTTATTGGTTTTTTATATGTATTGTAGTTTCTAAGTTTACTTCAGCTGGTTATTATGTCATCGATTGAACGATTTTCCTGTTACTAAAGTTTACTGTGATTTTCATTGAATTTAATAAAAAAAACACTCACTTGGTAACTATAGTGATAGGTAGATTTAGAATATAAAATCTGTTAATGGAATTTTTTTTTAAAGCAACTTACCTACGTCAATACAACAATGGGTGGACTTTGTCATGTTGGGAGAAAAACTTCGCTTGAAGGCGTGAAATACTTATTGTTTGATAGTTAACGCGTCCGTTTCGTAATTTTATGTACGAAAATGCGTTACGAAAATTTAGTACGGCCTTAGTGGTGGCGACTGTACCGGCACATTTAGAAACACTAAACACTGGCCTTTTCTAGACATTGTGCCTCTCAGTAAGCACTTTTCAACATGTGTGTATTTTGTATGACATCACGCCTTTGTTCAACGGGAGTGGGCAGACCAACATCCTTGAAGTAGAATAATGTTTGATTTGGATGCGTTACTTTTGTACCATCACGGATGCTTGTGTTAATAAGTGTGTTTGTTTACTTTCGATTATTTAAAAATTTCTATTGGTGATATTACAATAGAAATTTTTTATACATCCTACCATACTATTATTAATGCGAAAGTTTGTGAGGGTGGATGGATGGACTTCTTGGACAAAAATGGCACGGGAACTGCTGCCGACAAACTGTTTTACAGTTTGGCAGATAGATTGTAAGATTGTATATGTATTTTTGTCATGAATAAATAAATAAAATAAATAAATAGGATGTTTGTTACATGCAAAAACGGCTGGACGGATTTGGATGAAATTTGGTACACAGTAATTTGTTATATGTATGTGTATTAACTTGTATTATAAATACTTTCTTTAGGTAAAATTCTTTCTTTAGGTAAAATTCAAAGTCAAAAGCATTCAAATTCATTATCATGTACAGTTTGTTCGTATACACACTGTATAGCTGCGTTTATATTACTATGCCACATCCAATTTTACCCACTTCTTAGTCGAAAGCACAATAGAAGCTGTCAGACCTAGGTGTAGTATTTACCTGTTCGCTTGAGCTGACAAAAGCTTGCTTAGGCTGACAAAAGCTTAGTTATTCCAACAGAGCTTTAAAGGTGATAAATACTCAAGCATTTAAGGAAAGTGAATTTTTTAAGAGAGCTGCTCTATCTTTTGGCGAGCCTTGGCAGTAATGTCGATTCCTTTGCCGTGACGGAAAATGGTGTGACGCTCTTTTATGCCGTTATATCTTCATGCATGGCTTTTAATTCCCGTGCATATAAGAGCCTATAAAAGTAGGAAAATTTTGGTGTTTTTTATTTATGAATTAATTATAATAGGAAAACAATGATTTAAAGGCTCGTCTGTCTGATTGCTTGCTGTTTTTTTAAATAAAAATATGTTACAATGTAAAAACAATAATAAAGACACGTGTACATAGCTAATAAGGACGAGGTCGCAAATTACCGAGTCTGTAGTAAATTGTCCGATACTTAAATAAAAAGCATAAATGTTTGTTGGACATTGATTTCTTCTTGGAAAAAGCTATAAAACTTGACCCTTCGACTGTTTGAACAACAATATTATAACATTGTTATAATTTATTTACGTAGGTAATAAATTAAATTCAAAAAACAAACACACACACACAAAAACAAGTTGTCATTGATGGGAATGTATTTTAACCCACGGGACGAATTTTTATCTTTATTCCAATATGTTGTTACCAGTATTATTATGTCCAATGTTTATTTTCTTAATTTATATTATACTATGTAATTGTTTATTGTATAACCAACTGGAAGCTATTTATGGATAAAAGGCTTTCTTTAATTGTCAGTGGAAGAAAATCGTATATGGAAATATTCTTAATAATTTTACTCGTGTATATAGGTACTGTACGTGTATGCCAAGAGCAAACACAATCTTTCTTTGCGAAAAATTACGTTAGTATCTACGTAAATATTGCTAATTTACTTGCACCATAAGTTGCTGGTGTATTTAAGACACTGGAGACATTTTTCGATCATTTTAAGTGTTGTCACTTTTAAATTTTAATCGATATTCTTGCGAAAAAAATTACCTTAATTTGTTCAGATACTAGAAATTCACTTCATAACTATCGAACACGAGGATAAAATCGCAAGGTTCGCTAATTAACAGCAATTATTTCATTAGTATCGAAATGACTACATTTTAAGAGTATCCGTTGTATCGAAGTATTTGTTACACGTACGTGAGTATATGAAGTATTTGCTTGGTCAATAAAACGTAGTACGCGTATAGCATATTGGAAGAATAAGGTTTTTGGGGTCTGGACCGAGTTCATTCTATGGCGTGATTTTTTTATCACTACCAATCGTTATTAAGATGTACCTATGACTAGCTAGATCTTCAGTGCCTACCTCCATACACACCACCGGTGGCATCGTACCTATAGTACCTTATTATACAAACGTAAATACTTTTTATATCACAGTAACTTCTTACGCACCCACCTACAATAAAAAACTCGCATCACACATCGTCTAAGATAGATTTGTGAACAACACCCGATTGTGTTCAATCCATACCTATATTTAGGGATTACTCATTCATTTGTCAGGTAGGTAAGTAGTCATTCGTACTACAGGTCCCTGGTCCGACTACGATTAGGTAAGCGGTAAGCTATACGCGAAAAAGGGTAGGTATTTCTCTACTTTGTAGATCTTTGTAAGGCATGGTGGTTTCTGCCAATTTCCTAGCTATTTATCGTTGCATTCAAAAATGTTGTAATTTCAAAAGCTCCGTTTTTTATTCAAGATAAAAATTCAGAAGCCTTTTTTAATTAAATATAAAAAACTAGTTTCAAACCGCTGGAGTCTATGTGCATTAAGCCGTATTATTATGTCCTATATTGTAATAGAACACTAAACTGCGATACCAGCAAAACCCCAGTAATGAATCACAGAAAATAAAACGAGCGGATAACTTCAAAACTTCTGAGGTTAAGTGATTAGCGTAGCGCAGAGACCGATAGATTCGCTTCCGATGTGTCTTCACTACTCACGCAGATCAGAAAAACAAGTTCCATTGGTTTCAAGACCAACTGAAATGGAACGATGGTAACTACCTACCTGTGTCAATCGCAATGTTTCTACCGTCTATAAAAATCACAGTATACTTTCGCTTCGCTACTTACCATTAGTCAGACAAGTCCTCACACACCTGTTTAAAAATCGCACTCAATTTTTATTAGTTTCTTGTTTAAGTAGCGTGTACACTACATTCGGTGTTTGCTTTACATTTCCAAATAGTCGGACGCTTTTGACAATGAGTTTATTGCGGTGTAGTTTAGTGACTTGACGAAAAGTAAGCAATCTGTATGTATTGTGTTTGAGTTCAGATCCTAAAATAGTTACGTGACAAGATTGTTGATGAAAAAAATAGCAGATACTTTGAGTTTTGTTACTTTGTTGACAGATATCCTCAATGTTATGCTATTAGTAATCAAAGATATTACAAATTAATAAAAATATTGTAGATATTGTGTTTTTAGAATACATGAGAGTATGAATGATATTCTCGATAATTTCATTATCATTCTCCGGAATCAATAAACCTAAAAAGTATTTAATAGAGCTTGACAAGCTTTTAGTTCCTATCTCTGAAATACGAAGTCTAAATCCGTGTAGGCAGTAAGTATACTTAGGTAAGGCTGGTGAATTTGGAGGTTGGTAGGCTACATATATCTTTAACCTATGGAAAACCCCAAATTTTTAGATTTCCTCACAATTATTTCTTTCCCGGTGAATTATTGTAAAACTCACATCACTGTGATAAGCCACTGGTGTGAATTTGAACCCGGATCTCCCAAATGACTAACCGAACTCTTTGCTACTGAGTTATCATTTAAGTATACTGAGTTTACCAGTTTGTTAGCTGGACTAAAAAAAGAATTAACTGATAAGAAAGGAGTGCCGATACTTGCGTCAACAGACTGCAATAAAACTAACTGTTGTTCTACGGAATACTCCTTTATTGACAAGTATAGAGAAAACATACACGTTCATAAAGTAAATGAGCACTGTAAACCTAGTGATTTGAACTGTAAAGCGTGGAGATGTAGCTGCTTATTATCCTTTACGATCATGTCGTTTATACTACACGATTAATGACGATTATGATGCGTTTTTGTTGTTAAGTATCAGTAAATCCGTTTTACGTTCTATTATTTTTTAATTAAATTTTTGTTGCAAATATGTTTGATTTTCTTGCCCCTTGATTTTAAATATATTTATTGTACATATGAAATACAATTAGATATAGAAAATGCGTGAAAAATATAATTTTCGATATCTAATAATAAATTCAAATTACGTTTAAGTAAATTAATCACTTTCCATTGTTAATATTTTAACGTTAAATACAAATATTCAATAGAAATGAATGTAAGCGATTGGCGATAAAAAGATTAAAAACCACAGGCATTGAAAACTCACCACAATAATAATCTTATAATTATCGTATAAAATATTTTATACGACGCATGAAAAGTTATCGCAAAACGAAAAAATTACAACGTAAAGCCATACCGTCACGATAAATCGTGTCGTAGCTCATAAACAGTATCCTAGTAACAATGTCGTCTGTAGCCAACGTACGCAATCGGATGCCGTTAGCCCAATAGCCTCATCCCGCCTAACGATCTCTACATTCTGTTTTAGGTAAAATAAACCAATTAAAGATGGAAGATCGATCGGGATTCGAACAAATGTCCGCGTGATGCTTGAGAATTTTCTGATAGTGTCCATACATTACACTGAACGGCTTTACTTGCAACCAATTAGGTTACGTGTTTTTCATGTGTGGAATATATAAAAGGAAAAAGCAGCAGCTTGAGCAGCGTTGTGGAGTATACTCCAGACCTCCCTCTATTGTGGGAAGGGGCACGTGCCTACCAGTGGGCCATAAACGCTCCCCACCAATAACCTTTCCCTATAACCCTACCACTTTCCAAACCCTAACACTGCAAGGTAAGTGATCCCCTGCAGGTTTTGGCACAATGAGAAAGATTTTTATAAAAACTCTTCTCAAAACAGATCTCAAAAAAAACATGACTTTGTTTCGGAGGCGGCAAACAAGTCAATTTAGATACGAATCAGTGTCGTAGTCGCGTAGTGGCGGGCGCATATTGTCAAATACGTTGGAAAACACTATTTTTTATGTCGAAAAAAGTAATCTTTACCTACAATAGTACTATATTTATTCTGTGCTGTAACTATGAACAACTTTAAAAAAAATACTTTAAGTTTTTTCATAATGATTGAAAATATTGTAGGTACACTCTAGGGACACAATTATACACAACATAAACAGAGACCGTTACGATACTAGTAAATAGATTTATTTGGACCATTCTAGACTCATTCTCCAGATCTTTAAATCATTGTATAAACGCACTGTAGTCCAGTGGACAATGGTCGTAGTGACCAATGACACAATCAACTCAGGCGGCCGACTAACGATCTCCTGTTTCAGGTAACGCGGCCCAATTAAAAATCGTAAGGCAAAGATAACAAAGGCATTCAGACAGAGCCGTCATTCTTGTAGCGAGCGGTGCTCAAACTTCTTTGAATTTTTAAATTTATCCTGTTTCAAAGATAGAATGATTGTTTAGAGTTGCTTGGAAATATTTTAATAAGTTTGCATTTATTAATGTCGAATGATAGATATATCGACCTGAAATGAAATTTTAGTGGATGTCGATTTGAATGTTAACAAGATGCTTTTAGAAGTTGCGATGGATATAGAATAGCTGAGCATCACAACTTACCTAAATTTGTTTATGTTTTTGTTGCATTACTTAATTCTACAAAACAAGGCATACGTATTTTATTTTAAACGGTCATAAAGTCATATAAAATTGAAATCTACTGCGATTTTATGTGTTCTTTATTACGATTTTGAATAAACTTGCGTTGTTTTTGGCGTTATTAAGAATCGACCGCGGAATCTCGAATTTAACGTATTGAATGTTACATGACACTTTTAACTAGAAATAAGTTTTGGCAATTGTTCTATCCTGTTAATCCCCAGGTTGAGCATCCCTGGATCGAACTGAATGGTGCATTAATAAATCGAGAGGCCCATTAAAATCCTAAATGTCGTTTATCTTGATTGAGATTTATGATAAGTGGTCCAGCGACAAGAGTGAGACGCTGTCGTACAGACAGTACCTACACGTGCAGTGATTGTTTTAATACATTTTTACCCGCGACAGTACAGAGACGGTGTATTTAGAAATTCAATTTTTTTACTGAATACTAAAGGGTTTTGCCAACAATACTATAGGTTGTAGAGAGGCTACGTTATCAATAAATATCATTGGTTACACAGTACATGTGCAGTCATTATTTATTTAAACGAAATTCATTTATGTAACATCGGAATAATTCGGAAAAAAATTGCGATTAACATTCTCGGGAATTTATGACTATTGACTATTTTACCATTAAAAACTGCAATATTCAAAAATCAAATAAACTTTATACAATTTCATTCATAGAAGATGTAAACCGTAGCTCAAATTGTATGTATACCTACCTTTAAAATTGTATCAAATAATAAAACTATTATATTTTTAACACTGGACCCTTTTTATTTTAGAATATCATTTTTGTTATTGTTTTAATATCGTATCAATGGTTTTCGGTCATAAATCCGAAGTCGTCAACCCCCTTACCTACAGGTGCCCGGAGATGAGATGCGGAGATGCGATGCCGTATCTCCCGCGACGTTTGTCTGCTTGTCTGACCCCTTCCTCGCGGGCTATCTGATGGCTCAACAATGCTCGGCGCGCTTAAATATCCGCTTACATATCTATTATGCGGAGATAATATTGGTGCGACAGGACCATTTATTTTGGTGTTCCCTAACTCGAGAACAATTGAAAACTTTGCTAGAATTACAGATGAAATAATTGACACGCGATTTACAAGTTGAGATTTTTCAATTACATCGTACTTAAAATAGCGAAGTGATATTAGGTAAATTTGAATTTAATGTCAATTTTCAAAATTCTAATGTACTTATAACAATGCGTTGAAGATTACATTGACGCGTTGTCATAAATTTATTTAATGCATCTTTCTAACTAGAATAGACTAGATTAGATATAGGGATCTATTTAATAGCGTCTAAATAAGATGCAATGAATAATTTGATTGACGTTGAAACTAAAGAAAAAAGAAAGATAGTGGCCACCGCTTAAATAACACTTTATACCCCTACGCTCGTTTTCCGACTACAATAACCCGACATGAATAACAGCTTCCTAATACTAAGAAATAGCTAGCGCAAACTAAACACGGTTTCTTACATAAACAAGCCATTGTAATTATATAGGGAGACGCATCCTGTGCCTGTAATTGCGCCTCGTAACTGGAAATTGCTTCTGAGACTGCAGTTATAATGTATTGTATGTGTGGAGCAGCACTCAATTGTATACTTTGAATGGTTCAAGCCCGCGACTGACTGATCCAGAAATATAAAAAGTACGCTACGCTACGCTTTGAGGTATTTGGATTAACATTCCAAATATCTCAAATTATTAACTATCAATATAACCAATTGCCTGACCACATCGTTCGAAGGACCGGTAACCAATGGGGAAGAAAAGTCCTCGAATGGGGATCGCGTCTAGGCGAGAAAATTTATATTTGTGAACTGTAAGGCATGCATTTCCTCGTGATATTTTAATGTGATAAAATGGATGGAAAAATAAAGTCCTGGAAAATAGACCTCAATACTAGCAAGCACAATATCAATTCAATCAAATATTGAAATCCACAAATGCTTTCTAATGGTAGAAGTGGATTAACTTAATTTCACTTGCCAGAAGAATTAACAGGTGCGAGTTTGCGTGCACATAGAGGGTGATTCACGTTATGTTTTCGACTATATTTAATGTGAATATCGAAATATTTACTTTTTACTCAAAATATACTGCGTACGTATAAATATGTTTGCAAAATATTAGAAAATATATATTTTAATTTTCTCTAAATATTAAAATAGTAAATCTAGCATTGAAAGCTTTATAGGCTATTATGGCATTTCATTTTAATAATTGCTCAAACACACAAAACCATCGCTAAACATTAAGTAACACACATAATTCAACGCAACATACAATATTATATGACAGACACACAACACAGCTTTAGTAACAGATTCAATCTGTAATTACCATTAATATTTCATTAAGGCGAAACAACAATTTGTTGAGGTTGACACGAATTTCTTCACCGCGATTTCGCATCAGCATGTATAAAGCATTGAAGGAATGTTATTAATTCGAAATTTGTTACAGCCTATACTTAACTAGCTATCGCCAGAATTCACGTAAATAAGAATGTGAATACGTATACATTATGGATATAGAACTATTGTTCATAGCGGTGATAGCCCAGTGGCTAAGAATTCGGTTTTTTATTTGAGAAAATATAAAAGGTTCTCAAACCCGGACCGGGCTAAGAATTCGGTCTTTTATTTGAAAGCTTAGAAAAGGTTCTCAAACTATACTGGGTATGAATACCTTTTGTAAGATTTAAAAAATAAATGTCATTGTAATGATGGAGGATCACATCGAGAGGAACCTGCGTGCTTGTGAGTTCTCTATGATGTTCTCAAAGGAATGTGGTGTGCACCATTCCACCAACTGTCATAAGTTCAGCGTAGGAAAAAGGTCTGGGACCGACCCTGCAGTGTGTCTTTAATGGGTTACAGAAATACAGACAATCAATGCGGACAAACAATCAAACCATGTAGATACTCGTAGGTCATGTTCGAAGCAATTTAAGCTTACAACCTATTGTAATCAACGGTTTGTCTAAAAACACTCGACAATTAAAATAAATTTATGGTTATTGTTAATAATACCTTGTAGCAAGCGCATAAAACATAATTGTCGTAAGCACGTGTGGTCGTAAAGACGATCAGATTTGTAATCGATTCGAATTGCTTACTGATTCCAAATGTTGTGTAACAAAGGTAAGATTTTTTAAAAATGTTCATAGGTTTTTTCAATTGTTTCACTGTAAACGGTTAGCGATAGAACCATTTTGGGCTTCCGTGCGCACGAAACGGTTACCAATACACTTTTACAGAGACAGTTAAAACAAGTAAAAGGACATTTCTGATGAATTCACGATTTAAAAAGTCATTCCTATGTCGCTGAGTTAGACAGTGAATAAAATAACGTAACTACACAAATAAAACGCCTTGATGAAATTCATTGACCTTAGCGGCGTAAAGATAGCTTACAAAAATTATAGTGAAGATTTTATTGTGTATTGTCTTTCGACAGGAGGCTTAGAAAGTGCGATTAAGCCGATTGGTGGCTTCAAAAACTTTGCCAACATTACTCGTATTTTTCTTTAGATTCTAGTTTTTGCCATTATTATCGTTATATTTTCGTATCGATAAAATTTTCGTCTTCATGATACGCATTATTAATTTCTTCACGTCAGCGCATATCTTAATTCGCTGGGTGTGAAACTGTAACATTATTTAAGGTTTCAGAGGTCAACGTTCGGACAAGGATGGGTTTTGTATAGAGGAAAATATCGAAGTATTCTTACCTAGAAATATTTATGACTAATGTAATAACTGTTTATAGATAGTTACGGAGTGAAAACTATTTTGGAACGTGTCGATTATGAGATGGTAACCATTTTATATAGTTGACAGCGATTAAAATAGTGACTTAGAGATTTTGTGTCGTCCTGTTGTCTCTTTTTACTGTAAGAAATAATTGATTTGGTATTGTAACTGAATTTAATGATTTCCTAAGTACGCGATATAAATATGTAAGAAGGCAGACAGGTTTAGGAGAAAAATTCCGCCAGTTTCATAATCCGTGGAAGCGGTTTACGCAAACGCGTAACTCGGATGTCGGCTATTATGGCCACTCGCCGGTAAGTACTAAACTAAACTCGTTTACTTGCCACTGGATGCCGTTTATATAAGTACTGCATGATCATGGGAATTATCTGCGGATATGTTATTTATGTGATAAAATCAATCTTCGTGTTCTATGATTTATCATTTGCTCTTTTTAAAAAAAGAGTAATTAGGTACCTATAAAAATTCACCTTACCTATAAAAAGGTACCTAAATAAAAGTTGTTGCAAAAATTATGTTTATCGATCTAAATTATCATTTTTAGTTGTACTTTTCAACGGATATAACAGAAGATACTCAGTCACATTTGGGAAAGTATTCGAAATATATTATTATTCTGACAAAATAAATCAAGAGTTTGTTACTGGCCCAATGTGGTTATCGAAACCCCCATAAATCGCCATAAAACAGCATGTTCTTCATATTTTGTGTTTCACTCCGACCACTTAGTCGTCATGAACATCGTACCTACTCGTATATGGGTGATACGCGCTCAGACAGAATTCTTACCCTTTCTAAGAATGATGTAGAATGCAATGACCACTGATCATCAGGTGGCATATACGTGCTACTCATTTACCAAACTCTGTCACAAAAAATATCATACGATTATATTGATTACCTTTACGTTTTTTTCGCTACATTTGAAACTAGAGACAAATTAGTGGAGTCACAAGTATTTAGTTACTCAACAAGTTAGATACAAGATACAGTTTTGTGAACGGTTGTGCGTGACGACGAGCAGTCTACTAGAACCGACTAAATCGTGTCGATGACTTCTGAATACATTACCACCGAAGCTCAGTCTTAACTCACAACGACCGCATTTCGGAAGATAATGGCACCGTTATGTCTGTAAACTGGACGCAAAATTTTAAACCAAAGCCGGGGAATCTTTCTTTTTTAAACAACTTTCTAGAAAATATTGCCACTAACTATTTTGGAAACCACATGGATTATTTTGAAAACTGTAGGTACCTATAACAAAATCTATACGAGCTATCTAAGGAAGATTCAGAGTTTTTAACTATCGTGTGTATAAGCTATGTCGCTTGGGTTTGGTATGGGCAACCGCAACGTCGTTTGTTAAAACTTTAAAATATGTGGAAACGTAAAATTTGGAAAATTTTCACTACCTAGCTAGGTACTCATCGTTTTTATAATACAGCAAATGTTTATTCGTAACATTTTCTTTTAGCATAAATGTTTAAAGGGAGTCTGAGGCTTTAAATGCCAATTAATTGTTTCGATCGAAATATAATCAACAAATAAATGAATTTTTCTTTCAGTTTTCTATAAAAAGATTACACTACTTTATAAAGAAAAAAACTATAGCAAACACCTAGCTGCGACGGGAGCTCATTATTAAGGACCTCTGATAGGTCCGGAACTAGTCTAGCTACCGCAAAAATACACGTGAGCCAAGCCAAGCCGTTATTTTAGATATTGAAAATGTCTCTAAATACTCACGGAACTTTTTATAATAAAACTCAACATAATAACTTTGACGTATGGGTTAGTTTACCGGCGACCTAGTCAATGTCGACTGGTCGATCGTTTTGAATAGAAATGTGCTTACTCGGAGAACATGGTTATAAATTTTCGTTTTGTATGACAATACGGTACTTTCCTAAATATGCGAGCAGAGATTTGGGAGTGTGTGAATTCATTACCGTTTAAACACGGTAGTTCTTGTGAAAGTGACATTTTGAGTGTCTTAGATTTTATGTCGATTCGAACTGAAGATAACAACAGGTGATAATTTGCGTTTTTGCATTAATTAGGTAGGCTTATTTGGTTTTTATTTAAAATAGCTTTGTGATTTTTGCTTAATCAGTACCTACTTGTGTGTAGGTAACTTATTGTCTATGTCTGAAGTAAAAAGTGTACTTACTTCTGACATATACTTATAAGTAGGTACATTCAAATTATTTATTATGATCACATTCCAAACCTATCCCTAACATAGAAGTATTATGACAGTAACGTGTATTCTTCATGAAGGACTTAAATTTTAATTTTTTTTTTTAATACTAATAAACAACTTTATATAAAACGGATATTGTGTCAACTGTAGTCTATTAACCTCAATATTACTAAAACTTTTTACTGAATTCAAATGAAGTTTAAGTATCCAATTATAATGTTAAATATTTGATAAAGTCAGTTCTCGTCTCAACCTTTTACGTAGCAACAGCACCATTACTTGAACGAGTCGATACCGCGTATCAAACGAGTCTCCGCGAAAGTGGTTTGTGCTAAGTACTAGAATAATTTCTATGAAAATGTTTCTTAGCCGGCACAATTGATAGTGAATTACTTGTAATTACGATATAAAAAGCTAAGTAAATACGAGGAAAATCCGCTAGAATTCAGCATCTGGATGTCGATGTCGAATGATTAGGTCCGGGCTGTTATAACGGAATGATGTTAGGTAATTAGAATTGCTGCCATTACAAAAGTATGTAGAAATAGTACGGCGTCTATTAGACAAGGTGTCGTGTTTTTGTGTGTTAGCAGCAAACGAGCATTCAGGCCGGCTGTTGTCAAGTGGTCACTGCGACCCAGGGACCGGTGCCTCGTAAAGTAAGCAAATAAAGTGGCAATGGGCTTGCCATTCGAAGGATCGAGACGGTGAAAGAAGGTCCTCGAATGGCGACCACCTTTTGGGAAAAGGAGCACCTACAAGCCGTTTTTCGGTTAATATGATGACCGATGACCTGAAGAAGACATGGGGAAATTATTGGATTTAGAGGTCCCAGGATTGGGCGGACTAGCGTCGATTAGCGGTAGCCCATGTCCAGCAGTGGACTACGAAGGGCTGAATGCAAGGGAGTAGAACCAGATTCCTCCCAGAGGGTAAATTTTAAAATTGAATTTGCCGTGTTGTAAGTAAAACACCTCCGCGTACCGCGTACAATGCATGTGAAGAATTAAATTAAATTAACTTAAAATTTTATAAATTGAAAATTAATTTAAAAATCATAATTGATACGTCTACGTTATAACTCAACCAAACACACTCAAAAACAACGCCCGCGACATACGATTTCACAAGCTGATATCTATTCCAACCTATCGATAATTCATTACACATGACAATAAAACGACAAAAACCTATCGGGGCCCGACCATTCATACGAAGAGTAAAAAACAAAGCGTGTACCTATTATGTAGGTATCATGTTGCCGTTACTTATTTATTAGTCGAAATAAGAATTGACCACGACTGGACAGCAAGTCTACTTTTACAATTGAGTTGTAATTGGATCATAATGGTTTCATTATGAAATATGACAATTGAGTCGTGATTGTATCATAATGGTTTCATTGCCAATTGCTAATTTTGGTAATCAATGTAGTTATAGTGGTACCTATCATTAGGTATGATTTTCCTATGGACTTGACCTTCAATGCTGCTGGTAGTTTTGCATGTTTGAATTGGGCGCTTTTGACAGTTTCACATAATGTCAATAGGATTGAATTGGAATGATTACAGAATGGCATAATAATGGCCAATTAGTGGAAAACACTTCATACAGGTGCGTGGGTTTTTGAATATCGTCCAAAGAGAGATAAAAAGCATTCTTTACGTAATTCAGGTTGTAGTCTACCTGTTAACTAAATTTCATGAAAATCCGTTCAGCAGTTGTTGCGTAAAAGAGTAAAAAATATGCATCCATACCTTCATTCAGCCTCGCAAACTTTTGCATATGCATTTGTTGATAATGTTACGAGTGTTACGAGTAGAGTAGGATAGAATAATAGTCACATCAACTTTTGACCAAAGTGTGTACTGACTGCAACATAATATTATTATTTACTACTTAATAAAATAACTAGCGGTTCAGATTGACATCTGTCCATCCATGTGGCTTCTTACGCTCAGTTGGTTAAAATCAGGTATTACAATTAAATTAAAAATCACTCACGCGGAGTAATTAGTGACAATGGCCGAGTACAGTCAGCAGAAAAATTGTGTTTTAGTGAGATTTATTTTTTAAAGACGGTTTTGTTACTCGAATCCCGAACAGCCGAAAATTTCTACGAAAATACTTAGGTAGGTATTCAAAAATATAGTAAATATCATTTAAATTTTACAGTAGTATTAATATAAGAATACGTATATTATTTAACCTTTTGTTTATATTAGGTATAAAACGAACACCCATTGAGGTAAAATTTAATGTTGCGATTTTTAATGGCAAAGCTTTTGTTTCTTCATTTGTTCTAAGAACACATTAAGAAGAATTTTAAATTAAGCATTTTGTCGTTGAAGAATTTAGTCCTAAGATAGGTATTTCCAGGAACGAAGACATTATCATGTGGAACTAATTGTACCTTAGCATCCAAGGTCATTTTGTGGTTTCGTGTTTTGATGACATAAAATACCTATTACCCGGATGCTGCTGGCACCTGCTACCTGCTACAAATATTTAAGATATAGTTTAAATTAATTTATTCACGTTTTGGGCAAAACGGACCCAACAATGCTTTTAGCAGATATTGTTAGGTATTTTAAGTTTTAATTTATCAACAAAAGTAAAATGTTTGTTGAAAATTTAGTTGAAGTTTTATAACATCATTGATACATTTTAAATAACAATTTTTTTATTAACAGACAAGTTTTGAAAAATATAAAATTACGTAAACTTTTCTTTTCTTTTACCTACTTGGTTGGTTAAAGTGTTTTATGTAATTTAAACTGAGATAAGAAGAAGGCCCACCTATTAAATTATTACCGACTATCAAACACAAGCAACATCGGAGAAGTCACTATTGTGCTGCCGGCTTTAATAAAATTGAAAAAGAAAAACTACAAGAAAAACCTCAGATTTTTTTGTAAACGCTACTTACGCATACTCGTTAATGCTAGAACGACTCAATTGAATCCGCGGTATGCGTTAGTTTCCACTCATTGTGGACGGCGACCACTTTCTACCACACGGAGGTGTCGCGTTGCCCAATCTGTCCGTCTTAGTTTGACGACAGATATCACCGACCACCATACTACCACCACTCCCAATTTCATTGTTAAGCGAACACAAACGCTATTACACGACAATAGGGTCCTATATCCAAAATCTGAGGTGAATTAATAACAACTTGGTTCGCACGAAAGTGGTACAAGAGGTAGTCAAATAATTTAAACAATCTTTTTAAAAATGATTAATCATTTAACAAAAGCTTTGCGAAACTAGAACGAGTTACGAGTAGCGGGAGTCTTGAGTGTTTGAAATCAATACGTTAAAACTTACGCTAATACATAGTTCGGTAGTTGGATACGCTACCACTGTCGTCCACTGTGGTGTTCTTTATCTAGCCATACATACACCTACATTTTGGTATTCTAAGTTTGTCTCAAAAGTCACATAAAAGCTAGTCTGGGCGTCGTAAGTTATTCAAGGTCCAAATGGTCACAAGAATCAGTTTTTCGAGATTATCACGCATTCTGTAGCACCAATGATCTAGCTATCTAGTAGCATCTATGAAAGAATTGTAGAACGTAAAATTTGTGACAAATTTTGCTGAAAACATTTCTTCATAAGACCAATCGTTTTTTTTAATTACAGGGCAAAGAGCCTGCCACGCTAAGCCTCACTGTAACGCAATTTATATATTTTATATACTTAGCATAGTTTTAAATTCGTTTATTATGTGGGTAATAATTGGTTAAATGATTCTACTTGAGATGAAAATAATGATATTATTTTATTAATTAAAAATACTATACTTACCTAAAATTTTATCTATTGCTCATCGATATTCAGATAAATGACTCAAAGGAAATAAGAAAACCTCAAAGGAAAAGAGAAATCAAAGCAATAAACGGCGGTAAAATTAAGCCTAATTAAACAATTACTTAACGTAGAAAGTTGAAATTGTTTCATTAACAACCTCCCACTAATTAGACCATCCGTTGACGGGTTAGAAAAAACCGTCAAGTGTGAATCGGGCTCAGCTGGTAAGGTTCCGTACACTATAAAAATTATTAAAGCTAATAAACTATGAAGGCACCGAGCGTTGCAGGTTATTATTTATCTATTATTTATCTATTAAAAAGATTAAAAAATTGATAAACTGTTGTAACCATTGTTGTTCAAAGAGGGTTTTTGGTTACTGGGCTATAGTTACTTGGGCTATATCTAAAATACTTTGGCAAAAGTTTTAATTCTCTTCAAAGGTAGCCACTGCAGAAAATATGGACCACAAGTGACAGAATCTTTTGGTTGCATTGATTAAAAAGTTACCAACATTTTTTACAAATTTCAGAACTGCTGACGTCCATCAAAATGTATTTAAAGTTTATTTCAATTTGAGCTGTCTTGTCGCTGAGAAAAATGGTCATAGCAGAAACACAAACGCATCGACAACGATGTGATAGACAATTAGGGTTTCCTTTCCCCTCTCAAGGCACGGAACTCTAAAAACCACCGTAAATTACGCGCGGGATTAATTTTATTGCCTCATATACAGGTTCAGTCAATCAAAGGTATTATTAAAGTAAATGTTTTGGGATTTAATCTATAAGGTATACTTTCGACCAAATTGCTCCCAGGCGTCGTCTAACTGTGGTCTAATGTACCAAAAGTTATTAATCGAACCGTAAAAGCTGTAATTTCGCAAATAGATGGGTGGAACGGCATATCTTTATGTTTACTGGCCAGCGATAGTATAATTAAACACCCAGGTAGATTAGACAAGTTATGTTGCTATGATGTGTGTAACACATAATTATGTGTAGGTAAGCAATTGAAATTTATAAAAGTTTCAGTCTTTTTATACGGGAAAAAACTATTGTAGTTCGTTTAAAAGCTGTGTTTGTAGTCCTCATAATATTCTATGTTCAAATTAAGTAAAATTAAGTAAAGATTATTAAACCTAAGTAAAGATTAGTAATTTAAATGAAATTTAAAAGAAAGAGAAAATTAAATGCGAATATCTCTTCTTTTCAACCGAATCAGTTCTATTTATGAATAATTAATGTTCTTATTGTCATGAATAGTTCAATATTATTATTTAAGAATTTTGTAAATTATAAACTGTAACAGGTGATATTTTTTCTGTTTACGTCTACAATTAAAGGAATTAAAATTGTTCCAAATTCGTAATTCGAATTATTTTTCATCAAGATAAAATAGCTGCTTTAAAACACAATCATTGGCTTCCAAGGTCTTTGGTTCGAGTATCTTTTGTTAGATAAATTAAAGACTATAGGCGCAAATTATTGAGTGTTGAAACGGTAACCAATAGTTCGTAACTTCTCACTACACTATACTTAAAGTAATTTTTGCAATAACCTATGCGTTTAATTAAACCGTGTAACAGGATTGTTCTAATAAAAAATAAATTAGTACCTAAAAGTGATTTGGGTGTAATTTGAGGCTTATATTCGAGAACAATTGCTTGCGTTAGCCTTGTAGAACAATGGATAATTATATAGGATAAGATTTAACTAAATTAGTGTAGGTATCTATTTATTTAAGTGCGAGGTCCGAGTGTACATGCTTCCTGAAGCGGATATTAAATAATTTTATTGTAGGCATTGTAACTCATTTCAACTATTAGTAATATCAAACCTAAAAACAGAAATAGTTGCTCTTGACGACTCGTTAATTCGATCGAAGGAACGAATAACCGATAAAGAAGTTTCAAGTGAACCTTCAAATGGCGATCACGTATTCAATTAGTTGATATTGTTACCTAATTAATAAACATTAATACCTAAGTATGGTTTCAGTACATTAGCAAACTCTTATCTGAAATACGTTTTTACCACATCTATTATATTTCGTCTAAATTTAAAACTTAATCTGTAAAGTGTCAGGAAGATAAACGCGGCTTATTTAAAACTTAATATTTTATGCACAATAAATTAATTTATTATTCAAAACAACGATGCAGTTGACATCGCTCGTTTAATTTTAAATTTATTTTAATCAGAATTATTTTTGCTAATTTATTCCTCATTATAACTGTATCATATTAATTTTTAAATTTTTCATTTATGAATAGATTGAATAGTTTAAATTTTCAAAGCACAATATTGTTAAACACAGCGGTACATGTTTATGACGTTAAATATTAATTATAAATTTATTCCGGAAATGTTTTTGCTAATGTATTCTTTTTCATTATTAATATAAAATTAATTTCCATACTATTAAACATATTTTAAAAATACTAATGTTTCGTCAAAACACCACGAGTGAACGAATCGATTTCGAATCGATACATAGATTTTATCGAGCGACCTTCGTATGCTTTTAGCTCGGGTGTTGATAAGAATCTGAATCTATAATAGACACCTGTTTCGCGAACTGATTTATAGAGTGACCGAGTACCGAGTAACAGTATTCTTACGCTATTGTTTTGGTCATATTTTATCTACATCATTGTTGCGAATTGCTTTGAAGAGAAAGTTATACTATTATTAAACTAATGTAAGTACGATACGAGATGTGGATTTGGTATTTGTTTTTTTTAGGTATTCGTTTTTTCTTTACTCTTTATTTATCAAGAGCGATTACACCAATCTTTACTTGCGTTATTTTAAACACACGATACAGTTAGCAAAAGTTATTAATGCTTCAACCACCAAAATCTTGATCTATGATTGCTATACAATATTATTATATACTACAATGGCATTCATTTTAATAAATGATGGAGTCGATTTCTAATTTATTCGCGCCAATTTATTTCTTTATGCCGTAACTTTATATGATACACTAGCTAGACATAAAGTAGGCGGCAAATTAAATAATTTACGAAATGACGAGGTGTGAAGTGGGCCCGTGCTTATAAGGTCCCGTAGAAACTTAAATTACGTACAAAAAAAGACGTGTCGAACCAAGATTGGTTATGAGATTGAAGACGAAACTAAGACTTCTACATAATAATATGGAGTGATAGGTGCTATACTAGAGAAAAAGTAAAAGTGAATTTTAATTTTTTTAGGTTTATAAAAATAAAAAGACAAAAAACAATAATTTCCCGAAAACGTGGGAAAAAAATTGTTGGTAGTGGTTGTAAATCGCTATAATGGAGTATGAATTGCTGAAAATGCCATAATAGTAGGTTGCGCTAAAATAAAAGCGACCTAATAATCAGTATAATCACACATAAACACTAAATTGAAGTTTCCCATGTGACATCTTAACACTTCATTTTATTAATGAAAGTAATATATTTAACACTAGTGTCGATAATAATCAGATAATACCAGTACGGTACCTATTCAGTACCACAGATCTACTTTGGAGAATTAAGATTTTCGTTTGAACCACGTCACTAAGGAACGCCAAAAGAACCATCAAAAGCATAATTTTTAATTGTAACCTGGTTTTGATCTAAAATCAAATCTGGGAGAAATAATGGACGCCAAAGGCCGTAACATAGTATAGGCGTGTCGTAATATATTGCCGCTGTAGGGTGTATTCCGTTTATTGAAATTTCGTAAATAAATAATGACTAGAGAATGCACGCGGTTCCATCTGTTTCACTCTTCGTAGATAGCACGGTGAAATGATTGGTTACGATTGTAAGATCGTTTAGTACTTTTAGCCTAGTCCTTTGTGGTACTTACTCACGAGGCGTAATAAGTTGGTTGTAAATGTATGGAAGTAAAATCAACGTGACATTAAGTGGTCATCGTATTCCATATAGTCCTATGCCTAACTCTACCTACAACTGAATAGAAGATTTACTCATAGCAGCGCGTGTCAATGTGTCTCTATAAGAAAAATACAAGTATTTGTATTTTTCTTACTAAAAGAACGCACAGACACACTCACCCACCGTAGTACACACGATAACTCAGCTAGGCACAAATAAATAACAATGGGAGGTTATTCTAAATTATGATTACGAGATATGGCAATTTGGGCGTCGCTAGAATACATTTAATTCGGCATTTGTAATTGAAACAATACGGATGGCGGTCGTAAATTTTTTAAGTGTCTCGAGTTAATCGAGTAGGCTTGTTCGGCGCTGGTGGTCGGGAAGATCGATCGATTTTGTTCGATTCAATTCACTATCGATTTTGGATCATATATGTGTGTAACGGTTAAAGAAAGGTTCGAGTCTTGGTTTGCGTTAGATAATAATAGAAATTTGATAGTATCGCGTCGTTTTAGCGGGTTTTTAAGATTGTAAGTTACGGATATTTCTGGTTGACTGTAGTAATATGTCGTTTGTGATGAAATTGGCCTGTAATGAAACAAATAATAAACATCTTATAACACTCGTTTTAACCACTGCGCCACTGCGGTCGCCTTATCCGTCGAGTCGTCCGATATTCATTATTTTTGTGTGGCACTATACTTATAAATTCCAAAGTCAAAACAGTAGGACTTGATTTTCTTGTACTAATATTTTATGTAAGTAAGAATTTATGTACGTAACACAAATTTGATTTTAATTTTTACAGGCACGTCCTTAATTAAAAAATTTTATCCGTCTTTTTACTCTGCACTAAGACTTTAATCACTACAGTACTTACAATAACTGTTTCAATCGACCACTGTAAGTACGAGTGAGGTTGTCAAAAAAGTTACATGTAAATCAACAAAGCCGGTTGCTCAACAGTACAAAAAAGTACACACCAAACGTACTAATCACTTCGGTATCTAAGTGTTAAGCGATTGCTTTCTCTAGAGTGTTCTTTTGTCCAACAGTGGGCCCGTGGATTAAGGGGATTAGTATCAATCACACGCACAAATGAGTTGCGTCAGCTACCAACGACTTACTGACTTATTGGCTCGTTTTTTACACTGTAGGCGATAAGCGATTAGCTATTCTCTCGCTTTAAGGCTATCGAAATAGCTGTTAAGAGAGCCTCTATTGAAGCAGCGTAGTGCATTATGCTCATATGCAGTTGTGCCGAGAGAACCACCGTGAACAGCTGTGGAATAAAAAATGCTGCAGTATTTTAGTGTCCAGTTGTAAGCAGGATACCTTGGTTCATAAAATTCGAACATAAAACCCGTATTAAATAGGTATTAAAGATTAATGTTAATAAAGCGTTTGAATATGTGTAGATTTAATATGTTCCTAATTTTACATGATCACAGACGGTAGGTCGCTAGGAATTGTGTGTGTCGAACGGTGTTTATCGTAGAACAAAATATTTGCTCGACTGCAGTACAACATGTGCTTTAAAGTATTAAGAGGAAATAAAAAGTTGAAGACCGCTTTCTTACGGGCTTAATTGGCGATTGTACGATCAGAGAATACATTCAATGGTATTCTGAATTGTAAGAGAACTAGATTCTTTTTGCTGACCGTTGAAAGAAGTAAATGTGTTGTGAAGGGCCTATAAATCACAACTTAAGAGGAAAATTGGCTTAACAGGTATGTAGGCCAAACGATTTGTATAATTTTTGCGTTGTGAATTTATTATTTCAGAATAATAGACTAAAGAAGCTATGTATTTTTTGCTAACCAGTATTAAAACAGACTAAAAACCTGTTATGTGTTACCGTGCAGTATCTTTTAATTTAATAAAAATATCTCTTTTTAAAGATTAGATAACATACAATTAATGTTACGGCTACCTATATGAAATTCGCGAGTTACGAGCTTAAGATTAAAACCTACTTTGAAAATAAATTGTAAAATAAAAAAGTAAGTTTTGTGATTCGTATCAACAATGTAAACGGCTTATTTAGTAAAAAGAACCATTAAAATTGTATTCAAGCACTGGTGAACCGTTATCAAGCAACAGATGTTAAGACATAATCATATACATAGGTACATATCAGATTAGCTAACTAATTTACATAAAAACAGCAGCCTTAAAAGCTTAATGTTAATAAAAAATATTATTCTGTTTTCTTCATTTCTTTATGTTTTCTTCATTTCTTCATATCTCTAAAATGTAGAGACAGAGCTGAAAGTCTTATTAATATCTAGATAGAACAAATTTTGTTTTTTGATAAATGATGTCAAAGGAAACCATACCAACTCATGATTTTACCCATGTTCCCATTTTGATGTACTAAATAAAAATATAAAGAAAAGTGAGCTGTCTGCAACCCATTGCAGGACCAGGTCTCCTCTCAAGTAGAAGGCCTTAGGCCACCACGGTGGCTTAATGAGGTTGAATGGATTTCACACGCCATTAAGAACTTTATCGAAAACCATCAGGCATGCAGGTCTCCTTACGATGTTTTCATTCAAAATCGGTCGCTCGCGTCAAGTTTGTCGTACGCCAACGTGATTGCCAGTTAGGACAGTTCCATTCAAAGAAATCCAAATTTTGTCGCGTTGGTTAGTCGGTCGGTTAAGTCACAGCCACAGCTAATAGGGACAAGACCTAAGGGACCGAAATCTGAGCTACTCCTCCTTCAAATGATCCCTTGATTTAAAGGGAGTTTATTCTTCGGAGTGGAGACACCTACTTTGACTAGCCTTCCCATACTAATGGCACACGTTAACTATACGAACGCTTTGGGGATAGTGATCATGCTCGGCGCACAGGTGAGAAATAAAAAGATATTTCAATTAGCGGCAAAATCCACCTGTCACAATTTTATTACGGGAATCAATAATCTCCTTGCCTGTCGTACTGAGTTATCAGGATAATTACGTTTAAGTATTGTTTAAAAAAAGTCCCGGTAGAAATTTGTCAGTTGGCGCAGTTCAGATAAAAACTTTTTAAGTTCGAATTATGACAAGTGCGATATATCTACATGACAAATTGATGATCTGAGACATTTAAAGTTATTATTCATTTTAAAGTTTTTTGCCACTAGATCGGGTTGGCTAATGTGATTAAAATATTTAGTTTTATATTTTTGTTTTTATAGACAGTATTGGATGTAGACGGTCGGTTTCAAATCCGTCTTAATATCCGAATTATAAGATTTAAAAAAATTATGAGTGGAAAATAAAACGTTGATAGCCCAGTGGCTAAAAATTCGATCTCTTGCTCGAGAAGTTCGGTTTCTTGCTCGGTAAGACCTCCCTAGGTACCTCCCCAGGTGAGCTACAATGTCTCTGACACCTATTATATATTTCTTAAAATAAAAATAAAAATCAATTTTTCAAACTGCTTAACACCAAAAGATAAGTTTTCTTCAAATCGTTAACTTATTACTGGGTGTACTCATTAAAATAAAATTCAAATAACAAAACCGTACATTGTCAATTAAAAAGCCTTAACATCGATCTCTCGAGTAATCGATACATCGGTGCATTGGATGAAAAACCGATTCGTCTTTCTTGAGTGTCAACCGATATTATCTAAGATGATGATGATTTTTTTACCGGCACCACTCTTTGACTTATCGACACATGTTTTTGGACTTTTTCATTTTTATACATAAATAATTCATTACCTGAGCTGTGTCCAGGTGGGACAATTTTTTATGATAATCTAATACAGTGTTATGGGTTTATCATGTGACTGGGCAATCGAAAACTAAGGCATCCTATTGGTAAGTACTATAACAAAAAGTAGGCAGGATTTTCTATTTGGTTATCTTCGTAGAAATTAGCATGTCCCGTGATAAGTAGGTATAGTCTTTGCTATTAGCTTTTGATTGGGTTTAGGCTATTTTGTCTACTACTATTGTTAAAAAAAAACATTTATTTGCACGAATATGGGTTTCTTATCAGTTTTACAGGGTATTTTGATCAATCCATAGATACTAATTTGCATACCTTTTCAGGTATGCAAATTAGGAACGGCTGCTGTTAATTACACCGTAAGATCAACATGTTGAAAAAGATTATATCTATATATCTAACATATATTTATAAATTAATATAAAAACATTAAGAAAAACAAAGGACCCAACCAATAACAAAAAGTAGTACTTATTTTATAGGTAATCATGCTACTGTCATACGTACTATATTATATTTTATGATGGAAAGACTGTGTTTTCGACGGATATACCTGAAACAGAAAACAAAAATGAACTTCTATTAAAATAAAACCAATAAATAATGATCAATTAAAGATAATAAAATATCTTATTTAATATCTCACAGAATAGATTCGACTATTAAAGACTAAGCGGTTGACTCAATAAAATAAATTTCAAATCAATTTAGTTGCACAATATGATCTTATAGCTCAATAATTAATGACAATCAATACATATTTTGAAAATGCCACCAAAATGATTACGTTAAACCGGTCGGATACTGATTTGAACGATGCCTTCGTTCAAGTCAGCATTATTTGATAAAAATTCTTTTCAATTTAAAGCTGGTATTGGTATAAATGTGTGAAATATTATGGCTTTAGCTGGGAACCAGTGGATTCTGACAATAGATACCCCAATAGAGTCATTTTGTCAACGATAAGCCCAAATCTATGACACGAATTTGAATATATTAAGTTGGCTATACTTTCTCATACGCGTCGAATAATCGAATTTTTTTAATAATAGATACTTACTTGAGTATTTTTTATTTTGCATTTTTAGATAACATATCGTGTTCGATTATGACATAAAAATGTCTGGCGATTGTAGTTCTGGTATTATTCATGATTTAGAAAAAGTAAACGGATAGGTTGACTTCACATTTTTTCATTCGAGCATCTGTACCAAAGTACTTAATATCAGAATTATCAGAGGATTTGAGTAGATGTGTTGCCCTCAATTTGTCCAAGTCGATAATTCTTACAAGTATCTCTGTTAAGCATCACTGAGGACTAAGGACCTCCACCGAGCATTGTACTACTAACAGAGCTTAAAAGAGTCTCCAGCGAGAGGTTTGAGCTGACTAAAATCACCACCTCTAATTTGCTTTTTAACAACCGCATTTCTTTGCTTCTCATGAGGACTAAACCAACAACAAAAAAATTTCACCTCCTCATGCGAAATATACTGTCAAGAACATGCTGTTTCACGGCGGGTTAAGAGAAAGACGGCGAAGTGCCTCACTCGCTTGCTCAAGATTGGGTAATTAAAAAACTGTTTATCAGATGGCTAAGATAGCTTGGATGTTATTAAGGAAATATTCTTGTTTCTAGCATAAAATTTTCTAACCACATATCGTAAGGGAAAATCAAAGTGTTACATTAAAATCATAAGCACAGAGTGAGTCTATAATTTCTAAGGCTGTTATTAAAACTTAACAAGTGAAGCTCATAACGCGCACAGTTAGATATACGGGGATTATTACAAACGCCCAACTGGTCCTGACCCTTCGCTCCAAAGAAACAAAACGTGTACACGGATCTCGATAACTTGGTAATTTACCTCTATACACCAGTCTTATTTGACCTCTTGACGGATTTGATGTAAACTTTACAGTGGGTCACCGTGTAATGGATTGTGTACCGCAAGGAGTAATGTTATGCGGTAATATTAAATCTAAGTTTATAATGTTCCTTTACAACTTGAAAAGGATGCTTCGAGTGTGCATAAGCGCCATTGATTTCATAATGAATTAGCAAGTGTTGTCCGGACGGATAATGGTTTTGCATTCACTCGGAATTATGGTAATGGTTGGTTTATTGCGGGGACACTGCTTCAAAAGGTACCTAGAATAGCTGGGAGGGAATGCTTCGTGAATTAGAGTTGGGATTGTGGTCTCTGCTGTCCTTGTATACGGTGCTATGTAATGTAGGATATGGTCGCGGTATTGTCATATTTCCACGTCAAGACAATCGTTTGTTCTAGATACTCGTACCGCAGAACTGGCTGGCTAGGTAAGATTGCTTTTATAGCTAAGAAAATTAAAGTGTGTTAATTGAAATCACCATTCTATTCTAATCTTTTTTTCTCACTACTCTTTCAATTTTCTTTCCCCATGAAGCCATTAATTTGTTTTATAATTTAAATAATATGTCGTTCTGTAATGTTCGAGTAACGACTTCAATAGTTTTCTAGTTGTAGGAGGTTTTTACTTATCGATATTGTTGAAATTTTATTGAGTGAATTTTTTTAATGGGCGGGTATGGCCAAATCGAATGTGACACTATTGAACTATTCGATAGAGTTACCATTCAATCATTCCATGTAGTTACCTACCATTTTTTATAAAAATATAAGTTGTGATTTTTTATATTAACGGGTTCAATTCTAAGCTAGTATTTTTAGATTTTGATGAATTCTTTAAAATATCATTGATTCAGTTTACAGAATCAAAATTAACTAAAGACTACTTTAAATGCCTATACGCTATAGATACGCCATCCACGCCCATTCGAAACATTCACCTGTACAATTGTAATTAACGTAAGATACGGTGCAAAACATTCAAGAAACTTGCCATGGAAAAATTTTCCTTTAAAATTATTAAACAGATAATTTAATTAACTAAACATTTATTACCTTTACATAATTAAAAACTCATAAGGCTCCACAGTCCCGTTGTCCGACCGCTGGAGAACAATTTTGCAAAACATGCAAACGTTTGAAATTGGCTAGTTACCAGCAGATGGCTACCGCTAACCATTACCATTGTAAATGGTACTGCAATTTCCTTCGCTTCCTTGTCTGGCCATATTGCTTATTAGAGACTCTATTTCATTCAGGGTATTAAGGAGAGTTGCCAAGGTAACTCGAAGAAAAGAAGGAAGGAAAGAATGTTAAAGAAAAACCACGAAGTCCATCAATGAACGCGGGTTTCCTGTAGTAAGTAAGAAGGAAAGAAGGGAGTATAGTGTTTCCTAATTTACTGGCGTTATGATCCCTTTGGGATGAGCTAGGTCAATCACATTTTTATCTTGTTGCATTCATAAACTATATTATTCTTCGGATGATCGATGAGAGATTTCAAATTATGTTGTAAGATATGTTTGAGAAAATTGAAGTTAAATGCGCAATGTAACCCTTGAATTTTTATTCTTTCTAAACTAAATATCTCTCTTCTCAAAAAATTTTCTCCACTGAACCACATTAAAACTGAGGGATATAATTCTATATATTTTATTATGTATCCTACATTCACGATACCTTTTTAACAACCTATTACCATTTGTATTAATATTTCTTGTGGTTATCAAATTGCTTCGTTGTTCGGTACAAAATATTTATTTGGACACGGTAATGTTATGTTTATTGTCAAGATTTTAGGCATCAAAGTGTGACAGAAAATCGAATTCTATGAAGCAAAAAACCTCTTTCAAGCTCCTTCAAACATTTCGTTTAAGTTTCCACGTAACAAATCTGCAATCTGTTTCCTCGTTTAAAGCACATTAACTTCCCACTCGGGCTGTAATAAGGAAAGAGGCGGTTAATTCGCAAACGGTTTTTGGTAATTGAACGCAACCACATTCGCTAGTTGCGTTGGTTGTCCAGAGGAAAATGGATTTCATTCTGTCTTGTGAACCATTCTGAAGTAAACAATTTAGCCGGTAGGTAATGTAAAACAGATGTTACTTAAACTTTCTACGAGGTTTTAGACAATTGAATGGATAAAAGATATTGCTATGCCAAATAGAGAAATATGCAAGGGCATTTCTATCTTCTTTACTGTGATAGAACTAAAACCGATCACGCTGACTAAAAAAATCCAAATTACTAACGTTAGAACCGCTATGTCAATGTCACTGCATCCATGGCTCAGATGAAATTGTTTATTGTTTGCAATCATCTTGTTTATCATCGGAGTACGCAATCCGTGTCATTACGTATTTCCGCTCCTAAGAAATAGGAGTACTGGTATTCAATTACCCGGAGTAACTAAGTTTCTTGTTGTTTCTTGGGATAATTTTATCGCAGACTAGTCGTATCTCGAATGAAGATTTGAATCTTTGGAGTATGTACAATATGCAGTTTGTGATCAAAGGCAGAATTGAGGTTTAAATCACCCCGAAACATGTATTTTACCCATTGTAGATTACATCACATAGGAGTAAAAAAACTTTGATAGTTGTGTAGCTCATATTTCGATGTAGTAGACTGATTGCTTCACACATCCAAGAACTTTTATAATTTTAGCTAAAATTAAGGCATTATTCGATTATTTTGCTAAATCAGCATCACGAAGAATCTAAAAAGGAACCCTTATAAATCTTTAAACCTAAACCCAAACCTAACGTATAGTATCTAAGGTACCTACCAAACACTCGTTAGATTTTATGGTCTTGTTTAAAATCCCTTTATTCAACAAATAGGTGATCTACACCGCAATCTTATCTGAATACTGAGTCAGACGAAAAAAGCGTATAATGTCAATTATTATTCAAAAAAGTAGTGATGTAATAAAAATGCCTTTCGTATCGAACCCAAACTGACCAGTCGACCCGTTTGTGATAGAACAAAGGGCCTACAATTATGAAGGCTTTAATACGCCCCTCAAAACAGGCTATAAAAACGAAACAAGATAGAGCCTCTTTACAAACGACAACTGTCAAGAGTGAGCGTTGGCGGCACAGATATAGATCTAAATATATAATGCAAGTTCGCCCGTTAAAATGAAGACCTAGCGTGCCTTTTATTTTGTTACGGAATGAGACAAAACAAAAACGTTTTAGTGACAGAAATCCTTCCTCAACGCGATCTACGTATCAAATACGCCAGTATAAATCGATTCGAGTTATTGGATTAGAGGAATGATTAATTTGACGTATCTTGTAAACAACGGTGCATTGTAACGTAAACTAAATGAAACAGCAACGATGTTCTTCACAATTATTTTGACATGGGAATACTTACATTTGCGTGATCTATTTAGATCTATATCTGTGCTCTTTACCAAACGACAACTGTCAAGTGCGAGCGTGGGCGGGAAAGGGATGCCGCGATCTCTTTATTCTTTATCTGTGGTGCCGCTGCCGCCGAGGCGTAAAGCGGCCGAATAATTACGTACAGGTGCACATATCGTTCCAGTGATGGCGGTTAGCGAAGGACTACTAGCGGAAATATTAGCTGTGAAAGCCTGGCTGCAACCCTATTATGGCCTAATGATCACGCCACTGGTCTCTCCCCACAACATGAGTCGTGATAGCCTAGTGGCTAAGAATTCGGCTTCTTGCTCGTGAAGCCCGGGTTCGGATACCCGTGGTATGCACCAATTACTTTATTACCGACTTCAAAAAAGGAGGTTATCAATTCGACACGTCGGTACATAATGTATGTAATATTCTCAGCACTGCAAAATGTTCACGTAGAATGGTCTATTACGGCTTCCAAACAAGAATACCACATTTTATGGGTGTATGTATGTATGTTTGTATGTATGTAGATGTGTTTGTCCACTTGCTTACTACACGGCGGACTATGAGGCCCAGACTAGTACTAGGTAGGTCAATACCTTTATGAGCAAACAATAATAGTTACACCACCCACGAATTTTCGCCAAGTACCGTAAAATTAATGACAGTAGATGATCTAAATGGAGTCATAGTCCGCCTACTTCTCTTATCAATCCCAAAACAATGCCCCAATATGTCATTTGACAGATTAAGACGTAACCGTCCTACGCAAGGTGACATATTCCGCTTTCCACTGGTAGATTAGAATGTCCACTGGATACTGTCTCATTCTAACACGGTATCAAAAAGCGAGACGGCAAATCAACGTATTGGAAGTGTTTAGTGGAACGCGTGGATTCAATCGGGTTGCTATTAAGAGATACATCTAGAAGTATGGAATGTGACATTCTGATAAATCTTGAAATTGTTAAGTAAAGTAGTTTCGGACAACAATCATACTAAATTTAAGTCTTTACAAAATAAGTTTGAGCACACATTTTTTAATCAAAAAGATCAGAAACGGGTCACCTGATGGTAAGTGATGACCGTAGGCCGGCAACGTCAAGAGAGTCACCAGGTCGGCAGTGCGTTGCCGGCCTTAAAGAAGTGCTCTTTTTACGCCCTTTTTTTAAAACCCCATGTCATAGTCCCGTTCGAACAGGGGCCTGATTCTGTATGACCATTCACGCTCGTATCGCGGCAATGTCTTGTCTTATGCGTGATAAAAAGTCAAAAAAGGCTTAAATGTCAAATATCGTGACAATCTTTTATGTGTTTTATAGAATAGACATTAAGGTTCGTTGTCGTGCCGAGTTCATGAAATGACGTACGGTTTGATGTCACACGATATTGGTACGAAATCTGAATGGTCATACAGAATCAGGCCCCAGAACATTCCACAAAACACCTTAACGGAAGATTATTCACATTTGTCGGGTGAATTTATTGTCGGGTGTAAAAATGATCATGAAAATTGAACACACAATGAACAGAACAGCGTGGTTCAATACCTATGTTCCAAGCCTTCTTTTGTTATACTAGTGTTCATTCTCACGTTACGAGCTTGGACCTAGGAAGTTTAATATAATTATCTACACCTTGAACTCAGAAACATAAAACTATAATGATAAATCTCATAAAACAAGATTAAATTAATTTTCATCTTCCCGTCATAAAATAGTAAACTAATATAAACTAGAACTATGATTAATTGTTATGAATTGTTATGAAAAATAATGGTTAAGTTTTTTTAATTTGTTAGAGTTACTTTATTTTCGTTTTTTAAGCTATTTTTAGTTGTAATAAAAGTTGGTTAAAGAGCAAATTGTTACGACTACCTGGCAAAATATATTCTCACGCTTTCACGGATTATCATATCTATCCAAATTAGCCAATCTATTGTTATCCCTGTGGGCAGAGGGCAACATTGAATAATAGACTAAACATGGTCTAACATAGCCAAACATGGTCAACTATAGAGAACAGTAAGCGACCTATTACATAAGCTTTTAATTCAAACGCGGCTTTGACGAGGCGATAGAGTGGGTTGGTAATTTGTTAATGTGTTAAATGTTAGGTAACTCAGCTACTAGGGTTCTTTAAGCTGAGAGTAATTTGTTGTTGAAAGTAAGACGGTTTAAACTGAATCTGTATAGTTAGTATTTATTTTGGTATTTTTTTCTCTTAAGATAAAATGCTTACATTATAGTTACTTGTATTCTTCTTATCTGTATGTATATATGTATATCTTGTATAGTCCCACACTATGTGTTTAAGGGAAAAATACAGACTGCCAGAGAACGAATCATTGAAATCTTTATTCCAGCGGGAATCGAACTCGCGACACACCAACATTTTACCCACTGCGCCATACAGGTTGTCGTCGTAGATTTTTACATAGAATATTACTCCTGGAGCGAAGATGATAATCTGAAACGTATTTTCGGACATTCACTCTGAGATTATAATATGAGTTTTACAAAGTAATTTTGGTAACACTTGTGTGTACTGGCGCTTTCCTTATAGATCCAGAGCCTCCTTTAGTTTCATACCTACTAAGATAAAAAAAATCCATTGTCTTATCCCAAAAATTCTCCAAAAACCGAAAGTTGTCTAAGAGACAGTGTATCATCAAGGATGCAATCGTTAGGTTGCAACGACAACAGGTGGCCATAGTTGCTATTCCTATAATAAAAACCTATCCAGTCTAACCCCTACACAACTACGGGCCGGGCCGTGGGAAACAATGGTTCAATCATCATAATGCGCGCACCTGTCCACTCATCGTTACACTGATGTGATGTATCGCTACCATCGGGTCTCGATCGTACGAGATTGTTGTTCAAGTTTCATTCGAGTGAGATCGAGAAGCGGGAAGTTGGTGGATTCAGAGGGCCCAGGACCGCCATTAGTTCTTGAATTGCATGATGTTCGAGTATGTTCGAGAAGCGGGAATTCAGGGGTCCTAAGATAGCCCGGAGTGATGTCGATTAGGGGAGGCCTATGTCCAGTAATGGACGAAGGGCTGAAAAGAAAGAAGAAGAAAGAAAGACGTCAAAGTAGGTACTTGATATGTTCAGGAAATGTAATATTATTTTCATTTTAGTGAGAGTTGTTATTTAAATTATTTTTATTTTATTTTGGATGGGTTTAAATTTCATATTTTCTTTGAATTTGTATAGAGAACTACTGTTATCTATAGATAACTACTGAGGTAAAGCCTCCATTGACTAGCATGGAGAAGTACGAAAACGACCAAAACACGTTGACGAATTTAATATTATGACTGTTTTGCACCTCTTGTTTAAGAGATCGAATTCTTTTAAGACTATACTATCTACAATTTAAAATTAAAAAAGATTGGAGGACAGCCGACACAAAGGTTAGGTTATATTTATAGTTTTTACAATTTTTTATTTTAACATTCGTCACTGTCCCGTCTGTAGCGCCATTCGTCGAGTTTCTATAGTAACTCATCAAAGTCATGTCTAACATGATATCAAGAGTGCTGTCGGATCCACGATCGGACTTAAGTGAAAAAACAATAGTCATCACGTCGAGGTGATGATCAATGGATAGAACCAAACGTTTTATATAGATACTTCCTTATGAGATATTGTTTCGATGTTATGTGTTTTTATTTTTTATGCTGATGTTAACGGGAGAAGGATATAGGTTTTATGTCGTGTTCTTGGGTAACATAGGTACAAATACAACACTATAATAAGTCTTAAAAAAATACCTTTCCTTCAATGTAACACTTTTTTGACCCACTACTGGGAAAAGAGATCATTATTTTACGCCATGCAAAAATTTATAAATGGATTTTGATGATATATTGGTATATACTCGACACTCGTATATCGTTACTATAATCTTAATAAGTTCACCTTTTATCTCCCCCTGGATCAAAAATAGACCAAGTCACCGACATAAGATTTTCTATTCAAAAAAATTAGTACAAAACGGATGTTAAGTTTTTACTTTTTATACCCTTCAAATAACGGAAGCGCGTATTAAAAATTTGCTACGATCCTATTATATTGGGCCAAACCTTTTGAATCTACACTACCTATGCTTATCGCTTGAATAATGCATTCAATAGTTATAGTTAATAAGGTAATAAGCACATTCAACACGTGCAAAATTCCCAATTACGAAGAAAAATGAAACTGCATTGCCCTCCTGACTCCGGCTAATGGCCTTTCACTGCGCTAACAGGCAATATCTAACAGCGATGGAATCCCCATTTGTTTTACCCTTCCTTTTAATCTTTCATATTATAGGAATACGGAATCCATATATTACGCCATTGTGGTATTAATTGTTGGGGGCACCCTACTGGGAGTAAATAAACCGTCAGTCATACGGTTGTCAGTGATGAACGTTCGAGAGTGTGCGAGCGGCTTTAACCGTTAGTGTGTTACGTTGGGGTTTTGTTCGTTAGTAAGGCTGGTGTTTTGATATGAAGATTGTTTAAATATGTAATAATATTTTTTTTAGTGCAGGGCAAAAGGGTAATTTGAGAGAACTAGGACTCTGGGTTTCTGCTCCAATGCGAATTAGTGGAGATATAGGCCAATGTATGTTGCATAAGTTTAAACCATAAGTTCTGTGAATAGGTTTGCTAATTTCTGTTCAAAATAATATCTGATTACTGCACTTTCATTTCTTTCCTGCCTTCCTTTCAGCCCTTAGCAGTCCACTGCTGGACGGGCCTCCCCTAATCGACGCCACTCCGCCCGGTCCAGGGCCCTCTGAAGCCAACCGTTTCCCGCTGTCTTCTTCAGGTCGTCAGTCCATCTGGTAGGAGCACTTTCATTTACTAGTCATATATTTTTAATACAGACCTGAGCCGAGCATATTTTTTTTAAATATGAAGTCTTAGAGAGAGAAGAAAAAGATTCTCTAACTCTACTTAAATCCTCTTGAGGGTATAATACGCAGTGAGCACTAAACGTAAGGTGACCTATTTTAATGTTTGCTAATCATTTATCTACTTGAAAAAAAATTAAGGCTTTTAAGATCCGATACAAATAAGTAATAAAATTTTGTAATCTATTAACGAAATCATCGTAGATAGATATTTCTCAAGAGAGACATTGATAAATAAATAAAGACATTGATAGATAATTTTGACGGAAACAATACCCAAAACTCCACAATCTGTTCAAAGATTCAACTTTCACGTAAGTTTATAGAAACCAACAGATAAGTTCACCTGCCCACAATTATTCAGAAACAAGATACGTTGATAAAAGATAGATAAACACGGAACAATATTTCCACATTGTTCTTCATACAATGGCCCATTATAAACCAACATGGCGGATTCTGTATACGTTTATATCATAAATACGTAAAATCCGTATTTATGGAGTCACGAACGATGAACAAATTGCTGATTTCTATTGTTAATAAACAGTTTGTTTATACTGATTTTTTATTACTAGCGATTAGCGATCGTCAAGTAGTCAAAATTTCACTATAATTTATTGTAATTTGACACGTAACGGAATGTACGTTTCGTGTCAATTTGCGCGTCGCGTCATGTTTGTCCATCTGCGTATGTCAAAGTGCTCAAAATTATGGCAGTGTGCGTGACGTGTTTGTGATGAATTTCATGTATTTCTAATGCATTTTATTTAAAAATATTAGAATTCGTGCATTCTTCAAATTTCAAACTGATCCGTTCGTGTAGTGAAGTGTAAATTGTTCCCAAACTTTCGTTTCACGTATTAATATAAGGTTAATTTATATAGGTGCTTTCTTTACCTACTTTTCATACTAACAGGTGTTGTATCATGAGTATCATAGACAGTAAAACCAATACCAGAAACGCATTTTTTTGCATTCAGATTCAACATTAATTCAAGAACATCACGGCCAATTTATAGACTGACGGGTTTAACAGTAAACTGTCTCATAGTAGTTAAATAACTTAAGACTACTCCAAAGTCCTAAGAACAACAATCAAAGCGGCATGTAAACCAGCTCTAAGCGATTCGAGGAAACGCCATTGTGTGCAGCAATACTTGATTACGCCAGAAGAACGATATTACTGCGATATGCCTGATTATAAGTCGCATTCATAGTATTCAACTTATATTACCTTTTTGTAGAATAGATACAACGAATTTGTTTATTAGCATTCTGGTTGTCCGGTACTGTCCGGTAAGTAGACCGTATATACAATAGTTATAAAATTCATATGAGTCACATGTGACTCACGGTACAGCGAAGTGATTAAGTAAGTTTTAAAGCTATTTCATTTCTATGATTCGTATTCGTTGTTATTAGTTTACTTTATTTTACGTTTTATGAAAGCCAACAGAATTTTGAATGTGATTTGTAGGTAACCGTTTCCAATCTTCTTTCGCGAGAGAAGACTGAGATTTATACCAGAGCCCAGACTTCTACTGGCTAAAAACCCCTTGGTATTTCGCGTAATGCTCAATTCCTTCTCATTCACTTTCTTCCACAGCTCCGCGCGGTCGGCTCACGAACCTTACCAACTTGGAGGGATAGTGATGTTCCCTTATTTCGTCTTCAGTGGAAACGCACGAAACATCACGTCCGCCACGTAAAGCCTATTTACACGGCAACGCCCCTCTTTTCACCGCCTAGACTTGACGCAGTCAACCAAACCAACCCAACCTAATCACAAGACATACACACGTTTCTTTGCACAAAACAACTGTTTAACTAGTGGTAGGTATAATAATAATATAATATAATAACGCTTCACACTCATAGCCCCACACTAGGATTCCCTGTGTCGTGGGTGCCATGGACACACACAAAACATGAACACAACACACCCAGACCAGAAACAGAAATTCAAATTCATCATTAAAATTACTGCTCTGCTGGGAATCGAACCCAGGACCTTCCGCGCAGCGCATCGGCGTCTTAACCACTGCGCCACTCAGGTCGTCGAAGTACGAGGTCGTCGGTCGTCGAGGTACGAGTATATCCCCGGGCAACCTATAGATCAAGAGTTCTGACCACCCTCGGCTAATTTATGAGGACGCGTCCCCACGAGATGTGTTACGGTCGGCCTAAAAAGTAGTAGCTTTTGTCTAACTGTTTTCTCCCGGTCTAGTTGAAATATGCAGGGTAGATGCAATGATATTAGATTAGTAGTGCATGCGAAGACACCATTACGCACCCCCGCCCCCGATCCTCGCGCCCTAGACTGCATCCTAATTAGCCTAAGGGTTAATCAGGCCCTGTACAAAGGCTCAACCTAGATAGCTACAGGCATTTAACTACAAGTGGCCTTTACTAGCAGGGTCTAAATTAAATCGATGGACAATGTTGCACGGTGTCATAATCATACAGATTCCAATTCACACGAACAGCCTCACCGTTACAAAATCTCGCGGCGGTGATAATCCACTGGTTGCTAGGACAACAACATGTAAGGATTTGATTAGGAATAATCTATTACAATAGTTATTATTTATTTAGACGTCAGATCTAACCCGTTGGTTATGTTTTAATAACGCTTGAGACCGACCTACGAATTCAACTCGTGCGTTTGTCAGTAACCCATTAATGACCCACTACAGGGTCGGGTCTCCTTCTCGCAATGAGAGTGATGTAGGCCTTAGTCCACCACGCTGGCCTACTGCGGGTTGGTGGACTTCACATACCTTTGAGAACATTTTTTTTGTGAACTCTCAGGCATGTAGGTTTCCTCACGATGTTTTCCTTCACCGTAACAGCAGGTGATATTTATTAATTTTTATAAAGCGCACATAACTTTTTAACAAAGTCCACAGGTGCCCCTGGGATTCGAACCCGGACCCCTCGATTCGAGGTCGAATTCTAAGCCACTGGGCAATCACCGCACTCGTGCGTTTACGCACGAACAACCCCGACCTTAGAAACAGATACTATGGGAGCGCTAACACTGCGCGCGAGTCGTACCTCAACTTAGTTAATGCTTCCAAACTGCAATTTGTTCAATAAAAATCTTTAAAAATCTTTAAATTGCTTCATTACAATTTTGATTGTTTCACAAAAAAAATCACCGACAGATATTTTTTAAAACCTATGTTGGATTAATTTTGAACGCAGCGGAAAACATAATATTGTTGAAATATAATAATAATATAGTTTCATAAACAGTTGGTTTATAAACACATACTATAAGCGAACTCTCCTAAGACATTTTCTTCTGTTTAGAATTCAATTTGTTACACATGCAATGGACATGGAAAGTGGTATAACTTAAATAGTTAAACTTTTATTTATACTTCTCTACGTTAAAAATAAAAAGAGACCTCTTACTTTCTTTCATCAGTCACGAAAACATGGTAACTCTATTGGTTACTCGCGCACACATCAGAAACGTTTGTATCGTAATTTAATAAGCCATTAGCGATGCGCGGAGGTGTAGCCAATAAAGCAGTTTGAAGCGTCCATAATATAAAGGCAGTTGAATAACTGGCGACTACTTATAGGGGGTTTTACTAATAAATATACGAAGTAAGGTATGAGGTGTTTTCTCACTATGAGCTCCATTAAAATATTGTAAAGGTCAAAAATTTTACAGTTCGAAAGTGTTCGAAACTTTTAAAAGTGTGAATCTGACTAGAATCAAACCTATTCAAGAATCTTGTCTGGGCCTTGTGAGAAAAGACTTGATAAATCCGAATCATATTGAGAATTTCGTTCGCAGGACTGACAACCGAGTGGGAAAAAAGGTCCTCGAATGGCGACCACGTTTAGGCAAAAGGAGTACAGGCCGCCCTCCGACCAGGTGGACTGATGACCTGAAGAAGACAGCGGTAAACCGTTGGATTCAGATGGCCCAGGACCGGGCGGAGTGGCGTCGATTAGGGGAGGCCCATGTCCAGCAGTGGACTACTAAGGGCGTATAAATTGCTAGCATTGGTCATCAGTTGCACGTTACCAACATTGATATAAAGCAAGTCTTACTCAAATATTTTTAAAAGATCCATTTGATGATTTAGAGAGATATTAAAAGCTGCTGCTTCGCTTTATAGCGCTATAGCATCTTCTTGTTTTCATGTCTTTCTCAAACGCTTAAGTATGTTAGGGGATTAGTGGTTATCTCTAAGTATGTGACAGTAATTGCAGGAAACGGATCAGTCACTGTTTACATGTGACAAAACTACACACACAATGTAACATGTCAGCTTTCGTAAACGGTTTCCGATTGACGCGTAGCGTTAAATAAAACTAGTAATGAAACTAGTTTAACTCTGACTTTGATGGAATTTGACCTATTTCTCTTAGGATTTGTAGTATGGGATAACACGATCCTGAATCACGCTATAGAAGTTTTCTAGCATATTATATACATAAAAACTCCGATATGACCGTAATCGGAGCATGGCCGCTCCCCGGGTAAAATTTACCTTAAAATTACCCCTTGCCAAGCTTTTATTAAAGAATTCATTGTCTGTGTCGGTTTACTAAGCAATCGTATTATTTGATTAAATAGGGAAAATTAAAATATATTTACAAACTTCTGTATTCAAAAGGAATTGTGACGACAATATCTTCTACGCTGGATTGCCTTTTTAAAGGAAATAATTAAAGTCCTTTAGACAAAACATGGAATTAGTGTGAAGAACCCGGCTTATGACGTGGTTTTTTGTTTTTGACAGTTGACTCTGAATCCATATCCCAATTGGGATTAAATTACAATACAATCACACTTTTTACTTCACTTTGAACAAAATTCTAATGTCTATGCGGACGAAGCCATGCGCAGAAGCTAGTCATTAATATTCTAAGCCCCTGGATTCCAGTTTTTGTTCTACCCTTCCGCACGACAGTCGAGTCGGTTTTGCGACCACTGTGCACTAACCCTTATATGGGACTGACGAGAGAACATCTAAAAAGTGGAACGATGGATGCGTTAGGATGGGTCTACACTGTTAAATTGCTTGACGTAGGTACCTACGTCTGACACATTTGAGCAATTTACTTTAATATTGGTTATAAGTTACTTGTTTACCCAATATTTAAGGACGTCTTATATTTAAATAACGTAGGTATATGTTTTTTTTAAGTTTTAATGCATATTACAATACAATAACATAAAATATAATTATGTTATTGTATTTAAGTCATATTATGACTTAAACGATTAATTTTCTTTTTATTGGCTTCGTCTAATTTATTGGCCAATATATTAAAAAATGTTGCAATTCCATTATTATTCATATCCAATGCTATCTAGCATCAATAACACATAGGTTTTACTACTTAATTATGCGCCCCATTGCGTACTCGTTGAAGTGTGTTAATGTAAGTACATGAACATTAGTTGTTACTGGCTCGTCAAAAATTTAAAAAGTATTTGTTTTCTTAATAAATGAATAAATAATTTAATTCTGAAATAAACACAATAAAATTGCAAATCACAATCCAAAACATACGATATTTTTCATGTCTTTTGATTATAGCTACAAATATAGATTCTTGAAAAGTGAGTAAAATCAAACTTGTGATTGTATTTGCGATAAAGTTCCAAATTACTTTTAAGCAATAAAAATTCAAAGATTTTTATTTTATCGTTGGACAAATAAATACAACATCAACCATGTTGTTTAAATTGTGCTTTTATTTCTTTATATTAGGTCAAAATACAGCCCGATAAAATAATCATTTGCCGCTAATACTCGTACTTACATTTAAATTCCAATTACTCGTATTTATTAGATACCACTTCACTTACATTTTGCCGCTCAGTTCAAACGCGGCTTTACCATCGCAATTGTAAACTTACTCGGACAACAACGGTTTATAAGTTCCTACTTTTCCCGATCGGTACAAGCGGTTCGCTATGGATAGATCATTAACATAGCGTTTATTACACAAAAAATGACATTTGTTTTTATTGTGCGGCAAATGGTAGCGCATCTGGTGTTTATCGTTCTAATGCTAGATGACTTGATCCTATGACAAAATGGGAAATTACGAGCGTTGAAATAATTTAGATTATGCCACGAATCGAAAGTGACTAATGAGACTTAAATAAAAATGTGACTTATTTCAGCCCTGAGCTCTCGTTTTTCTTTTTTAATAAAAAAATTTGGAGTGATTGATTTATTTGGGTATTCAATACTAAACTTCAAATCTGATGTATTTTATTTGGTAATGTGGACCTTTTTAACCTTACCTTACGAGTACTTTAAATATTATACGTACGAGTTACATCGACATAAAAATATTTCAACGTGAAAATGGTACTTAATAGCAAAGCGGTCTAACATAATTCTCTCAACAAACTTTTTGGGGAAAATTATTACTTAAACTCAAAATTATTATGCTCAACAGCCGAACCGTAATGTTTATTTAAAACAAAAATTATCAATTACCCAACCCCAATTACAAACAAAAATGACAAAACAAGTCAAAGCTGAGAATAAAGGCCACAGGATTGTCAGAATCACACAAACAGAATCACACAAACAGGCATTTATAATATCACACCTAAACAACCATAACCATTCGCAGATAACCGTAAAATAAATTCCTCTTTCGAACATTACCACTCGCATGCATTATCAATGCTATAGGCGAAATCGTACTGCAATCAGCTTTACCAGTGTTTCCCAAATTATTGACCGCGCGTCAGTATCGTGCCAGGAAAATTAAATCCCGCGGGTTTTAGTTAATAAGTAGCAAACACAGACAGTCAGACCCACGTCAAACTTCGAACAGTGTATGGATTTCAATTTAGGTAATATAAGGTGAGATGACGCACTTCGAATAGTGTACAAGACTCATGAGAACTAATATGAAAACTTGTAACAGATACGAAGAACATAGACAAACTTATTATGGGATAGAACACAGAAATATAATCAGGTGTAATGGCAATACCACCTAACAGGTTACGAAATTGTCTCCTTAGTTACTATTTACTATTTATAAGTTACACAAAACTAGATCATTTACGATGGTAGTACCTTAAAATTCATGATTTTTCTAAAAAATAAAGTTAAAATCCATTGGAAGTTGAACCAGCTTTACGAATAAACTATTTTTGAAAAGACTGTACGTAGTAGTTATTAACTACGAGCTTTATTCTTTACACACATCCAAAATAATTATCTTTTATTGCCGTAAAACTTGCAAAACTTGGACCAAGGAGTAATGTTTGGGAAACTCTGAGCCATACCATATAGATTTCTCTACGAGGCGATAAAGAAGTCTCATTTGGAACTAAATTATCACCATGTTCTATCCCAATAGTATTATTGTTGTTTAGCACCCTGTCGTAATACGGAGACCAGATTATCGTTGCGTAAGCAAGTCAGACAGTGGAATCCGTACTATACTAATGGTATAAATGAAATGGACAATGTCTGTCTGTGTGTTCATCTGACGATGATAATGTTTTGCGGGTTTTGTCACTCAGCAACCAACCGTTGTAGAGTCCACATCACCTGATGATGCTCCGTTTTGGGGCGAAACACGTGTCGTGTACTATTGGAATAAGTTGTTATGGTATATACCTACTCAGAGAGATAAGGGAGGGTGGTGGGTCCATACCAAAACAAGTTCCACGTGTGCGGATTATTGCAAAGAAATATAAATACTACTTAAATAACAATGGATTTCCGCAAAGTAACGCCTGATCAGCTGAATCGATTCCGTTGCTCGCTCTTGGACATGGATATATTCGTATCTCTTCAGAACTACGGTAAGCTTACGCAAGCATTATATCTTTTCATACGTTAACTATAGGACTCGATATTTAAAAATGTCATTCCTGTTCCGTCCTATGTTTCGGACTTACTTGTGATTTAATATAACTGTCCGGTTCTGTTTGACGCTGGTAGCACACCTCCGCCGCGAAAACGCGAAATGCGAAACCGGAACTGAACTGAATGGCGGTACGCAAGCGGAGGTGTGAGCGACGTCTACGTCGATCGCGCGATACTCCGCGGAGGAGAGACAGAATTATAGCCAATGAACGCGTTAAAACAGGCAGTTTCGCGAATGTTTCACCCGTCTATAACGGATAAACGGTGGCGAAACTTCAGCGGTTTCTTCAATTTCGCGGCGGAGATGTGCTAACGCGGTGAGACTGCAATGGTTTTAAAACTATCGTTGCGATTGACTTTATCTTTTCATTTATTTACACGCCTTATTCTAATAATCCAGCTACATTGGGAATATAATATGTTACTAACCTTACTTCTTATGTATGTACCTATAAGTACTTATTTATACACGTGTGATAATAATTAGTAATAAAGAATAGAACATAAAAATTTGGTTTCCATTTTATGTTACAAGTTAATCTTCGAAATATCAAACACAAGTGAAGTAACAATATTTAGTTGTCTAGTATAAATGAGCGTAAATATTCAACTGTTATTGGTTATGGCGAAATTCTCATATTGTTTGCGGTATAAGTGTAAGTGTAGTGTAATTGTGTTTTAATTCTTGTGCAATTATATTGAAAGCCATTAAATGTTCAGTTCTATTTATCATCGCAAACAACGGCTATTAGAATAACTTGCAATACCGGTGACTTTAATAAGTGTTAATGTAGTAAAATAGACACGATCAAACGAATAAGGATGGTCACTGTAGTAGGTGCCTACTTGTTTTTTTTGTCGGGAAAACCATCATGATACCAATACCAATTCATATCCATAGTAATAATTATCTTTCAGAAGATGTTGGAACAAGAATTGTCATAATTGTAGTGGACCTATAATAGAAAAGATTCATATCTTCTATAACTTCGTTGTTTTATCAGATTCAGATTCCCCTAAAACTACTTAATTGATTACAATCTATACCAGAGGTAATATCATTAGTGAAAATGCTTCCCAGAAAATAATCAAACATATTATTATAAAGTCAGCTACGTACCTATGCTTATTTCTCAATCGAACGAAACAACAAATATGGATTCAGTTGAATTACAATTTGTAATATACAATTTCAAGAGAAGTCGTATACGATTACAAGTCAGGCGCAAATCCGTAATAGTGGCACAAATGTAGCGTGACTTTACATTGAAATTTGTGACATCTATATCGGATAGACTGTTCAGGTGAGACATTATTGTGTCACACACCGGACTATTAAACGGCTGGCGATATAATAATATATTATTATGTTAACTAGCTGACCCCGCAAACGTTGTTTTGCGATATAAGTTATCGAGCGTTAAAATCGACTATTAAAAAATAGGGGTGGTTGATAGAAGGGTGAAAATTTAGGGTTGTATGTATTTTTGATGCCACATTATTGGAAAATAAATATTATAGAAATTTTTCCAAAAAATAAAATAAAAATGTTAGGCGTGGACAACGCTTATCACTAAGGGGTACGAAAAATAGACGTTAGCCGATTCTCAGACTTACTGAATATGCATATAAAATGTCCTTAATCCGCGTCCTGTCATGTCGCTCGCAAAAGTTGCTAGTACGACAACGACATATCGTACATTTTGTTGCATGTCAGTGCGTACTTCAGTCAGGACGGCTCTATAGAGCCCTTTGTTTAAAATCTGTCGTGTTGGTTGGTCGGTCGGTTATGTCAGCCAATTAGAACAGTGCCTAAGGTAGTCTGCCCCACTCGTCTACCTAGGTAGTGGACTTCACCTGCCTTTGAGAACATTATGGGGAACTCTCTAGTATACACGTTAGCGCGCGATGTTTTCCTTTACCGTGACAGAAGGTGACATGAAGTTTTATAAACCGCAAATTACTCAGAAACATTATAGGTGTATATCACTGGGATTCAAAGACGGACCTCTCGTTTAAGAGACCAAATTCTTAGTCACTGGGCGATCACCGATACAAGGATGACAAAGTTCTTATACGCTACAATATCGTTTATTTGCTACTGGTGAGACAGTTACCCTAAGCCAAGTATAAGTGGCGACATAATTCAAACGAGCGGCAAATAAAGACACGATACGTAGAGTCATGTAGAGTCGTACATGTACGTGAATGGTGCTACCATTTGGAGTATGTTAAGTATTTATATCAGTACTGTAACTTGAGTAATGTATTGGATGTGCGATACCATAATTATGTGTATTTTAATAGAAGTCTACACTTTTCCCGCGGCTTCGTTCGTTCAGAGAAGGATAAAAAGTATAATGTATATATGTTAATTCAGGTTATAAACTATGTGCAAACCAAATTTCATCCAATCATCAGCCGTTTTTGTATGAAAGAGTAACAAACATCCATCCTTCCACCCATCCATCCATCTATACATACTCAATTCCTCACAAATTTTAGCATTTATAATAAACGTAGGAAGTAGGATTAAAACTACCGATAATCCGCTCATTCTTCGACTATTTCATCGAAAAATGAGTAATCAAATTACCCGTCTGTCTACACCCTAAGCGAATAGAAAGTGTGGATGTAATATTATAATCGGATGGCCAAGGCGTCGTTACCGTAATCAATAATTTACGAGCCTCGAGATGACTACAATAAAGCAATATATTGTGAAAGGATCCAATCCACGTGAATCACGGTTTATTTTGTAATTACGTATAGAATGTTTAAGTATTTACGATATCAGATGGATTGTGAATTGTTGTTTATTAAGTTGGCCTAACAGATCTTTAAATTTCCACTTTATAGTACGCTTAGAGCAGCAAAAAAGTACTTAGTACTATTTTAAAATGTTTGAAACAAGGCTGAAAATTCAAAGAGCATAAAAACCTATTTTCTAGAATATTTGTTGCTTTAATTATAAAAGTTTAAGCAAAAGTTAACATACCGACGGGTTAAAAGGTACTCATTATCTGAAAAACTGCATAAATTTAACCATCCATGTATAAAAATTTACAAGTTAAGTATTTACTGTTTTAATTAACATTTTTTAAAGTTAGCAAAAGTATTTTATAAAATTGTCATTTAAAAAGTTATCTAGGCTTAAAAAAGCTGCTAATACCTTATATTATAGATTAACTCTGTAAGTCGTAATACACGCAAGATGAGATCATCCCGGCTTTTACTACAACTTTTGTTAGTATAATAACGTACCAAAAATTAGTGTTAAATAGGTATCTTCTGAGAATATCATATTCAGATGCATTTACAACCTATGCGGTCTCCGATAAACAACAATGGATTTTACATTAAGCAATAAAAAACCGTTATTAAGCACACTTCCTTACTACAATGTCGTCATTATTTATCACTTCATAAAACTTTGAAACAATCGTGATAAACAAAGGACATATACAATAAACATAGTAAAACAATGTATGTGTGAATTAATAATAAAAATGTGAAAGAGTGACCACAAGTCATTATTGAGGTGACCATACGTCCCGTTATTAACGGGATTGTCTTATACAGAATAAAATATAAATAACAAAACTAGAAAATAATAATTAGCTTTTTGTTCATACGTTTGCAGTGATTCATACAAATGATTAATTACCCCTTACTTCAAATTTAAGGGTGATTTTCGAAAAAAATGAAAGGTTTTTAGCTTTCTTACTCTGCGCATAAACAACCTACGGGCCAAATTTTGAGTTTACAAAGTTGTTTCCAATATCTTTAGGATAAATCATTAAGCTTAAAAAATTAATTGTCGACTACCAAATATCTGTGCCCAAACACGAGCAAATTAGAATTTTTCTATATATTTTTTTGTAAATATGTAAAAGCACACGCAAATGCATAAAAGCAAGACGAAACGATAAGTGTACCCAATACAATGGTTCAATTTCATTCGCATTGTAACCAAAGTAACTAACAATGTTACACCTCAACCAAAGCTTTCCTAGAACCATAACGAGATGTCCTGTTTTAAGGTTTGAAAATGGTCAATTTAGTCATTATACAACAGCGTAGGCGGTTTTATGATCGATTGTAGTTTTAACAAGAATATGGAAACTTCGGATAGGTTGTTTGTTTTGTTGACAAATTTATGACCTTTAAATTTTAGTTTATAAGGTGTAAAATCGAATAAACTCGTACAGGTGATAGCAAATTATGAACACAGCCATATTTTAAAATAAAGGGCAGTGTCAAACTAGTAAGTCTTCTTGTAATATATTTTGTTTCAATAATGTTATTTTCTAGAAATTTGTTTTGTGCCAGGCTATAATGTTTTTTAACTGTTTTTTTTTATAGAAGCAGAAAATACGTTCCTATACGAAAATAAGTTACCTAACGTTCAATGACGTTCAGTTGTTCAATGCAGCCCCAATGGTCATAATGGGTCTTCTAGCTATTGTCATACAATAGTTAGAAGGAAGGAAGAGTAACATTCTTCCAAGGCACCGAAGCGGTGGTCCATTATGGGACTCTGATCATTAAGCTGGGGCTATTTCACCATAACCACTGTAGTGAAATAAAAGAGTTAGTTAGAGGTCTAGTAATTTAATACTCTTGGTGTACAAGTTGTTTTTAAAAAGAGATACATGTAAAGTAAAAAAGAAGTAAGCTAAGTATAGTGAGAGAGGTTGCCTGTCGAGTCCAGTTGAGATGTGCGGTGAAGTCGAGAGTTTTTTAACGTTTGTTCGTCCGAGTCAGGTCGCTCGTAGCGTGGCGGTAGTCCCTCCAACAGACCCCCGCCGCGGAGACACCGGAGAAGTTGCCCGGATCAGAAGTCACGGCACGGAACCACACCACTTGACACCACATCAGGAGCAGAATGATCTTCGGAGATGCAGCTTGTCTCACGACCAGGACTAGAATTCTTCTGTAGATGTTTGGTTGAGGACCCAGACCAGAATTTTCTTAAGAGAGATGTTGATAGTTAGAAGACCCCGAACAGAATCCTTTTCCACAGCACTCTCGACTTCCATCTCGCAGAATGTCAAACTATTTCAAATTTAAAATATTAAATTATTTTTCGGACTTTAGAAGGAATTATCCTGAACCAGTATTAATTTACACAGAATTACAATATTTAAAACTAAATTAAAAAAGACAATGTTTGAGTACTCTATGGAAATTTAAAAGAAAACTAATAATGTCATTATACAAGTCAAAACATTGATTATGTCAAAGAATAAATTTACAACACAGATTTACTAAGTAAATAATAACATGTTTTCAATAGAAAAAGGTAATTTAGAATAAAGAAAAGGTAATACTCATAGCTAGACCCAAATAATAAACTTTTAAGTAGCCATCCTAACATCGAAATAACAATATTTAATTTCAGTGAAGATTCAACCAATACAATAAATTTGTGGAATAAAATGGAAAGAAAACAACACCAAGTATATAAGAAAGAATATAGAAAAAGAACAAAGTAAATAAAAGAAGAATAAGCAATGATATAGATGTTATGATGATATAATAAATGAAATGAAAAGAATGTTAGTACAATATATATTTACAATGCTATACCACTTTGAAGGATTCAGCATAAATCTAACTTTAAGAAAGGTACTTAATTTGAAGTGACTCTCTTATTTTTAATGAGTAGCAACGTTGTGACATAATTATGGTCTCAAATAGGATTTCTATCTTATTTAAGGTTCTATATCAGAGTCCATTCGTTGCAAAAACTGCCGGCATTCTGGTTTGCTTTTACTACAAGAAAACTCATCTGGCCAATTTCTAATACTAATATTAATTATTAACTAATATAAAGACATCTAAAACTGGATGTCAATACTAAAAGAGATAACGAATTATCAGCATAATTAATTGGTAATAATTTATTGAAGTCTCAAACATTTTGTTTTATCGGCATCCAAATAAAAAAATACTACGCAAAAAGTTGATAAAACGCATTATGAGATGTAACATGCCGTTATAATTTATTTGGTATTTGGAACAAAAATAGTTGACCTATCATTTATTTGCACCTTATTGCGGTTATTCTATACGTTTCATATTTTTTCGCACATTCGTTACATGCATAGCATTCTAAGACTCTTAGGACTTTACCCAACTTTATGATTACCCAGTCTTCATCCAACCGGAGATGTGCGAAGACGTACGAAGATGTCCGAAACAGAGATGAGAAGAGATGTTTTTCTGTTGAGTCCGCATCTTACTCAACAATACGGGAAGGAAACCAGCGAATGCTGGTTCTGGTAATTTAAAAATAAAAGTAAAATTTAATAACTCATCGTGAGAGGAGACCCGACCCTGTTGTGGGTTACTGACACATACGTCTTATCGATAACAAAGAAACACATAATTTTTCGATTTTCGAACTCAAGCAGCGGGGCTCTAAATATTTCATAATAATAATATGGTAGTCTTATACTTTCCTTTTTTATACATTAAGACACGCACGTTAAAACTCCCGTTCACACAAAGTCCAATCAAAAACGAGTCCACGCGATCCTTTTAACGCCCTCATCTCAATCGGCAAAAATTGTTAATTTTATTCAATCGTGTCTTTATTTAGATACATAAATAAGCGGAGTACTAATGAAAGAATAAATTATAAAAAGACAAAGAGTGCGTTGCGTGCTGCCCCGCGTTCCACTTCGCACGGAAGGTGTATTTGGTTGTTTTGTAACATTCGATTCGATAATCGAGTATATTGAATCCTCTCGATAACATTCCGATTTAAAGAGGAGCTCTATTTTCGATCGTATCTTGTTCTTTTTTTTGCAAAACGGAGGGCTGTTTATCACGAGGCGGGTTATGCTTATGTTTTGTAGCACGCAACGGTTTTTTAGAGTTATTGAAGTTTCTTAATTGCTTGATGTTTGAGTAACGGCTGATACAAATAAGCTTTTTAAACCCATCGATAAATGCAACGTAAAGTATCCAAAAATTTGATTACCAACTAACTTAATTTAAGTAAAATTTTATTTATTGCAAAATAATAACTACTTACTACATTATACATACCATAATTTACGTTTTGTTTTGACAGTTTGTTGAAAGTTATCTCAGTTGATAAGTAGAAAATGCCCCCTATTGATTTGTACAATGTGAACATTTTTTGTTTTTTGTTTTGAGTGTTCATCGTTGGCTATTGACACGGGCAACACCAGGAGTGCTCTTTTTAAATTATTTCCTTGCGTTCAACACTGAATAATAGTGACCGAAAACATCCAGTGAAATGTCGAGAAACTAAATATGTAAAAATAATTTATAATACCATTAAATGTTTATTCAATTAAGCATGTATAAAATATTGACTCACTTGTAAAACAAAACCTACACTCATCTGAGTAAACGAAAATAAATTAATTACTTCTTCCCTTTAAAGGAAGCAATTATTTTCATTGTTATTGTTATTAACAAAATAATGACATACTATTACTAGTAAATAACTTTAATTATATGAATTATTCACAAGCAACTGACCTAACTTTTGCAATAAACGTAAAAACGTTTCTTCAGTACAAAAGACATCAACGAGTTGCAATATTGTTACAAATTGAAATATGTAGTTCCTTTAAAGTAAAACGTTTTCTTATTATTTGCTTGACCAATATGGCTTTTTTAATGAGTATTAAAATTAATATGTTTTCATTCATTTTTTCAAATTAAAAGAAAATTATTAAGATAATATAGATATATAGAGGTTAATAAATAGCATTAATTTTGTTTGTATCTTTTAATAGAAATTATAGGATTCTCTTATGTATTTACTTGTGTTTTATTTAAATGCTCTGAAAACCTTGATGTTATAATGTTCCGAACTCCCAGAAGACAATAGTTATTTTTTATCACCCAACTTTATGTGCGGCGATAGCGTAGTGCTTAAGAATTCGGTCTCTTAGCCTAAAGGTCTGGTTTCGAGTCCCAGAGACACGCAACAATCACTTTACTGAGTTATATGTATTTTACAAAATTGTATGTTAGCTGCTGCAACGGAGAATAAGAAATGCAAGTTCTTATTCTTCTTGCGAGTTCTTAATTATTTTTTTCAAAAGCATGTGAAAACCAACTCACATTAGATTGTGAGTAGAAATCTGATTCTGGAGGGGATCACTATTACGTTACAGTATGTATCGTATATATATGCAACTTTGTTATGTCATTGAAACATTTCGCCACAAAATTATATTATAAATTTTCACATTTATAGCTAACCTTCTTGCTCTACACAAACCCATCTCTACTAGATAACTCTATCAACGCTATCATTTTCAAATATAATCTACACTTTTAACCCTAGCCTCACAGATGAAACAATCAATATAACTAATTAAAATATATGTCAATCAGCCGCTCATTAATAAGTCCGTACGGAACATGCAATCCATCATTTTCTCCGCTTCATCTGAGCCGGCCCGGTTGCCATGGTTACGGAATCCGTCGCGGTCCACTGCCGAAGACAGGTTGTAACAAAAGACACAATAATTGATTTGTATCTCGTATGCATCGCTAGGTAACAGGAATTTCTTATTGCCACCATGTATCGAGTGATATTAACACGCGTGTTTTAGCAATCTCATACGAGTATATTAATACGTGAAGTGAAAATTTTGAAGAATGCACGAATGCAAGAATGCACGAATTCTAATTTTTAAATTATTTTTTAATTTAAAATGCATTAGAAATACATGAAATTTATCAAAAAATAACCCACCCATACTACCGAAGTTTTTCCGTTACGTGTGAAACTAAAATAAATTATAGTAGAATTTCGACTACTTGGCGATTTCTAGTAGTAATTAAAGAATAATTTATTGATAAATTATTGCCGTTACAGATTTTTGATGTATTTTTTCGTGACTGAACCTTTATTTGCAAAAGTAATGGTATAAAATTGTTATAAATTATTTGAAATTAATGTAAAGTTAAGTTTTTATTGAATATGGTGAAATTTTCTTTACGATCATTAAAAGTAATTTATTTTATGCTTTACCTACGTAGCTTCTCTTATCTTTTTTGGCGTATTTAATTGTTCATTAGAATAAAATGACCGTTGATGTGTATAAAATTAAAACAAGCACATAATTATCTTGAAAATTTATTTATTTATTCAAACTATTTGGCGTGTCAAAATCATTGCTAACTTTAATGGACCTAAATTCAATTTTACACGAAGATTTGAACCTATTTGAACTCTTATCTTTATTGAAATGGATCCTAGGTATAATTACATTTGAATATTTTTTATTCTTCCTTGATTGATAAACGCAAATTTTAATAATATAACGGTTTTTCAATATTTTATTGAGTAATTTCTGTTCAGAATTATTATTTATTTGTTTTTAATGTCTACGTGTCGCCTGAAGTGCGATACAGTACCTACCGAATAGAATATCCGATTATATAAAATTCCAAAGTATTGGACATAGCTATTGAGCTTTGTCGTCCACTGCTGGTGGACTTCCTCTACGAAGCCACTTCGCCGGGATAAAAATATTTAAAGGCCTAAGAAGGGTTCTCATGTTAGAGAGCCTGGTTGTTTAAGTGACTTAAAAGACCACAGCCCATCTAATAACAGATAGACGGTAAATATAATTATAAGCATAAACTCGACACGCATGTCAGCCTTTTGGCTCGATCCAAACATAAATCTGCTTAAAATACATTGTAGTATGACATTTGACATCAGCGCTCCTCTGACCGGTAGCGATAGTACTCATTTCCCCTAAAGCCTGGCTAAACGAGATTTATTGTGACAGCGACGTAATGTAATCTCTGGCTTAGGCCTAATAATCACAGAGCGTACAGTTAGTTTAGTTTATCGTAGTACACGATACAATGGTACGTTTGTGAACATGCTGAAACATACGAATGATATTTTAACCAAAACAGTAGGACGTAGCGGGAGTACATACGCGCTTACGAATAAAATCTGAGCCGCAAGAGGGCATGACGGCATAAGAGAGCGTCACACCATATGCCATCAAGGCGTACGTGTTGATTGTACTTCCAAAAACGCGATAATAAAAGCTTTACAACAAATATAAAAGTTAATTACTGAACGAAATATTTGCTGCTAACGCAAATTAGACCGAGAATTAAAAAAATTTAAAGCTCTTCCGATGGTATTTCATTGGCGTGTTTGTTAACACAGAATAACTGTTTGAAATAGATTCTTGCTTTTCACGATAAAAATTAGTTTTGAAATCATAATTATAAATAGTTCTAACTAGAATTTTTGGCATATCAACAATAGAACTAGCATCGTTTCAGAGTGGCGGCAACTGCCGAGTCGGCTGGGTAGTGCTGCCGAGCTAAGCCTCGTAAACTGCCTGCTTTCTTGTTATTTAACATTTTATTCTGCGTACTATCCAAAGGTTGCGCAGAAGAAACCCTTTGGTCACTTTTATTATAACTAATTACTGTGGACTAAGGTTTATCCCTATCATTTTCAGAAGAGATCCGATCCTGCAGAGGATCACTAATGAGTTACAGACACATAGTGTATAAAAAAGTGTTTTGTTTGTTTATTTGTTTCCCTTTTTTTATGGAAGCGTATTTAAAGCCACTTTATTCAAATCCCAGCATAAATCCGAACAAGGTACATAGCGGTATGACATTTGGGAGCCGCGCACCTGGCCGGCAAGTAATGTCAGTTTGCCCAGCGCGTGGGCTTTACACACTTGTTAGCGACGTGACGCAGTGTAAACTAAGCCTTAGCTTTGATAGGTTTATAGAGCGAAGCGTGCGTATTACAATAGATTTGTTTATTGCGGTATTATATTGTATATCAACAAGATTTGGATAGTTTATGATTTTTCCGTAATCTAACACTAATATACCTACAAGCAGTAGTTTTACTCACGGTAGCAAACTCTTCTTATTACCTACTGTTAATTGATTTGATATTTTGAGTTATTTTTGCATATAATACGAGTAAGATTTAATTCATATATCTTCTTATACGATTGCGAAGTAAGTATTTATGCTCAGAATTTTCAGCTCATGTGAATATGCTCAGATTTTTTAAATATCATTATATTATCTTCTCCTACCGGAACACAAAATTTCTTATTGAAGTCAACTGATATTGGTTAATTCAAGTAATGAATTATACCGTCGGATATGACTAGCGCTATCTTCGCAATGAAAGTAGTAGGTAGAGCTATCTACTACAGTTTGTTCACGAAGATATTTTGTGAATTGCTTTGACATAGTAGGTTGTGCGTGGTAACCAATCTCAAGTAGACTTATCCATAACCGACAAAAGTTTATTGCAATCCGCCATAACAATTGAGCAATATAAAACAACCTGTATGAATCTAATATGATATCATGTGGCCAGCGAAGAAAAATAATATTCATAATTATTATAAAAATCTTATCTGACGGTGAAAGGTTAGGGATGGTTTTAATATATAGCTTTAATCACTCTACAATCGTCAGATCGCGTGAAAGCTCTAAAAATGTAGAATTCTCTTGTACATTATTTACTTTTAGTAATAAAGTTTTATAGATGAAAAGTTTGTAAAATTTAATAGGAATAGTCTTAAATAAGCGTATTGGTATTTAAAATCATCTCCTAAAATAAATAATCCTAAACAATCAAATTAAAAAAACATTCAGCGGTTGGTTTCTCCTAATGATGTCACTATAGATGTCGCAAATTTGGACGGATCTAGTGTTTGTTTGAGCCGGACTTCCCAGCCTCAACACTCAGACTATTAGAAATCATTATAATGGGTACTTCTGACCATACTCGAGTACAATAAACACTCAACGACTTATATAAAAGAAATGACTTTTTGTCTGTCTAAAAACGCTTGCCCAACCGCTAGACAAATACAATTAGTATGCTCTTTGTATTACCTAAAGTAAATAGCGAAGTAATAAAAAATAGTCACCTTGCAACTCCGAAATAGTTTCTGTAACTGCACTTCACAGTTATTTCGAAAAAATACACAAGGTTTCAGTGTACGAACATTTAAAGCACATGCCACTATCAACAACATTGGTTTCAACGTCCACTAATTCTGTTTTCACAACCACTAAGCTCCATAGAAAGTTAGCACAATGCGAGTCCCTATTGAGCATTCATTGCGAGTCGAGTGCGATCGTCGCGATCGGTTCTCATCGGAATCGTATTGGAAGATAAACAATGATAATATTTTGTGACATCGCGATTTCGAAAAAGGCGCGCATTATCGCGCGTGTGTGCGTTACAACCTGACCATAAGCTTGCGTAGACGCAACTGAAATCACCTTGCAAGGCCCACTGTTCCCATCTCGCACTACACCTCTACCTGTCTCGCTCTAGCGGGCATTGTGCTCGGACCAGCGACTGGCTTATACGGCTGACAATAAATTACGTATAGAATCTAATCAGTTTAATAGATGTGTGATTTTTTTAACGCGGACCGTTTTAATGGCACCATGCAATGATCGGTCCGTCGGAGAGCATTAATTATATCTGTGGTCGAATTGGCTAGTTCGAGTTTCACGTAAACATAATAATGTCTGTAGTCTCGGAATTTGTGAGACTCAATAAAACAGTTTCCGTTGCCACTTATTACACAAGATTGCGTCAAAGCAGGGCAAACGAAACAGGGTCTGAGCTTTGAGGTGCCATTCTGGTAGGTTTGAATACTAATTAATATCGCAATTGTGTGCGACCATCTTAAGAATTAAGATAAGAGAAAATAAGCTGAGAGCTTTTCCTAATAAGCTCTGCCTCAATATATTATGTTAAAACATTTTTTGTTACAGCAACATTCAAACTTGTAACTACTCGTATCACATTTACCTACCATAGAAAATAAAGAAAAACATTTTATACATAGACAGCTCTACAGAATTAATCATCGAAAATCCCAATCAACGATATCTACTTGGTTGACAATGTCATGATCAATACCTAATTAACAGCAACTTCTTATAATCAAACATATTTAATTGTCATAAAATAATCCAGTGATTTGAATAGCTTTCCCTCAGAAATAGAATGGAGAGTCTAAAATCTTGGTAGAGTCACATTCTATCAACAAAAACGTCTACACATTTAAGCTCTACGTATTATTTGCCAAGCGCTACATCCAGTAGCGATTAATCTAACAATTAGCTGCGCTACCTAATCCGAATAGTTTGAAAGGCCAGATTGTATCGATTCACGAGAGACGTAATTCGGTCACTCGCTTTGCTACTTCGTTTTCTTGCGTATTTTCCAATGTTAGGTATTTGTTTCATCATCGCAAGGCAACCAAAGTTAAACGTAAATGTAGAGCCGTTGTCCACACAGTAGAAAAAGTGAGCGGGACGCTTTGCACTTTATTAAACGGTTCTCTACAGATTCGTATTAGTGTTTATTAGTAAATAATAATATGCACATTGAATAGTACCACAACAGTAGTGGTTCTGTTGTCAGAGATCCCTGGGAAAAAAAAGGGTTGCAAAATAGCCTAAAAATGGATCTTCTTCTCATTGTATGAGGAGACCCAACACAGTAGTGGGTGACTAATGGGTTGCAGACACTAATTGCCTCAAAACTTGGGTTCGATTGGAGAATTGAAGCCAAAATTGGCGACTTCGTCATTTTATAACTTTTTTCTATTTAAAAAAATATGTCATCGTTTATCGCTAATCGTTTACTGTCAGTTATACAACAATAATAACAATAAGGTGGATACTTTAGCACACGTAGCGATTTTCCGTTGGATCATAAATGTATTGTCTTGCAATAAGGATAAGATTACGAACAATAGCATTTATAAAATGCTAAGTTGTCTAGAGTCTGCAACTAGTTCTTACCTATGTGTATACATGTGGTAGTTATATGTAAGTATTGTGGATAAACAAGAAACAATGTAAGGCGCAAACATGTTGCTTTAGCATTGTTTTATGCACAGAATAATACAAGCAACGGTGAATTTTTGCATGGATATAAAATACAGGTCATGTAATGATTTCTACTACTTTTGGAGATAACAATTAATGAATCAATACTCTTTAATACAAAAATGTAGAGTGGATGTTTTTAATCGATAGTTATAATAACCTTTTTAAATAAATGTTTAAATAAATCATGGATCTAAATGTTTTAAAGAAAAAATACTATACATATACATTTGTTATGAAAAATATATAATGATTAAATAAATAATGGTGGTTAACGTCTTTCTAAGAAGTATGTAACTTTACCTTGTTGAGAATAATATAAAAATATGTCAATAAGTGTGAGTTAGATAACTGTAAAAGTCAACTATTATTTGCTTGCAACATAGATTTCATTGGCATGAGCTTTTAAAATTAAAATAAATGATCGATAGTAAATCGTCTGTGTAATATAAATAAAACAATCTGTAATAATAGCCATAAATACTATTTTATTTAGCATACAAAGAGCAACATGCAATATATATGCAGATTTATGTAATGTGTTATATGGCACTAATATAAAATTATCATTTAATACTGTGACGTAATATCAATGGTAAATAATTATTATGATAATTGCAACGTATGCAAGCACGTTGTTAAAAACAGCGTGAAATAAAATAGATGTCCGTTTCATATAATGTACATAAAGACTATTAGAAAGCTGCTATATTATTATAGAAAGACGTAGCTTTCAACATTTTTCCCTAAAGCACTTTAGTAAATTTGATTATTTTATATTTTTTCATAAATACCTTGATCATGATTGATTATTTTTTATGATTAGTGTATTTGGTAGAGCGGTCTCTTACTCGGAAAGTCCGGTTTCGAAATTAAGAAATTGTTCCTAATTAAAAAACGAATAATTAGGTAAGTAGGAAAAGACTATTATTTTAGTGTTCAGATGCTAAAAACCACTAAGCCTATCTTATTTTTTTCCCGTGCATAACTCCGTGAGTCAGATGTAAGTATGAGTCACATTATGACAAGGCTTTTCTTATTACAATTAAGATATTTCCCTATTGTGTTGCAAAAATACCCAACAGTAAAATTTGAAGAGGAAAACAGATAACAATAAAGTATTTTTTTATAATTAAGTCCTTTGCAATTATGCCTCGTAAAATGGAGAGCGGAAAATCTGAGATAAATTTTGATCTTATATGTTTTTATTAAAATTTAATGCAATCTATGAGAAAATGTCTTTATACTATAACTAACGAAACAAATACAATTCATTACAAAATGAAAAAAAGTATAAGTGACATTGTAGTTAGGGAAATAGTTACTAACGGTCACCGAGCAGGCACTGAAAAGCTATCGAAAAAGCTATACGACAGGCACAACCGTCGCATAGCTTTTTCGATCGCCTACGAAAGTTGTAAGCATCTAACATCTTTTTGTGTTTCGGTTGGTTATGTGTGATTACCGAAGAGATAAATTAGAAAGAGGCGAATATTTAATCCACAAGTAGTAACGCTTCCACTTAAAACACATAGTAGGTACCTACTTCTCTTCCGTTTAAGTGTGGATAAGGGTGTTTATGGGCTGCAGTGACCATATAACGGTGAGATATATGGTCATAGTAGCCCATACATATGTCATAAAAAATCAATTTCTAAACCATTCACGGCTCATTATGATAAACACATGTTCAATGTATGTTCAGACGTAACTCTTAAGTCTCTATCAAAATCCTTGAATGACCACAAAAAGGGTGCGTTTATATACTAATAATATAAAACAAAAACGCAGCATATTGAAATTTATTGTAATTCTAAAAAAACGCGAGTTTTAGAATGCAAGGAGCCGTCAAGAAAAACTACCAGACAACACTCGCCACCGGACGACTTATTATAACACCATAGATGGTCGTAAGCAACCGTAAAGTACAGGCTTCGATTCCCGGCTTGGCCACGCAATAGCTTTATGGTTTAAGTGGTATGTTTTCCCTCATTTCGTATTCCGTTCAGATTTCCTCAAGTCGAAACACGCGGCGACGAAGCAGACCTGTAATGAAGCTTAATACAATATGTATGGATTTACAAAGTGTTACTTACTACAAATAGGTTTTTATCCAACTACCCGCGACAAAAAAGGTATGGTTTTTAAATGGATATTTACGAGGTGCATCGACGCGTTAAGTGCTAGAAAAGGGTAAAAATTGCGCAATTTTCGACTCGTTTCCTACAAATTGGATATGTTGTTCTATATAAATATAAACGTAAGTGCGAATTAAGTGACGGTTACGCACGTTTCTGGATGTTGAAGTTTTTCTGATAAATTGTCAACTTACAGCGGAAATTACCATGACATGTAGTTTCTGTTATCGATACGTTTGAAATAGGGCTATATTTTCTTCAATTTTTAAATACAGGAAAAGATTGAATAATAATTATGAACTACATAATTTATGACACTATGAATTGAAAAAATATTAAACTGGTGCAAGATTTGTCGTTGGTAGTTTGGGAAAGGTAGATCTCCCACCAGGCTGGATGATGATCGTGCCTGGGGAGCGGCCGTGCACCGATTACATCATGTCGGAGTTTTGTATATAGGTATGGTAACCGTCATGAGTCGTGAGCATATATTATCAGTGGCAGGGATATTGTATACTTTCGGCCAATGTTGTTGTTTTAACCCATTAATGACCCACTACAGGGTCGGGTCTCCTCTCACAATGAGAGGGATGTAGGCCTTAGTCCACCACGCTGGCCTACTGCGGGTTGGTGGACTTCACATGCCTTTGAGATCATTTTTTTTTTGAACTCTCAGGCATGTAGGTTTCCTCACGATGTTTTCCTTCACCGTAACAGCAGGTGATATTTAATTTTATAAAGCGCACATAACTTTTTTACAAAGTCATCGGTGCGTGCCACTGGGATTCGAACCCGGACCCCTCGATTCGAGGTCGAATTCTAAGCCACTGGGCTATCACCGCTCTCTGTAACAAAGTGAAATATGAACACTGTAACAAGATGAACTATGTAACAAAGTGAAATATGAACAAATATTAAATGCATTGGATGGTACATGTGCTCGCTGAAAAATAATAATTTGAGCCATTAAGTATCTGAGTTTCTATTTTGGAGGTAAACGAAAATAAGGCTTTAGGAACAACAACACACCTTACATCGGAGACAGTACATACTATAGTTTGCTATTTCTATATAAAAAATATTCAAAGGTGTACAACACTTTGTCCTAGTTCATACGCTTGTTTACATTTTATTCAAATTAACAAAAACATACACATATATTAACATTTGCATAGTAATAAGTGCAACCTTGTTGATAAAATGGGTTAGCCATGTGGTACATTCTTGAAGACAATTCATATTTACCATTTAATTTGCATGTTAAGTTTGTATCTATTTATATAAGGGATAAGAAAAATAGTAATTTGAGACATAGTCAAAGCCCTTTAAATAGCCCTTGAAAGCTTTATTTAGCCCTTGAAATAGGTAACAGTCAACTCATAATCAGCTGTCTTTAAATTTAAGCAGATATAATCTGTAATCTTATTTACCTTATAGGTGGTCGAACAATCTCCATACATACTTACTATCTCAGAAAAGGTTTTTTTCTTTATTTGAGGTTTGATGGGAGGCCATGGGCCATCAGGTTTCATCAGGTGGCCTTCGTGAACTTTTGCTACTCAATTACTATTAAAAAATTGTTGAAACTAGAATAAAACTTTTTTCACGAGTATTGACTCGTTGAGATATTAGAGATTTAAGAATTTAGATAAATTAGCTGTGTCTTTCGCATTACAATTAGGAATAATTATGCATATTGTAAAATACAATGATCTCTTATATTCATCTCTACAATAATTAGCATCATTACCATCTATACTTACAGTTATTTGTGTTTGAAATATGGGTTTGGGTTTGGTAATCTAGGGTTCATGCATAATACAATGTCTGCCCCACGGTAATCGTATAAAAATCTGTACTGCGAATAGGGCTTGTATATTAAAAAGACTGAAAAAAAATAATTAACTTACATTAGCACTAGTTATTTAAAATCGCAATACCTGTCATACTCGCAGCGGTTCTTCACTCCAAGTACACCTTATTATATCTATCGTACTAATGAAAATCATATTGTGATTGACAGCAGTTACGCAAGTTTTTCCTCGCATTTCAACTCCGCCTTTGTTTTCCCAAGAAACCATTCAAGGAAGACTAAATTTATACGTCTATGTCTGCACCTAATTATCCATCTCTCTACTCGGGGCCATATAAAGGGAATATTACAATTTGTAATACAATGCGTCCACGCGTCGCGGCCGGGTGCGGCAAAAACTGGCCGCGCCCCAAATGGACTCCGGGGCTGTTGACTCCGCTCCTCGTGGACAGAGCCTTATTGCAAAGTGTAATTGCGATTCTGATTGTCTCTGATAGTTCCTGTCATGGAAGGTTAGTTTTTTTATCAAATAACTTTTAGATAAACTTATGACTAGCACCTAACAAGTCAACTGACAGATAAAATCTTTGCATTTATATATTTTCAGATATAATATATCTTTAGACAAAGTATTACATATATTATTTGAATACACATGCACATGCACGCTTAAAGAAGTCAATCTAAAAGTTACAAAAAATGTTTTTAGGGCCGAAAATTTAAAAATGCGATTAAATTTCAATTAAAAAAATGGAACCAGAATTAATTTCTCCTTCGCTTTACTATAGAAATTCCTTTGAGTTATAGTAGGTACTTCTGAAATAGATGTTAATTGTCAAATATTACAATTTGTAATACAATACGTCCACGCGTCGCGGCCGGGTGCGGCAAAAACTGGCCGCGCCCCAAATGGACTCCGGGGCTGTTGACTCCGCTCCTCGTGGACAGAGCCTTATTGCAACGTGTAATTGCGATTCTGATTGTCTCTGATAGTTCCTGTGATGGAAGGTTAGGTTTTTATACTAACAATTCTTTAGTTGAACTACGGCTTAGAGGAATGATGTAAGCGATAGATAACTTGTTTGCATTTATACGTTTCCGAAAAGGTAGAATCTGAATCTGAAAGTAAATAATCTGATTAGAAACAGAAACGTATAAAACTAGCTGTAGTGAATTTTCAATTTTTGAAAATCTGGTCAATATTGATATTGGACTGGACTTATAATGAACTCCGAGGCAGTTGTCTCCACTCCTTGCGAACAGATCCTTATTGCAAAGAATAATTGCGATTCTGATTGACTCTGATAGTTCCTGTAAAAATCTCTGATAGTTCTTAGGAAGGTTAGGTTTTTTTAAAAAGTAATACTTAAGAAAGGAAAGGGTAACAGAGGTAAGCCGACTAAAAATTGAGGAGCTTTAATGACCAAATCATTTTTAGAAAAATAATGTTTTTTTATTTTAAAGGTTTATGTTCGCATCATTTCGTGAAGTTCAGTTGAACAGTATATTGTAGTAGGAGGAGGAGCATCTGATAGTAAATTAGGAGTTAACTACTACAACAATCTGTATGGGTCTTAAAACTGTCTGATGGTAATCGAGCTCTGACCTAACATAGTGGGAGGCCCATGATCAAATTATTAATTTTAAACAATATATTATCGTAGTACTAAAAGTATAAACAGTAAGACCTAAGGTACCTATCTTCTCACGGATACCTTTATAGCTTCTTTCAACATCACGAATATATAGTAGAATGGCATTAAGTTTAAAATTTACTATACATTCTAATACGTTTAGTGAGACATAGCTTTAGTTTTCATTTAGCGCTAACAATTAAAATATTTCTATAACTAATCAATTAGGTACGGCAGAGTCGAGTGGAGTAGGGCGTATTCCACGTGGACAATTTAATTTAAAATATACTATTATGATATTAAAAATACATTATTTTTTATAGTTAACGCAATTCTAATTGGACCTTGCTTTGAAAACACATTTTTACACTTATTCTTTTAGCAACGAAAAACATACTGGGTACCTTTATTCTGATATAAAGGTAAAAGGTATATTAGAAATTATTTACGCCATATTGAGTAAGGACTGTTGTCCGCTAACGAAGTCACAGCTCGTTTATAAATATAAATACAAAATTCTTTGTTCTCATGACGTAATATATTTTATATCCTTATCCATAATTATTTCATCGTAGAACAACGTGCTATATGCCAAACTGAGTGAAGTTTGAGACAGGTGTTCTGAGGCCGCGTCCCGTTATCAGCTCAGAGTCTATTAGATAACGCATTTGCATACAGTCTGACCATTTCATTTTATTACTCTACATCTTTAACTTCATAATGACATGTCTTAAGTCTCTTATTATTCAGATAAAAAGGCTGGAAGTTGATTTAATCTCGCGTTTTGTGATAAGAAGTGTTGTGGGTGTGCTAAACGAATTTGTTTTTGTTTAAATTTGTGTAGAGTATACAGGAGATAATAAAACTGTAATAAGTGATATCGGAAGCAATTGAGATTGAAGCTTTTATTGAACGCGAAATCTTCATATATTTTGTATAAAGAATACGGCTCATGATGTTAACAAAATTTCAATTCAACGGACTAATTTTCTGTTAATAAAATTCATTTATTAAATACATAATAATAAATTGGAAGCTAAGCTGCGTTTTACATGTTTTTCACTCTTTTATGGGAATTACATTTTGACATTAATTGTGAATTGCGTACACATTCATGACTGTTCCTATTAATTACAAAGTTATACCTAAACAACGCGGTGATAGCCCAGTGGCTTAGAATTCGACCTCGAATCGAGGGGTCCGGGTTCGAATCCCAGAGGAAACCTGCATGCCTGAGAGTACACAAAAAAAATGTTCTCAAATGCATGTGAAGTCCACCAACCCGCAGTAGGCCAGCGTGGTGGACTAAGGTCTACATCCTTCTCATTGTGAGAGGAGACCCGACCCTGTAGTGGGTCATTAATGGGTACTAACAACCTAAACAACATAATATTGCCGAGCCAGAAATGTAATTATTTCTCTCACTTCTCCCACCACGACATCGGACCTAAAAAACGTTCTCTAAACAAATTGTCCCAATTCCATAAAAATTAAACATTCAATTCACTCCACCAACAGCCACCGGCAACAAACCGTGATACAAATTTCACTCAACCTGTTTAAATACCGATAGCTATTGAACCGTTACGGTGCCGAATTTCCGAAACAATAAAATTGCCCGCCCCACCCAGAGGGCGGGCGCCATAAATCAATACTGAACACAATTATACGAAATTACATACATACTACGCGCGTGTAATTAAAAACGGTTGTAATTTACGTACGTGTCGATTATTAATAAATAGATACTTAACGGACCACCAACTGTTATCTGTAATTTATCTACGCTTATTAAAATACGCGTGATTTGTAAGTCATGGACTCTTTTATAGACTAAGATCACCCTGCGACTTTGCGCAACATGATTAGTGGACTATGAAAGGCTGGAAGAAATGTCTAAGAAGAAATGTCTGGAGATGCCTTCCCCTAATCGCTGCCATTCCGACCGATCCTGTGCCTTTTGAATCCAATGGTTTGTCGCTGTTTTCAAACAGGCACACTGACTGACAAGCTGCCTCATGATAAGTGATCACTGTTGCCTTGCCGGCTTTGAAAGATATTTTTACACCATTCTTGAAGAAGCCTTTGTCATGCTTTTGCGTAGGTAATACGTGGAACTCTTGCAATTCTGCATGAACCCAATGAAAGCCCACAAAAAGGCATGCTTAAATATTCATTTAAATATTCATCTATTCAGATGTGCATGCAGTGATAGCCCAGTGGCTTAGAATTCGACCTCGAATCGAGGGGTCCGGGTTCGAATCCCAGTGGCACGCACCAATGACTTTGTAAAAAAGTTATGTGCGCTTTATAAAATTAAATATCACCTGCTGTTACGGTGAAGGAAAACATCGTGAGGAAACCTGCATGCCTGAGAGTTCACAAAAAAAATGTTCTCAAATGTATGTGAAGTCCACCAACCCGCAGTAGGCCAGCGTGGTGGACTAAGGCCTACATCCCTACATTACGAGAAGGAGACCCGACACTGTAGTGGGTCATTAATGGGTTACTGGCAAATGAATAGATAGAGCGACGCGATAGAACCACCCTGGTAGAACTCTACTTGGCACTTGGAGAGTCATTAAGACTTTATAGCAATTAGTGTAGGTAAGGTACAAAATATTTTTTTAAATGCCAAAAAGCCAACACTTTATTTATATACGATACGAGTAACATACGGTACTTGTATAACATACGATTATCACCGATAAAGTGCGAAACGGAATATTTATACTCGCGTAAATATAACTTCACTGTAGGGCTATTAAGGTGTAAAAGCACTTATAAGGCTTTAAAGTAGGACGAAATTTCTACTTTAAGACGGAGAAATGGTAGAGGTATTGTTATAGATTTTTGTTTTTAAAGAAAATATTAATAAAAAGAAGAAAGGGGTTTTTAACTTGACAATTTTGACTCTAACAAGGATATACTTATGGATGGCTGAACAGATTTGGATAAGATTTGATACACAAGTAGTTTTTTTATGGGCATGCAGGCCACCTAATAATAAGTGGTCACTTCAACCCACGGTACTCGACTACTCATATCCAACCTCAACCACAAACCATGGGCACTTTGGATGCATTATTTTTAATGATTTTTTTTTAATACTTAGTTTTAATTTAATGGTTAAGTTTTTTAATTTGTTAGAGTTTCTTTATTTTCGTTTTTTGTAATAATAAATTTCATAACCTCAAAGATTTTTTAATATTATAGTAATTAAATATAATAGTAAACGGGCATGCACGCCACCTAATGATAAGTGGCCAATACATGTAGATCAAACCTCAAATAGTTTGATGTTGTACGCGGGTGCTACTCATGAGGACTAAGATGTTAGTAAATCAAATAAAGTATTTCGGGCAACAATACCTCCGCAACACGGGACATAAGAACATGCTGCTTTACGACGGGTTAAGAGGCTGGCGGTAAGGTACCCCGAACGAGTCACTGTGGCTCTATCAACTTTTTATATTTCAATATTGTATTAAAATTGAAAATTAAAAAAACCTCCATCACAATAACAACAATTTTCATTGAACAATTATTATTTTGTAATGTGCACGTGATGCGCTTTCATTTGAGACCCCACTCGATTAATTTGCAGACATTCTGTTATTCTTCCCCACTTTTACCCCCCACAACTTTTAAACGAATTAACCGATTTTCATCAAACATGTCTAAGAACACTCACCCGTAACTCACCTTTCATACAAAAAAAACTAAGTTCGCGAGCTACAGAGCTACGACCGAATCACAGACAGACAAACAGACAGACAGACAGACACGTCAAACACCCCTTCTTTTGCGTCGGGGGTTAAATAGAACAACTTCAATTCATCTAACAGCTGGTCTTCAATCGTATACAAACAAAGACACTCTCCAGTTAGATCTGTCACCTGTCGTAATAAAGTCAACCGCAAAGGACTTTTTTTCGACTTCTCATGTCTCTAACAATTATTTACAGTACGATGCTTGAAGTAGAAGATCTGAATTAGATGCGATCTACACATCTGTGAAAACCTTTTTATATGAAACTAGACCGTGCCCGCGGCTTCGTCCGCGTGGATTATAGAATTTTTAGACCTTGATCCAGAGAGGGATAAAAAGTATCCTATATCTTAATCCAGGCTATGATCTATCAGTGTACCAAATTTCATCCAAATCAGTTCAGCAGTTTTTTCGTGAAAGAGTAACAAACGTCCATCCATACTCACACATTCGCATTTATAATAGTAGTAAGTAGGATTTAAAATATCAAACAATAAATCGCGATTGACTAGACTAGTATGATGATTTAAAAAAAATAAACATTTTACTTACATTCCTTTGAGTAATTCTTCAGGCAGCCTCTTAATACGTCGTAAAACAGCATGTTTTGTGTTTCGGCTGGGGAGGTATAATTGCCGGAGATAGAACCTGAGGCGAACATTTTAGTCCTTAGGAGTAGCAAAGCACTCGGATACAATCTCAGATAAGATTTATTTTGTATTTGAGTTGGATGTCGGTGTCATGCTTCATTCCATGAAAATAGATTTTCATCAATTAACTCAGTTTGTGTAGGTCACTTCTAGTTTGGATTTTAGACTATTGATAGAGCTATTGTATGTATTGCTATTGGATATTTGAGATGCAATGTGTTAATAACACCTAAGGCGGTCCAATCATGTGTAAAATCTACTTAGAATAGGTGTTATCAATGTATTGTTATCTATGTAATCGATCTTGTAATGTCAGTAAAGTTTATAAAATATAAAATGTGTTTGTGTGACGTTGTAAAGAATTTTTATAGAGTTTTTAGTTAGGATAGATCCAGTTCAGGATTTAGAATTGATGAATACTCGTCTATAGGTATGAAATTAAAGCATATTTCCAGTATGTATATAAAATATTGATATTTGTGTCAATGATTGTATACCATTTGCCAAAATGTTGTATGTCCTATCTTTCGATATACATGCCTGAAGTGTGTGACGAAAGTGGAAAATAATTCGGTAGTGGGTGCAATGAGTGACCTACGGCGCCCAACATCAATTTTAAAGTGAACCTCTGCACAGAATAAATACTTAGCTACGAGTATGATGACATTTTTCTACAAAGATAGCAAATACAGTCGTAACGGGCTGAATATTTCAGTCGAAGGATTGGCAAAATCTCATCCATCATAATTTACTATAAATAAAATAGGTACAAAGGTAGGTTTCTATTTCATTAATCTAAATCAGGTATCCAAGTCATGACGACAGATAAATGAGTAAGCGACCTAACAGTAAACAGAGGATTTTGGAAAAAGCGGCCGAAACTCAATTATCTATACGACCAATTGTCCAAAGCCGGGACCAATAAAATTAATCTCAACACAACCGACGCCATTACATACGAGACCGTATTAATCTCAAAGCGTTGATTAGTAAAACTATAAAAGCGGAAGTATCACAAGAATGCGGTTAATGAGAGACTGAAACCCGATTTTATGGTTGATCGTTAAAATGGCCGACAATTGTCTAATTGTTGCCTACTATACAACCACCATCGTGGGAAGACGGCAGGCGACTGACGGAGAAAGCCTAAAACTGACAGTTTATAGCGTCACCTGTGTTCTAAATTCAAATTGTAATCAGAACAACGAATCGCTTTTAAGTTCCATTTACTAAATATCTCAGTTCATTCGAACAACGCTCCGATAGTGCAAGGTAGTCGTTTTGTTGACAAATTATTTACGACGGTAGAAGGTGATATTAATAATGATAAAGATTATAAATGAAGGTTATAAACATGAACTTATGTCATAATCAAGAAGCTTAATATCATTAAACGCACATGTTTATTGTAGTAAAAGGCCTAAGAGCACCAAAATTTTATATTTTCTGTCTTTTTAAGATCCTTCTTTCAAATAGGTACAATGTTAATGTATCGTACGCATTGGATGTCCTTATCCTTCGTATTTGATGTCCTTTTGGATAAAAATATATCGACACGTACGGAAGTAACATCTCATCATCTCACATCTGTAGACTTAATTATTTTTCAGACTGATTTACGGCTAACCCTATCTTTATTATATTTTTTTTTAATTATTAATCCTTTTGGTCCTTTACGTTTGGCTTTAATTTTTTTGTAACTTTCAGCGGCTTTGTAAAATCATCTTAGTCGCAATAACTAACAATGCATTAACTGAAAACTTCAATTGACCTTTTAGACATACGGTTGGCTTTGATGTGAAGCGTTCCCATTGTTTTTACACGGCACTATCTACTATAAAGCTATATAAAAAGCCGCCCATCGCTAACGTTTAGCGACATTTAACGTTTAGCGACATTGAATGCGGCCGCGACAATACGTCGCGCGTCGGCTCCGCGACAAGTAGCCGGTGCTGCTTGCCGCTTGTCGGTTTAATTGGACGTTCTTTCTCTCCCGCGACTATATCGACAGGTACATATGCGCGGTGTTATAGTCATTTGTTGCTGTAGGCTCCATTGAATTGGTGTTTGGAATGGAGGAATGGCAGTAATGAGATCAAAGTTACTTACATTCTTTGTGAACGAATATTTTTTAGCTAATCTGGCTGAGAGCACTAAGATTTACTTAGGTGTATTTATGTATGCTGAAATTGCGAATATTAACAGATAAATTGATAATGAATATCAAATTGGTTTACGTGGAGTAGCGCATCATATTTTTGGAAAATATGAACTAAGTACTAATATCTAACCTATTTTAACCATCCTTTCAAACACTTCTCTCCATTTGATATTTGCAGTGAAAAACGGAGTCTGGAGCTCGTAAGCGGTTGCTGCAGGTAGCTGAAGCTATTCACGTTTAATTCAAGAAAAAGAAGAACACGGATGGAACAATGGATACGATGGATCGATGAAAATAAGAACTGTCTTTATTGGAATGGGCGTAATATTAAAAAGATTCGTTAGGTACTAGTTACTTGTATAATTTAGTTTTATTACTTCAGATCTCTCTTAAAGTAGTAGATTGCAAATTTGATAATTTCAGCAGTAAACTTCGATAGAACAAACAGTAAATGTTGATACCAATAATCAAAAACATTCGCTAAAAAGTAAACACCGTGAAGTTATTTTAAAGAAATTCCGAATCATCTTCACCGACGAATTAACGCTATTAAAGCTCATTCATTCATAATTGCGATTAAATAAAAAGCTACGTGCCAATCGTTAACATAATCATTGATAAAACGTGCAGACACTCTGTTTTGGGGTCCCGCAGCGGAGTGGAGAAGCCCTCATACGTCAAGGGCAATACTAATATGCCAGGATATAGGACGATATGAACGAGAGCCCTTATTGTCGTCCGCGACCACTGCAGCCCCTTAATAATCGCTTCTGATCATAGGTTAGATACAGTAGCTCGTTCTTTAATTCAAAGTTATAGAGATGAATCTAATAAAACAATGCCCTATGCTCGTGAGACGTATTATTTCCTGTACAAGGATTCTGGTATGTATGGTGGATACCATGAACACACACAAGACTTGACATACCCAGAATTGAAAAAAAAATTAAACTCATCATTCAAATATTCTGCTGTGAATCGGTCAATAAACGGCGGCTTAGTGTCACTAAATTTTATTCTACTCTTGGTACTTGCTGTGATAACCTATAGAAAATATAATAAAAAATATACACACATTTTTTTAATCCATATAACAGTAGGTATTTAACTACACAAAGACTACACTCAGCAAAACTTTGTTGGCCCTACACTTCTTTATAAGTCGACGTAGTTTCACTATTTTATATCTAAAGAAAACAATTTTATTGTTCAACCAAATAACATTGTTTTCTTTTTAACTCAAAAATGTACGGAACCCATGTTGTGAATATCGAAATCACACTTAGCTGGATATATACACCAATCAAAAGCCACCAGCCTACAATCATGGCGATTACATGCACTGTTAACTCCGATTGTAAAAACGAACTACTAATTTTAAATCACAATAATTCAACATACAAAAAACCGACATAATAATTTCAACCCTACGTTGAAACACATAGGGTTTAAATTCCATTGTTGTTGATCATCTGATGTGTACCGAGGTGTGAAAACCTAACCGATTTTGGTATGGAACGTGCTAGGGTGTTAGTGGGTAATTGCCCTGAAAATTTTATACACTTAATGTGTAAAGGCACGGTCCAGTGCCGCTGCGGACCGCCCCTCATTGTGAGAATCTATTAACACCTACAACACGCAATTTGTTTAATGCTAATTGTTTTTATGTTTTGTTGAGCTGTTGACTTAATGTGTGCACGGCTCGTTGGGTTTATGTTGAGCCTTTCTGCCTTTTTATATTAAACGTCGCAGATTTTAGGTACAAAAATGTAGTGGTAATAATATAGGGCTGGCCACATCGTTCGGAGGACTGACAACCGATGGGGAAAAAAGGTCCTTGAATGACGACCACGTTTAGGCAAAAGGAGCACAGGCCGCCCTCCGACCAGGTGGACTGATGACCTGAAGAAGACAGCGGGAAACCGTTGAATCCAGAGGGCCCAGGACCGGATGGCGTCGATTAGGGGAGGCCCATGTCCAGCAGTGGACTACCAAGGGCTGAAAGGAAAAATATATGTGAGAGTAACAACGACTTGTATTGTTTTGATTGTACGTGTGCTTAGTTTGAAAAAGTCTTTCAGTAGTGTGACGATTCGGGACGTGCTATGGTTAAAGGGCAGTCCGTCGGGATCGGTCACCTGTGCCGGGTGTGCACACTGAATGATTAATTAATACGAATAACTTCGAGGCCGATCCTCACGAGTTACCTACGACCCCCGAGGTCAAACCCTGTAATCTTAACGTCTTCTCCGACAGCAGCGGTGGGATCGGTTCCATGTTCTTCAAACCTGATGCTGACCAGTATCGAGATGGTGCTATTAAGCTCATAAGACAGAGGTAATCGTTTCAAGCATAATGGAGTCGCAGGTACGTACTGCATCATTGTAAGGAGACCCACTGCCTCGTGGCGATGGAAACGCAGGTATGTGCTGCATTATTTCAAAGAACACCAACTGACTTGTGGCGTTTGAGCGTCATTAAAATATGATCTTTTGCGATTAAAGTTAAAAGATATCGTTTTATGGGTCAGGTGTCCCTTCAACCATTACCACCTTGAAGGAATAGATTTAAAATAAATGTAATATTCAACGTTTTCTTATTTTACGTTACCTTTATTGTGACAAGTCGGGCATTTAGAAGGAAGCTGCGCGTTGTTATCGCGGAGCCACTTCAATAATGTGGGCCCGCGCAGCTCCAAGCAACAAAAGTGTTGAGTGAGAAATCATAAGTTATGATAAGCCCGTATATGAACTCTTATTGTACTAGTAAGGTGGATAACGTGATAAAATTGTTTTTGATATTGAAAAAAAAAAAGTGTTGATTTGAAACTTACCATTGTGAATTAAGTCAGTTGTTGTTTGTGACTCTTATATTGAAATTTGATTTTAATTTACAAATGTTGTGTTGGAAGCAGGACGCTTCGCAGATGTGTTGGTGGTTGAAAGCAGGACGCTTTGCCAATATATTTTGATGTTTGTATCTGTTGGAAGCAGGACGCTTCGCAGATGTGTTGGTGGTTGAAAGCAGGACGCTTTGCCAATATATTTTGATGTTTGTATCTGTTGGAAGCAGGACGCTTCGCAGATGTGTTGATGGTTGAAAGCAGGACGCTTTGCCAATATATTTTGATGTTTGTATCTGTTGGAAGCAGGACGCTTCGCAGATGTGTTGATGGTTGAAAGCAGGACGCTTTGCCAATATATTTTGATGTTTGTATCTGTTGGAAGCAGGACGCTTCGCAGATGTTTTGGTGGTTGAAAGCAGGACGCTTTGCCAATATATTTTGATGTTTGTATCTGTTGGAAGCAGAACGCTTCGCAGATGTGTTGATGGTTGGAAGCGCAACGCTTTACCAATTTTTGATGGATTATCTGTTGAAAGCGGAACGCTTTGCAGATGCTGACTCTTGACTTTTGACTTTTACCAATGTTTTATGGTTTATCTGTTGAAAGCGTGACGCTTTGCAGATGTGTTGACGGTTGAAAGCGAAACGCTTTGCCGGTGTATTGATGGTATACGAGAGATTTTCCAATGACTTTATAGTGTAAATACGAGACGCTTCGCTGACGTTAGATGGAAAAAGCGGATAGTTTTACCGATGTTTTAATGGTACATAAGAGATATATCGATGTTTTAATAGTTGAAATGTGTGTGAGCGTGAGACGGCAGAAAATATGACGCTTTGTTAAAGTGTAAGCCGCTGTAAACTAATTAAACTGAAAGCTAAGATGCTGGACATTTTATGGTTTGTGATTTGAATCAACATGTTATGTTGTGGATACGGTAATTAGACTGTATGCCATGGACAACGCGAGAGCGCGCTGTTTGTCAGTATGGCCGTGTGAGAGTAACAACGACTTGTATTGTTTTGATTGTACGTGTGCTTAGTTTGAAAAAGTCTTTCAGTAGTGTGACGATTCGGGACGTGCTATGGTTAAAGGGCAGTCCGTCGGGATCGGTCACCTGTGCCGGGTGTGCACACTGAATGATTAATTAATACGAATAACTTCGAGGCCGATCCTCACGAGTTACCTACGACCCCCGAGGTCAAACCCCGTAATCTTAACGTCTTCTCCGACATATAGTTAGATTTTTAAAATAGCAAACTACCGTGACGTTAATAAGGCTTGCATATTCTTGGGTTGAAGAACACATATTAAACATCGCAGATTTAGGTACTACAATTTAGTGCTTATAATATTATTATTATATTAAAAATATATATAAAACAGTAAACTAGCGTTACATTGATAGGTTTGCTTTTTCCTGATTGGAAAAGATGGAAATTCACACTCAACATCAAACTAATGTTGTAAGTATACTTACATACATCGAGGGTAAATAATTTGGTACCCTTCAGGGATACCTAAAACAGCTCGTAATTTATGCTTATTTGACTACCTCACTAAGTTTAGCTCTCCAATTAAAGTAAAATTTTATTGGCGTTGCACAAGGGTGACGGAAGAAACCTGATCAAGTTATCTTATAGTTTTTTGTGCAAGTTATCTTCTTAAAAAGAAAAGTTGTTACCTACTCATCTTTCCCTTAGTTTAATATGCACCGCAGTTACATCACAAAATTAAACGCTGTCTCAACGTAAGATATTGACGTGTAGAGCAATGTTATTAAGATTTTCAAAATTATTGGTTTACCTAACAGCCGCAACTTTCATTAATAACCACCCACCAGAATGTTGTTAAGTACTTCTGGGAAGCGGAGAATTGTTGACGAAACGTCAAATTAAGTCTTTAAACGAGTTTGCGACAAGTGTCCACTATTGTGAGGCGGTTTCATCTCACTACGACTGGGCTCATAACCTCTATTATAATGACCATAGAGTTCCGAGTCGTTTAAATAACGCATCGTGGTGAGATGTGAGAAATGTGATCGAGTTCTCGCAAAAACCTCGTCCGATATGAATAATTGGGTGTATCAGGACAGCAGTTATCAATCATAACTGTACTTACCTACTCGTACTCTCGCTGGCATCGAAATTCGCCCCACAATAGGCACTGCAATTTTGGTAATTGTCTTATCTGTCTCTCTAATTTAATCATCTCTTTTTCGCATTTTTTCTTTTCTCCGGTTCGCCTGGAAATTCGACAGATGTAGGTATGTGATAGAATCTTTGTAATGTATTACTATTCTCATCATCACTTTCATATTCTTATAGAATATAAGTGCTTCGTTTAAGTATATAGTCATGTAGGTGAAGTTACAGGCAAAATTTTGGGTCTGAACAACAGTAGGCCAAGTTCGATGCAGTAATCACTGTCTGGTACCCTCTGTTATTTTTACTTGTCTGTAACCCATTAATGACCCACTACAGGGTCGGGTTTATCCGCATCTGAACGATGTAGGCTTTAGTTCACCACGCTGGCCTAGTGCGGGTATTTCTACTTAAGAAAACTAAACCACTTCTATAATTATAATCTAGTAGCATTTTCTCACCATTTCCAATCCATACAATCCATAAACAATCCCTCGCTATTTGTATAGTTCCCAGCTCCGTGGTCAGCCATTGCGCCGTCCGTCCCCTGGCCGACAATGGCGCATCATGTCGCCAGCGCTGCACCTGATATAATTGGAGAAACGTGTTCGATTTTGTTGCGATTGTCAATTGGTTATAGATTACATGACCTTTACGATCGGAATTTATAGATTTGAGATTATCGCTTTGAAACCTTGGGATAAGACGAACTAGAAACACATTTGGTAGTTTTTTTCAAATTATTTTGTGGACGCTTATTACATTGTTTTTATTGTAACTGTGTAGCAGAAAGGAATGCATTAAGTGGTCACTGCAGCACTGCTGGACGGCCTCACCCGACCTTAAATGGTTGTTTGTGTCTACAAGCCATAAGTGATACACTGCAGAGTCGAACTCTTCTCACAATGAGAAGGATATAGGTCTTAGTCCACATGATAACTCCCAGCCATCCATTTTCCTCACGATGTACAACATCAAGAAGGAAATCAACGTATAATAACATACCTACTTGTTTTCTAATAATTTTACTAAGAAACTCTCCTTATTAAGTGAAAATAGTAATTTATTTTAAGCAACAAAAAGTAATATACTCCTAGTCTACCTTTCAATGTGAACAGTCCTCAATCTCCTCGAATATAAGCAACAAAAGTCGATACAAATACAAAATACATTGTGCTTTTACGCCCAGACCTTCTGATACCCACTTATAATCTCTGCGCTCCGACTCTTTACCACTAAATAAGTACGAACATTAAATGTATGTCTTTTTGTTTATCAATTTGTATTTGTCTCCATATTATCGGCTACACACCGGTCGGCGTACTTCACAAGATTCCGTAAGGAATTATATAGAGCTGATAATACCACATTTCTTAATGTATCAGTTACACTTTTATACGCAGTCTAAAATGATAGACTCTATAATGATAGCTTGCTCGGGATATTTAGCAGTTTAAAGCTCCCTTAACTTTTTTTGTTACAAAGACATAAAACAAAAATAGTTTTATTTGAGGCTACCGTCGTAGTCCGCATGAGTAGCAACGAGCCTACATTAAGATTTCTATCCTATTTGAGGTTGCGTGTTGATTTTCATGGGATGCAGAGACCGTTCAATATAAAATGGCCTGCATACCCGGTTGCTATTTAATTAAACCTAATTAAAAATAATTTTATTAAAATCTAATTTCTTATTTCAAAATATGTTATGATCGTTGTTTAAGGTTTATTATACAGTTTAATTATATCGTTCATGAAAGTTCATTGTGTTAACGACTCACTAAGATCGTGATTAAATTTTGTTATTTGTTAACTGCTGCATAAATTATGATTAAACTAGGATAGGAGTTATTGTTATTGCTTAAGGTTATAGGTAAACTATTGAATAATACTAGTATAGGAGTTTATTTTAATAGACGAATGCCTTTGTCTTTACCAAGTTTTGTTACACTTTTCCAAGAACGACGGTGCGTATAGTGCGTATATACGATATATAGTGCGTTATTTCTTCAATTTCCCTTTTATTATTTCGCATTATGGACTAATAAGGTCAATACTTGAAGTTTTTTAATCACCTAAATATACCTAATGGATAATAATTGTAAAATGCATTTGGACAATTACATGAAAAATGAAATTTGTGCTTAAGGCGTAATTTACTAATTTACTGAGGCAACTGAATCACACATTGTTTCACCACATGTTAGTCCTAACGCCACTTCTTCAATTTAAAGAATTCTGACACAAAATACCCTTTTGTTTCCATAGCCACTCGTTCCGTACCATCGTTTCGGCGAATAATGGAATAATTTTATTTACTTATTCCCCAGATTGCAATCGTGACGATATCCGAACAGTATTTTCATTTAATGGTCACATAAATTAACCTCACTTTACAGTCCACAATAAGATGATGTTTAGATATGTCACCTGGAATATCCGTAATAACATCGCAATCGCTTTGCCATTTGCTAAGCCTTCGCGACATTTAGTTCGTGCGTTTAAATCAACGTGTCATAGGCTGCATAATCTTTAATTACATATTGGTAGGGTCTGGGATATAACGGTGACAATTGTATGGCGTGAATTTTGTTTCGGAGACAATGATTTAATAAGAGCAGTAAGTCCCTCCTATAATTTTTTAAAATTATAATTAACGGTACACTATAGATAACATAAAATAGATTTATTTATAAACTCTTTATGTTACGTATATAATAATAATTTGAACTCTCAACTTAATTTTTCCTCTATTTTTTGTTATCCCTGAACTGTATTTGGGCTACGTCAAGTAGGTATCAAAATTGGTCCATAAGTATTTATGCCTCACATCTCTCCTATAGTTAAATGTCCTCATTTCATAATGTCCTCACTTACAATATAATATTAAATTACAAAACATTATTTTTTCTACAAGTCACTTACCACACCTAATTTATTCCAATTTTTTTTTATTTTGGACCAATTTATACAATATTTTCCTTCTTAAAATCAACATTAAGTAAGCTGATTAGAAAAATTGCTTTCCCTTCTTTAAGAGGTAGCACTGTTGGTGGTATTATCATCCCTATAGCTGTACGCACAAAACATCGACATTTCTCATATGGGTTACTACCAACGGTTCATCGCACCTTTTATTGAACGACGTTTGTTACTCAGATAAGTTTTGTATTAGCTTTTATAATCCTATCCTTGGCCTATACAGGTATCCGCACGGTAGGCAGTAGGTATTTTTATACCTGCATCTGTTGAGAATCATGTTTTGATCGGACTGGTTTCGAATGTCGTCATGGCCATTGTTTTGTATCGAAGTGCATAAACTTATTCTTATTCTTATCTCCTTAGCAGGTATTGTGTTTGTGGATTTCTGTTTGTAAGTAACAGGTCTGTTTTGTGGAACATGCTTGCGATGTAAGAGGCGTTTTAACTCTTGGCTCTATGTGACATTATCACGCATTAGAATTCCTTTACAACAATGAAATGGCTATCCTAGTATTGCTCGTGTCAGTAAGCGACGGTGACCACTTACCATCAGGTGGTCCGTCTGCCTTCTCATTTCAAAGAGAAAAAAAGTGTTAAATACCTATAAATGATATATTATGAACGTATGACATCATCCTATTATTATAAATGCGTCGTTTAGTTGTGAAATTCTCACGATTCCAAATATCAATTCCAAATGGAATCTTTCCCAGCGACAATACTTACGCCATTTTGTAATAATAATGGATTTATCTCCGCTTGTCGTTTGTACCTTTTATTAAAGCGATAGAACAAAGTTATAGGAGACATGTGAGATAACGCGTTTTCTTTGTCTCTTTCTATTACTGTAAGTTACATCGAAACGATAGCGTTTGAAACGATATGAATACTAAAAACCAGCAAGTGCGAGTCGGATTTGTCTTTTTAAGGTTCTGTATTATAATTATAAAAATGTAGAAAAACATATCAAATAATTTTATAGCAATCTTTAAAAATGTAAAAAATGTATAGGCACAAGTGGTATTGACACAAGACTCACTACAGAAAGAAAATTGCCCTGACACTAACAGCAGTTCCCAAAGAAAGTAGTTGCCTCGAAACAAAAAGGTGGTTATTTTAGGTATGTTACTTTAATATCGTGACACTCCGTCTTGACAAATAAAAATTCTTTGTGACATCGAAATTCTATTTATTTTGTATTCAATTAAAAAATATTGTCAGCTGTTATAGCGGAGAAGGAAAATATCGCGGGGAAACTCGAAAAGTTACTTACCCAACATGGTGGACTAAGACCTACATCCTTCTCACTGAGAGATGAGACTTGACCTTTTAGTGGGTCATTAATGGGTTGCAGGCAAGACTTAAGTCTTAAGAGAGCAATTTAGTGCGGTCTAGTCTAGTCTTGTCTAGTGTAATTTAGTCACGGATTTATATTGGCGCGTTTTAATTACGGATCCCTAAAAAGGTAACGGACGTAAAAAGACGAGTACGAATGACATTCTGCGATGGACCGTGAAATGTCATTACGTTTTATGGTCTTCAAGACTTTAAACTCAAGTTGCTATTGTCTTATAAATTTTATAGAACTGTTCATAAAATTTATAAATTTCATAATGAAACGTTTTTTCCTAAGATAAGATGAACTGTTTTAAAATTTTCATTTTCACATGAAATTTTAAAACTATTTTAACCGTTTTAAACCGTTGATATCTACCTACTAATCCAAACATATTGTTTGTTGTAATTATGAAAGTATTTAAAGTTTTTTGCTATTGAATTGATTTTAAATACAAATTTACTTTATTGCAACCTACAATAGAAATAAATTACAGAAACAAACAAAAATATAGGTAACAATTGAACTTATTGAAAAATGAATTTATTGAATGTTGAACTTTATTGAACTTACCCCAACTGGGTTAGAAACCCAACAATTAAAAAACGAATCTCCCATAAGAATGAAACAAATTAAAAATGTAAATCGTTCTTATCTTCTAACTAGAACCGTAATACTCAATGAACATCGAATCTTTAAAAAGGAGCCATCTTAATGAGTTGTGTGAAGATAAAAAATGCCGCTGCGGCATCTTCAAAGGGCTCGCAGAGCAAATAAAAGAGAGCAGTCAATGTGAAAATCTTTGCGTATTGTTTTATATTAAACTGAAACAACAATAGGTAGCCCTTTCAATGGCTTTGCCGCCACAATGAGAGCCTTAAGGGCTGGCTCACATGGGGTGGTTAATTCAGTGCCTCCAGCGTGTACTTACGTAGTTTCGTATTTCGAGCTGCCATTATAATATAACATGCTATAAGAATACTTTGATGACAGCGTTCATTTACTTGCCATTGGTGGTAATTCTGATTGTGTTGTGTGTTGGCGATTAAAAATAATAAAAACTAATTTAAGAAACCATTAATTGCCATGAACTTCTTACGCCTGTACGACGACCTGTCTTACTTACCACGATAATGATGCAATTTATAGAGTTTTTCCATTAGATAAATGCGTAGAACAATCAACATAAGATTTAGACACAGGTAAAATCAATACTGAAGCTTTAAACCTGTCTCTAATGGGCCTACGACAGGGTCCGATTATCATCTTCTCCGAGTTATTAATTTTTATTTTGTGTTAATTTTCAATGATCTTGAAATATAAAAGAAATTGTAGTAAAGCTACTAAAAGTTGGTTCCATGGAAGCCGACTGCAGCGTGGTTCGGAACATAAGTGGACAATAGCGACAACGCTCACCTTGTGAACATAATGTTAATGTGAAATACAACATCTCATTGTCCCGTCAGCGGCGTAGTACGACGACCTGTGTTTTCATTATAGTACTGTCCCATGCGTTGAAGTGACGATTGAAGGTTTTTTGGTACACTGCGTTTGGATGTAGATTTTTGTGGGCTTCTTTGTAGGTTTTTAAGAGATTTAAATGTTTATTTTACGGTGTTTTCATGTTTTTCATAGTTATAAATTGTCGGAATTGTAGATATTATTGTGTCATTTTTGTATACATATTTTAGAGATGTACCAGTCTATGGAACTTTTAATATTTTCAAGGATCGAGTTGTCTTATTAGGTTTTCACAATAGAAATTATGCAGTAGTGACTATGATTTAGTCTTGTTCCGAGTTAACGCTGTGTGTGAACCTTTACAAATTGAATTTAAAATAGTTTCTACTGACCAAATTCTACTTTGCAACAAATGCTCTTTCGTGACGTTTTAACTCATTATACAATCTTAATTATGATAGGACTAAGGCATCTCACAGAGAGAAAGTAGATCCTTCTCATAGACTCTTATAGACCCGGTCATTAATATTTCCGAAATTGTGGTAGGTAAGTACTAGTATTTTTCTTCATTTGAGAATGAATCCGATATTTAAATCTTGGTGAGGATCTATCATAGCCAGGTAAGGTAATGACCTCAACATTCGTTAAGCATTATAGAGGTATCGAAAATAAAAATATTGAACAAATACGCAATATTACAAAACACCTAAAAAGCACCATAAAAATATATCCCATCAGCAACATTAGAGTATTTTTTTCTCATCTGCAAATCCAGCATAATTATCGCTAATGGCTACGATTGCACTGACAAATGAATAAACGGACCGCTTAAGCGCTTTAAGCGGCATTGCGCTTCAAGCTCGATCTTCACTTGTCAATGTTCGCAAGATACTTTTGGCTTTTATGCATTGCAATAAAAGAAAAATGCCTTTGAATTTGAATAGCTCTATATTGTAATAACATTTCAGCTGTTCTTCTTATCTTATGTTTAGGATTTTAAGGTGGGGTGGTTACTGGATACATTAGGTATTTGAGGCAACCGTGCATAAAAGTATGTATTTTAATAAGATGCAACGCATGTAACACAAGCAGTTGCTTTGATTAGGCCTTGAATAGAATTTGTGTTCTATGAGAAATATTTTTAAAACTATGTACCTCGTTGAATTTTCAAAAATATCGAAACAAAGCACGTGTTTTGATTTCTTATGGACATAGATTATTTGAATAATATACCGGTTACGCAACATAACATAGGTTTATTTATTGTTCCAGTCTGAGTGAGAAAAAAGTAATTATACAAATTACTAATAAATTTTAAGGTTTAACTTAATACTTACCATTCCCTCACACATTTTAGGCAAAGAATACCTTAACACATTAAAAGCATAATTTATTCTCGCATAAATAAAATTAATTTGTTGATCCTATCTCGGTTTTAAGTGTTTCTTTGTGGATTTAGCAAAAGAGCATTAAATAGAATAAAACACCACAAAGTTGTTTTATTATGTCGCCGAATTCCACGGAAGATGCTTAATTAGTTTGATTAATTTAATAAATTTTAATTTAGATAAGGAAACCTGGTTATTGTTGTTTTTTCTCTTTTTTTTATTCCTCTACTTAGTCTTGTTTGCGACCCATTAGTAAGCCATTTTCGGGTCTCCTCTCACGACGACGAGGATTTATTATAGTTGTAAAGTAGGCCTAAGTTCTGCACTCTGGCCTATTGTGGGTTTGCAGATTTCATAATCCATTAAGAACATTATAGGAAACTCCCAGGTATACTGGTTACGGCCTACGATGGAGCACGCTTGGTCAAAAATGCCTAAAGATGTCCTCGCGATGTTTTCCTTTATCGTTTTTTTCTCCATTTAGTAGAAGAGTATAGCAGCAAACTCAAACTCAAACTCAAACTCAAAAGCTTTTATTCATTATTAGGTACAATTTGTGCACACTTAATGAAAGTCATACAGATAAATTATACATTCTACATTCTACATTCATCCGCTTTGATCGCCCCTCAGGCAAAACGTAGACTGGGAGAAAAAAGCGGGCGGAAAAAAACTCCCAGCACTCTTTTAAAAGTAAATAAAACTTAGTCTATAATGCAGTATGGCTAGGTCCAATAAAGGAACACACGTGACAGCTATCGTGTGTGTCAATATCGCCCCATTGCCATCCGCTCACAAATAAATATTGTTACATAGTGTATAGAAATAGCCTATAGTGAAGTTATTCAATCCCACGCTTTCTTATCTTCTAAATAGTCCTTAGTTTCATAATAGGCCTTTCGGCACAGGACTGATTTGATAAAAGTGCAGCAGACAGCAGTGCATCATCTCAAGGTCGTTGGTTCAATTCCCTTTATTTTGTTTCTTTACTTTATTTCATTAATTTAATTTAATATACTGTTTGACCGATGCATTTTGTACTAGTGCGTTTGTATTATGAACTTACAAGTAAGTGAGTAATTTATATTTGAATAAGTGGATTGCATGCTTGGGACCTATGAAACACATACACAAACTATAGAAAACAGCAAGGAAACGAAGGAGTAGTTAAATAATTTTAAGGAGATCGTTCGGCTCTTGTCTTTTTTAAAAATACCTTGAAATCAAAACCTTATCACAACTTTAGAAACCCCACTTAAATATCCAAATAAGTTCGAAGTGTTTAATTTGAAATGCTTCTTATTTGGACTCTCTGTCGGTTAATAAAATGCATAAGTGATGATAACAATTATGGCACCCAGAGGGTTTCATTTTCGGTGTACTTAATAAACATCAAAAGATCTTAATTTATAATAATATGATTGTTTTCTTCGTTACTACTTAAAATGCGCGTGTTTTTTTTATCTGTAGTAAAGTCTTTATAGAAGTGCTCTTTATTTATATATTTTTATGTTTTTAAAGAGAATAAAACTGTGTAGGTAATGTCTAGCTTCTACACTTCCACCTGTAGTTTGGTGACCTAGATACCTCATTGTTCGTTATATATTCTTATTTTTTTAATTTATTGTATGGTTTGGAACACAATAAATTGGAGAGGATGCAAAATCAGGTAACTTTGCGATAGTTCATTAATTATTATTTATTATTTTTATTACTTGATTTGAATTTTAAAATGTTACCCGGTAACCAATATACTAGTGATATCCAAAGGCAGTATGTTATTGAAACTGGTCATAAGCGAATACCGAACAATCATCGTGGAATCTTGGAATATAATTTTTTCCTTTTTTGTTTTAGTCACTTGGGGTCGCAGTATGCTGCTCATTTGTGGTCGGATTAACAATAAAAACGTTATTTGATCATTGTGGTCCAGGCGTGGTTCCCAGTTAAGGGATAGTTTAGTTTATGATTATCAAAATACGTATTTGAGTACAGACGTCGACAACCTTTTGAAATAGGTAAGCTTTGTTTTCGACGGATATAAAACTATGGATTAATTATTATTATTAATTTGTAAATTGATATTTTTTTTAATGTTTTTCATCTTATTTTTTTATTAAAATTATTAATTTTATTAGGTATATGCTAACGTTTTTACTTTATTTTCCATCGATGTTTGTTTTTTTTTAAATATTATAAATATAAATAAATGTATTTTATTCAACATTTGATTCATTAAACTTATTTCATTTTTTTTAAATCATGTTTCAATGTAATCTTTAGGTAACTCACTTTCATCTAAATGCAGACAGGCTACAAATTTAAGCTTATCGCGAATAGGTCAAATTTCAAAGATACTTATCAAAAATTGATTGAGATTTTAATTTATTTTCAAAAGAATTCTTATAATCTCTTTTGAAAATTTGCCGGTGCCATAAAACTTTCTGATAAAATTATCTTCTCATAATGACTTTTTGTATCAGAGGGAAACATTACATAGGCTTTTATATCCAACTTTATGTCCGAGATCAATGAGACAAATTTTTATTAGACTTCAGTTGTAATTTGATCACCAGGAATAAAATGAGACGACGTAATCAAAACATTCTTATCCAAGACATAAAAAATGATATACAGGTAAGATTTGTAAGATAGAACGTCAATAATTTCAAGAAACTAAATAATTATTTTTAACAATAATTAAGATGAAGTAGATTTTAAAGTTTTGTTTTATAAAGGTACATTTTCAATTGTTTAGTGACGATTATAGGTAATGAAAAACTAAGATGTGTTCTAAATTATTTATAAAAACTGATTTTAAAATAAACAACACTACACTCATAGCCACATATGTAGGTACTAGAATACCCTGTTTCTTTGCTATGAACACACACAAGCAATTAGAGAAAACTACATAAACATACACTAAATTAAATAATGTACTAGTACACCCATATGAAAATAAATTATAAAACATTTAATTAGATCAAAAAGAATTCAAAAGCTGCTAACGAAACTCATAGCAATTGCACCAATACCCTCAAACGTGATCGTTCTAAAAACCCAAAATTACAACGCGCGATTAAAATCCTTCCAAACCAAATTCAAATTCTGTCGCTTCACCTTAACCCGTCCGTTATCAGATGGTCGCTCCGCACTGTCCCACGTATAAATCCAATATTTTACTGCCCCGCCATTGTTATACTCATTAACCCTTTTGTCTCATTAGCCTTGCCTTCATATTCCCGGTTATTTTCGTTACCGCCGATGACAGCTGAGATTAGATTCGTTTTTTTTACATCAACCTCTTTCTGTATAGGGTTACAAATAAAGGGCGTGCTTGGCCTCTATATCAGTGTTTTTATGGGCATTTCGTTTTTTAACCGATGACAATGTCTTGTAAAGCCCGCGTTTTATCATGTGTGTATGGAGTGTCATTTGAAATTTCGGAGTGTATTGCTTTGTCTTGATTGAGGAGTCGGAACTTTATGACTTCTTACGTTTATAAACTAATGTCTGTTCATCGAGAGAATTTAATTTTACTTTCACTTCTTCAACAGGCACTCTTTTTCTTTTTCTTTTTCTTTTTCTTTGCGCTTTTACTGATCTGTTATGAATACTATATTTTTTTTGTTTCCTTATATTTCACTAAATTAACAATCTCTTCGTAGCGTTGGGTGACCCGAAGGCAGGAGCCTACTGTGGACAGCGCATTAGCATAGCTGTCCAGAGAGGCAATGCAGCTAGTATCTTGGGCACTCTTCCGCATCGCAGCGATGTGTTTCATTTGTCATCGTTTTAGTGTATTTTATTATTTTAGTTTAACAGGTTTTTACCTTGATGTTATAATTTTGTATAGTTTAGTTTAGGCAAAAGGTACGGTTAAAATATCTTAACCAAAATGCGTCCGCTTTTTGCAAATCCCGTGTACCTCGATTCTTCCTTTTTTCCGATTACGCCCACATTTGTCCCATACCACTTAAGGGTGGCCACTTAATCGTATTAAATGCGAGTACATTAAAGCAATTAGCCTGGTATCTGCAAAGAAATGATAAGTAAATGTTTTAAACGCAAGCGAAAGATATTTGATACTACTCTACATTATGCTTTTTGTTCACTGAACTTCTTAAGGGATACTTTATGTTTAGATATTATCAATTGACTTGGTGCTTTTTATTTCTGACAGTAAGCAACAACATTTATACAAAGACGAAGTGAAGATTTGTATTTTAATCTAAAAACATACTAGTAGTTTTCTTTTAACCTCACTATTATTTAATAGAAATACCTACGTTAAAATGTAAAATCAATCAAAAACAAGACCCGCTTCGCTACCTTATATACAAAATACTGATTACAAGCGACAACAAGGAAAAATGCACAGCAAAGGAGTCGTCGAACTGCGCATATTTTATAAAGTACAAATAATTGAGGCCCCACAATTGTGCCCTGAGAGACCCCGACGCATTGAGCGAATCAATGGAAGCGATACACCCATTATTAATAGGTGTGTAGTTGTCCCTTTAATGGTGTTCCATCGCTGGTTTGACAATGTCGGCGGCGAGTGCAAAGGCGCAGAACAGGTGTTGTCGCGCCTGGCAAGCCTTTCAGAGGCCGCGAGGCGGTTGGTGCAAGGAACGAGATTTGAGCGATGTAATTGTTAATTTGCGATGGGTAAATGAGCACAAACGTATCTAAACTATACAAAAGGACGCAAAGATTTGTGCTTTATTTAAAAACTTATAGTAAGACTTGTGTTCTTTTAACGTCACGTCGCAGTAAGATTGTATCAAATGGAAAATCGATGAAAAACAAAAGTGCTGAAGAAGAAAGAAAAACAAGAGAACTGCGCATATTTTATAAAATACAAATAATTGAGGCGACACACCCTTTATGAATAGGTGTGTAGTTTTCTGGCGAACTATTCTTACGTAAATACTAATTGCGTAAAAACTAAAAATCACGAACATATAATCATATAGTGATTACAAGTAAAATTGCTGATCAAAGAGATTTTTCATAGATTTTTAATAGAGAGACGAAACCAAACCATTACTTTATTAATACCCGCTGAAACATGTGACTTACGCCCGCATTCATCCAATGCCTTTCAGTTAAAACTTACATATGAAAGCGGTGCCAATTTGTTTCGTATTATCTGCAACTAACTGACAGACAAACAGACAGATTGACGTCTATTTGTATAAGACAAGACGGAGTTATTTTTTTTATTTATAGAGACGAGGAATATCCGTGATACTACTTGGGAACGAGACTCGTAAGCTATAGTCAATAGCTTTACTTTTTTAAATGATGCGATATGTTTGTGCACATAGCTAAATTGCTAGGTTAAAAGAGGGTAATACTTGCATCAATGTATTATTGACGTTTTATGTCATATTATTTTCATTAGCTTTTGGTTTATGATAGGTAGCTATTGTGTTAAATCATGATGTTATTAAAGCTATTCACCGATCACATTATACCTCAGTTGGACCGGTATACTGAGCCCTATGTACATGAAATATTACCTCCAAATAAAAAAAATGATTGCTTTAAATTTCACACAACTAGAAACTTCCATACAGAACACCGATCATCAACTACCACGTGGAGTCCCATGTTATATCAATAAGTTAGACCGACTACTTAAGATAAATTTTGCTTTACAAAATATTGCAAATACCCACTTCACAGACCAAAATTGTTAACCAAACCGATGTCCGATACTTACGTAGACTACATTTTACGAAGTTCCGTCAAAGGGGCCATCTCCTTACAAATTGGCGACGTCAGATCGATATCGGTCAGTTCAGGAGGGTAATTGTGATATGGGCCGTGAGAATATTCAATTACGTCGGCGAACTTAATTGCGACTTGATAAAGTTAAGTTGGTTCTAAGTGAACTATCTTCCGAACTCAGTTAACGGCCATTATCTTTGCCTTTGTGTCCGCTCACTGCGAGCCTAATTGGGGGTTGTACGGCGGTAGCAATATGGGGATACGAAAGGTGATATCAATGGAAGAATTTTGTATTAAAACTGCTAGGAATGAAGTCCTTCCTTCTCCCTTCCTCTCAGACGTTTGAAGTCTACTGCTGAACATGGGCCTCCCCTATTCGACGCCATTCCGCCTGGTCCCAGGCTCTTTTAATGAAACGAGTTCTCACTGTCGTTTTCAGGTTGTCAGTCCACCTGGTCTATGGTCTATTCTTTTGCCTAAACGTACGAGGACCTTTCTTACCCTAGACGTAACACTTCTTAAACCTCATTTCATCCTTCTTCGGCTATTTTGCTTGCTTGATTTTGAGGATGACCCAAGGACCCTGCAGATGGCAGCTATTGTCGAATGGTTGGTTTAGTTCACTTGTAAGTTACTTACGTTCACTTGTAGGTTAGGCATGCAAGTATCCAAATGGATGAGGCAGACGTTCCTCAAATCCTCAGATCACGATAGATATAGTCATTCAAACCTTTCGATAGCCTTTAAGGGAGTTAATTTTCTTAAGCCTGTGTCAATTATTGTGTCAAGATTATTCGCAACGTAGTTTTATAGAGGGTTTTGGTCAGTTCAGGACGGTTATTGTGATTGGTCATTTGGTCGGTTGCTGGAATGCTTATGTCTCAAGTTTAAGATGATCACCGAATTAGTTTTTCTTCGCACTTGTCTAACATGAGATGAAGAATATATTGCTTCACGAGCATTTGTAAAGCATCCGCCATTTTTTTAAATTGTCTGAAGCAAATTTCGAATGTCGATAACTGAAATAGCGGTGATTAAGTTAGGCGGTGATAGCCCAGTGGCTTAGAATTCGACCTCGAATCGAGGGGTCCGGGTTCAAATCCCAGTGGCACGCACCAATGACTTTGTAAAAAAGTTATGTGCGATTTATAAAATTAAATATCACCTGCTGTTACGGTGAAGGAAAACATCGTGAGGAAACCTGCATGCCTGAGAGTTCACAAAAAAAATGTTCTCAAAGGCATGTGAAGTCCACCAACCCGCAGTAGGCCAGCGTGGTGGACTAAGGCCTACATCCCTCTCATTGTGAGAGGAGACCCGACCCTGTAGTGGGTCATTAATGGGTTACTGACAAGTTAGGCGGAGCTTTTCTGAGGTGTTTTCTAGTTTGAGTTCGTATCCAGTATATTCCACCGTGCATGTCCGGCTACCGAGGGCCGTTCTAATCGAGTTATTGTGTGCCACAATGCGGCAATCAGCGCCACTGGTCATTGTCACTGGCCAGTCTGACATACTTCGCCGAAACATTTCACTAGTCTGCTACGAAAGGGTTCGAATTTAAGACAATCTGTATGGATACGGTAATTTTTGAATGTATTATGATTGCTATTCCAGAAAAGGTGATGATGTATGGACCCCTTCTCAGGTAAAAGTCTTCTACTCTAATCAAATAACATTCTCTCTTTCTTGTGCCATTTCGATCTATTTAGTAGGTACCTGCAATTCTTATAATTTCATATTACCATCTGTCAAATGGCTGACCCTAACCCTAAACTCTTTGGGACACTTTGGATTTTGTTACTCCAGTTGTCCTATATTATGCGACAATTTGTTTATGAGTCGCAACATTTTAACAACAACAGCAACTTTTTCATACGAAAGTCTAATACCTACTTAAAAATTTTAAGTTTCTTTTATATTGTCTTTTCTTATTATTACACGCCTTAACGCGAAGTGTTAGAGGTGCACAGCACTTCTCTCACAAATTTGTATTTCCTTCTATTTGTTTAGCTGAGAACAAATGGCTTTCTTTCTCTTATTTATTTCCAGGTTGTTCATTCAGCTCAATTCAAATTCTAGAAGCTTACTGATGAAGGTAAGTATGGCTTTGCTATACTCATAGATTTTAACATATTACCATAAAGGCATTCCTTACGATCGACATTGGCGTGACGGTCGTCAGATCGCGATCGCGTCGTGGCGCCGATGAATAGAACGTCCACCTCTATTGTAAGTTAATGTACTCGCTCAAGTACCGGGCACACTGCTGTGGCGACAAGTGAGCTTTGTTTGAAATCTCTAGTATCATAGATCCTGTCCACTACGCTGTACCGTAGCTGGAGCGGTGATAGCCCAGTGGCTTAGAATTCGACCTCGAATCGAGGGGTCCGGGTTCGAATCCCAGTGGCACGCACCAATGACTTTGTAATGAAAGTTATGTGCGATTTATGAAATTAAATATCACCTGCTGTTACGGTGAAGGAAAACATCGTGAGGAAACCTGCATGCCTGAGAGTTCACAAAAAAATGAAAATGTTCTCAAAGGCATGTGAAGTTCACCAACCCGCTTTAGGCCAGCGTGGTGGACTAAGGCCTACATCCCTCTCATTGTGAGAGGAGACCCGATCCTGTAGTGGGTCATTAATGGGTACTGACTGACTGACTGACGCTGTACCGTGAATCACATGTGATGTATACTCACTATACTGTTAAACTATATTGTCTACTTACTGGACAGGCAAAGATTTAATATAAGAACTTACATTTGAATAAACAACATGCTTACTATCACAACAGCGTGGTTTTCTTCAAAGTGTTTAAAGTGTCGTCTTTATTCGTCTATCAACTTTTAAATTTGATAAGATTACCAACCCTTAGATTATGCACTCACTCACTGTCTGAATTTTATACTTTAAGATACAACCATTCCGGCCGTGTCTAGGTGCCAATGAACAAAACTATTGTTAGTTTTTCCCAGTACCTATTCATCCAAATTCTAAGAAAGGGTAGTTTGCATAGAGGGGGTTATTATTAAGTGAAATTTGGGAAAGTAAAAGTATAGCAACTTAATCTTTTTTATGAGTCGTCTCTTATTTTTCGTATTAAGACTTGTACAATGTTCGATGTTCGTGCCTTCCGTGTGTTAGCAAGTTGCCTCGCGAGAATGGTGATGCAGCCTCTACAGGAAGCCTCAGCTTTTGTTCTCCGCTTGAAATGATAAAAACGTCAAGAATCCCGCCGCGACTATTGTTTTGCAACCAGTTTTTTTATTTGTTTTATTGTTTGTTTATTGCACCGTGCGGTGGGTTATAAGCGGGTTTCGTATAAAGTTATAACTTAACATTGTCGTTTTCTCCGAACGAACAGTGTTGTTTTGTACGTATTTCGGTACGTTCGAGTTAATTAACATCATATCAACGTTGATTGTTCTGAGCTGGTGGAGAATACGTTTAAAAATTGCAATGTTTAAGGCGTCATAATAATGTGATGTAATGACGGTGAAGGATGACAGCTCTTATAATGTTCCGTTCAAAGAATGATCCGGTTATTAAGAAAAAATAAGTTCATATTTTAAAATGTATTGAAAATTAAAGTGGTATAGTAGGGTCATAGTAGCTCGTCCGGGGAGGTATCTTACCGCCAGCCTCTTAATCCGTCGTAAAGCAGCATGTTCTTCGTGTCTCGTGTTTTGAATGGAGCGGTATGGTTTCTGGGCCTGGTTGTAGGGAAGAGACCCGTGCCTAACAGTAAGATATAAAAAGGGTTGCAGGCAAGACTTGCTGTATTGACATAAGACTTCCTATGCAACTTAGTACCATAGCTAGAGTGCTTTAATACAAGAACAATAAATTGTTAAGAAATAATCGGCGCAGCCCCACTATATTAACGAGCGATGCGCGAGCGCATTTGTCAAAAGAATACACAATGAGTGTTATGGATAACCGATAGTCCGTTGCTTAGTTAGGCGTAACGACCCACCGATACACCAACTTGTGTAGGATTGAGGCATACCGGGGACAGGGCATGATTTATGCTATACATTCTGAAAATTCTTGACAGATTTCTCCATTACTTTTCATTAAATGAGGAGGTAAACTCGAGTTACATTAAAGTTCAATTTCTTATATAAAAATAATTTCAATTTATTTCCATGAGGACGACATAAGCTCAGCACTTAAAAATTTTATCTTACATACTTTAATCTCAATGCCTTGTCCTAATTGGCTGTCGCAATTCAGGTCTCTAAATGGAACTGTTCTAACTGATTATATGGATGTGCGACTAATGTACGTAATAATATTTTCATACATCACACTTGACGTGAGTGACCAATTTTATCACCGAACGACTTGGCAATTAGATCAAGGGTTAATAATGTAAATGACCTACGAGAGGGCCGGTCTCTTGGCCTAAGTCCACCACGCAGGTGGGTTAATGGACTTCAAAGTCTTAGCAAATAAAACAAAATATAAGCCTTACTTACATATTCTTGTCCTCGATGTACCTCAAACCCAACGTTAGCGCGAGGCATGCGCCTGCGCAGTACAAATGCGCACCGGCGGGGGGCGCGCGACCGAAACGCGCATTGTTGCTCGTTACCGCCGACAAATCGCACTGTCGCGGTTAAAACTAGAAACAGATTATTGGACATCATACATTTAGATACATAGGTCATGAGTCATAGTACGAGTATGTATAGGTATCCCTGATGTTTGGAAGTAGAATACAAGCTATAATATCTCCTACCTTTCGAAAGGGGTGACTAAGAGGAGGCTCTAGGGGTCCGACGGGAAGGGTGAGAGTTCTAAACTTTCAGCTAGGCAAGACTGACAGCATGCATAGCCATGTCATAAACAACTGCTTTGGGCACGGGCCTGGCACGGGCGTGGCACTTGAGGGACCCGTGCGTTCCAACGGAGATCCCGAAGTACCTACTTCATAAGTGCTGAGGAAAGCCACGAGGGGGTTTTGTTGATAATAGTTGAAGAGTGTACCAAGACGGTCTTATAACCAATCGCAAAAGTAGGTAGTAATTTTTTCATAATTTTTTTATGGTCAGAAAGCTACTTTTGCCAACAAATTTCAGCCGACTCTGAGGTTCTCTAGCTGTTCTAAAATTGGACATAATTGACCATCCAAAAAGTTTATATTACACAATAATGTAATCCTCTTTTTATTTCTGCGCAAAAGCAGGAGATACTTTGGTGTCAAAACTGAACAAGACTTCAACGTCACATCAATTGTTTCTCTAAGTTTGTTTCTATGTTAACTGCAGACAAATCGCATTGTCGCTCGTTAGGCGCGACAAATCGCAGCGCTGTGTCGCCGCGACCCGCACACGTTAATTGGTGACCTTTGCGGACCGTGAGATTGTCGCTTCAGAGAAAGCAAATAGTTCATTATGTGCGAACTTAACTAACACCTCTCGTAGGCGTTTTATACTACTGTTGGTGGAAAATACTGTCTTTTATCTGTGCGAATAAACTTTAATGCGAATATTGTTTGCTTTAATAGACTCGTTCATTTATTTTGTTTAGACTTTAGTTTAGACAGAAACAATTTCAATTTTTTTACTATCTTTCCTGTCTTTCCATTTATCTCAATTTAAAATGTAAATCTCATGGTCAATGTTTGACTTTCAGATATTTTTTTAAATAAAATTACCGATATTTAACCAGCAACATTACTGTGGTTTGCAAACCAAACAAACCTAACCAGACGTAGCTATTATCCTTATTCAATACGCCAATACCATCCAATACCCTAAAAATGACACGCACCACTTCAATACAATCAGTTAAACATCTTTATGAGAACGTCAGAGATACGATCAAAACGGACAATTTTGCCTCACCACACTTTTTGTGCACACGTACGCACGTTTTGTGCATATACGTACGATACGTATAAAAGTGAGCTAATTGCATAATTTCAATGCACACGAACACTCGTGCGGTAACTTCGTCGAAATCAAAATTTAAATTTCGACAAAGACCGCTAAAGTGTAAGGTTGGTGCACACCGAGCTAATATTCGAGAACCTTTACTAATGTATGAAGTATCAAGGTTAAATTCGTTGATTTTTTTATTCATACATTTAATTATTTTTATTTTCGTTTAGTAAGTATTTAATAAATAATTCTACGCAGAAAATATCCACGACACCCTTCTATGTTTGTTATGTATTGTGTATTGAGTGTAACAAAACAAGTAATGTTGTAGCTATACTCGTATTTTGGTTTTTCATCTTTGTCTTTTAAGTATGTTATAAAATCACCCCTCTTAAAACATAGCAACATTATATCTCAATTATTATTAGAATAAGTATTTTATTAAATCTACTTTTTATTTGGGAAGTGTTAAGAAGGACTTTGCAATTGAATTGTTTCTTCTGTGTTATTATATACTATACGTTTGTAAATGTGTTATGTGGAACCTGAAAAAAAAGAACGTTGCCTGTTCATAAACTTTTAAAAGGACAAAAAAAAGCATCGTTTACATAGTCGCATGTCATTATGTTATACGATTTAGCGACGCGTCATATCTGCGTGTGCACTCATCCTTAGCTTGCATTCCAGAAAACAATGTCTGATCTGACGTGGCAGCCTTTAGGCAGCGAATGCATTAACGAAGTACACCTTCTTTGATATTAAGCGTATTATTTTTAGTCTTTTATTTCGTCTTTTACTCTTTGTACGCGCACTGGTAGCCCTCGCAGTCGCCTGGAGCAAATCGCGGTTTATTACCCACCGCCGGGTAATTTATTATTGCATTTTTTGTATTATCAATAGCCTCCACTCTTTTACTCTTTTCGATATTAAAACGGCTATTGTTTATGAAAAATCGCCAGCGAGATTCTTATCGGATGGACGTGCTGCCTCACTCGGTAATCTGCGCGCCGCAAAAATAGAAGAGGCCACCGCTTCTGGATTTATAAAAAACAAAGGCCCCCAACTAACAATTACTCTCGTGCGAGCGTAGAGGAACTTTATTGCGCCGGTCTCCCGTCTGACGACAGAACAATTAAATGTTAGTTGCCCTGTATAAAGTCAAGCGAATTCCGATCCTTTAAAATCGTACCGCGGAGTATAATCTAGCTAATTTACAGCCGTCATTGCCCTCTTGGACTTAATGGGATAACCGCTTATCAATTTGAAAAGACCTCTTTAGGGAACAAAGTTGCCGCAAAAATTAACAATCGCCCCGGTCCCCACAATTTTCTCAATTTGCCAACAACGCGCAGGAAAAAATCGGGCCACGTAACGAATTGTTTGCGCCGAATTTGGTCCGAAAAAAGACTCAACAAAGCCTCGGTCCGACTACTGGTCTTCAGTAGAGTGACAATCCGATTGCATGACTTAACTGGCCTAATTTGGACGCCGGTTGAAAAAGGAAAGGTAAAAATGAGGAGTCGAGAAAAGCCATCGCCATTGTCCGTTCCAAATTCAAAATGAGGAAGACGCGGGAATAATGGCACAGGTTCTTGAAACAGGAACGTCGAGTTTTAAAAAAGGAATCGCTTAAACGGATGCCGTTCGCAGGTAATCACAGGTGACGTCCACCGAACCTTAGGGTGGGTACACAATAAAAAGCTTTGTTATACAAAGTGAACCGTTGTTTTATTGCTTAAAGAAGAGTAGCCTTGCCATGAATATCATGTAGGTACTCGTATGGGTAGGGATGCTTTATTTGAGGCGAACATCTCAGGCCTCATGAGTAGCAAAGCACCCGAACACAACCTCAGATAGGACTTTTTTCTCTCTTTGAGGTTGGATGCGAAAGTTCATGGGATGTAGTGACCACCTAACATCAGGTGGCAAAAGAGTATGCCTTTTGCTGCTCAATTGCTACAAAAATGGTCAATTACTATAAAGTATATACTCATTTGCTACTCATATTATATGAGTGCTCTACCTCTGGGCCATCGCTTTACAGTCTTTCCTGCGACACCCCTGTATACAGGTACCAACAAAAGAAAGATGTTTATTAAACTCGTTTCGTAAAAACATTAGTACATCTTTTAAATCAATTATCTCGGTAAATATTCAATAAAGTCTATTGATATGTTGATATACGGTTTTAGACAAGTCAAAATGTCTGGCGTTACAACTTAGTTCAGAGGTTAGATCCGTATCGGGAGTTGATGAATTATAGAACCAATAAATAACTTGTTCTAAGCGCAATTTAAATACTACTCGATACTGTTTTATTGGCCTATTGATATTTCTGGTCGATAAAATCATTATGTTAATGCCTAAACTTTTTGTTAGATGCCTATTATTTGCAATGACAAATTTTAGTAAAATGTTGAAGTTCGCGTCATATTCATCGCAATAACGCGAAGATTCGAGCTATTGCAATATATTGCGTATTATTTGACACTTCGCTCCAACATTGGGAGCCTGAAACGAGTATAACAAGACATAACATTGTTGGATAATTCTTGTAGTGGTGATTCGCCACGAGCTTCGTTCAGTCTTAGTACCTATAGTTTGAACGCGAATTTACAACACTTTATTACAACTGCAAGTTATTGGACATGAACAAAATTAATATTTTACAGAGCATACAGCATCTGTAATTTTAAGTATTTACTGTTGTATACTACTGTGGTGGACTAAGGCCTACATCCTTGATTCTCATTGCGAGAGGAGACCCGACCCTGCATTGGGTCATTTATGGGTTGCAGACAGACTGTTGTATATGGACAATTAGCATGCGTCTAATAGAGTGAAAGTTGAATTTGAGGCTTAAACTGGTTCTGTTGCTACTCTAAAGAATGGAGTAGTATCTACTGATCGCCGTGAAATTAGTCGGTAATGATCTTTGTAATGAAATAACGTAAAGTAACGTGCACATTGCATTGAATACACTCTTGGAATCTAATTCAACTACTTCTCCTATAAAATAACGTTAAGTGACGTGCCCATTGTGTTAAGTACATTGTTCAGCAACTGAGGTACGATCAATATAGCGTACAACTGCGAACTAAAAACGCAGTGTGGCGTCACCTTTATATCGCGTGCAGTGAGACACAGGTGCACGCACCGATCCTAATACTTCATTCATCTTCATTGAACCAAGCGTAATTGCGAGGAATTTTCTTATAAGTACGTACCTACCCTAATATTTGCAAATATAATTGGTTGTCAGTAACCCATTAATGACCCACTACAGGGTCGGGTCTCCTCTGTAGGCCTTAGTCCACCACGCTGGCCTAGTGCGGGTTGGTGGACTTCACATGACTTTGAGAACTTTTTTTTTCTGAACTCTCAGGCATGCAGGTTTCCTCACGATGTTTTCATTCACCGTAATAGCAGATGATATTTAATTTTTATAAAGCGCACATAACTTTTTTACAAAGTCATTGGTGCGTGCCACTGGGATTCGAACCCGGACCCCTCGATTCGAGGTCGAATTCTAAGCCACTGGGCTATCACCGCTATAATCGGTTAATCGCTCGTAATTAAAGTCAATGGATAGCATGAAATTACATTTTAATAAAATAAAATATAAATGACAATTTCATCTAATGAATAGAATGTATTATTCTAATTTCCCCTGCCGTCAGAACACTCTGGGTATAAAATTTATTTTTATAACCTGGCAAGTTGTTTGTTGAAGCAACATGAAGTTATTGGTTCACGTTACAATTCGTTGTAGAGTGCATATCGCGTGCAGGGCGACACAGGTGCGCTGCATTCATCGTGACTGCTCCGATAAATAAGATATAAGATGGAGGAATCACCTATCTTCTGATATTGTGAGATAGCTTACCATAACAATTTTTTTTTTATTTTTTTTAATAGGACTTACCAAAACTATTATTTTAATTTAAATAAATAAAATTCTACCTATTTATTTATTTAATTTAAACATTAAATTATTATTACTTTGAATTATTAATTAATTCCATTAATAGTAACTATGATAATATAACTGTCCTTAAATATAGGAAACACGATAATAATTGCTAGATATATCTAGAAGTTCCACCCAAGTAGGTAGGTTGTATCTAAATTCTAAATTTTGAAAAAACATATTTTGGAATGGGATGAGCTTCACACGTTCAAAAAATCAAGCCTTACCTCAACATCTACAAATCATTTAAGTAGGTACTAGTACATTACAAGTCAGTAGTTATCAGCTGGTTGGTTTAAAAATTTCACCTACCTACACTGAGAGTTTGTACATTACATTTGAAAGGTTTGTACCAACCAACCTTTAATTAAAATTACCGCAATAGCGAGAATAACAATCCAATTTAATAGATACGAAAGGTACTCGTAGTCGTAGGTATTAATTTGTTTATCACTACCGATGATATCTTCAAACGGCGATGAAATGCCTGCAGGAGCTGTCTGTCGCCCTTTTAATGCAGTCATTGATGTTTCCTGCGCAGATAAACATTTATAGCTTCATTTATACATTCAATCTTGCTAATCGTTATTGCATTACAACGGAGGGACTGGAAATTGCAATTAAACTAGGTATCTTGGCTTAGAAATATCTAAGTTTTGTTCCAATATTATTCATATACTTGCTGATCTTAGTCGAACGTAAGTACCTAAGCAATGTACTTAATAATTTTTTTTTGTGACGAGCAATGAGTGTTGCCAAAGATGACCTGACTGAGGCATGGTCCTTTACTATCGAGCTATGCTCGGTTTTCCGATACGAGAAATCGTCAGAACATTGGAAATGTAACATTAAATTTGTAGAGGAACGAAGGCATAGCTCTCAATATTTGCAAACTAAAATGGTAATGCTCTGTCAACGTCTTTTGAACGTTGATAAAAAGGTCATGAATGTTGACCACGCCCATACAAAAAAATAAAGGCTTCCTGATGAGGTTTACGTTGGATTCACCGGGGGGGATTGTGGTCATCAGATGGGAGGCAGACTACGAAGTGCTGAAAGAAAGGAGGATTAAATAATTTATTATTTGTAGATTTATTTCTTCAACTTTATTCCTCCACAACAGTTTCCTAAAACTTAAAGGTCTTTCGTCATTTACCTGTACAATTATTAAGATTGACTACATTTATCCCTTGAGTGTGCATCAGGTACTGTAACCGCATCGAGCCAGCACGTATGAATTAATTACACTCCTCAAGCGCGCATTAAAGGCAGTTAGGCCACTGACACACGATAGAAGTTCTAAATCTAGAGCTTGATAGTCCAGTTCAGCACAAACGAGCATCTTAATCGGCTCGCTTCAACATGAGTGATCGGCTACATACGCGCCGCTTCCCGCCCGATGGACCGGTAGAGATCCCATGATAACAACAAAATAGGGATACTTGAAGCCGTCAATATGAAATGATTAAAATAAAATAGAAATCATTCTAAAGCAACCGCTCATTAGGTGCTAGAGCACCCCTCTTGCTACCTACTGCCTGCCATATCCATAAGCAACGGTGACTAAGAGTTTTCATACATATTACAGTAGGTAACTCCTCTAGGACACCTTTTTTAAAAAGCCATTTTATTTATTTGATTGTTTGTTTATTTTTTTTATAAAAGAAATGCTGGTATCAATAAATCATATTTTTTTAGCGTTAAGATTTTATTATCAGGATTAAAAGTATCAACAAAATATAAATGGCACTCTGGTTTCTTATTTCAGTCCATACAAGATTGAAACAAGGAATCATGGCACAAAACATACTTAGACTATTGATCATAGAATATGGCATAACTTAACAAGCATTTAAAGAGGTGTACCACTTTTTCAGTTAGATCAAATCCTTAACAGTATTAGGACTGTCCCAGTCATCCGAACCTGTTGGTCACCCTACCCGCACAGTGTAATTATTTTATTCATATAACAAATAGTTTCCTACGCGTGACATAGTAGGAACAGTGGCTTGATTGCCACTTGGCGGCGCATTAGCGGGAAATGTTCAGTGCTTGGATTTTATTCCTATATTATTATGACGTATATCTCGTAGCTTCACCCGTATGTGTGTAACGGAATCTTTGCATGGAATTATCAACCACTTCAAGATGTCAGATTAAATTGAAACTTTGCTCAATTATCAAAGATGATTATTCTATAATTTTGGATTTTTAATTTTAGCTGTGGTGAAAAAAAAATTAAAATTTAAAACAATATTTTTTATTCAAAAATAAAGGTTTACGACATGACTTAAACGTAATAACTACCTACAAGGAAGAGTATTATTACAAGCAATATAGGATAATAACATAGGATAACAATATAGGATGTATTGTAAGGATATGTTGTAAGTAATAATACCTACTCTTCCTAGTCACACACAATAATTTCCGTCTGGAATAGTTCGAAAAATGTTACGAAATGCGTCAAGCTATTATAACACCATATACACATATAGAGTGAAAAACAAAGCTTAAACTTGTATCATCAACATCGTGCACACATTCATGTGATATAAATATGTTGCAAAAATTTTAATTGCCAGACTTGTCTAGCTTACCTATGATTCAGAACATTCAGACATAAATTGGTCTGACTGTTAATTAACAACAGGATATTTGTCTGGCAAATTAATGTAACATTTTGTAATGATAAAACTACATCTTATAAAGATTTATGTCAGTTAAACCAAAGTGCATTTTATGCTCTTAAATTATTTAAATTGGGTCTGTCTCGATGTTAGGAATAGAAAAACTGTGTGTCAATAAAATTATACTCGTACATTTTATAGCTAAAAGACACATTTAAATAATGGGAAAAGGAATTTCAACGAAAAGTCACCTGTAGAAAGCGCATGTAATAAATAAATTATAAGCGCGTTACTAGATTCCTTTTTATAATTGTTTATAAACATGATTTACGTTGAAATGGTGAACTATCCATTCCATCAAAACTAATTCGAATTGTTTTATAAAAATCACTATTACCTATGTCAATATTTGGGAGAGTGATATTACGTATTATGATATTTTGAGATTAAGTGTGAAAGGTGGAAAACATCCCTGTTCTCCCTCACTTATTTTCCATACAACAGCGCTATCTCACCTCTTATAATTCACGACCAAATCTTGATGTTGTATATTAACAAATGACTTACCACAGAGCTATAATTACGAGTTGCAGTAAATGCTTCGAAGCTCGTTTCTCAAATCAGATAGAGGAAGAAATTGAATTGTCAATAATTGCGGCGTCATACCAGTCCGGGTGAGCAGAGTTCCTGTAATGATATCATCATTAAATATCATTGAGTTGAGTTTCAATTAATGATGGCTGATTAAGGCTGGCCTGCGGGCAGTTTAAACACCTGAAAAAATATAGGGAACGTTTTATTCCGATACATAAATATAAAAATATTTTATTAGTACTAGTAACGCCATATTAGTAAGTACTTGAGTGAGTACCTATCGCTTTGCGCAAACGAAGCTCAACGTGAATGAATTCTAGGACAGCTCGTTCAGCTTATTTTCCGTTTAATTTAACACAAAGACACTAAGTTAGAAACTAAATAGTTATTGTGAAGAGAATCGTCAAAAGCGATAGCTGAAGCCAATAATTTCCACTAATAAATTTATCCGCCATATTAAACGGAACGTAATAATAAATAATCAAGCGAATAAATCGCAATCTCGCGCCGCGATTGTGCAGTAGGTCTATTATTGTTGAGAGTTGTACGGAATTTACAGTTGTTGAAAATCATAGGCGTGGTTCAGACTGGGAACTTAATCCGTGATCTATTCTAATAAATAAGGCGAATGTTTCATCTGTTTTGTTTAGGTGCTTTGAACTGAAATAAAGATCTTACTACAAAGTTTACCGTACATTACTATTTAACTATCGGCTACCTACTACTACCTAACATACCTAATTATGAAGATGTCTTCAAGTAAAAAAAATAATACTTACCTACCAATCGCGATAACAATAGGTTATTACTTAATTTAAAAAATACCACGTTTGATATCGATCTTAAATATGTATTAAATTTTTGAATAATAAATGTTTGTAACAAAAGTAGATTTCACTTTCACATTCTTTGAGAACTCTGGAGCATTTTCTCACGATGTTTTCCTTCACCCCTACAGCGGGTGATATTTTATTTTGCAAAACGCATATGAGTTAGAACAGTCATTGGTAGTACTGGGACTCGAACCTATGCCTCTCGTTTAAGACAATTAATTCATAGCGACTTTATAGGCTAACGCCGTTTATCAAAAAAGTCGATGTAACTGGTAGGTTATAGTTTGTTGGTAGACATCTCACTCATAACTGTAGCCCGTCATCACTGTAGGTTCGTAACTCAGTGAGTTATCAAAACAGGACACATGAATACGCAACTATTTAGCACTCGTTTAAAAGCGAGCAAAGTTAAGCGCCAAAGTCTGTATAATCTATAATACGATATATCTTCATAAACCAATTATACTTCTGTCAATCCTCTAACTCGTTATAAGAAATAGTTCTATAGTGAACTTCGACACCTGGTTCTGACGTTGATAAGTTATTGCAGCTTTTATAATATTATAATTTAGATTATACATATAATTATAATCTTTGTTCAATCCAACGTGGGGTAGAGTTCAGTAGAGCGCATGAAATTAACCTTTACTTATTAGATACTGAGGTAATTCTTATATCAACAAGATGAATGAGAAGTAAATAATAATGCCAAAGTTATTTGAAATGTGACATTGAAATTATGGTAAATTCGAACAGCATACTTTATGGTTATTAAATAGCAAACGGGTATGCAGGCCACCTGATGATAAGTGGTCACTGCAGCCCATGGACCCCCACATGCAATCTCAAATACAGAAGAAATCCTATATACGGTTGTATGCGGGTGCTTTGGTTCTCATAACGACAAAGATGTTCGATGTTCACCTCAAATAAAATATATTTGGCAACCACACCTCCCTAGCTGAAACACAAGACATGAAGAATATGCTGCTTCACGACGAGTTATGATCGTTTAGATACTATGGCCCTTCCACGGAAACCCAACATAGAATCACTAACCTACTATAATTCATACAAACATTCAATATGTCAATATTAATAGACCAGGATAATTATATTCAGCATTAAACATCACCGTTTAAATTTTAAAATCGATCACAATGACTAAAATATTGCTTCCACTTATTTATTCAGTAATTTATTGTCCGTATGTACTGTTTATAATGAGCTCACAACTTCTGTCATAATTAACGATTTGATGCTGCGTAATAATTCAGAAGAGAGAATGCGTACCTAGTAGTCGATCAGGTTTAAAGAGGCTTGAAATAAAACATAGAACCTTGTATAAATTAGTCGATAAATATACTACAGGGTTCAGAGGTGGTTAATAAAACTATAGTGACATGTTTAATTGAGCAAACAATTACACTGGAGTCATTGGAACTTGGTCGGCTGATGTGAAATATTTTTACAAAGACATGTCTACGAAGTTTATTCTCGCTTCGGGTGACCAGAGGGCTGGCAGCTTTTTAGCTCAATTAATAGACATTTGTGTACAAAGGGGCAATGCTGCCAGCTTTTACCCTTAGTCTGAGTTTCAGCAGCTTACCCGACGGAAATGCTCAATGTAATAACCAACAGAGGAAAAAGATTTTTAGAACAGTTAAAAAACTATTAAAGCATTAGAAATCATCACAAAAATTGCTTTATTCTTAATTAACACTCTTTCAATGTTTAATAATATTAATGAAACATAATAACCGTGAATTGGCCGTAATGCACTGTAAAATTTCGAACTAATATCATCTCGTAGGTATTAAATATTTGTTAGTATTATAATGTCTAACGATAAGTATTCATATCTTTCACTCTAAACAAAAATTAGATTTTCAATTTTTTAATTCCTCTAAAAATACCTCTATTTGTTATTACACTGTGGACTCCTGTGTATGAATTACGTATCGCTGAAACTCAGACTAAGGGTACTGGACACCATGCCACAAAAAGATAAAATAATATTTATGACTATCTATACCCATGAAACGTTGGGCATCTACATTTGTTTGCTACTCATTTCCAATAGAAAAAACTACAAAGTTCAGGGGTGACTAATAAACCTATCGTGAAATATTTAAATGTACACGATGATTGATTTTTTTAAGTTCTCATTACGAGTAGCGATTCAATCGATCAATACGTCATTATCGAGGCCATTGGCACTCAACCTACATCGGCCTGAAGTGCGATTTTGCTAGTACATTCGGATTTTTCTTGGCAGTAGAAAATCATTGTGAAATTTGACGCTTTAGTATTAGATTAGTTATATTTTGGCGTTAGAAATCTATTCATTTGAACCTTTGAAACGAAAATAAAACTGATTAGGTACTTAAATTGAGTAGGTACTCTACGGTGGTCGTAATTAAATTACTAAGGTACTTAATGGTTACCAAAACTGTTTTCTTACTGTAACGTTATCGATCAGATGAAGAAGCAGGAATAAAATTAATTATTCTTTGTTGTTAAAAGGCATAAAATTTCTTCAGCCTCAAACAGCTGAGTTTAGTATTCATACTGATTATTTTCTAACCATTACCAGAGTCCTTGAAATAACCTTAGACTTACGTAAAGTTTGAGAGCCTACAGCCTCCGATCGAGTCAACCTCCAAAACTTTCAGTCACATAAATCAAGCATCACGCATAATTTCTCACGTACGTCCAGTTCCCACATGCGCGTGCGCCAGTCGATATTAAATAAAAGATGGCCGCCGCGCGCCCGCGCAACTAATGCTAATGTCTAGCGGGGGATATGATATATTGACAGCACCGGACAGACGGATACACGCACGCCTGTGTGCATGTGAATTACAACACAAACCAACGTGTTATTATTTTGTAATTTGTGACGCCGCAGTTGGGAGCGAGTTTGCAGGCAATAAATAATTTAAATGTTCCTTTTTAAATCATGGATGTGTAACTGTAACGAAAGCTAGGTAGCGATGTACATCAATCAGGGTAGTTTGTGCCGGTTGGAAACATTTGCGAGATATCAATGTGATTATTGAAGGTAATTCTTATTGTAGTTTAAAAATTTAAAGGGAGTTTGGCGACTAAAAGATAATACATATTCATTTTGTCTTATGCAGGCTCTCTGAACCCCAATATTTTTAAGTTGTTATAAGTAGATACCTATATCTAAATACTTACTATGTTTACCGGTAGGTACTACCCATCAATGATATCTATCGAGAACGGAAGATTTATTATCATGTTTGTTTCATAACTTAGCATGTGTAGATATGTAGTTTTGAATTCGCTTCAGTCATAAATTTTACAGACAAATAACTGCTTCAATTTTATACAACGATTAAGAAACATGTTAACTTCTTCAATTCAGTAATTATTAACCTATTTTTATAAAGTAATTTAGTTTATGTTTATACTAAATGAACGCAATATAAATGCGAAAATTCCATTCATAGCCATTTATGAACATAAAATCATGATATAACTTAATTAGGTAAACCTCATTTGTATTCAATGGCTGTACATACGTCGACGTATAAAACTGGCAAACAAAAGCCGGGTCCAATAAAGTCACGATTCCCCACATTAATTTATTCAACAATACGTCTTGTCACACCAATCTTAGCAGCCATCACTATTTCGCATTCATTCCACGTCCACCAATCGCGCACAAGATCGTACCCACCGTAGTTTTCTCCGCCAATCAGAGGCGAGCGTTTGAAAAACAATAGACCATAAAAAAATTGGTCACGGTATGCGCACGAGTCGACGTTCTAATTCGTCTCTAGCACGAAGTCACCTCAACTTGTTGGTGTGTGATTTCACGGTATTCAAATGACTATAATTTATAACTGTGGTAGTTAAGTAAGCGACCTAATGGTTCGAGTGATACGGATGACGACTCGTCCCACGGCTAGTGGTTGAGCGTTTAAAGATGAACCTTTAAGTGAAGTCCAAAACATATAGGTGTCTACGTGAAAGTAGGAAGCTGCTACTCGTAGGTGGTAAAACGATTGTAGTTTGTCTGAGTTTGTAGTTACTGTCGCTGTCGTAAAAAGCAGTGGAACAGTCAATTAAATTTAGACTCAAATTTTATTCCAATCTTGAAGCAATCTTGCCAATTTATAGCAGATTCATACCTTTTAGATACATACAAAAGGCCATCTAAGAAGCTGCATCAAAAGCAGCTCTACAAAAGTGAAACATTCACACTAATTGAAAAATCACAAAACGCAGTTACTAAGTTATGATTATCTATAAAATTTGGTGGAAAGTTATTGAGGTTATAAAATAAAATTGCATATCCAATAAATAGGTAATAGGTACCTACACAATAGTTAAACAACGGAGTCACATGTGACTCAGGGGACCGCGGCTAAATTTAAAACAGGTAAGTACCAACATCTAATATACAAATTAAAGTCGTTTCTAATTTTTTTTCATTATAGAGCGGCGGCTTAGGTTGTACGTTTTTCATGCCAGCCAGTCCTTCTGAGAATTCCTGGAATTTTAAATATACTTACATTTTATATTAAATAAATATTTTTATGTGTGTGTGGATTATGTATTATAAATATATAGTTAATAAATATATAATACAAAAATTATAATAATAAATAATAATTGTTTTAATCACCCACATCATTATCAGCTATAGGTACCACTCAAACTATGATCGTCTACAGTACAACAAGTGCATAACTCTCTTTCAGGTGGAACGAACCGCGTATTTATAAGGCTGTCTCAGTAAAAATGCCCCTCGCACAGTTATTATGTACTTAAAGCGAAATGGGAAAAATCAGTCTCGCCAGTCAAACAACACGCTTTGCAATAATCCTGTGCTATTTTTGTTTGTAAACGCCTCAACCTCATATGGGTTATTCGCTATTTTTTCATATTTCGTATTGGACTTATAAGCTTTCGCAGCTAATTCCAAGCTTAAGTAGGTACATGGTATATTATAGATGTTTATTATTTATTTAGATACAGAATAGGTGCCGTGAAACACGCCAACTTTGCAACCAAGGAGTACTTTGCCCGAAACACGATTTCTTAGGAAATTGGTTAATTTTGAAAAAAAGAGAAAACTTACGGCAACACTGATAACATTAGTAGAAAATAAACTATACGTGTGACAACACTAAGTAGCACGAATGCTCCATACTTCATTTAGTTACCTGTCAGCACCAGCCGAGTTCAGAGTGTATTTTTGCGGGCCAAATTCTTTCGTGAATTTAAAGTGAATTGTGCATTATGGTGAAACCGCAGGTAAGTTTTTTCGATTTTATAATGTGTTAAACAATGCATTAAGTATTTTGATGATAATTTCGTTACTGTAACTTGTATATAACAAAAGTTTTGAGCAGTGGCAAAGTTACATAGTAATTTTCAGTCGTGTGGTTGTCAACATTGCCCGCCATTAAAAAACGTTCAGGGTTGACTCTTTCTTTTCGGAAAATTAAATTAATAAATATTTGTGTATGAAATTAAAAATTAACAAATTACCAAAAGTCGTGGAACAAAAGTTGTTGCTTATGGTGTTAGCTACCTCTGCGAGTTTTACGACTAACCCTGAATATGTTTGTGGTTTTATCTCGCCAAAACTACAAAAGGTATTTAGATGATGTATTGTTGAAATCCTAATCATTCTACCACTGGCATTGTTTTTTTCTAGAGTTGAGTTCTTTAGTTTCGTGATTTTATAGTACCTTCTTAAAAATCAAAAGCATTTTTATCTTGCGGAAATTGTGAATTTATTTACTATCCAGAATTATTTAAAGACAAAATAAATTGTCTTGAGACTAAAAATGGTTCGTCTTGTTTAATGATACGTTTAAAACTAACTATGTTTATTTTTGTATTTCAGAGCAACAAACATAAATCACGTATTCGACCAAGAAGATCAAGACGGGAACTTGGATCCAGAATGTATAAAAAAATATAGTTTGCGTTTGTAACTAATTATAACTTTTTTGTTTAGTCTTCAAAGATGCACAAGTTTGTGAATTGTAAACCTCCTAAATATTTTATTTTTTGTTCAGTGTCATTGTATATTATATTAAATAAAGTTGTTTTATTCACCTCTCGCAGTTTGTATTTGTACATATTAATGTACTCTAATGTATTCACTATATTGTGACAACCCTAGCACTGTTACCTCATTACATCGAGTTTGTATGGAGATGAGCAAAATGTCAGGATAACATTGCCCATTCACTTTGATAGGCAAGTATTCACAAGTGGCAAGTATTTATATTGACTAATTTTCTAAGCGATGGCCTTTTTTGCCAAAAATCCTTTGTTGGTTCTAATATCATACGTATAAAGGCTATAATTTTACAAAAAATCAAGGTGGGTAATGTTGTCTAGAAGTTCAGATAACTTTGCCCGCCATGCAAAATGGGTTTTATGATGGGGAAAATGGTGGATAATGTCGAATTTTGATCACTCAAAGCATGAAAATGACCGTAATGCTCCTAAATATACAAAAAAAAGTATGAGGATTCATACAAAAATCTTTAAATAAATCGTTTAATTCTTAAAATGTGGGCAATCTTGGCGTGTTTCACAGTGATCTTGCTTTACGTTCTTCAAACAATCGTCGAATTCAAACATTACTTACCTACTGCCACTGTATTAATCCGTTATAGATGAAACAAGTGTAGTTTGCGATTAATTTATTTATTAGGTTTGCTTACAGTAATGATATTATTAAAATTGCAATGAAAATAGATCTTTAATTCTTAATTAATTTAAAGATTAATCTCTTAAATTTATAATTTAATTGACAAATTTTATTTCAAGGAATTAAAACGGCAGAGATTTTCAATTTAATTTCTGTTCAAAGAGTATTACCTACGCTACCTTATTATTATTCAAACCATCGATTGTCAGACAGCGGTAATGACATCTCTTGTATTACAAGGAGCCTTTATGAAGGGACATGCATAATGCATATAATGCAAGTTATACGAGTACCTAAGTAGTACATCGCAGGACTAGTCGATAATGTTATCGCCTATGTTTGAGTGGGAGGTGCCAGCGTGGTGCCGGTAGCTGTATGCTGATATTTAGATGCATGTTTATATAAGATATATCTTTTTTGTATAAGTATGATTAGTTATAGGGTTGGTCTGTGGTCGCCAGCAATTACATATAATTTGTCAGTTTTGTACATAGATTGGTGGGATAGTTACATACAAAAGTAAAAAAATTAAACTTGACGAAAAGTAAAATTTATTTTAGTTAACTACCAATCCTTTCTAAAAAAGTTTACACGTAGGGAAATTGATTTGTTGCCTTATATCTCCCAAAAGTATCTAGCTACCGAACTAGGTAATATATTATTTCTTTATTAATTTATTTTTTTTAGATTCCTAGGACGATAATAATATGAAAGCTAAGAACAATCCTCATCCCTATATAAATGAGAAAATTATCGATTTCATTAAGTGAGTGTATATTTTGTTTTATAAAGTTAGAATTATCTGGGACCACGGTAGTGCCGCGCCAAGACGAGACAACGGACGCACAGGATATTACCTACCTTTTCTCGAAGCATTTCGACGTATTTTTTATTTACCTATAATATTACTGTACGGATTTCACTATACCTATTTCATTCGTCGTCCACACTTCGTCATGGTCACCAAGACACGTTTAAGACCCTATGGCGTTGTCGCGCGTTAATTTAATCCAGCAATAAAAGTCCCTCAGTTCTCACAAACAAAGCAGCGAGCACAGTTTCCGTACAGGAGGGAATGGAAAGCGCACACGGGTACCGACACCTCGGCGTGCCTAATTAGGCGTGGGACACCTGTGGGACCGCGCTAGCGCCGGGACCTACGTAGGGCTGACTATGCCCACTTAAATATTAAGTAGGTATCCCTTTTATACAATAAAAAACTGCTGGATGTGCAGTAGCCATAGCAAGAGCTGATAGTATGAGCAACCACATTCTATCAAAAAATAAGACCGTGAAATCAGTATACGATACTTCCCTCGAAGAATTTTATGGACACCGTTATTTTCAGTCCCAGTACTTTAAATCGAACTATCAGAAATTCTTTTCTTTACAGAATATTGATTGTACTCATTAGTGATCTGCTCCAGCGTCAGATCTCCTCTTATAATAAGAAGCATGTAGGCCTTTCTCCACCGATAACGATAAGATTTTAACACAACAAATTAGGAGCAACGTTCAATATCACCACGATAATGAACAGGGATTGCAGCTAATTCAAAAATATTGATAACGATAAACATTGCACTAGGGAGGGTTCATTTGGTATCCCTACCTATAGGTATATACGTAACTAACAATAAAACATTGAACTAGAGACAACCCTAACAAAGGCGTTGCGTGTAATTAGAGATTGTATACATTAGCAAATACAAATAAAGCACAATACGTCGAGCGAGGCCTGGCGCGAACATTAGTCTCAGAGGTCGCGGACTTACCCCGAGCGTCCGCGGGCCGGTGTCACTCAGATAACGCTCATTAACGGCCGATTTACGATCTAGGATAATCCCTAATGTGATTAAGCTCACATTAGGACGATACGACATTACGACTATTTACGAACCAGAATAATGCCTAATGTGAAAGCGTAACCTTTGTATTACTTATGAATATTGCTTATGAATTGATTATTATTGCCGTTTCGTTATTGAAAGGTCAGCAGTTTAGGTACTGTGGATGCTCGTAGACATAGCATTATAAGAAAATAACAATTAAACTATTATTAATCTAAAGTAAAGGATTATAGAATAATAGAATATTGTAGTTTACTTACTACAAAGGTAGTGTAGTCGATGTATAAGATAGAAGCACTTATCTTAAATTAATTTACTGCCAGTAACATTTGAACAGCCACCGTTACATTTTTATTAAGTTTATACAAAATGTGCATTAACTTTTAGAAATAAACATAAAGTGTGCATAAAATATTCAACCAATTTTATCGATTTAAAAGAATGTAAATTTTTTTATATAAATCAGGATTTGATTTTAAATTTCAGTACAAAACACAACAGGTAATAAATGTTAACTGTTTAATGTTACTAACTTATGAAATGTTTATAAAATATCGACGACAGTAAAAACAATTAAGAACAATAAAACAAACAGGTATTTACTATTGTTAATTTGCCAATCTAGAATTAATAGCCGACCATTTATTTTACCTGCACTAATTACTATAAAACTTACGAATAATTAAATCAAATCCCCGACTATAGAACCGGGCCTTTTCCACCGCTACAGTGGCATGGTCCACTCCAATTAACATAAACACCTCCATAGTTATTTATATCTATGCCGTCTATACATTTGTTCAGCGACAACCACAGCGCCAAGTAATTATTCACGCTAGAGAATTGTTGCTAAATTGATCTAGAATAATCTAGATTATCTACTGAGAGACAGTAAGCTCTCCTGTGTTTATTTTGAAAATGTTTTACAACGTATCGGAGTGAGCGTTGCAGCTAATCTCCCTTGCAAAGTTTGCGCAATGGTAAACAAGCAATAAATATTGCTGAAGTGATTTATGTAACGCGGTTCGTTCACTCATAACACTTTTGTGTGCAACGAACTGGTTCGATGTTATACTTTCCTGGTACTCTCAAGATACTTGGTAGAAAATGATTTGGTTTTCAAATATGTATCTGAAATTGATGTAATCATAAATTATGTTTTATATAGTTCAAAGTGCGGTCAAGAAATAGCAGATAAATGCCTGAACAGGAAGCTCCTGATCTCCGGTCATTACGGTCTATGTAGAACCACATACAACCTCAAATAATATAAAAAAAAATTTCGAGGTTCTATATTTTTAAGTAAAAGGGTTACTGCATCCGGTTGGGAGGAAACTCCTATATATATATCCTATTATAGTGGCGAATTGGTACGTACCTCGAAGGCCACGTTAACTTGTCGATCTTACTGTAAATTTGTTATCCATAGGAAAGGATCTGTGTCTAACCACAGAATATATAATAATTAGATTTTTTATACTTTATAATTAGTAAAGCGGACATGCATACAACCTCAAATAGAGAAGAAATCCTATCTGTGGTTATATGTGAATTCTTTGTTTATCATGAGGACTTGAGGACCAAGATGTTCGAGTCAAATAAAGTATCTCCAGCAACTACGATATGTAAAACATGGTGCTTTATAGCAGGTTAAGGAACTAGCAGTAAGGCATCTCTCCGAACGAGCCACTATGGCTCTCCTACCTAAAAATGTTGAATCCTCTACTTTGTATGTTTCCTGCTGTTCCTAAAATTTTTGTTTAATTTTCAAGTGAAAAATGAACTGAATGCGGCAAGTGATGGAGACTGGAGCGGGAGGCTGCTATTGAAAGATTTTCTATATCCGCCCGCTTTCCTTTATGCGCCTGCAATTTTATCCGCCTTTGCCGTTATGAAATTGCGACGTTGCTTTAGTGTGGATAAGACAGCTGACAGAACTTTGATCGGAGTAGTTGTCTGAAACAAAAAAATAAAAAAAATAGATAAAAGGACAACCATGTTAAAGGACACGTAAAGAAATCAAAATGAATAAATAAAAAAACAGAATAAATGTTTGCAAAAGATCGCAAAATTAAGCTACATGAAGCAAGAGTCATAGGACTGAAATCCATTATTGTATGGGTGAGATTGTATCAGGCTAACAATTATCTTCCGCATTAGCAGAATAGATAATTAAAGTACGTTGAAAGACAATTTTGAGCTCCGTTACTGCTATAATGAAAACTTTAGATTCCGGTATCTTGAAGTACACACCAATATAAGCGGTAATAACTCCTGTGATTTCAATCTGTTACTGAAAGCTAGCTAGTACCTCCCGAATTCCTGTGAATAATGATTTGTCTAATTAAAAAAAATGTCATAACAAAAATATCTTGAGAAAACCTGCACAGGGATTCTCCATAATAATCACCCAATAAACAACAAAATTCTCCACAATAATCTTCATTCTTCTTCTTATTAATAATCTTTATTATTCTTAAGATCAAATTAGCAGACATAGCGGAGACTATAGACTCAGTAAGGGTTGTAGACGATTTACTTACGACGTATCCATAACACATCGTCGTGTGATCTTCGTACCTTTAAGAAAATGCAGGCTGACTGGAGTCTCTATAACTTCGTCTATTAATATACTCCTATTTTTATTAATATCGAAGCCAGGTAGCCTATTTTAGTTCTTCGGCTCTTTGATATCTAAAGACTCGCCAATTACTAAGATGACTTTGAGGGAAGCATCTTAACATTTAATCAACGTGAGTCCTTTATGCTTTGATAGAATTTTTGTCAATAACTTTTTTGAGAAAGGGAAAATAATTTGTAGGAGGACAGAGGACAGTACTTTAGAAAATTTACCAAATATTTGATGTATCCAAAGAAATGTGGAATCTTATAAGGTGTGATGTAGAAACTGGATTCAGAAAGGGATACGTATTATTAGTATTGCTATTTATTTAGAAACATAATATTGTTATTTAGCAGTTTAGCAGTTAACAGTTATTGTTATTTAGTAACATAGCGAGTGACTCTATGGTGAAATACAAAAGAAGTAGATGGACAAAAGAAATATTATAATATTAACAGTAAAAATATACCTTTTAAGGCAAAAGATACACAATACTGAGTTCAAGATAGCAAACGGAATATTGTTCTGAAAAGGTACAGTCAAGGCAATAACGTTGTAGATAATTATTTTTTATTGCGCCATTCCCTCGATTAGGGTTTGAAAAAGTCCCATTAGACTAGCTCGTTTTCCCGATCGTGTTCTCGTCTGGAGAGCCATAAATTGATAAGATTGCGACGCCAATTGAATATGATACCCGCCGCACTCTGGTATCGGTTTAAATGAGAAAGTATTACGCTGCGTTAGATACTTGTAAGAATATAGTATTGCTAAAGTTGTTGCTTTGACTGTACTTTTGTGGGTAGTGTGATATGGACTGTTTTGTTTGTGTTGTTGTTTGTTTGCGATTCATCAATGGTGGATTTTCTTCACATAGTGAGAAGGATGTAGACCTTAGTCCGCCACACTGGCCCTTGCGGGTTGGTTGACTTTACATGCTTTTGATAATATTATAGATTTCTCGGGTATTCCAGAAGATTTTATCGTTCACCGTTATAGCAGCTGATATTTAATTTGGTAAAACATGCAAAACTTTGGCTGACTGACGCCTTTAAGACTCAAATCCGGACCTCTCGTGTAATAGGCTGATATGTTGTCCTGATACTGACCAATTTTAGTAATAACTCAGTAAGATCAGATTTCATAACCATAGATTCCAGTAAAGATAAATCCTTTAAAATCAACAGTCATAATTAAAATCAGTTGCCTCGTTTCCAACCATTCGTTTAACGCGAAGAATTTTATAAAGCCTGCATAATTTAAACACAGTTAGGCTTAAGAAACACCCGATTCATCTTCCCAAAGAACTTAGTAAATCAAACCTCGCATTACGGTGCGTATATTACAAGTAATGTCTACTTGCATTAAACTATAATTAAAACAGCCAACGGTTATTTATTTAGCACCACACCATAATAATTTACATGATAACTAGTTGAATGTCTTTTAATTGATTTTCGTATTTATGACGGTGACGTAATTTACTTTATCACCCGATATCGAGATATTGTAAAGTGCGGACGATTATGAAAGCGATTTCAGTTAAGAAGATTTTTATTGATTGAAATATTTATTATAAAGGTTCCTCATAAATAAGTTTATACCTAAATGGATACCGAATAACGATAGTAGTTTGCAGAAGAACTTTTCAATGCCACGGGAATTATGTGTTGTGAAAAAAGAATTTGGTGGGGAATGTGGGGTTGCCAGACTGAGAAGGAGTAGCTCTTAAATCTCAAAAAAAAAAACACTTCTTCATTGATTTCATTCGCAGTAGAATACGTTGTTTCGGTTCTAACTACTGAACTACTCTACTACTGGTAGCCACACCTCTCGACCAAAGCCTAGGTTACGGAGGCCCGCAACCTTTAATCATTCCACTCCCTACAACCTCATTGATGATCAAAAAACTTCTTTTAGAGTGGGTATGGCTTCAAGAGACGACCTAGAGCATACACCACCACGTTGTTGCAATACGAATTGGTGGATAAGCGGCTAGTAGCTAATCCGCGTCGGTGTTTTCAAACCACTCATACAACGTTTGACGACTGCCATCCTAACGAGAACAACTGGTACCGACGGCTTAACGTGCCCTCCGAAGCACGGTAGCACATGTTATTCGTCACTAGGCACTGAGCGCGCCCGAACCGCGTCTCTTACGAGTATGGTCTACTCAAGTGGAGCTAAGCGCGCTTCTTTAAATGTATTCTTTATGCAAATAATAATTGTATGTTTGTGCGTATAACAATAGTTCAGTAACTATACGCTGAGTATGTTCTCGTCACCCAAAAGTATTCAGTTTCCAGTACAAGGTGTAGGAGATAGCATCTGCGCTGTGACTGCGCATGTAGACGCCGTAATATGAGACGCTTCATGCTTTACTAGCAATACACACGGACGGGTACGACTGATAACTAATTTAACCAACCAAAGTGTGTTTGGGTGTTGGCAGGTTAATTTTGATCCCTGACGTATGCTTATGCCCAGCGTTATGTTCAAGTGTTGTGTTTTGGCTTGTGGGTTTTAGATACATAGATATCAGACATATAAACTTAAAAAGGCCTTCTTGTAGTAGTGCTCTGAAATAGGATCTACTGGTTGACAGTGGGTTTTTAATGGCGGTAAGGATAATCGAGCAAGATTGGAGGCTCTACGTCATAATGCTTAAACGAAAAAAACTTTATAATGACCAGGTAGAGAGATGCCTAGCTAAAGAAAGCACTTAAATTCATTTTCTTTTAAAATAAAAAAGGTTTTTAGGGACATCTAATGTAGTAAGATTGTATTACTAAAAAGTGTCATAGCAGCAACCACAATTAAAATCACCTAAGAATAAAAGCAACTTAACTGAAATTTAACTTCCTTGGTAATCCCAGTCTCATTTTTTCTATCTTGATACTCCATCCTTATGTATAAAAATATAAGCTAAATCAACATGTACTTACTCGTACCTATCTCTATTGAACAAAATCTCAGCATAAGCTCGGCTTCCCACACAACAGTATGCCACACAAACGAACAACGCGTAACTCCGAGTCAATCGCCAATAAATCGAAGTATACTCCGTATTAATTAGTTCGCGTGAGACCTTCGCTACTGTAAACCCTACTAGAGATTTATTGTTTGAAAATGTGCATTAAATTTATATATGAAAAATGCCCGGTTGTTTTGTTCAATTGAACGCTTCGCGTGCTCGCTTATGACCACCTTATAAATCTAAGCGTATAACCTGCTTCTAACTTCAGTATTCACAATGAGTTATTGAGTGTAGGAACCACAATACAGGAGCGTGGAGTGGTCAGTTTAGACACGATCTTCGAGTCGCAAGTAGGTACGTATTTGCTTTATGGAAGAAACTGCAATTTCGTTCTAATTGTGATTCGATTACTGGTTTTTTATGCTTATTCAAGAAATTAACGTATTTGCATTTGCTTTGTAAAGGAAGCTGCAAATTGGTTCTAATTTTGATTCTATTGCTGATCTGATTATGCTCAATAAACAGATTTTTTAACTTAAAGGAAAATTGCTCGTTACACATCAAGTTAAACAAATACGAGGATTATTTCAGAGATTAGTCCTATTCACGGTTGTCTTAAACTTAGCTTTAATCATTACACACCTTTTTTACACACCATTACATAACATCATAGACCTCGATCATTACTTCAAAGTTTAAATAAATATAATTAAACTGACTTTGTAAAAGTATCAAATAAAATTTATTTGATATTTTCTTTAAGGCTTTCTATTTTTTGAGGTTACTTGTTGTACATGAGGTTATTTTTAGGTATACTTATTTGGAAGCCGCAATAGATAATATAATAATTATTATTATGTGAATATTGTGCAGTTCCGATAATATTACATACATACGTGTCGAATTGATAACTTCCTTTTTTGAGGTCAGTAAAAAGGAAGAACCTAGCAACATCCTCAAACAATGATTTAAGCGCTTTTATTAAAACCATTAAGGGTAGCTCAAGGCTCCACTGAACGGTAGCCGCTCCGAACACGCGACGCTAATTAAACACCAGACTGGTATTTATTGTATCCGGTTCGATTCCCGCTCGCGGTAATAGAGTATGCAGGTTTAATGCCGCGGATAATGGAATAGTGGATGACGAGCCTTGTACGGATTAGGGTGAACGATCGGTGATTAAGGTGTGATAACATTAGCATAGCCTGTCGAGCTTATGAAGGTGTTTGAAACTGAATGTCCGATGAAAATTTTGTTTTATGGAATTCGATGTTGCCATAATACAACTTCTTCAGCATGATCCTGAAGCCGTTTCCTAAATCTCTTAAATCAAAACTTAGATGCATCGAGATTGAAAAGTTTCGTTATTTTAGAAATTATTTTAAGTAACGCAAAGCACTGACAAATACGAAATTTAATATTACACACATGAATTGAACATTGCTTGAGAATCCATTTGGACTTTTCATTTCATTGATTGTATACCTAAGCAGAGACAGACTTATGTATTTTTATTATGTACCTACTAGGACAATGAATTCTACATTTTTTTTAAATTTTATATACTTATTCTAATCGTTTTGATTGCCGACGTACATATTAGTAAGACTAGCATTCATCTAATATAATCTTAGTAGTTATACAAATACTTAAATAAAATACTCGTATTATCTTTGTATCCGTCACAATCTAAACCATTCTAAACCATAGTAATTACAGTGATTGAAAGTCAATACGAACGCAATAATATCTTCAAGGTGGTAGCAGTCCGGTAGTACGTTTAGCCCGTAAGTACAGAGCAATTTTCATAGCGTCCCGTCTGTCCCGCGGCTAGGACGGTAGCTACACGCGATGCTAATTAAACGTGTCGATGTTCACTGCACTGGGATTTACTAGAACCGCCTGTATCAAACTCAAAACTCAAAAGCTTTTATTCATTATTAGGTACAATTTGCTGCACACTTAATGAAAGTCATACAGATAAATTATACATTCTACATTCATCCGCTTTGATCGCCCCTCAGGCAAAACGTAGACTGGGAGAAAAAAGCGGGCGGAAAAAAACTCCCAGCACTCTTTTAAAAGTAAATAAAACTAAATATCAATATATGAAAGTTAAGTACCAACGCTTTTGAATATACTCTATTTAAGTACACTTTTGAACAGTGCAGTCGGGGACATCTTTCATATTTTCATTGTGGAAATTAGAAGACAGGTTAGTTTGTAGTTTAATGGCTACTTAAAATTAAGATTACTGGTACTTTAAACGGTTAAACTGGAAAAACGTAGCACGTGCCTAGCGTTTCTCTCGCGCACACTGTTTTTAATCTTTAACATTTTTTTTATTTTACCACAAAAATATTCTAATTTATCCAACAAAAAATAAAGAAATCGTTTCACCCTAAGCCTTCCTCCGCTCTAACAACTATTGATTATGTCATTACTTCACTCTGACGTTACCTAAACTTTAAGGTTTTAGAGTTAGAGGATTTAAATAAGCTTGAGATTTTGTATCCTATTTTTTCCGTTTTTTTTTGTATTTCAATCAGTATGGCGGCAAAAAAACGGCAAGATTAGGTATTAGTACTACAACAACGCGTGTGTTCAAAGCAGATACACAGTAGTAGTTAGGTAAGTACGGAGCAATTTTCATAGCGTCCCGTCTGTCCCGCGGCTAGGACGGTAGCTACACGCGATGCTAATTAAACGTGTCGATGTTCACTGCACTGGGATTTACTACATCCGTCTGTCCTGATACATTCATTATTTAAATAAGAATGCATAGTGACGCTGAGTCGTTTATTGAATAGATCTTTAGTTCTGATCATGCTTAATTAAAGTGCACGTTACAAACCTTCCACATCTAGATGTAATGGGGATAATGTTTGTCACTGACCCATTAATGACCCACTGCAGGGTCGCGTCTCCTCTCATAATGAGAAGGATGTAGGCTTAGACCACCGCACTGATCTAGGGTGTTGGTGGACTTTATATGCCTTTGAGAACAAAGCGGAGAACTTTTGGTCTTGCAAAGTTCAATACGACATTTTCCTTCACTGCCGAGCTACTGGGATTCGATTCTAGACCCTTCGATTAAGAGGCAGACTTGTTCAAACTGAGTTCGCTACTAAGTATGACACACGCAATATTTAGAAGTAATTTCTTTCTGGAATGTTCGATTTAAAGGCCGCATTGCCAAAGACTGACTGCGATCTTAAGTATGACACTGTACAAAGATAACTACATCGATCGAGATTCATATTTCAGGTCTAAGTTACTATTAATACACGTGAACAATCAAAGGCGTACGCAAAGACCGACAGTGAAGCGTGTCGAACGAATCGCAGCAGATCTTAGATCGAGCCGTGAAATGTGGCGGAGATAACGAACGGACGGGATGCTATGGATTATTATAATCTTTTGTTGCATCTAGACCGACGCAAACTGATAGCTTGGGTTGCCATTAGAAATTGGACTTGGGTGTTGGTGTACACACAGGTATTGTACTTACAGTCATATAATAGAGGACTAACACATTACTGTTTTAGTATGATCTAAAGGGTATAAATACCTATAGGTACCTACGAGGATACCATTTCGTTCTTTGTGGAAGGAGAGTTTTGTATAATTCAAAACAAAATGGTTATTTTGTCCTTGTCCAATCCAAACATAAGAAAATACGTTGAAAACTCGTAAATCTTGAACTACTTAGATATGTAATCAAAAGTATAAATGGAAGCATCTATAAAATTTTAAAAATGTAATTATTGCCTTCAATTGTTTCAGTTTTCAAGTTCAGTGAACGATTTTGCGACGTAAGAATTGAAAATTCAAAACCTTTAATTTAACTCTTTGATCAATTCTGTTCATTAATTTTTAATTCAACATTTCTAACATGATCAAAAAGATATTGTAAAATTGAAATACCCCCTATAATTAATTCAAGGAAACTATAAATTGAGAGTGTTAATATTAGCAAACAATTTTTGCGCTACTTAGATAATAACATGTCCTGCCCCGGATAGGAACCCGGACCTAGCTCTATTATTTAGTGCACGCTATAAAAGTTAACGCCAATCAAACGTATTCGCTGATAATGTTAGCGATAACATTGTATTAATTTACTTTCAAATAAATACGCATGGTAAAGCCATTGTAGGTCGACCAGCAAGGAATTTTACTGACACCCTCATAAACCGCCGTGAATCAGTATGTTCTTCATGTCTTGCGTTTTAAATGGGGATGTATCATCATTATTATTTCAGCCCTTCATAGTTCACTGCTGGACATGGGACTTCTTTAGGTCAATATTTTCTTAGTCATCGAGAGTAGTCGACAGATCACAGATAGGGGTGTATTCTGTTTATGAATAGACTTGAACATAGGGTCCTGGGTTCGATTCCCAACAGAAGAGGATTTTGAATGATGAAGCTGAATTTCTGTTCCTGGTCTGGGTGTGTTGTGTTCTTAACTTTTGTATGTCCATGGCACCTACGACACAGGAAATCCTAGTGTGGGACTAGAGTGTTGAGCGTTATTTATTAATTTATTATTATATTTACTGTAGGATCGTTTGTTCGTACTCGTTTCCTATGAAAAAGAAGAAAACCCATCGCAAATATGAAACGCAAGAAATTCGCGAAACAATCAATTACGTACGAACTGTCAAAACTAAAACTTCTCGAAGGAAACAGGTACAAGTCGAAATATAAAACCGTCTACGAAACGGGAACAAAACATTGATTAATGACGAAATGCACTCGAAAACAAACTGTCGAACTTCTTCAAATTCGCGATACAAATGCCTTCGGAATAACCCCTCGGAAATAATGGTTTCCTCTATAGCTTTCCTACACAACTGACCTAACCACCCGACAACGACCAACGGAATTTCAACCTTACTCATCTTCAGTAGAGTCCAAGTTACTTTGGCTTGTGGGATTAGGGTAAACGTTCAAAAACTTGACACAAGATTTTCTTCGACTGGGTTTTGTTACTTTTTTGGTGTCGGAAGCGGTAGTGGCGTGTAGAGACGTGTGTTTCCCTTTTTTTGTTTGGAAATTGTTTCGGTCCCATTAAGCCGTTGACAGATCACCGTCTTTGAGTAATGCCTCCCAATTGTTCGCGATGGGGGAACACTCTATGGGACAATACTAGATGTATTTGGAAACGATTAGTTATTTTGCGATATCGCTTCTCTTTTCGAGATGAATGTTTTATTATTGTTTGGATGTGTTTTATAAAAGATATGACATACCTATGACATATACAGGTGATTTTTTTCTTGTATTTAAAAAAATACTTTTTATTAGTGTTTCCTCTTACGTTGAGCACACGTTGGCCAGTCGTAAATTAATGCTACATTTACATAAAACTGTAGTGTGATAAATTTAGTATAGGTACATATTATATAATAATAAAATCATAATTTATTTTAATATACATTTTACGACATTTAAATGGGAAATCACGATAATGATAAGTAAAATCTATCATCAGGTTGAAAGTTTAAAATGCCTTTCTTAACATTATAAACCGAAAATTATGACCAGGATGGTTATTTAAATCTTTTTGTACGCGACATTTTTTTACAAAGAAAAAATACATTTTCCCACGATGAGTACAGTGTATCCCACAACTTGCACTTAGAGTGTTACATTCTCAAATAAAAATCCACTTTATTGGTTGGTTTTAAGGTTGGTATTGCATTAAAGATTTTGAGGGGCAGGTGGATAAATCATGTTTGTTGTACATATAATAAAATCAGAGGTGTAATATATCAGTAAAGTCATGTCCACAAGTGCCGAGCCCGGTCTCCCATAACTCTTTACCCGCGTTTTAACATTTCGACCCTGTGTTAGCGGCATAGTCATAGGAGGAGCGGAACACATGATGAAATGTTAATTTATTCTAAAATAACAATAAATTCAAGAAATCAAGCCACAATGTGTAAATGAATTACAATTTTATACAACCATAATAATAATAATTAAATAAAATTAAGAATTATAGAAATTAATAATTAAATGGAAATTTTTGACTTAAAGTTGTACGGATGGAAAAAAACAGTTAATATAAAAGAAGTTAAAAGTTGAGTTAATTTAATTGTATACTAAATGATTGTACAAACTCAAATTCACGCAGGACAGCCTTAAGATTACCCTTTTCTCGGATCACATTTAGTGAAAAGCTGAAGTTTAAAAAAAAATTGTATTTTTTTTAATACCTTACACTGTAAAAACCTGGTTACAGAATGTCTATTGTAACATTATAGCATCCTAATATCCATCTAAAAGTTTAACTCAAATCGCTTCCGCTTCTCACTCTATACCAACCGGGGGTTAGAAGCCATCTCAGGCCGCAGTCAAATTTTATCTCAATTGTAATCTTGTTCTGAGCCTGCCTTAATGTTCCAAAAGATATACGGTGCTATTGATATTACGTAGTACTGATTAAAATATGTGCGAGTGCCAGAAACGATGAGGACTTGTCGTACTATCCGCGATAAGCTGACCCGGCTCTCTTCGTTCGGGCAATTAATGAAGTTTTCACAATGTTTCTCGCATTTTTTTTATATTTTCTCATCGTTTTCACTTTCCTTGGACTTACGTGAACATTTTGAAAATTAATTTATGAGCTTATGGCTTGTTTTGGCGGTCCAGCCGTTCTCGAGTTTTAGCAAGACTAACGAATGGTGATAATGAAAGATGCCGGAACTAGAACAGTAGTGATTTTTTTACCATTTTTTCTTTTAAGTCTACAGGGAATAAAGTAAGGTGCTAAAATTTTCATTGTTTTACTCTGTTATTAAATTATTCTAATTGTTATTGTTGAATTCATTGTAAAATATATTGAAAATGTCATGTTAAATTTAGTAAAAGTAATAAATGCCATGGCTTGCTAATACTAATAATAATACTAGCAGAAATTAAATGTTACATTTAAAGGTACTTTCATCGTCGTAATTAGAGCAATAGTTTTGCTCCTATTACATTCTCTTGCAGTAAGACATCATAGCAATAGGAGCAAACTACAGAATCTTGCCTCAAAAAGTTGTTATCATTTCACTTACTTTACCTATATAATAGTTTTGTATAAGTAATATCCTTGCGACTGGATAACTGAATGTGTTTGAACGCGGACGGCGGAAGTATTACGAAAATAATAATTATCAACATTTAGTCGTATTCATTTGCTAGTATCTAAATCTTATGTTATTATTACCTAATGATATTTTATAATGTTTTTATACTTTGACAGTCACAGATTTGACCTTTCATATAAAATACTTTTAAATAAATAATACAGACCTAAATATTGTTCCCTAATAAAGTAATAACATAAGAAAAAACAAAGTTCGTAAATCGACAGTTAGTTTAATTGGCAAATGTAATCCACAGTTTATGTGATTAGTTTCAAAGTAATGAGCAACCAAGTACAATCGTTGGCTTTAACCATATTGAGAAGTCCATAAAGCAGTTTGATACCCGCAATTACGGAATGGATAAGCATTACCTAGTTACGTAAGGATAATTACGTACTAGTTAATTTTACCAATATTTTTCTATACTAATTTTAAGTAAGTTTCGTTTGGGTTGTTTACTTTATTTTCATATGAACACATGAACACAGGATCCTTTCAATCCAAAAAGAAAATAGTATAAATTACACATTTATACTATGTGTAAGCTATAAATGGAATTTCTATTTTTTTTTCAATATAACAAAGTGGAGTTATCAATGCACAATCAAAATTACCGAGTCTAGAAAACTCAAATTAGGAACTTAATTATGATTAGGTAAGTATTAAAAACAAATGTTTATTTTACAAATAAATTAAAATTAAAAGAGTTTGATTGTGGTTTTTTATTCCAAGCGTAGCCCCATGGAACGTCACCAAAATTTAAGTATAGTTTGTTGTAAGCTTAGCTAAAACAACCTACTAAGGGTAGCTACAAGAAATAGAACAACTACAAAAACGCAGCTACATCCAGCGTACACGCGTAAAACAAATTGACGATATATACCTAATTGTATTTCGCTATATTTCGAAGCCAGATCGTGGTGGAGTGCAAAAAACTGACGAGAAATAGGGTTGCCAGCTTCTAAGACGAACGCGTGATCGCTTGTAATTGGCGTCGACTGATGGATGAGACGAAGCGCTTCTCATTACAAATCCGCCACCCCTAATCAACACCTCAGAAAACCTAAAATGGACCTTATGTCTAAAGCACTAAAGCTTACAGTGGTTACAATTAGGTGTGATGCTATGTTTGTCGAAGTGTATAAGCAGTTGGTAATTATTGGCAGCACGTAAGCGCCCATTCACATAGACCACCGTTTTATAGTCCCATTTTATCGGATGTTGCATCGTTGATAGGTTGTGTAGGTAAGAGGTTATATTTTGAATTCACTAAAACCAATTAATCAAAATCTAAATTATCGTCTAAAACGTAACTTGAACCTGAACCCGAATTTAGGCTAAAATAACCAATATCGTACATTATTAGGTAGGTACCTACAATGTTATTTTTTATGTAATAGTATGTGCTTTTCCCGTGAATGTATTATCTGAAAGAAACAAGCCAAGTAGCAATTAAAATGTATTTATTTTATATATCGGCGCCATGAAAAGCTTTAACTTAGATAAGTATTATTAATACATTTGACACTGATTTACTATTATAAATATGTATTTGTACACTATGTTGTTAAATATTTCTGCTTAACAATATAACATGCACACAATATCTGTTTGTATAAAATAATTGTAAACAATGGCAATACATTAACATGACAATTACAACAATTGTCTTCTGTAGACCGATAAATCGGTCCTCTACCGGTAGCCTCAATGTGAATGAAGCTTTAATATCTATCTAGCACGGAACTCTGTTGTATCGTGTGTTTGACGGAGGCTGTGCTATTAATATTTATTAAGTCCAAAGGCACTATCCTTTTACCACATGTAAGGTGGACCGATTAGCGAAACGGTATATGAGATGAGTGAAAGTTGTAGGCGTTGTTTTGCACTTTATCCTTTAGAACGCTTTACTAAGGTAAGTAAATATCAGAGTAAATCTCACAGTTTATAACATGCAATTTTGAATAGGCATGATGACTAATTTTCAAAAACTCTTCTATGATATTCAGAAGTTTCTATTATGTCTAAAATATATCATATTTTTGTAAAAAATTAAGGTTTTTGTGGAATAAAAGTACAGTTTCAAATTCATTCCAAAACGCACGCCCGTGTCATGGCGTCTGTCATTGCGTCACGGCTCAGTAAAAAATGCCAGATCGCGTATAATATACTTACGAAAAAAATGACGTTAACTGTGCTTAGTGCGAGTTGCACAAAATTGTTCGAGTAACTTCACCGTCGCGTTAATCGACTATACGCTAAGCGCCAATTCCGTTTGTCATCTTAGCCACAAGATGGCGCTGCTTCAATCCCAAAGAAATCGACGTATTCGCGCTCGATACGTTCAAGCGAAAATGTTTTGTCAAAACTCGCACTCAGCACACTGAGACGTGACGTAAATTGACGTAATTCGATCAGTGTGCGGTATGGGTGTTTAAGCTATCATGGCGGGTTTCTCGCCATTAATAAGAGAATAAATAGGTACATGTTTCAAAATCTTTGAATCCTATTTCATTAGATCAGGTAAATATTTTGGCGATACTTGATTACTGTCATCATGCCTATTAATTTAGACGGTAGAGCCATAGTAGGTAGTTCTTGGAGATGTCTAACCACTAGCCTCTTAATCCATCGTAAAGTAGCATGTTCTTCATGTCTTGTATTTCGGCTGGGGAGGTGCTATACCACCACTCTTAACCCGTCGTAATGCAGCATGTTAATGTATTGTGTTTCGGCTAGGGAGATATAATTACCGGTGATATATTTGAGGCGATCACCTTAGTCCTCATGAGTAGCAAAGCACCCGCATACAGCCTCAGATAGAATTTCTTCTTAATTTGAGGTTGGACGTGGGTGTCCATGGGCTTCAGTGAACACTTAACATCAGGGGGCCTGCATACCCGTTTGTATCTATACATGCTGCTTTACGGCGGGTTAAGAGGCTGGCGGTAAGTTGCCTCCCTGGGCGAGAAATTATGGCTCTACCACCACAAACCTTATACCCTATACCTACTCGTTACTCATTTGTCATGTCATGTCAGTACCCATTTATGACCCACTACAGGGTCGGGTCTCCTCTCACAATGAGAGGGATGTAGGCCGTAGTCCACCACGCTGGCCTACTGCGGGTTGGTGGACTTCACATGCCTTTGAGAACATTTTTTTTTGTGAACTCTCAGGCATGCAGGTTTCCTCACGATGTTTTCCTTCACCGTAACAGCAGGTGATATTTAATTGTATAAATCGCGCATAACTTTTATTACAAAGTCATTGGTGCGTGCCACTGGGATTTGAACCCGGACCCCTCGATTCGACTTCGAATTCTAAGCCACTGGGCTATCACCGCTTTTACTCGTTACTCATTTACTATAAAAAAATGGGATTTGAACCCGGACCACTCGATTCGAGGTCGAATTCTAAGCCACTGGGTTATCACCGCTTTTACTCGTTACTCATTTACTATAAAAAAAATAAACTCACAATTTCCTTCAATTCAAGCACTCAACAATGAGGTGAAAGCATAACCCGTCCATTATAAAATTTCAATCCATAATCGCAGTACCTACCCATAAAAGGGCGTGCTATTTTGTTTAGCAATCTTAGTCATAATGTGGAGCGACCGGGCAACACAGTTCAGTTATTCACGTAATTAGCATCTAAAGTAGGCGATACTGAGCCTATTAAGTGCCTGCATATGTGTAAGGTGCGCCCATTCGTGTCGACTTTCTTAAATCCACAGGATATTAATTAGTCACTGCTTTTATAGGTTGTAGCCAGACAAGCGTCTTGCGTAATGTTATCTATTTATAAGAGGATAGACTGACTGATGTATTGACGCATAGCCTAAACTAATGTAGATGGGAACGTAGAAATTGTAATAGAGTTGCTTTTGCAAGTGTAGTTACGTATCGAGTTTTTTTGTAAATTCGACCGCTAAGGTGGTGACAAACATTTAATTTTGTATGAAAATTAAACATTTTCAAGTAAGCCCAATGGGTTATTCAGAGTACAAAAACGCTCATTAGTAGTCATTAGTCAGGCATAAGTAACCCACTGCATGCTCGGGTCTCATAATGATAAGAATCTTTATCATAATGATTAGAATCTTTATCATAATGATAATAATAATATTTTATCATAATGATAAGGCCTATGTAGCTGTTAGTCCACCTCGCTGGCCTTATCCCGGTTGTTGGACATTCATACGTATTTAAATTCATATTATGCACATTCAGAGTACCTGTGGATACCCTGTGGATGTGACACTTGGAGAGAACGCTTCTAGTTCGCATTTATACTAAAACATTTGTATAAAAGTTCAGGTTCAAATATAAATAAATAAATAAACAGTTTAATTTCGCTTATCTACCTACGTCAAATATTCACCTTATTACTCTTATGTTTAAGATGATTAAAATTAAAAGGTCTTCTTGCTGTAAAATGATTAATCACATTAATATGATAAAACACTCTAAACGTCCGTCTGTCTTCTACAAAGTAAGTAGAATCAGCTTGATCACGACGCTAGATATAAATCTACAATGAAATTAAACTGTAACATAGCACATGTCAGAAGACGAGTCATCTATCATGGGATTTGCCCAGAAAAGAACATCATTGATACTTTCAACCTTAACGCCATAAAAATAAGGTCGACATTCCTGTAAGGGTACAACTACCCCTGTATAATGAAATGCATTATTAAATAGCGATTCTGTGACCCTATTCGAAAAGCATTAGATGGGGAATTATCTCTAATTTGCTTGTTTTAATTCAGTTTTGATTTTAACAAAGTTTACTGATTAATTATTCAATAAAGGAATGTCGCTAGATGGATGCATGGAGCAAAGTAATATTATACTCGTGTAGTAAATTTAAGTAGGTGTTTTAAATCTTCTATTGTTCTACGTCTTACCGACTTTTTACGAAGTTTCTTTGTAGGATTGATTGGAAAGAAATTGTAATTCAGTCAAGTTTTTTAAAAAATAACACACACTGCACAGGTAGGTATAACTTAATCATGTAAAATGTAATACGTTTAATGTAATGTAAATATAAAAAAAAATACTTATGTAAAGGTTTTAAATATATAGTTAGGTACGTACTACATGGCTGAATGATGGATATTTGTTTGTGTTTCATGGAAAAACGTCTTAAGAGTTTTGATTGAAAACTGATGCCTATAGGTACTTACCTAACTACCTTCAAACTTACTTTTATATCCCTATCTATTATAGGGATATAAAACTACACACATAAAATAGTAAATATCAATAAAAATTAGCAATTACTACCATTTTTTTTTCTTTTACTTTTTTAATAATTGTGAAGATTGTGAAGATAGGTTACTGTCAATTTGTTAAGAATGAATTTTACTAGTAAAAGCATTAAAACGACACTTCAAATATTTCAATAATTCTTCAAATCACACCCTACCTACCACCTATCAACATGCATTTGTCAAAACAAATGTCAGGCGAGGGTGTGACCCCTCATAACCCTTCTAGCTATTAATCGGCTCAATTTATGAATTATTGGTCTAAACAACCCTTATGGAATAAATAATCAGAAGTTGTTTGATGGAATTTGTCAAGCATTTGGTGTTTTGTCTGACAGATGACAAGAGTTTGGTAGTGCCTTTTGTATATAAATTGCTACTTAGTTTATATACAAACAATATAATTATATGATAACAAACATGAAAGTTTTTTTCTCTTATCGGAAACAATGGCTGAACGTGCTTTGGCGCTCAAGTTTATATACGATAACATTTTAATTTCAATTTCTGGTATAATTCGAAATTTCACTAGTTAATTTGTACTACTTACCTTACATTTACTTTACCTAGTAATTTAAGCAAACAAATGAATTTAATAGTCACCGACATGTTTCCATAACAGTAACATAAATTATGAATAAATACAACTCAATGTCGATAGCGTATTTAACCACGCAAGTACTTAACTAATCTGCTATAACTTTTGAATATAATGATGATCTGCTGCGCAACATTAATTTAACACATTATTTATAAACAAAACAAACGCATGTAACTATTTCCTGAATTCGTACTCTACAATGCCACATAAATAAGTAGCTGTACACTGGTTGATGCAAATAAATCAAGCAGGACAGTAATCTGCGGCCATTTTGATGTACACAGCGCCATCTGTGTCAACTGAATGAGTTATTATCCTCTAGCTTTAGGGTTGACAAATTTGAATTAATATAAAAAAGGCTTTTTAAATGCCATTTGATAAACAATTATTTTTACACGTGAACTTTTATCTTTTTTAATTTTCAACCGAGCTAATAAATGACAAACGATTAATTGGTGTCGACGTTCACGTTCACAATAAAGTCTCTTATTCAGCTACTCATTAAGAATGCAAATGTTAAATAATTCAATGGTTATACTAAATCATTATTCATTATATTATTACACATTATTATTATTTATAATATTAAATAGAATTTAAAAAAATATGGATGTCACAGAACATACTGAATTTAATTTTTTATATTCTGTGAATTTTTTAGTTCTTAATCAATTTAAATTTTTATACTCATTCCGTTAATGTAATGAAATGTTTTACTATTATCTCAACTATATTCCCGTTTATTTAAGAATTTATTATACGCAAAAATTAAATTTTGTTTTTTTTTTACTTTTTTTGTATCTGCCAACCCTGCTGACATCAAACGCAACATGATTTATAGGGCAACCCCTTAGCGAGATTAACCCTTTATCCGGGGTCACGACGACGGCACGCCGGGTCGCGCATACCCCTTACAATTCAATTTTGTAATTTATTGTTATTCGTTACGGTTATAACCCATCGGTATTTATTAGTTACAAGTTATAACATGTCTCGTATGAGTTATTCATTTGCCTTAGCCTATGTGGTACCTAACTGTTTTAGTACAGGTGATATTAGTAAATATTTTTGCAAAATTTCTGTCTAAAATTTAAAGTTTTTAAGGTATATAATTAATTATTTACTTATAGCTGGAATTTGTTATCCACAGGCTTCAGTTATGAATTAATCGTTGCTCTGGCCTTCTAGGTAGTTAATTCTTTAAAAAATGATAATATGACAAATATTTACTGCGTAATCATTTATAAACGTGTAATACATAGCCCCGCTGCTTGAGTAGATTGCAAGCGATCGAATAAATAAAACCTGAATGGGTAATCGTTAGTGGCGAATTAAATGCTTCCGTGATTCGGAAGACACGTTAAGTCGTCGGTCCCGGTTGCTATCGATAAGGTTTAAAACATCCGACACGGGTTGTCCACTAAGGCTAGTTCCTCCACCAATCGGCATCGGAACAGCGTGGTGGAATAAGGGGAGACGCGTGCCTAATAGTGGGACATAAAAGGGGGTTGCAGCCATACATATAGGTAATAATAATGAAATATTTACATTCAGACTCTTATATTGAACATAAAGCTTCTCGTTAGTTTAAACTAGCTATCTAATCAATCTGGACCCTAACTTTATTAAAGTTTACTATCACCTGGCTATTATACTCGTTAGACCGCAGGATATTATTTGATATGTAGTTATATGCAAAAGAATCGTCAAAACCTTGTTGTGTGGTTAATGCACTGTCCATTGTAATAATCCGCACATTTTTGGAATGTGTTTTGATTTGGACCCACCAGCCACCCTTATCTCCAGGTAAGTTTATACCATCACAACTTATTCCAATAGCAAACGACACGTATATTTTTATCTTAGAAAGGATTTTTAATCCATTTGAGGTTGAAAGTGAGTGTCCACGGGCTGCAGTGGTCGCTTATTAAACAGGTGCTACTCAATCTTATACTTGAACAGTTTAAAATTTGGCTCAGTTAAAGTTTATATGCAGAAGAACGCACAAATTCTAAATTCATTAAAACACGCAACGCACATTACCAGAAGTTTGAGAACTTTGATATGCACACATTAAATGTAAAATTCAAATTTGAATAAATTGTAGTTGAATTTCGACTACTTGGCGAATCTAATTTAAATAAATAGATATGGATAATGGGATAGTGCGCATGGAGCCTTATTGTGGTGATGCTGAGATGAAGCGCGGCTATCGAGCAGATCGCTCAGCCGCCGCAGGATAGCCGCCAACACGTATTCTTTTAATAACCGTCTCCACTCACTGTGCTACACAAATAGCTAAAAAGATTAGACGATACGTAGCGTCAGCAAAAAGATCAAACTAATGCCTTATAAAACGATTTGAAAACTTTTTTAAGTATACAACCCGCTGGAAAAGAAGCACGCTGTTTACGTACGTTACGTTGTCAGTTGTACTGATACTCAAACTTGACTTTACTGAGAAATATTTATATAAATATTCTCTAATTTATCTTGGGTCTTCTACTGTCCCTGAGAGTCTCAAACGTCTATCATTTCGAGGCGTTATCGTCACATTAGGAACATATGGTTTTAATGGTCCAACTTACTATTATTAAAGTAATTTACTTAGTGTAAGATTGATCATGATTTGAAAGTGAAATCAGATGATCATATTGACTGGAATACGAATCATAAAAGCTCTACATTTTTGCACATAGAGGAGGGGTTCATTTAAGTGAGTTATAATATTAATTTTATGCTCAACTTAGGTCGAGTCGCCACAGAAGGAATATTTTACGTCAGTCAATTCGGGCAATAAAGGAAGTTTGTCTTCATAAGAGCCGAGGCGAACAATTTGCGAAGTGTTTAGTTATTCCCAAGGAGACGAAAGTTAACAACTTTACGCTTTGGAAAATTTAAAGCGTGCCCAAGTTTTACAAAACTACAACTTATTAAAAGCATTGCAAAATAGTTGGACTTTTATAGTAATTAGAATTATTGATGCACTAAATTATTTTAACGATAATAACTATCTATAAAATAAGCAAGCATTTAGAATCATACAGGACCCAAAGTAAATAATGAACTTGTTTCTTCAAGAACCAGACATGAAGGTATTTTTCGGGACTTTTCTAACACGAATACTCCCCTAAATAGAAAAACAGAGATTGTCAAGTCACAATCATACGTATGAAGTGCGAATTGCCTTGCTGCTTGAGTAGATCGCAAGCGATCGAAAAAGTTAAGCAACGTCTGGCGCGGTCAGTACTGTATGGGTGACCGCTAGTGGTAATTAAATGCGTGCTTCCGTGCTTCGGAGGGCACGTTGAGCCGTCGGCCCCGGTTGTTGACGATAAGATAGCAGTCGTTATACCTTTTCGGAAGCCCTATAACACGTTCCTCCAACAATCCGCAATGGAGCAGCGTGGTAGAGTATTCTCCAGGCGTCCCCCTGTTGTACGGAGAGACCCGTTCCCAGGAGTGAGCTATTAAAAGGTTGTAGTCAATCATGGATATCATATCATGTCAGAATACATAAGATAAGTTTAATATCTTAGGCTGTCTTTTAGGTTAAAATGGGTTTTTTTAATGAAATTTTCAGCTATTTTTCTGTCGGTATCGCGTAATACGGACGGTTGCGCGGGCGCCGCTCGGCCTAGCTGATTTACTGCACTCTTAATGAAACCTGTTATGTAACTGGAATTATTTATTATTTAGTCCTAGCCACTGGAAATTGCAGCTACTGTATTAGATAATAATTAACTTTATATAACTACCGTCAGCGCCGATAGTCGGTTCATTCTTAAAGTGGATGCGCCATAAAATGTTTATGATCGCTTTGACTGGTACCGGATAGCAAATATTTATAAACAAATAATAAAGTCTACAAAACATTATTGTGCTTGTGTCTATGCACTGTGACTAATGCGTATTAAATAGGTACTGGTAAATTAAAACTTTTAGCACAGCACTAGTTATTTATCTTCTATTTACAATAATAAAATGATATATTATATAAAATTAATTTGCTGGAGATTGCAATATTACAATATAAATCAGTTTAATAATATTTTTTGCACGCATGCGTTACAAATTTTTCGGTGCAATTTGTTTTTAATCCGTATAAAAACAGCTCTTTACCAAGTCTAACACATTTAGGAATCTCGCTCCTAGCTGTGGATCCTTGATGGATTTATGGTAACTATTTGATAGTCAGGTGCCAATGGCCACGAGACGAAGCAAACTGTTCATTGGCTACTTATAAAACATTTGCAGACTGCAGACTATTTGTTCTCAGCAGCTTCAGGTTTCAACTCACGAAGGCTCTAAATTTCATTGTAAGAAATATAGTTACGGGAATGCTTACGCGCGTCGCGTATGTCTTACTTGATCAACTTGTTTGTGGGGAGAAAACGTGCATGCATACATACATACATACATACATATTTTATGTATGTGGAGCCATAGCGAACACAAGTGGATATAGATACAATACAATACACAAATTATCACACCAATAGAATGTCTGTAACCGATCTATGACCCACTGCCCTGTCGTCACAGTGAAAAGGATGTAGGCCTTAGTCCACCGCGCTGGCCTAATGCAAGTTCGTGGACTTCACGTGCCTTTGAAAACATTTGTGAACTCTTAAGCATGCAGGTGCAAAGATATTGGTGTGTACCACTGGTACCTATTCACTTTAAATTAAGATCTAGTCACCTAGTGTAACAATGTAACATACCACAAATAAACATCTTTCAACATAGTAAAGAACAATTTATTTAATTCATTTCACTCCTGTACTGCCCATCTCTGTATGCAAAACAGTTGTTGTAAAATATGGGTACGTAATAACAATGTTTTCTTTTTTCCTGAGACGGTCCAAATGAAGTTATACAGATACATTGTGGCAACCCACCACCTTATACGGTAGCAACTACTTTCGATTGAACCACACTGATATATAACACCACTCCCATTCCTAGTGTAGGAATACGGAATACACGAACATACACGAATATACAGTGTATGCAAGGCACATCTTAAAAGGAAGTGTTTTATATATTAATACATGAGAAAATACAGTGTATGTACATTGTACATCTTTAAATGGAAATATTTTTAGATTAATATGTGAAGCGAAAATTTTGAAAATTCACAGCACTCTACGCGAACAGAGTAGTTTGAAATTTGACACAATTAAAGTTTATAATTATGGAGATTAATGCACGAATTCTAATATCTGTATATAAAATGCAATGGAAATACATGAAATTTATCAAAGAACGATCATCGTCAAATGCTTCAAACTGTTTCGATTCCTTTACGTTTGATGTCCCATGTCCAGCAGTTGCTGGAACAAATCTCAATTTGTAACATGGATTTAAGAATTAATATCACCATCTTAAAATAGAAGCCCTAATAAAACACATAATTAAGTCAACATTCCCAACAATACGATGTCACCACAAGAAAAAGTATAATAAAATAACATTATTAAAACTAAAAAGGTGTTCGTGTATAGATATTTCGTCGGCTCAAAACTTTATGGCGGTCATTAAAAACACGTATCTAAGTATCTTAAAAAATCTATCGCTTGTATAGTTAAGGGCCGTAATCAATTTTGTTTAAAATTCGGCCTAAAAATTTAAGGCATTCGCGACTGTTGATGGTGGAATCAAGATTTGATATTTGTATAGAGCAGTTAAACACCCCATTAAAACCTTTATCGATAATTACATTACCTTTTTAAATCACTCGTAGATATCCTTTATATAAATATAAATCTAAGTAAAGCTTTAAAGATGATAAACGCATGTAGATCAACAGGTGTATCTCATAAGTTTCAAGACTGAGCTCTGCATTCTAAGGGTGGTAATAACCACTCTATAAAACAATCACATTGTCCATTAAAGTGTCATTTATAGGATACGATCCCTGTTTTCGGTTTCAAAATGAAAATAAATAATGAAAGCTATAGTGTCAGGTCTCCTCTTACTTAAGACCTTAGTCGACCACAATGAATCATTGAGAATTTGATGGAAATAGATATGTGTACCAATATTTATACATAGCTCAATTGACGACCTCACGACTTACGACCAATGGCTTGGAGAAATTGTATCGTGCAGTATAAAAAACACTAAAAACCGCCCAAATGCCTTGTTGAACGATCATTTTTTCAAGTCATTTGGTCGCTGTTTATTTACTGTGTACATTTCCACCTCACTTTTAGGGTTCCGTATGCCATGTGTTTAGAAAAATAATACTCCTTAAAGGATCTCTTCATTTCTTTTCAATTGTAGCATTAAATTGAAATTAATTATCTTAATCTAGACATCAAAAGAATCAGCGGTTTATGTTGCACATTTTGAATTTGCTGGAATACTCAAAATAAAATATAAAACTAATATTAAAAGACCCGCAAACAAAAGCAGCAAAAAGCAAATGAAATTTTACCATGTCAGGGTAAAGATAAAATCCGATAAATGTTAATTTTTAGTTAAGTTAAAAAAAATACTTTTTGTGCCTACAAACTTTTATTTCCAGCTGATAAACTAACCGCTACCATTTTGTATATATGAGGACAACAGTTTAATAACGGAAAACTTAATTCTGTGCTTCAATCAAGATAGGTATCTTGACCTATCTTGTCTTATGACATCTCTAAGAAAATTTTACGGAACCCTCGGTGCATGAGTCTAACTCTTACTTGACTGGTTCCAAACTTTATTAAAGGAGCAATTTATTAATGAAACAATTAATCAGTCTTATCGCGTTGTTATCGCTTCGGCATCGCAAAGGCGTTGTGTTTAAACTCTTTTCAACGTAAACCACGATTCTGAATTACGATTTATTCGAAGACTCTACATAAAGATAAGTACGGCGTATTAATATGAGATTTCTTTGTCATTGATTAGTATCTTTGATTTATGTTCACATGGACATAGGAACTTTGTTTATAAAAATACTAAGCGTGTACGTCTGTACGAGTATGAGATTGTAAGAGTGTCAGGAGATTTATAAATAGGCCATGTAGAGAAATAAGTGAAAACTAAATTTCTTCGCACATGCAGTCATGACAACTCAAATTTAACAACTATGTAAGTAAAGATGCTTCAGGGAAGTCACTAAAGATACTCTGAGTAAGATAACAATGAGGAATCTGGAATGGAGCAGGTCGCAGCAAAAACTGATCCACAAACTAGTTGAGAAGATCTAGCCATGGACATTCCCACATTCAGACTTCATGATGTAGTTGTCCATAGAGCATAGTTCGACGCATATTGGCTGCAACCATTTTATGCCCATTGTATTTATTTATTAAATTCTTTATTATACCCCTACAGAAATAAAGGTACAAAGGTGGTATTAGTGTATTTTTGACATTGTCCCATTGTTAGGCATGGGTCTCACCCTACAACACGGGGAGGCCTGGAGCATGCTGCACTAAGATACTTTAATGCGGATTGGTTGAGAATCGGGCTAGTGGCCAAACTGTGGCGGAAGCACCTATGGGACCTCCAATAAGGTATAACGACTGTCTTATCGACAACAATCGGTACCAACGACAAAATGTGCAAATGTCTCAAAACGATGGAAGCGCGCATGTAATTCTCCTTTAACGATCAGCCATCGCAACTAGCGGCGACCCATCCAGTACCTTTAGTCTGAGTTTTAGCAGTTCCGAAACGAAACGCACACATACACAGCTTACCAGACGAAAATGCACAGTGTAATAACCAACAGAAGAAAAAGATTTTTAGAAGAGTTAAAAAATTAATAAAGCATTAGATAAATCATCACAAAAATTGCTTTATTTTTAATTAACACTCGTTCAATTTTAAATAATATCAATGAAACATAATAAACGTGAATTGGCCGTAATACACTGTAAAATTTCGAACTTATGTTATCCCGTAGGTATTAAATATTTGTTAGTATTATATGTCTAACGATAAGTATTCCTATATTTCACTCCATACAAAAATTTGATTTAAAATTTTTTAACTCCTCTAAAAATCTTTTACCTCTATTTGTTATTACACTGTGGACTCCTGTGTAGTAAGCTGTGTATGAATTACGTATCTATCCGAAACGAAACGCACAAACGTTTCGTTTCTGTATCGCTAAAACTCAGACTAAGGGTACAGGTAGGTAAGATCACGCCCGACGTTGCTCAACTTTTTTGATCGCATGCGATGTAAGCAGCGGAGCTACGAGTATGAGCACTTCACTCAAGCAGCGAGCTATGCACGCAGCATTATTTATTCAAGGAAAACCGTGTCGGAATCAATGGACAAGCGCAACATCGTGTACTCTTGTATCAGACAGACTACGAGATCGATATGTAGATCCGAATCAGGATTTACATACGTTCGTCCATTATTTCACGAATCCACCCAACTGTGATGTCATGCTTGTTATTTGTGTTAAGTAACTTTAGATTTTAGTATAGAATACAAGGAAATAAAATCGAATCAAAAGAAGTGTGTGTGGTGATTGGATGGGATTGATAGGATGAGCACTCGATGGTCGTATGATCCAGTTTGGAATCCCAGTGGCGACCACTTATGACTTTTCTAATTCAGAAAATTATATATCACCTGCTGTAACTTTGAACTGAGAAAGCTTTCCTCGCGAAGTTTCCCTTTAAGAATTCTCAGTCACTAATGTAAAAAAACATACCAATTATTATTAGGTACTGAATCCATGGTGATGGCCCAGTGGCTTAGAATTCGACCTCGAATCGAGGGGTCCGGGTTCGAATCCCAGTGGCACGCACCAATGACTTTGTAAAAAAGGTATGTGCGCTTTATAAAATTAAATATCACCTGCTGTTACGGTGAAGGAAAACATCGTGTGGAAACCTGCATGCCTGAGAGTTCACAAAAAAAAATGTTCTCAAAGGTATGTGAAGTCCACCAACCCGCAGTAGGCCAGCGTGGTGGACTAAGGCCTACATCCCTCTCATTACGAGAAGGAGACCCGACCCCGTAGTGGGTCATTAATGGGTTACTGGCATGACACTGAATCCACAAGCTAATCCACTTAATGCACTATTGAAAAAAAAATTGAAACCCAAAAAATAGGTATAAAGGTTACAGAAAATCCAAGCAATTAAAAGCGTTGGTACTTCTTAATAGCGGCTCAACGAAATATTCGCACGTGTGAGTAATAAATTGTATGTCACCTACAAGTATATTAAATTTAAATACGTGTGTTTAGGAAAATGCAGGCCCTGTTGGACAATTTTCTCTGCAAGCCCTCCATTTATCGGCTGATCTAACAAGCATTTAAAAGGATATATCGTTCATACATGTCAGCAATTACTTTAGCACATTATCTAGCTTTCTACTCGAGTGAAACTTCCATACCTCTCCGGTGCTGTGTCATAATTATAAATAATGTAATTATTTTTCGCAATAATTAAACTGTTATTGGAGATTGGACTTCGAGATATAGAAGATAAATAGGCATCTTATACCGCATTATTGAAATTGCGTTTTATCATAAAATTGTTTGTGTAATGGAAACCATATTAGTAAAAAATTTACCTTACACTTGAAAAAATTAAAAGTTACAAAACATCAGTCCCGCCCCAAAATAAAAGCTACCTAAAAATAAAACTCTCCTTATTTTAGGTGTCTCTGACTCTTCATCTTGACATAATAATATAAAAATCTTTGTAATGTCTCCAAAGGCTGCATAGAAGCATCATAATAGAATATTCTGCCGGTCATTTAGGGGTTCCTTTAGGGAATAGATCAAAATTCATGACGTCACCTATTTCTTAAACAGTTTCAGTCTTATACTTACCTCCACTACACTTCTTACTGTATGTAAATGTTTTAATGTCCAATCAGTTCCTAACCATTATTCCCGATAGCATAAAAATCTTGATTGGACTCAATTAAGAGCCCTCTCAGTAACAAAGTCACGTAACAGGGAATGAAATCGTTTGCGCACAGCTAATAACTCAGCGAAAGAAGGCTTAGGCCGCAATATTTAACCATTAATAGGTCGTCTTTCACTCACACAACAATCTATTAAGGGTGTAATGTATGACGTCATAGAGCCTCACACCTCCAGCGAACTATTTAAACGAACAAACACGCGGTAACTACCTGATAAATCCATTGGATTGACAATCGCCGAGAACAGATAGTAAGGCCAGTGTCTCAGCAAAATATGGTGATGAACTATATTTTTATTTTGAACTTATCTGATTTATATAAAGTATAATAACATATTTACCTACAATGAAACTTTGACTGACTTTCATTAATCGTCAATGAACTGATGAAAAACAAATTCGCAAGAGACTTGGCAAGAGACTATCAACTACTTTCAAGTTATAACATCTTCCTTATAGTACCTACCGCAGATTTGTTGTAGTATATACTTATTACAATTATAAAGATCGTTATAGGTAATAGGTAATAAGTTAAACGTTATAGGTAATAAGGTAAAAGAAATTTGACGATCATGTTACTTGCTTGCTCGCTGTACCTACCCGTATTATGGTGAGACACGTCCAGCAGTCCAGGGTTGTACAGCACAATTGCAGCTGCTAATTCAAGCCGCGGCGCCTTATACAGTGACGGGAGTGCAGAATCCGCACTTGATCGGCGTTTGTATGAGTGCGGCTAAGAGTCGCTTTGACGAACACTAACCAAATAGGGTTGGTCGCGGTGAAAAATTTGCTCCTTTACCACCCTTAATTGGGTGCTGTTTTGCGTGCGTTGTGATCTATTTGCGAATGGGCTGTCTAAATGGTTGTTGGTTTGTTGTTTCAGCTTGTGGTGCTTTGTTTTTAATTTAAAATTGTTATTCTTTTATGGGGTACACGAACTTTGAATTACATAACTTACTTCTCTATACTATACAGAGAGGCAGAGATACTATAGATATTAACACTATCTTCAAAGTATTCGTATAATAAACGTTAGTCATTTGTATGTGTTTTGACATCTTCCCTTATCTACTAATAACACACGTGAAAAGCAACACGTAAGAAAATTTTTGATTTTTTCTTTGTTATAAATACGAATAGTTTTAGTTTTGTTTATATCGTATAAATAACGTAGATAATATTTTTTGATTCCTGAAAAATTCGTCATAAAATTTACAGAAAAACATGCAAATTTGAGGTGGAATATGCGTGGTGTGTTTCAGACTATAATTAAATAAAATGGAAGTGAAGCCACACAGAGTATCAAACAAAATATTCTACATTCTACAACTTAACCCGTGAATCGCTTTCTCACACTGGCGGCGTATTACACAACGCTTCAAACAGAACGGGTCTTCTTAGGCACGCCAATTAAAATCACAGGATATAGAGCGGTTATCTCTCGTCATTACAATCCGGGATTACGTCTAGATCCAGTTCTGTAGCGATTCTAGATATTACACTTCCATGTATAGTCTAAGAGCTGTCAGACATTTATCAAGAAGTGTTTTAGGCATCCTAAAAGTATGTCTTGTCTAATAGCTCAGTTGTAATATCCGAAAATGAGAAATGCAACCCTGGATGGAAGATAATGGAATATAACTAAGTCCTAAATGATGAAAGGCGCATATTATTTTTGCGAAAAAAAGTGTTAAGAGAAAAATGGAAAAAATTTAAAATAAAAAAACAGGCTAGTTTTGCAGGATAATATCAAAAATTTCAAAATTCCTCAAACCTTTTTTTTTAGTTTAGCTAATTGCATTACCCGCCAACCAGGTCTGCAGTTTTTGTGTTCGGATATTACAAATAAGCTATTCAACATGATTTTGCGATGCCTCAAACACTTTTCGAAAAATATCTGCCGGCTCTCCAGCTATTATACGCATTATCTTCCCAGCCTCTCCTTGTTTATTAAGTAATTTTGTTTAATTGTCCAGGTTATTGTTGTGCGAAAAGATAAGATATGAAAACACTTTGTTGAACTTAAATGGATTTTCCATGTACCTACGATATGAGATTTCTCCAACGTTTTAAATGGAGGAATCGTGAAACGAATAAGATGGGACAAGTGAGCATTTCGAATACCACCAATACCATAAATAGTACCATATTATTATTAATGTTATAGGTAGGTATAGGTCAAGTTTCCTAAATAGTATATAGCTTTCTATAAATATTTATCAAGATATTGTAATTCCTTCCTTCCTTCCTTCCTTTCAGCCCTTAGTAGTCCACTGCTGGACATGGGCCTCCCCTAATCGACGCCACTCCGCCCGGTCCTGGGCCCTCTGAATCCAACGGTTTCCCGCTGTAGGATATTGTAATTAAGATAAAATAAATAAGGTAAATAAATAAATAAGACAACCCAACAGGCTAGAAGACCTAGGGAGCGGTCATGCTCTGATTACGTCATGTCGTTGTTTTTTATAGAAGCCAGCGATGTAGAAAACTTCAATAGCGTGATTCAGGAATACCATCGCCATCTCTTGACGAGTGATGGAAGTCGCCACAATTCTATTCATCGTTGTAAAGCTTTTATTGAACTATCATAGGTTTGGGCGATAAACAATAACTAAACCATTCAATCTAGCTTTGACGTCGTAACCTTAAAAAATAAAAAAATAAGCAAGCAATTTATTTTATTTTATTTCTACCCACTAGAAATAACATCTCCTAATACATCGTTAGTATGCACAGACCCATTAGCTGAATGATTGTTATGTTTGCATAGCTAATTTAGTGTTCACAGAACAATCTAGAACATAATAGATCCGTGACACCGCGCCGAGGTCGGCCCCCTATTGTTGACGTATACCATGCATTGGATTATGAGTCTTGATCCTTGACAAAAAAAGTTTTTTTCGAGTACCTACTTCATTGTATGTATTAGTACCTACATTAAGTTTATTGCTATTTTTGAAAAGGGCCTTTCTGGTTCCAAGGGAAGAATCTGTAAAAGCCTTTGTAACTCACCAAGAAGCACATAATTTTTTGTGGTTTATTTGCAAACAAAAACAATTTTATGTCTGTAATTCCTAAAGAATAGCAACAAACCTGTCGACAGCCCTGAGGTGGCGAATGATACACAGGTATTTTTTTGTTGGATTTGGACGGATAAGATAGCAAAAAAGTTGTCTAGTAGTTTCTACCCCCTTGCGGGTACATACGGGGAGCATCTGAAAGAATTCAAAACATTCAATGGAACTTCCATTGAATATTTTGAATTGGAACTGTTTGGCCGACGAGTCGCACAACTGTTCGGCCGACAAGTTGCACGACTATTCGCACAACTGTTTGGCCAAGTTGCACGACGGGTTGGCCGACAAGTTATTTTCGATTTTGATGTTGTGAGTAATTTTTTGATGTTATTTTGGTTTGGTATTTTGAGGTATTTTATATCTTCCCTTATTAAGGCAGTTTTATCAAGGTCACGCCGCCGAAACGCCGCCGCCGCCGACCTCCAAAAGTCGGCGCGCCGCCGCCGACTGATTGGCCACCGGCGCTCATATCTAAATGGAAGACAAAATCAAAATAAATAATTATTTTCTAGTATATTATACCTTAGTAGGTATATATATATTATACCTATTTATATACTTTAGTAGATACGGGTAGGTATACCAAAAGTTATGCTTAATAGTTCAATAGTTCAGCTTGTTCAACAGTTGAAAATTAACATCGAATCCAAATAATTCCTACAAACAAATTAGCAGTGTAGTAAATTTTCTCATATTGCACACAGCTGACTTCCTAATTGCCATAATGAATAATCCTTTTAAACTAAACACTGAATGGAACCAATACGGCTAATACCACTTTATATCACTATCTGGTTGCCGTGTGAACGCACCGCTCCTTGTTGTCACTAAATAAAGAGAGTACAGAAAGGTAACCCAATACAAAACTGGCTTAAGAAACGAAGATATAAAAATAAAATCTAAAATATTTCTACTACCTCACTCCAGACGTGCATTTTCGATATTTTAATTCTTCATTTGTAGGCGCGCCTTTAAAACTGACCCTCGACTCTCCTCATGGACGCGAATGCAGCGTCAAAAAAGTTTGTGGGTCATGTCATGTCAGTACCCATTAATGACCCACTACAGGGTTGGGTCTCCTCTCACAATGAGAGGTATGTAGGCCTTAGTCCACCACGCTGGCCTACTGCGGGTTGGTGGACTTCACATGCCTTTGAAAACATTTTTTTTGTGAACTCTCAGGCATGCAGGTTTCCTCACGATGTTTTCCTTCACCGTAACAGCAGGTGATATTTAATTTTATAAATCGCACATAACTTTTATTACAAAGTCATTGGTGCGTGCCACTGGGATTCGAACCCGGACCCCTCGATTCGAGGTCGAATTCTAAGCCACTATCACCGCTGTCATTCATGCTGTCATTCACCGCTGTGGGTCATTAGTACGTCGAATGTTTCAAATATTTACCGTACTTATGACAGCTCGATACGATTCTTATACGGGAGTGACCCGAGCATGAACTTTCGCAGTCGCCATATACGAGTAACATCAGCGGATCCTCCTTGTAGATGGCGAACTATACCTAGCAAACAATAATTTTAGCGTTAAACTTCTGTGCTCTCTGTGTTTCGTATTACGCAACAGATCTAGCCAGATAATAGCTACACACGGTAATAAACATGCATGTCAACTGGCTGAAACGACACCGCTTTCTACGAGGAAATTTCTCGACTTATTGAAAATACCGGAACGCGATCCATCATGGCGGTGTGAGTGGACGTCAGTTGCGAGAATTCGCGTCGTATTTGTAACATGTGAATTGCGAATTCAGGATTGTCATGCTGATGGTGTTGCTGTGGCTTTATCTCGGTGAATGGTCGGTTATGGAGATCTGGAGATAAGCAACAAACTAATTTGATGTCAAAAGGTTTATTCTCAACGGCTGAACGCGGCTTCGTTCGCATGGATTTACGAATAGGGGGTTTAGGTATGAAGAAATGGAATGTTTTCACGTGTTAATCCAGAGTGTGAAATTTTATTCAAATAAGTATAATATGGCTAATTTTGAAATGGACTAATTGATTTTGAAGCGAATTATAATTTGTCACATTAAGCTAGTATGTCTTAACCTATAAGTAGATTTCAATAAGCTGAAAGGTAGACTACAAATAATTCTAAGCATTGAGCATATTTTAAGCATTGCGGTCAAATGTCGGCTGACTTATTTTTTATCAAATAAAAGAATCAGATCAAAACACATCAGTCCCAGTACATTAACGGGCGCGCAATCGGGCCATTGTCTCTATTGGTGGCCCTTCCCACCACACTTCCTTCCTTCCAGCGTATCCTGTGTGTACTCTGTACTTGAATCTCGCAGGTTATTACGTTTTTGTCAATAAGCAACAAACAGGTATGCAAGTCACGTGTTGATTAGTGGTAACGGTGACGCATGGACAGTACTGCACACCCACGTGTGGATGTCGCGAAACAAGATAGAAATGCTTGGTTGTATGGGATGCGTGATCGTATGAGATACGCATGCGGGTTAAGATAGTTACCTACAGCAAATACCGACAACCGAAACATAAGAACTGAACCGTAAGACTTGTAGAATTTGAAGCTTTATGTAGAGTTAAGTGTATGGTGTAGTAATAGTGGTGGTAAGGTACCTGTGCGAAAGGCCTTCGGTGCAATGAAGTTATTATCTAAGATTTTAAGAGTCTGAATGGATCCGTATAAAAAAATAAAAATTTTTGTTTACATTTATTTAGTTTTTTTACTACCATTAATTTTATTTACATCACCTAAATGTATGTCTTTGTTATATTATTTTTTAAATTAAAACGTCGTATCTAACTAAAAATAGACGGAAATATTTCGATAGGTACTTCTCACTTAACATTGATTCACAACCTATAATAACTTTACAAAAATTACGACACTAATTCAACTTTCACATTAAACGCTATTAAGGTTTAATAGAGGCATCGACCGTGGCAGCTACCATTTTAGGTAATTATAAAGTATATTAGATACTTTTAAGTTATTTATTATTAGTTTGGAGAAAGCGTGAAGTTAAAAAAAGTTTTTCGGTTTTAAAACATCTAATAATTAGATTTTTTAACAGGGGCCCGATTACAATTTTTTTATTCCGCTTTGATAACAAAAACCAGGCTAAAATAATAGTTATTTAGTAAGTTGTAGGTAACCTACAGTCATAGAGGTCTGTGTGTCAGTCATTTTGCGTTATTTTTAGACAGCGAAACACAGGTATCGACAGACATCCAGAAAAATATTTTTGCGGTATATTTGACTCTTAGAACGGAGAAGATTGGAGGAGGCCTTTGCCACTTGGCAAACAGACACGCAAAAGTGGAACAAAGAAACAATTTACGAATAATAGCTTCGATCATTAAAACTATTGAACCTAATATGAGGACTATTAAAATAACAAATATTTTCTATGAACCAACCATAATATACAGGTTCATAAAAGTAATGTTTGTATGTAAATTTATATAAAAGAAACATGATTAATTACAAGATAAATACATCCCGCAAATTCACAAATCCATTTTTAAGCCAGCATCCGTTTATCGACACCGTTCGTAGCACTATGCATGATTGATTCGATAAAATTATATTCGGATTAACCTACATGTATAAACATGTGGAAATAAATAATTAATTGCGATTGCTAATAAATAATTTGCGATCGATTGATTAGAGCGCAGTGTCGGTTGCTCAATGAAGTTAAATGTTCGCAAGCAGGATGTTAGAACGAGACTATTCCGGATGGGTACTTAATAAAACTTTACTTAATCGTTATTCGTCGTAACTGATCGGCCTTAGATGCACAATGCTAGGTCATTATGTAAGAATTTGTCTCTTTCTTTAAAGATTCAGGCTCAAATCTCAACTGATCCTAGCAAATCTTTTTATATTTGTCCGTAACCCATTAATGACCCACCGCAGAGTCGGGTTTCCACTCACAGTGTGAAGTGACCGGTAGAAGGATATAGGTCTTACTCCACCACACTGGCTTGTGCGGGTCAGTGTATATATTTTTTTTGTTTGTTAGTATATTTATATTATCAATATTCAACTTACGTGTGTTCCAAGTATTGGTGTAGGTACCTACCTATGATGTTAGCCCAGTGGCCAAGAACTCTCTTGCCTTAAAAATACAGGTTCAAATCCCAACTGATCCCAGCAAATCCTATTTATACATATTTAAGTTTAGTTTGTTAATGTACGACTTATTAGTGCTTCAAGTAATAGAGTACTAGTAGTTTAGTAAACTTAGAATAGATTCCTAAATATAAAAATATAGAAAGCAACCGTATCAAGCTACTAGACTTTGGAAAAGTGTTAAATCGCGTCGATTAACTCGATCATCCGGCGGCTATCCCTGCATTCCGTGTAGGGATGGCCCCTTTATAAATATTAAAAATTGTATTAAATCGATATAACCTCGATACTGTAAAACGATCCTGCGAATATTCGGTTTCGATAAAAAACGTACTTAATGAATTTAATCTAATCTATTGGTAAACAATTTTGGAAGTACTCTTTTAAAAGTTTAAAATTGCTTTAAAAAATTAATGATAGTTTCTTGAAATCTGTTTGAACATTAAGTGAAAATTTCTTTTTATTTTTGTAATTTTGTACCTGCGTTATTTTTAAATCGCAATAAAAAGACATGCTCAGATTGATTACCAAATTGGACAAGTGTTAAAAATGGATTATAGAATCATTTTAAAAGATGGACCTTTGAACGATGACTTCTTTTAATTTTGTCTGCATTATTTAACTGCCCTATTTTTCTATTTATCGTCAACATTTGATGTCGATGCTTTGTTTTTGAGATAGGCATTTTTATCTTTTCTATAAAAATATCGAACTATAAACAATGGCTTAATTAAAATTTGTTTTAAAATGTGCTGTACCTACTAGCCAATTTATGAAAGATCAAAACTTAATCTATGAAGAAACTGTTGGTACATAAGGACTAATTGTTAGATTTTGTTTCGAATCGATATTTCCTACACGAATCCCATCCCTCAGTCCGTGTGCTTTAATTGCTGCGACCGGCGATCTGTCCGCTAGATTGTGGCCTCTCCATTAGTATCTGACTTACAAGCTGAAATGCTCCTTTGTCTTAGCGCTTTTTTGCTGATTTAAAAGCCGCAGCGTATTTGGATTTGAGAAAAAAACTTCTGATTACGAATCAGACATAAAATAAATAAGACTACGATTACTCAACCTAACCTGAAATAGGTTAGAAATCCTATACTATATATTGTCGTGGGTATAAGATATCTTGTTACTTGAACTTGACTTACTGGAAGCTAGAATAATACGTATTTTCTTCAATTTCCATATTTTTTTTGTGGTTGCACATAACCATAGAGGTTATTACTAGACAGTGGTATCTACATAGAGGTCATTGATTTCAGATTAAAGATAACATTAAGCGCCTCTTGACAGTAGTTAGCCTGAAATATAAATGCGATCATACAATATGAAGAGTTATTTAGTCCCAGGGGCTTCTTACACCTACCAATTGGAAATGGTTTAATGTTTCTATTCGTTGCGAACTGAAATTTGGTGCAAAATTTCTAGATGCTTAATACACTAACTACTACTTCTTACTACTGGTACAAAAATGTAGTTGTACAACGTGTTGACGAATATATGTATGTAGGTAGGCCCTTTGTTTTTTATTTTATTCAAATGTTACCTTTATTTATCTGTGTCGTGCCTTGATTGGGTTCGTGAGAGGTTCGCGATATTGTTCCTAAAGGCTTCCTAAGGCTTTTAAAATTAAAAGGGTTTACAAAGAAATGCATTTATGAGTTCAAACAGATCATTTCACATTTTTATTTTATTAGATCTCTAACAATGTTGTATCTTTTCCAATTTTGAATGTTTAAGGTACCTAGTTAATTTGTATCTACAATAGGTATTTAAAAAAAAATTTGGGGAAAATTTAAAAATGAAAATTGTGTATTTTTAAGTGGTAGCCGACGACCAACTGAAAATATTTAGAGCTTTTTAATTTTGTATATTATGATTAATTGGAAACGGACATGTATGCGAGCCAACGTTAAGTGGTCACAGCAGCCCATGGAATGCCACATCTTAAATTGAATTAAGGCGTGATTCTAACTACCTACTACCGACTTGTATTTTATTTGCATTACCGTATCGTGCGTTGATTGGTTTCGTGAGTAGCCGGAGATATTGTTAAAGAAACGATCGGAAGCTTTTAAGCATAAAAAGTAATGCCTTATAAGCTGGGAGTATTGTATTTTAACACGCGATGGAAATATACTGATATTTGATATTGCAAAGTACCTACCTAGCTATATGTATACAGTAAACTTACATTCTTATAAAATTGCAATGCCTAAATGAGTTCAAAGCACAGCTAACGATAATAATGAATCTTACAGTGAAAACTTTTAATACCTACTGCGACAGATTTATTTCAAAATTAAAATAAAATGTAGAATAGATCTCTTTGGCTGTAATGGGTATTATTTTTGATGATTTGGTTGTTCACGCCGATCTGTAGGTACAATTTAGTTGATAGGATGAACAAATCATTTCTGCTTTTAAAATAATAGAATATAATCTTTTTACGAAAAAAAGAGAAAAATAATAAAAGCTACCCACTATATCGTTTTACTTTCAAAATTTGCATTATGCACCGACAACCATTGTAAATCTACGTCGTTTCGCGCTAAGTATAAATCTGTACGCTTGTTCCTTTGTAAATGACTTAGACATTACTATTTCCATACAACTGGTAAACGGGGAGCCATTAAAAATAACATATTCGCATCGTTAACTAAAAATCAAAGCGGCTCGACATCCGAGCATTTATTACACCATTTAAGGGAACGAAAATTGTCGCAAGGATAGGTATGATCGTTAAGGTGTTTAGATAATATCCGATAACGGTATAACACGTACGGTATCGTTCGATAGCGTTCGGTTCTATTCGGATCTATTCACTTCAATAAATAATATTTCGATTTTGCGTGAAAGACGAACAGTGATAATAGTGATGGCCTTTGAAAGCCTTTGAAAAGAAATATCACTGTCAAGGAAAACATCGATACAATTCCTGCATAGCTAAGAGTTCTTCATAATATTCTCAAAGGCATATGAAGTCCACCAACCCGCATAAAGTCAGCGTGGTGGACTATGGCCTACATCCTTATTAGCAGTCGATCCTGCGGTTGGTTACAAACGGGTTGCAGACTGAACCATCCGTCTAGGATGTAAATATGACTATACCCTGGCTATGGGACAAAATATCTGTGCTTAGATTTTTTTAATGTTAAGCATCTTACTCTATCCACCACTATTAAAAACAAGCGATATTTAAAAATGCCAGACAACATTTAAAAATTGCAAAAATGTCTTACAATGATAAAAAACAGCAGAAATAAACACAGACACTTTTAGCATTAAAGCTATTAATTTAAACCAGCCATACATCTGTTTCGCGCTACCGCTGCTACACCGATACTGTTATCGGATTGGACAGAGCGTTAACACTCTAATAGTTTTGTAATAAAGCCACAATCTAGATTCTAGGTCTTCACCAATTAAAATGCGTAAATACAAACCACCTACCGTTAAAGCGAAATGTCGCGTATTGCCAAACGCGACAGTGCAACGACCCGCATACCGGCAACCTGATCTATGTGATGACAGAGTAGTTGTTAGCCGTCCTGCTGCTGGTTCGAAGCATGAGCTTTTGCGTTGAGTTGCAAACCTTTTATATTTACCAAGATACAGGTCTATTTCCACAACAGCGAGAGGCTTTAAGCAGAATAAAAAAAATTTAAGTACCCCATGTAAGCGCTTCATAGGCGCAAAGCATAAGCTTTTTCGTTGGGTGCAAGTTACAAAGCTTTTATTCGACACGGCAAGGGTCTCTCTCCATAACAGGACGTTCCCTGCAGACATTTTATTTAGACATTTTTTATTTTTTCTTGAGACTTATGCCTCATGCAGATATAAAAAAATGTCTTGAGCACCTCATACAAGCACATTATCGGCGCAAAGCTTTGGACAGATAGCGGTAAACCGATGGATTTTGAGGACTTCTGACTCGCTTAAGCGTGAATAAGGAGAGGCCCATGTTTAACAGTGGACTATAAAAGCGTAAAAAGGAAGGCATTATCGATAATAACTCTCTAAAGTAATGAAATGAATTATTATGTGTTACTTTTAGTCCAGGAATTTTAGCACCAAAAATCGGTCCGCTCTGCATAAAATCCTTCTACGTGATTTTTCGATTGGATTATGTCAGAGGGTGCCCCCTAAGTATAAAACCGAGTTTCTGTCGCCCGAAACCGCGAGCGTTAGCCGCCATCTTGGAAACCGTTTTTTTGCATATATCTCGGAAACGGTAAGTTTTACGTTAAAAACCGAAGAGATCTTTTTTGCAGAGAACAAAATTTCCCATCTTTTTTGTACCAAACTTTTCCCCCTATTGTTGATATTTTCCGATATATTTGAGTAAAAAAACCAAATTTTTTGTTTTTGTAAAGTATCTCAATAATTTTCAGAGATACGAAAAAAATGTTGAAATTAAAGTTGGAGAGCATAAAATTTTCTACAAATTTTGTTTAAAACTTTTTCTTGTAAAATGATTAGTTGCTGAGTTCTAGCTGAATAAAAATTGTCACCTGGAATCGAAAATCAGCGATGAGCGGTAATACGTTACTCTGGCATGCAAACAAAAAAGTATAATCGAAAATTTTTATCATGGCGACGGTAACGATTATATTTATCGTGAAAAGGAGGGAAATGAAAGATTAAAAAGGAAATTTTGCACAATAAAAATATTTTAACGAATTATTGGAAAAAGGAATGAAAATTTATTCATGTATCCAAATTCATTATCATTTGCGCGATATAAGTCGCTCTGTACAAATCAGGATCGCAGAATATTAATTTAATAAATTGTATTTGATAAATTTTATTCGTCGATGTTAGATTTATAACATTTTTCGCTGTTTACAACCGGAAGGGCGATTTTGGAAGGTTTGCGAATTTTCTTCTTCCAAGTTCATGTTACTTGCATCAGAAGAATGTATGAGAGATTCATTCGGTGTATCCTCCTCGTCGCTGTCGTCCGCGGCCGGAGTTGAGTTATCACATGTTTGGCCACTACAATTTGAACAAATGATTGAACATTTCAAGCCACTTTATCACTTATAAATTTCTCACATATAAAACACGTACTCATTTTAACGACGTTCTGACTTAAATTACTTACCTTCTGAAAAACAATACTTTCCGCGGAGACATCGAATTTACTAATACTTTTTGTTTGCATGCGAGAGTAACGTATTACCACTTACCGCTGATTTTCATGATCTTTTATTGCGCTAGAACTCAGCAACTAATAATTTTGCGAGAAAAAGTTTTATACAAAATTTGTAGAAAATTTCATGCTCTCCAACTTTAATTTCAACATTTTTTTCGTATCTCTGAAAATTATTGAGATACTTTACAAAAACAAAAAATTTGGTTTTTTTACTCAAATATATCGGAAAATATCAACAATAGGGGGAAAAGTTTGGGACAAAAAGATGGGAAATTTTGTTCTCTGCAAAAAAGATCTCTTCGGTTTTTAACGTAAAACTTACCGTTTCCGAGATATATGCAAAAAAACGGTTTCCAAGATGGCGGCTAACGCTCGCGGTTTCAGGCGACAGAAACTCGGTTTTATACTTAGGGGGCACCCTCTGACATAATCCAATCGAAAAATCACGTAGAAGGATTTTATGCAGAGCGGACATCTAAAAATCTTGGACTATTTTCTTTCTTTATGATTATAACCAGCTTCTATTATTATTTTTGAAATTTAATTGATACATTGATATTGTATGTATAAAAATCAAATTTACATCCTTTTTCTATGTCTCTAAGTCTATAACTTGCACCGCGCTTACGTAACTACAGTTCATTCATTTCAAGATACGAGAAGTATAAAAATATTTCTGATGCACCTGCAAACGTCTAGTGACTCATTTGAAAGGTTGTAAGAATATATTTGGCTTTTCCGTTTTGACAAAATGAAGAAACATAAAACCTTATGAGATACGTCTCTAGATAGACATGAATTTAGATGCAACCGTTATGTTTTGGTGGATATTTAATTTTGAGGTTTTAAATATTTATTTGAGTTTATCTCCTACAAAATTAAAAAACAATTCTTTTACTTCACATACTTTTACCTCAAATTATAACACACTATTCAATCAGTTTCAAGGATTGTTGTGTGTATTTTTGCGTCAATGTCTAATAATACACACCGTCTATAATACCAATTTACGATTCCAGGTTCCAATACATACGCTGGTTTACGCTGTAAGATTCATAAGTAGAAATCCATCTCTGTGTTCCTTAGATAAGGTTTTTTATTTTTGAATTGGGGTCTGTCTGTTTGAGACGAAATGAGAGGTTCTGTTCTTTGCAACACAGGGTATCCTATTATATCGGATTAGTGATTCGAATGAGTAAATTCTACCAAATAAATTTATTTCAAATTTTGTTTTATTTCATACCAGATTCAGATAGCATTCGTTCCTAATATTCTTCGCCCTTAACAGTCCACTATTGAGTAAATATTATTCCAAAATCATTTTCTACTAAAACCCGTAAAATGAAATCTAGATAAATTAAAATCAATACTTTTAAGGTTTGATTGCGTCTAAACTATTAAAGATGCCCTTAAAGGAGGCTTCCCACAGTCCCTTAAGGGCTGAACAATACCGCTATTAATACCGATTCATTTATGATTAATATCTCGTGCATAACAACGACCATTTCGAGACAAAGTAATTAGCGAGAACAAAACGGACGTGGGTTATATCCTTTATGATGGAAACCCTTACGATAATTAAATATTTACTAATTCACCTGTAAAACTAAGTGCAAGAACCATTTATGAAGTCAATTATTATTGTGTCGGTCTAGAGTTTTTTACAAATTGTAGAGCGATCTTCTGCGGATGAATATCATCGATTAATTTGTTACCTGAGCAATATTTAGATACTTATAGTTTTACAAAGTTTAACAAACTGAATGGTCTTATTTTACAAAATAAGACCATTCAGTTTGTTGAAAGAAATATAAAGAAATATGATTTTTAAATAATAACTAATATATAAAGTAAATGATACAATCGTTGAACGCGTCATAAATTACAATTAGAACTAGGAACGGTTTTACATTTCTTATTTTATTATTTTCTTGCTTTAAATACCTAGTGTTTCTATTTAATAAGCATTGTGTTCTCTTGGCTTTAAATAGTGGTTTTATTTTCTAAGCACTGATTGCTTATACTATCAAGATGTAAGAGAGACCCCACATAAAGCCGTAACCCGCAAAGGGCCCAGCCCACCACACGTCCCCAGTACACGGCAGCAATATTTACATGAAACACAGTAATAAATCACTCGGTTCACTTTCCTAAATTGATATTGTAATCCGTTTTGTTGCGTTTTGCTCTTGTTTCTTATTGAATAAATGAAGACGTTCCTTGATGCGGCTTCGTTAAATTGCTATCTCCCGGCTTTGGGGATGCGTGGAGCAGTGTTTGTTGTAAAGTCCAAAAAATCTTTTGGATTTTTTTGTTTTAAAAAAATACGTTTTCTGATTAGGACAGAAACTTATTCAAATAAGTGCCCTTACCGTAATTTACCGTAATAACTGCACTTGCCGTAATTTTGTCAAGACCAATAATTTTATTATCAATGAAAATCATTTTTACAATCAATTTTCAATGTTTTGTAATAATTCTCACCAAAAACGGGTGTTGATCATTTAGATAAGTTGATAATTTTTTCTATAGAAATTTTAAGAAAAGTTCATTTTGGACATTGAACGAAAATATCAACATTAAAATTACCCAATAATCTTTTCTTTCTATAGAGGACACAAATATTTTAATTCAGCCATTAAAATTTCTAACACAACCTAAAATTTTCAGGTCCAAGCTACTCTTTCGATTGCCCTGCTCCACTTATCGTATTCCCCGATACAAAATGGAGAATCACATGAACAGAAGCTGAGTTATGTCCTGGTCCCATTCCAGTGATGTGTTCATTCCACAATAAATATCGGAGGCCAATTAACATGGCTTCATACATTGGCTTATATAAATAGTCGGTATGACTGCGTAATGAAGAAATCAATTCTAAAGACATTCACGGTGGAGCGGCGAAGAGTATTATAATAATATTTTGCAACGTAAAGCAATTTGTGCGTAACGGTTATAGGTGGTAGAAATATAGTGACCCTAGGAGCAAGCTCGGAGCCTTACCGCCGTCCTCTTGATCCGTCGTGAAGCAATAAATAATGTTGTGTAACGGTATTATAGGAGATATAGCTCTAACAGCCATAGTAGCTAGCTCGGAGAGGTGCCTTACCGCCGTCCTCTTGATCCGTCGTGAAGCAATAAATAATGTTGTGTAACGGTATTATAGGAGATAGAGCTATAACAGCCATAGTAGCTAGCTCGGAGAGGTGCCTTACCGCCGTCCTCTTGATCCGTCGTGGAGCAATAAATAATGTTGTGTAACGGTATTATAGGAGATAGAGCTATAACAGCCATAATAGCTAGCTCGGAGAGGTGCCTTACCGCCGTCCTCTTAATCCGTCGTGAAGCAATAAATAATGCTGTGTAACGGTATTATAGGAGATAGAGCTATAACAGCCATAGTAGCTAGCTCGGAGAGGTGCCTTACCGCCATCCTCTTGACACGCCGTGAAGCATAGGTGCTTCATGTCTTGCATTTGGGTTCGGGTGGTGTGGTTTGCAGTGTACCTACACTTTATCTGAGCCGAACATGAATACATGACCTCGAATAGAATTTTTATCTTGGCTGCAACCCTCTTATGGCCCACAAGGAGAAGTCTGGAGCATACTCCGCCACGCTGCTCCAATGCGCGGTGGGGAGATTTCTGTCATATTTAAGGAAAAATGTGTGTCTATTTGTAATAGTATTTAATTTTTTTTAACCTATATATATGTCATGTCAGAGCCCATTAATGACCCACTACAGGGTCGGGTCTCCTCTCACAATGAGAAGGATTCCTACGGTTAATATATAGGTTAAAAAATAAATAAAAAAAGGATACACAGAGAATCAGAGATATATCGATCATGTCTAAGTATAAAATAATTATAAATTATTTTAATTTAAAACATTACATTTTGACTTCATGTAATTTCTTGTCAAAACGTGCTGCAGTAAAAAAATAAAACGGATGATCTCGACTAAGCGATTTGACAAATCGATTGTTTTGAGTGCCCCGCGCGCTTGGATGGAGGTTTGGGCAAACATTGGAACCAATACTAGTGAAGGTGTACACCAAAATACAAGTGGTGTAAGTATTACTAAAGTTAAAAACATATAAAAATATAAATAAAACTATAACATATTTTTTAAAATAGGTTATTATAATTTTAACTAAGAAATTAATTTTAACAAAGAAAGAAGTGTTAATAAAAAAAATGGTGTTTTTGTTTTTAAAATAATAAAATGTTTCAATTTGAACTTTTGAGCTTATTCTTCCTTGAATCGTTAGTTTTACGGGTTGATCACCGTTTTTCTAGGCCCATACGAGCCTTTATTAAGTAAAGATAGTATATTTCTTTTGCAAAAAGAATGGACTATTTCTAGCGTATCTAATAAGAATAAGAAAGATTATTTAAAAACAGCTGTGTCGATAACGATTTCAATTATTATACTTTATTAATGCTTTTCCATTCTTGTTTATCACTGCAATGGAACTCATTTCACCAATATTTGAACAAACACACCACCAACACGCCAACGCCAACGCCAACCAGTCTCAGGCCGACCACGTTCGACGGATAAACAAATTATAAAATGTTAATAGAATCGAACCTTTGACTCCGAGCCACAATACATCATTGTCAGGCCGTTAGTGCGGCCGGTTTTGGGAGCGTAAAGCGAAACGCGTATTGGGACACGAACTTGATTATGTATTAAACAAATTGAAATGACTTTTATTTACAAGGGTTGGTAAAGATATTACGCATTTAAATCAATCGATATTCACCTTTTCAGGTAAACAACGAATATAGTTTTTAAAGAATAAAAAATCTTTGTCAGGATTTTACCTACACTAGGTTTTTATGTTACACTATAGTAAATTTTTCCGATTTTTTATGTATTCTGTCGAAATCTGAAAGGTCTGGCAAAATTATGTTATAAGTAATGTGTTGTAACTCCTCTTTTCTACGTAAATAACGAATATCTATAAAACAAATTGTTTGTTTATTGCAATTACATAAAATATTGAAATACCTAGTACTAAACAGTATTGAAACGGGCAAACGCCCGTGTATAGTTGAAGCCGATAGACTAAAATAAATTATAAAACTTTTTACGTTAACTTTTTCTTATCCATATGGATATCCGTCAGTCCTAAATTTTCTATTAGAGCTGCTCAATCGTCGTTCCCACATTAAAGTGAGACATCACACGTAAACGCATGGAACGATGATGGTCGTTCCACCCCGTGACCCCCTTCCGCGGTTAATGCGTGATAACCATTAATGTCAGTAATTCATCCCGTGATTAAATACGTACTTAAATATTGAAAAGATCCTTTTGAAAGTCTTTTGCAACTTTGATAAACTTAGCCTAAGTTTAACGACACGTTTTGATTGGTGATCGTTTTGACGATCACTTAAAATAATAATAATCCTTTATTTCAGGAAGTATAAACAATAATATATACAAGTATAATTGATGACCGACACCTGTCATAAATACCTTACAGAGTAACGGTCTTAAAGTAGTTGTGCACTTTGTAAAATTAAATGCTGGAATCACGGTAAATGTAAGGAAACCTGCATGCCTTAGAATTCTCCATAACGTTCTCAAATGCATGGGAAGTCCACCAAACCGCATTAGGCCGGCGTGGTGGACTAAGGTTTGGTCCTTCTCACTGTGAGAGGAGGTCCGACCCTACAGTGGGTCATTATTGCGTTTCAGACAACCATTAATGGTCGTAATTTATCCCGTGGTTATTAAAAGGTATATTAGATGTAAGATATTAATTTTCTGTACATTTTAATACGAGAACCTACCTCATGAGATACATAATCTAATAACGTTCTAAGTTATAAGATATTTCTCATCACATTACGGTAATTATTAAACCGTTAGCCGTAGAAGGAGTAGCGTTTTTAAATATACAAGCAATAAATTTATTAATTACACGAAATTAAGATATGAGGTTGAATTATGGTCTTGTTGGAACTATTTCAGATGCATTTGTAAATAAGATAAAAATTTACTTACTTAATTTAATTTGATATTTTTTAACATTTATTAATTATAAGACTGGTACGAGTAAGAGTTATCTGTTTTTTTCTTTGAAGTCGTGCATAAATCGTGAATCGATTTTTTTTTATTTTATACATGTCAATGTTTAAAAGGTCAAAAGTGAGAATAAGATTCGTATTTTTCAATAAATTACCTACTAACATTTGACTAAGTTTTGAAATTTTTACTCTCCATTGAAAATTAGCTGGTTTAGTTGCGTTTGCTATCTCCATACATTATAGAAAACAAATTTAATCTTATGAAGTGACATAATTGGCTTTCACATAGATTTCCTGTCGATGTTCACAAATATTCCAAAACCTTTTAAACCTTTTCTGTAACACATTCATTACTTTATGTTACTAATTATTAAGATAAGACAGACAGACGCAGCTACTAAATTAATATGGCTTCTGGATACCAACATTCTGATGTCAAACGATATCTTTATAGTTTAAAATTATATAATTTATTTCAAAATCTTATGGGAACATACTTAATGGTAGTTAGGTGGGAAAAAGAAAAGGTATAAATGAAGTAGTGACCACTATGTACCTTAAATAGTAGGTACGAGTAAACTTTACATTGTACGGAACTGGTACATAAATGTTTGTTTGATATGCAAAAGCTTAGCGTGTCTTGAGCTCGTAAGCGAGATCTGTTTTGAGTCAAGTCTTTGTGCTTCTTATTTACTGTCCACAATTGTTTGCCTGAACTGGTGTCTATTGTAATAGTTTATGCTAGGTCTATATAGCTTAACAAAGTACCTATAACTTTCTTGACGATTTGACGAATCTTAACAACTGTTCCAGTTGACTATTTATCCAAATACAGTAGTGTCCTTAAAGCAGATATTGATAGGCCGCCTATTTTTTACAATTTAACGGCAATACCTACGGAAAAGCCTGAATAAAATATAGATTTTTTAACAGCGAATGTTACGGAGCCAAACAATGCGTAGGTATCTAATGGTAGATTTCTATTTTCGGCAATAATAAAATAATACGACGGAATTAAAATAATAATCTCCATTTATTGGGATGAATTCACATTTTGCAATATAGTACCTATATTTTGATTTTTATATTCCGTACAGTAATAATAAAAGACAATTTTTTCATTTCGCTTTAATGGTAAAAAATTGAAACGTGACAATGGTGCACAATCGGGGTCCATACCTGAAATTTTATCGTATCATAATATGACATTTCTGTGTTTACATAATATTGTCACCTAATTATGAATTGGACTTTACAATTATACATGTTGTCACTCTATACCAGTTACCATCGGTTACCATCGCCTACAAAGTTAATAACGACATAACCAACCGTGATACATATCACAAAGTAACATCATTATTATGAACCGTAGGAGGCTAAACTTTATAATAGGCAGTATACATAAATCGCAATTATGTAACATTGTCGTAAACTATTATAATAGCCCTATTTAATACCATCTGGATTATTAACAGTTGAATTGTGGTTATAAAACAATAAATAACGGTATAGCAGCAGTTTTAACTGTTTTTATGGTGAAATTGCTACGGCGTTTAGATAGCTTTGTGATAGCTCCAATTATGTATCCACTGTGTATGCCGTCACTAGTATAAGAGATATAGATATTCCAGTCTTGGCATATGATTAATATGTAAAGATTGAAGTATCTTACTGAAATTTTGCCTAGTTATAATTCACTCTTCAATAACTCGTGCCGTATGTTTACAAACCGTACATACGGCCTCCGACAGGGTTTAACGACCTCTATTATATCGATAACCACCGACGACGTCTTAACGTGCCCTCCGAAGCACGAAAGCTCACATTTTAGTTCGCCACTAGCGGTCACCCATCCTGGTACCTACTGACCGCGCTAGACGGTGCTTAACTTTTTCGATCGCTTGCGAACTATTCAAGTAGCGGGGCTATGCGCGCTTTGCATCATTACTGTAGGTATCACAAAAACCGCCACTCAAAAGCACGTGTTCCAATTGGTTTTCCAAATGCAGTAACTGTATCTACGAGTATGTGCGTAAACGGTACCGGGGCCGAATGTGCTCGGTCAGGTTGCCCGACGTGAATACAAATGTTTATTATGGCGCAGGAAAAAGTAGCCATTGTGCCGCCCCGGGCGACTCACTGAAGGAGGCAGTGGCGTGAAATGCCTTGTGAAATGCGTGGAGTAGATTATACCTTTAAAATAAAAATGAAAACTACACTAAGATTCCCTGTATCTATCGTCACGCAGCTCGTTGAAGTTTGGATTTAGTGGTGAACGAGTCAATGAGTGAAACAATATTTGTATTTCTCTTGAAGAGATACTATCCGCAGCCATTGTAGCAGAAGAAGTTTCGGTATGTGCCTAACTGACACATAAAATCCAGGTCTCAGTGTGGTTGCCAGAGGAGGCCACTTGTTGGAGGCGATTTTAGTACTTTAAACGTATTTTCCAAAAAAATAAACTTTTAAGCCTAGATTTTCCAAGTTAAGATTAGGATTTCCCTATGATCTGTTTCTGAGAGGCTTACTTACAATGAGCAAACGTATCGATTTAACAATTTCTTATGCCCATTAAAGCTTAAGCATACATCCGCTGTGTATGCCGTGTATACCGAAATATTTTATAACACGTGAAAGGAACTCTCAAATCTCAAACCAAGTAGTCCTAACTATATTAAAAAAAAAAACCAAAAATATAAAGTCCAACAAAGAATCTTGTCCTTTTTTTAAGTCAGTTAAAAATACAAAATTAAGCTGAGAAACAAACGCAGTAGCGTACCATTCCACGGTATGCTCTGTCCATCTGTCGCGCGTTCGCTCGAAGGCTGCATTGTTCGCACAAAAGTGATCACATTATAAAGAGACGCGCGCCCGCGGCGTCGCTCCCGCAGACCGGGGTTCGATGCGAGGTGAAAATGTGCTATCTGATACACGGCTATGGTGTTGGCGTATCATACCTTGTTATGGCTACGTTGAGGTGTATTCACTGTTTTAGGTGAAAAAAATTCAAGATTAGGTACACGGGAAATAACCAATACCTTTTACGTGATTTCGTGCAAATCCAACTCGTGCGTTTACGTACGTTCACGTACGAACAATTCCTACCTTAAGGCGCTTACACTGCGTGTGAGTTAGTCATACGTCAACTCAATCATCGACTAAATATTTTCCGTGTCTCCTTATTCGTCTCTACCCCCTGCCGTATCTTTCATCTTCATACAATATTATATTCATTAAGAAAAATAATTTGAAAATAAATGTAGACATAACTCCTAGATTAAATGCAACTAGAAACTGCGAACAACGTGTTTATTTGTTTAGGCTTTCAAATGGATCTCTCGAAACATAAATCTTGTTCCACAATCGGCAGGTCATCGTTTCCGGTGCATCCTCCGACCTCAGAGTAATAGGATTCCTGATAGCTATCTCAGCTGGTTAAGTATTTAACCCGTATAATATATGGTTTCTACATTTTTGCTATGTAACATTTTCCAAAGATTTTCATTTGTCGAGATACCAGAAATGGGACAATTTAAAATTGGCGTTGGTCAGCATTTCTACAAGGAAAAAAGATCACAATCCGAAACACCCGAAACCTTGCTTCCATTATTGGAGTGACTCACAAAACATGTTACAATAACGGGTTCAAAGTGGCATATTCATTCATTTTTTCAATCCCGATGATTGATGAAAGCTCGCGAATAAAGTATGTCGCGCTTGTTTCACTACTATCCCTTCTCCTGTTTATGTGAGAAAATTGGACTGGCTTCAGAATACAATTATGAACTGCGGTCAACTTAATAACGTAGCGTCGAAAACGCAGCTTTGAATCGCGTTTTTGTTTAAATGTTTATTTCATTCCACGCTAGTAACAACTATTCTATTTAATAAGTACCCGTTTTATTTGGCAAAATTAACTATTAATTACATTGAAGACAAGCGATTTGGTGATTTGTGGATCAATAAGCACGTGACGTAATGGGTGTTCAGTTTCTTTGAAAACTCTGAGGGTGACTTAATAGGAAATTCCAAGAATGGGTTAGCGGTTTAAATGGTACGTCAAATAGAAAAAATAGACCTTAAAGCTTGTTGGAACAATCAGCCATATGAACTAAGCCTAATCTCCATTGAAATAATGATAGAGTACTTCCATCACTCTAGCTGGTAAGTTAATACTTACCTGTGAGTAAAGAAAGCAATTTTACTTACTGTTAAGTTTGTATTTGTCGCAACGCAGGTTGCCGTAAACCTAGATCTGGTGTTGTAAAAAAACTCGAACACTATATGTCATTAAATATTCTCCTTCATAAAAATACAAGTGCCATAAAATCTCAGTCCGAATGGGCCCTTAGCTCACTGTTACACAATAAGCCAACCCGCAAATTACGGTACAGCCACACGCATATCAGCACAACCGACCGTATAATAACTTAAACCAGCTCGATAAATGTGCACTAAATTTTCAGTGGACATTATGAAGGTAATGGCGTTTTAAAATCGGCTGCGTAACCCCTCATTACGGTGAAACAAAAGGGCGATCATCTGAATAAATTTGCTAAATTATTGTTATTTCCCCGCCAACCTGGAGGCGATTGTACTGAAATTATCCAAGTCGGTTATCGGACGGTCCGCAAATCGAGTTAATAAAGAACCACAAAAAGAATGGCATTCGCTAAGAGCTGATAAGTTCGTATTAGTTTGTAAAAGTATTTTAGTGGCGAAATGGAATTGTTTTTGGTGCCTCTGTGTAAGGTTTCATTTTTTAAATTAGCAGGTTATATTTTAAGTACCCATGCTGATAATGTCAATTCCATTTTTAAACGTTTATTTCTCTTGCATTTATTTTAAACTTTAACCCATTTCGTCTGATACGATTGTCCTGCCCAATGAGAAACTTCAAATAGATTTATTAATTAATTATCTCTATTAATTTGCTGAAAAACATCAAAAATAAACGAATTTGTGAATGAAAATAATATTTAATTTACGCTTTCAGAGTGCTTTCTGGAGGTGCTGTACCAAACGTAAATACAAATATAGGCAGTCATATTTACAATTTTACATTCTATGTTGCGTTATTTATACCATTATTTATCAATGAAATGGGATGTATTTACGGTTATGACTTTACATCAAGTGCTCTGTACATTCAGTCGTCCCCTGCCACCATCTTAGTATAAAATAACTACACTTTAATTGTAGCTTGCACAATAAAGTAGCAACTCGTCAGCTACAATACAAATCTAACACATTCATTAGCCCCTACACTACAAGCTAAAACAATTTACCTCTACTTCTAAAATTAGAAGCAGACACCTGTACTAATAACAGCTCGAAGTTGCATCCGTTTATCAAACAGGTCTGCCATCGACAGACATTACGCTACAATGAGAACATGTCGTAAATATTAGTTGGTGCTAACAAAGCATTATTCTGAGTGTAAAAGCTGGGACAACATAAATCTGCGGAGTATACTCGCGCTAAATGACGACGCCTGGGGCGATGCGTGGTCACAGTTGCCAGACCAGGCAGACACGGATGCGATATCGATAATGAAACAAATATACGGATTTCGACTCGAATATAATATGTATAGGGAAATGGAATTTTCAGTATCGTTCAATATACTTTTGTAAATAGTTACCAAATTTATGAGGAAGACAAGAATGATGGAGCATTTTAATATCGCGTAAAAATCTTTCTTTCAAAGCCGCCAACGCACTGGCGACTCCCCTGGTATTTCCGGTGTCAATAAGCGACAGTGAATACTTATTATCAGGTAACCCATCTGCCAGTTTCCGGCTTTTTCCTTTAAAAAAACGGTGATATACAAGTGTTGAATCAAATTCCGTTTTAAGAATAACTAACACTGTATGACAATTTGCTAAACTAATACATTCTAATATTGTAACAGTCTTCAGTCATTATTCTCCGTATTGTTTTAGCTATCTCGACAGGCTTTACGCAGTGAGTTGGTCAAGAATTTATGCGCGTGGAGGGATCAGCGTTAAATCGTTATATAGCCTTAAGGTCTAGTTGGTAGCGAAACGTCTGTTATCGGAACATCGGATTCGTTTTGGTCTAATACAATGTTTCTTACTGTACCCTCGGTAATCTAACAAGATTCATTCATTGTTTAATTCATGTATTTAAGTCTAACTATTATTCGTCAACTGTCTATTATCAAAAACATTTATCCATGTATTTAAGAAGTTATCCACAACCTTAATGGCATAATCTCGTTTATTGTAATCACAAATTGTTATTTCACTTTCTGTAATAAACTCTTTAAGACTTTATTTTTTCAACAAGATGTATAAACTTTTTTAAGCCTTATTTCACTCATAATTGATACCTGATAATAGATTGATAATAGACATAATTGATAACAGTTTCTAAAAGAAGTCACACAAAGTTAACCCCTTGGTTTTAATAACTTGAAATTTCTCAAAATCTTCTCATAGCCGATACTTAAATGCGTTGTGTCACGTTATTCTTTTTTTTGCATGCTATGTTAACTATATTTATATTATATTTAATATTATATTTAACTTTGAAATTTTAAATCTTTTGCTTTCATCGAGTGCATAATTTTTGCGATAATGTAAAATTACTTCATATTATATCCGTTATAAGTCCATTAAGTTTATGTCATAGGTAAGTTCTGTTATAGCACCACGATCGTAAATTTATTAATTTACAGCTCTAAAGGAGTTCATTTGCCACAGATTTGGTTCCATAATTTATTTTGTTATCTGCATTCCAATAAATATATTCGATTAGGTAAACATGTTGTTTACAACACTTAGATTATAATACCGTATAAATAATAATTTTACCAGTAGCAACTGATTTAAATTTTATCGCAAGTTTGTAAATTTGGTAATTTTATCGGTATGAAGCGCGCATATTAGCCTCGCAGCTCGAGTAGATCGCAAGATCGAAAAAGTAAAACAACGTCGGGCGCTTAGTACCTGGATGGGTGACCGCTTGTTATCGATACTATAGCAGTCGTTAAACCTTATCGGAGGCCTTATTGACGGTTTGAAACCATCCGACACGGGTTAGCCACTAGCTCGTTTCTCCACCAATCCGCATTGGAGCATTGTAGTGGAGTATGCTCCCCCTGTGGTGAAGAGAGCAATGCCCTACAGTGGGCCATGGCCCGTGTCTGGGTACCATAGTACCCAACAAAAGGTGCCCAAGGTAGTCTTCGGGGTAGCTACAGTGACCACTTATCATCCAGTACGTATCTTTGTTTGCTACCTCTATCCTATATCATTATGAATTAGATTTTATTGACTCATGGTTTCACTTCGGAACAATTGGCGTGAAAACGAGTTAAAATTGCTTCTTAGCCGCAAGGAGTAGTGGAGTTATCGCCGGTAGCGCTGCTTGATAGTCACTTACTATCTCAACATCTGCTCTCGTTCTGACGTGTTATGTCAGGGTTGTGTGTTCTTCGTCCCAATTGTTATAAGAAGTAACAAATACTTAGTGAATTGTCTTTAAAAGTAAAGTTTCACTTTTAACTTCCATTTTCTCACAATATTATACACAACACGGAAGTTGCGACAATCGCCGACGGTATTGTGACCGCGACACAATTATTAATGTCGGCAACCCAATGATGGCAATTACTTGTTAGGCAATTTTTGATTACAGATATTTTTCACCCGCCACAGTGGCTATTTAAATCAATATTTATGATAACAATTTTGCATTGCTCCCAGCGTTTCTGATGTTAGAAATCTGATAGCCGCATATTGCGTTAGTTAATTGAGAATTTCTCTTGTTTTATGGAAACACTTAACTTATCTATAGGTTATGGCAGAAGTGGTAAAAGCTTCTAAATTAATTGAACTTTTCTGCACGTGGGATGTAAATTCAAACTTGGGACTAATGAAAGATTCTGCAAGCTATTAGGGCAATGTACATACAGCATCGGATCTCCTCAAAATAAGAAAGATAGAAGTTAACAAGCAAGTTGGTTGGTTTCACTTGCCTTTAAGAATTTAATGGGACTCGTTTCCTCGCGATCTTTCTTTTCACAGTTACAGTAGGTACACTTAACTTTATAAACTGTTCTCCACTTTCGAAAAAGACGGATTTAGAGACCTAAGTGTCTACCTTATTTTTTAAGACTCAACCAAATACTTAATTTTTCTTAGATATTTATTTATAGTAAATAAATAGTATTGTAAATATTTTCAATTTCCTATCCTACATAGCATAACGAATCGGGAAGTGCGTACGCAGTTCTAGGCTAGAAAACTAGAAATGAACTGACTACTATTCCAGAAATAAACCGATAATCTCCACCGACGTTGATAGCAGTAATGTGCCTTTGTATTTAACGACCTATTCTTACGAATTGAACGGTTATGACAACCAAATATGTTATAGCAAACTTATCGGAGATACGAGTCTGTTCCTTGTTCGACTGCATTACTCGTATGTCATAGAACGAAGAAATAGGTTTAATACAGACAGGTGTATAGTTGCTATGTGTGGTTTTTAGCGAGAGATTCGCGTCTGTCACAATAGATATTTTACAGAAGGAAATAGAAGTGTAGAATGATATTGACTTTGTACCTTCTTCGTTCTCTGAGTATCATTCCAGACTTCCAGTCAACTTACGCATACTTTTAAAGAAGAATTAAAGTCCTCTATTTGATGATACTCGTACTTCATAGGGTTGTACTTCAGTGAGCGTTAAAACGTCGTTCCTCGTAACCACACGATTCTACTTTACATGTTAGTGGTTTTTTAGCCCATTAGTTACCCACTGCAGAGGTCCCTTAAAGGAGGAGCTATTAAAATAAATCTGAAGTCAGTCAGTCACATAATTTGGTACCTACATTTAAAACAAATTATTTATTATTACGCTTTTATGTTTTATGCCGCCTATTGTCATTTCTGCTTAGCCCAAAGGTAGACTGGCAGAGAATGCTAAAAGTAGCATTAAGTCCACCATTTGTACCTTTATTTTTCATATAGGTATGATAAAGAATAAATAAATAAATAAATTGCGAATTTTCTGCCAAAATCTTGTTTCTTTTTCAATTGATATTTCCCGTTTTAAACAAGTTCAGTTCTATCGTTGAATAGCGGCAGCAGAATGCAGCGGGGCAGGTATCTACGGCACTTATGCGCTAATCGGCCGCAGTAGCCGTCAGTTAATACATACATAATAAGTGTGATTAGGCAACGCCGCCCTAAGCCGGAGCTGATGTGCCAATCTTTTCCTGGATTGTGCTGGGTTTACATGCCAGCGTATTTTTAGTAAAAACTAGCTGACCCAGCAGGCTTCGCTCTGCCAATGAAGGGTCGGTCGTAGAAGGGTAAAAATTGAGGATTGTATGTATTTTTGTATGTTGTATCATAAAAAAATAGAATTAAAAAATTTTGTCTAAAAAATAAAAAATAAAAATTTAGGGGTGGACTACCCCTAACATGTAGGGGGATGAAAAATAGATGTTAGCCGATTCTCATAGATACCGGATAAGCACAAAAAATTTCATCAAAATCGGTCAAGCCGTTTCGGAGGAGTATGGCAACGAAAACTGTGACATGAGAATTTTATATATTAGATATCGCCAAGTACCTAGTCGAAATTCGAGTATAATTAATTGAAATCTGAACGTGACACGTAACGGTAGATGTACCTAGTAGTTATTTCATTATTTTTTTATAAGGTCACAGAAAAAAGCAGTAAGCTATCACAAGACAATGACAGGGTGCGTCACTGCTCTTATTGCATTAATTCCACCTTTGTTCTGTTTAGGTATTTTCATATTCCTATAAAAATATTATTTTTGTAAAATCTTTCTCTCCCAAAGCACCAAATTTAAATGATTTGACGCTTTGCGAGACTGTTGTTTTGTAACATAACTAACTCTACTACTATTTTCTAAAATTATATTGCGTATTCCGGATGTAGAGTTCACATAAAATATGATCAATTGACAATAGGCTTAGACGTGAAAACGTTACAGACACAAAGAAAGCGTAAATTTCCCAAAATTTATCATATTTTATTTCTAAATACCGCCATGTATGCCGATCTCAACTAATCCGCGAACGCAATATACCTACTATTAAAAGGAGTGAACGCTCTGCCTAGACCCAGGTATGTGGTGTGTACTGCTACTGTTCTACACAGTGCGACTACTTAATAATGGGGAACAGAATGACATCACACGCCATGAGAAAACGATACTTACGTGTAGACAACGGGACTAATCCTTCCTACTACTGTTATAAATGTGGACGTTTGTGAGGTTGGTAAAATGTAAAATGTGATGGTAAAAGTAACAAACATTGTTACTTTTCCACGCAAAGATGGCGAAACAGATTTGTAGTACATTTGGTGTGCACGTAGCTTTAATCTAATTCATAATTAACAATTATGGTATAATTTTTATCCCTCTCTGGATCAAGTTCTGAAAGCTACACAGATGAAGCCGCGGGCATAATCTAGGGAACAAAATTAAATATTACCTACCTACGAGCACTACCGTTACGATAGTGACTGAAAACATCGTGAGAAAATCGCCACGCCCTTTAGTTATCCATCATCTCCCGCAGGACAGTGGGTTGGACTCTTTATATTATTTATAACGTTTTGTTGTTATTTTATTTATTATTTACATTTCAATTAAAAAGTGATATTTAATAGGAAATTGTAAATAAACTTTTTCGATTTGTCTATTAGTGATAAAGATCCTCTCATTGCACGGCACTATTGAGGTCACGAAGCATTTGCATTGACTATGCACCTAAGATATTTTGAGTTTGAATAATTTCTGTCTTAAACGTCATGTTTCTATTCATAACTTAATCGCTTAATCAGAATTTGCATAAATTAATTTGTTCACAACTTTACTAAGTTAATAAAAATCAAATTTAACTGATCGTTCATTTGATATTTATGAAATATAAAGAGTGTTTTATGGTTTTATTAAACTTTAAATCATAACCGATATGATATTAAAATATCAGCAAAACCAATAAAATAGGTAAAATATTTACGATTTATAAAAATTAATGGTCGTTATTTTATTATAACGGTGATAAGAGTCAATTAACTTTCTTCTATAGGTACCAGTTTTTTCTTTTAAGTTTACCTACATATTATGCCGAGTGACGTCACTACTACACACTGCATAACTGCATACTTACTAATACGCTCACACTTAGCACTGCGTTAAAAATGAATTAAAGCTTCTAAACTATACCTTAAAACCCCTGGGTTATAGATTAACTCTAATTACATTTACACTGGAAAAAATCTCGGCCAAAAGCTTACTTTATTTTTAAGTAGACTACTACGTTAATTTTAGAAACTGATCCACAGAGGGATATAAATGTATCAAAATCAAAATCAAGTTGGCCTGCATGCCTGTTAGCTTCTGAAATGCTATTAAAAATGTTTGCCTACTAAGGAGGTTTCTACTTTGCCGGAGGCTTACATGGCATTTTAATGTAGACCGCTAGTAAGTGTAAATAATTGATAAAATTTTCCACTACACTCTATCGCCATTTAGTTAAGTTAATAATGATTAACTGCCGTGGCCTTGGGTGATAACCAGGTGGTTATTCTAAACCTTATTAAATATCAGTTAATTTTAACCGGAACCTGACGTAGAGATACGAGTATATTCTCCTAACAGAAATTTAAACAAAATATAACGCCTCAGTTTTATATGATAGCCCTCTATCGGAATCTCCTGAGCCGTTAGTACGAACAATTTATACTTTATGGCTTACTACCCAGTTGGGTATGGCACGATCCTTTACACGGGGTGATAATAACCTTATCAGAAAGATAAAAAGAACGCAAATAATTTATATCACGGAAACAAATAAGATTAAAAAGAAAAAAACGAAGGAAAATCAAGGCACACCAAATAAAGCCAATAAAAATTTATGTAAAAAGCAAAGAAAATCCAAATAAGAAACTAAGAAAACAAGTCTTTATATTTATTTATTTATTTATTTAGCCTTATTGTGTTTACAATGGGTAGACATAACGCTTAGTGGAATTCTCTACCAGGCAGTCTTCCTACATAGATACTCGTATGAACAGATGAAGTGATTCTCATGCAACTAAAGAAAAAGTTAAGGGCGAAACATGTGAGCGGTCCCATAGTACTTCAGAGGTCGAGATTTTTCGTGCGTAAACGTACATATACGCACGAATTGAATTCATACGAAATCGCGTCAAAACGCGTCTACCTCGCGCTCAGTTTACTAGAAAAAAAAAATATTGGTGGAAATCCGTTAGTAGAATTGCGATGAGGGCCCCTTAACGAACAGGTGTATCATTCAGATTCAAGATCATTATCAAATGAGCAGTTGGGCTTAAAATATAACCGTTTATTTATTTCAACTCGTTTTCAAAATGGCAGACCGTTTTATTTACGATGTATGTGTAGGTACAAGTAAAATAATTTGGGTTTTAAAAAAGTAGATTAAATGAATTTTCGTTGAATCTAAACTAGTAGGTTGGCCTTCAACTCAATAGTGAATACGGAAAAGCTCATCTGTCTCTTACCCATTAAACCACTGCAGGGTCGGACAATGAGAAGGACGGAAGCTTTACTCCACTAAGCTGGTACACTCGGTTGATGGACGTCACGTGCCTTTGAGAACATTTTTTTTTTGAGAACTAACGGGCATCATGTTTTCCCTCACCGTTTACGTAAGTGGCATTTAATTTTAGCTTTTGTGGTTATTCTTTGTTTATTAGGTAATATCGATTCAAAACACAATTTGCATTCCATTGCAGACCAAAATTGATTTCAAGCTATTGTAAAATAGTCAATCTTTTAAAAATATAAAGTAATAACATTATACTGCGAAGATACTAACTTATCTACATTTTATTGCGTTAAAATGATTGAACAGGCATTATATTAGTTTATACCTCTTCAGATTTGGTATTCCAAAATTAAATTACATTCGTGTGAATGTGTGGACAATTGAACATTGACAACGATCGCGGAAGATAATAAACAACACAAAAGATTTAAATTTGAAGACGCATTACAATGGGAAAATGTCACATATTAAAAAATGTCTGGTAATATAATTCTTTTGTTTACCGAAAACATACCAGTATAAGCTAGTCGAATAGTATACACACGTAGTTTCTAGTCGAATAAGTATACACAATAATCAAACAATGGGTATGTATCACATATTACTGGACAGCTAAGTGATTTAGATTGTAATTTACTTCGATTACGATACCTAGGTCAACGTAGGACTGAGAATGAAATTCATGCGTGTTTTCTCTTTCAAAGTCAAAGAAAGTTTTAAGCTATTGAAATAGGTTTAACTATTACTGCTTAAGCCTACTCAGAAACAACTGAATGAAATTATAAAAATATTGAAGTATCAGCATCTTCAGCTTTAATGAAAAATAAAAATGTCAATAGAGAAAAATCAGAATTTTATTAAGAATATCGTAGGTTTTACTATTGCCAGAATTTAAGTACCGACGGCAACACTTATAGTCGTACATAAAACGTAAGTACCACAACCCGGCACCTGCTTCTAAATGCTTTCTTTCTCAAGACCATTCTTACTTAATTATCATTTGCATAATGACATATCTTGTATTAAACTTTGGGACGTGGGAATCACTGCACTCCATAATGTTCAGATTAGGGATTGCTATCCCGCAGCTAATTCAATCCCGCGGGATTGATATGCGGGATTATTCAATCCCGCGCGAGATCACGCGGGTTTTCGCATCTTTGAAATAATTTTTAAAAATTAAATTGAAACTACAGATGTTTTTGTAAAAATCAACCTTTAAACATTTCTTACTTTACGCAACAATTTCTGTTGCTTTTTCTTTTCTGTTAATTAACGGACTTCAAGAAAGGAGGAGGTTCTATATTAGTTGTTTTTTGTTTTTTTTTGTTTGTTGCCTGATTTCTCAAATTAATTTTCGAATTCTAAATTCTCGAATCTCGCGGGAATGCGTGATCCCGTTTTGCGGGATTGCAATCCCTAGTACAGATGCATCAAATTACCATACATTAAAGCGACAACGTCCAAAGAAAGTTTACGTGATAATTTTTATTTTATCTCGCGTTTTGTAATTTGGAATGGATGCTTATCTATGCGTATGTGAGTTATGCGTATTACTATTCCATAATTATATTAAAAATCAAATTTACTCATCGAGTATTCCACTGCACTTAATGCTATCAACTCAAAAGCATTATGTTTTTTTAAGCCAACTTTAAAACGTATCGTATTTTTAAATGATATCAAACTAGAGTTTGCGTGCGGCTTCGTCTGCGTGGATTTTGAAACTGAATTCAGAGAGGGATAAAAAGTCTGTATCCCATTTGTTAATCGAGGCTATAATCTACCTATGTACTTACCTCACAAATATTCATATAACAGATGTAAGTGAAATTTGACAAGTTATAAAATCCAAACGGATCAACTCGCGGACCAAGTCTAGTAATGTCCAATTCAACAATACATTGATATGCATACTATAAGTCCATCTCGTAGCAGTAATCTAACCAAAGCCAATCCAATAGGTATACCGCAGGGGATAACATTTCGGAAAACAGATAAATACCGAATAAGACTTGTTCGATCGTTCAGTCGTACAGTGATTGATGATCGGGAGTGAATAGATGAGCGAATGGAGTCGATTTAGTGGCCCCGCATTTGCATGTGTATGCCTCGGAATGGACTTCAGATAGCTAAGATTAATGTGTTTTAAAACGACAGAAATGTCCCTTTGACGTGTCGTTATTGTCGCTTATTGTAAACGCTGTAATTGAGAACGTTTTGCGTTTTCTGCCTTCGTATAGATGCACCAACTTATCTGTGAAATGAAGGGTGTCGCCACCGTCGTTTCAGTGTTCCTACTTAGGTTTGGTTTGCCCAAAATCGAGGAAAGTTTGGCAATTTTTGTAGTGAAAAACATACCAAGATTGTTTACCACATAGGACAGCTTCTTACAAAAAGCTTTGTTTAAATTAGTTGGTTTGTCGGTCGGTTATGTCAGACAATTAGGATAAGGCCTTTAACTCCTAAGTCTGTTGGTTCAACGACCTAAAATAGGTATTTACCCACCTCAGACATAGCAACAATACCGGTCTCGCTTGTCCCTATAGACTACATATCCCAACATTCCGAACCTAACATTATACAAAAGATAATCTTTTGAATGAAATGCAACAATTTGCCGCAAACGGTCAATTTTCGAAGGGTTCCGCGATATCGGGAGCGGCTACTCAATAATGGTTCAGTTGCGATTATCTAAGCCGGTAGATTAGCATGGACATTCCTTTATTCCTTTTAGAAATAGTAGAAGCGTAGTATATTCTGCATTCCTGTGTATACGAGTACAGTTGTAACTGGTTGACGGACATTTTTTATTCAAGCCTCATAATGTCATAATGCGTCATAATGTTGCACGCAGGACTTCTAGGATGCAGGATTATCTACAGGTTGAAAGTGAGTAGCTTGGTAGTGAATTCTAGACTAAGATAGTGTGGCTACTTATAAAAATGCATACTTACAAATGTTCACATAATGGGCAGTAGCTGGACGAACAGACTTGCGACCATCTCATTTTTCAAGAATTATAATTCTATATCATAAATGCGATTTTTTAGAAATATCCAAGTTACAAGCGACTAAGCTCGTTTCAAATTTCCATTTAACTTACTTGGCTTTGACGCCACTTTACCACTTTTAGTATGCCTTCGCATTACGCTGCTGCTCTCGTCAGCTCCTCTGCCGGCCGTCACCCTGCACAGAAGCAGCCATGTCTCACGTCTGCCAGTATACTCACGTCATACTCACCTCATTATCACCTCAAACTCACTTCAGTCTCAGCTCAAACTCACCTCAAACTCACCTCAAACTCACCTCAAACTCACCTCAAACTCACCTCAAAATGACCTCATTATCACTAACTATAATAAGTATAATAACTCACCTCATTATCACCTCATACTCGCCTCATTATCACCACAAACTCACCTCATTATCACCACAAACTCACCTCATACTCACCTCATTATCACTTCATTATCACTAACTATAATAAGTATAATAACTCACCTCATACTCACCTCATTATCACTTCATCATCACTAACTATAATAAGTACTCACGTCATTCTCACCTCAAACTCACCTCATTCTCACTTCATTTTCACCCCATTCTCACGTCATTCTCACTCACTTCACTTCATTCTCACCTCATTCTCACCTCACACTCACCTCATTATCACCACAAACTCACCTCATTATCACTTCATCATCACTAACTATAATAAGTATAATAACTCACCCCATTCTCACCTCAAACTCACTTCATTCTCACCTCATACTCACTTCATTCTCACCACAAACTCACCTCAAACTCACCTCATTCTCACTTCATTTTCACCCCATTCTCACGTCATTCTCACGCACTTCACTTCATTCTCACCTCAAACTCACCTCATTCTCACCTCACACTCACCTTATACTCACTTCATTCTCACCTCATTCTCACTTCATTATCACCTCATTCTCACCTCAAACTCACCTCTTTATCATCTCGTACTCACTTCATTCTCACCTCAAACTCACCTCATTCTCACCTTAAACTCACCCCATTCTCACCTCAAACTCACCTCACACTCACCTCATTATCACTAACTATAATAAGAATAATTACTCACCTCAAACTCACTTCATTATCACCTCATTCTCACCTCATACTCACCTCTTTATCACCTCAAACTCACCTCATTATCACTTACTATAATAAATATAATCACTCATTCTCACCTTAAACTCACCTCAAACTCGTCTCATTATCACTTACTATAATAAATATAATAACTCACGTTATTCTCACCTCACACTCACCTCACTTTCACCCCATTCTCACCTCATTATCACTTCATTCTCACCTCACACTCACCTCAAACTCACCTCATTATCACTTTATTATCGCTAACTATAATAAGTATAATAACTCACGTCATTCTCACCTCACACTCACCTCATTCTCACCTCACACTCACTTCATTCTCACCTCATACTCACCTCATTCTCATCTCATTCTCACCTCATTCTCACCTCACACTCACCTCACTTTCACCCCATTCTCACCTCAAACTCACTTCATTCTCACCTCAAACTTGAGTTTGAGGTGAGAATGGGGTGAAAGTGAGGTGAGTGTGAGGTGAGATCACTTACTATACTAAATATAATAACTCACGTCATTCTCACCTCATACTCACCTCTTTATCACCTCACACTCACCTCATTATCACCACAAACTCACCTCACCTCATTATCACTTAATTATCACTAACTATAATAAGTATCTTTTACTATAATAAATATAATAATTCACGTCATTCTTACCTCACACTCACCTCACTTTCACCCCATTCTCACCTCAAACTCACCTCATTCTCACCTCAAACTCACCTCATTATCACTTTATTATCACCCCATTCTCACCTTAAACTCACTTCATTCTCACTTCAAACTCACCTCATTATCACCACAAACTCACCTCATTATCACTTACTATAATAAGTACAATAACTCACGTCATTCTCACCTCACACTCACCTCAAACTCACCTCATTCTCACCTCAAACTCACTTCATTCTCACCTCAAACTCACCTCATTCTCACCTCATTTTCACCCAATTCTCACCTCAAACTCACTTCTTTCTCACCTCAAACTCACCTCATTATCACTAACTATAATAAGAATAATTACTCACCTCAAACTCACTTCATTATCACCTCATTCTCACCTCATACTCACCTCTTTATCACCTCACACTCACCTCATTATCACCACAAACTCACCTCACCTCATTATCACTTAATTATCACTAACTATAATAAGTATCTTTTACTATAATAAATATAATAATTCACGTCATTCTCACCTCACAGTCACCTCAAACTCACTTCATTCTCACCTCACACTCACCTCAAACTCACCTCATTATCACTTTATTATCGCTAACTATAATAAGTATAATAACTCACGTCAAACTCACCTCATTCTCACCTCACACTCATCTCATTATTACCTCAAACTCACCTCATTGTCACTTATCACTTACTATAATAAGTATAATAACTCACGTCATTCTCACCTCACACTCACCTCATTATCACCTCACACTCACTTCATTCTCACCTCATACTCACCTCATACTCACCTCATTCTCATCTCATTCTCACCTCAAACTCAACTCATTCTCACCTCACACTCACGTCATTCTCACCTCACACTCACCTCAAACTCACCTTATTATCACCTCATACTCACCTCACACTCTCTCATCCTCACCTCACACTCACTATGGGTAACAAATGAAAGGGTTTGATTAGAAGAATAGAGCTCACTATAAAAAAATTAAAATCCAAGATGGCCGCCGCCACAAAATGGCGGGTTACATATTTTTTTCCGCACCTAGCTCAATATGGGTTTCAAATGAAAGGGCTTGGTTGGTAGAATAGAGCTCACTGTGAAAAAAATGAAAATTCAAGATGGCCGCCGCAACAAAGTGGCGCATTACATAATATTTTCCACAGCTGATTCAATATGGGTATCAAATGAAAGGGCTTGATTAGTAGAATAGAGCTCATTCTGAGAAAATTAAAAAATAAAGTCAATAGAATGATAAGTATCAACTAACAACAAAACTAAAAACTTGAAAATAAAAATTAAATTTATAAAAATGATGTGGTGTTATGGGACACCAGGTAGGAACGAATAAGTCATTGGTGTATGCCACTGGGATTCGAACCCGGATCCCTCGATTCGAGGTCGAATTCTAAGCCACTGGGCTATCTGTTACTTCTGTTATTCATACTTTTGCTTAAATCCTTATCCAAATATTTTTCGTTGTAACTTACGTGTTAAAGTTGTTTGGTTTTCGCGATGGACTTGGTGGTGGAAAGTGGAAAGTTGACTGTGTTTCAAAAAAGCTTTTGATATTTGTCAAATTAATTGGCAGAGAATAATTGGAGAGTTACTAATATACAATTTGATTGACATGTTTTGCACAATATATAAATTTGTCAATTAAGCCAAGTATATTCATTTTTATATTATTTAGTTGTTATTTTACCTACTCGAACTCATCGGCTGCCTATGTGCCACCCACCGCTGGGTAAAGAGAGAAAAAGCCGGAGGAAAAACTCTCAGCACAGTTTTAGATCTACTTTATTTATTTGGACGCGCGTTTCCACATTCATTTTGATAAAATTATTGTTATGTGGCTCAAAGGTTTTCTTTTTTAATTTATTTCATTAATGAGTTCTGCAACCAAATAATATGCTTTTTCGGTTAGAAACATTTTTAATTTTCGTTTAAAACTAAATGTACTACTTCAGTTGTAATAGGACTAGGCGCGCGACTGTCGCTTATAAAAGTGGGCATCATCTTAGCTGTTTTGCAGTAGCGCGGCTACATCGGTGCTCACGACACAACTAGCCTTATGAATACAAAAACTAAGGCATATCTACATTACCCTCTCCTATCGGACAGTGTGCGTAATTCGGTCGCGTACGGCTTCCGACTCAAACGTGCAATCTTTACAATAGCGTAGCATGTATACTGTAGGGACAATGGCCCGCGTCACGTCCGTCCGCTGATTACACAATATTACTGAAATTACCCCAGTGTGTGGCCGCCTTTATTTACATTTTGTGTCTTGAACAAAGAAATATGAAATTTGTTTCGTAAGTTTTTATTTTTACTAAATGGGATTTTGTGGATGGTAAATATTGATTATGACACTACTTATAGTGAGTCTTTGAAAATGAAAATGGTATAGAAATGGTATACCATTAATACATTATTTGGGTTTTGTTCCTAAATACACATGATAAGGTACTCGTCGTATCCTCTGTATGCTGTTATCAAATGAGTAACAAAAAACAGTAGGAGTATACTACATGCACTGATGTAAATCCTTTTACTAAACGAATTTTTAAAACTCAAAATTGCTTTCAGTAGATTTTGTTATGACTTTTAATTGAATCAGAAATGACCATAAAGATGTAGCCACCGCTAAAGTTGGACCAAAAAGTTGAGTTTTATTTTATCAACAAATTCTTTTGTTATAGGCGTTATAGCATAATCAAGACTATATTATACCTTTTCTGCATGGTAATTATTTTAAAATTGATATTCTTTATTTTGTGGTAGGATAGCTATTTGTAAATCATAAATCAGTTTATTAATTAATTGTTAATTTCCAGCTTATTTCCAGACACCATCTAGATCGGACCCAGTTAATATTTAAATTAATTACCCTGCAAAGCTATAAACTAAAAAATATGTAAATGTGTCAATGTAAAAAATATCACATTACAACAACAGACTTTATTTATTTTCTTAGACAACACAATTCTCAGAAATATCTACGGTGGGACTTATTGTTATGTGCCCTACATTATCTTTTATTTCAAATTTTTGCATAATTATTTTGGTGATGCATAGTTAGTGTAAAATTATATGCAGGTAATAAATAGTTAAAAACAGATGTAAAATTGGTTGTTATTTGGTCTCTTGGTCTTCTTTTTAAAATAAAAAGGCCTTTATCCTTCTCAATGTAAGGTGACCTGACCTCCTTTCCCTTTAGTCATTTCACGGTAAATTATATGGTTTTAGAAAGTCTATCATAAATAAGACTTTAACGGCAACTAAAAGAGAGACATCCCACTTTTCCGAAATAATTAAATTCATTACATTATAATTATAATCATTAAATTCAAAGCTTAATCTATTAATGATTTTAGAAAAGGTAAAGTAATGATTTCTAATGACTTCGCTTAGCATTAGTTATTGACTATTAACACCATGGAGACACTACCCGCTGATGTTAGACCCTTGTATCACTGAGAGAGGTCCGCGATCAGCGATAAGCTTGCGATGAAAACAAAACACTGCCAAAGTATACTGAATTATATTATTATATCGGTACAGACCTATGAGTTTCGGTAGTAGCTATAAGAAGCGAAAAAGTTAAAGAATTTGGAGAATACATAGCAGTCATTTACCCTTTAAGTATGAGTTCAAACGTTGTTTGTCTTTGAATGAAACTATGGTATTAAGGTAGATGGATGGTAGGATTTAATATACACACTCAAAAAAACTTTGTAAAGGGATTTAAGTAAACTGTTTTAAATTCGCAATGATTTGTCCAATGTTACCGACATAGCAGGTGCTTTTTTAATTGACTTTAACTATATCATCATTAGGTTTATCGTAAGGTTAACTAGTAAGTACATATTAAGGAGTAGGACAAGGGCCTTACAATCAGTAGATTATGCAAATTTACTAAATTAAGTTACCACTAACGTTATTGACTTAGCAGGAGTCATGTTAGAAATTACGGAAAACGATTATTTGTGATAAGCGAAGTGCAATTAAAACACATCTTTATTAATGCCATCGGGGTGTCTGTCTTTTCTTAATTATTTTATTCTTTGTGCAGGTACCGTTCAAAAGAATCGGAATAAATGAGCATTTAATACTAAAAGCAAAGTCGGAAAATCCTGGGTACGATTCCCAGCAGAGCAGAGATTTGAATGATGGATTTGAATTGTGTTTCTGGTCTGGGTGTGTTGTGTTCTTGTCTTATATGTCCATGGCACCCACGACACAGGGGAACCTAGTATGATTTTTTTACAATTTGCAGACATCACAACACACAATGACATATACGAGTATGTACATATATATACGTAGCATACGGCTGCCATATAATATCCATGCGCTACCTTAGGACATAAAAACTATTTCACCAATCAGTAACCAAAACCCCAGTCAATTTCTTTCCGCCGCACGTAACACGAGCCGTATGAAACCTTATCTAAGATCGATAAAGTCACATGCAATGATCGCTTTTATCTCAATCTCAGAATATATTAGAATAAACAAGACTCAATTTTATTCGTTAACAATTTATTTAACTGATGTGTGAAGTTCCACCGTTAGTCTAGATAACTTTGGCTAATAGATTGGATTGTTTTTACGTGTCTAATATATTAATGGGCTTGATAGCTAGAGTTTGCAAAGTGTTAAATTGGTCACGATGTACAGATATAAGAGAAAGCTTTATAAATACCTACACATCAATTACTTTTAATTATCTATTAATTATCGATACGATAGAGTCGTTAAACCTTGTCGGAGGCCCTATAGGTGGTTTGAAAACGTGCAACACGGGCTGGCCACTCGTCTATTTCTCCAAAAATCCAGTGAGAACCCATACCCAGCAATGGGCCATAAAAGGGTAGCAGCCACTCCCCGTGCCTGCTGCATAAAATTTGATGACATCGTACCTTTGAACAGTATAGCCAAGAAGCCTCCATGTCATAGAATAACGTACACTTACTCGTATTTTCCCTCCCAATTTAACGAGTATAACCACATATGAATTGCCTAAGATTCTATTACACATACCATGAGATTCTGTAAAAGCATCAGCTCCGTAATGCTCAGAGGACGTAGTTCTAATGGAATTAACGACAGTGGACTGACTGTATTATGGTTTTTAAATCGGTTTCCCATACAATTCGGTTTCAGTTGAACCGTTAGCAACCTTGGTTAGTTGTGACGTAACATGATACCGTCGCCTGTTACGGTGAAGAATTTATAAACATATTTTGTCACGTAATCTGTTGAGCTATAAATTGTTTGAAAGATGAGTTAGCGCCTCAATGGGAGCCTATCGATGGGTTATATTGCAAGAAATTTTAGAATCAACGAGCTGTGCCCGGGGCATCATTCACGTTGAGCTTATGCTGAGCTGAGCAAGAACTAACATATATTATCACATGAGTAGTACCTAATTAACTTTTTTATATTTTCTGTATCGAAATAAAAAGTTTTATGTTTTTCAGAGCTGTACACAAACACCATGCTAAATTGCTGACAGTACGTACGGCGTCGCCACGGATGTTACGCAAAAGTGAGGGTAATCGATATTGGTACGATGGACGACCTGGGTGGCGCAGCAGTTAAGGCACCAGAATACTGCGCGAAGGGTCCTAGGTTCGATTCACAGCTAAGAAGAAATTTGAGTGATGACTTCAAATTTCTGTTTCTAGTCGTAATGTCTACACAGAGAATCTTAGTGTGGTGGTGCGGTTATCATTGTGTACTGAAAAATGTTAATAATTTTCAGTTATTATTATTTATTTACACGAGCCAAGCAAAAATAAACAGGTAGTAAGTATGTCTTGGTTTTTTTAAAGTCTATCTAGCTCTTACATGACATGAAGATACTTCAGACCTCCATTTGATAAAAGAGACAGCATCTAAACCTTACAGATTTTTTATACTCTTTATTTTGATAGCTTTTATACCTAATAAAATCCACATTGCGATTTTAAGTACACAAGGTATTACGGGCCTCACAATACTGCATAAGCAATATAAAAGCCCTTTGTGTCACTTCAATGTCAGATCTAACTTAATCATCATAACACATCTAATGCCAGGAATCCTTTGACACGCGTTGTATGGAAACAGTGCAATATACTTACGCAAAGTTTTGTTTACGCCTCGCAAAATAAATGTCAAGAGAAAATAACCCTTCTGGCTACACGTTTGGTTGCTTTCCCAGAGAGAATCGCGTGGCAGAACTGAAGTGGATGTCGCAGGTGTACCACCCGTAGCTGTACCCTTTGTCCGTTTTGATTGAATACTAAATGCAGAATCATAAACGCAGATCGATTTTGACTACGAAGAATCGATATAAGCCCTCGTGAATAACAGCACTCGATGACAGTGGCAACAAACGTGACCTCAAATAATGTACGGCAAGATTTTAATTTAATTTAATTTCCATTTCATCCTGGAAATAACAAACAAATCCGAGTTTCATTAAGTACCTTTAAAAGGTGGTTCATGGATTGCATTGCAATAAACTATTCCTGTTATATCGTAAGTATATCAAAGAATTAAGAACTTAAATTTTAATAATAAAACTTTTAAGCATTAGTTACCCTATCAGGTGCCCTAATATTCCTTGGCTATTCCTCCAACACAAAAACATCTTAGTATCCGTTTGAGATACCATAATTTTGAAAAAAGATCGAGTGCCAATATGAATGATTTTTAACTCTTGAAACCAATCTCTCATCCATAAACCAGTGAACTTCGGTATGATTACAATAAAAGCTCAATAAAATGTATCGCACGGATTCCTCTGGTCGAAATGTTACAAATTATGCGCGGGATGCCTTCAGCCGAGATAATGTATTCGACTCCGCGCAGGCGATCGCATCGTTCACGCGGACTGGATGCTGGAATTCATAACGCTACATGTTACTATCGGTTCACGAAAATGATTATGAATAATTTTCATTCACTTCAAAAAAGGAAGAAGTTATAATATTCGGGAGGAATTACATTATGTGATTTTGCCGACACTTGGAGACCTATTTTCAAAATTATTATTATTTATAATATTTTTAAAAATGATCTAGAGAGAGAGATACTCTGTTTTCTTTCTTCTTCCTCTTTTCTTAAGATTGAGATCGATTTTCAAAATTCTTTATTAATAATATTAAATTAAGTTAATACCTAACCTAATGCTCTATCTCTTTCAAGTAAACCTAGATATCCTAAGAAATTAAAATTTATAATGTTTTATTTGTCAGGTACAAGTTCTGCACACCTAATGAACGTCATACATACAATAATATATGACGCTCATTCGTACTAACAGAGAAATCGGGGTAAAAGGACAATTTACTTCTTAATAGACTAACAATAAAGTTTATTCGAGAACCAATAGTAGCGCATCAGATCCGAACTCGATACTCCTTGCATTCGAGATCGTATCGACACACGACAAGGAATATTTTGTATATTGAACGGATCGCGTCACAAGCTGATAAAATGCTCGTATCCCACTCGCATTGCGAGCATTTCTCTTTAATTGGTGCAGAATCTGCCCGTTGTCTGCAATTGTGGACGAATTAAAACTTCTGAGTAACGGTAAGCTCATTTGGGTTCCTTAACTGTAAATAAATAAGCCTTTAGGTAAGAGAGCCAGCCTCTTAACCCGTCGGAAACAAAGGATTATTTTTTCTCCTTTTGAGGTTAGATGAGGGTGTCCAAGGGCCGCAATGACCACTTAACATTAGCTTTTGCTACTCAATTATACTATTAAAAAAACAAGATGGAGCAAGACTGCTGAGGCGAGAAATGAACTAACAGTCGACAGAGATCTTAAAGGCTCGGATTCGAACCCAAGAACATACGCTCAGCGTCTTAACCACTGTGCTACTCCGATCGTCAATCACTTCAGTAGTCATCACGTTACAAAGTTCACTTTGTGCAATTTTTTAATAGGAATATTTCTAGTTTTAACTGAGATGTTAAATAACTTTTTGTAATGCTCTTCAAAAGCAGCGGTAAAAGCGCAACGCTGCATTTTGTGACAGCTAGATGCGCGCTACAAAACATAGAGTCTAGTTCAGTTGTGCGAATATTGTGGATCACACCAATTCAGGAACCGAATCAGACATTCACTTGTTTTTGGCTTAATCATTTGATGTTGTACAGGAACGCACATTCGAACACAAAAAATCGAACTTTTTTTAAAAGTTACGTAATTTTTGTACTACCTGGAAAATATTTTTATTGCATATTCTGGGTCCTCAAGAGGCCTACTATAAGAGGTTTCAAGATTATCCATTCTTACTGGGACACTCTGTACGTATACAAAACTTTGTGCAATCGGAGCACACTCCCGTGGCATTACCACCTAACCTGGTGGGAGGTCTTCCTTTACCAAAAGTTCCAACATTGTCAGTTCAGCTACAGCTTGTAATATCGTACGAGACGCCTGAAAATCCCGAAAGGACTATCCTCATTACACTAGCGTCAGACAGACGTGCGTGCGACGGGCTATAATAGCGTTGGTGTTCTCTTTATCCCGTGTTCCCAGTGTTCCCGAGTTGGGATTATTCGAGAGTTCGAGACCGACCGTATTCCCTCGACATGGGTATTATTATTGCTTACTGGGTACTGGCAATTCAATGAAATTAATTTGCACATGGAGATCAAAGTATCTGAAATATGTACGAGTAAGTAGGTAACAAATAAACTAAAAGAAAATAAATAATAATGTATGTACATAAATATATGACAGATACATGCGGTTTATATGTGGGAAAATTCATGAAACACCAAGATAGAGCAGCCGAGAGCTTTTTAAATAATACTGATAAATTTAATGGTACCTTTGAAAGCTGCAAGAGTTACATTTACATTACTTTTATTTAGAGACTATATAATATTAAGTATCTCCGTAGACTACATCAGTTTTTCATTCCTAGATTTGACTGTAAATAGGCCGCGGAAACTTTTAATGATTAGGCAGCGTAAACAATTGCTTTTTACTTCTTTGCCGCATTGAAATACTTCATACAGTAAAATAAAACCATGATCTAGTTTCAAAACAATGTAAAAATAACCGCAAATATGTGCGAATGTAAAACAAAACCGTGGGTTCCGTGCGAGCGGCCGGCGCACAAAGAAACTCACCCGCCGTGTCTTCCCGAGACTAGTCACAGTATAAAGAGGACACAGTAATGTGACTCGGACGATTTCAAACAAATCACAGAACTAGTAACATTTTGAATTAGGTAATGAGTAGGTCTCTTTAGTCGGTCCCTCATGACTGAGGATCGTGGTTCGTGTCCAAAGCCTCGGTAACAACCTCGTGAAAATTTGGTTTTGAGTTCCGTATTTCCGAAAGCACTAAAATTTTTCGAGGCTACTATATCCTTTGTACGCAGAGGAGTACGGATAAGGTACGAGTAAGGATCTGTACAGTATATATCCAAAATAAGGTAGCACATGTTGAAAGCAGATAGTGGAGTATAATAAGTAGTTAAATAACTTAAAATACTGTGGGAGGGCAGCCCTGCCATGTATCAACGAAACGTGTGAAGACACACTCTACTGTATAATCTTTATACTGTGCCAAGACACACCTGTGTCTGTGTGATGTGAAGACAACGAAGATAAACTGTACACATAACCCGAGGACTGGCTCGGAGATTAAAACTTTTCAACGTGCTTTGAGATAACTCCGGACGGCTGGTCAGCTAGCCAAGATTCTCGAGAATCTACAAGATTTTCTCATCTTATAGCGTATAATTATGTATTCAATTGATATTCAAAAACTCATAGTTACTAAGTTATCGTTGAGCTCTAATCGTCTAAGCCTTAGACTCTAAGGAATTTTTCTTATAGGCTGTCGCCATACGACACTAGCGACCAAGCAACGCGACAAAATTTAAACAGGTTTTCATATAGAGCTGGATTTTTTTTACTAGCTGACCCGGCACACTTCGTCCTGCCACTTCGTTCTCGAATTTAGCGAGACTAACGAACAGCGATTCATTTTTATTATAGGTATACCTTGTTTTTTATTTTACTAGCTTTAAGTTCTTTTATTCATCAGGTCAATGAACCAGTGATAACGATAAGAAATGGTTTATTATCGGAAGCTGGTCAGATAGACAAGTACCGATAGCAGAACAAGATGCCCTACATGTAAGATTATCTGATATTTGTTAGCTTGTTAAGTACCGGAATGTGTCAATATTGTAATTAGTGGGAGCTACTTTCTAGGCTATACTTAGATCTAGCCTGTGTCAGTTTTAGTCGTTTATTTAGGTATAGAATATGTAACGGTGAAGGAAAACATCGTGAGGAAACCTGCATGCCTGAGAATTCTTCGTAATGTCCTCAAAGGCATATGTAGTCCACCAATCCGCACTAGGCCAGCGTGGTAGCCAGCAGGCCTACATCCTTCTCATTGTGAAAGGAGACTCGAGCCTGCCGTGGGTCATGAATTTGTAAAAACAAGACTTGTAGTATATATAGAAAATCTGACTAAGGAAGACGGCATAGTACCTCATCTATAACCATTAGAACCTAAAGGTATTTTAGCACGTGCTTTTTTGAAAAAATCATGGCATAACCTATTTCATTGTCAGTAACCCATTAATAACCCACTACAGGGTCGGGTCTCCTCTCACAATGAGAAGGATGTAGGCCTTAGTCCACCACGCTGGCCTAGTGCGGGTTGGTGGACTTCACATACCTTTGAGAACTTTTTTTTTTCTGAACTCTCAGGCATGCGGGTTTCCTCACGATGTTTTCCTTCACCGTAACAGCAGGTGATATTTAATTTTTATAAAGCGCACATAACTTTTTTTTACAAAGCCATTGGTGCGTGCCACTGGGATTCGAACCCGGACCCCTCGATTCGAGGTCGAATTCTAAGCCACTGGGCTATCACCGCTACGCTATTTCATTAAAAATTACTTATTAAAGTATAACCTTAATAACAGCTGTATACTTGCAATACGTACATAGATACTTTAAGTATACTTACTATACTATCAAAATAGCGTGTTATCAACATTACAGCACAGTAGACCTCGGTTTTAACTTCTCATCTCCAGCCAACAGTAGTCGGTAATTGTATAAGATATCGATCGACTAACATTAATTATGTTTAATTATCATTAGAAAAAGCTACCGAGCCTACGGACGAGACGGACATAAAGACGGGCTTATATTTTATGTAGTCCTCAGTATTCAAATAGTGATAATATCGTGATAAGATCTACTTGGCGCCATCTGGCTATGGGAAATATGTGTATGAAATAGAATAATAATCGCAATAGACTCAGATATCTTGAGATATAAAATGCAATTGAAACCCGAAAGAAATTCAATTTCTATCCGTCGCTAAAGACATGACAACAAATGACAAAATTAACAAATAATATTGTTTAATAACTGATTGTAACCGGGACACGTGATAGAAGAAAAACGGCAATATTGAAATGAAAGTCAAAAGCTTTTATTCCAAATACTGCACACGTGAAAGGCTAAACGGAGACCGGGAGAAAAAAGTTGGTGAAAAAAACTCCTAAAATACAGTGCTAGTAGGTATTCTTTGAAAAAAAACCATCCACCCACAAATATTAAATTATTCGATGATATTTTACAGAAACAGCTTTAGAATAGTTATCAAGCAATAACAATTTTAGTTATGTGTCGCTCCACAAAGAGTAGTACAAGTAGGTATGACTGGTCCGGTGTGGTTTATGCTTTATATCAACTCAATACTTACAAAAAGTAACTTAAACTTTTTTACAAACAAATAGAGATAACATTTGTCATAGAAACTAGAAAGGAACAAACCTTTTGGGAATCTTATTATATCTTCTAAAAACTAAGGGTTAATCTCATCTACAAGTTAAAAGTTTGTAGCCATTATTAAATAAACAATGTGATATTCTACTGTCATTAAATTAGAACCTAACTTAAATATTAAGCCATAAATTCAATATAGTCTAACCTTCTGCCATCAAGTTGCATAACAAAACGTAAAAACAAACAAGTTTATGCATATTATTATAACATCTATAACAGAATTCAGTGGAGAATTCAGATCATTATCCTTTTAATTAGGCCTCACGCTGCGAAGCTGATTGAAAAATCTTCCGATCGCGAGTCTGCAGCTAGCCTTAAATTTATTGTAGTCAAATGCTTTGAAATTGATCTATTAGGGATGTATTTGGTTTGTTTTAAACCGTTATAATATTTTTATTTGATACCGCATAGTATTTATTAACTGATTATATTAATATCTGTTTTTAACCCATTAATGTCCCACTGCATGGTGGATCTCCTCTCCCAATGAGAAGGATGAAGGCTTTAGTCCACCACTTCAAATGTATGTGAACTTCACTGGTGGACTTCACATACTTTTGAAAACATTATAGAGAAGTCTCTAGCATACAGGTTTACAGGCATACAGGCTAACGATGTTTTCCGTCACCATTACAGCAGGTTATACTTAGGTATTTTATTTTTATGAAGCGCATATAATTTTTGAAAAAATCATTTGGCGTACCATTGGGATCAGAACCCGGACCCCTCGAGTATGAGGCCGAATGCTTGCGACTAGGCTGTCACCGCTTGGTCTTGGAGCTTATACCACAGAATACATAATAGTACAAGCTTATACGTAGAACCTTTAAAACTGAGCGACTGTTCACGCTTGACGCATTTCATACGTTACGGATAATTGTTGACTAATGAGCGTTATTAATAATCTTGTAATTTGTAACGATGGGCCATGTTGGTATAAGAAACAGGTATATATGACACCGTTGAAGGCAGGTGAGATGAATTTGAAGTACCAATTAAGGGTTTTTATAACAATGACCGGGCAAATACCTATGCTACATGTTGGCCACCCTTTTAGGGCCACTGTTGGGCATGAGTCTCTCCATGACGGGGGAAGGCCTGGAGCATATTCCACCACGCTGCTCCATTGCTTTGTGGCGAAACGGGTTTGCGAACTGACGCTGTAGAGATATGCTTGCAGAAATTTGAATGATAACTTTTTTTATGTGTGCATCACAACAGAGGAAAACCTCGAGCTAAGGTTATGAGTGAAACATTAACATTAATCAACCGCTTCACGCTTAAACATTAAAAGGATACCGACCGGAGATGACAACAATAAATAATAACAATTAAAAGTTAATCATTGTCAGGACGCTTGTCCGGTTTTCAGCCCTTAAATCTTAACTTAAACACACAAAGGATCATTTCACGCGATCTGATACCAAAGAAATATTACAGAAGACATCTCCGATGTGCGTAAACAAAACACAAACACACACACGCACACCACCGGTAATTACAATAAAACAATGCACGGACTAATCACGCACACAAAGAAACTGGCATGCATAAATAAATAAATGGATACAGAGACGGCAGGTGGAGTCACTGATTCTTCGCAGATAATTTGCCTAACTGGTTCTTAGGCTGACACATTGCCTCACCACTGCGTCTTGACAACCGCGAGAAGATTCGAATACGCAGCATCCATTGCTGCTTTTGTTTGGAACGTGACAATAACTCGCAATATTAAAGCGTCGATGGTTGACGTGTATGGAAAAATGTCATGGTTGCAGTGGTCTTGCTTCACAAAATGATGTCCTCTGGTCAGTAGCCCCATCCATACGTCCGGCTGATAAGGGAGCTCCTTATTGCGACAGTTAATTATTATGATTATGGGTACGTTTCAAAGAACATTCCGGTCTGGTTTTCAGGTAGGTCTTTGTTGCTAAAATAGCTTTCTGGAAGTACCTTGGTCTTGTAACTAAGTTGTGGCTTTAATAACCTTATCGTGAGGGAAATCGTTGTTTATATTAAAGTTTCCAAGATAATACGGCCGGTGATTAGAAATTGGCTTAATGGTGTAAGACAGCTTTATTATGAGACTCGATTAGAATTTAGAATCTTGTATTTCTCTAGAGGGCTTGATTTACCCTTCGCCTTTCTATGTGGAAATTTCGTGCATATACCTACTTACTGCTTTTGAATCTAAAATTCTAAAGGGGTAGATCTGAATTATTATCTAAGAAGGTGAATGCATGCTGCTCCTCTAAATATTATTATGATGGTGAAATGTAACCGACAATCGACTGACCCGAATAAACTGTGAACGATCAAAATCGTTTATGCCATAACGTTTCTAATCTCTAGGCCTAAAATATCGAGATTTTTTAGGATTAGAGACATGGTGATACATACTGATTAGATTACGTTATGCTTTCACGGCCCCACTGCTACTAAACTGTATTGTGTGATGAAATTGACGTACCTAAGTACAATCATTTAATAAATTTAAAATTCTGCAAGAGAATACGTATCTACTTAAACTTTTTACACAAAACTATCCATAACTTTCTCTGTATGTTTTAAAATCTATGAATCGAGACATCGGTATACTCGTAATTCATCCGTAATTCATTAATCGTCGCTACCTCGATTCAATAGTCTCGAATGAAAATCGAATCACGTATCTAATTACCGATCTGACAGGCAACGAATCTATCAACCGAGTTTAATACAAACTATTATTCTCTTATCGGGGGTAGGGCAAAAAACAATAGCCCATAGTTAACGTAGGGCAGCGGGGCAGGCCAATATGGCCGGACAATGGCCAATTAACGCTACCCACAATTAAATCAGAGTGGTGCTGCTACAAAGAACTTTCCACGAATCATATAGAGCTGTTCATATTCTGTTATCCATTAATCACCCACTGCAGGGTCGGGTCTCCTCTCACAATGAGAAGGATGTAGGCTTTAATCCATCACGCTGGCCTAATTTTTGAATATTAAGGGACTACGAAAAGAAAGGAAAAAAGAAACAAAGGCCACCTCAGGTCCCTGAATCTCCACTCATCACTTTCGCAAGTAACCTCCATTTAGACCATTACGTGCTACGGTGTATCCGTGACACGAAACGGTGACAAAAAATCTTGTGCCAGTTGATGTCTGTTGTGTGCTTTTGAACAGACTTTTTGCACATAGGGAGGTAAGAAAGGGGAAAAGTGTTCATTGTAATACCCTTTTCATGGCCTTCTGTTGGACACGGGTTTCTCCCCACAACAGGGAGAGGCCTGGAGCACATTTCTCCACCAATCTGCACTGAAGCAGCGTGGTGGAGAAACGGGCTACTACCAACCTGAGTCGAAATTAATCACTTCATGTGATTAATCTATAGTGGTAATAACCCCTCCCTATAGATGTTTCTCATCATCGTCTCGCCGCCCACTCATGCATTGTCCGGTTCGTCGTCGAGTTATTATTGCAGATAATGCTCTTGTTTATTATAAACTGTGTGAGAACAATGTGCTGAGCCTAATGAAATTTACCTCACTGTTGGTACTCACTCGTACTTACGAGTATATCTGGTTAATTATTTTAAGTAAACGGAAGTAAGAAGTAAAAGTAAAATTTACTATAAAGGAGGTCTATGAAAAATGTCTTCTCCACCTCCAGGCGATAGTCCGAAATGGCAAAATATAAATACAGCACTAAAAGTTAGCAACTTAAAGTGGCTACGAGTTGGCCCGATAAAAAAGTTTAATAAGAAAGGCCCTCGAAATGCGACCACGCCTTGGCAATGGGAATCTGACTAGGTCAATTATGACGTGTAGAAGTAGCGGATAACCGATGGATTTGGGGGACCCCGGACCGGGCGGCGTGTCGTCGATAAAGAATTTCCAGCCGTAAACTACTAAAGGCTAAATGCAGGAAAGAAGGACAACAAAATGTACACGAACCGTATAGGCAATCTACGATATAATCTGAATCATACGATACTCGAAACAGTCTGAAAAGCCAAACTAATTGCTCTAATAACGTCCATATATACCGTATGTGCAATCTAACAATGAAATCTGCTTTCCGGCGGAAGCGAGATAATGTTTAATTGAAAACGTGAAAACTCAATAATTGGAGATAAAAATCATCGTGTGGTACCGAGGACCAATTAGGGTACTGTACTCCACGCACTGGACCGCGCTGCCCACTCTACTGCCGCGAATAGGCATGAGAACTGTATGTTATCGATAATAACTTTTTTACACGCATCCGACCACAAATAAAGACAAAATCCTATGAGATTGTATGCGGGTGCTTTGCTACTCATGAGGACTAAGATAATCAACTCACATAAAGTATCGCCCAGCAACCATACCTCCCCAGCCGAAACACAAAACATGAAGAACATGCTGCTTTACAACGGGTTAAGAGGCTGGCGGCAGCTACTATGCCTCTACCACCTAATGTTGTTCAATCAAATCTCGGAAAACACTCTTCAAACGATAAAGGAAAACGATCTTTACAAAAAAGAAAAATCATATTTGCAGGCCATCCAAAGCTTAAATGGTCATTGCAGACCATAGCCCATGATTCATTCAAGGGAAAACGTCATAGGAAAATAGATATCGATAAAAGCAAAATTTTCGCAAAGTCCAACCCTAAACTTCACATGCGGTTTTCCGGCGCGGCTCTAACAACTCATTAGTGGGTCGGTGCGCTTCTCTATTTGCGGCATGCAGGGTTAATTGTTTTGATTTGACCCCCGAAGGAAGTTATGAAATGTTGGTACTTGTTTTACAACATCAAATTTTGTGGTTGAAATCTTTGCACATGCACATTCATAGGTCTAAGAAGATAATGTCCTTAGCCGGTACCGCTGTGGAGTTCTTCTGGCAAACAAGATTTAAACAGATTCTCTTTATTTAGAAAGCTCAAATAGAAAACGCCCATTTTATTGTTTAAGTGAAGAGCTATAAATCTGTGCGACAAGTACCTGACAGTCGGCCATTGTGTCTATCGAGGTTTTATTGCTTCTTACGCTCATTGAAACGCACCGGGTTTGTTACACAACCATTGGCGAATTCCTACACTTTTATGTGAGGTAAAAACTTGGTAAAATTTAAATTAAAATTTACCTACAAATGATATTGTTAAATTACAACTCGGTAAAGTTTCATAAAATTTAGTTGCGGGCAAATTATGTACTTACTATGTTATAAAGCGTCGTCATGCAAAGCCGAAAACTTTGTGACCCATTGTTGAGACGAGGCGTGTGTAACGGTGAGGAACCATGAGAAGGCGTTAGTCCACCACGCTGGCCTGATGCGAGTTGGTGGTCTTCACGTCCCTTTCAGATGATTATTCTACATTATGAATTTACATTATGAAATACAAATCATACATTATGAAGAACTTTTCAGGTTTCCTCTTGATGGCTTTCTTACAAAGGTGATATTAAATTTTATTCTAATGACCTATTAAATTGCAAGTTCCACTGATATCATAGAACCTTAAATTTCATCAGTTCTCAGGCTCATTCAGCCTAAACGGAATCGCAGCATCATAGACGTGGTCCGCGGTTCCCATCGTCACCTCGTCCAAACCATTAAGATATCCCATCGAATAGTTTTGCTAGAGCCGTGTGTCTCATAACAAGCGGCAATACGTATATCTTATAAGAATCGTTAATAGATTGATCTGTATTAACTTCTTGCTTACTTTTAATTTCGATTTTTTAAATAAGATTTTTTTTAAATTACAAACGTTTTGAGCAACATAGATATATTATATAAATTGGTCGGGGGTGACGCGAAACTCTGTAAAAATTAAAGTAAACAGTTTTTTTATTTTTATTTTCTGCAACGTTACATAAAGCAGGCCTTATTGATTAATGCTCTATAGAGTTAGATTAACATTAGGTTTCGAACTCGGACGCCTCGAGTAAAACGCAGAATTCTTAGCCACTAGGCAATCACCGCTTTTATCACTTCTCTTTCACCCTGCTCTCTCAATTCCGCTTTTAAATTTCATATGTAATAATTGAATTTATTCAATACACTGTCTTTACTAATGCTCATTTGATAGGACTTTGCTGTCACACCGCTCTTCGCTTGTCGCTGACGATCAGACACAATCCTGAGCCCCGTTACTCAGATATCAGTCTCAGTCGGTAATCGCGAATTCAATAAGAACCGAAGCGTACTATGGTATGCTTTGCCATACGATTGTCGTCTGATTTATTACTGCCATTTGATTCGAACTGCACGGAACACTCGACTAGGTAAAATAAGGGAGGCTGTGCTCTTTTAATTGACTAATTAATTAAGCGTTTACGTATTGAATGTGTCTTTAATGAGCCCTTTATTTTAATTGAAGTCCGAGTCTGTATTAATGATATCGCCATGCTGTGTGATTATTGTGCGTGTAAGCTCATTTGAGCCTTAATAACTGTTAAGCCATATTAAGCCGTGAGGTTTTTTGGCTTAATTGCAATATTGGTTGGATTTGTTGCAGTTAAAATCGCGTTAACACTGACTTGGGGCTTTATTGCTTCAGATTAACCTTTTTTATTATCTATCATAATAAATCGTTCGGCGTGTTACGATAATGCGTTTTTAAGGAATGTTTGCGAAAGGTCCCTCTTGGTTTGAAAGGCTTCCTATTTTCCACATCAGTACGGTACGATTCTTAAATTAAATAACTACTTCGGCCCATGGAAGATTCGATAGAAAACAAATCCTATCGGACGTTGTATGTGGGTGCTTTGCTACTTATGAAGACTAAGATGTTCGCTTCAAATAAAGTGAATAAATATGTTTTAATGTTATTCCTCATAGAAAACAGAATCTGTTTTCTACGTTATCTCTCATACCGCGTGCCGAAACACGGGACACGAAGACTGCTTCACGACGACATAAGAAGCTGGTAAGGGAGAGCTACCATGGCTCTACCACCTATTTAACTCACTTATTAACATAGAGGTATCGGCAAAGGCAGCACTGAATGTCCTTTAGTGTTCCTACACAAATATGCTACCAATTATAACCTCAGAAATTTTGCCTTGTTTGAGGTCGATAAGGATCTCATCGATTAGCATGGGCTTCAACGACTACTTAACGTCAATGAACTTTAACGTTCGCTATTTTCGTAGTATAAGGTAGGTAAGGAGGTAGATATAGAAAATATGACATTTTTTTTTATAAATGGAGCAAGCAAACAGACAGACGGGCCACCTGATGGTAAGTGGTCACCGTCGCCTACTGACACGTGCAACACCAGGGGGTCGCCAGTGCGTCGCCGGCTATGAAGGAAAGCTTTTTTATGCCCTTCTTGAAGAACCCCATATCATAGTCCTGCGGGAATACATTTTTATTTTCAAGTAGAAAATATTTCCTCAACGCAACAGGTTACGTTGTACGTCAGTTGTCCCGCGAAGCACGTCCCCCATTGTACTGCATATAAGGCTCACTGACGCGGCTTGATATTTTTATACGACGCTAGACGGCATTGTAGAAGCATTAGCCGGGGAGGCTGGAGACCAAAAACTACAAACATTTTCTAAAATCTGATGTTTCAATATAATTACTCTGGTAGAGAAATAGCGTGCCGTCACTCAGCCGAATTCCGATTTCATTCAAATAATCTTCAGGCTTTAGAAAATAATTTGTGAAGAGTATGAATTAATTACAAAATTAAGCCGCGCACGCGCTTATTTCTACAGAATCCAGCTATCTGATAGTAGGTCATTTGACCAACGTGACTTAAAATTATATTAACAGCTTCGCTGCCGAGCACGCATCGGTGCGGGGTAGGGAGTGTGGCGCGGGGTGCCGGCCACGCACCGGTGCGGGCTAGCGTCTTGGAAATTTCCTACACTCATTACACTGCCGGCATAGGGCGAGAGACGTTGTTTTTGTAGTGGCACTGTGCTTGAAATTCCGAACTTTCGTAACGTGTTTTTGGTTTTTTGATAAGTTGAACGGTTGTGTTTGTGTGGACTAAATAAAATCAATAAGAATTATTTATATAATATACCTAATATTATATATTATAAACGGCCACGAAACGAGGTAGAGATAGAGATTAACCAAACAAAACCAAATAGAGGTAGAGATTACTCGAGAATCAACTCTTGGAAAGATGTGACTGTCTCTGAGATGTACAGATGTACCTAATGCCATTTCGAAAGTGTTTTTGTTTTATATTTCCTTTTTCCAAATGTTTCTTTTTGTAGATTATTCTAAAAATAGTGCTAGTTTTTATTATATTTGATTTATATAACAAATAACTGTGTTTTATTCCTAATAAACTATAAACCATGACAAAAACTGACAACGCACCCGTGCGTTGTTCGGCACTGGGAATGTTCATTCCATTCCCAGTGCCAAGCACGCACCGGTGCGGTGAAGTTTTTCACCTCTTCGAAATACAGTAAAATATATGAATATAATAAATAAATGTAATAATAATCATAACCAATCACTTTTAAAATCAATTAAACAAAAAAACACTTTTGGCCCCGGGGGCAAAACTTCAAATTTCCATGTGGCAGCGAAGCTGTTAAAATATTAGATTTCATAAAATTCTTTTCATTTTTGGTCGCTAGATTCTCAGGCTACATCTGGTATGCGTTTTGCTCCACGATGACCGACATTGACAACCTTATTGCGGCGTTTTAAGGTTCAAAATTGCTTGAAGTAACCGCCATTGTTGGAGCACAATCCTGGTTAACTGTTGTTGGTTACCAACGGTTTCTCGTTCGCCTTTTGATTGAGACGAGCCGCGATTAGTTGCCTCACAATCTGTACATGGTGTTGTATGTAATTGCGTGTTTACAACCCCACTCCCATTATAACAGGAAAGGTTTTTAACCCCCGATGCAAAGGAAGGGTTTTTATAAGTTTGACGTGTCTGTCTGTCTGTCTGCATTGTCTGTGGCACCGTACGCGAACGGATGAAGCGATTTCAATTTTTATTAGTTTTTTTGTATGAAAGGTGAGTAACAGGCGAGTTTTCTTAGACACGCTGACATATTTCAGGTTGGTGGAAATTGTTGACTAGATATGCATTTAACAACATTTTAAAGAATATTTAGACATGCGGCTAGGTCGTACGATTACTATATTTTCCTGTAGGTCCTGTAGGGTTTGTGCATTTGGCATTGTGGACTCTTGTTGTTAGAGAGTTGGCAATGGGACATAAAAAGAGTACTGTTATCTTATTAAATTAAAATAATGTTTTACGGCTATTGGCGGGGGAAGCAAAGAGCTCTTTCCCGATTAGCGCTACCGTATACTAGTATCTATAAAACTTCATTTAATAGGTAATAACAGTTACAGAAACACAGGTAGCTATTACTTTGCTACCCGCTGAGCCTATTATTGATACAGTGTAGTTCGTGCAAATACTGACACATAACGCCCATTAACCAAATAGACACAGTTTATTAATGTTAAAATTATAAAAAGAAATTATAAATTTGTTTCAAATATTACAAAAACTTTCAGAAGTTAATTTAAGTATTTATTTATACATGTAATTATTTACAATATTTTAAAATAATAAACAAATTAACCCAGTCTGTCTGAAATTTAAAATTAACAAAAAGATAATGTGAGCCTTGTCTTGGCACCGAGCTATGATGATGATGATATGTGATGTATGTAGCTTGGTGCCATCAGCTACGTTGAGCATTTTCCGTACACCACACACCTGTACATATTTACAGGCTATGATATTATCCTGCTATTTTTGTTTTTTACTGTCTTATAATGTTAAATAAAAATGTTATTATAGGCTGCATTTAATTTTCTGGATTTCTATTATTTTTAGCTCTTTTACTCTAAATACTATTTCTAAGATCGAACAGTATCAGATTAACATGAAGTTTATGGCTAGTTATTCGAAATCCCGTTTTAACAATACTTTAGTATAGTCCAGGGACTGCATATATTTTTGTGTAGATATTAGAGTGAGTGTTATTTAGCATGTTTTGAAAATTCACTCGTTTTTATCACTTTGAACGAAAACATTGTACTGACAGGATTAAAATCAGATTACCAAAGAAGAGTTCACCTATAAAATAGCCTCAGATTTTGAATCCTAATTCGACTACTACTACCTACCTATTATTAAATTTTAGGTTGTTCTTAACCCTTTATGCTTAGACTTTAAAAATAGCTTTATATGACAAAAGGCATTTAATATCTCATAATTATGAATTTTGTTGAAAATAATAGTCATTAACCATTATTATCATACCATTAGTATTGTACCGTTAATGTATTCGATAGTATTGTACAATGAACATAATAAAGTTCCTGATTTATTGTCAAAGCTAAATGCTTTGAGATAAATGGTTATTATTTAAATAATAGGTTTATGTATTTACCGCTAAGTTTAGCTGACAAGTGCGTATGTCTGGTAATACTTCAAACAGTAAACTATACTGGTTGAAATTTAATAATTATTAACAATAACAATAATTTTGTAAATTTATCAGTAAAGTAGTTATTAATGTTTGGTATAAGACACCAAACTCAAACTGTGAATGATAATTATTAAAATTCAATTTTTTTGTTGTCAGCAACGCGAAAAATATCTTCATACAATTTTAACTATTGTATGTTCAATACATGTTGTGTTAGTAATATTGCTCCAATGTCCATGACATCGACGCACACATTCAACCTCACATAGGAAAGAAATCATATCTCTCTCAGATATCAGATCGCATGTTTTGTTACTCATTAGAACTAAATATTAGCTTCAAATAAAGTATCCCCTGCAACCATAGCTCCCCAGCCGAAACACAAGGCATAAAGAACATGTTGCTATACGGCGGGTTTACAGTGTTTTTTACCTAAATCATATCTATTTCAGCTTCCAAAACCGTAGAGCATGTATTGAACTCACCTCTTAGACTAGACCTCCGCCGTAAAACTAAAAATAAGCCCTTGCCATAGTCTGAACCTCGGACTATTCTTGCCTTTATCGTTCTTATGAATGCTTGTATCCGTCGTGAAGCAAATAAAATGAGCATTTTATACCGCCCTCTGTCGGCCACAATCGTTTTAATTTTATTACAATTGTAATTTTATCTCAGTTTCATAATTATCTTTGTAATATTCAAGTTTCTTGCTTCGATTGCCGCTACGGTTTTATAAAGGTATTTGATATGGATGTCGTAAATATTGTGTTATAGTTTTCGATTGTCCGCTGTTATTATCCTCATGCTGTGTTCTTATTAAATTTTCTAACTGCTGTAGTATGGTAGATGCAATTTTATGAAGACAATACCATTTTGAGAAATGTTCACAAGTGTCTGAGTCAAGATTCGAAAACCACTGGTGTTTTTTGAGGTCGTGTGCTTGGTGGTAGTTATTAAAGTCCTCGGGAGTAGACACACGGTCTTTTACCATCATAAATGGCCGTCGAGGTACCTACCTATTTATCTTCAATAAATAGATAAAAGTAAGGACATATTCTTATTCTATCCTACATCCTATTAGATCCTATAAGGCTAGGAATAAGCCTTAGACTATGGATTACTTCCTTCCCGTTGTGAAAAGGCTTCCTGTAATGGCTCACTAATCAAATGGATCGCAGACAACATTAAAAATGGTTTCTCACGATCCACATATTTGTAACCTAAACTAATAACTGTTTTGAACACGAAACTAATTCAATAACCAATAGTTAATTACTGCATCGCCGAAGGCACAGGACTTATCAATCTCCAAACCCACCCACAAACACGTCTCTAACGAAATAATGAGGCATTACGAGGCAATTTTTCTATTTAGCGAACAAATTGTTTTCCCTTTCCGCTGGGTGCAGTAGGAGACCGCTCCGGGTTCTAATCCGTCTGAGGTAAACAAGTAACCGTACAGAAATTGTGTTACATACAATATAAACGTAAAACTTTGAGTGGTAGAGCTTATGAATGCGTAGATGTTATGCTTTATACAATTGAAGTCCACCAGTCCGGATTAGGCCAGCGTGGTGGACCAAGGCCTACATCTATCTCATTGTGAGAAGAGGCCCGATCTTGCAGTGGGTGACTACTACAACCACAACACAACACTTGAAGAATATGCTGCTTCGCGGCGGGTTAATAGAGTAGCATTAAAGTACTATGAAGAAGCTACTATGGCTCTACCTATAAAACTTCTTTTTGTCAGCCATTCGTAGTCCACTGCTGGACATGGACCTTCCCTAATCGATGCCACACCGCCCGGCCCCGATCCTTTTAAATTACAACGGTTTCCCGCTGTCTTCTTCAGGTCATCAGTACACCTAATCGGAGGGCGGCCTGTACTATTAATTAATAAATACTTTCATTGCTTCAAACCTACTACCTAATCGTTATTCGAACGGTCTAAGAAAACTGTAACTCTGTACTGATGTCTACTCCCGTGGACAGTAGCCAAGATAGCTCGGGGCGCTGCGCCCGCGCAACAATTACCGAGAATGCCCGACCGCGCCCGAACACGCCCGAGGCGGCCACTTGATAGACGTTAATTGTTCGGGAATAATGGCCGGATAATTATGTTGTTTCTTGGCCGTTGTAAGTAACGTAATTCGAAAAGATATTGAATAGATCGAGATTGCGCGTGATAAGATAACATCTGTAAGTTTTGAAGCTTTTGTTATGTAAAGTGATCTAGTTTACGTTTGAGAAGCACACATTTTTTTTAAATGACTCTTTTATTTAAGAAGTGAGTACAAAACGTATATTTATTATGTACCTACCTATGTATTATAAGTTCCGAGTTTTTCTAACCTATCATAGCTCTATGCAAAATGGTCTAAATTCTAATATTCAATTACACTACATTTCATCCATATGAAACTACTGAGATTGGTAATTCCACAAGTACTAAACAAACTTAATAAAGGAGTATATTTAATGTGAGTACCTAATGTAATAAATTGTAAAATATTCATAGAAAGCCGTGGCGAGCCGCTAACGTTAAGCGTTGTCGACGCACCGCAGGCAACGTTATTATTGCGATATAACCCAACGTTATTGATTGTAAGGGGTTTATTGCCACGCTTGTTCTGACTACCATACCCTAGACTCTAAAGCGCCTTTAGCCCACTGGCAAAGAATTATTTTACTCTAGGAACCCAGGTTCGAAACGCAGTGGTATGCGCGCTTTAAAAAAAATATTTTTCAATGAATTGTCAAGTCTATCGACTATTATTAGCCTAGTGGTGGACTGAGGCCTAAATTCTTCTCATTATGAGAAGTGTTATGTTTAAAAAAATAAAATAAAAATTCTCAATGGTATTTCAAGTCTAGAGACCCACACCAGCGTGGTGGACTGAAGTCTACATTCTTCTCATTGTGAGAGTAGAACGAACCCTGCAGTGGGTTGCAGACTTATACTCGTATCTTCGCAGATCATGGATTAGATGATGAATCGAGTAGCTTCTTGAATCATTTTAAACCTTTGACTACCCATAGACCAGGATTATCCTCCTGCTGTCAAGGAATCACCTGCCTCTTGTGACATACAGACATAAGTGCAGTCCTTATAAGATGTAATCATGACCTTAAGGCAGTACGATACACTTAAGGTATCTGCAATAATTCCCTTAATTACAAACTCAGCATTTCAACCTTAAATCTGCATTTAGGTAGTTTAAAAATAAAAATTATAAAGTTGCGTCTCGAAAAAGCGATCCAAATACCCGTTCTTGGAACAAAATTTTAATTAAACACAAGCAGGTCTTGTTCTCTTTTATCTGTCGAAAGAACAATGTGTGGAACAATTACAATCGACTCTGGCGCATGTCGTACGGGACTTGACGGGGGCTGACCCAAATTGCTCTTTTTGCCGATAATGGCCGAAATTGGCCGAAGCGAGCCGTGGACCGTGAGGTCAATTTGATTTATATACGGTTTGTTACAGTTCTTCCGCATTTTTTCGGGCACTTTGACTTGACGAGGTCGGGGCGTGTTGATTTTTGTGGTTTTATAGGTGTATTTTGTGGTTTTGAAAGGAAGATATCTTACTGCATGTGTTGAGAACAAATAATGCCGAAAATGTATCTGAGAAGTATTAATTCCGAATCAAGTATTTCTTTTAAGAATAACGCCCTCAACATCCTATCTGTGCCCCGAGCATAAAAACTATTGTCAAAGTATTCGTTGAATGCACTTTAAGGGTGACTTCCGTATTGTATCATCTAATTGATTCGATCATGAGGACGACAGAAAAACTGTTTGCAGATTTTTGAACATAATTTATTCGAATTCTGTGGTGCAAGATTGAATTCCAGTAACTAATATAAGCCATTCACTAAATTAAATTTACCCACATCCGACAAAAAGTATACTAACAATAAATTAACTCACACTCACACTCACATTGGACACATTTGCGTACGTTTATGGGCTGTTGGAAATAATTAGAACTGGTCCGTAACGATACTTCGGCATTTGGTCGAGGAACCAGAGGAGAGGGGACATAAATTATGTACGTAGTTACTGCTAGCTAGCTTTTCCCGCGATTTTCGCCGTGAATTACCTATGTACTTTGTATATGCGACAAGAATATTTCTTTTCACTTAATATAAGTAACTAATTGTGCTGCCTTCTTTCTTTCTGTAACCTATTAGTGACATAGTAGGGTCAGATCTCCACTCACAAAGAGGGGGTTGTAGGGGATGGGGGATATAAGTCCACTACGCTGGCCTATTGCGGGTTGTCGGTCTTCAATTTCCTTTGAGAACTATAAGGCGTGCAAGTTTGCTCACAATGTTATCATTCATGTGATATTAAACTTTATTTAGCTCACAATATTTCAGAAAGTTTTTAGTGCGTGCTATAGGAATTCGAACCCGGACCTGTCGAGTAAGAGACCGAATTCTTAGCCACTAGGATATTACCACTATCACAGGTCGGATCTTACAATTGAAAGCTAAGATCATCACTTTTTCTTCGCTGGTATGAGTCTTCTCCAACCAAACAAGATTTCTTCTTTTTTTATTGAAAGTAAGAATTATCAAATCGTCATCACAATTCAAAGCGACGAACATACAGCCTTACATACTGTTTATTTCCTTATACAGTATGATAACAAGTATGTTTATTTAGCTGCCATGTGAATATTGTAGAATTTCATTCATCTCATACAATCAAGTTTGGTTCAAATGGAGTGTCCCACTTTTACTTTGGGCAAGCGTCAATTGACTGGTAAATGTCGTGGTTGGCTCGTCTAATGGTCATACGATTATGTTAATATTGATATTTTGAAAGGTTTCTCATAATTGTATTTTGTTATTGGCGTGAATGAGTTAAATATGTATAAGTATAGCTCGTTTATACAGTGCGAGCTGCTGCCTAGTTGGTCGACAACTACTCGGCTTGTCCACTTGTATGCCAGTAGCTCAACTTGCCTTAGCTGCTTACACTACACACTACGCAGCTGTCTGCTGCCCAGTCTTGTAAGTTATCGAGATGTCGAGTAAACGTCAAAACGGGCACAACACTCACAACTGCCCGGCTGACACTACCGAGCTACCATCAATCGCATCCAAATAATCCAAGTGATGACCGAGTTGCTGCCACGTGCAAGTTGCTGCCAGTAAAGTAGGCGAGTGAAAATAAAATAAAAAAAGTAACTTGAATACGAACTCATGTCCAACTCGCACTCATATCCAAACGGTGCGAGTTACTGCACTACAGTTACTTGGCAGATCGGCTCGCACGCTAGCTCGCAACGTGTTAACTAGCCATTAGACTAGACTAGGCAGCTTGCCTTTTAGGGTGCCATATTTTATTCGTACCTATAGCTTGACATTTTGACTATGAAAATATGATTAAACGAGTTAAAAGGTAATGGTAAATAAACTTTGATATTTATTACATTATTGATAACACTCACCAGAATAGCACCGTTGTGCAATTATAATTTTTATAGATATTTTCCATATTCGTTGTATTGCAGACACAATAGACACAGAACATTTGAACTTTACTCGTAAGTTTGTGCCTACCAAACTGAACAGTCAGTACATCTCACTTTTGTGTATTGTAGAGTTAAAAATGTGAACAAAAATTAAGTAAACATTCAATATTATGATCACGTATGTTGTCCATCAAGATAGTGATACAAATTCCTTATTTTATGTCGCCTTTTATAGCGCTCTAGTAGACTGGCAAGTTAGTTAGTAGCATACCAAAGTAACCAATAACTTAGATCGAAATCTACAAATGATTTTAATCTGTTATCGCGTAAAAACCGCTACTAATAGAAAGGACATATTGCATTATTATTTTATAACATAGTATGTTAAGTAATTCTATACCAATTTATGGATAGGTAGATACTCGATTGCCGCTCTACAAATATTAAAAAATGCCTTACTTCCTACATTTATTTTTGTAAAATTCTAAAATTCCTTAACATTTTGTATTGCAGACTTTTCTTAGCTAATCTCCATAATTTCCGGTTCAAAATTGCCAAAACTGGGGACGTTGCCGGATATTTAGCGATATTTGTTTTGTATGCTCGTGATTGACGAATTGATTGACAGGATTGTTGTGGAGGCATCTTGGGGGATTAGCTGATGGTTATGTGTTGGAAATATATAAGGCGATCTACTGATGTTGAACAGCCTGGTCACATTGCTTTATGAGAGAAAATATACTAGCTCTATTAAAATATCAGAGATTTATTTCGTCATTTCAACCAGTCAAAGTAGATAGTAAGTACCTTTTTGAAATAAAAAGAATACAAAAACGAATTGTTTGATTGAATAGCACGCTACGTTAAAGTTCCATCTTTTTTCTTTCTCACTGAAGGGTTTTTTTATATTTTTCCACACTAAGAATGCAAATTCCTTTACGCAGTTTGACCACGGATTGAAAAAAAGACTATAAAATGTCTACAATGTATGTAGCAAAGATTTATTTATTTACTTACATGTTTTCACAGAACGACGACATTCGATTTTCCATTTTACAATGTTAATTTTCCAATAAGCTAGCTCCCCACATTCGCCGACAACGCGATTGTAGCAATATCGGCAATTTCCGAACGTCGCCACAATCAACCGTCTATCAAAGAATTTCCGCCGCGCGATCCGCGAGCGAGTTATAACTCGCAATCGTTCGATTAATGGTGAACTTTGAAGTGAAGTGCCGTTGGTGTGTGTATAGCTTTATGTTTATTGTTGTTTGGCTTTTGAGTTTAAATTGAATTTTTTTAGAAGGCAATAATTTGTCGGGTTTTATTTTGAACTAGGTTTTTGATTCTTTCCATAAGATACGGAAAAATCATCATTTTATACCTATTTGGATAGCGTTTCGACATAGTCAGGTAAAAAGTAACTTAACAGCAGTTCCCGTCAAAGTAAAAGCGATCAAGAAACGAAACAATTAATTTAGTTGTCCCACTTTTTAATATCCTGTCACTCCATCTTGACATATGAAAATCTTTGCCAGTACATATATTAAGGTAACAGGAAATCTACAAACACACATGTAATTTGTAAACGGTATCCCAATAAGGCGTTGCTCGAACTGTCCAGGCAAAGTGTCGTCTATGTAAATTTCCTACTACATTACAAGACCCCGTATACGGAACCCGGTTGTATCCCATAGTTAAACACCATAACCATCCAGTCATTAAAATGTTTCTGTTTACAGGTTTACTTAGAATTACTTTTATCCGTTAATTAGTGGAGGAAAAACCTGGTTTTTAGGAGTTAATTGTTTGGAATCAGGAAGGTCTGAGTATCGACGGTAAAGAAGATATCCTTATGGTAACCATTAACTTTTTACAGCAAAGTTGTAGTAAATTTACATAGCAAATAATTAACAAAGAAGATTTGAATCATGAGTTTCAATTTCTGTTTCTGGTCTGGGTGTGTATGTTGTTGTCTTGTGTTGTTGTTGTCGTGTCTTGTTGGAATCCTAGTGTGGGGTTACGAGTGTGAAGCGTTATTTTTTTTAATATTTAATGGTTAACTACAGCAAACGCAGTTAAAAAGATTGCCCAAATAAAAATTAATAAGACTCTCAAGTAATATTTATACGTGCGTAAATTTTACGAGACTCTTATTGGTAGGCCGTTCTCCCATCATCACATCCGAAACCCTTAAATCTTGCTCATTAAGCACTAAAAAACACCTTGGTTTCGAGTATTCGCTCAAGCACTAATAAATAAGCGTAACAAAGTCGATAACAAGTCGAAATTACGACAGCCGGGGTGTCAGCTCACACCCTAAATCAATATCGGTGGCAGTAAGAAGGTATAGACAGGGCAGACAGGAAGAATTCTCATAGTTAACGTGTGTCATTAGTACGGGAAATGTAGAGATATTATCTCTTTCCTATACTAATGACACACGGTAACTAAAGGAATTCTCTGACGCTGGTGTTCACGTTTGCAGCACTGATTTAAATAAAAATATGAATTAAGCATGTATAAGACTAAAACTATCCCTTTGGAGAAGTGAAAACTTTTGGATCAAACTAAAAGGATCGATGCCCTTGAGATTATAGGCCTCACTAACGATGAAATACTTCGCGTGCTATATCTTTCCTGACCTTGGGCCTTTTTCTATATTTCTCCGATCATAACTTTATTTTATTGATTTTTTTTGCTATCTAAAAATACTAACAGCTTTTTGCATTTTTGCTTCGTAGTCTGGTAGAAAGTATTCGATGTTGATGAAATGTGACCTTCATTTTTATATCGAATGTAATCCATTTCGGATGCATTATGAGAGCGAGTGTGGAGAAGATGAAGATCAATTCACAGTCATGTAGATAGAGATGAAAATTCATAATCTAGATGAAAATATGTTAAAACGTGTCATGTAGGTACCCACTAGAATATTTCCAGAACCAGCATAGGTCTAGATAACGGTTGCCAAAATAACACCTCTACGTTTTGTTAACTCTATGGCTTCGTGCGTTGTATGCAAATCCCACAGAGATATACTTACGACAATGTACCCTCGCAAATCCATCCGTCCATAATGCAGCGATGCTTCGTTGGTTCCGAATTATTTCAATACTTATACTCGTACAATACACGCATTGCCTTTGCAATTTGTGAAGCCTTCAGGCTTGTTTATATCAATACAACTGTTGTGTGGTAGATTGTAGCTCGTCTGGGCAAGACCGCCATCCTCTTAATCCTGACCTCTTGTCAGTGCCAAGTCGTTCGACGACAAAATTGGTAAATGCTCGCAAATGGTTAATGGTCACCTTTGCATTTGGACACGTAATACCAGGACCCCACCAGCGCCTCGACGGCTTATAACGCTCTCTATGCGCCCGTCCAGAAGAACCCCGTGTCATAATTCCAACACTTTGGAGGGAGGAATACTTTCACACCAGTTCCCGCGGCATTAGGTTCACATGTCCGTTTCCACTACTACTAACCTCTAGCTAACAATATAACGTTATGTAATTACACGTACGCGTGTGCACACGCCGTGTGTAACAGCTGACCGGGCATCTCACGGGTTCACATCTCAATCCAAAGGTTACCCGCGTGTCTGCGCGCCCCGCTGTGCATGCGCTTCTCTAGCGTGGAACAACATATAGGAGCGAGCGGTTAACCGTTTAAAATAAAAAAGAATTAAGTTTATTTGTTACAGAAATCGACATTCATAGAATAGTCTCTGGGGTTTTGCCTTACAAAAGGTGGTGTACTTACAATTTTGAAATTTGTTGTTTGGGTTTGCACTCTGATGAAACATCCAAATTTGTGCTTGAGGAGTGACCACTCTGGCCACCATCTTTGTTTAAAAGGAGTCAAAATGTGTTTTTTTTTTCAATGTTCTCGTAACTAATACGCCAACGTTTGATCCCACGGCTGAAACGTTCAAGGGAAACTTTAAAAGGACATTTTATACACTTTTATTTCAACATTTTTTTTAAAGTCCCGCATGAATCACGTTACAACAGCGTAAAGATAAAAATTTGCTGATAAATCAGCAATTTTTCAATTTTCTATATTATACAGTGTGCTCGGTCTCGAACTAGCGATGATTTAGGTGCACAAAATAAACCTAACATCATTTACAAAACACTCTTCATATTGGCTTGATATTCCTTTTGAAATGGCAGTCATTTGAATTTTATATATCTTTTTTACTCGTTTGTTTCTTATAACTTGAGTCGCTCTACAACAATTTGTTCAACTAAATTATCTGTAAAACTCGCGCTTAGAATGTTATGTTTAATAACTTATGCCACGGGAGGCTGCGATTGTGTGATCGTTTCGTAGCTCAACAAATAACATTTCGACTACAATCATCGGTGTGATGATAGCACTGTGAGGTCTCGGTATAGGGCTGCCGCACACGATCTTCATCAGAGTATGTAGTGTTGCCTACTTGTCTGTAAGCCGTTAATGACCCATTGTAGAGTCGGATTTATCTTACAATGAGAAGGATATAGGCTTCCGTCCACCACGCCTAATACGGGTTGATGGATTTCACGTGTCTTTGAGAACTTTTTTTTAGACTCTCAAACATGCCAGTTTGTACTGTCGTCACGATGATATTTTAATTTATAAAGCGCACAACTCTTTTAAGAATGTTTTGGAAAGATTGGATTCTTAGCCACCGATCGGGCTATCACCGCTTACTTATTTCAAATCATATTAAAAATGAAACTGGATGCGGTAGCGATTGGTGATTCAAAGGACCCAGGACCGGGCGGAGTGGCGTCGAGAAGGAGGCCTATGTCTAGAAGTGGACTGCAATGGAAAACAGACTTCTTTTCTTTCGAACCCACATACGAACTAAGATTGATTTTCTGTCAATCGGTTGCAGGCTGCAGCATCAGATAGCATGCGTGCTCGTAATTTAAAGTGTCGGTTTGTGTGAAATCCTGAGGTGAACATGATAACCACCAATTGATTCTTAAGTTGTTAAAGAAATTTGATAGCCCTGAACACAGCTGTAGGAAGTCATGATATTCGCAGATTGAACTATCACGCTCCACGGTTACGCTTGGATTACCTTGGATAACTTGAGTGACAGTTTCATAGCAAAAGTGAGAGTTCAAAAAAAGACTAGCAATTTTCTAATCTTTGAGATAAATATTGCATTTCAATGTGATGGGTTAAAAATTTTCATTTAAATTTAAGGCACGTTTACGGCTGGTTTCACAATTCACAAAACGCTCAGTTTTCCTTGCAAACAGTTAAACTCTGTTGACAATACAATGTCATAGAAAAGGAAAAGTTCAAAAGACAAAGTCGTTTTGTTTATTCTAGAGCAATCTAGACAGAATTCAAAAGCGTATAACAAAATATTGTTAGGTACCGTTAATTTTTTGATTGTTGAACTATAGTGAAAATAAATTTAACAAGAGTTAATATTTATGAAGTTTATGTATACATTATTCTTTTGTAAATTTTAAAACCTATGACGGACGACGTTATTGTTGACATGTTACTATAAATAGTATAATTATACTATATTTAGTATACGCGTCGCAGTTGTTACAATCGACGATTCATCGACCATTGAAACTCAGTACTTTAAATACACAACTTTAAATAACTTGTTATTGCGTCTCCTAATATAAGGTCAGTTCTCTCATTTGCTATACATTTAAAATAAAAATACCACGGCGGGCCGTGTTTTCACATGTTCAGATCGTACCCGGAACAGTTTTAATATTGTAGTCATTAAAAATAACAAATCCGGTCCAAACCTGATATTTATTGCGAATTTTGACCATGTTTCCGTCTGTACAGATCGTGCCGAGAAAAAAGTTGAGTTCTGAAAGGTATGACCCAAATAATTAGACCTGCCTGACATATAAATCATCTTTCGAATAAAATTATGAGCAAATGCAATTGGGTGGTCAGACAAGGTACCGCTTACATTCAATTTGTGTATGTAAGTATAACCACAAATACATAAGAAGGTAAATCACAGGTAAATATATCTGTAGCGGTGATAGCCCAGTGGCTTAGAAATGGCACGTACCAATGACTTTGTAAGTTAAAGTTAAAGTGCGCTTTATAAACGTCATGGTGAAGGTGAAACACCGTGAAGAAATCTGCATGCTTTCACGTAAAAAAAAATTCTCAATGTGAAGTCCACCAACTCGCATTCGGCCAGCGTGGTGGACTAAGCCTACATCCCTCTCATTGTGAGAGGAGACCTGACCCTGTAGTACCTTACTTAATTAATATCAGTTAATTAAATTTTTTAAATTTTTGGAGGAAAGGGAGAATTCCCCTTTTTATTCAGCCCAATTATGGCTTTGAAAGAGTGATCTGTCCTGTTTTATGACTTGAAATTATTTTGTCGTCCTTTGGAATCTATGCTTCTTTTAAAGTGACGAATGAACGGTATAGGGTACCTACTTATGAGTAACATTGCAACAAACCCACCAATAAATTGATAAGATTCGTACACTTATCTCTAACCAGGCACTTTCGTTCCTATTGCCTTCACAAAAGGGAGAGGAATTCCTTAATCATATTGCGCGCCTTGACAAATCACTTGTAAATGACGTCACGGATAGATAATGCCTATGCACGTGACATTCGGTCGATTGAAGTACACTTGGTAGTAAGAAAAGTGTAAAGGTTTTAGTTTTGTTACTGACTTAGTTAATAAAAGATAGCTAATGAAACGAGAGACAGTGGTATTAAAATGGTAAAAAAATAATTGTAATGAGTTATTCTCCATCAATCTGTTAGTACTAAATCATTCATAGACAACTCATACTCCAAAAGAATAATTATATGAAAGTATGTTTGTATAATTATTTTTTACCTTGTTATGTTCTTTCTTTTAGTTTAAAGTCAGTTTTCATAATGCAATCCCATTTCAAAAATAAATTAAAAAAATATTTAGGTATATTATTTTTATATTTATATTATACTTATGGTTACACGTAGGTGTAACATAGTGTTGTGCGAACAGTCGCATGTCCCATTATGAGCACCGCTGACAATAATACTGTACTCACATACATACAGCACAATCTCATATATTATGAAGATTTGTTGGATTGGATGACGTTATGTAGAAGTGAAATAAAAGTAAGAATTTGGAACTTTTGGTACACATCTACGATTCGGTTGGGCTCAGTTCGGTATCGTATCATAGAAACAATACTTACTTATTATTTTTTCTTAGTTGGAGAGATTTATTTTCAAGATATGTAAATAAATAGTAAGATATATAAATAAAGTGGTTTCTGCAAAAAATAAATCGGTTTCTGCGCAGAAAAACAACAAAAGTGGGTTATAATGATAATAATTAGTTCGTCTCTTAGGACAAACAAACTAACAGCTAGGAATACGATAAACGCCCGACCAAAGCCTCAACGTGTTTGGGTTCTTTCATCTCTTGTTCAAAGATACATTTTGACCATTAATCAGTAGTTAGGTACTGGTTTCGTGTGATGATGATGAGCCCCGTCTGACTGGTGTGATAAGGAAGAAGATATTTTTTATTTATAATATAAAATTATTATATTTCATAGATCACGACGTTGCATACTCCTTGCCATATCGGCAGATCTAGTTGAGAAAATGATTCTTCCGATGATCGTTGTCATTTCGTTCCGCTATTTATTGTCTGTCTCCCTCGCACAATGAGATCCGTGAAAATATGTCCCATCGCTAAGGTGACCAAAGTTTTAGTTAAATAAAAAATGTTCTCGATTTAAAAAAAGACTCTAGGAGCTGACCTAACCAGGGTTGACGAAGGTAGCGCCACATTTACCTTTTATATGGCCATACCGATAGGTTCTTATAGAACATGACAATATCAATATTTTCACAGGCGCATTTATTGAAAAACAATTTCGGTTCGGATTGTTACAATATATTTAAAGCGTTCGTTAAATTTCTCCAAACGCCCTGATTTGTAAATATCTACCAATCTTCATTTTGGAGTGTACCTTAGTTAGATAATATTAATTTTCATTAATACTTTAGTAATACTATTTATTTTTATAAATAAGTACTTATAAAACATGGTAGATAGACTCATATTTGTTGCTGCTCCGTTTTACCAAAGAAGATAACTTGCAAAAAAACCAGAATAGTCTCATCTGTCCCCGCTATTGAGAACGTGTGGTGCACTGAGTATTGCACATGATTACCCCAATGATGCCAATCATCTCGAATTCACGTCGAACGTGTCTCGATTTAACTTTGTAACGTCGTAATCTAATCCCCAGTTGTTCTTTTACTGCGAAACTGTATAGAATACAGTCTAAATGCAATCCGTTTTCCTGAGTTACACTGTGACATTCTGTAAAACACAATTTATGGTAGAAATCAAAATCTTAGCAAAATCTTAGATATATTATGTACCTAGGGAAGTGGAAGCAGTGAAAGGCCTTTTGTGGGACAAAAAACGGTGTCCCACCTTTATTATTATTGTTAAATTATCAAACTAAAGTTCTTAACTTATACTCGTAATGTTTCACCAACGAAATCAAATTAATCAGAGATACTTATTCAAAGCGGTGATAGCCCAGTGGCTTAGAATTCGACCTCGAATCGAGGGATCCGGGTTCGAATCTCAGTGGCACGCACCAATGACTTTGTAATAAAAGTTATGTGCGATTTATGAAATTAAATATCACCTGCTGTTACGGTGAAGGAAAACATCGTGAGGAAACCTGCATGCCTGAGAGTTCACAAAAAAAATGTTCTCAAAGGCATGCGAAGTCCACCAACCCGCAGTAGGCCAGCGTGGTGGACTAAGGCCTACATCCTTCTCATTGTGAGAGGAGACCCGACCCTGTAGTGGGTCATTAATGGGTACTGGCACTTATTCAAAGTATTCCTGATGCAGTGATACAATGACTGTGTAAAAAAAGTTACGTGCGCTTTGCCCAAGGGTTGCAGTAGGCTTTTACCAACAGGTGTCGTTCAAGCCCAATCGGTCCTATTTTATTATAAAAATCCGCAAAATTCTTAGTCAGTCGTTTTGCGAACTCGTTTAGCAGCATTGTCCACAAGTTACTATAATTCAGGGGATGACAAATAGTTCGCAAAGGCCACGCGGGCATGGCGCCCATTGTCGCGGGTCATCAATTACCAGCGCCGGTACCGGTACGAATGTTCAGTGTCGCAGCATCTGAACAGGTCTTTATCTGGCTGCCGGCCTGTCACATGGACTAAGATCGAGTGCGCGTAGGATCCACTCGAATGCAATATGTGGATAGTTGGACATGTGTGTACAATGTTGCGTTTTTACAAAATGTCTTAAAAAATAAGTTTAATTTTTCTTAATATTATTAGACAGCTTCATCTACGATAACTGAGATGTGATAACATTAAACGTGCGATACACGATCAGATCATTACTTTTCTTGGATCTAAATATTTATATTATGATAGATAGATACTACTGGTAATCGGCGGTATCCAAACTAGATAGGACTATCCGTCCCTAAAGAGAGATAATTGAAACCGGCCCTAAAACTATCGTTAACCAAACGTTGGCAGGTATATTCAGTGTATAATATAATAATGTACATCTTAATCACTTCTATGGACGTAACTGTAAGTTTAATGCAAGCTTTATTTTGTTACGAAAAAAGATATCCATGGCCAACAGTAACATTTAAATACTTAGGTACCTTCAGCTGAACGTATATTTGTTAGACACAAGGGCCTATGTGTTATTTCGTCATTAAGTTATTTTAATTAGTCGGCATCTAAATATCATCCAGTTTCGCCGGTATTCAATCGAAACCTACCAGTTAATTAAGAGAACTAATTAGTCTCATCAAGAGGAAGCAATTCATCTTGGTTGTAGCAACATTGTACGTCCTGTAGATGGCCAACTAATCAAGAAAGGTGTATCAGCGTTCTAATTGTAGGTCCCAATGAAAGTTTCCTAGGAAAAAATCAGGTGTCATTGAAAAGAACACAGTAAATTAACTAGGTACTTATCGTTTTTGATGTTGCGCTCTTGTTTTCTGATTTCTTATTGGTACTCATATGCGACTATACCAATAAGAAATCAGCAATAATTTATAAATTCTAGTTCGCAAATCATAAGTATTCTTGAAGTGAAATAGTTATGTACACCTAAATAAGTATGTTATTAAAAATATAAAAAATTAACACGAAGTTTATTTTTTATATTTTTAAATGTGGAAGTGAATTTAGAACGTGAACGTTGTAATACGATTTACGGTACTAAACATAAAGTGATTTTAAATTACGTATGCAGTCAGTTAATTTCGTCTCAAATTAATCGTTAATAATGACTGTGTATGGTCAAAATTAACATCTGAAAATATAACATGATTTCACTGCCCTCTTGTGGTACATCGGCGCATTAAACAGAGGTTGACTTAACTAAGTGACTAGAGAAGAAATTGTAGATGGCGCTAGTTGTTATGTTTTAATGTTGAAGATGTTCGCTAGATGTCGCTGACCTACATGAATGTATAACACTATTAGTTTAATAACTTGCGTATAGGTGGCAGTGAAACCACTAGATGGTAAATGTTACTGCCACTCAACACAAGATGGCGCTGTTTGGAAGTGTTATATTAATATTTAAATTTAAATTTAAAATAAATAATATATTTGAATGTTTTTCTTATTTTGTTTTACGAATATTTTATGTATGGCGTTTTCAATTATATTAAATAAAATATTTAAATTGGACTCCAAACATTTTTTATTTATTAATTAAAAGACAGATTAAAAACAAAACATTCCATCTCTTTTTTTTTCTTTTTTTCGAACGTTGCCTGTTCTCCACATAATTTTGATGAATCTATTGTGCCCTTGTTGATTTGTTTGTTTAAATTCATACATTGTAAAATTTCGATATATAAGTATTATTTCAGTTTCCCTAAAAGTAATCTAATGGCACTGAATTTGTTTAACGAGCTCTATCTATACCTTCAATATAACCAATATCTCGCACACAGTCTACCAATCAGAGATACAGATTAATTCCAATTTACGTGTTTCCACGAAACACTTGAGGGTACTAACTACTAACATAGTTTGCTTGCAATATGTGTTTAGGCGTGTTCATATAATAGGCGTCAGTTCGTATGCCCTATGCCGCAGCTAAGCTGGGAAGCATTCCAATCAAATCACACGGTCTCCAATCAAAGACCAATCCTACCTGCTAATTCTAATCCTGTTGGAGTGTTATAGGTGTTCTGAAAATACTACGAGATTAATTTTTAATGAATGATTTTTAATTTAGGATAATATTCTTGAAGGTATGTGAAGTCCCCCTTCAACCCGTTATGTGCAGGACCCAGCAGTGGGACGAAGAATAGTTACCAACCAACAAAAAGCGAAAAGGTACCTACAATCTAATTACGCGCCTATACAAAAGAGATGTTATTTAGTAACTACATCCGATCCGCGCATAAGTTTAATTTCCTCGGCGCAAAGTCTAAGTCTTGAGGGCCCTTCAACTGAGAGGCAACGAAATGAGCAGACCACTTAGACGATGTAACAACCACTCGACAATATTCACAGAAAGATATTCTCATTCGCTTCTTTTACTTATGATTTTTATTCAGAGATGGCTCACAATGGTACCTAATTAGATTTCAATGCTGAGGGCTTCGCCTATTCTAAGTGCCTTTTTCTCTATTTTCTGGTAGTAAATAAATTATAATTAACATTTTAAATAATAAGAAAGAATAAAACAATATTCGATTTATTACTCCGTCTTATAAAAAAATACATGGCATAAATTTAATGTGCATAATTATTTTTTAAATCTATCACAGATTAAAAACCTTTTAGTTCTCTGTTGCTAGGTATATTGACCCCAAAGTTCAAACGAGGTCAGACACACATTTCGGCCGCATTCGAAGCGGTCATTTTCAGCATTAATTTAAGAAAAAAACATTCGAAATTCGAAGTGCAATTCGTAAAAATTTAAGTCATTTTTTGTCACATTGATACACGCTTGACGCGCTGTCGCGATTTTTGTCTTTAAAATTTTAAAACAAACAAAATAACAAAAATAAATGATGTTTCCTGATGATGAAATAAAAGAAAGCAGCTTTATGAGACCAGGCGACGAGATTATAAGGTACGATCTTCGATTATTTTGGACAAAAGAAAGTTAGAAAAGCCTCACTGATTTTAACAATTGTTATTAAAAAAATTAAATTGTTTGTTTTATTATTTTCAGTATCCGCGAAGTGTACTTGGGTGACAAATACGATAAAAAGGATTTGGGGTTCGGTGCTGATCTACTTTCAAGTTCAAGTCGAAATGATGTGAGTTATAATTTATTGAATACAATTTTTAATAAAACAATATTTGTACAAAATACAATAGCAAATTTTTGCAAAACTTTTCTTCATCATAGGAGGTTTTAAACCAAGTCTGTTACTAAAAATTCACTTATTAATTTAAAAACTATGCACTCAGTATGTAGGTACTTTCTTGCCCCGCATGTACAAGATCCAGAACGGTTTTCCGACTGGTGTATTTTCGTGACTGGCATGAGGTTTTTCAAAAAGGGTATAAAAACTCTCATTAAAAGCCCGCAATGCGCTAGCGACTTCTCTGGTTAAGCTCAGGGGGCTTATTCTGTATGACCATAAAGATTTCGTGCCGATATCGTGTGTCATCCAACCGTATGTCATTTCATGAACTCGGCAAGACAAGAAACCTTAATGTCTTTTCTATAAGGCACACAATAGATTGTCACGATATTTGAGTTTTAAGCCTTTTTTGACTTTTTATCACGGGCAAGACACGAAATTGCCGCGATACGAGTGTGAATGGTCATACAGAATCGGGCGGCTGGTATCAGTAGGCGACGTTGACCACTGACCATTAAGCCCGTCTGCAGGTTTGCTGGGAAAAAAATGGTCCTTAATTTGATTTTTTTTATAATAGATACTGACTATTTATAAAATTAAATATAAATCTGCTTGATTTCGTTAAGTTCGACGACCTGTGTGGCGCAGTGGTTAAGACACCGGTGCGCTGCGCGGAGGGTCCTGGTTTCGATTCCCAGCAGAGCAGAGATTTGAATGATGAATTTGAATTTCTGTTTCTGGTCTGGGTGTGTTGTGTTGTTGTCTTGTGTGTGTCCATGGCGCCCACGACACAGGGAATCTTAGTGTGGGGCTATGAGTGTGAAGCGTTATTTATTTATTTAATTTAGAATCTTCTCAAAAGTACGAGTATGTATATTATATACAACTGTATGCAATGTGTAGTTCACCAACCCGTATTAATCCAGCGTGGTGGACTAAGGCCTACAATTATATCCTTCGTATAGAGAAGACCCGACCCTGTAGTGGATCGCTAATGAGTTATAGACATACTATTTATCCAGATCTTTTTAGTCATTTAACATGTCTATGGTTCTAGCTCGACGCTCCCCGTTCCTTCTTCCGCGACGGCTTCTTCCCCGAGGGTCTAGAGCAGCAGCAGGCCAGGTTCGCGTGGACGGAGGAAGATGGCAACATTGCCTCACTCGTCTCCGAGCCAGGTTTCGGCACCACTGGACAAACTACCTTTGGGAAAGATCTTGATCTAGCATTGAAGAGTGAATTACGAGTTAGTTAAAAATCATTCATAGTTGATACCTATCGTGTTTTCAATAGGGGTTGAAGCAACATTGTGGGAAAACCCTTCTGTTACGGGAAAGTGAAAGTATTAACTAAAATATTTAATTCTGCTTTGAACGCCCCTCAGGCCGGGAGTAAAAAGCGGGCGAAAAAAAACTCATTATTATTAATGATATTACACAGGAGGCAGACACATCAGGGTCGGTGTTCCAATACAACAAAAACGGAATGGTCTTCACTAGGAAACCTCATGTGGAACAGCAAACAGTATCTTCTACGTCCTCGGGCAATCCGGGCCCAAGTAAGTACAAACATATCTTTAATATGTAACTTTATTGATACTAAAATTTGCTAAGAGATATGAAAAAAATTTTCAGTTTACAGGATTTTAGAATTACAATATTTTCCGTACTAAAATATTGTATTCTTAAGAGAAACCCTTGATTTATTGCGGACACCTTTAAAAGAAAATTACCCTAATGCTTGGGAAAATTATGTTGGTCGGGGTTATGCATCACTAAAAAGTGTCAGACTCGTAAGAGCAAATCCCATAAAAGAGACATATACCTAAATAAAGGTCCTTAATTTTAGGGATCCTATTTTGATATCTTGACAATACTGACATCATAAGTGGCAATGGGCTGGCCACATCGTTCGCAGGTCTGACAACCGATGGGGAAAAAAGTCCTCAAATGGCGACGTGAGGATAGACATAGACATTTTTCCTCTTTTATGAATCAAAATTCTTCTATTTCTAATTTGAAGGTACGAGCACAGAGCGAAGCAAAAGCAAGGCGGCGTGCAAAGTGGACAAGACGGACCCGCGCTCCCGGTTCCACTACGTGAAATTCGTCAAGAGGCACGGCCGTACCGTCAAGCTGTGGGAGTGTGGCATATGTGAGCGATACTAGCTTAATTATTTACCTATTTACTTGGTGTGGCCGCGGCTTCGCCCGCTTGGATTTTAGAACTTGGAACAGAGAAGGGTCAAAATCAATCGTAATCCTATACGTTATGTTATCCAGGTTATGATCTATCTGTGTACCAAATTTCATCCAAATCTGTTCAGCCGTTTTTGCGTGAAAGAGTAACAAACATCCATCCATACTCACAAAAGTTCGCATTTATAATAGTAGTAGATAGAATTTAAATAAGGCAAACCAATTTAGTACATACAATAAATACATCGAAAACAAAAAAAAATATAGGCTTTTTACATTATGCACTTATACTGGTTTGCACAACATTATTCGTACTTATAAACTTATTAATACAGTCAGGCGGCTTTTTCGCCTGAAAAATTACTAAAGTCATTTGCCATTGAAATTTAGGGAATCTTATGTTATTATCAACTAGTATTGGAATTATGATTTACGTTTAAAAATGAATTTTTTATTTGATCCCTATATTTTTTTTACAACATTAGTGTCATAAAAAATATCTTTCGTCTCATACATAGGTGGTAGAGAATTCCAGCACCAATACACGTTGATGCGCCACCTGCCAACTCACACAGACGAGAGGAACTTCCACTGCGATGCATGCGCCAAAAGTTTCCGACAACTCTCCACTCTGAGCCAGCATCGCGCGATACATTCCACCGAGAGACCGTATTCCTGTGAGGTGAAGAATGTTCACTAAAACGTTTGTTATGGTCAAAAAATAATTCCAGTATCAGCACACCTTGAAGCATTATTTGCCAATACGAGCATACGAAAAGAACTTCCATTGAGATGCCTAAGTGGCTATAACCCTTGTGGCCCACTATTGGGGAGAGGTCTTACTCTAAACGTAAAGCCCGAAAACTGATATGTACATAAATATCTACAATAAGTATTAGATAATAACGATAAATAACAGTTTCATTAGGTTTATGCAAGAATGTAATAATTATGTAGAAGGAGATTAACTAAAATATTATATCCAGGTGTGCAATAAAACCTTCAATCGCGTATCCACCCTGATCTCCCACCGCAAGACCCATTCCGATGAAAAGCCCTACAGATGCCACATTTGTCCCAAAGGATTCCATCAAAAAGGTTACTTACCATCTCTTTATTCCCTTCTTCCCACTTTAATAAGCTCATTTTTTACTCCTAAGTTTTTAAAAGAAGTAAAATATCTTTGCCTATACTATAACCAGGATTTAAACAAAAGTAATCAATTCACAGGAAATTTAAGAAATCACCTGTTTACCCACACCAATGAGCGTCCTTACCGTTGCAACATTTGCTTGAAAGGCTTCAACCAACAGTCCAACTTGGTGTGCCATAAAAATAAGGTAATTGACTATCCAAAGCTTCCGTTATTGAATAAATTTAACAAGTTGCATTTAATATGTCAGGTAAAATAAAGGAGTATGGCGTATTTACGTTTCAGGCACACCCTGATGAAGCCAATCCTAGCCCGACGAAATTCAAAATAAATCCTCGTAATAATGTTTGCCCATCTACTGAAACTCGGTCTGATGCTACTACCTCTAGGTAAATCTTTCATAAAGATAACCTTTAAACCGTAAGGTTGATTTATAAGTTAAGTGTAAAATCCCACGTGGTATCATCTGAAAAACTACCATATTCTGCAACATACTACTTGCTCAAAAAGAGTCCTTATTTTTCATTGGAACATGAGTACCTTATGCCCAACTACTCAAGTCTTCTTTATGCCTCTTTTAAGTTACATTACATCAAACGAATATAGAACCTTGTCATCAATATTTTATTTGTAGATCACTTTTGTTTGTAGATTATCTTCTTTATTAGTATTGGTGACCCTCCATGTCTCAACTTGTATTTAACACTACATCTTAATAAGGCCTTAATTAAGGTCTATCTATCTTCTATATCTATCATCTAAGGTCTTAATTTACAGGCAACAGGCATCCGAACAATGTGAAGTTACCTCCTCAATGGGGCCCTACCTTCCTCCAGTTGCCTCTTGGGAAAAGCCTACGTTAGGCGAAATTCTAAGACCGTTCCCCGACATCGGCGACCCATGGAGCAATGAATGGGGGGCCATAACCACTGGAGTGATAGTAGACGCTATAAAGACTCATCATATGGGGATCGCTTTGGCTACTCAGCAGACTCCGTTCGCTCTGTTGAAGTCTGATAACGGACCTCCCGTGCTTGTGAAGGTCGTAGATACAAATCTACCTGGAGGAAAGCAGGTGATGATTGTCTTGAATTAGGTTTTACTTCTCAGTTACTTAATGGGCTACGCTAGCCGGTTAATGAAAGTATTATTACCTATTCAAAGAGATCAGTGACCAAGAATCTTTGCTCTTACCGAGATCCTAGTGTCATATTCTAGCATAATCACCACTTTTTTTATTTCATTTATCTCATTTCATTCCTTTTACAAAATTACCTAAACCCTCTGTAACCGTGAAGAAAAATTCGTGAGTGAACCTGCATCCCTAAGATTTCTCCGTTCTTAAGAGTACGTGAAGTCCACCAACCCACATTAGGCTTAACTAAGCCGACCGTACAGTGGGTAATTAATGGATTATATTATTATAATGACTTGACTTGTTGTCACATATTTATGCATGCAGATGCTGGTCCCAGCAACAGCAGAAGACTTAAAAGTAGGCGGCAAAATCGTGGTGAAAGATGACGAAAGACCTTCTGCCGAGGTAAGAATCCTTTCTCTTTTCTTCCTTTGCCCCTTGGTAGTCCATTTCTGAACATGGACCTCCCCTAATCGATGCCACTCCAACCGGCCTTGGGCCCTTTGACTTTTCAGCTGCCTTCTTCAGGTCGTCAGTCTACTTAGTTGGAGGGCTGCCTGTACTTGCCTAAACTTGGACGTTCAAATCGAACGTCGGTCCTTCAAACTAGCTATATCGAGCCAATCTATTGCAAGTTTGATTCACTTTAATTTGCAAGTATGGGAGCAAAAATTATTTTACGATAGATAGCTAATAACAAAAACAAGCTTTTGATTCTTGTTTTTGATTTTTTCCTTGACAACTTCTAGGATCTCAAGGTAGAAGCCTCTTCTGACGGCAGCGCTGTTCAGATAAGAGTTCCAGTAGTAGCGACGGTAGTCCCGAGGATCAAGCCCGGTGGGAGACTGCATCTGGCCGTCGAGGAACCGCATCATGCGTACCACACCGCCCTGTCGACAGAGAGTGAGAAACATTATTATTTATGATAAAGCAAGGATATTGAAGAAATTGTAGAAAAGTGGAATATGATCTTGAGGTCCAGTTTTGAATTCCAGTGGCACGTGACAATAATATTTTTAAGTTTATGTGCGTTTGGCGGATATCTCGCTCGTTGTAACGGTGGTGGAAAATATCACGAGGAGACCCGAATGATTCAGAGGTCTCTATAGTATTCTCAGACATGTTAAATTTTCTATCCTGTATTTGGCCACTGCGGTAGGCTAAGATAATTATATCCTTCTCGATTTGAGAGAGCTTACGTCTGAAATTAATAACCGATCTTCAGATTATGGATTATGGATTGAGATACACTTTGGTTCCCAAGATACTTAAAATACATACCTACTCTCTATAATTATTTATTATGTTATTTATTATACAGTATTTTAAGTATCTAGTTATTAAATCTTTGGAAAGAAACCGGAATTCATTAATAGTTAAATTAGTCATATATCTTTGTAGAATTCTTGTAATAATTTTCGTTTATTTTTTAAAATTATTTTTGTTTATTTTTGGTTAGTGGGTGAAGTGAAGTTGAAGCCATGTTCCTCGGATGTAAATTCTTCCTCTGTATCATTGAACCAGCCTGGTCCGTCTAATTACAGTAAGGAGGACATTCAATCAGGTTTTATATATTTATTTTTGGCTTATTTTTTTAATGTTTTTATTATTAGCCCTACGAGAGAATGATCAGGTAAAGAGGAAGCCCTCGAGGCCTGCAACCTCTATCCTCCAATACCAAAATTTCATCCCAATCTGTTCAGCCTTATTGCGTGAAAGAGTAACAAATATCCGTCCATCTTCACAAACTTCCACTTTTATAATAGTAGCAGGATTCGATTTTAAATGGATTAAAACATCAGGTGGAGGCATATCTTCTTCGTGCGTCCTGCCGCCGCCTGCTCCATCGCCACCGCTGGATCTCATCTCGATAGACTCCCTCTTTCTACCGATGGATGGCATGCCTATGGGTGAGAGAAAAACAAATTATATTATTACAAGACTATGGTTTTATTTTACTACTAGACTGCTTCGTCGTCGATTTTAGAACTTGGTCTAGAGATAAGTAAGAAAAGTGTCTATGTTAATCCACGTTCGTATCCAATTTCATCCAAATCAGCTATTCAACCGTTTTTGCTTGAAAGAGTAACAAATATCCATCCATCCATCCATCCATCCACCAATCCACACAAGCTTTCACATTTATAATAGTACAGTAGGGTTTTAGGATATGCTATGAGTCTCAGTCTCTCCACAACAGTGTTAGGAGCTGAAGCATAATTTAAGATTAGCGGATGAGTTGTTGCACGATATGAGTGAAACCCTTGAAACTGCTAAGGATCAGTTTCAATAACATACCGTCGGGTATGGGTAGCCCAGATAAACCTATTATGATTAAACTATAGAAGAGCAATTCGTTTCTAATTGTAATTATTTTACTGAACCGGCTATAAGAGTAACCTTATCTCTATAGCGATGCCAACGGTTCGCATATCATTTTCATATTCTCATTCTATTTTTTATAATATCTAAAATATTAGTTTTATTGATGTCAGTACAAAAAAACTTATAGATCGGATCTTCATTTTAGTTCCCAATTTAGTGGTAACTCATAATTTCAAAGTTCATTTCGACATTAAGAAACGATTTCTCGAATCTGGCAATTTGATGGGTGGTTGGTTCGTTGGTTGTAAATTGTAGTGCAAATGGGCGGTTTCCATCGGACATTGTGTCGCAGGTCCTCAGATAACCGCAGTGGACGCGTCGCACCGGGGACCGCCGTCCGAGGACTCCGACATCTTTATTGGGAAGTTTGAGGTAAGATACTAAAGATCTATAAAAGATTAAATAGATAGAAAATGCGGTGATAGCGCCCAGTGGCTAAGAATTTTCGGCCGCTTACTCGAGGGGTCCGGGTTCGAATCCCGATGGAACGCATCTATGACTTAGTAGAAAAGTTATGTGCGTTTTATAAAATTAAATATCACTAGCTGTAACGGTCAAGGAAAACATCGTGAGGAAACCTGCAAATTGATAATTCATAAATAATCGAAAATTTATAAAAAAAATGTTCTCAAAGGCATATTATTATGATTTTCACCAACCAGCATTAGGCACGCGTTAGCGCGTTACTAACAACACAACAAAAAATTTATCATAAAACCAATTGTTTCGCTGAAATTCCAAAAGGCTCACTATTTCTACCTAGTTTTTTTCAATACCTTGAATAATTCTTTCGTTCAAAAGAACACCCATTTGTGCAAAAGAACTATTTAAGGTTTTCATAACTGCATTATAATGATTTCCCTAATGCTCATACAAATTTTTAGCTTCTTTTTATTTATTAATCCAAGTGTACTACTTTTTCGACTCATTTGTTCGGTTCATAGTATGACGTCAAAGAAAATTAAATGACGTCATGAGGTGCGTGGTTTAAGTGCGCTTTTTTGGACAATTTATAAATCATGTAAAATTTTATTTTACAGGAAGGCATTCCGTTATCCGATTCAGATTGAAAAAATGTCAATTCAATACTCGTTATTGTTTCTTAATTTATTTTATTTTTATTTTCGCGTAGCCAATGAAGTGTTCAATTTTAGTTAATAAGTAAAAATGAATTTTATTTATATTGTTGCATGCGTTCGTTTACTTAATATACCGTGTTTAAAACAGAATGCTTTGTTTTACTTTTACCTTCCTACATACCTAGTGCATTTTGTAGGTAACTTGTCTGGTACAGGTTTTAAGCAAAGCCACAGACTGACTGCCTGTTTGACCGGGCGTTTAAATAAAAATGAAAGTGAGAATTAAATGTTTATATCTTCATGTCCTTTATCTTGTGTACGTATTAAAATATGAATGCCATCATGAATACAAGCCCTCACCCTAGTGGGAGGTCGCAAAAAAGGCAATTTCCTGTAGCCGTTGTGAATAATCTGGTATTATGATGTAGCGATGACGGCCGCTATTATATCGCAGTAATATCGCCGTCATATCGCATTGTTATCGCCACGTGGACGGAAATATGCCCTTTGGTGCCCGACTTTATAAGTTTACTGGCGAATCTCGATAGATGGCGTTGGTAGGTAGTAGCAAAAGGAAAGGAATTTTCGCTTTTTAATTTTCTTTTCTTAAATGTTTTGTTTTTACAATGTTGCTTTCATATTTGGTTAATAGTTTTCTAAATGGTGTAGATTAAAATGAAATTCTCGTTTTTTTTTGTTTCTGGAATGTTAGCTACATTTTAAGTCACTGATCTAAACCCAACCAACTGTAAGCAAATGGAAATACCTATAAGTGATTTAGTTATTTAAAAACTGTATCTGATATATGTGAGTAAAGTACTTAAAAACTTACACTAGTTACACAAACTGATAACAGATGGCGCTAAGTGTCTTGTTGGTAACATTATTATAAGCTTTGTCTTGGATAGTAGGTATAATTTTACATACATGATACAGGAATTTATTTATCTCGTATCTCATTGAAAATCAAGTTCTTTTTATAAAAAGAAAACAAAAAGGCGACAGTAAGGTGGCACTATACCGGTTTGCTTAGCACAAAAAAACTAAATTGAAATCGCTCCTAATCCTTTCGCGAGCTACGGTGCCAAAGACAGACTGACAGACAGACACGTCAAACTTATAATACCCCTTCATTTAAAAATAAATAGTAGTAAGGTATCACAAATCTTTCGGATGATGTGAGGATTTAACCTACGGTTTAATAATTAAATTATGATCGCCTAATGAAAAACCACACTTCCGGAGCAGAACATATCTATGGTCGTGCTGCTCATAGATATATCCTCAGGGAGACTAATGATACCTATAAACTTATTTATCATCCTTATAGGGACATGCATATTGCAACTTTTTTTCAGTTATTATCATTTGCATCAAATGATATAACTTTAACATGTTGTATACCGGATAAAGTACGTGCGATCGCTTCGCAAATTGAAAATAGCGTAACCCTCTGATTTTATAATAATACCAAAATGAGCTCATGCTACGATCACGGTACACACCACAGCAGATATTACAATGCAATGCAATTTAATTGATTGCACACGATTCGCATTGATATTTGAAGCGAGCCCAAAATTCAAACCAGCTAAAAACTGTATTACTTTTAACAAAGGACCTCATTTTAAATTTGCTCATCGGGATTTCATTCATCGTTGGCTCTGCATTGGGAACCAGCCAATTTAGTAATGACGCTTCAGCCATCGCATTAACCACAAAAATACATAAAGAGACACGTTTGTTCCATTTTCTATTTAACAAGAATGTGACAATAAAACGCGAATTACGTTCGGCCAGTTTTTTACCAAAGGAGAACGCGTGGCTGGCACGCGACACGAAATATTAAAACTGGTGTTAGATCTGACACGCGGCCTTTCCCACCAATAAATAGAGAAATCTTCTGACAGCCCTATTGCGTTAAATCCTCATACAACCGCCAAGGTGAAACCAACCTTATCGACACAGCATAGCGTTAAATTTCAGCTGCAACGTCCTTCGACGGTCATTACGTTTGTTGGCATTGAAATTCGAACTCTATGTCGAAGAAATAAGGTTGGTGTTCGGTTGTTTTCAAGCGTAGTAAAATTAGGGTTGTTCTCAATAGTCTAAATACCGCCCCCGACGGTTATCGAATAATGCGTCGGCACGTGTGGGCGCGTTTTTTATGGAATTTTTATTTCGGCGTGCGAACGCGAAGTGGCGTCTGGTGGTGAAGTCCGAATGGGGAGGCATTGTGGGACTGCTTTTTTAAAATGCGTGAAATTGAACTTTAAAATTTAAATAAAAATCAAAATAACTAAAATAATATTAGTAGAATGAAATTTGTAACTCAGTAAACTGCTTGGTGAATGGAATTTTTCATAAATTAATTTTGTTTCTTTTATTAAACCAACTTATTTATTGTTTATAAATTACAAAAAACTATATAACCTTAACCATAAATTTAAAGCTATTGACTACCTACCACAACACAAAAAGAAAAAAGTAACTCATTATACAATTCTCCTTATTAATTTGATTTGTATTCCTTACAAGAAATATGATTGGATTACCACGTAATAAAATTGACAAAATAAAATTTAAATAATCAAACAATAAACTATCAATTCCATAAAATATCGTTAAAACAAACACAGGGCTATAACTAATCCTTCTCAAGGGTGTTGCACCCCTAAATATCATTTCATATTTTGATTATGATATCAATGTTACCCACTCGCGTTTTTTATTCCCTTTGTCCGTTAATACACATATTAACCCATTAAAAGACGCGTGCCGACATTATATTGTATTTCACACGTATAATGCAATCGTTTTATTTGTTGTAAATGTAGTTTTTTATGTGAGAAACATTATTTTATTGGTCAATTACCACGAAATTTGTAAAATAATGGCTTGTCATTAAATTCTTGTGTAAAATTATTAATTTCTCTATAATTAAAATACACCTATGGTCGTTACACTTAAGTCGTATGTTCTTATTGAACAAATGATTTTGATAAAAGTTTTGGAAAATTAAATTAAATACTGCTATAAATTATTGTTGAGACGAAGCTAAAGTGTGTTTATGCTACAGAGCAGATATAAATTACTGCTTAGTTAGCGTACCTATGTTTTGATTTTGATTATTGAAAATTGGTAAAAGGCTCGTCAAGGTCTTACCTAATAGCAGTAGTTTGCGTTGTGGTATACAGAAACACACAATAGTATGAAAAATATCGAACTTTTTTTAAAAAGTTACGTAACTTTGGTACTACCAGGAAAATATTTTTTTTATTCCATATTCTGGGTCTTCAAAAGGCCTACTATAAGAGGTTTCAGGATTATCCATGCATTCTGGGACACCTGTATATTATAATCGATGAGATTTGTGTGTTTCAGCTCATGGGTAGTAAAACAGCAAGCTCACGAACAGACGCGAGTGCGTACTGCGTGGGACGGGACAACCGCCACACGTCGCCACGCGCCGCGTTCAGTCGACGTCTCAATCGCGCGGATTTGCAATACTCGCGTGCTGTAATGAGCTGTGACATTGATTTTAATTGTAGGTACTACTTTTGCAGATCAACCAGGGATTTTGAATATGACGTTGAACTGGTATCAACGTTCTACTAATGTTCCGTAAAAAATACCCGCTCGGTGAGTGACGACAAATTTTTGAACATCTTTTTGCCTCGGTCGTTTGTGGCATCCAAGCAGTCCAATTTCTTCTTGGCTGCATGCAGTGGGTCTCCAATGGGTTATAAACATGGCCAAGGATAGACACTGGTAGTAAAACAACAAGCAGGAACAGACACGAGTGCGTACTGCGTGGGACGGGACAGCCGCCACGCGCCGCCACGCGATGAGTCGACGTCTAAATCACGCGGATTTGCAACACTTGCGTGCTGTAATGAGCTGTGACATTGCTTACATTGCTTCTTTCATTATAGTTTTGTACTTAATTGTCCTACTTTTGTAGATAAGCCAGGAATTTTGAAAATGACGGCACAAGTTAGTGCCAGGATGGCCGTCGCTTATTGAGTATGCTGCTGTGTGCTTAATTATGTGATTCGTTACCGTGCAACAGTATATGTATTGCATAAACATAACCCACTAGTCACTAACTCACTACAAGGTTGGGTTTGCTCTTGCAATAGGAGGCTTTGAGAACATTATAGAGAACTCTGAGGCATACAAATTTCCTCACGATATTTTCCTTCCTCGCGTGGACGTCTCGATTAAGAGAATTTCTAGCCACTGGACTATCACCGATACTTTCATAAACAAAATTACACCAGTAATGCCTAAAAGCAATAAAACTATAACCGAATAGCAAAATAAAAACAATCCAACAATCAATAGTAGTGTGCAGTGGCGGATTACGCCGGCACGCAGCACGCCTGGGTAGAGACGCAAATTGTTCGCTAACCTGATTGCTGCTAGCTCCACATTGTCTTCAGCCCCTCCCCCATGCCCTCACCCCGCAGGGCAGCCCGAGGGATGGATTGATACACTGCAGTCAGCATGGAGAAATAACAAATCATTGAAATTCAAACAATCATAATCAAACTAAGTAACGTCGAAATACACATTTTGGAGTAAACATTTTTTTTAAATTTACGTTAACTAAAGCAAAATAACCTTGTAATAAAAAAACAAATAGGTACATACCTTGTAATAAAAAAACTAAAAATTGAAACAAAAGTGTTAAGTATGAAATAATTGGACACATAATCCAAACGGTAAAGAGGTATGATTAATAATAATAATAATAGGTTTATAAATAATAAGTTTATACAAAACATATTTTGTAGACACACGAAAAAATGCATAGATTTTCTATTCGTGCCAATAAAATATGCCTACCCATTCTGTTCCTGCAAATGCAGTTATTTTCAATAAAATTATATCACAATGGGGTTTCCATTCGGCTTAGATAACTCAATTCGACTGCGGTTGCGAATGGGAATGAAAATTTTCTTTTTTATTAAACAAATAGGATTTATTGCATTTCCACATTCATTGTTTCTTGCGTCTCTTGAGACCAATTTGTATAAAATGCTTAGTACTTACATGTTTTGTTAAAGCTCAGTTGATTCCTAATGAGCGTAATCCATTTGCTTTAATCTTTGAGATGTAATAAAATATGAGTAATAAATCATTTTTAAATGAATTAGGTTTACATATCTCTTATAAATATCTTATATTATACACCTAAACCTAATTCATTCAACTAAGTAAAAGTTATTGAGCTACATTTTATGTGACATACATATTAAATGTGACAAATAAGGTTGAGTTACTCATTGTTATTTACTAAATAATTTTGTACACTCAATTTTTACAGAGTAGAAACACGATAGTACTCGTAGTAATGTTGTAGGTACGAGTAACTTATCACAGGTAGGTAATATTGCAGAATGTATTTGGCAATTATGTGTAGTGCTACCTACCAAAACTTTACTCGTGAAAATCCTAAACCATACAAGTATACATAAAGAAAGAAATGTTTCAATTTTTCATCTCCTGTCGTACCTAAAAAAACTCTATCCACAAAATCATATCTAACATCGTTGAAGTTAACTACATTCGCCCGGGGGACAATCAAACGGACAAACGAGATCAAAATAAAAATCAAATTAGGTGGGTTATTGCATAAGCACCCCCGTTCACCCCTTATTGCGTTAGCGAGGGGTCTCCACTAATTATAATCGCCTATGTCGAGATATCGCGTCGGCTCTGTTTTAGTGTAGGTTATTATGTGTAACAGGGGATTTTTGAAATCTTTTTTTAAATTGTGTCTATAATCGTTTCAAGCGTTCAAGTTCAACCCATTTTCTTGGTGACCGGGGGAAACCTTCATTGGTACGAGAATCGTGGGAGCGACTCCTGGTTACGTGGATTTTTTCCCAACTTAAACCCCCTGGGTTGTCTTCCTTTGCGCTTGTGGGGGGTTTCCGGATTTCTAGTGGAAAGCACCGGTGCTCAATCATAACTCTGTGAAACGGCATATTTGTCATGTCTTCTGTTTTGATTGGAGTCGTGTGGTTGCTGGAGCTACTTTCTAGATTTATCTTATTCTTATTATTGTTGCATACCCACATATTAATACAACCTGATCTAGGGTTTCTGTTCTATTTGAGAGTGAACTTTAGTGTCCATGGTTTGAATTGACCACTTTATACTTATTGAATAATATAAAGTGCTCAAATTCATGCTTACCTATTTGTTTTTCGCATACGAAACATTACCTAAGTGCCTAAACTTAATTATGCAGTTATTAATGTATCAACAGTGAGCCAAGCGGTTTAAGGATGCTATATTAAAAAATTACCACAACACATGGAAAAATATGATGACGTAAAGATTGATATAAAGGTTAGTTTAGACTTAAAAGTGACATCAGCAATATCACCAAAAGCGACATAAAAATTAAAAGCCCGCAAAGAGCAAGATAAACCTGTGATAGCCTTCGAAACCCAAAATTTTTTTGCTCCCAATGAAGTCAGCGCAAGAGGCATACAAAAACATATTGTACCACACACAATAACCCTGACACCAAACCCATAAACTAAATAGGTGATTAACCGCGACCATTACCGCAGTTATTCTCGACGTCACTAAATCGCATTCGGATATATCCGCCACATTGGTTCCAGCGGATGCGGTGCTGCGCGGAAACTAGCACCATCTATTGTGATCGGGCTTCCGTCCTCACTCCTGGCAGGCGGTCCTAGGGGCTTGGAACATTACGTAACTGTATAGATCATCCAACGACTACATAGCCAAATAGACGCGTTATGCTAGGTGAACGCTTTCAGACAACACATTAGACTTATCGCCATGTTAAGTGTTATCCAGGACAAGGAGCATGAAACTGAAATCTATGCTAGTACTGACCACTTCCTTGACCCGCGCACTTCACCTACGATCGGAACTAATTAAAATGTGTCAGAAGGAACATTGGTTTCCACACGACTATTTTTTTAATTCGCGTTCTTTTCTTACCGTTTTAACTTTCCTTGTTGAACTTACACGAACATTTCAAAATCAAAATTAGCCAAATCGGTCCAGTCGTTCTCGAGTTTTATCGAGATTAACGAACAGCGATTCATTTTTATACAAAAATATTATATTTTTATTATTAAGTATCAAGTTTTTATATCACAGAATGATTTATTTTCATCTTTAATAAACATTCTCTCGTGTTTATTAATCACGTGTCATTTAAACGATTCTTCAAAAATCGATTAAGCTTATCGAATTCACTACCCCATTTGAAGTCATTTCTGCGTGTCTATTATTATTTTAATGTCCTTTCAGAAAACCGCAACAAAGCGAACTTGAATTTCGAATACGTCACGCCAACCTATTTCATTCCTAATTCAAATTCTAAAAACCGCAAATTCGACACGCACCGACCGCGTCTCCATACGACAAGTGCAACAATGACGTCATTAGACTCCTTGAAACTGTTGTAGGTACAGTCGATTTTAATTAATGTAGACCTTAACTCGACACGATAAGGCTCCTTTTGAATTGCCTTTTTGTTAAGGGCTCGTAAATGTACCGTGGCAGGGTTCGTACCGTGTATGAATTTAAAAATAATAATACGTCATCGCGCAGTCCCTCTGTCTTTTATCATTCAGTGTTGCGTATTACGCGTTACAGTCGTATGTTGAATTTGATGAGCGTAGGTTTTTGGTTTCCATTGTTACACGGGATATAAGAATACCCGCATATTTTTTGTAGTCAGCTTCTTCTCTTAGCTAACTTGAAGCTGTCTTTTTCTACAGCGCGGTTGCATGCCTATGTTCAGACTGGTGTGAGTTCGGAAAAACATTAGCTCTTTGCTCGAAGTCAACATTTATTTACGCTTCATTGCTCTTTGGCTTAATGCCTAGAGGCTTTCTCTACCATTTAACAGTTAGTACTGAAAATGTAAGAAAATTTGGAAAAAAAATAAATTGAGTGAGTGTAAATAAAATTCAAAATCGTAGCCTATGACTTCAAATAGTACTCTCGGACAAGTTTTTTAAATGAAAATTTAGTGGGTGCTTTTCTTAAAGTAAGCATACCAGAAGAGTACAATCTAAACGGTGCAAGTATGATGGAAAAAGTCGCTGGCAATTCCGGTGCGCGTGGTATATACTTGTAAAATCAAACGAACTTACCAAGTGAAGTTCGATTGTAATTATGCTTCATATCATCCCGTCCGAAGATGATGAGATTACTACTTGTTAGTATCCTGGCAGCATCCTAGAGCGTCACACTTATTTTGAAGACTCTGAAAAGAATCTTTAGAAAAAAAACATAGATTATCTTTGCCCTACCGCGCTGTCATGGCTGCCTGGCAGGTTCTGTCAAACCTCATGTCATTCAGTTTAAAGTTAAGTTCTAAATATAAAAAAGTATCGGCTAACCAGTCGTTACAATAGAGTAGGTAGTTTACTCTTATCTACATCACTTGACTCAATAGTCAATAGCCAGCTGATGTACATATTATTTTTCAATAATCAAAACTATAATTTTAGATTTTACATGAAAAAAATGCAGTTTATAACTGCTTGACTTATCACAAATGTAGCTACTAAGCTACTTGGGTAACTTGGCTAAATTGCTAAATTTAAGTAATTATTTTTTACTTTAGTGGAATTAATATGCTTGAAAAAATTTTTAATGGCATAAATAATAATTGTTAATAATAAGGTTTATTAATTTGGAAGATTTGTTGGTACAAATCTTGTGCCACAACAGAGACAAGTGATGTAAAAATTGATTCTACAACTTAAGGGAACAGGTGTTCTACCTGTGAGGGTGGGTGGGACTCATCATCTTCGGACGGGATGATATGAAGCATAATTACAATCGAACTTCACTTGGTAAGTTCGTTTGATTTTACAATTATGCATCATATCATCCCGTCCTCTATGATGAGATTACTACTTGTTAGATGTTTAAAGTCCTGTTGTAGAATCAATAGGTAACACAGTATTAAATGAATAACTATTCATTTTATATTGTTATAAAGAAACAAAAAATTTGCATTTCTATAACACTATTAATAGTAAAATTTATTGTAACACAACACAATACAACTCAGATAACAAGTTGCTTTTGTGGTATGATAAAAATTTCTTTCCATTTGCTTAGTTATTTTTATAGATAATAATAAGTAAACCCAATTAAGAATTTAGTGTTGTAATATGGCTTCGAAAATGCTTGAGCATGCTTGAGTATAACAAATTATAACGTATTGAATGAAAAAACCCAACTGAAGAGGTATTGTGAGAGAAATTTCAACTTATGAAAACAGACAAGACTCATAAAATTTTGTCTGTCAAATGTAAATGTAATACAAATACAGTCCGTATGCAAGAACATGTGTACATACATACATATCAAGCATCTTAAACCTCATACCTTATTCAGAAAATGTCCTTAACTATTTTCCAGTTGCAGGTTTTCTGAAAAAAATCTCATATAAAAGTTCCTTAAGGAGGTTAACTAAACATGTTTACTTACATAAGGAACATTGTACCTATAAAATATTTATTATGTATTTTCACATAATAATAACTAATAAGTAGATAATATCTTAACTGTATTTCAACATTCTGAAAATATAATTATGTAATGTATGTAATGTTTTAATCTTTTACTAAAACTGTACATTCCATTGAAGAGTTTTAGTATGTGGTCTAGTGAGGAATCACATCTACACCACAATGGAAATTATGGTATTTTTTGTGTTTTTACAAATACAATAATACATAAAACATAATATTTATATGTTTAAATTAGGCCATTTTCCATTGAATTCAACAAATAGTGACAAACTTCATAAAACCAACACAAACCCGTGATATCAAGTATCATAATAATTATATTACATTTGCACACCACAAAATATCATCTATTGGGTACCCTATAGTTCCATTTTCCATTAGTCACAAATACATTTAACAGCTTACACAACCAATACAAGCTTGGAAAATAAGCATGTCTGGGTTGTCAAATAAGAATTGTAATTAGGACAACACCGATGTCCCCATGCTTTTCATCCTCCTTTATAAAATGCAAGACTTCAGCTCCACTCCGGGAAAGCAAATAGGCTCAGTGCACTCTTGTAGGCATTGATAGAAATTATATAAGAATGATGTCTCAATTCAGACACAGCTAATTTGAACCACATCAACAACAATTTTGTGAAATTACACAATTTTGCAAAAAAGGGGATTATGAGCTATTAAGGATTTCTTTTTCCTTGCACTCCACGATTGAGGTATACAAATTTGTTCCAAACAAACTTCAAGTATCTCAAGTTTCAAATGACAGAGTTTTTTAAGTGATTGTTTAAAAACACTTGTTATTCGAAACAGGTTTCAGGCTTCATAAGCTGAGAAAACACCCCCTTCATCACACACAGTACAATGTGGCGAACCTCCGCCTATGTACTACATTACAGGGATATTAAGTCCAGTATCCAGGCATCTCAACAACATTTGCAAATTACTACAGATTGTGATGAGCCTCAACACGTGCACCATATTAGAAGGATATTCAGCCCAGCACTTTGGCATTTCAATAATGTTTGCAAAATTATTATCAGAAAATCCAACCAGGACCCCAACAGTAAACAAATTTTAACTCTTAATCTATCAGGTGCATTGATATCAACACAATGAAGGTATCAATCCTTAAATGTTTCACATTATCCAATAAAATATGAACATAAAATATGAACATAAAGTTATGCTTGTCAGTATTATTATCCCAATTCACTATTATCTACATTTTTATTAATAAAGTATTTTGAGGATATCTTGATGAAGTACAGTAGCATATTTACTGTGATTCTGTCGTTATCCAATGTAATATACATGAATATTCGGGAGTTCCAAAAAACCCAGTTCCTTTGTTTATTAAGCAATGTCATTAGATACTTAATATATAAGTACCAATAGAAAGTATTAAAACCATTTCATACTATAATTTATAGACATAAATTTACATGCTATAATATTTTCTGTATAAAAATACTTTATGTCTGACACAAATGATAGTTTGTTCCAATAATTAATGTTATTAATTTTGGTTTAGATAATGAGCAATGACCTACCATTGTTCAGTATCTGAGAAGTGAGTTTTGAAGTGATACAAAACATCAAATTGAATTTGGGACCCACATGGATAATACTCACCGAAAACATAAATTATATAATATATAAAAAAATAATTATATAATTAAGTAGTAGTTATTAATCAATAATTAATAATCAATGTTTCTATTTCCATCCACTAATTTAATGGAAGTTGGTCTGACCATATTTACTCTGTCATGAGGTACCTATTTTACCTCATGAAGTCATGACAGAGTCTACTCTGTCATAATATTCAGTTAATGCCATATGTATAATATGACCTCTCAATTGCCTGTCGGTGTCATGTGGTATGAAGGGCCCCATCAGTTAAAAGCTTGAATCGGTTAAGGGTTATGATAACCAAAATTCTGTATTTGAGGTCTGAAACAGATTAACTTACTGTTCCCTGAAGGGACAACCCCATTTGTAAAGTAATTACTTTCATCATGAAAGAAACCACACAGAGTTTGAGGCATTGTAACAAAAGATGCCCTCAATATGCAAATGAGTATTGCTTGCTTTATGGTAATGACCTGCATTTTTATGATTTTTATAATGGTTAGTATATAAATTGCATCTTGACCATTTTAGATTGATATGCAAAAATAATTCGTTATTATGGTTTTTATAAGTGGTCTACCAAGAGTTACCAGATATTTGTTTATCTGTGTATTTAAAAGCAACATGGTGATTTATTTTCACTGCTTTCCCATGCTAATCCTAGTAGTAGGATATAAAAGGTTGTAACGATAAGAATCATTAGTATCTCACTGAAGCGAACCTCTAAATGTTACTCAGTAACCAATATTAGGTTATACTGAGTGCTATGGGTCAGTATTAAGTCGATATGTGTTGCATTTTTCCGAAATAACTGATTAATAAACCCCATTGCAATATAGCATTTTTTAAATCTCTTCAACGAAGGTTGGTAATAACATCAAACTTTACTTCCTAGTAAGTTTGATTCTAAAATTAGTAACAGCTTGTTTACTATATCCAATAGTAGTATTTTCTTTTTATCGTGTTGTTCTCTCATTGAGACTTCCAGTCTCTATTTCAGTTATACTGCTCTTCATAAGCAGTGCAGATAAGATTCATAGTTCATTTATCTTCATCCATTAAGGATGTAGGGAGGATTCGCTTTGTGAACATTTACTATATGCAAATTTTCATTCAATTCCACTATAAGTTATATTCTTTAAGAATACCTATACCTGGTGGAGAAAATTGATTGAAATGACTCAACGCTGCATCACCCTGAAGGTGTACTTGAGTGTACAAACATATTGCATATTTTCTTCCAATTCCATCATATTCCTTAAGAATACACATGGTGGGAAAAAACTTTAATCAAATTGGTTTAGCAATGCTTCGCCCCAAGGGTGTACTGACTGTCCATATTAACAAGTCAAAAAACCAACTTACTGATATAATGTTTTAAAGTATGTGTTGAATCAATCCAACGTTGCCTTACTTCTCGAGTAGGCCTGAATTTTCTTTGTTAGGGCATATTGCATTTATTGTTATGGAGCTTTGAAAAGGGTTCCGACACCGCCTCACCCCACGAGCGGGCCTAAGTGTCCATCGTCAAAACATTAATGTTTCATTTTTGGCTCCTGAGTTTTGAAATGTTTCCAACACCGCCTCATCCCGCAGATGGGCCTGAGTGTCCATTTACAAAACATATCGTGGTTTCGATTTGGGTTTTCGTGTTTTGAAATGTTTCCAACACCGCCTCACCTCACGGGTGGGCCGAGTATTCATTTACAAAACAATTCTGTATAAAACAGTTCTGTACTACCTAAAAGGCAACAGACAAAGAGACAAAGGAATACGTACCGGTAGGTACATAACTACTTAATTTTTTCGTAGAAAACATTTGTATTTTCATCCATTCTTCCTTGATTTACTTTTTCTATATTGCGAATCCATTTGTGAACAATTTTCACCTTAAATCCTATAGATTTCACTACTTTTTCTAGTATGCGGCGAAAATTAAAATGCGACGCTTTCGAACACTTACACAAGAATGACATGAGGTTTGACAGAACCTGCCAGGCAGCCATGACAGCGCGGTAGGGCAAAGATAATCTATGTTTTTTTTCTAAAGATTCTTTTCAGAGTCTTCAAAATAAGTGTGACGCTCTAGGATGCTGCCAGGATACTAACAAGTAGTAATCTCATCATAGAGGACGGGATGATATGATGCATAAGTATATATGTGTAGACAAAAGAAACTGTTGACAATGGAAACACACAGACGCCCGATGGCTAAATTCGCGCGTGAATTTAAATCTCGCCGCGGGATAGGAAGCGGTGATTTGTGGTTATTTACCGCGGCTGTTAAGTTTCCATTTTGGATCGCCGCTCGTGCGGAATCCGCGACGATTTCGACGCGGATTGCGTTTTTAATTTTACAGAATAGGGCCGCGATTGTCTTTTGTTACAGTGTGTTGGCGGAGGTTCTATATTATGTATCTACTGTGTGTTATATCTATGACTTTGTTATGTTATATATATTGATATGTTATATATATCTAAAATTTGGATAGGGCTTATATAATGATAAATGAATCATGTCATGTTATAATAATAGACTTTTTTTTCATATTTAACGTAATGGTTATATGCAGTAATTTTTTGTTTGCTCTGTGCTCTGTGTATAATTGTGTAGGTATGTAAATAAGCGTATTTTATGTATGTCTTTGTTTATCACAATCTAGAGAAAGATCATACCTACGTTTAAATCGACTACATTATTTTTAAATACAAATAAAAATATTTTTCATTAAAAGACTAAAGCTTTTACGATCAACAATTTCGGATTTAAATGTCCATGGAAATAATTCACATTCCCGTTTTGGAATTTTGTGAATGCAATGCTGTTAATATTTCAATATAAGATTTTTTAACCTGGCAGCACAATAAATTAATGTGTTGATGATGGTGCTTTAAGTAAATAAAACTAGTTTATAAATAATACAAAATAATTATAAAATTAATAATATATAAGTTGAATTAGGAAAATATCGATTTTAACTACAAAACTCTTATAAATACTCGTATATCTATTATTGCACGTTAAAGGCGTTGTTCTGCACTCACCAAGTCTCAAATCAGCCATTTCCTTTCATATACTTATATTGCTTTTATTTCATTCATATTGCACTTTGAGGTAATGTGAGTTCACATATATGAAGAAGAATATTTGTTTAATAATAATTATGATACTCTGATATGATACGCTGTTATCTAAAAAAAATATTTTTTTAAACTTTTAATCAACTAAAAAAACCAAAATTACCTAACTTAATTTGTTCACATCTACCGGCCGTCCGATAACAGCCAACTTTTTACATTTTAATGTCATCATAAACATATTAAATCTGATCAACAAACTTGTGTACCGGTCCAATTTTTCTTAATCGAGATAGCGCGAAATCGAAATTCAAATCGGGTAATCCAATCAGTCTGTCGACGAGACAATCTGGAGTTGGATTTCCCTCCAAAAAACCCTTTTGTTCAAACAACGTGCCACGAGCAAACGTCACAACCCTTCGTGACAGCCTCGTTGTGAATTCACTCGGGATCCAAGGGTTGGGCCAGCACTGCGTCCAAAAAAGCCGCGTTGAAAACGTTCAGGAAACGCGGCGTCATATATTGAGAAAATTATAAATTTAGAATAAAGATTAAAGTTTGTGCTGTGGAATAAATGAGATGAAACGAAGAAATGAAAGATCTCTGAATTAATAGTAAAAATTAGGCACAAAGGAAGTAGATATCGATAAGATGGATGGATGATTCATCCAATATTCTCAATTTAATGTAGCAAACATTAAATACCGATTTATGTTGTATTTATATTTCTTTGCAACAATCCGCACACGTGGAACTTGTTTTGGTATGGACCCACCACCCTCCCTTATCTCTCTGAGTAGGTATATACCATAACAACTTATTCCAATAGTACACGACACGTGTTTCGGCCCAAAACGGAGCATCATCAGGTGATGTGGACTCTACAACGGTTGGCTGCTGCTCTACAACGGTTAACTCAGATCAAACTTAACTTTTTCAATTTTATCCACAAATTGAAGGCATATGTAAATATTTGGCCCGTATTATTCAGTATTTGTTTTGTTTAAAAACATACAGATATTGTTTTATAAATAAAATAAAATGTTTAAAATGATCGGTATGAACTCCCAAAGGTTTCTGAAGACCATCTCATAAGCGTATCAATTAAACGAAAGAAATGAAAAAAAAAGACGCGATTCTCAAACTAAGTGCGTCCCGTTAATACTATAAAATTTGCATGTCGCCTACAAGAAGCTGGTAGAGACTTAAAATTTAGTAAATTTACTAAATCTAGGCTTGAGATGCTGTTGGTTCCAGACGGTACGTCATAGAATATTGAGTTAAATTGTCAGAACATCCACAATAAACCGATTTTTGCAATTACCGTATTTCATAATAATTTTATCTTACAGCACATAAGAAAGGTTACGTTATTCTGGTGCACATATTTTATTATTTTTAGGATATTTGAATAGCAAACGGGCCACAGCATAGCAGGTCCCCTGATGTTAAGTCGTTACTGCAACCACTACTTAGGTTGTGAACAAACGGAGAATAAATCTTATCTAAGGACGTTGGCGCTTTACTATTCATGAGCCCATACCTCCACAACCGAAACACAAGATATTTAAGAACGTCATGCTGCTTTGCGGCGGGGTAAGAGAAGCGGTGAGGGGTACCTCATCGGGCTAATTACTATGCCTCTACCGCCTATAAAACTAATGGCTATCAACACGGCCTTTTTTAATTTTACAATTTGTAGGCATCAACGATATTCCGTATCTTTTAATCTTTGTAAAGTTTTGCAACTTACCTGAATATTATTTTGTTCGGTGCGGGCGGAGACAAATTGATTCGCGAACTCGATTTACAAGTATCGAGACTATTTGTTTTTTGATTACTTAGAATATGAACATATCAACATACATACTCGTGCGAAGATTTTTCAGTGTGCTAACCATTTGATGAGTTTGAGTCTTAGTTTTTTTCCTCATAAGCAGTTTATACACAGTATAATCATCTCCGTAACCCGGGTTCGATTCCCAGAAGCTGACCGATTAGCTTTCTTAGATTTTTCATGCGCTCTTAAAAAATTATAATATGTCAAATGCTGAAACGATAAAGGAAAATACCATGAGAAATACCTCAAAGGCATGTGAAGTACCTACACCAACTCGAAACAGCGTGGTGGACTAAGGCCGGGCTCAGTTAGGATGCGATTTCGTAAGAGTTCAACTTGTGTGTTCTCATTGCGAGACTAGAAAGCTCATAATTATAATAATAATAGATACAATAATCGTTAGTAAGAATAATCAGCGACCCTTCAATAGAGTAGCATACATTTTGTATGACATTTCTCTAAAAGTAGGTATGTAAGTGCTTCCGTAAATACGAAAGTGAGTGAGTTGGTCACATTTGTTCGTCCCTTTGTACATTTGTTTATTAAATTAATGTCCATATTTGCATGACTTTGTCTTCACAAGAGCTTTTGCAACGTGTGCAAACTCCAAACGCAAATCCCATCCTTATGTCTAGAGCTATATGGTATAGAGTTGCGTGAATGCTCACATGTGATGACATTTCCGTATGTGAATATTTCGTTTGACGCAAAGTGTCTCTCATCACAAAGGTTCCTTGTTTTAAAATAACAAAGATATATCGTTCAGAGAGTTTTTGAGATTTGCTTTTTGAATTTTAATTTTGTTCCCTTTCCGTATTGTGTTGTGTAGAGATGCGTTTGTTTTTTATAATGATGACTTCTATTTTTGTTTGGAAGTACAAAAAATTTGGCTTTAGTACTCATATGTGATATGCTATATATTCTAGTGGTCGTCCAACGGTTTAAATTTAACTGAAATTCAATAAATTTATGAGGTACTGAAATTAATGAATTTTTTAAGTTAAGTAAATTTTTGAGATTCCAAAAACAGATAGCGCAATTATAATTGCTGGTTAAGGCATTCCAATATTGGAATTTCCAAATTGTAATAGGCGTAGACATAATAAGATGATGTAATGCTCGAATTATCGAACTATGTATTAGTAATCAAGTTAAGTTTAGTGTATTAAGTAGTGTAACACAAATTAATAGATACAATAAACGTTATTTTTATTTCAATAAAACTAGTGCCTTGAGTAACACATGTATTTGATCCACCTATCTATTTAACTACATTTGTATAACAGTTGATACAACGGTATTAACTATTAGCATAATGAGATGAACATGTACTGTTCAAACAGGCAGCTAGTTCATTAAGCAACAGTTTAAGATGTTAAGTAAACATTCCAAATATTATTGAATAACTGGACGTTGTTATGCAGGAGCGGACAGTATTTTGGGCAAAGATTAAAAATTAACTTTATCTATGACTTTCATAGATGTTTATAATGATGTATTCTCAATGTGTTCGTCATTAATTTAATTCAGAGATTGAAATCAAAATCGTGTTTACAGATAATGTAAAAGGAAATTCTAAAGAGTAACATATATTGTCAACGTTTGTTGCAACCACAACATAAACAATTTATTTTGATAATATCCTGTGGAACATGACGTCACATCCTTTGTGTATTATTGTTGTCAGGTTGGCTATGTGTGTAACCAGTCTTTTAAATTCACTTGTCTACCCAGCGGTGTTGAGCAGTTTTTTATTTCAATAATAAACATTTGTGTGTTTTATACATGACTTTTCCATACACCACGATCCTCAAGCAATCCAGCAACAGTTCACCTAATCGAACATTAAAACAACGTTAAGGAACTAGTTATATCGGTCGTCATTAAAAAGTTTTCTTGTGGAATTACATTAAGATAGTATTATGGTTTATAGTGAGTTTTAAAATAGCCACTTTATGAATTTTTTTTTGTAGTTCTGTAATCTGTACCTAATTGGTAAGTACCTACCTACTTTACAAATCTACTGCATATATTTTGATGAAGAGTTTCCTTTAGGTACCGAAAGCTTTGCATGTTTGCACAATATTGTTACATGCTTAAGGTTTATGGAAGCCATACATTTTTAACACATGAAACAGTCATTTCATGGATATCTGCAACTTGATGCTGCTGATATCCATGGGCGACAGTGACCACATAGACATCAGTCTATCATCAGCCATCAGGCCGGTCTACTCATTTACCTGCTAATTGAAATATAAAGGCTCCTACTGCCTTTTAACTTTTCGTTACTTGCAGGTATAGGCACATATAGGTCTGCGCAGATTTACAAAAGAAACGCAATACAATAACGATGGTTCCCATTGCATAACAACAGCCAAGCATCCCCCGTAGAGATTAAGAACGCTAATCAGAGAGGGTGCAAACTACCCCAGGCAACCCCACAAAGCTGCAACGGGGGCGAAGTGTTAAAAACACAATAAGATGTTATTTTCATCACAAATACTCTTACGAAACGCACTACAAAAGCATATTCAACTCTATTCCCTAACCCGTAAATGCCACTGAGATAGATAGTTTTGGTTGGGGGTAAATTTGTCCCATGTCACTATAATTCGAAACGCCTTTAAAGTGTCATATCATTCATAGCCATACAAAATACATATTTTCAATTGCATCATTATATTTGACGTAGTGAGGGAGTATTTTATTGAATGGGCTTTATAGCGCTTTGAATGTAATAAATATTGTATGCGATAGTGTGGATAAAGTGTTCAACTTTTGAAGCACTGACATTTTTGTGGTATTTTTGTGGTATAGGTACTTAAGATTCATGCAAATAAAACCAGGGTAGATGTTCAATACCTACTCATAAATTCACAAGTAATGTGAGCGAGTTTGTGTATATTGGTATTTGTTTCTTAACAACGCAAAATAGTTTTTACATACACTAAAAAAGTTAAGCAACGTCACACTTGGTCAGTACCGACCTGTAGGTATGGGTGATCATTAGGTGCTTTCGTGCTTCGGAGGGTTGTTAACGATGAGTAAGAAAAAATATAACCCATATACAACATAGCTATATCTTCAAAGTTACACGCCCCAGGAGTAGAATTTCCAAAAATCTTCATTTAGCACTCACCAACGGATCTCGGATATAAATTTTCAGTTGTAACCCCAATAGCTTGGGATGCGCGTCCTATGTATACAAATTTATTACCTACCTATAAATAAAACCCTTGTCTAGGTTGTAAAATTTAAAGTTAAAGGGCATAGCAAAAACTTCAGTGTGTTGTAAACTCCGATTGTCATTTAAATGTGGGCTGTCGAAATGTCGGGATGCGTCGGGAAATTTGAATGACAATGGTGCCCTCTCGGAGGGTGGAACTTGGAACAGGGCATGTCCCTTTAAGGTTATTATATTGCACCAATATTTGGAAAATTTTGGTACAACGTAAAATATACCTACTTAATATTTTAACTGTAGGTATAAACAAATTTTGGGTATATTTTAACTGTAGATATAAACCTCCGTGCCTTTGATTCGTCTTATGATTCGCAAAGTTGAAAGCTGAAAGCTAAAAGTTTCGGGCACTAAGGTATACATATAAAATTATGGGTAGGTACATTTGGATATTTCTCGAACGCTGCCCAGAGTGCCTAGCCTAGTTAAATTCTTCAACCGAACTCACTCTTAGACAGCGTGACTTAACCCATTGATTCGAAAAAAGGTATCATGTCTCAACTTCACTTAATTAGGTTTAAAACCAAGTTATCGGTCGGCGGACAGCTTTTTCAAGTCCATCTTCGACTGATCATCAGTCATCTTGTGCGCTCCTGTATTATGTTCGATCATGCATCTTGTTTCATTACGATACCGTCGGGTATGAATAGCCACTATAGTTTGGTAACCAGGCTGGCAGCATCTGTCATTTTAAGGGATATCGTCGCAATCGATCTGTAGTAGAGTTATCCATATCTAATCAGGTATAATAATCTCATCCATTCAGCAATCCACAGGTTTATTTGATAAGGAATCGTATGTTATTAAAACCGGTTTTAAACAAATACCAAAATACTAACTTGTTACTACGTCTATCCCATGCAAAAACGGGTATAAACTATTATTGCCTCCCCTGTAGATACTTTAAATCGCGATATACGCGTGTAATAGATGACGTCCGTCCGTCTGTCCATTAGAGAACTGTTTCCGAGTCGACACGTGGCGGTTTTAAAATATGTTAACTGCAGATCGACATGAAATGGGGAGGATTGGTGCATCAATACCAATATAAGATTATTATAACGTATATAGTTGAAAAATCATCTATGATGTGATTAATTTAAAGAGGTGTTTTAATCTATGTAAAGTAATATCAATACTACTTCAATGGTGTCCTGGGTGGTAACATTAACCATAAAATAAAGAAATGAATAAATTTTTTGATACACGGTACCATAAAACGACAATAATTAGGCGAAATAACCAGTATCTAAGTTAAAAATAAAAATTATAAGCTTTAACGATAACGATCACGTTTAAAAGTGGGCTAAAATTGCCCAAAAATGTTCAAAGTTATCCAATTTGACCCAAGTTGTTAATTTTTTTTTATTATTTAAATACTCGCTGAAATTGTTCATAGCAATATAAGTAGGTATAATTGTGCCTTTGTACGTTTTGAAATTTGAAATGTCCTCTATCTTACTATTTAAAGTCATTTTTAATAGACGAATAAATATTTGAACTAGTTTTCAAATGAATTTTGTTTTTAGGTACAATAATTAATTATTGAGTGTTGATTTAAATTTTTTTCGAAAATACGAGTATGAACTGGTATTCAAATTAATTTTGTATTTTATTATTATTATTACAATATCTAAGAATTACTGAATAAAGATTTTCAATAAAAATGATTCTATACTATATTTCCTTTCAACGAAAGAATAGGTACTTTCTTTTCTTTAAATTCAATTTGGAAGTTATTTTCTTCTCACAACTTTATATTTTTTTATTCTAAAGCTCAGAAGCCTGTAACGGTGCAAGAAACATCGATGAGGCCGATGAGAGAAATAGAAAAATATTACATAAAATACAGAAAAAAAAACTTTGATTCTATAGCTGGAAAATCCTTGAATTCTAATGAAAAAAGTATGGAAAATCATATTTTTTCTCGTTCACCAGATTACAAAATGGAAATCCGTTACAGGTCGGGATTGCAGCCCAGCGAAGCGCGCGAGCATTGTGCTTCGGAGCCATTATGCCACATTGTTATATTGTTACATTGTTATTGAAATGGCGAAGAATGCTGGCGTTTAATAAACGAAACGAGTTACGTACTGTTCTTTTAATATTAACATAATTTATAAAGTATTACAGTTAATAAACGCTTACTTATTATAAGTGGTAGAACCATAGTAGGTTGTCATGGAAGTTACCTTGCCACCACCCTCCTACACTGTGCTGGTACATACTTATACTTACGCAAATTTTCTTTGACAATTCATAAGTGAAAACTTAATTTTCACTTCTTAAATACCTATAGGTACTAAGAAGCGTGGGGCTACCATTGGATGTAGTTGCCGGAGATAATTAATTTAGGGCAATCAAAAAAAGCAATTTGACGACCTGTGTGGCGCCGTGGTTGCCGGTGCGCCACGCGGAGGGTCCTGGGTTCGATTCCCAGCAGAGCAGGGCTATGAATGATGAATTTAAATTTCTGTTTCTGGTCTGGATGTGTGTGTTCTTGTCTTGTTTGTGTCCATGGTACCTACGACACAGGGAATCCTAGTGGGGCTATGAGTGTGCAGCGTTAAAAAAAATCATCTCAGTCCTCATGATTCGTTGAGTAATATTAAGAAACCGTCCCTACACGACTCCATTATGAGACCTCTTACCAGGAGTACCTAAATGTAACGATTTACTTGATTTACTCGTAGTGGTCTTCAACGAGAAAAGTCCTCAAAATTGATTAATGGGACCATGGAAATGAAGGGTTCAAAATTAGATCACTCAGTCATGTACTTTTGTGCTTAAATACTACATTTACAATATATCTAATAATAATAATTCTTTATTTCAACCACAACGGATCATATAACATTGAAAAATTTAAAAACATTAAAAACTGCACATAGACTCATCCAAAAAAAATTAAAATCATTAAAAATTATTAAATAATCATACAAATTTAAAATCATTGAAATATAATAATAATACAATTTAAATCATAACATAAAATTAAAATGATCTAAATCTAATATATGTAGTTTACACAGAAAAAGCTATTGACATTTTAATGAGCCTCGTGACTTCCATCCGAATACGAAAAAAACCCACGATAAGTAGGTAAAGCGCCAAATTTCGACAATCTTTTGTCGAGGCAAACAAAACCGCACTACAGCCAAAGAGTATGTTAATTAAAAACTTAGTTAGGCATCCTTCCAACGGGGCTACAATCTTTTCAGCCGCTGAAACTCACAAGTTCTCGCATAAACCCCCATCTGCCATTAACCTAAAATCCTCGTCTTTTCTTAAAAATCCCTGCCACCCGCCAAATCCGTGCAAAACTTTTAGAATTCCCGTCCTTACGCGAATACCATCTGCATAGCAATCTTGGAAATGCATTTTCCAAGTAGGCGTGGCCTAAATCAGCCAATGTGCAGTCAGGCGTTTTATAGTGCACCCATTTCTACCTGAACTACCCTGCTTCTCCTTTTCTACGTGAAATGGAATTTAGAGGAGACATTGAACGAATTTCCACGGGTCTACTTGGACTGGTTAGGTCGGAAGCTCCGCCTATCGGCACGCTTGGTTGGCCATACCCTGTGCCAGAGCGAGAGGTAATACAAATTAGAATGAAATAAATGCGGCTTTTCTTAAAGATAGTTGGCAGAGACGACTGTCGGGTACATAAGGAGAATCGTATAACAATGTGTTCGTATGTAAATGAGATGATTATTTATTACCGAACGAATGGTTCTTTACACAAATTGGTGTCACGGCGCAGAAATATGTGTAAAGTTAGACAGTTACGAGGAAATTATTCTTTAACGTAATAAATGTAGACATACGAGCCAAACACGATTTGTCGAATGTCACATACATACCTCATAATGTGGTCCAATAGGAACTTCAATAATTTCTTGCTTATTTGACCTAAATTACTTCTCAGTTTACCTTATTATGGACAGAAATTAGACATCTATCTTATCTTTATACCCATCTACAAGACTCTTAGCTTACATTTACAAGCTAAGCATTAAAGTCCGTGTTACATTTAACTGATAAGCGCGTTTCGTTTTTAAGACATCTCACACCAAACATTAATATTTAAATGTTTAAAATTCTGAATTAACTCAGCCTTCTATATTGTTTTATTTGATTTCGAGAAGTAAATGTACCTATATATTTTGAATCAACGAGTTACGAGCATACATAAAATGATCATGAATTTGGTTCAGCTTGTAACCCTGTGTCCGAAGTGTCATGTTGCACGCAATAGTTGTGAAACACGAGAATGTCATTGCATATATTTTAGACAGCTCCATTCAGACTCCTTTGTTTAAAATTTGTCGTGTTGGTTGGTCCGTTGGTTATATCAGCCAATTAGGACAAGGCCTGAATGAAAGCTTTGTTAAGCTAACTAAGATAGTTAGCGAGTAGCATATTAATCTCTTCAGAAAACTACACATTTTCGACACTCCTCGTGATATGAGTGAATGCTTAAATAGGGCTTGAATCCCAATCGCACGCTCCAACTTTTCTAAGTTATGAGCACTTTACAAATTATTACCTGTCATAGCAGTGAAGGATATCGTAAAAAGACGAGAGCAGACCTGAGTTCCCAATATTTTCCAAAGGCATGTGAAGCCTGTTTTAGGTCAGCGTGGTACATAACTCTTCTCATTGTGAGAAACGCGGCCCTGCAGTTGGTAACAAATGGGTCGAAGGCAACGTGCTAATATCGTACTAACTTCATAATTTTGATAAAAGGTAATTTTGAGCATAAGTCCTATATACCTTGCATAATATCTTGCATAATGTATTACTTATCCATTGAAATCCCTACTAAACACAACTTATACATAAAATCTATACAATTTACAGATATCCATAAAAACCGCACTTTTCCAAAAGTGCACATAACTTAAGGGAATGTTCGGAGAAATACGTCTTGCGTTCTTTATAACGATCGTAAAGGGAAGTTGGGGTGAGTTGGATACGGCGTGATTTGCATGCACGCGGGGTGGGTACGGACGGAATGAAAATTCTTAACTATTTAAAGGAAAGTATTTGGGTAACCGGACTGGTTCACTGTGTAACGTCGAGGTTGATTTTGGATATCGGTTCAAACGAAATAAATATCAAGCCGATCCGCGAAAAATAATACTAGTGTTAGAGCTAGTAGAAAGTAAACTTTGAAAAAGCTCACAAATAGAACTTGACACTTATGGTACAGTCGTGGTACAGTTACCATGCTTATCGACAGCTTATAAAAAAGCTTAGATATACCAAAATTTTGGCTTAATTCATAAGTAAACAATTTTAAAACAGCTCTTGCTTTGCTAGTTAAAAATGAATATTTGCGGTCAGGAGTAATTTAAAATTTTTCGTAATTCGTTTTCAAGAAATAGAGAGTTTGGAGAAAGAGCTTTAGGGATTAGTTGGTACAGGGAATTTTTGAATAGGTACTCGCTCGGAATAGTTCTTATATAAAAAGATAAATGAGTTAATCAACGTATCAGTATTTTTAGAGCGAATTTATTTTGCAAACCTTAAGAATAAACGTAGTTTTGGAACAGTTATTAATATTTAAGTATATTTTTATACAATACCTAGTGTATGTATAATATTATGTTCGAAATAAGACTCTGGTGAACCCAAATCTTCCTTATAAAATACTTTGTGGCCCGATGTTTCTTAGTTTTTATGACACAAGTGAAATACGGTTATGGCCGCAGTTGCCAACTTTCCCCTTGCTAGGGCCGGACGTATGGAGATATTCGAGATCTACCCTCTTAAATTGTAATATTTCGGCTGTAAAACTGGGGTGGAAGCTCGTCCAATTTGTATGTTGAACTTCCCGTTTTTAGAATAAACCTTATGAAGTTACTTACATTCTTTAAAATTTTTAAATACGACGAAGAGAAATGAGATATTAAAATTTTTGTTCTTTTTACTTTTCCAAACCATTCTATTCACCATTCTATTCATATATTTAACATTTAAATTAGTTACTTAATGTTAGATATCATTTTACAGTGTAACGCTACGTGCTACGTACTCGTAGCTATCTACGGCGTAGCTGCGAGTCTACGCGGTGTATTAACGGGTATTAGACTGATCAGCTGCAGCGGCGGGCGCAGTCCGTCAGTGCACAAATCCAATCAGCAGAGACGCTGTTTGTGTGTTGCTGCATATGCCGGCTGCGCAGGCTAGGGCTGCCACCCGCGTAGTATTAATTTTACGAAATATGAATATCAATAAGTAATGATAGGCTTTTTGAGAAAATTACAGTTAGCTTACAGGTACATTATTTATGTAAAAAGGTGTTATTCATGCTAACTAAACTGGTTCCGAAAAAAACACATTTGAAAAAAACGCGAAAGCGGATAGACCGGATTGCAAGACTAGCATTAAAATTAGACGAACATGGCGCGAGATTCAAGATGCTGAGAAAGAAAAACGAAGCGTAGATGCGAATAACCATTAGCGGTTTCAATATTACTGACCGTGCCTGCCGTTTGTTGCTGGCGATTGGATAAATGATGAGACTATGGTATTTTCATTTTATTTCTGTCCTTTCTTAGTTCACTGCTGGACATGTTTCAACCCAGTCCCTTTGAATCCAACTCTTTTCCGCTGTTTTCTTCAGGTCGTTAATCTAACCGGTCGGAGGGCGACCTGTGCTCTTTTTGCCTAGACGTGGTCGCCATTCAAGGACCTTTCTTCTCCATCCATAGTCAGTCTTGTGAACGTTATGGCCAGTCCATTGCTACTTTAATTTGTTTTTTTTAAGATAAAACCTACATGCACTGGCAGCCCTAGTTCACTCGCCAGTACGTGGCGAAGTCATTAGCAGTAATGGCTGATCCGCCGCGTTCCAGGCTTAGTGCGGTTATCCGTGTGCTCCTAGTCTGTACACAACACTGCGAGGAGCTGGGAATATTGCCCTTTATTCATATTAGTAATCAATCCGTAGGCGTAGTACAGGAATGGGAATTAATCGGAATAGAACGTTGAAACTAGAGTGGTGGCCAACTGAATGATAAAATGGATGAATCAGCTTGTAAGTTAATTTGGTCGCAGTTAAAAAAGTCAATTGTACTTTTACAAATATGGAACATTCGGTGGAATTAAGACTTGCGGTAGATATTAAAGCCAGTTATGATAATAGTTAGTATGTTATTTTCAAAAAAATTGTTCGATTAATAGTCAAAATTTTGGTTTTCGACAAAATTGTTTTGTAAAAGTTTTAAGTTTGTCTATTTTTTTCGGTTTAAGTAAGCATTCTGTTTAAGTAAACATTCACTTTCTTTATATTATTTATTAAACTTGTTAAGAATAAATAGCTCTTACTCATAAGATAGCTTGATTGTCTTCTATTACTTATTATAATTATTAGTATAAGGCCAAATTTATATGTGCAATGCAAAGCACCACGCGCGACGAATGAATTCACATTACAACTTCTTTCAAAAGGTGCCGCGTTGCCATACGGTTCCAGGTGGTAATGTCACCGTCGTACCTGTTTAATAATTGTACAGTATAGCTGGAAAAACTCATGGATTGTGCGGTCTAAATAAATGAATGATTGATGATTTTCATTTGAAATAACATCGATTTAAGACTGAACTAAGTTAAGAGTCAAGGTTTATCCTAGTAGTTTTTTCTAGGATATAAAATTCCTATCCTGTATTTTTGAAAATGTTTGAAAATAATAAACTACAAATTGTTTCTGAAAAAAATGATAAATAGGGTTCTGAATAAAGTACTTCCTGAATACTGTAAACAGGAGTGTACGTTTTTAGCCAGCAAGGTGAACGGCCTGACAAAGGCGAGGCTAGGCCTAACAGGCGTGAAGTGGAGCCAGTGACCACGCGCGTAATGTGGCCAGCGAGCGGGAAGCCCCAGGAAGTCAGCCCAGCTATTTGGTTTGTTTATTTCTCTTTAAAGTTGAAATTTTAAAAACATTTAAACGACAAATATACAATAAATTATGCTAATTAACAATGTCACGGCAGTGCCCTCGCCAAGTTGACCAAAAAACGGTACGGCCGTAACATCTTTTTCTCGAAGCAGTTCATGCCATTTTCGACCCTTTATAACTTCATTGTGGATGAAACTACGAGTTTGAATTTTCAGTAACCAAGAAGGCATTGTGAAGGCATATTTATTTCAAATTTCATTCAATTTGAACCAATAGTTTAAGAATTATAATTAGTCAAAGTTCCTTAATTTTGTCACTCACTGAGTGATCATCAAATCTCTAAGGCACCTCGAGCAGATATAAAAGCTTCAAATTTAGAATAACATGTCAATAGTAAAAATCTTTTGTTTTAATATTGTTTACTTGGTAATCGCACTTAATAATCTAATTTAATATAAATGTATTACTCGCGAGATACAATGTGTTTTTATGCGATGGCCAAGTCATTCTATTAATTTCAAACATACAAATTTTTAACATTTTTATGTTCACCACAAGATGTTAGATTAGCTACGTAATAACTTAAAACAGAAGGACTCTACGTAAGGACTGAATAAATTAACCGACTTGGTATTACCTGAATCTCACAACTTTTTACGGCAGAAGAACTGAGTTGCGAGACTTGGTTTTTTTACAAGTTATGCTTTTGATGGCATAATAATCTCCTGGAATAAAACTACATCAATTCTCAGATCATTCAGTTCTAATGGTTAATTCTCCATGTATGTATGAAGGAGTGGATATCTACATAGATATGTATGTACATGTAGGTACAGACTAGTGCAGACTACTGTAGGTTCCACTTGAACTGTGCAGGTCGTTGAAGGCGAGGTCTGCGGCAGTACGTGCGTCGGCTGCCCAATGAATCACTGCATCTTTTGCATAGAAGCAGTAAGGCTTAGATATTCCAGATTTCCGATTTTGGGAAATTCAAAGTAAAAAGTAGACTTGGCAAGTAGGCAATATCTTATAGGATAAAGGCCTATTTCTTCTTATTTTCGACCTTCTGTAGTCCACTGCTGTATGTTTTTCCGCTGTCTTTATCGCAATGGTCCCCGGGGCAGCTTTTCTTTTTGCCAAAACGTGGTCGTCATTCGAGAACTTTCTTCCCCACCAGTTATCGGTCCTTCGAACGATGTGGCCAGCTTATTGCCACTTTCGGTTCTGTCTGTTTTTTTTTCATCATTTCATCATTGAGGCGCATTTGCAATGTTTTAGTATTGAAATTGTGGCTTGCCATGTCTATCCTTTACAAGGCTACAAGCAATCTGTTGACCGCAGGACACGTATTTTATGGTGTTGTGCCCACTAGAGGAGCCATTGTGTTGACCATACGTGTTCAGGCTTTTCAGACAGATGGGAAATGAGAGCGCTCTGTAATGGGAAGACTGCTATACATTAATGCGCCACTGTATTTGTATGTACATTGGAACACGCTATGGATTGGGTGTAATAGACAGGTGTGTTTACCAATCGACTTATTAAGGCGACTTATTTCGACGACGAATTAGGCGAGTAGATCGGTATACAGTCGCAAGAGGACGATAAATAATCGGTAACAATCGAAAATTTCTAATCCTAAGTACTTAATCTATACTAATATTATAAAGAGGAAACATTTGTATTTTTGTATGTTTGTAACGAATAAACTCAAAAACTACTGGGCCGATTTCAAAAATTCTTTCACCATTGGAAAGCTACATTCAGCCTGAGTAACATAGGCTATTAAATAAAAAAAAAAATATTGGCAGAGCGAAGCCTGCTGGGTCAGCTAGTAAATTATAAGAGTAAGTAAAAGTGATCAACGATTTTATGTCTCTTGTGAGCAGCTAATATTTGAATGCACTCCTAAAAACTTGTTTCAACTTTTCATATCTAAAATCCCAGTTTACTTTTGAATACTTAAAGGTCTCTTGAAAAAGACCTTTTGTAAATTAATATCGTAAACTGTTCTGAAGTAGAACTTTAGGTGTTCACACACATATTGTTAAACAATATCAAGAAATTAAATCCTTCTTTCGAAATTCCTTTCACCACAAGACAACATACAACAATAAAGTACAAGAAAATTATTCAAATTACTCAACTAAAACACGTTGCCCACGAAATTACCAATCTTAATCCCATACAAAATGCATGAATCTCCCTAATTGGCTATTCTCTGCGTTCCAAATTATACATTCACGCCTCGAGCGTACCGCGGTCAACATAGCTAGTGTAGCTTGATACAAAGCAAACATTAGTTCAACCATGCATTATTGTCAAGCACAGGAGCAAAACATGGTTTGTACTACCTACCTAATAAAGAGAACTGTGCAACCGAAATCAAACTTTAAATGTTTCCATCTAAGGTTCAATCTCCTTTGCAAATGACTTAGAGTTGGGACTATTGTTTATGGCGAGGGTTCATATATGCATCGGGTTGGCAAGTCGCATACGCACCGGTGCGCTCAGGCTATGACAAAGATTGGAGTTGGTTGGCTTTATTAATAACAGTGCGTTTTCCGCCAGTGTGTATACGCCATTATAACTGCGAAGTCGCACGTTAATTGCATTTGATTTGACTTTTGGATGTTAGATTGTTGCAAATGAGTTGGGAATGTTGGAGGGTTAAACGGTTCTATGGGATGGTGGTTAATTTTGAATTTAGTTTTTATTGTTGTCTAAGGCTTTGTCCTCCTGGCACAGTGATTGATACCATTTGGTGTTTCAATTACCTTGTACTATCTGAGCCACAGAACAGTAGGTACCTACATATCTATAAATAATATTGTTTTTAAATACCTTGATCCTTAAAAGCTGAAGGGCAGTAGCATGTTCTTTATGTCTTGTTTTTAGTTTAAAATGCGAGGTAAAATTTTGAAATAAAACAAAATCTTAACTTTAACTCAAAAGTAGATAAATTTCGCTACATAGGTACTTAGTAATTTTTCTTTAAAAATTTATGGCTTATAAGTAATTATTGAATCAATTAATTGTAAATTTTTAAATTTAATTTCTTAATTGATTTAACAGAGAAGCTCATCATACCGATATCGCTTCAAGTAGAAAATTATTTTCACTCAGCTTCTGATTTTTCCTAAAGCTTCTGACTTACCATACGAAACATAACGCATCCCCAGTATTTTGATCCATTACACCCCTCTCAACACCGTATACGAACCTACTCATAGCTACGACGAACGGACTGACATGATTTTTCACGCTTACTGCACGGGAGTCTGAAAATTTTATTTTTGAACTAAATAACTACGGATTTTATGTCGCTTATTTTCCTCATTCTAATCAAAAATTGGTTACCTAGTTAACAATTTGTAAATCTGAAGGTCAAAACGGTCCTACACCTTAAAATGTACCCACCTATAATTTTATAAAAAAACAATGTCTGACTATAAAATTATTAGTGCTTTTCGAACGTCGACATGAACTGTGATTATTCTTATGAATAAAAATACTAACTTCAGTCATTCAATTCGATGAATATAATTTGACTATTAGATATGCAACAAAACAACAAAATTGTAAAATTTTTACGTTGTAACGTCTGCTGTGGTGTGTTTTAAACAACCGAAATATTTACCGCAATCGGTCTGAATTTAAAATTTATTTCCACTCGAATCCCTAAAAATTTAGCTCAAAACTGACCTACAGCGTACCGTGCCGTGCCGTAATGTAAATGTACCGAGCACCGGTGCAATAACCCCGGTATTTTTAGCCTTTACACACCCTCTCAACATCGTACCCGGAGCTACACACGGCTCATGGCCGCCATGATTTTCACGCTTACTGAGCCTATGGGGTTGAATTTTATGCACGGGGTTTTTCTTTGTGAAAAGCATTTTTAAAACCAGGTTAGTCTGAGGAATGCGTTTCGGAACGATTTACCAGTTTTGCGTTTGATTATTTCGTTGCTTTTTAATTTAGTCAAGACTTTCTATTTATAACAGACTATATGTTAACCTTCAGTAGAAGTTGAATATTCCAACGTGCTACGGTCACGTAAAGCCGTCGGCCCCGGTATTGATAGAGCTCAAGGGATCAATAACTACTTGAAGTAGGCATCTTACCTTTGACGTCTATGGACTACAATATATCCACATACAACCGTGTACTACAGACAAAGTACACAAAAATATAAAGATACACTCTTGTCTTATGCCTAAGACCTTGTTTTAATTAACTGACATAACTACCAACTAAATACACATATCTTTAAACATGATACCTATATACGAAAATTACGTTACGTGTCAAATTTCAATAAATTACAGTTGAATTTCAACTAAGTACTTGGTGATTTGGCGGCGGTGATAGCCCAGGGGCTTAGAATTCGACCTCGAATCGAGGGGTCCGGGTTCGAATCCCAGTGGCACGCACCAATGACTTTGTAATAAAAGTTATGTGCGATTTATAAAATTAAATATCACCTGCTGTTACGGTGAAGGAAAACATCGTGAGGAAACCTGCTTGCCTGAGAGTTCCCAAAAAAAAATGTTCTCAAAGGCATGTGAAGTCCACCAACCCGCACTTGGCCAGCGTAGTGGACTAAGGCCTACATCCCTCTCATTGTGAGAGGAGACCCGACCCTGTAGTGGGTCACTAATGGGTTACTGACTGACTTGGTGATTTCTAGTTATAAAGCACGACGGGTCCTCTCACAACCCGCCGTCAACTCATCCGACAGGCCTTATCATTATGTTGATAGGTCGCACGTGGCCGTTTGGCGGACAGCCAAATAATTTCAGTTCTCATGCCCACGCAATATCCCGACGCATTACTAGAGAGCGCAGGGATTTGTCGGATCGGGTCTAGCTCGATGGCTTTTTATGTTTTACTATTAGTTCAACGAAATATTTTCCCAGAATATGGAATTATAAATGCGTATTTTGTTTTGTTTGATGAAGGGGTTTTGCGAGCTTAAAACTAAGTCAAGTTTTATATACGTGACGCAACTCCAGCCTAAATACATAATAAATAGAATAAAACAATAAATGCTTCACCCTTTCAGTAGCACGATAGAATTCCCTGTGTCTTGCGTGCTTTCAAAACCTGTATTTTATATGCGAAAAAGGAAACGATCTAATAGACGTTTCCCGAACTACTTTTTATAGTAATTGTATACGGGTGCTTACTACTTACGAGTACTAAGATATTCGCCTCAAATAAATAATCTCCGGCAACTATAGCTTCTCAACCGAAACACAAAACATGAAGAACATCTGCTTTACGACCGGTTAAGATATCTCGGTATCTACGGTCTACCACCTAATAAAATATCCTACATAATAGCATATCCGTTAAATACTTCTATATTTTACCGTATATAAATAAGAATCTCAATTAATGTAATATGTATCTGAATATACTCACATGAATGAAGTCTGAAGTTATATAAATACGTTCAGCACATACCTACACCACAGCCAAGATAAGTAAATCCTTAATGTAATGAACATAGTTTCACCGCATCTTCGTACGCCGCACACGTGTCTCCTACTTAAAGGAAAATCTTAGGCTCGGTTTCACTATCACTGATAGATGTTTGATTTAAGGTTCAATACGTGCGTATACTTACATGCGTAAGAAAAGTGCACAGCCCCTCTGCTTGAGTACATCGCAAGCGATAGAAAAAGTTAAGCGCCGTCGAGCGCGGTCAGTATTGGATGGGTGATCGCCAGTGGCGATTTAAATACACCCTTCCGTGCTTCGGAGGGCACGTTAAGTCGTCGATGCCGGTTGTTATGCTGACAAGGTTTAACGACTGATATATTATCGGAGGCCTTATGGACGGTTTGAAAACATCTGTTACGGGCTGGCCACTAGCCTCCAGACGTCTTGTGAGGAGAGACCTATGCCCAACAGTGGGCTGCTGAGTGTATTGTGGCATCATCTCTTAAGCGTTGGTTAATGAAATCGTGTAACTCGTCCTTTAAGCAGTGAAACTAACAAATATTGGCACGCAGAGGGCAAATTATGAGCGCGATCTTTGATCACACTTGCAAGTCAAATTGGCGGTCGCGGCTTGCGGCGGCAATCCGACGTCGCTTCCCCTTCGATATTAGTTATGTTCTCAAGGTGTTTCGTATAGAAATAGAATTCTAAAGGCAAGTTACGGAGTAAAGTTGTAGGGTAAGTAAATAAAGTCATAAAATCATTAATGATATTTCAAAGCAGAGATATTATTGGAATTTGCAATGTAAAAAATCTATTTATATTTTTAACACTGTTGTGGCAATGCATGACTTATTCTACATATTTTAAGAACGTTGCGTGTCAAATTATGTGTAACTTATAAGTTTTACCACCTAATAAAGAGGTCTTCGCGCTTCAATTCAGAAGTAGGTAGATACCAGATATTTTTGATATTCGTGTCTATGCTTAAAAGCAACCTAGTAAGGTTTTGAATAATAAGTTTTTATCGCGTATTTAAGATCTCACTCTAGAACTGTCTTCCGTTTGACGAATTTTCACAGGACCATGACAAGGGATTACTGAAAAAAACCTCTTCAACAAACAACAAAAAACAACATAACAACATAACAACATGACAATAATGTAACTTACGCCCCTACTACCATCCCTTCACATTTCCCCATACGCTATGGATGCGTCTAAAACACACACATAGTGTATTTGATGGACGCAGTCCATATGGTCCAATGGTTACAAATGTTAAAAATTAAAGCGGGAAAGAAGCTTTCAGTTACAGTTACTAATAAAAAATTACTGCAACTTAAAGTGTGAATAAAAATCACGAATGCCAAAGCAACTTCGTCAACGTGTTGAGGCCTTTCTCTTGCCTAATTTGTTTATTTTTCTAAACTCAATTCATTTTTCGTATAATAAGGGTCACTGAAGGCGATAAAGATGATTGACATAAATGTAATTTATTATACCATTGACAGCCTTACAATTAGGTTCTGCAAGTCACTACATTTTTCAGTATGCATCTTGCAGTATTTACCTACACGACAAAGAAATGTATTTTATTTTTTGAATCCTCAAGTTTCCAATAGATATCATGATCTCGAACTATTCACACTCCAGTGCACATTCCCTCATTTGCGAGAAATACGTTCAGAGTACACGATCGTGCATTTGACGCTAACGACATGCTTTGATGCACGCGCCGATGATTGCGAAATGGCTGGCGCTTGCCTGTTCCGGGAATAGACAGCTTTCAGCCGAATATTGCTAGCTATTTCGGATAGATATCTGTAGTTATGTAGGCTGTAATTGGACTCCTCACTTAGGTGATTGTAATGTGTAAAATTCAATTTTTACTATTATCTGTAACCCATAAATGACCCACTTGACTGCAGGGTCGGGTCTCCTCTTACAATGAGAAGGATGTAGGCCTTAGTCCACCACACTGGCCTAATGCGGGTTGGTGACTTCACATAAATATAAATAAATATTTCAAGACACCAAGGAAAATTCCTAAAAGAAGCCCGTATTTTAATAATAATGAATTATAATAATCGCAATTGGTTTTATGAGAAAATATAAAAAATGTTTAAATGTAGGTAATCGTTGTTACACTCTCCCATGTAAGGCGTTCTTTCATTTCCGTCTTTATTTTACTCCTTAGTACCCTGCTCTAAGTGAAGCATAGATAGAACATAGAGAGATATATACATATATATACTACATGAAGCTATACCTATATGTAAACTACTGAAGTTTGCGGTGCCCCATCCGTCGGCTCCAATCAATAGTCGATTAATCAGTCGCAGAGCGGCGCGGGCGCAGTCGCGTGGAAAATCTTACAAAAAATCGGGGGCTGCCCTCACGCACTACCGATCTCGCGATTTCGGCCTATCACAGAAACGGCGTGGAGAGGCTGTGCATTGTAAATTAATTAAAAGTCTTATAGCTTGTCTGCACATCTTAGGAATGGGTTGACTGGTATATAATGCTATTTAGCATTAAGCCCGCGTTTTGGACATAATTGGTGCATCGCAATAAAAAAGAAAATAAATTAAAGTAAATTAAAAGTAAAGGATATCTCATGCTGATTAAGATGGGACACACTTTGAAATTGATGAGATTATTCTGAGAAATATAAATCTTGCAATTGTTATTTTTTTCGGTAGGTACCTGAACTGTAAACATTGAAAGACCGGTTTAATCACGAGAAATTTTCAGGTTAGCTCAGTATACTTTAGAATATACTAGGTGGGTATGTATGTAAACCAAACATCTATTAAGGGAAGTTTTACTACATGGATAATGAAAAAATTTCACAAATGAAAGGAAAAAGAAAAACAAAAATTATTTGCTTCAAGGACTCTAGCTGATGGACTTCCAAAAAAGGAGGAGCGTGTTAATTCATCTGTATGTATTTACCGCATAAATAATTCGCCGGACGTAGATTCATAATGTATTCATAATGATTCAGAAAATAAAATATAATAAGTATAATATTCGTTAAAAATAAGATGTTTAAAGTCAAAACTTATATTGATTTTAGTGACTTCGTCTCCACATCTTTCTGTTCTGGCGTCGGAGAAGGGTGCTGCGTGTCGATAACAGAGCTCCATAAATCATTGCTGGCAAATGTCTTGTCGTTGACTGCAGCGGGCGATTTGCGTGCCCCGCCCTCCTATAGACCGATAGTAGCGCGTGTTTTTGTGCACTTTATTATACTTATATACAAAAAGAAGACTGTTATATGGCCCGACGGAGAGGCACTATACTAGAAAACAGTAATAGTAGGCTTAACATTTTCTAGTCAAAAAATAAAATAGGCTAAATCACTTTAGGGACATCGTAACACAAAACATGTTGGTATAGGTTACTATGGAAAGGTTGATATGGATATCATAATATTTGAGAAAAAGGTTTAAAACTATGAAAATAGATTTCCAGCTTCCTGCTAAGTTATTGATTCTGATCCGGTTTTTGAAATCGATTAAATTTTGAACATATCTAAGTAGATGTTTTGGGCAACGAAGCTATTCTGGCTATTAAAGGTTTGACGTCCTACCTTTTTTTAATAATTATTTATTATATAGTTTTAGAAAATAAAATATTGCTGCCTCAAATCATGTTCTTGACACCCACGCCTCTTCGACACAACAAAGGCCGAATTTTTCAGTTGAACTTTATCGTGTCGTTTTATTGCCGTATCTTATATAAGTACGAGTCCTACTACTTAAAATTCTCCTCAGCTCCCACATACGCACCAATTTTCGTTTATAATCGGAAAATTCCGACCATTACGTCCCAACTAAATTAAATTCTACGTCTAAAATTGCTTCAATACCACGTACTACCAGGTCCTTACAATCTTCCAATCTTGTTCAGACCGATTCCTCTCGGCTGACGGCTCCAAATAATTTAATATGTTACAGCGAGTGACGTCACGCGTATAGGCATGTCTGTCTGTACCACGCGAGCCCGTAAATCGTCATGCCCTGTTGGCTCGTTTAATTAATTCTCAAATAACAGAATTCGCAACATATTTTGTAACTGCTACCTACCTATGATATTGGACCGAGCTTCTCGATTTTGGTATATCAAATTTATTTAAGCGTGTACTTCGGAACCGTGTCGATTAATGATGATGTGTTATCGTTGGCTGCGTTTGTTACCAGACTTGTTAGTGGCCATCACTAGCGATATTATTCGTAACAGCTGATATGCCAAATGTGTTATAGAACTCTGTTATTATTATCATTTTTTAATTCAGCGTATGAAATATTTGATACTCTCATAGAATTACAATCTAGTCTTATGAATCTTACGATCAATAAGTAATTTAATTTTGTGCCAAATTTCAACGTTAAATGACTAAACTATATCTTAAAGAATGTCTTTATCAATGTTTTTAAGCAGGTACTGTAATGATAAAAAAATAAAATAAATAATATAAATAATATACTTTTGTGATAAATAAATAAATAGTATAATACTGAATGTTTTTAAATCGCTTACAATCGAATCGAAAGCTTTCAATTGAGGAAAAAATAAAAAAATGCCTTAGTATTTAAATTCACACTTAGAAAATTAAAAGTCTTTTCCTCGCTGTTAATACCAAAGTCATAAAACCATTACCAGAATTATTGGCCACTGCCCGCCCTACACTTAGGATTAACATACGTATACGGGTCTTTATTGAATTAAGGACCAGACTATGAGGCAGGGTCTTATTCCCCAATGTACAAGGTATTCCGTTAAAAGGGAATATCAATTTGGGCTGAGGACCTCACCTAAATTGTCTTATCAGACATTTCATCAGACGATTCAATTATGTGTGTTTGTGCCTTTATTAGGCTCTGTCGTGGTAGATTATCTCTATAATTGTGTTACTCTGTGTCACTGTTGTGTTGATTTTATTTTGTGACGTCATTTATTTAATCAACTGCGATCACTCTTAACCGGCAAACGGTTGTCCAAACCTACTATAGTACTATTTCTGGCATTAGGACGGGGAAAGATAAGACAAAGTGTGATTAAGAATAAGTTATGTGGTTACCGCCATCTTCTTTACCCGTCGTGAAGCAATACGATCTTCATAATATCTTATGTTTCGGTTGGCGATTTTGTATTTCCGAAGACACTTTATTTGATTCGGGCATAATTTTGTCCTCATGAGTTGCAACCTCATAACTTCTATTCTATTTGAGGCTGAACATGTGCGTTGTGTGCCCGTGTGCTACTCATATACTCGTACAATTAATAAAAAACCTGAATAAAATTCGAACAAAGAGTTACAATTCTCATAAAAGCCACTGTTTCATTTACTCAAATATCATCAGCGAGTAGCGATGTAGGGCAAGCGCAGTAAAAGCCCTATTTTCAAATGAGAAAGATATCTTCCATTTTATAGTTATTTTTTACACTCATTACTATGGCGCTTCCCCGTTTTTTTGCCTCTTTCCGCTGAAAGATATAAAAAATGAAGATGAACGGCGAGGTGCGGAGTAAATACGGGGTCAGATAGGGACTGACAGATTGACGGTTCCATATCGATTAATGGCAATGAAATTTTAAGTGTAATCCACAGTACTGAAATCCATAGTGGTTTGTAATCAAGCGTGGAAGAGTATATTTTAAGTCATTACGTACTGGCGTATAGAACAGATAGCGAATTTAGTTTTGTTCTATTTTTTCAGCTTGATACATTTTATTGTCGAAGACAAATATACAGTTTTTTAATACAGAAACAGATTTCTAGAAATATAAAAAAGTAATAATAATAATAATAATTAAACAATATATAAATTATTATTATTATCTGTTGTTCTATTAGCAATAAAAAAATAACTTTTTCTGACGAAATACATAAAAATATACGTATGTACCTACCCATCACATGCCTTTTTGTGAATTAATATTGTGTGCTCTTATATTGACACTTATTAGTAAAAGTCAAATTGTAAAATGTCTGATTGAAGAGATCGCCTTTACATGTCTGAAAATCTTTTTGTACCGCGGACACGGTTCACTCCCCCAAAATAGGGGAGTCTGAAATATCTCTATATTGCTTTAAAACCGTCTAAACAACCTGCGATGAATGTTTTTAAATTCTCAACGGCTTCTGACAACGGTACAACGATACACAATAAGCGTTTACTGTGGCTTGTACGAGTATCTATCAAGAAGGACATGGTTCAACATAGGTAAACTAAACTAAAAATCAAACCAGGAAATCACGGATAGATGAAATTCCTCGGATGCCTGCAGTTCATACCTGTGTGGCAACTTCAGCCGCTCATCGAGAGATGGCGCCACGGGTATCCTGAATCACGCTATCAAAGTTTCTTACATCGCTGGCATACATACAAAACTCCAAGTTGACGAAATACGGTCGCTCCCCGAGCATCATAATCTCACCTGGCGGCAGATCTCCCTTTGCAAAATCGAAAAATTAATTGATTTCTCACCTATCGGTAGAGCATAGTACATCCCTACGGCCGGCCGCAGACCGCATGGGCCGATGGGCACGAAAAGTCGCTCCGGCAAATATATTAGAATATACATTACCCCGTGACTCCAGCGAAATGAATAGACCCGCCCGGCGTCCGTACGCCGTATATCTATTTGATCTACTTTTATTTGTACCTGGTTCACGTGGCCCATGCAAATTGAATACGTAAGCCACCTTTGTCTTGAAAAGGTCTCTATATTTTTGAAACGGATTTTTGCAGCGATTTTTGTGTTAGGATTTTGTATAAACTTGTTATAGTTTCCGATTTTTGTTATGGTTTTGTGGCTACTACAATGCGGGTCTTTTTTTGACGGGGCGAAAAGAATATTGTTGCGTTGCAGCTCTACATTTGAATGTTCATTTATGGATGGGAGATAACTTTTACGTTTTGAGCCATCAAAATTTTTTAAGCTAGTAAGAATAGTTCGAATACTTGGCGGTCTTCAAAAAGACCTTCACATGACCAAAACATGACCAAATATTATTCCATACTTACTAACATGATAACTAACTTACTAGTAACACATCAGATTGTATCACGTAATTATGTTAAAAATTAATTTCCACTCAAAAACTCCACGCACCGTATCACGTTTTTCTGACACCAAACTGACAATCCCAGCGTGAAGGCCAATCCAAACTGATGCTGTCAGTCTTCACTCGTCCTTTATATAGGAGCAAGTTGGTGGCAGTCAGGCTGAAAGCTGCAGTGGAGCTGAAACTACGAGTAGCAGTCGAGCTGAAATCTGTGCGTCAGTGCGTGCGCAGGAACCGTGCCCTGATTTAATGTTTGTCTGTGTAATTTTAGATAAACTGGCGGAAAATGGAAGATAAACTTCTTTGAGGAAAAATGCTGGTGTTGTGGGGACTTGTCACATAATATTGTAATAATAAGTCTATAAAGAAATTGTAATTTTTGTATTACAATTTGGAGTAAATAAACAAAAAGTCTTACCTTTACCTTATTTTAATATTTGTATCTGTGTGTGAGAACCTTTTTGCATGCTTTCAACTTTTAGGATACCTATCCAGACAACTTCATATTTTAGGTACTAGAAAAAAGTAAAAGTTTGCTTGAATTTTTGACTAACATTTACAAAAATACAAAGATGTTAAAGCGTTTGAAATAAAATTACCTTACTACTTCTACTCAAGTAACATAAGAGCAGTTCCTCCCAACATAATTTAAATCCTGACACTCCATCTTGACAATATGTATATGAAATTCTTAGCTTTTATTTTGTTATAACTTATTTTTACCTACACAAGATTATAACTCGATTTTCGTCTTCATTATTTTCTTCCTACCCAAGACTTTACTTTTGACTTTGTTACATCTAAAGGGCAAAGTTCTCTCAGGAACTAAATTCGATTTGAAACCCCTGACCTAAGTTGTCGTCTTCACTATTTAAGTAGGAAGTAGCTTAGGACTTAGGTAGTTTGAGCGCTGTGTGGATTACATGGATGGTTACACCCTGCAGCTGTTTCGACTTAGCTGGCGACGTCACTAACTTTCCATAAGACAATTATTTACTAAAGATTTGCTGTAGGCAGGTATAATATTATAGGACATAAGATATACAGGATGATTTTTTAAAGTGTGCGACAGTGCGTGGATGGTGAAATTCGAAACTATGAGGAATAGCGAAAAATGCTTAAAGGAGTCTGGGAACCGATTTGACATTGCCACTCCTTGCCTTACCAAAATTGGGATTGTCGCCAAAAATACAGTATCTTCGGCAACTACACACTGACTTATTTAACTTTTTTTAACATTCTTTGTCGACCTGGGTTTTTGGTGGAATTTCCAGTGAAGTAGAAATTTGTAGATGAATTTAAGTTTCCGTTACTGACCTAGGTGTTTGTGGACACACACAAGTATTGACTAATAATGTGTGTGTATTCAAATTCAAATTCAAATTCAAAAGCTTTTATTCATTATCAGGTACAATTTATGCACACTTAATGAACGTCATACATTTAACATTATACAAACATCCGCTTTGATCGCCCCTCAGGCAAAACGTAGACTAGGAGAAAAAAGCGGGCGGAAAAAAACTCCCAGCACTCTTTTAAAAATAAGTATGAATTATTCTATGGTGCAGTATGACTAGGCCCAATAAAGGAACACACGTGACAGCTATCGTGTGTGTCAATATCGCTCCATTGCCATCCGCTCACAAATAAATATTGATACATGGTGTATAGAAATAGCCTAGTGAAGTTATTCAATCCCACGCTTTCTTATCGTCTAAATAGTCCTTAGTTTCATAATAGGCCTTTCGGCACAGGACTGATTTGATAGTTCTTTTAAATTTATGAAGAGGCAGGGATTGAATTTCGATTGGAATTTTATTATAAATTCTAACTGACATTCCCATAAATGACTGGCTTTTTTTATGTATATGGTAAAGCGTTATTTATTTTACTTTACGGTGGACTATTAGGGTGGCCTTTAAATACTTCCACAGAAAAGCTACAATCTCTTCGGGGTAAGTTTAGTTTTAAATTAAAAAAAGAGAATTTCAAAGAAATGCTTTTATATTTTTAATAGCATTTTATTTTCTATCTACCAAGCAGTTACAGTTAACACCTTAAAAATATTTCAACTTTTTGATTTTTAACTAATACTTTATCGTGGTACACTCCTCCTTTTATTTTTATAGTGGGGATCTTATTGTTTCTCTACATTTACACATCTACAAGATACTTCAACTTCTAGTTCAAATATTAAACTTCAACTATTAGTCAAGCACTGTTTCGTATAACACCTCCTCGTCATTAATCCACTATCTGGAAGCCACGCCCCCTGCGCGGGAAGCGACGAATGCACGAATGAACAATAGACTGAACACTTTTCTATCTTCCTACATTACCATACAATGCATTATAGGCGAGTTATACATTTTAACCTATAACAAAAAAATATATAATAGTATGTTTAACACAACTCTTACCTGTAACACGTTCAACATTTCTTATTTATTTATTTATTGATTTATTTGAACTCTTTATTGTTCACACATATAAAACAAACAGACAAAAGGACAATGTACAAATGGCAGTTAGATATTTAAGTTGTATTTATATTTCTTTGCAACAATCAGCACGCGGTTGGTTGTCGAGTCCACATCACCTGATGATGCTCTGTTTTGTGTCGTGTTCTATTGGAATAAGTTATGATGGTACTTTGACGATAATGTTCATGCCAGTGATTTTTCAGAGAAACGTAAAAGGAAACCAGTCTTCCTTTCATGACAAGTGTAAAAATAAATGTAACGAAAAGCTAGTAATGCAAAAATTATAACAAAATATTTTTTCTTTTGAATTTAACAAGCATTGGCAAGCACACAATTTCAAACGTATTCTATTCTAATTGCGTGTTTGGAGGATTTCCCTTTAACGTTTTTTCTGGTGGTTGCTTGTCGTCACAGATTAAATTTTCACCTTCAGCTAACTGAAAAAATCCATTACTTCCGCCAGATGTCACTGAAATCAAATGTCTCTGGAATAGGAGTGGAATGGAGATGATATCTGAGAAGTATATAACATTTAAACGGCCTTCGAATGCCCTTGCTCATTAATATAGTGGAGTTCAAGTTTCTACTCGTAGCTAAGTTCAACCTTCAGTTTTAGCTGTTGAAACCATGCTTTGATATTGGTAACAATATTACGTTTTTATCTTTATTGAAATACGATACTATTGATTGTTAAATTGCAAGTTGTGATCTCCTGAGATTTTTTTACAAATTATCATACATTTAGTTCAAAAGTGATTAGGTGGGCATCACTAGGTGATTCTCGCGACTTTTTCAGAGTAAGAAAAGTATCCGTATGAGATCTCAGTGCTTTTGTCATTCACATGAAAGACACAGATACTTTTACGTTAGCTCATACCTAACATTATTCAGTAAGTCGATGCCTACTCCTGGTATTCTCTGTCCAATAGGCGTATCACTGAAACACAAGTTTTTTTTAATCTGGCCAGGCAGACAGACAGACATTAATCAACGTCGATCAAGAACAGACTTCGGATCGCAAAAATGGAATATCGGAGTACATCGATAAGGGCATCCATTGTTTTTATGGATTAGGGCGATGGGGTTGTGATTACAAGATTCGATTTGATTTGTGTATGAATGATACCGATTAATTTGTAATTAAATGTGATGCATTACTTTTTCTGTGTCAGCAGTTTTGAATTATGATATGTGTTCCCCATTACTTTTAAGCGAAATACAACTATTTAATCTAAATTATTTACATCAACGTAATTTAAATTTAAATTAGTTTAAAATTAAATAGCCACCAAAAAATAAATTAAACTAAAATTTGTCAGAGTGGTGTATTCATATCAGGTAATTCGTTGTTATATTTGGAGCACGTGCATTTCAAGCTACCTATACCAATATAGAAGAAAGAAAGGGAAGAAAAACAAAATAAAAGTCTGCTTTAAAAGGAAGGTAACAAGAGTAAAATTTATTCGAAACAATTCATCCAATGGAAGGTAACAATAGTAAATTTAATTCGAAACAACGGTCGTTCTCGCTCATATAAAATCTTAGTATCTTTCTTCAATATTCTTAGAGTTCCTCATTAACTCCACTAATCCTTTGAACACTTCATGAAACAAAACCGTAATATTATAACAAAATTAACATTCCATTTCGTATCGCGGAGCACGTTATAACGAATATGAAATTCCCAATCTAAAATTCTAATTACGAAGCGTTGGCGGTAGAATTAAAACGGATTCTGCTGGAGTTAAATCAACAAAATAAGAGACAACAAACTTTGCATATTTCTCTATTAATAATTAGGGATCCTTTATACCGAGACAAATGCGATTTATTCCGATTTCCGAAGTCGGAAACTTTTGAGAATGGAGGGTGTAGTGGTGTTGGAGTACTTGGGGGTGTGGGTTCGATTTCGTTGCTACAGAAGTTGTTATCTCCTCATCTGTATGAAAAATTAAAAACAGTCACTTCAATATAAGATTCATATATCAATTTCAGACAAAAATAAGGCCATAAATATTTATAGCACAATCTTTTAGCTCTTCCAAGGTATATAAAGGTTTCGCTGGGAGATAATGTTTTAATTAGTAAGTCATCGCTTGTTTCAAATCATTTATCTTAAGGATTAAATAACCAGCACTATCATAGCAAGATCATAATCAAGATCTTATATTTCAAAATAATTTTTTTAACCATTCGAAATTAATCATAAACTTCTTAGCCACATCAAAAAATCTATAAAATAGTGCAGTCAGAATGAAGCAAGTACAAAATAGTACAAAAACTTCAATCTGGCTCACGGCAGCAAGACCAAGAACTCTACAAAACTAAAAGAAAAATCTCCAATGGTTTTCTCATAAAAATAATACAAAAACCGCGAGTAATTTCGAGCGAGTGAAGCTACGGCGTAGCGTCTACGGCGTAGCGACTTACGTATTCGGTATTTCTCGGTCGAGAACACAAGCCTCGACTTGTCGGCGTAGCACGCTCCGGTGCGTGCGCGCAGTGTATAGATCGCATTATAAGATTTGCAAAAGGATTCTTCGAGGCAGCCGAAATTCTTGCTAACAATATTAAATTTCGAGCGTTTCGCGAACGGGTGCTTTAGTTTTGCGCTAAGACTCTACGGTCGATGGAGACGGCGCTACGGGTGACTCTACATTTTCCAGCTTTTTGGTAAATAGAAGATGAATGCTATTGTCTGTGTAAGATAGACAAGATAGTACAAAAATTATTATTTAAAAACTACAAGAATTGTTATTTAAAAACTACAGACCAATTTTCATTATTGAATGCCTAATTTTATTTATTTCATTGGAACATTAGAGTATGTTATGATACATCAAATTTGATATCCAATATTCTTGGACAATTCCATAAACTGACACATTTGCCCGCATATCAATAAGTTTTCTAGAGATTTTTCTTTCAAAGGTTTCCCTCTATTCTCAAACATTGTTGGATAGTTCGGCTGTGACGTGCAGAGAGTTAAAGAGTTAGGTAGGAACCGAACCAGACCGACATGCGCTTGGCATTTGTGCGCGCGAAGAATATTTTATTAGACGGACGCTACATTGGGCTGTTACAACCCATTTAAGTTTCATTGAAAAAAAGTTGGGCAAATACGAATCCACCCGCTTTTTGATATGGCAAAATTTTAAAATTAATTTTGTTACCGCTTTTATAGTGTGATTTGTTGGTTTCTAAAATATGTTGTTTACAAGTTTTGAATACGCATTTTACATTTAAAGCAATACTTTATCTAAAAGTCCACAGCAAGTTTACTCTGATATCTACAGTCAAATTTGCTAGATTACTGATATTACTGATAAATAACGAAAAAAATGATTGGGGTTAAATCATCTCTATATAAGTTTTAAATCAAATCGCATGTGTGGGATGCGAGTGCAAACGTGACGACTTCCGCCCCCGGGAACTGTCACATGCTGCCGTTTTATCTACTTATTTTATACACATTTTAACGTGAACTTACTTTTAAAACAATTGTAAGATTTTTTGGCTATATTGCGCTGACTATTTAAAGCATTGGTGATTCTGTCTGGAACCCATTAGTGACCCACTACAGGGTCTCTTTTCATAATGAGAAGGATGTAGGCCTTAATGGTAGGCTGGCGTCATGTAAGTTGGTGGACTTCACGTGCCTTTCACATTATCGAGAACTAGTTTGCTTGCAAGTTTCGCCACGATGTCTTCTTTCACCTAAACGAAAGTGATATTTAATTATTTATTTATTTATTTATTTATTTATTTATTTATTTCAGGCTCACCAACACAAGATACACAAAACAAGCACACTATATTAACACAAAAATATATAGATCGTGTACCCGCAATTACACGATCCATATATTTTAATCTTATAAAGCACACATAATTTTAAAGAATGTCAGTGATGAGAGCAACAGGTTCTTCGAACCCGAACCACTGAGTTAAGAGAACAAATTAATTAGCCACGCTATCACTGCTATTCTAATGCTTACTCTGCCGAACATTAATAAATTACTTCTGTGTCAACTAATTAGGTGATTAAGTTTTTTATCTATGCAAACAAAGGCTGCCTAGAGTCTAGGAGTAGAGACCATCTGTTGTGTTTAAGTTTGCATATGATCATTCAAATGGTATAGCATTCCACTTACATAACACAAGAAGACCTCGATTGTTATATTTCGATTCTTATACAAAATTCATCGTATAAAATATAATAACAAGTAAAATATTACACAAATCGGGCATTTTCTATTTCTGAGGTTTCGTACCAATAAATAGCGACCCATAGCGTCCATCACAAGTAAAATATGAGACAAAAATCAGGCATATTCTATTTCCGAGATTTCATAGAAATAGTAGCGACCACACCGCACAGATGACAATTCAGACTCAATCAAGCGTCCACGCGAAAATCGGAACCTCATTTCTTCTTAAACAAGCTCCGGTGGTACAACCACTCAAACTACGGACTTGAGACATGACGAAGAAGCAAAGTTATAAATCAAAATTTTATGATAAGTATATTTAGAAAACCTTTCAAATGAGAAATGATAAATTCATGTTTTTATCAAATGATTTTGTTAAATACATTATAACCTGCTTCTCAAAAAGTGATGAGATTGAGTTTACGTAAGAGTTACACTTAATGCACGTGTACACGTAATTTTGGTTTCATGATTTCATAGGTGTATTAGATCCACCAATACGCACTAGGCCAGTATCGTAAACAAAGAATTTCATATTTCTCAATGTGAGAGATGACCCGTCCCTGTAATGTAACACTAATAGGTTACAGACACTCGGTATTCGTTTTATGATTGAAGTACTATAACGTGAACCAGTTTATTTTTTGACATAAAGGCTTAATAAGTAAAGAATAAGTCGAAATGCCATCTTTCTTTTTGTGTAGGTAATAAAATATTCATAAGTTCACAAGTGTCCAAGTCTCCGAAACAATTTCCTCGATGTCAGGATCGCGGGATGTTCGACGTAATTTAATCCGCACACAATACCTATTGAGAAGCAGCTGCGTGAACGCTGGCCTATAGTATGGATACCTACTTAGAAAAAGGATCAGTCTATAAATATATAGTATCAGTAAGCCCTGCGGTGTGCTTATAGTTTATTTACTAATAATTCGGCCTCTTTCTCGTCAGATCCGGATTGGAATCAAATTTTTTTTATGTAACAACCAGGCAAACTGGCAAACGGGCACGCGTTTATAACTTTTCTAAGTCATTTGTATTTATCTCAAGCATAGAAGCGGCGATAGCCCAATGGCTTAGAATTCAACCTTGAATCGAGGGTCCGAGTTCGAATCCCAGTGAAAGGTTGACCGTCGTCTGAATATACACTGTGGCATTCTCAAGACGTAGGTAACTACATACCTACACTTGTACTGCATCGATCAAACAAACTGAGAAACGGTAAATCAACACCGTCTAGAAACTTTCCAGAATTATTTATGACTTGTAACCTCGTTTGCTACTCTTATCGTATAATAAAAGCTATAGCAATCTATGAGGCGGGAAAGTCCTTCTTCTTTAGCAATGAAGGCCGTGAAAGGTTTTTTTTCGCCTGGTTAGTCAGTTCTTTCCAGTGCGTTCGGTCCTTGGCTTCTCTCAGAAGTTACAGTTAAAATGCCATTAAATTGTTATAAAGTCTGTGTATACTCGATTAGTTGGACTAACAATGAAATTCATTATGTTTAAAAAATAAATATTTTGGAAGAGCCGTCGATAAATTAAATCACATTGGCCTCTTCTTATCGACCCTTGATACAAGGACCTTTTAGAAACCAAGGAGTTGTAGTTGAAAGTGTGTCTCAGGAGAGCGACTTCGTGTATAATACGGCTAATAGATTAAACTAAAGAAAAGTTGAAAACACTTTTTGACATTATGAACTGGTGGATTTCTTGTAAGTTCAGTTAAGACATAGAGAAAACAAATCCTGTTTTATATTTAAAGATTTTCAACGATTCTTTTTCTTCCTGATCCCAACAAAAGAATGGTGAACGTGAGGCTGTCACGGGGCTCTGATCACGTTTCGAGCCTCCGATGTAATATAATAACATAACCAAAGATTAAGGATATGTAGCAGAAGGTATTTTGAAGGGTTCGTTGACGCGCTCACTCCCTTAGTACTGCTTTAGTCAGTGGCCACTGCCTTCGTTAACTTAGTACTCACTGCGCGCGACTAAGTTGCCGTACAACTAACACGCAAGCAGTGTGAGCGTTCCCACTGTGTTTCTAAGGTCGGGATTGTTCGTGGGTGAACGCACGTATACGTACGACTAGAATGGGTACGTACAAAATCGCGTCCAAACTGAGCGTAGCCTTATGTTGATGTACGGCGGGTTAAAAGACTGGCGGTAAGGTCCCCGAGTGAGCTACTAATGGATTTCTGTGTCCATTGGCTGCACCATTTAACATGAAAATGCCCGTTTGACAAAAAAAATAACTATATCCCGTTTTGTCCAATACTTATTCTCTGCTTATTCCATATACCATCGTATGTGATTCCTCCTATTGTCAACGCACAATAGGAGAGCAGATTATTCTATTAAATCCAACCTCACTCGCGATTTCTTATAAAAATGAGAGTTTTATTCGGAGATTCAATTTGGTGATATAAGGATACGTTTACGGTTAAGCCTATATGATGCTCATTGGCCCATATTTGACGTGTAAAGGATAAAAATATACCTTTAAAGCAACGATTTTTTACATTACCAGCATTGTAGCTTAAGATAGATTAAATCAATATTAAATTCGTAGCGTATAGCGGTTATTTAATTTTATTTAAAACGCACTCTTAGAAAAGTCATAGGCGCATGCCAGTGAGATTAGAACCCGGACCTCTCGTTTAAAGATTTTTGAGACCGAATTCTTAATCAAGACATTTTAGAAGGCATGTTTTTATTGTAAATAGTTATTGTTTATTCCTTCCTTCCTTCCTTTCAGCCCTTAGTAGTCCACTGCTGGACATGGGCCTCCCCTAATCGACGCCACTCCGCCCGGTCCTGGGCCCTCTGAATCCAACGGTTTCCCGCTGTCTTCTTCACGTCATCAGTCCACCTGGTCGGAGGGCGGCCTGTGCTCCTTTTGCCTAGACGTGGTCGCCATTCGAGGACCTTTTTTCCCCATCGGTTGTCAGTCCTGCGAACGATGTGGCCAGCCCATTGCCACTTTAATTTGCAAACTTTGAGAGCTATGTCGGTCACCTTCGTTCTTCTACGGATTTCATCATTTCTGATTCTGTCTCGTAGAGAAATACCAAGCATAGCTCTCTCCATTGCCCTCTGGGCGACTCTGAGCTTGTGCATTAGGCTCACAGTAAAGGACCACGTCTCGGCACCGTAGGTCATCACTGGCAACACACATTGCTCGAAAACTTTCGACTTCAGGCACTGAGGTATATCGGACGTCAAGACGTGTCGTAGATTCCCGAACGCTGCCCAGCCGAGTTGGATTCTTCGAGTGACCTCTCTCTCGAAGTTGGACTTACCCATTCGGATCGTTTGTCCTAGGTAAACGTATTCGTCTACAACTTCGAGAGCAGTGCCGTCAACAACCACCGGTACGGGTGTGACATGGACATTAGACATGATTTTCGTCTTGTCCATGTTCATCTTAAGACCCACCCGTTGTGAGGCACTATTGAGGTCGCTGAGCATAATGCTGAGTTCCTCCAGCGACTCCGCCAGGATCACTATGTCATCGGCAAATCGGAGGTGTGAGAGGTGTTCGCCGTTGATGTTAATACCACGTCCTTTCCACTCCATCAGCTTGAACACATCTTCCAGTGCAGCGGTGAAAAGTTTTGGGGAGATGATATTGTTTATTAATAAAAAACAAATAATATTGATTATATTTATTTTTATTAAGGTTTTATTAAGGTTATTAATGTTTTTTCGTTAGTGAATCAACTCAACAAACTTATTATAAATTTTTGTAACATCTTTCTCATGTAACAGTCAACAATAAACGTATTCTTTTCTTTTCTTTCCTTTTCTTTTCTTTTCTTTTCAAGCGGTCACTAATGAAGAGGCTAAAAATTCGGCCTCGTAATCGAGGAGCAAACGGTGATAGCCCAGTGACTTAGAATTCGACCTCGAATCGAGGGGTCCGGGTTCGAATCCCAGTGGCACGCACCAATGACTTTGTAATAAAGTTATGTGCAATTTATAAAATTAAATATCACCTGCTGTTACGGTGAAGGAAAACATCGTGAGGAAACCTGCATGCCTGAGAGTTCCCAAAAAAAAAATGTTCTCAAAAGGCATGTGAAGTCCACCAACGGGCAGTAGTGGTGCGTGGTGGACTAAGGCCTACATCCCTCTCATTGTGAGAGGAGACCCGACCCTGTAGTGGGTCATTAATGGGTTACTGACAATCGAGGAGCTGGGTTTGAATCCAAGTAGCAATAACGACATTTTATTACTATAACGTCTACACGATATTTTAATTGTATGGAATCAAACACCATTATGTCCTAGTTACTTTTAATGCTTTTTTAATTTAGTCATAATTTATATCAAAATTCTGTTCGCCAGTATTACAATTTGGGAGGTGAGTGAAAGTCAAAGAGCTTCCTTCCCGCGCCTGACGCAATAAACTTAATTACTCTAATACCAGCCTCAATACGTGACGATGAGAGTAGGGTGATTATAATTTTGGAAACACAATATGAACTCGACAATAAAAAAAAATTAAAATGTACCTACTTAGCTAGTTTAAGTATTTTAGGTAGGTACCTAACCTACCTAAAGTACTGCCGGTAAGACTTAGCATACTTAGAGGGATCGAAGATTATTCATATAGCCGGCATATATTTTTCGAGAAATGTTTGAGACATCATAAAGTCATGTTGAATAGATTAATTATTTGTGTTACCCGAACACAAGAAATGCATACACATTGCACGCTTGCATGCAATGCTCAAAAGGTTTACTGCCAAATAAATATGCACGACGTATATGCCTACATAATGTACGCATCTATATATGTATATTGTATGTGTGTATGTGGTTACGTATAAAGTTCGATTGCACACATGTATGAGATACGACGTCTTCCAATCTACACGTCCCCGCAACTGCAATTCACAAATCGTTCTCGACATTATGGTATCAGTGCTGCTGAAGCACTTACTTTAACAAGCTGAAATTGCTCCTAAATAGTACTAAAATGTCCCGAATCCCAGCGCCTGATGTGTAGGTATAGCACGACACAGTAATTACTTGCTAATTAAGCACTTCAGGCGCGCGTACGTAATGCGCTGTCGACAAGTGAGCACTACACATTATATGAGTTGAATTCCTTTAAAGGCATGTACCTACCTTGTTCAGTTGTATGTACTCCGTCGTTTATTTAAATTATTGATTTATACTTAACCGTGTGTGAGTGTTAGCTTACCTTTGCTCAGTAGAAAATAAGTCTAGAATGAAACAATTTTCTCACCATAAATTATTATTGGTTAGTTAGAAGATCTCAATTTTTAATTATTTCAAAATTCCTCAGAAAGCACTTCAGAAATGAAAGGTCAAAGCCTCATTTTCTTATGAGTATCTAACCAACATTCTTGTAGGTACCATTGTTAAAAGCTTCAAATTTATCTTGTGCTTCTAGTCTTTCATTGAACTTGGCAAAACGTACACTTCTTTTTCCAACAACGCAACACGAGACAGAAGTGTCTGTCTCCCAATCCTAATCTACGTATAAAGAAAAATAATGATAAGGTATAGAAAAAAAAACTATGATTATTGAAAAAAATGTAAATGTTGAAGGAAGATAAAACGTCTGTACCGTTAGTCGCTCGCAAGTTGCAATACCTCGGGCGAGTGGCGCGGCAAATTCCCCATCAGGTGCGATTGGTGCAGTCGAGCGCCGTGGTAATTGCGCTGCACCGCTGTAGTTGTAGTTTTAGATCAGGTTGGGTTAAATAAGGCCAATTTTTGCTGAAAATTCGATACCATGTTGGAAATTTCTGCTAAATTTGACCTACTTACATACTTATTTATAAAATACAGAGCTCAGTTCCGGATTTTGGATTGAATTTCGGAGATTTTCGGATTTCGATTTTGGATTTCCGGAGTTTCAAAAGCGGAGGAGAGGAAAGAGTAGGCTAGAGAAAAATGGTAATATTTCTCTACACTCTACAAGCAAGAAAATAAAGCTATAATATTATGGTCCATAGATATCTTTCTTATAAAGCCGAACAATAAGCTCATTTGGTCAGAAAACATACGTATTCACTACTATTTTGATTGAAAGTTACAATCTGTTAAACTTAGAATATGTTTAAAATGTATATCTTGAAGAAAGATAAAACGTCGCTCGCAATCCCTCGGGCGAGTGGCGCGGCAAATTCCCCATCAGGTGCGATTGGTGCACTCGAGCGCCGCTGTAATTGCGCTGCACCGCTGCAGCTGCGGCTATAGCGCTTCGTTTAGATTTTAGATGCTGGGTGACGTCATGCTCGGTAATCGATACCGACGATCGGTTGGTAATTTCGGGTTGTTTACGGAATTCGACCGAGTAACCTACTCGTATTTTTTATATGGATCAGTAAAATGTTGGATTTGAATTTTTGATTTGAGTTTGAATTTTAGATCATGTTGGATAATGACCGGTTAGATAACTTATGCTGTTACACTTATGCTGTTACACTGTTACACTTAAGACTGACAAATGGCTGTAAATAAAATAGCAAACAGCTGCATAAGTACCTACTAACTTACAACGTAGGAACATTGTACTTATAAACTACGATACTCGTATACCTATAGGTAAGATGATGAGATGTCAGTAGAAACCGTATTTTGCAAAGTTCAACCCCCAAAAAAGGGATGAAATAAGACTTCTTTATTTGTGAGAGCCGATCAGCCTACATCTACTAAATCTACTAAAGAACAATAAATATCTTGATCTGTTACGAATATGTTAGGAAAATCTTAAACAAACCCTGTCGGGGCAATTTTTCACTAACCCCTAACTAATCACCTAGTAGGGGTATTAGCGTTAGCTGAAGCAAGTCTCCGGACATGATGCTGCCGTGATGCCTCATTAGTTCGTGTATTGCCGGTCATTGTAAGGTCGCGTGTATAAAGGTAATAATAATATTTTAGGGATCTTATTTCATTTTTTAAGATTTATTTATTTAAGATCTCCAGATTATCGTAGGCTCATACACAATGAATTAAAAAGCTATGGATACAAGTAGTAAAGTCAGTCTGGTTCGGAGTGATGATCTTAGGGACTGGAATAGCATGAAAATTTCGTTACAAATTTTATTCAAGTTAAAGTCTAAAAATGTCGCTTTTGGCTGGTTTTACTAATCAATATTTGAATCGATCTTTAGAATTTATCGTTTGATCGCCCGGAAACATCGGTTATTTCAATGAAATTGTATGTATGTAGGTATAGAGTATCCTGGCAACCAACCTAAATAATCCGCGAATCCACAATGTTGGAGCAGTAGGGCCCAGCTATGTCGTTGCGTACAGAGGAACGTAGCTGGGCCGCTTTCGTCATCGCCACCACCACTGACCATAGCACGTCGTGGTTTGTCCTGATTGGCGCTCAATGACCAATCAGAGCAGCGAGCAATAATCCTTTAAGTATTTCATCTGGAATATTTTATCAGATATTATATCTATAGTTAGTTTAATTTTTATTTTTCTAGTCGCAACCTCACCTTCTTACAGTGAACACAACCTTAGAAACTGATCGACTGCCTATCTGACACATTTTATGCGCTACTGGGCAGCTATTTTAGAGCTGCTTAAGAGTTTATTCTGTAAGAAAAAGAGATTTTTATACAAAGTATAGATCTAGGCCTTAAGTACCCGCCACCTTGTGGTGTTATAGCATTATATAACTCATTCCAGCCCCCGTCATCATCCCTTTGAAAGTAAGAATTAGTTCCTCTGAGAGATTAACGCCCGAAATTAATACACAATCTTTAGATTCTATATGGATTAAGATTGATACTACATGCCTATTTGGTTGCCAAGATACTCTTCATAATTTCTTTGAAATAGTCCAGCAACCAAATATCATGTAGGTGATCCATATTTGAAGATCGGTTAATTTCCGGTGTAGAAGTTTTATATTGGTTAATCCAGATTATTTAACTACCTGTATACAAACCTAATTCTATCCACATTTTGTTAGTGAAAGAGAAACAAATATCCACCTACAAAATTTCGCATTTACAATAGAAGGATGTACGGTAGGACAGGGCTGGTTTGCCCGTGCCTTTAACCTGGTTACCCTTATCATAGGGGACGGTGGACCATACCATGACATCAAAGTATTCGTACGGTAAACGTGAGTCATCTGTCTATCTTGCATTTTCCCATACTAAGCTGACGTTAACTATACGAATACTTTGACGATAATATTCATGTTTGGAGCACTGGTTTGCCTGTTTGTCAGATTTTGTCTGTGTAAAGAGAGGTGAATACGCAGGCATGAGCTAGTCAAGGTATCGACAACGTTTCTAAACGACCGAACAGTGTTGACCATCCATCCTGAATCCTGTCTAATCGAGCGTAAGGGAGCGCGATTAATAAATGGAGTTTAAAGCAACCTTTTTTCGGCTTACTTAATGGCCCGGGAATAAATAGCCGGTTTTTACAGCCAGTGCCGCCCAGCGCGATTTATTATTGGATAAATTCGAACCTTTTGAATAAATTATTTGGGGCTAAGATGTGTTTTATGTACTGATTTTGTTAATTGTTTAGGTTTAAGGTAGAGCAACATTAGCACGCCTGGGTATCTTACCGCCATCCTGACCCGTCATGATACAGCATGGTCTTGAGGTCTCTGTCTTGTGTTTCGGCTGGAGAGGTGTGGTTGCCGGGGATACTTTACTTGAGGCGAACATCTTAGTCCTCGTGAGTAGCAAAGGATAGGGTTTCTTTCTCTATTTGAGGTTGCATTCGAGCGTCCATGGGCTGCAGTAACCTATTAACGTCAGATGACCTGTATGCCTTTTTGCTACTCAATACATATTTTGAGCTAAGACGTGATAAATTTATCTACTGATTCCGTTTATTGTCTAAAGGTTTAAGGCGGTAGAGCGACATTAGTTCGCCCGAGGCTTGTAGAGCCCCGAGTTGATATCTTACCGTCACCCTCTTATTGGGATTGCCGATGCTTCTTTATTTGAGACGAGCATCTTAGTCCACATGAGTAGCAATACACCCACATGCAGTGGCATCATAAAGTAACCCATATTCGCAAATAAATGTTTTCTTTATTTCTTTCTCGTGAACAAAAATAAACATAAGTGTCGACATTTATAACCAGCAAATGACCTACAGAATTTCCACTGCCGCCTGTTTTGTTCGTCCACTCTAAACCTTCCTTTTTATTGTCTTTTTACTATTTTTAAGGTTTATTAAAGAAATTAAAAAACTGCATTATGATTCACGATTCGGGTACAATATTATTATGGAAAATACGCATGACCTCATTTTAAGACGGCATATTTCCAGTTCGAGTTTAAAAATAAAAAGTAGGTACCTATGCCTTGTTTGCGAAATAAGGAAATACTGGAGCATAATCCACAACTGACGGTGTTGTTGGGGGACTGTTTTTCTATGAGAGCAATACTTTTTGGTGTGGGACCAGGTTCAGCTGTGCCACTGTGCTGTGAGCAACACTATCGTCAAAGTATTATTTTAGGAAACTCAGTCATAGTATAACTTACTCGTATTTCAGTCTGTCTGACATCTTCCTGTACTAATGGCACACGTTAACTATACTTTGATGAATTGTCAGTAACCCATTAATGACCCACTACAGGGTCGGGTCTCCTCTCACAATGAGAGGGATGTAGGCCTTAGTCCACCACGCTGGCCTACTGCGGGTTGGTGGACTTCACATGCCTTTGAGAACATTGTTTTTTGAACTCTCAGGCATGCAGGTTTCCACACGATGTTTTCCTTCACCGTAACAGCAGGTGATATTTAATTTTAATCGCACATAACTTTTTTACAAAGTCATTGGTGCGTGCCACTGGGATTCAAACCGGACCCCCTCGATTCGAGGTCGAATTCTAAGCCACTGGGCTATCACCGCATATACTTTGATGAATACTTTGACGATAATGTTCATACTCGAAGCACTAATTTGGAAAATCTACTAAAGATAATGGTGCTTTGTGGTATATTCATCTTAATAGGGGTGCATGCGAAAATAATTTATAAACATTATTATTTTTATATTTTATTGAATCTGACTGTAATATAATAATAGACAGGTATTTACAACACACAAGATTGATCTCAACTACAATGTTATCATATAGATAGACCTAAATATTATTAAATGAATGATAGATATACACAACCGATATATTTCCTATAAATATCTTCATATAAGATAGGTACGAAGAAGCGAATAATTCTATGATACTTAAATATAATTATGAAGCTTGTGATTTTGGGAAGAATAGTGTAGGTAGTTAATTTTTAGGAAAAAAATACGCAATATTTTTAAAATTATAGTCATGTAAAAACATCGTATTATAAATATATAAAAGTATAATTGTAAATCTAATTATAAATACTTCGATTCACCGGCAGTGACCTTTTATTATTAAATAAATTATTAACAACAATAACATCCTCTTTGTAATAATTATGTAATTTAATCTAATTTACACTACGCGACATAATCCTACTCTTTCTTTGGTATACATCGGAATTCTCTTTACAAAATATTCTCTAGAAAAATTGTAATACTACTTATTTATATCTGTGAACTGTTTGCCTGTAATAAGATATTTTTTATAAAATATTCATTGAAAAATTGCAATCCATCGTCGAATCCCCTGTTCTTTGTAATTGTATAAAACCTGTATTAATGAATCAATAATTCTATTTATTTATGAATATAACGTTTGCTTTTACTTATATCTAAAATATTTATTGCATTTTTAAAGTGACAACAATACAATACAGCTACAATATTAACATCTCCCTCTGTTAACATTTATTTTTGTAATAATGAACATTTATTATTCAACATTAAAATCACATCAAATGTCGTTAAATCGTGCGATAAGTTTTTTGTTTATAATTATTTATTATTTTAATATTAACCAGTATAACCCGATTACTTTTCTGTAATAATTTATAATATTATTAATTTCTCACTGCCTTTAAACGCTACCTTCTAATAAAGCGATTAAAATACTTGCTAGCGATTTGTATAAATCAATTAAAATTGGTGTTCTTGAAAAGCTAATTATTATGTTTCTGCTAATTTGAAAAAATGCAAAATGGGGTTTGTATATTGGCATAGGTTACCTTGTATTATTGCAATTTGGCACATCTTGTAATAAATAATAAATATTATCTTTATAATATAATGATAAATATTATTAATTTCTACCTTAATATATTCAACATCGATAAATAGATACATTCCATAAATTTAATACAGAGAAAATTTAATAACTCCCAATAACATTACAATATTATATATCAAAGCTGTGTTACACAAATTTTATAACATATAAATAAATAAGAAATAAGGTTCATTCAAGGATAAGTAGACTGTAATAAAAAGCATATTTTTTTGATAACTTTACTTTTTATATCCATATCACATAATTTACAAGAAATCTCAAATTAAAATCAGGCTTTAGATCTTTGAAGAGATAAAATGTCAGGCCAAGTACAGTAAACACTTTTTAATAAATTAGTAAAAAATTATTACAATAATCATAACCGAATGCTGAAAGCTTTTTTGAGCAAAAAGTTGCAATAATTGAAGTAAACGTCAAAATTTATCAAAAACTTTTTTGTCATTTTGAGACAATTCAATAAATCGTAGACTGGCCACATTTTTCTTTATCATATAATATAATTATTGTAAAATTAACATCGGAAGATCATTTCAGTATCGTCTGAATTCGTCGCCTTTAGCATGAAATTCTTTAGGTAATAATAATAAATACGTACCTACACGAGTATCAGTATCACATTGAATGCGCCTGCGCATCGCTGAGGTACTGTCGCGGAGGCACAATCCATGATTATAAGCTTCCCAGCCTACGATTCAATACTAAAGGAGACGAACCCAATGCTTCATATTGATTTTTTAATCATCGGTTGATATGTTTTATGTACTATACGTTAAACAAAGTCCCATTTGAGTCCTCATAAGACGTGTTGTCAACAACCTATGGTATTTACTCTATACACATAACACTAGGTATATACAGAACATACATAGATACGACATTAAACTTGGTAACATAATATTATAATATCATAATAATTATTGTTACATCTATAATCGAGATTATAATTTTAATAATAATAATATATTATTTTAGGCCTTAACAATAGTGAATTATAGTGCGTAAAAGGAAGCGAAGTATTTGATTCAAGACTTATACGATTCATAAAACGTCATATTTACTATAACTATATATTTAGGTCACGATTTAAGAAACTTTATAGTTAACTTGGACCAAAAATTGAATAGCTGCTTTACTTGTGTCACGAACATTCAACATACACTATATTTTATTATTATCACTATTATTTAACATTATCCACGCATTTAACATAAAAGAATGAAATATACAACCTATAAAACCTATTATAAATATAACAGCCCCTAAATTTTACTATTCAATAGTAAAATTGTTTATTCAACTATAATTAATAAAATAATACAAATACTATTAAAATCAGGTTCATAAAGAAGTATAGAAATCGAATTGAGATGTTGACATCGTACAATAAAAAAGTAATGTAATTTAAATTTGACTTTTTACTTAAAAAGTATTTTCCAAATGTCCAGATAATGTCTAAAAATAGCATAAATGAACAAAATTTTATATCACTGTCTATTTTTCTTCAAAACCTGAAGAAATTGCTATTAGGTGGTTCTTTAAAAAGTATCTACGAGTACTAATCTCCACTGCCTTTGCAGTCAACATACCCATTTTATTAATAACCATAATATTATTATTATCCTAACACCAAACTGTAACTAAAATTTAAATAAAATCTAGCCATTGGTACACGTCACACAACATCGTTAACGATTCGAGCAATTTCTATTAATATTTAACATTACAACACCAATTTCACGTCTCTACTGTGCCTCAAGAATTAACACTATCGTCAAAGTATTCGTAAAGTTAACGTGTGAAATTAATAGGGGAAAACCTCGGACACACTGACACATGCTACACTAATGACTGACGATTACTACACCAATACTTTGACGATAGTATTCAGGCTCCTCACGATACTGATAACTACAATTCACCAATTTATATAAATTTCTTAAATTTATTTAAATTCTCGATTATAGTCTCAAAGCCAATGATAAAACATTGGAAGACAATCCAGGAATACAAACTTGGAAGCCGATATTAGGCCCTTTTTATGAGTCTCATAACCATTTATTATGTATTTAAACAGTGAAGATTTAAATCTAATCAATGCCTCATAAAGACGATTTTAAGAATAATAAAGCTAAAATACATAGTGCGTTCAATGAATAGTGAATAAATATTTGTTCTGCATATTTGTAGGGTAAATCTACTAATACGTGGACACCACTTCGATTATGATAGTTATAAGATATGAACACTTAAATTAAATAATGAGATAAAATTTTAGTGAACTTTAATACCTTATTTACAATTCTTCGGTAGACGCTATTGGAGCCTTGAGTAAGGGGGTTCTAGGGCTTCGGGACCCATCGGAACCTCTCGCTGTGGCTTGAAAGTCTTCGTTTGACAATGAAGCGGGTATGGGAGCTATCTTTAATTGGTGCCCATTCAACTTTATCTCGGTTATGGAATGTGATCTTCCGTGGTTCACGTTCGGTTTCTCCTTATTCGACGTGGTCGTGGGGTCGTGTGTTGGTGTTTTCGCGAGGGATTGCGTCACTTTCGCGCGATTCGATTGCTCTCTTAATGCCATTTGATACGCCACCTCGAAGGCTTCGCCTAATGTTAAGATGACTTCTGTCGCTTGATCCTGAAAATAATTACAACATGATTAATATGTATTAATTAAAAGCTTTTGAAGACAATTAGAAAATTTAAAGTCCTTGATAAAAAATATCTGAAAAAAGTGTAGTGTAGTTATATGACAAAGACAAACATATTTTTCCGCAGGAAAGGCATAATTGCAGCTTGAAAAGAAAAAACAAAAGAATGCTTCAAGATTGATTAGGAGAACCTCGGATCTACCTACCACCTAGAAATCTGAATGATTAATTGAAACATAAACTCACCATAGTAGCGACTCTGAAGACGTGACAATAGTGGCTCCTGGTGGCGTGGTCTTTGGTGATGTACGCGAAATGAGTGAGATCGTCCGCGTCTTGGCACGCGCAGTGGATGTTGCGGATTTCGTGCTCGCACACAAGTTCCTATAAAAAAAACGCCTTATAGTTCACAATAAAGCATTGCTCCATTTGCCATGTAGTTCACTATTAAGCACTGATTTAGCAATATTAATAAGTCTTACAACGTTAAACGTAAATGAGAGATAAAATACAAAGAAGGATTCACCTGGGTAGCGTATAATAATCAGTTATCGAAAGTGAATCTTCAAATTTTAATCTGCAAACCTACATTCCAAATTGACATGAGTCATAATTAGTTATATCTTTTTAACACTTGATAAAGGATCAAAATAAAGGGAGGCCCATGTCCAGCAGTGGACTACTAAGGGCTGAAAGGAAGGAAGGAAGGAAAGGATCAAAACATTATGTAGGTAAAAAAAGTATTATGTAAATAACAAGCTACACCTAACGGAAAATCAATTAAGAAATGAGAAAATTCAATTATTACATCACAAGCGAAAGCAAGGAATATAAACAGAGCCCAAAAAAATATTTTCATTATTTGTGCCGTTTAACCTCTCGTTATTTAACAGTAAAATCAGACCCATTTTCGAATAATTCAATTCTGTCCTGTTTCGGGGTAGAGCGGCACAAAAAACACTAATTATCCGAGGTAACTAACCATGAAGAGTTCTGACATAAAATTTTGATAAAAAAAACAATCCTTTTTGTAAGAAACACAAAGGCAAGATTGGCGAGTGGTCCGATCAAGTGTGAACGGTGATCCGTAATTAGAAATCAAGCGAGCAACGTCGGGCGCCTTTGTCTAAGGTTTAGGGTCCATATTAGGGATCTTTACCCTCCTTACGCTCGGGTGCCTTTCAAAGAATAAACAGTCCTTCACTATGGCAAAAATTCTTGCAGTAAATAACAATCTTCGCTTGTAGGGATGTGATCTTTGCAATTTGGTAGTCTTTTTGTGCTTGTGTAACAGGGAGGTTACATGATCATGTAAAAATTTTTGGTATTTTCTCTGCTTACCGTTTTAGTTAATTATTCAGTGAACATTAGTTAGTAGTACTAATTATAAATTATGAGCAAACAGAATAATTATGTGACAATCTCAAAGGAGTTTGACTTCTTGTCACTATATACGAGTTTAGAATTGTGCCAACAAATTTTAGCCAAACTTGTTCAGCAGTTTTTCGTGAAAAAGCAAAAAGCAACAAACGTCCACCAACCCTCGCCTTTATATTAAGTACTCGTATACAGATATCTACTTACCCTTGTAATAGTGTTGAGGAACTTGACCCCCCTATAGCTGATGGAGAGGATGATGTCAGGGGAATCCCTGGGTTCTTTGGTGGACTTTTTCAGTTTCTGTATGGATTTCTTCGTGGATTCCGTTCCTCGGAGCTCCTTCACGACGGTCGAACCCAAGTACTGTTGGACAGAAAAGCAAACATGTAGCCATACCAAATATAATATTGTCCCATTAGTACCGCTGCATGGTCAGGTCTTTCAGAGTTTCAGAAATCTCTTAGGATACTAACTAGTGATTAGCAGGGTCGGGTTTCTTCTAACAATGAGAAGGATGTAGGCCATTTTAAGAATTAGTCCACGACCTGGAGTTGTGACCGATAGTGACGAATTGAATGCGCGCTTCCGTGTTTCGGACCGTTGAGCCCGCATCGGAGGCCCTAATGGCGGCTTCTCCACCAATCCGCAGTGGAGCAGCATGGTGAAGAATGCTCCAGGCCCTGTTGTGGGGAGACACCCGTGTCCAACAATGGGCTATAAAAGGGTTGCAGTAAAGTGCAATTCGTACTCACATTAGCTACATAAGTTACAGCGCCCGTAACGAGTACAAACGGCTGGTGTTTCCACTGCGTCTTCAGCGCTCCTGGCACTCCCACCAACAGCTCCGAAGGTGCCCTGATCTCCAGGTCCGAGGGTCTGGGGGGCTGGGGCGCTGGTCTGTTCTTCTTACTTCGCTTCAGGGTCTCCCCAGCAGGAGGGGCAAGGGTGGGCACCACTGGAGGTGGCACCGGCTTCAGGTTTTCAGAGGGAGGTAACTTTTCTTTGATTTCTTCTTTCAGCTGTTTAATGTTGCTCTTCTAGAAAGAATTAGAGCAATATTAATTTAAGTTTCAAAAGTGTGCAAGGGTCAAAATTAACTACCTAGAAATCTTTAAAACGAAGTAATCAAGTATATCACAATTTTAAATTATCAGTAGGGATCATCTTAATTATCTTTTATATATATTATCCCAATAGGACTTTATCGTTTACATTCGCAAATCAATCAATCAATCAATTATAATATTAATTAAAAGGCAAGGCAACATCTAGTAACTATAACGCATCATACCATACATTTCATCATATCAACCTTTAGCTACATCCCACAATTACCGACACCCCAAACAAAACTGGGGCGCTGAATAAAAAATAAAATTAAAAAAATAACACAAAAACAAATCACTATCAGCGAACCGTAACACTTTTGACACCCGTCGCGATCGACGAGGTGTGAACGCGAATAACTAAAACGAACCCTAATTAAATCGTACGTGTATCGACAAAGCTCTGAAAAACAAACACACAACACCTCCAACACTCGACTTCACACTTCACAGGTGTAAAACAAAAGTAATGATGCAACGCAAAAATGAAAACGAACCGAATAGGCAAGCGTGAAATTTTAATTAAGACTCTAAGGCACGCACAAAAGAGAAATAATTGACAGTATGAGCCATCTAATTTGAAACGAGTGTCGCTCTGAAGCAGAAATACTAGCATTTTTAATGGAAGGCGCGATTCCGTCGTTTTAACGATGCAGTCTTGCGATTTTTTTGCGACTGTCATTTGCTATGCTTGTTCACCAAGGAAAAAAACAGTCGTCAAGTCTACGACTGTAGGTGATTACCAAAAATACGTGTACTTTTAAAGGCTAGATAAACGCAACCTCAAGCAAACAGCGGGAAACCGTTGGATTCAGAGGGCCCAGGGCCAGATGGATTGGCGTCGATCCAGCAGTGGACTACCAAGTTATGAAAGAAAGGAAGGAATAATCGCAAAATCACAGTAAAAAGTAGCTAGTCTGAACGTCCATAAAGTATGGAAGTAATAGAAGCGTATATTGTGTGTATTTATGCCAATTTATTTTAGTGATTGTTGAAATAATGTGTTGGACAGTATAGTAGGACGATGGATACTGTTTATTGGTGATTCTCAAAATTTTATATATATTATGATTTTCTTAGATGAAGCTTTGCGCTCCCATACTTTATTAGCAAGATATTATTCATTTTCACCTATAGCCAATTTTATGATTTCTTCAAAATTCTCTAGCATACTTTTAACATCATCTTTTATTATGTATTTATTATGTATCTCGGAGCATTATCTAAATTTGGTAGTCTTTTAAAATTCAAGCCAGCAAAATTATAGTCAGCGGTTGGGGGCTATTGAAAATCCTGCATACGTTTTATTTAGGATTCTTCCTCTTAAAAGGAGCTCATGCCCAATATTTATATGGCATTGAGACAAAAATTTGGGGGTACCGATTGTCGTTGATTTATTTGTAAGGACTCGGCATGTATGTGATGCCGTTGTCGTACGAGCAATTTTTGCGTGCGACATAGCAATTAAGACATTAAGAGAAGAACGCATAACCAAGCCTTATCACGTTACATTGGTAGCACATAATCCGTCAAAATCATACATAGCCTAAGGTTTCTATAGTCTCCTAGCAGTGGGGGAGCATTTAATTTAGACATATGTTTAGTATAAGATGTATCAATAATGAAGTTTTAAATTTTTACCGTTTTCCGAAATAATTTTATTCATCCTCAAGAGCGTTGAAGGATATTAAGTCGGATATACAAGTGCTTAGCTAAAAAACATGAAATTTCAATACGAGCCGAGGTAAAATCACCGTGTATTTCTGTGCACACTTGATGTTCTCCACAAATCTAGTCTATATACGGCCTGCACATAGTCGAGGCCTTTTTAATTTCACACCTCGGTAACTCCGTATAGGTAATTAGTGCTCAATTCGACGTCTATTCATGGTTTTCCATTCATTGCGGAGTGAGGCACTCTGCACTGTGGCTGGCGATACTTGCACTCTGCCCTAAGCCAGTGTATAGTTAAGAAAATGCGGTGGCGGTTTTAATTTGCACCTACGTTTATAGATTACTCGGATTCTAAGGGGATGGTGTGTTGAAGAATAGTTGGCTTAGTGATTTCGACAGCTTGTTATAAGGTCTGAGTATTCATTTGCTGGTGAAATGAAATAAAAATAATATCAGGGCCACATCCATGTTACGAGTATAAGTCAAAAGAAGGTGCGTCACTATCTCAGAGAATGTAGATTAGATGTTGCAATCAAGTGTTATTTTTAATTCTGCGGGATTTTTGTAGTATCTTGCAGTTCCTAAAATTATGCTGGATCGTACGGGATTGCTGGATCCCACATTGCTGACCGCAATCTCTAATAAGGTTCCCTCAAAATTGTTAGCCAAACGAACCAAAACAAAATAATTTATTTTATTTCTATACTCAATTTAATTAGGGTAACAAACCATAATTTGTTTCGTGTATTGAAGAACATGCTGATTCATTTCAGGTTATAATAACGATAATAGATTTATTTATTTGATCTTTATTATACTATACAACGATATGACACAATAGGCAGACTTAATGCTATTCAAAGCATTCTCTACCAGGCTTCCTTTAGGCAAAGCAGAAAAAAGGTAGGCGGTATAAAGACTAAAAGACCAGTAAAAAGAAGGAGGACTAGATTCTTCTTTGTACTGGATTCTTGTTTAATACCAGGGCTAAAGTGTTACCTAAGTATTACTTCGTGATATGCCTTTGCCATCAGAGCTATCAGTAATATCTATCAGACCATCCCAAATAGAGTTTTGCGAATGGAATCAAAACTCAGGTCACGGAGCTCAGTGCAATTTGGTCGGCATTTCAATCAGTTTACCGTTTCATAGCTGTACATAAACTTGGTGAACTACCAGCGTATCGATCCTTGCATAACCTAGATATTTTTCAGCGGGCCAAATATAGGCAACATAGGGCAGACTACAAAAATAAACTGACAAACTTCAAAGGTATCGCGATACATGCCACGCAGAATTTAGATGAACAGAAAATCACACGTTTATATACACAAAAGGGCAATTCTAAACGTGTAAATTATAAGAAATTATATTATTTGCCTATTTTAAATCATGAAAATCATCAAATATTTGCACAAACCAAGGAGGATTGTTTAGTTGACGAAGCCTCAACTAATTAGAATTTAATAGATAAAAAACAAAGAATAGTTTATTTTTACGCAACCAATTAAAATATATGAAAATGGTTAAGAACATTCGTCTTAGAAAAAGGTTGCAAATTACACTAAAAGGTAGGATGAAGGAATATGTGCAGATATAACAGATAGACAAAGATAAACAAAAAAGATGGCAACAATAAACGATCAACCAAAACCCAAAACCAATAAATCAATAATTAAACTCAACACTTTCACTGCCAGCGGCGAAGCGTGCAAAATAAAACTGACATGAAATCCCCATTAGTAAGCGCGTTGCCACCTGTTCTTCCAGCCCACTTCCCCGCATTACCACACCTGCTGGTATCATGGCAACGCCCTCACTGATTACCCCTAGATGAGCAATTTGATGACATCGGGGCATTTTAATCCTGTCACTGGCGAGAGCATATTAGAGCAAGGCTTAATCAACTTTCAAAGTGACGTACGAGTACGTAATATGGAGGGGTGATATCTTCCAGTCGGTCGGGCAATATCGTAATTACGTGTAAATAGTTTTAATCAGCTTGCAGTCTTGGCTATGTATAGAAAATTGTGGAGGGAAGATTAAAGTTTTTTGTTTTGTTTTTTTTTTTCGTAGACATTTTTGCTGTTTTACGAAGCTAAATATTTGTAGGCCTTACCTACATCCTTTCTATTCTGATTCCAATTACTTTGTTTGTTTTATAAAGCAAAAATATCACTTGTCATAATCCTTGAGAAAATACGACGAGTAAACTTGTATGCCTGAGAGTTCTTCATTGTAGCCTCAGATTTAGATTATAGTACACCACAGGTAACAAACCCAAAAATAATTCTGAACGCTCAGTTGACTTCCTATTAGATCGACTGCTGTCATAATATTTTTACAGACAATACATTCTTATAGGTGATTCACATTTAAACTGCTGTTAATATCCAGTAACAGTTCACATATCACATTATTATGCATCATTACAACGGTTATGGTGAAGGGACATCCTCTTTTAAATTGATTCAATGCGATGCATTAACGTACGTGTGTGCGTCAATGGACAAAGGTAGGTACGTTTTGGTTTGTTGAGCTCAAAAATTGACATGTGTACTGTGTTTTGTATCGCTTTATACCCACTTTATTGTAGACATAATTATAGAAATTGAGTAGCTAACGGCCATGCAACCCAGTTAGGTGGTCACTGCAGCCCATGGACATCCACAGCCAACCTCAAATAGAGAAGAAATCTTATCTGAGGTTTTATGCAGGTGCTTTGCTTCACGACGGATTAAGAGGCAACACACCTAGTAATCGAAGCATGGCTCTCCCTACGACATATCGAAATGCTGGAAGAATATTCTTATTTACAGCAGTTCATGTCAGCTTTGAACTTTCTGGGAAAACTACATTGATTACCAACTTTTGCCTTTACCATGAGTTATTTGCACATACCGTGCAAGATTATTAATAACGTGTGCCTTTAATAAAATCAATAAGGGCCATTGAACCCACAGACGCGTAAAGCCTTTACAATTAAAACGCTTGCATAAACTTATTTTAATTAAAGGTTCTTTCATTCGAACAGCTGAGCCGCGAATTCGTTGACCATTACATACCTATAAAATGTTATAGGAATATTTATGGCAATTTTATTTAAAACGGCAGTAAAAAAAATAAGTAGCCGTACTTGAGCTTACTTTTAATTTACGATAAAACGCAATTCGTGTTTGAGAAATGAGAAGGATAATAATTGCGTTTTCAATTTCTTTCAACTTATGACCAAAGAATGTTAGTTTGTTTACCAATTGAGTTAATTTCTGGTAATTCAAATTGATTGAATGCTATGCCATTGAAACGGTGTGTACATAATTAAAATAATTAAGGTATAAAGTTACAATTTTATTGCCATGTTTATACTTTACTTATCCTTTATTGAATGATTATGCAAATGAAGAGAGATATTAATTTGGGTTTTTAAAGGTCTTTCGACAAATTATAATGTTAAAAGAAAAAATTAAGAACGGGATGTGACCACAAAGTTACATCGGCATAGGTATGCACGATTTGCTAGTTCTATAATTCAAAAACTAGATACTAGAAATTGCAGTGACGCATCCAAAGGCCCGTCAAAAACAGTTCAAGATTAAGCTGTTATTGACGGTTTGTGGAAGACACAACGTAGAACCGGGAAAAGTCAGGTTAACCCGTCAATTCTTCGTGATTTACCCGGTATTTCAACGATCTTACTAAATACTAAATATGCGACAGTTTGTGGAGAGTGCAACGGTAATGCGTTTGTAAAAGTAAACAGATACTTAGTTTATTTTTTCAATGAATTTTAAAACGTGGACTTTTACTCTTTGTTGAACTACTTAAATTAATATTTAGTGGCAGTACTTGTGGTATTAAAATGAAATTAGTGTCTGTATGTTCTGTAAAAAAACAATATTATAATCTCTAGTAGGGATATACGTGGATTTGTTACATCAAAAAGTCTGAACGGATTTGGTTGAAATTTTGTACCTACACATACCTTATAATACTTATTATTGGACATTTAGATAACACACAGAATACTATCCCTCTCCGCACCCAATTCTTTATCACACAAAGTTGAAGGCAGAAGCCTCATAAAATTACAAGAAGTGTGACCAAAAGCTCGGTGTAGCATAACTAGCAACGCCCCCCGTCGCCGCGTCGGATATCCTGCTCAGAGCCTGATTGAACAGATTGCGCAATTTATCGCCCGATCATATCCACTGATTTGAATTTAACGACCGATGACAGGTCACTGCGGTTAAGATGTAAGTAACATCATAAAGGGATCCGATAAACTATACCCGTAAATGGTAAAGTGTTATTTGCATGAAATTTCTTTTCTTTTTGCTTGAAATTTTTTCATCGATAGTACCTATTTGAGTATCTTGTTAGATCGACCGAATTAAATAATGAATCTAGTAATGTTTTTCTCTTTTCTATGCTAAAATGCGATAAAACTCATTTAGGTACTAAACCATGAGAAAGCATGTAGAAATTTATGGTTATTTGTTGCTTTTTTACTCAAAAGCGGCTGAATCCTACTCATTTTGAGAGAAAACCTTACCTTATGAGTCATTCACTAATGAGTTCACACCAATACTAATCACATCGAATACTTATCATGATAGGTAGATACAGTCTCAATACAGACTCCAAGTACCTATCCCATTAGTTACTTTTGGCTACGGGACCTACAGACGAAGCCTTCGTCCGAACTACCGAACCTAAAGTCTACAGACTGTAGTTATTATTATGACGAACTTTCCTAACACAATGACACAATAATAGATGCAACTATAGCATACTCGAACAGTATGCAAAGCAACTAGTTGATATTCAGAGGGACCCGATGCCACACCGGTCGTTACGTGATCATTTGATGCAATATGAATTGAATATGAGCCATTAAGTAATAGAATTTATATATATATTAAAGAAATTTAGGTTATATAGGTGAGGGAACTACGTATTGTTACCGACTTCAAAAAAGGAGGTTATCAAGTCGACACGTATGTATGTAATATTAACGGAACTGCACAATATTTAGATACGAGTATGTTGGTCTATTACGGCTTCCAAACAAGTATACCAAATTTCATGGATGTATGTATATTGTATGTGTTTGTTCTCATATATCTCAGAAGCTAATTAGCGCTAGCATTTTGTTCAACTTTGGGAATGGTCTAATGTTTCATCAAAATCGACCCAGTAGTTTCCGTGATATGAAGTTAAAACAAAAATATACGAAAAAAAAAATAAAAAAATTAAACCGACAACAAAAAAGTATGAAATAAAATTTGCTACACACTTGGCCTACTATTTTTTTGAGGTTTTGTTTATAATCTGCAATTTTTTTATCAATAGTTGTGCCGGCCTACTTTTTTACTTTCATATGCCGTTCCTGTCATTACAGGAATCATTAATGAGTTATATGCATGGTGTTAATCTATACAAATGCTGTCAATATTATTATTATCTCCGTTTATGGCACACATACGGATATTTAATATTCATGGTGTTACAAAACCGTGGCGGTTACTTGATAACCACAACACATGAACGGAATATAGATGGTGAAATTATAATGGATTTGGCTGCAATTTCAAGGACTTTTGATTGTTTACGAATTGGCAGAAGTACAAATTTCGTTCATAGATGTAATATTAAGTATCTACTCACTAAGTATTGAATGTGCTTGCCTGTAAGCTATCGTATTAGTGATCCGCGGCTGGGTCCTCTCACAATGTTTTAGATAATAGTACCGTGTCTTAGCCCAGTATGCTCTCATATAATAATTTCTCTAGCCAAGTGGCTAAAGATTCGGTGTCATAGGTACTCCAGAGTTCTAGGTTCGAGGGTTTGAATCTCAATGACTACCTGAGTGACGCAATGGTTAAGACGCCGGTGCGCTGCGCGGATGGTCCTGGGTTCGATTCCCAGCGATGCAGAGATTTGAATGATGAGTTTAAATTTCTGTTTCTGGTCTGGGTGTGTGTGTTCTTGTCTTATGTGTGTCCATGGCACCCACGACACAGGAAATCCTAGTGTGGGGCTATGAGTGTGAAGCGTTATTTAATGGCACGAGCTTACCACTTGCTTACCATTAACAAAATTGAAAGCTGTAACGCTAAAAGAACATGTCTTGAGAAAACCATAAAGTTCTCAAAAGCACGTTAAATCCATCAAACCGCAATAGACCAGCACGGACTAAATAAAACAGAGAAAACTCACCAAATTATTGAGATCAGCATTAATATCCTCCATAGTGTTAGCTGGTCCATTATGTTCCCCAGATACCGAGCACAGGATCCTTTTCCGATGCCCAGGTTTATTAATCTCCAGTACCGCCGTCAGTTCCACCTCCCATATCCTTTTCACTCTGTCCATATCTACATACAAATGCTTCCTAAACGTATCACTATATTGTTCTAAGTTTATATTCCTTAACCAATCGTCTACTGATTCGTTTTGGTTTTTACTTATCGTGTTATTGTTATGGTTATTGCTTATTTCTGTTATTTTAAGAGGTAATTGTTTCGATGACTCCAGAATCTTCCGTCGGTCACTCTCTTCTATGCCCATTTCTCTGAGGTCCGTGTCGTCTAAGATACCGTTCTGTAACAGAAAGATATTGTAAGAAAAGGTATGAAAGATTTGGCGTTCTAAGAACGTTAACACCTGCTGACGGTTCGATTTCCAGTGGATAAAAATTTTGGAAGTTGCAGGTTTTGGTTCAAATGTTCCTCTTAGCTCCATGAAACACGCATGTACTTGTAATTAATTTATTTTATTATTTGGAAAATTGGAAAATTGTTTAACCCTTTTTAAAGATAAGTTTTGATTCTATTTGCTTAACATATATTTTAATTTTAAATCAAATTCAAACAATATCTTACGAAAAATAGTCAACTAATTTGATTTAAAAACCTGTAACTAATTTAAGCTATGACCAGTCAACCGACTATTAAAACTTGTACCATATTGTTTATCGGTATAATACATTTTTAATATTAAAAAATAATAAAAGGAAATTTAATACCTAAAAAGTAGAAACAAGTAACTCACAATAAAATCTATATCATCGTAGCCACTTTCCAAGAACAGGGGTTCGTAGTCGTGGAGGCCTAGGCCAGACAGCCAGAGGCCTAGCGTAGAGGCCACGGAGGGACTGAGGCTGGACTCGGAGCAGCTCAGGCCCAGTCTCGAGGTGAACTCCTGCTCGAGCTCGGACACGAAGACGGACTCTCGCACCAGCTTGCTCCCGAACGACGCCATGATCTCCGAGATTTTCGCCCATTCCTCCTGGACAATAAGAAACAAAAATAAACTAATTTAATTTATTGTATCAGGCGTTACTTTGCGGAAATCCATTGTATTTCTTTCAAAAATCCGCACACGTGGAACTTGTTATGGTATAGGCCCACCACCCTCCCTTATCTCCAGGTAGGTAGTACTCGTATATACCATCAAACTTATTCAAATAGTACACGTTACGTGTTTCGCTCCAAAACAGAGCATCATTAGGTGATGTTGACTCTACAACGGTTGGTTGTCAATTCGATAAATTAATTGGTTGTAAGTCTTGCTGACAGAGTGGTAGGTATCTACTGACCATTATACCACCGAAAAGAAAGCGGTAAATACTAGTTAATTGAGGAGTTGTTAAATAAGATAATTATATTGTTATTTAATTGATTCAATTTAAACGTCTAATTAATTGAATTGAATTATGTATTAATGGGTACGTAGGTAATTAGACGTTTATATTAAAGCAATTAAATAATAATAAGTTAACATAATAACTTTAAAAATAAAACTGATAATAAAATAATAATACTTAATAAGAAAGTTAATTTAATAAGCGTTCAATAAAATGGAATAATTAATTAAATGGCTCTCCCTATAACTTCCTATCCAATTATTTCTTGACTGGTAAAAACATAATTATCAATACCAAAATAAAACCAAACGAGCATCCCAAACATCAGCTGACAGCCAATTATCCTCTGCATGCAAAAACACACCTGTAACTTTAATGCGAATTGATTTACGCTCGTATGCATAAGCGCAGTTCGCAACGATTTCGACGCAAACTCTAAAATAAGAAGTAAATTTGTTTCAGCTCAGAAAGACGCGCGATTTAGAGTATTTTCACTCGTAACACCTTAGCATATGAACGATGTTAAACGGCTTTGTGAGATCAAAATATATAATAAGGGAGTGCAGCTGCGAAAAGTTGCACATAGCACCTGCATGAAAGGTTGCGAACACCTGCCCTCCATATTGCATTAAGATGACATGGTGGGTGATGTTATCAAAGGACACCTCGTATAGGGGACCCGCATCTCTGGGGGCTTTGTTTATGAGATACGGTAACAATATTATGTTAAAGGCAAAAAATTTTGATTACAAAAAGAAATAAAATTAATGGAAGGCCTATGTTACTATGGTGGTGTGATTAAATTATTACAAATTTACATGAAAAATGTTAAAACCCATTCAAACTTGATTAACACACTAGCCTATTGTAAACTAGGTTTTAGACAAGATTTTAACACAGAATTTTCGTATATTTCCGTGTATCTATGACATTGACTTGTCAAATTTATCTTTGTGTTCTAATACGACCTTCAGCAGTAAATTTTTGAATTTAGATATTTTTTCTCGAATGGCATTGTTATTTAGAATTAGCATTTCAGAGTGCATGCATTTAGTAGTGTCAACGTTAATTAAATACGCTTAGCTTTGCGCGTTTTTTTAGATTTTACGGCAAATAAAAGAACAAAAGAAAACTAGTATTTTCAACATTTTTTATTGGCTACATCTATGTAGCAACGTTCGTATTAAAGAAAAGGTGGAAAAACAGCGTTTTTTGTTGACTGTTACAAAAGCTGTGACAATATTTTGCTATCTTGTCCCTGTGTCTATTCGCTGGTTTTAAATTCCATGAGACTTCTGTAATTTTCAAGAAAATTAAACTGAACTTAAAACAGTACTTGGCTTATTCACAGGGCAAACTGAATTGTCAAAGTAGCCATTGTTGGCGCTGTCGTGAGTCCCTCGTTGTATCAATGACGTGTTATTATCTGTATGTGTACTGGTCTATTACCTTTTTATATGTTCTGTGATTATATGTATCTGTCAGTCAGTGGCGTAGGTAACAACCGCAGTTCGCAGGTGCGCGCCGTAACGTGACATGATCATTTCCATCATTTCCTGCCTTTGTCGCAATGACATGTTGTTTTGTAAAGTCGATGTTACACTCTATCAACAACGGAATACTTTGCAAAACAGTACACTATCTACTGCGAGAAAACCTGCTAGAGCATCTCTTTATTATTAGTGCCCAGTGTCAATAATACTTAGACGATATCTTGGCAACCAAACTATGGTAAGGCCGGTATGAATATTGAATATACCTGACGATATATCTCCACACACAACCTCAAATAGGACTTCCAATCTATTTAAGTTTGGATTTTGGTGTCCCTCGCTGCAGTAACCATTTAAAACCTGTAGATTCGCTACCTCTTCACAACCCGTAATTCGTTTCGGGTGTCCATGGTCTTACAATGACAAGGCCTTTTTAATCTACCATGCTGGCTTGCGGGTTGGGAAAAACACCAACATACTATGTCAGTAACCCATTAATGACCCACTACAGGGTCTTCTCTCACAATAAAGCTGCTTTTCCACCAGAGATGTGCGAGGATGCGTAGCGAAGGATGCGAACCAATGGAATTGCTTCATTTACCTAGCCTCGCTCCGCTAGGTAAGCCGTTTCCACCAAAGCTGTGCCTAGCGATCTCGCACATCTCTGGTGGAAACGCAGCCTAAGAGGCACAGGTTGGTGGACTTTACATACTATAAACTATAAAAAATGAACATACTTTAAAAAATGAAAGAGTGAGAATATTTTTTGTAAATTAACATCATTGACAGCCAGTGTGAATGCATGACAGTAGCGTCACGGTCTTTTGAACACATTCACGTCAGTTCACCGTGAGTACCGTGACAATAGGACAATTATCGTTATAACGTTTTTTCAAACTGTTGCTTTTGGTCTAATATGCAATTCCAAATAGGTCTATTCGATTGCCGTATTGTCGCCGAAAGTTGGTCAAGGTGGTTTTTTTACAGCACTAATGATTTTATATAAATCACTGGGCAAAACATTAGAAGATCATAAAGGTTTTTGTGTCAAAAGTATTATGTTTCATAATTTTTGCTAATGTTTCTTGCAAACCTCAAACGAACTAAATAGTTTTACTTTTAAGAAATATGTGTGCAACCCTGTAAGGTAAACTTGGAGCATACTCGCTTAAATGCGCAGCTTGCGTTGGGCTATCTATCGAAACCTAAATCTAAAGAGAATACCGAAATCTAAATTATAATAATGATGGCCTAGCACGCCCTCCGAAGCACGGCAGCGCCCATTTAATTCTCCACTATCGGTCACCCATCCAGGTGCTGACCGCGTCCGACGCTGCGTAACTTTTCCGATCGCTTGCGATCAACTCAAGCAAGTGTGCTATTGGCTTTCATTTTCTAACGTAAAATATTACCTGCTCATCAAACGGACTGAGGATCGACAAAGACTTATTGTCTCCACTGTGAGTCGAGCTGGTGGTGTTACTCCGTCTCCGCACCTCGTCCTCGACACCGTTGAGGTTCCGCTCGGTGCCCTGTCCATTGCTGCTCAAGTTGGAACCGGTGACCGACTGGGGCTCTGTTGGGGACGCATCGTATACTGATTTCAACTTCTTCAACGTCTTGGGACGTTCCGCTGGCATCGGCCGCAGACCGATCCCGTCGAGCGTGGTCGTGGAGCCTTTGAAGAGGCCTGTGGACAAAAGAAATCTTTAAAAGAGGTAATCATTAAGATTCAAATTATAATAGAATTCACATTGGGATCATCTTTAAATTGCGAGTAAAGAAAACAACATAAATGATAACGAAAGGAGAAAATTTTTACGTTTCACAAAATGTTTATGGTCATAGTTAGCTAGTGGGAAAAGTGCAGAATTATTGAAGCTTGCAAAATATTGACTGGCTGGCTGGCTTATATCAATTTAAAAAAGTTTTTCCTACATTGCTATGTTGCCGAGGTGATCATTTTAGATCTAATTCCATGTATAAGATTAATTCAAATACATGTACACAATAAAATGAAATAAACACGAATTTTCCGTTCCAATTCCTTGAAAGGCGTCACTTGAAAAAAAGTGAAAACTTGTTTGTCATCAGTCGATTTTATGCCAAGGTTCCCATAAGGGAACTATAAAGTAGGTACGTACTTCAATAATAACGATAATAAACTTAGCTCCGAGTGTGGGCCTTGTGTAATGGATTCTAAGTGAATATTGCATCTGACGTAAGAAGAGTTTATAGCTCGACTATTACAATGTAAAGAACACAATTGCTATTTTTACTTAACGGCAGGTAGGTATTGTATGATTTGAAAATCCTCTCCCTTCTTTCCTTTCACCCCTTCGTAGTCCACAGCTGGACTTGGTCCTCCCCTAATCGACGCCATTCCTCTCGGTCCTGGACTCTTGAATCCAACGGCTTCCCGTTGTCATCTTCAGGTCATCAGTCCACCACGTCGGAGGGCGGCCTGTATTCTTTATGCTAAGACGTGGTAAAATAATGATTTTGTTATATTTTTGTGAGGTCCCAACTTAATTCACCGTGAACCTACCTATTAAGTATGTTTCATCCATTTTGAAGGGTTCGTTATCACAAAACTTAGTGAAAATTCGATACTGAATAGTTAAAAACCTTAATTCGTCAACAAGATTATTTGCAGCCAAATGTTATCATCACTCGAATCACATACGAGTATAATATCATACTATCCATTTGAGGCGCATACTTCTGTGCATTCCGAACAATTAAGCCCAATCTAAACCGATCAATTCAAACCGTAATAATTTATTAGGCTTATGTAATGGTATCAAAGAGCACGTAGCCCCGCTAATTGTTTAGGTCGAGAGGAATGAACAAGTAAAAGTCATGCGGCTGCCGGCTGCGGCATCTTATCTACATGGGTGACATAGCCCGTAGCTGATATATTTCATTCACACTTCCGTACACAGGAACGCACGTGAGTCATTCAAAGCAGTGATAGCCCAGAGGCTAAGATTTAGGTCTTTTACTCGAGAAGTCCGGGTTCGAGTCCCAACGGCACGCACAAGTGACGGGAAAGAAAAACATTGTGAGGAAAACAGGCTTGCAGCCTGACATTTCTCATGTTGCAGCATATTGGATCAAATCAATAACGCTTCACACTCATAGCCGCACACTTGGATTCCCTGTGTCGTGGGTGCCATGGACACACACAAGACAAGAACACAACACACCCAGACCAGAAACAGAAATTCGAATTCATCATTCCAATCTCTGCTCTGCTGGGAATCGGACCCAGGACTTTCCGCGCAGCGGTGTCCGGTGTCTTAACCACTGCGCCACTTGGGTCGTCAGTTGGGGCTTAGGAGATTTGTTGTTCAGGTAACAGAAGAAATTTTGAGTGATGTATCAATTATTAATAAGTCCACATAAAAGCCTTTCCTCCCCAATTACAGTTTCAACCCTATCCTGTTCGCTTCAGGTCTATAATTAGAACGGAATGTAGACATTTAGGCGCCTACCTTTGTTTTATTCAACGAGTCTAGACTTGCCAATTGTCATCATTCATTTATGCATCGATGTGTTGGAACTAGCGTGAAATATCAGGCCTACCATGTAATGGCTGGAGTTGCTCTGGTAGATTTGTAGTAACAATTATTATTCTCATCACATCAACAAAATCATAAGAAAACATCTCTAGATGTTCTAGGCTCTAGGTATTCTAAAAATGTATATTTTGCTTTTTACGCTAGCAAGATCAGAAAACACTTTTCATCGCCTACATTTTTTCACGAAAATTAAAAATGTGGTAGTATTCTGCCCAGTAGTGTTGTACCCAGAAAGGTTTTATTATTCTGTCAAATAAGCAATCTCGTTAAATAAATTAGCTGTTTTCAACTCAAGAAGGTTTCAGATGACAAATAATCTGAAATGAACAAAATTTTCAGTTGGGCAACGACACATTGCGCCAACACAACGCCATAACTTACACTATACTGCAAACTTCTGCCTACATAATATCTCTGGTAATTTATACAATATGTTTAAATTAGAGCAGCGATAGCCCACTGTCTAAGAATATTGTTTTGTACTCACGAGATTGGGGTTCGAATCTCAGTTTTACTAATGTCTTTTACTTACTTACTTACCAGGTTTTATCCATACGAAAATATTTTCGTGTAATAAAATATTTTTTATCACATACTAAGTAAACTGCCGACCTCCGTAGCGCAGTGGTTAAGATGCCAATATGCTGTGTGGAGGGTCGTGGGTTCAATTTCCAGCAGAACTGAATTTTAGATGTAGATTTGAATTTTCTGTTTTGGGTTTGTTTGTGAATCTGTGGTTGAGATCCGTTATTTATTAGGTATTTACTTATTTACTGTCATGATATTAAGTATGTCATTTTTAAGTTTGAATACCTGTAAGTACTAAGCAGATATAATTTTCTACTCAAAAGAAACAGTAACTTTCACTCATGCACTTATTGTCGCCGCATGCATCGCAGAGCAACGATGTTAGCAGCAACAATGGGGAAACAATGGCCCATTGTGGTCTTCAGTGCATGTCCACCAACTCCAACGGTATAGTTACGAGCGAACGTCTCGTCTATAATCATAGACCAGGTACTTACCTAATCAGGTAATGATGTACGATAGGTATAGGTACTTTTCACAAGAAATAGTTGCCTAATAATGTATCACCGAAAGCTATATCAGTAATCCATTATTGACTCACTACAGGGTCGGGTCTCCTCTCATCATGAGAGGGGTGTAGGCCTTAGTCCACCACGCTGGCCTACTGCGGGTTGGTGGACTTCACAGGACTTTGAGAACACTTTTTTGTGAACTCTCAGGCATGCAGGTTCCCTCGCGATGTTTTCCTTCACCGTAACAGCAGGTGATAATTAATTTTATAAAGCCACCGGGATTCGAACCCGGACCCCTCGATTAAGAAGTCGAATTCTAAACCACTGGTCTATCACCGCTTATTCTCATATAAGGTATTTATTGGATAGTCACGAAGTAACTAGCTGATAGCAATAACCACGGTAATATTACAATAACTGAGGGGATTCATCTTCCAATTGAGCAATTTCATCGCGAGACTACGGCCAGGAAATCGGGCACTTTCCTAGAATTGATTGCTTGCAGGGCTGACTGTGTTTTATTATAATAATATAGATATTTATCGATACCATAAATAGTGTAGGTGCCTAGTACCTACTGGTATCAATCATAATAAATTCCATCATAAAATAAAACTACAGAATAAAAAAAGAAAACTATGCAAGTTTTTGTTAAATCAAAGAAATTTTAGTCATAATACATAGTTCGGTAGTAACTTAATTTCATTGAGATATAAAAGCAGTTGTAACCAATAGTTAATATTTCGGGATTCAATTAGTATTAAGATTAAAGATATGACGTATGCCATGTTTGACTGCAACGTAGTCATGTGTGAGTTTTCGGACCTTTCTGAAAACCAACACTTTGATAGAAATTACGTCTTGAACTTAATTTTGTATGGTGAAGTCATCTTTTAATTCTTTTGTAAAATTGACTCAAACTATTTTTATGAAAGTCAACTCTTAATTTTCATTACAACTACTTATGCATAATCATTGCTTAACCGATAGTTAAATGTCAAGACGCATCTTAACAGGCCGTTGGGTCTTATGTAAACAAACACTGTTTGAAGCAACATGAACTGCCCAAAACATAAACATACGTTATGAACTTTACTGTTGCACTACTTTTATGACATTTCACATTTAGTGTTGGTTCAACTTTCATGCACAAATGCGTCTTATTTGAGAATTTACGTTGTGGCCATAATCTCAACTTGGTATCTAACTACGTACATATTTGTAACAAATTGAAAATGATTATCATGGCATTTTATGTTTTAGAAAGAAAAATATCAATGTAAAGTTCTAGATGGTATAATACTCCACACTTTGTCTTTGTATCAGCGTGTTAAACAATATAAACAAGATGCATTCCAGCTTATATGTCATTTGTGGAAAGAAAGGGAGGTTTTCTGGGTAAATTAGATTGTATATAGTCCAACTAAAACGATAAATGATCATTCATTAAAATCCTAACTAAATGCACCTACCTATTATAGATACAAAGAGATTTAGTGCATAAATGACAAAATAAAAGAAATTTTTGTTATATTTAAAGGTCTGAATAATACTTATTTAGTAGCTATGTAGGATACGAACTTCGATAAGAATACGCATAATAATAAACAATTTACTTATGATACCACAATACAGTCAAGAGGTTAATTGATGTTCCATTTAAACAACGGCTAAATAAACTAACCTCCATTTTTTTTTCCAATAACGCATACAAAAGGTAGTAATAAAAGTAACTAGTAAGTAAGTAACTCAAAACTAATATGAGCATATACGAATACAATGACATTATGGCAATGAATAAGAAAACAATTTTGGTAGAGGCTATGTATGACTAAAAAGTGACATAACAGCAATTACCCTCAAAATAAAAATGACCTGATAATAGTCACCTAAATTAAAGTATCCTATTATTTCAGTTCTAATCCTCTGACTTGATTTAAAAATCTTTGGCACCCCTCTATGTTGTGTTAATCAGTCACTATCCTTCGGGAACACATAGCTCTCTTATTAGCAGGTTGCGTTAGCATAATGGTGACGGAACTCAGTATTTCATTGTTAAAAATACATTCATTTACTCATTCATAATGTTATATAAGCTGTTCGTATTAGCACAAAATAAATACCTGTTGACTATTGTATTAAGATACGATGACTAATATCAGAAACAAATGCAGACATGACTAAAGTAAAGGCTCAATGTCAAGGAAAGACGTCTCGACTACTCGCGACCAAATAGAGCAATACAATTCGTATTTTAAAAATATTTTATTAAAAAAACATTGTTCTAAGTACCTATGTACTGTGTTAACCCATTCACTGTCCGCTGAGTCACATGTGACTCAAAAAATGGAGTTTGTGTACCAGCCACCAACCAACTAAAATGTAGAGTTAGTTTAGTGACAAGGTCTACAAATTGGCTAGAACCTTGGATCCTGACGAACGAATAAAATGACCCGTATTTATACTTCATATAAATCATCTACGACTGTACAAGAAGAAACCTTTTAAGTGATGAAGCAACAGAATATGAATGAAAAGAAAATAACCTACGAAACAATAATGCACCTGTGCAAACACGAATAGCTTAATGACCTACAAACAAATAAAGGTAGAAATGTTAATTCTATATGAGAAAGGAATAAAAATAGTAATCTCATCATCTTATATATATTAACCCATTAATGACCCACTACAGGGTCAGGTCTCCTCTCACTATAGGTATATAAATACGTGAAGTGATAACAGTTTGAAATTTGACACAGTTAAATTTTATGTGGAATGCACGAATAGTATTTTAACAAAATGCTTTAGAAATTCATCAGAAACACGCCACGCACACTACCATAAGTTTGAGTATTTTGAAATACACACAAAGACAAACTTGACGTGTACCTACGTACATTCATTTACTTGTCAAATTCAAATTTCAATAAATTATAGTCGAATTTCGACTACTTGGCGATGTAGTATACATAATCCAATGTAAAACAATGATATGTCGTATCGGGTCCTAACGCAAGTTTCCTGTCCTACAATTACGAGTACCTCAATTCAAGTTGTTTGACAAACCTTACTAACTTAATTACTTCAGAAACCTAGATTTCTATTGATTCACTTTAACTAAAGAATCAGATACGCTTATCAAACTTGACCTACTATTCGTTACATTGAAAAGAATTTTCGTGGCATTTAAATCCAGACCAGTCCATCACTCAATATCCATAAAAAACTCATTACTCACAGTTTCCCATCAGTATGGCAATCATCAACTGCCCTAACTCCAACGGCCGTCATGTCTACATTAGTCAGATGCACGAGGAAGATTTACAAATTCACATCAAACACACATTCACACGGCTCATTACAATAACGCGCGCACATAAACTACCACTCACTGTTTATAAATTCACTTGTGAAGCTACAATATTCGAATAATCGATTATGTCACTCGATCGATACGATCGGTCGATTTCGCGTCCGCGTGCCGACTGTGGCGAATTGCAACGACTTTATTGATAAGAGCGGCGTGCGAGTCGACGTCACTTATCGACCACTTTATTAATCTGCATCAATTTATTCACGGAGACAATTGGACGGTCATGCAGCCATCGTATAGGGGTAAGCGAAGCGAGACGATAGTTCGAAAAAAATAAAAAAATATAGACTTTACTTTTTTAAAGGTCAGTTAATAATAGGAAGACGGTAGCGGTAGTGCTTAGTGCTAGCATCCTTCATAATATAAGGTTAAGGGGTATAAGAAATACTCTACATGAAAAAAAAAAGGAAAAAATAACTAAGAACATTATGAAGCTTGTTTAAATACCGATGTTCTTTTTTGACAGATGACACAAAACGTCATGCATGTCATATTTTAAAAAGTAGCTAGATCTACAGCAAGAGCTACTGTCGCTGTAATCTACTTGCTTCTAGCTAAACTGAAGTCTCTCATTCAATTAACTAGGCAATTACAAGAATGGTGCCCTAAGCCAGATACGAGTATTTATGCTGTTTATTTTCCCTCATTTACACGTCTACATTCTTCTCTGTCAGATGATGTAACGGTTTATGTTTTGACAGATGTCACCATATAATATACTATCACGTTTAAAGTCACTCGCACACTGATCAAATCTCCCTGATCTACTCATTACTCGACAACAGTATAACCGGACCTTTTATTAAGTACCAAAAGTGTCAGTTTGAATTAAAACTGACAGTTTAAAATTTAAACGACGGTCCTGCGCGGAGGATGGTCGACCACTGAAATGCTTGAGTCTCAGTTACTCTTAAGAGGGTTTCAGGCCTTCATAAAGGAACCGTTGTTCTTGACGGCTGTTTCGATAAAGCGTACTAGGTCGAGCGATAACGCGACAAAAGAAGCCTTGGCAGACCTTTGAAATTTACTTTTAGAGGTCTGTTATCTAATTGTTTAAAAATATGCAGTAATACCAGTACATTTTCTTTTATTCATTGTAAAGGACTATTTGCAGCCAGACTAAGTCACGCTTCGGAATCGGCCGTGTTCTGATCTTGTTAACTCATAAGTGTATGTGTATCAGATGTTATGAAAACTTCGATAGCGGGATTCAGGATAGGTATCCGTAGCGTCATCTCTTGACGAGTGGCGGTAGCCGCTTCAGCCGCGTTGCTGTCCTTTTATCAGAGACAGGAAATAGGCAAGTTTGCTTTTTTGCTTTATTGAAACGCAGGGGTTGCTTACCTACTTTGTAACGGGTGCTTTCCCAATGAATTTCTAATAATCCTACAACCCAATTTTTGTCAAAAAGTTCAGCCATTCATAAACATTTAAAAATTTATTAAACTCAAATTTTTAGGTGATAAAATCTCGATATTTCAATAGGTGCAGAGCTCACTAAATAATAAGTTTTTTGCTTAAATACTCAACAGAATTACACCGTTGATTTTAATAAACATCACTGACTTTTTTTATTGATAAAATAAGATTATCGAGATTATTTATTGGTGCCAAGGACTTCCCGCTGTACACAATCGTTGCACATTCTTCAGTGACGTTATCTTATCTGTACGGGAAAATATCTATTAAATTCCACTCCTTCATGGTTTCTGTGAGGTTTATTTACACGAAAAGAGACGGTTAAACATATTTTACGTTTTGCGCACAAAATTGATATAAACATTTGATATTATCGTGAAAAAAAAAAACAAAATGACAGTCAGAGACAGAATTTTGTAGCACGTCTACAGTTTGTCCAGAATTTCTAAACTTTCTTTCTAATCGAACCTTTCTGACCCTTCGTGATCATGTGACATGAAGACTAAAATACATCTCATGTTGAGAGGTCTTATATTAAACTGAAATTTTTCTGAGGTTCTAAATAAAAGTTAATAAAACATCATCTTCTAATCTTATTTGCATATAGAACGTAGAGATCAATAGCTTTAGCTTACACGCACAACGGATTTTAATAGTTATGAATTACCTATTTTCCATAGAATTCCAAACAGCACTTTGTAACGTTTTGCAAAGTAAAACCGGCGATATGTATCACTGACCAACAATTATTAACACTTTAAACAGCCATCATCCACAAACAACTCGTTTCATAATTGCAAGAAATAAAGATCTTCAAACGTAGCCTGGGGGCAACCAACTTGTTTATCCAACCATTTGCATAAACGAATGGGCTCGGTTCTGAAGGTAATACAGGTAATAATAAGTTCTTAACGTAACTTTTGCGTATTAAAATGATGATTCTAGCATCAGTTCTGGGGAATACGTCAATGGGATCTGTAGCCCATTAATGACCCACTGCAGGGTCGGGTCTCCTCCTACAATGAGAAGGATGTAGGCCTTAGTCTACCACGTTGGGCAGGCAACCAAAAGAGGGTTAACATTTTCATGAAATGTGACACACACAGATAATTTAAAATTCTTATTAGATATGATATTACATTATTTATATCTCTAGAGTCCACACAGACAAAGTTACAGCCAAAAGCTAGTAAAGTTATCAGCAAGTTAGGCCCTTGTCCGTTCGTAGTGTTTATGTCGCAGTCGGATTGTATAATCCGCCGTACTACATTACGGCTAGCTGTTATCAAAAACAGGGCCGTTTTGTAATGCGGCGGTTTAACGATTAGCCGCATTGAATGCGGAGGACACTTCATTCGCAGTTAGTGTCAGAAGTCTAAATTTAACACAGAAATCCTTTCAATGGGTTAGGTTCAAGTTATTTTTTTTTCCCTGAGCGAAGCGAAGCGGGGCGAGGGTCAGTGACAGAAGTCTAAATATAAAACACAGAAATCCCTTCAATGGGTTAGGTTAGGTTAGGTTGCCGCCAAAACATTCCGGCGGTTTATTATTCAGCCGCATTCAATCCGGCTAATCGTTGAACCACCGCATTACAAAACGGCCCTGTTTTTGATAACAGCTAGCCGTAATGTAATACGGCGGATTATACAATACGACTGCGACATTTACATTACGTCTTACACCATTTACATACAAACTTACGAACAGGCGCGGCTTATTTATTATGGTTGTTAATCAACGGTGAGTATTTATGTGGTGATTTCCATAATTTCTTATTTCTCACGACAGTCCCAATTTAATGACGATGTTAATGGCAATGATAGCATCTTAAATTTCACAGTTTTATTAATGTGGCATTTAGAGTTTTGAGGCTAATTTACTAATGTCCCTAAGTCAGAAGTATCGAAAACTGGCATACGAGTTGTAATATTACGTTTCCAGTCCGTATATTTTTTGTAATTTGACATAGAAAACAAAAATACCAGCCACCAGCTCGATGGCCACATAGTAGGTATGTTGATTTTGAGCTGGTTATATTTTTCCTACTTTGTAACTACCTACTGTGAAAACTTGTGAAACTGTAGTAGGTACTGGTGAAAAAGCGAATTTCACAGATTGTTATTCCATAATTTCCAAACTACGAAATTGTTAATTATATTTAAAAAAAACATAAAACTCACGATGCCTACTGTGAAATAATGAAATGAATGAATTAATTAAGTATGATTTTATATGCATGAAATATTACTAATTTTAATTTTAAGCTGTTTTGGGAACCCCAAATTTCACCCCGGTTAAATCGCAAGCAGACGATAGTTCAAGTTGTTTAAGATGGTAACGAAAGATTTAACTGAATAGTCCCTCAAAGTAAAGAAACTATTAAAATATCCAATGGTTAAAATTATCCTGACGTTATCCGATACGCACATTCATTTGTGTATAAATACTTCACAGAAGCATGTGGCTTCGATTATCTCGGGATTAAGGTTAAGTGACTACTGCAAGAGGACACATAGCTAAGCTAAGTAGAAAACTAGCTTTCCAAAAAAGATAAAATAATAGTTCATTCTGTAAGGTCAAGACGGAGTCTAGGTATGGGCTACTTAAATGAAATATATACATAGTTACCCATTGGTCGAATTTAAATATTTTAACTTGCTGACTGTACTTTAGTGGCTAGTGCCCGTCTGAAGGGCAAAGGCCTACTTTGCATGGGACTGTAAACGCCATGTAGAGGCGTTCAAATTAATATCTTAACATCATAAATATATCTAATAAAATAATTTATTTTGGTTATATTATCTTGTCTCTAACGATGAGTTCTTACCTTTATTGTGTTACGATGGCATGTGGTGTCTTATAGCCAAGGCTAATATAATTCGGATCTAAGATAAGATATTCTGTCTTCTCAGAAGTAAACAGAAATGGTAAAATATTTATCTTTCTCTAGAAACAATTGCAGATAATTGTAATTGATATTTTACGGGGGTATCAGGTTAATTATCCACTCTCAGACAAGTTCACGAGACTGGGGTACAACAGCACAAATAGTATTTTTGTCCCCATTAATCATAACACTACGTAAAAGTAAGTAATAAAATGTTTTAAAACCGAACCGAATAAAATGGTTTAATATGACATGTTATTCACTACCTGTAGGTACGAGTACAAACGTAAATGTATATCGAAATCGTTGTTCAGATTTTAATTCCAACTAGGCATACGAGTAAGTATGTAATACAACTACAAATAATACCTACAATTACCAGTACAAAAACCTAAAAAATATTAAATCTGTTTCATTTACGAATCATAGGTAATAGATTTGAAATAGCATTTGTATTCTTATCTCTAAAACCAAGAAATAAACGTAGTAAGTTTCATAGGAAACGAACCCACAAAAAAGACATCAGTCCAGATAGCGGACGTTAAACAAACCCATAGTAACCCTATACGATATTTTTTACAAAACACCACATAATATCTACAAGATAAAATTAATACGATCTACATCGAGGGAATGTCAACTTTATCCCCTTGAGAGAGAGGTCAATTTTGAGTGAGGATGCGCGTCAAAATTAAGTTATTAGGTTGAACCAGTGAAGGCAGAGAAACCCGATATTTGAATGTGGTTTTAAGCGTTTTTTACCAAAATCGAGGATACACATGCGGTCTATTTTAGGCATAAAACGTTTTTTCGTGTAAAGTGTAGGAAATAATACCTATTATTATTTGTCACAAAATCTGACGCAAGAAGACGAACTGCATCGCGATGCGTATTAACTGACAATGCTTCTGATAACCTCTGATATTATCAATTCTGTGTAATATGTTGCTCTAGTCATGTTATGCAGTATCTCATACTAGTGACAAATTGTTTTGGGAATACTAACAGTCACTCTTGCGAAAATGGTTAACGTTTTTCCCTATTGCGTGAGAAAAAATTGAGGGCGTCGACCCAGAGACGCTCGGATGTAGTTTTAGGAGTTTTAAGTCTACATTATCAAAAAAATCAAAATCAAAAGGATAGGTACGCGTTGAAGTCATTAATTTAAATTATATAATATGTGCTTCTATATCTCACCAGTCTATTAATTATTTCTCTATCTTTAGAAGCAAACCTAGTTTCACACCAGTTAATCTATTTTCTGTCAACAGTGCGTTGTCTATGTTTACATTTCAGACATGCTGTTGTATATTAAAAAACACATGAGAGACTTGACAATTAGCACCTAATTATAAAACAAAATGATAAAATAAAAAGGTATTAATTAAACATAGTTTTATATTTGTCGTATCAATTCGTTATCACATCAAGCTGTATTATCAAATAATTAATTTGTTATTTTCATGTAACACATTATTTATATTTGAATGTCCTTATCGAAACTTTTACCTACTAATGATAACAATTTTTATAATGGTGTAATTAGTAAACAAACATTTATCAAATACATAACCTTTGTCAATAAAATTGCAGTTATGTAAAAATTTGCGTGTTTGATCACTATAAATCAAATTAAATCAAACTGCATCGACGAAAGATTGCGTAGTTTATTTTTTACACATATACCTAAAATATTGATTTAAACTTTTTTACGAGTAGGTATAACGGTATGGACATATGTATGGTAAAATAGTTATAAAAATCGGTAATCAGTATTCGACAGCGAATAAATCTGCAAAAAGTCACATTTAGATGCTGTTCTATCTCTAGTAGAGCCTTTAATGTAAGGTACCTTTTCTACCATCATAACCCGCCATCAAGCAGACTGTTCTTCATGAATTCTGATTCGGTTGGTAGATGGTGTTGCAGCAGATACTATCAAAACTATTTGAGGTCAGACGTGGGTGCCAATGGGTTGTAGTGGCCTAAAGACTCAATTTCTCAATTTTTTTATAAAAAAAAAAAATTCAAACGTAAAGTTGAGTCACACATGAATACGTCAAACGCATGACTCACACAATTACTCACACGCGGTAAATCTGCTAAATATTTGATAACTGGCATTTTTATATGAAACAACCTTGTTCTGTAATTATTGTATCATAGGAAGTGTTCAAAGAATGAGTTCAGTATTGTTATGGTTTTTATCTGTCCTCGTCACTGCTTTTAATTATCTGTAGGTTTGTGTATTTTTAATCTGTTACTTTGTTGTTATTTTGAATAGTTTCTTGTATTCGAAAAAGCAGTACAAAGTTCAATGCGATTCAATTTAAAAATATGTACACGACTTTCGTAATTTAATTTATATATTTTCTTTATTATTTTAAACTTTGCTAACGAAGTACCCAACCAGAAAGATTTTGTTTATTTATAGATTTAACATAAACGCTTTGCGCGAAATTATAGCCGCCATAAAGGGTGGACAAAGAAGGTTCGATGACTTTGTTGACCTATTTCCATTATTCAGACGATACGATATATTATTATGAATGTATCTTAACTTTGAATAAAAAAATTACTTGAATTGGAACTTAATATTATAGAACAAAAGTTAGAAGTTAGAATAAGTTATGCATGACTAACATGTGCCATAACAGCGGTTTCCGCCATAATAGAAGCGACAAATAAAGGTCCCATAATTTTAGGTGTCCCTTTTTTCATAACCTTTTCATTACTTATTCATAACACTTTTGTTTAAAAAAAGACGTCACGTATAGTGCAATGGAGATGCACACGAAGCTACAACGACCGCTCCGAACCACCTGCTAACCTTGCACTAGCCTGCATCTTGTGCAATAGTTGCTAATTTATTTATTTTTATATTAGACTTATTTATTTATTTTTATATTAGACTTATTTATTAATATTAGAATTTTAGAACTTGGTCCAGAGAGGCACATAAATTATCCGTTATTTTTTTAAAATCCAGGACTACGCGCTTGTCATATCCATTTTCATAAACTTTTGTAGGTATTTATAAAAGTAGTAATATTTTTACTTTGTTTAATAGTTTAACAAGGTTACCAATTATCGGTGTCTGTTATGTGTAAGAAATCCGCCGGAAGAACTTTATCATTGTTTCAATCAAAGATTGTAACTTGCGAATATGTGGTAGGTACGTACTGTTGCAACAATTTTGAATAAATTTACAACAACAATAATATATATAGGTATATTGCTTATGGATTAAGTCAGGTAACACGTACGTATACTAAGGTACTTTGTAAATTTGCAATCGTTTAATTTCGTGGAAAAGAAAATGGTAGTTTTAAAATACCATTCGCTATTAACCTACTACTAGTAATTGTAACTGATTAAAATTTAGCTAAAATTAGTATACCAGACTAAATCTTAAATCGAAGAAAAATATTTAAATACATCATTCAAATTTGTACTCCATAAAAATTGAATTCAGAATATGCTTCTCTAAGAACCTAGCCTTTTAAGTCACAATATGTTCCAAAAGCTTTAACTGATTACACTGACACCTATTGGAGCTTTTCAAGTTGTTTACATTTCTTTAAAACGTTTCGTCTGCTGGGCGAGAATACGAACATATTTAGGTCATGACTATACTTTTAGGAATTTAATAAAACGCAATATTAAATCAGTGATGTTTTATAATACTCAAATAAAGTAGGGGTATGGGTATGGTATACTTACTTAAATGTGTTTTATATAAGCGGTGATAGCCACGAGTTCGGTCTCTTGCTGGAGGGATCCGGGTTCGAATCCAATAAAAAAGGTTATGTGCGCTTTGTAAAATTTATGTCACTTGATATAAGGGTGAAGGAAAACATTATTGTGGACTAAGGCCTACATTCTTCTCATTATGAGAGAAGAACCAACCCTGCAGTGGGTCATTAATGGGTTACCAACAAATGGGTAAAACTCATACAAATTTTCTCTTTTTACTGCGGAACCCCAATAAAAATGGACGTTTCGAAGATCATTATCTTACATTTGAACAATGTCTTTTGTTCGACATCGTCGCAGACAATATTATCGGTCGCTTTACATCGAAATACCGTATTTTGTAAGTGTTTGGTTTGGATTATAAAAGAAGTGTTTTGTTATGGAAATGACATTCATTTTAATGAGGCTGCAGATATCGGCGGCGCCAATGTAAAAACGCTTGATTTATAACAAAAGTTTTCAATGCATATTTTTAATAAAAAATATGATGTGAACTATAGAAAGCATACATAACGCACACAGTGTGGGAGGAATTATGTCCAACCTCTAATAGGACCGATGAATATTCATCCATTAGGTTTCTAGCAGCCTTCTGAAGGATATAGAGGCCTCTCTTCTCCACTCTTAGGCCCTGGACCTTCAAAATTTAAGAGCATCTCACTATTTTCTTGAAAAATTACCTGACATTTGAAATTTATACTACTTCTTTCATATCTAAAATAAAATATCAAGTCGACCTGAATGAGGCCAGCGCCGTGAGCTAAGGCCTATCCTTTTCATTATAAAATGAGACTTAAACCTGGAGCCCAAACGTAAATTACTAATGGGTAAATGACTACTATCTACCATTCTTACTTACGGGTATTCTTACTAACCACTACAAATTCAATTCTTAAAACAGACCGCAGATACGAGTATGCACGTAATCTTTTAAGCCGCTTTTGCTTTCGTACTAAAAATAAAACATGACGTAGTAAAATAAACTTTTATTCCCTAGTTATTACCATATTACCGATTTCTTAAAGTTTATGGTCGTACCATAGTGAAGAGGAAAGTTTTCAAACGGCATCACTATGCGTCGGCTGTTTGTATTGTAATTCTTTATGGCAGAGTTTCTCAATCTTTTCAGCACCCGTAGCTCTATAAAACTTTAAACAACCACCTACTCGCACTTTTAAAAAAATGTTATTAATTTGAACACATAAGATAGGTTATAATTTTGCTATTCCTCTTCCTGCCTTCTCTTATTGCTATTTACAAAAAAATAACATAATCGTTAATGAATGTCATGGGTAGGCTTGTTCTTTGTTGCAACTTTGAAAATAAAGGAAAATATTTACTCAACTTCAACTTTAATACAACGGCCCAAGGGGCGCAGTGGTTAAATGGCGCAGCAGGGGAAAGATTCGAATGATGTATTTGGATGTCTGTTTCAGTAACTGTTGTGTGTTATGTTCTTGTGTGTGTCTATGGCACCCACGACACAGAGAATCCAGGGAATAAGTAGTGTGTGTGGCTATGACTGTAAATTTATTCGTTTTTATTTTTTGAATTCATGTTCAGCTTATCACACGTAGGAGTCAGCTAAGCCACCCCCATTACGTAAATTTTATCGCGTATCCCCATAACGCAATGGCGTACCCCCAGTGGTACACGTACCCCACTTTGAGAAGCCCTGCTTTATGGTTATTACTGTTTATGGTTTCGACAAAGACGAGCCGTGTTTAAGTAGGGTGGTAGAAATGGTAATGTGTCGTAAAATAATTCTCGGGAAGTGCAATGTAAAATTGTGTTTACCATCTACAAATTGAGTTTATGTATAGGTTCGCACGAACGATATTTCTAAACGCATTTTATTTTTACGAGTAGGTATGTCCATAATATTTTTTCTTTGCTTTAAATGTTGCTGTAACTGTGACACCGGTAGTTATGTGTGGTTAAGTAACACATCTTGAGGAAACCTGTAGGTATAACAGCTCTCCATCCTCAAGGAATGTGAAGTCCATCAACCGCAACTGGGCCAGCGTGGTGGTCTAAGGTCTCCTCTGTGAGAGGAAACCTGACCCTGCAGTTGTGCATAAAAGCAGACAAATACAATCATGTTTATTAAGTTGTATTTGTCGACTAGTGTGGATTCGTGGCCACGCCTATGGCTTTTAAATAAATTGGCCTTCGAAACAACCATAGTATCTGATACCTAGAGTTAATTGGTACCTATGGAAACACACGCAAGGCCGTGCATGGCGTAAGAACTGGTAGCAAGAATAACCGAGAATGAAACGAAATAAAGTTTCCTGTAGTTGCATAACGACTGATAGTGTTAACGATAGGAAATATAGATAGGTACATAGGTACTTAGTTCCAAGATTTTTGTACAATTCGATTGTATACATATTTGTCTAATATCGTTCGACTTAAGTAGTTGTAAAGTAGAACTGCTTCACGGCGGGTTAAAAGGGTGGAATTACATCCCCGGGAGAGTTATTGTGTCTCTGCCATCTGTAAACTTCTTAATATTTAACAAAAGTAGGTACTCAGCACGATATGAGCATGATTCAGCAAGATTGAGCAGCTTCTCTCCACCAATCCGCATTGGATGAGCGTGGTGGAGAATGTTCCAGGCCTTCTCCTGTTGTGGGGAGAGACCGAGCCCAACAGGCCATGAAAGGGTTGTAGCTATTCAGCATGAAAAAAAGCTTTTAAAGTTATTTACATTCGGCATTGTGCTATCACAGTGGGCTATTTTATCAAGTGTCAGTACTACGTTGTGTTTTGTGATAGTACACAATACGACTCATAAAACTAACCATCCGTCCTATTCAATGTTGTACACAGAACACCAGAATGCATCGGAAGTGGCAGGTAAGTACCCCTCTTCCGGCTTTTTAATGTAACCGGAATTAACCGGATACGTCCGGTCTTTTATTCGATTTATTTATCGGTATATTCTGATCTATTGATAGAAAAATTTGGTGCGCACTATTTACATTGTACGTATGATATCTACAATGGATTTCAAAAGTATTTTAATTTCTTTATCGTTGTTTTAATATGTGCTAAATATTAAATATTATCCTCTTTGATCTTTTCAGAGGCCAAAAGACCGAGTAGCTAAAGCGTTGCTCTGTGGCTAAGACTTCGGACTTTCATTCATCAGGGGCGTACACAAAAGATTTTAGGTATGTGCGTTTTAGAAAAATTAAAAGACATTTCAATTCAACTGTAATTATGTAACAACGAAGAAAAAATCGTAAGGAATCCCCTATGTCTAAGAGTCTCCCATACTAATATCAAACGCTATTTTTCTCAAAAGTACTTGAAGTCTACCAAAAAAATTATATCTAAACGATCTAATAACTAGATAAAAAATATTCGAACACACAAAATTATCTAATTCACAAGACCGCTTACATACTTAAACCAAACTAAGATTGCAATATCGATATCTGTGTTAACACACGCGGGTCGGTGATACCCGACATCCGATATGGGGAGGCCTTGAAACCCCTATGATATAACGCGATACATCCTCTCAAAACATTCTCTATGTCCATATTGCCCATATTTAAATTAGCTCGAAACGGCACTAGACGGAATAGATTTTAAACTATGCAATTGACGCTAATTTTTACTCGAGTGCGCTAAAGTTATAGAGTACAATGAGTAAACGTAAACTCTACTTCTTTAAAAGAGAGCGAATGATGTGTATGTATTAACGATTCACATAAATATTTATATATAAAATACGGTAACTTGAGGTAAAAACAGGTTTTTTCCCTTTTGATTCGCTCTTTGAAAAGTAGAGTTTTGAGAGACGTACACATGAAAAATTCAATCCATTGTCTTTTAATACAAATAACACAATAACTTGAACAGACACGTCAAGCGTATAACACCCCTTCTTTTGCGTCGGGGGTTAAAAACAGAACGAAACTTTCGGATGAATCACATTATCACAATACGAATTCGTCATTTTGAAAATAATATTTCAAAAGCTCTGACTTAAAAGGATATTAACGAGAGTAAACATAGTAGTAAATTTCCCGTCTCTTTCTTGTCCTGTATTGTCATTCTGTTAGTAAGGACACAATAAAACACCTTCCTTTAAAGAAATAAAAAAAAACACGCGTAATTCGGCTCACGTACACTGTCCGATCAAAATGAAGATAATTCTACTAGTCCACTAGTTTTAGTCAAAAATGAACCTTGCACCTTCTGAAATGGAGTTCAAAGTCCGTTAAATTGAAGCGCTCTGAACAAAGATATTTTCTTCTTTTAACCCCTAGTTACTTAACTCCAATATGCACTTAATATACAAAAGCATAAGGTCCAAATGATTTATTAAAGGTTGTGACCAACTGCATGAAATATTTATGTATAAAAAATAAGATAACAAAGTAAATAACGTCCTATATGTAGCCATTAAGGTCCTTTTAAGGTTGTAAGGTTATAATTTTTTTGGTGACACTGACACAATGCCCATACAATTTAACACGTTGAGTTCAAGTTTATTTTGACGTAAATGGTCCTTATAATTTAGAAGTGTTCCAAATTTTGTATGGAGTTTAATTTTATTGTTTGTAAAGCAACTGTGAGTTAGCAGCAGCGACTGATAAATGATTGCATCTTTATGGGATTCTGGGTTTCAATTTAAACATGGAGTCTTCATAAATGTATATAAAATTGAAAAGTAAGTCTCGGTTTGTGGAAAAATTTATAAAAATATAAAAATATTTTTACGCCACACAGCTATTATTATCAGCATTTGCACGTAATATAAATAAAATTAAATGCAATGATGCAATGAAATTCAATGAATGTAAAAATACCCAGACAATTCTAGTTTTTAAACGGCTTTTTAAAAAACTTTAAACGGCTTTTTTGTTTGTTTAAAAAAATCAAAAAACAGATTATAACATCAAAAACCAAAAAATCAAATCAAATCAAAAATCATATTATTATCATAATTAAAAAATAATGAACATTGAAAAAAAAAAGAATTAAATTAAACTAAAAAAACGGAATATAAAACATACCCATTTGCCCCTCAGTAGCAACGTAATCCGGAATCGTAAGGCCGGGTTCACACCGCACTATTGAAAACTCGACATCCTACAAGCTGTCACTTCTCAAACTTCACACGCACTCATTGTCGTGGGCACGCCGAAATTGGAACCGCCTTAAAGAGAAAATATTACAACTTTGAGACATTGTTGACTTTAGATTCAACAAAATATCGTCGTTACTCTTAGCGAAAGTGGTTTGGTTCACACTCAATAATAACGTTATTTGCGAAATTTTTGAAGGAAATGCTCTCTATATCGACGTTGACCCATAAGTTAAGAAATAGAAAGAAAATATTTGCTCGATTTTATATGATAAATATTCTATGAATAGGGCGCACTTATGCTACCTATTATAATGGCAGTACAACTTCCACTTCTATTCAAATTTATGTATACATATGAGGTAGTGTGTTTTGAATCGATATTACATATTTTAAAAAAAATGTTTACCGCCAATAAAAAAACGATAACCGAATAGTAATTTTAAAAGTAAGTGCCGAATTTTAATTTTATTTTATTAAAATGTTATTTTAAACCCTAAAAATATATAGAATAGGACCTGATTCACGGTCACAGATCGTTCTAAACTAGATTTTCTAAAATTAGTATAATTTTAATTTATTTATTAAAAAAGTAGACCTCAGACTAAAGTATACGTATACTACGCAATACAAAGTCGTAGAAAGTGAACGTTACCGCAAGATTTGTGGCTGTAACTAAACCAGAAAATTAATGACATATCAAACACGACACCCACATTATCCTGAGCTCAGCAAAAACAATAAGAAGCCATCGGCCGGGAGTTCACTGTTCGAGAATAGAACACGTTCTATATTTAAAACGGCCGTTAGCGATGCGCCGCGGGAACTGGCGGGCTAAATAATATTTATTTTTAAATTTCGAATCCTGTCGTTTTGTCACGTTCAAGGTCGGAGCTTCGTCAGTCAACGATTGAATCGAAAATAAAATTAAATAGGAAGCCCAAATGTTTATTTTTTTCTGTGGAGCCAACGCATCTGGTACTAGCTTAATGACGCGCCCACAAATTCTGAAACGATTTGTTGGCCATAAAATCTAAAACTGTTTTCATTGTGATTAATGCCTGTTGCCAGAAATGGTCATTTGCTTCGAATTGATGTACCAGTTCTTGAAATGAGAAATGGGGCGCAAGCGATAGCGGATAAACACAAAGAAATTCCATAGTTGAAGCGGGAACATTGTCAACATTACTATAACTATGTATTATCATTAGTATTTTAATAGTAAAATAAATTCTGGGAAAAAATAAAGGATCCTAAAGAAATTATAGGATTATAAACAAATCCTTATAATACGAAAGTTCCTTATCTAACTAAAATCATACGTGTTTTGCGTGGGTGTCTTTTGACGTCCTCTAAATTAAGTTACTCGCACGAGGAATGAAAGTTAATTATTTGATCCAAATATAGAAACTGTTGAAATGTAAAACTCTACAACGCGACTAAACCCGCATAATTCTTGTCTTGTCGACAGACAGACAAATTGGTTTTCTAAATCCTAACTCAATATTTTCGTACCGAAGAACCACAGACTGAGAAAGTATTAAGAGCCTATTTTAAGAAATGGGTAGTTTATATTTTGGTTTGTTTCAGTCGGTTATCCATAGAAATTCAATTATGAAAATCAAATATTATTTATAATTATAAAATTAAAAATTAAACATGAACCAAACCAATTTAATACCAAACAACCCGCAAAGTCGTTAACTGTGATTATTTGAGATAAGAAAATTCATAATATTCTTACTTTCTCTTAACATAACTACTTACTACTAAAACGATACCAACATTTACACAGCTTGAATACCCGATAAAAACCAAATAAGCATAAAATCAACGAAATGAACCTTCTACAACAAAAAATGTTTACCGTTGTTGTGAAACAAACAAACAAAAAACACGGTTTATGGAGGACATAAAATTTAAAAGGGGCAGTTAGGACACGTGTAAAACAAATCTTCCCTTTTGACACAAAAAATGTCACAGATGTCCAATGCAATAAATCAGATAGTGATCGTATTTGCCCCTTAGAGATAGGAAGACAGAAAGAGGACTGTAAGAACATTGGAGCAGCGTGGTAGAGTACACTGTACTGAATATAGAGTACAGATGCATCCCCAACCTGTGGTATAAATCAATTGCTAATAGTAGGTATAAAAAAAATTAAAAACACGCCCCTTTTATTTCCCCTAGTCATCAAATATAACCAGCCCAAACGATTGTTGATTAGTTCCGAAGTTCCATTTTGCGTCTTCAGCATCAAACCAGTTACTAGATTATTGTATTGTTATTGTATTGATCCTTGACCACAGTGCCAACTTGATCGGGCGTTTTTGAAATGGTTTGAAGTGGTTGAAATTACGTTTAAAGATTTTGTTTCCTATTATGTAAGTACATATTATTATATAGATCCAGGTGAAGTTAAAACGCGCGTAAAGAGATTACTGAACACACAATTATATTATTTGCTGGTGTCATACACTTCACCACCACCACTAGCATTTCATAAAATCTTTTAGATACTTGTACAGGAAATAATAGTAGAATAAAACAACCGTGTAAGAGCCGCGACATAAGAGCATGTTCGTGTCAAGTTATAAACAATTCTAGATTTCAGCGTTTTCTAGACGGTGGGCGGCTGTCAATCTCTTCAATAGACATGGCACTACCTAGTACTGCTGTGATTTACACCGTGTGTATTGGTGTACTAGTTTTACAACCCGACAGCCTCTTTCTGTAACCCATTAATGACTCACTATCGGATCGGGTCTCTGTTCACAATGAAAAGGATGTAAGCCCTAGTCCATCATACTGGCAGGTGTGTAGTGAACATGTCTTTGAAGACATTATGGAGAACTTTAGTCATGCAGGTTTCCTCACATGTTTTCCTTTATTGTAGCAGCAGGTGATATTAAGTTTTTAGTGTAGGTACATTGAAGAAAGTTCTATGACTTTTGTAAAATATATGTGCATCTACGTGCGTGCCACCCCTCGATTAAAAGATTGAGTACTGACCCACTGGGATATTGAATATACAGTAGCTATAGTAATTAGCTGGACATGTAAATGCCTCATCTGCTTGCTTGTTAAATACCCATTTATCGCAACAAAAGCTCCTAAAAATGTATCGATGCAGTGAGACACCCTTGTTATCTCACAAGGATTCAGGGCGCGTGGACCGAGGACCGTTATTACGTTTAATTGGCGACTTAACGGTCTTGGCTTGGCTTATTAGCATGTCGATGCGACCGCAAGCATTCGGCCTATTGCTTACCTGGAACAACACTTCTGTATTGGTAAGAAGAGCTGTTTTTTTTATATATTGGAAACGACCTTGTAGACCGCCTTAGCGACGCTTTTAACACACTTTTTTAATAGGATAGAAATCCTACCTGATGTAGAGAATAGAAATCTGATCTTATGTGGATGCGTTGTTTTTGCTACTCATGAGGTCTTAGATGATCGCATAAGACTGATTTAGAGGGACCGCCTAAGAGGGACTTTAACCCTGACACATACGCCCATAAAATGGGATAGAAATCACAACATCTCATATCCGATTGATGTGTCGCTCATAAGGACTAAGACTGAGGCTCCAATTTAGGAGATCAAAATTATTTTTTTTTAATTTATTTATGTACACACAGTAAAAATACATAAAAATAAAAAAAATAACTAGAACAGTCTGTACAAGGGCGCTACTTGTTCCACATAGAAGTATCTCCCAGTAGACCCGCTGGTGGAAAATTTAATTTATTGATCCAATTCTAAAAGCCAGGAAGAAAAAGTCGCGTTCAAAAACTAGAAAATTGCAAGTCGCCGCCTTTCTGACAAAAAATCAAGTACCTAATAACTAACCCGGTGTCGGTTTCGTCGTGTTAGTTGCTGGGACAGTTATGTCAGCCAATTACGACAAGGCCTTCTCACTCACCACAAGCACGTGTTTAGACAACTAAAATACAGAATTAATCTTTATTTCGGTAATTTCGTAAAGCTATATTTGGGGCCCAAGGCCATAAATCCCATTACTTAAGCGGCCATGTGTCCGGATGTCGGAGGATCAACTTTCTCCGCACGCATCTGATTATCTCACGACGGCGCTTTACGAGAGACGAAATTACGTGAACGAGACCAATGATACTGGAAATTATTATAGGTTGTAGAGTCCACAACACTTGATGATGCTCTGTTTTGGGGCGAAACGCGTGTCGTGTACTATTGGAAAACAGGACCCACCACCGTCCCTTATCTCCAAGTGGAGGGAAAGCCGGTGGTGGGTCACATGTGCGTTAAACAAATTCACATGAAAATAACTAAAAAAATATTTTACGGATAGTTTATACAGGTGTCATATCCTCGTGACTAGCAGAGGGATGATAATTTGACCAGGTAAACAACCGCGGTTGTAGCCGGTTATGTTTTAATATCTGTGGTTACCGATAGGCCACAAAATTAATAAATAAATTTGAGACAACCTTGAAAAGAAAAGTAACGGCTCCAAATGCATCAATAAACTAACTACATTAAAAACTACCGCATGATTTCGTAGCTTTATACACAGACAGACAACAAAGACACACTTGGCACTCCACACGTCGCCACGTACGTTGCGTTGCGTCAATGTGTCGTACAAACAACGTATTTGCATAATAACTGTCGGTATAATCCGTAGAAGTATACACTAATACTCTTGGGTTCATTAATCCTTATTTGGTTCCACATTTTATTGTTACAATCTGTTCGTGATTCTGTTAAGCGGGAGTTAAGTTTTTGTTTCTATTTTTATAACAATAGCTTTTGTGCTTTTCGCCTTCACCGATAACCGGTGGGGAAGAAAGTTCATCGAATGGCGACGACGACCAGCAAAAGGAGTAGGTACAGGCCATCCCCTGTCATAAGAGTGATGACCTGAGGAAAAGAGAAGAAAACCTTTGGATTCAAAGAGCCCAAGACCAGGTGGAGAAGCGTCGAGTAGGGGAGGCTGTAAGATGAATTGTGATAATGAAGCTATTTTACAAGCAAATTTTCTTCGCCTGTCTGTATGTATCTTTGAACGTAGGTATTTTCACCCAATTTGCATCGTCAAACAACCTATAATTTGTAAATCGTATTTGTACATTTTTCGGAACATCTTTCTTGAATCAAAAACTATGAAAAGGGCGAACTAAGCGATGGTTACTGTTTTCCTGAGGATGTCATAGTGTCTTAAACGTGCAACCTGATAAAATTTCCAACATTTTTCCACACACAAACAGGTAAGTCTGAAGTCTAGGCTCCAGTTATTTATACGTCGGCATTTGAAGCGTTCGGAATGGAAATGAGCTTGTTTAGACGGGTTAATTCTCTAAGTGGAATTTGAACGAAGCCACTTTTATAAACGAATGGAATCTATCAGTACAAAGCTTATTTATGTATTTCTATTCGTTTCTATGTTCTATAATGTCTGTTTCTTAATGTGTTTCTATAGATTTTATTTACAACTTAGTAAATAATGAGTAGCACAAAGTAACTGGATGAGGAGAGTCGGGGTTAGATTGGGCTCAGTGGCGCGCCTTGGGAGAATCCTGTGCATTCATTTAAAAGGAAGGATTCGCAGGAGGTCATTAAAAATATGTATTAAATAACCGCCCTTCGCTCTTAGCCCTTCGCCAATCTACTGCTGGACAGAGGCCTTCTCTAATCGAAGCCACTCCACCCGGTTCTGAGCCTTTTGAATTCATCGAGTTCCCATCATTCAAGTCATCTGTTCACCAAGCCAGAGAGCGTGGTAGCCGTTCGATGACCTTTCTTCCTCATCTTTTTCTTCGAATGACTTGACCCTCCCATTGCCACGTTATTCCAAAAAAAATCCATTTTCAACCAGACTACAACACTACAAAGAGTACGTCCAATAGAAATTTCTCAGCTAAACACGCATAGCGATTTGGAAACCGTACGTGATAACACGCTAATGAGTTGCGTCGGAACAGACAGACATTACGTTACCTATAGGTATAGCACTTCCTGTGAGTGCACACCTGTTCACCTATTTAGGAAAAGTATTAATAAATATTAGACCCAGTTACCTGTTGTCTGTTCTAAAACGTGAGATGAATGTAGTACATACGGTCTGATTCCATAGAATTTAAGATGAGCATAGACACCGACATGTAATTATTATGAGCAAACGATGCTTAAAATTGAGCGTGGATAGATAGATAGATAGATGATAGTCTTGATTGCACACCAGGTAACACACACCACACCAGGCACACATTGGCTTTTTTTCAGCCTTAAAGATTAGTACTGAGATCCAAGATTCCATGTAAAAACTTTAAAGAACACACATAAAACCCGCAAACGTCCAAAATGCTATTAGGAAGCTGCACAAATTCCGTCCAATTGTCATTAATTGTTGTAATCAAGCAATTGTCGAGAGTATTACATAGCTGAAATTGATGATGAAATAGACAAATTAAAAAGCACCTTATTGCACAATAAATAGAATACAAAATAGGTTGGTTGTGAGTGCAACAAGTGTGGTAAAAGTGGAAGAGTCAGAGGGTTCAAGCAAGACCAGTTAAACAAAAAGACAAGTGACACTCGTGTGGATGGCGCCTACAAAGTAACAAAACAGTGGAAACGCTCAACTAATGTCGTGTTTAGAAAATAATGATGTTTTGCCAGTAGTTGATATTATGAGACATTTGTTTAAACTCGTAACGTTAGATTATCTGTTGTCCCATTGAGCAGTGGCGTGAAGCATTGTCTGTAACCCGTTAATGACCCACTGCAGAGTCGGGTCTAATCTCACAGTGAGAAGGGTTTTCTTAGTCCACCACGCTGGCCTAATGCGGGTTGGTGGACTTCACATGTCCCTAAGAACTTTTTTCTGTATTGTTATTAGTGCTTTCTTGGCCGGTTGTTTCTTATTTTTTAAATCAGAGTCCGCAGTATATGATCCGAAAAGGTCTTGAATTACAAACATTTACCACAAATACACAAAACAAATCGTGAACGTAATAGGCACACTCACCACAATTCGCCAGAATTGGTCATTTGAGTTAGCGCCGTGGTTTCATCATTTAGGTTACATCACTTACCGCTGCAAGGTAATTTAGATCTGTCTTTGAGTTATCGAGTGGTTTCACTTCGGAGGGGTAAGCGAAGAAAAGAGGAGCAATTTCTCGCCTTTGATTTATTTCGTCAATGAAATCCCTTGATGGTTATCTCATGTCTCTAATGTCAACTACTGTCAACAGTTTACAATCATATTTTTGCCGGCGGGTTCTTTTCACCCTTCTTACTTACCATCACATATTCCTACTTACTACCATCTACTCGACTATCCAATGACGAAAGAATTATTACAAACGCTTCGTAAATTTATCAAAATAAAAAACTGTTACTTACTTTACTTATTAATTTTAAATGAACAAGTAAATAGAGACAACATGTCGTAAGGATGAAAATCCCTAAAGATTTCTTTGTAACGTCGTTGATATTAAGCCAAATTGTATGAATTTCACTATGACTATAACGACATTCTCTTACAACCCAAGTCTACAACATTCTTGCAGTAAGTACTCAGTAAATTATGGTATCTCTTTGACCACTATTCAGTTAATGTAGAACAAGTGCCTAACAACTGAAGTTACTTTTGTATTACGGTAAACGGGACATTCTTACTGAGTAGGTACTGTCAGATTGATTGTGACAAATTGCTGAAATTACGCACAGTACCTACATGAATGTAGGACTCGAACCTTGGCCCCCGCAAATTAAAGTACAATTACGCTTGACAATTATTTAACTAGTCTTTAATAAACGGTGCTGTTATCAATTTTGTTTCATTCCAGTAACACAGTAATTAAAACGCGTATGTTAGTGCGAACGTCGTGTGTTCGAAGTGAATTCGAAGGTTATGAAAATACTTTGTTGAAATAAAATTTATGGTTCAGTTTTATAAATTAAAATAAATTTCATTTGATTCCATTTACGCCCTGTTGCTCTCCTTATAAAACTCTCATATCTTTTGAAAAGATAACTTAAAAGAAAAAATATTTCTGCTGTATGACACTTGGGTCAACTTATGAAGTGTGAAGTATGTAGTTAAAGAGAAGCGTGCTCTATCTTTTAATCATCATCTCATCTCTATCTAGAGACGCGGTTGGAAATTAAGAGCCTTATTTCTAAAAAAGGTTTTTGTTAAGGCTGCTTTACGTAGGTTATTGTGTAAAACTTTTATAATTATTTAAATGAAGTAGAGAATATTTTACTTTATTTATTTAGGGCCCTTTCAATTAAGTCGTTTTGTGTGTGCTTAATCTTTGCTGATTATTATAAATCCCGTTCTTTGAATTACCTCTGCGATGACCATATCTAACATAATAATACACGCAATAACATTACGCATTTATTCCCATGACAAATCTGGATCAACACTGAAGGTCGTAGATGTACCGATGATATCACAAACACATGGAGGTCACCAAGTTACATAGACCTATCAATCTCCATACTAATGTTTCTAAACCGCTTTGATGAAAATTCCAGGGGAGGTCGTGGTACACTGGTCGTTTAGTAGTTGAATCATCGTAATACCCGCAATATGAGGGTACATTATTGGCTTTGTATTGTTCGTTGAAATTAAAGTAGAACAGTTGATACTGGTTTTTAACATTCCAAATAATACGTCAATCATTCTATTCAAGAATCCACCTACTTGGAAAATGGTTTTCTTTGTTGTAAATTATTATAATCAAGACCTGAGTAGCATAACATGTTCACCAGTACCCTCCGCGCAGCGCATGGGCGTCTTTACATAGGTGAACGTCTTAGGTTCGATTCCCAGCGGGGCACTGATTTGAATGATGAATTCAAATTTCTGTTTACCGTCTTAGCGCGTTTCTTGTCATATGTGTGTCCTTAGCGTCCACGGCACACGGAATCCTAGTGTAGGGCTATGAGTGTAAAATATTATTAAGCTACAATATATTTAATCGTATTTTTTAATATTTTTCTAAATTTTTGTCTTTATATTAGAGGGGCATCTAAATCTTAAAAGGGATATCCAAACAGCGAATTTTTTGTATAATTTTTTTAAGAACATCAGACACTTATTTAAAAAATAACTTACAAATCAGTTTTGTAGCATATAACGTAGAGTCATTTTCATTTCACTACCTACTTATGTCGGATTTCAACAAATTAGTGGATATGACTTATTAAACATTGCTTAACATGACCCAATATCCTCAATAAAAATACCCTAAACTACCTGAGTAGTTGTACACACAGTAGGACGGTGCTTCCTCCTGTTTGTTTAGTGGCTCGCATCCGGTGGCGAAATGCGATAAAGATTGCCTCACTGCCTCAGAAACAAACCAAACAATGCTACGTTGAGAAACGGCAGATTAACTATTTATAACCTGTAGGAATATCGCGCATCCCTACATACCCATACAGTTTAGTACTTTAGTGGGCATCTTGAGTGTGACAGTAACCCATTAATGACCCACTACAGGGTCGGATCTCCTTCTCGTAATGAGAGGGATGTAGGCCTTAGTCCACCACGCTGGCCCACTGCGGGTTGGTGGACTTCACATACCTTTGAGAACATTTTTTTTGTGAACTCTCAGGCATGCAGGTTTCCTCACGATGTTTTCCTTCACCGTAACAGCAGGTGATATTTAATTTTATAAAGCGCACATAACTTTTTCACAAAGCCATTGGTGCGTGCCACTGGGATTCGAACCCGGACCCCTTGATTCGAGGTCGAATTCTAAGCCACTGGGCTATCACCGCATCTTGAGTAGTACACTGATAAACTGAAGAAGAACGCGGGATACGGTAAGATTCAAAGAGCCCAGAACCGGAGTGGCGTCGATTAGGGAAGGCCAGTCTAGCAGTGGACAAAGAAGGGTTGAAAGCAAGGAAGGATGCTTTGGTTAGTTGTAGTACACATAAAACTATGACTTTGTAAAGATGTGACTATTGTACTTGTGCAAGTTTTCAACATGTTGCCTAACTATGATGGCATAATGCAAACAACGCACTATGTTGTGTGTTAGTTGGGAAACTATGAAGAACGGTACTTATCAATCTCGACTTTGTTTCTTATCACTAGAAGCAAACATCTAATGCTACTCTTTTAAATTTTGTAGGAACACCGATAGATATTCTTTTTTGTGATTAGAAAAAAATACGAGAAATGCATAGTAACTGCAGTTTTGTAGCTTAAAAGTGATCTCACAATCTTTGAGAAGTTAAATTGTAGTTGGAGTTCCAAAAAAGAGAGTGAATAAGTCTTGTTTGTCAATCAAAACGGAAACCTTCTATTATACATTATACTGTAACCTATAAGTAGATATACTTACTAGTGTTGTAGAGCAGGGAATGACAAAAAACATAATACCTAATACTAATACATAATATTACCATATTACAGACTCAAGTGCCGAATTGATAATATCCTTTTTTGAAGCCGGTAAATTCATTGTAACAATCTTAATCCTCAAATGTACTACAGAATACATCTTCATGATTAGGTACGTCGAAAAATAAATCAACCTTCGAACTTTTTCGTAACACATATTTTAATATTATGTGTATCGTAATATTTTAATATTATGTGTACAAAAACCAAGCGGCATTAGTACTTATAAATAAAGGGTTGAAAGCCATAACTTCTTTGACCGTATGAGTCTCACAATACGTAGATGTCTTCAAGGCAGGCTTGTGATAATTATGGTCACACAAAAAGCTGCAAAAAAGCCCGGTAACCCGTGGAGCGGACTACCATAAATTAAACTAGTACGCCGGCTTCAAAGCCTCTTGTCTCACTAAGAAGAACTAGCTTAGCGGCGAGAGCTTAGTATAGAATTCGTCCTCCTACTTGACGGGACTTGACTCGAATCTCAGCGGCACGCACCAATGAAACCTGAAAACATCGTGAGGGTAACCTGCATGCCTGCGAGTTCTCAAAGACGCGTGTAGTCCACCAACCCTCATAATAGCGGGGAACTAAGGCCTTCATCCTCCTTATTGTTAGGGGAAAAGTGGATCAATAATGACTTACAAACAGGTGGTAGAGCCTAACCGCCACCCACTTAGCCCGCCTCAAAGTACCTAGCATAAATATTCAACGTTAGCTATATAGAATCGGCTTAAATAGAGATAACGTTGAAAGTGAAAATAACCCAGTTCCTTTCTTGTTTAGAATTTGTTCTTAATGTTATTCAAATTAGCTTAAAAAGCGTTTGCGGTCATTTTAATTCTAGACTTGCTCCAAATATGCCATTAAATTGGTTAATTAATTGTTTGAAATAAGATAAGTTTGTGACAGGCTTTAATCCGATTGAAAGTGGTACATAAAAGTTTTAACGGTATCTCCAGGACGTTTGGCCATTACGATAATAATTTTGACATATATTGCGGAAATGAAATTGTATAGTGTAGTTATTATACGGAATGAAATTTCGAAGAATCAGTTGTGCAAGTGCTTCGTAACCTGTTAATTTTTTGTCTGGTTTAATTCTTTTAAGTCTTAAACTACCAAAGACTCCGGTTTATCGCCTATCGGTCATCGTGTACAGTGCAACAAGTGAGCAAATACAAAACAATAGCATTGAAACGCGGAGATATGACAATGAAACCGTATAATAGATAACCACGTGCGAGTATGGTGTGGAGTGTGCAACAATGCATAGTTATACACTCGGTGGTCTTGTAGATAGAAATTACTTTAAACTAGTGAAACATTTAATTTTGAAGCGCGCAGGACAAAGTTCAGCAACGTCGGACGTTGTCAGTGGATGGTTGTTCGCTAGTGGTGAAATAAATGCGCATTTCGGAAGGCACGTTAAGCCGTCGGTCCCGGTTGTTATCGATAAGATAGCAGCAGTAACTTTGTCACAGGACTTACAGGCAGCAGAGCGCTTACAAAACATCCGATTCGGGTTGACCTATAGCACGCACTCACTACGGAAGCTAGAAAATTACAATGATCCTGAAATTTTGCATCGAGGTCACTTATGAGCAAATGTCAATTAAGAATGAAAGGAAAAAATAATTGTATTAAACTCAGGCTGCATTTAAAAGAACGAAAAGTACCGAGTTAGGTAATCTACTTAGTTACATATGAAACGTACACCGTTAAAGTGTTAACGGAAGTTAAAAATATCAACCCGGTATAAATTTAAAGTAGGTACCTATTTTAACGATATTCTCTTGGTCTATTAAGGCCGAAGATGGTTACCTAAGATGGTTATTTTATTTTCGCAAATACCTTTACGATGACTAAACATTTTGATACATTCGTCATTGCAAAATAATTAAGAATCGGGACTGTTTGAAACACACAACCGGTCGTGGCGACTTATTAAGTTGTCAGCTGTTATCGGAAATGGCGAGGTATTACTGAGAAAAGACACGTATTGCTCGCACCACCGCACGCTAGCCATTATTAACGAAATAAGGATTTGCGTGGCAGGATTGTAAAATACTTACAAATATTTCATATACGTGTCGTTATAAATAACGCTACGTAGAGCTATTTTTACTAAAATAAACACAGATACAAATAATCTAGGTAGGTGGTGAACACTATCGTCGAAGCATTCGTATAGTTAACGTTTGTCATTAGTATGGGAAGATGTACAGATGCTATCTCCTTACTCATTAGTAAGGTCCCGTATGTAATATATACTATTAGTATATGTGTGAAAGTATTAACTTTGGCGACTGTTTTTGTGCTCGCGGCACTGATGATACGTGGTCACCATCGCCTATTGATACAAGCAACACTACGGCAGTCGCTAGTGCGTTGCCGGCTTTAAAGGAAAGCTCTTTTTACGCCCTTTTACGAGGAATCCCATCTAAATTCGAACTGGTTTTGCGTAAGATATAGGTACAGGTTTCTCACTATGTTTTTTTTTTCACCGTAACAGCAGATGATATTTAATTTTATAAAGCGCACCTGACTTTTTTTTACAAATTCATGGTGCGTGCCGTTGGAATTCAAACGCGGACCCCTCGATTACGAGGTCGAATTCTAAGCCACTATCACCTATCACCGCAACAGATTAATGTTCAGTTATTAAAGAACATAATAATATTAGTGACACGCAATAGTGCAATGAAGCTAACAATAAATAGTTTTTCAAATAGTGGGGTTCAAAGTGCAATATCTGCAATCATGTACGAAATATCAGATATCATAATTATTATCATATTTCACGACTGGCTTGAAAATCGAGACATATTGTGTTTCCAAAGATCGTGTAATTTTACTCTGATACGGCAGTCTTATTTGTAATGCTTACCAACCTGTAAATTATTTGAAACATGATATCGTACAAACAACCGAATATATTAAACATAACGATACGCATATAAGTACGAATCGCAAGAAAGAACTTTCAAGGACCAAATTGAATGTATGCTATTATTTTTTTTGTATTGAAATAGCAATGATGAGAACCAGCACAGAAAAAGCATTTCATAAAGACATAAAATATCAGATCTAACAGTTTTGAACTCTTGTGGGAGTAATAACAAGGGCGACTTCTCAGCGTATTTTTTGCCTCCAAAGTTGGAACTGGGGATTCAAAATTAATCGTTTGCATCCGGTGTACTCGAGTGCCGGAAACTCCTCAAAATTGATAAAAGAAACACCTATGGACGTTTGTGAAGATAAATTAAACTTTTGGAAGTTTGAACGCGAAACGTGGTAGAGATATGTAGAGACGGTGTGTTAGAAGGTAGAGTGTGTTTATGTAGATAATACATACTTATCAGGCATGGGGGTTAAAATTTAAATTTTCTTAAGGGTGGTCCCGTCGAATATTTACTGTAAGTATGCGGTAATGACTCAAATTAAATTTAACTCTATGAGAAGATGTGTATAAATGTTAAATTGACGACCTGAGTGGCGCAGTGAGTAAGGCACCGTTGCGTTGCGCCTAGGGTTCTGGATTCGTTTCCCATCGGAACAGAGATTTGAATGATGCGTTTAAATTTTTTGTTTCTGGTCTGCTCTTGTCTTGTGTGTATCCATTGCACCCATGATACAGGGAATCCAAGTTTGGAGCTGTGAGTGTTAAACGTTATTTATTCATTAAATGCGATCCACTCGGGGTGTGAAACGTATTATTATTAGTTATCTGGTATTTGTTACAAAATAAAATAACTTCACATTCATAATATCAAATTATAATGCCTATCATTTATTACCTAACGCAGTGGAATTTATTACAAGTAAAGAAGTAAAGATAGTCAATCGCAAGAATTCAACGGAAATTTAACCAACGTCTCACGTACTAATACCTATACGAGAGCTAATACGTTTTCATTACGTTATTATGTACATATTGACAAAACTTAATACTCCTTAGTATTATAACATTCGTTTTCTGGGAGATTTGTGTTACATTGAAATAAATTAAAATTTTGAATCTCAAATTTTGAACATCTACGTTTGATATTGATGGCATGTCCAGGTTTCTCGATTGTTTCGCCTTAATAATATTATAAACTAGCTGACCCAGCAGGCTTCGCTCTGCCAATTATTTTTTTTATTTTTTATTTTTATTTTTATTTAAAAGCCTATGTTACTCAGGCTGAATGTAGCTTTCCAATGGTGAAAGAATTTTTGAAATCGGCCCAGTAGTTTTTGAGTTTATTCGTTACAAACATACAAAAATACAAATGTTTCCTCTTTATAATATTAGTATAGATTAATTAATTCAAATTTCCTTTGTCAATCACTTATCTATACTAACCGGCGGACAGTACACGCGACTTAAATGTTTAGAATAGATAGGATCATTTCTATGGCCGATCATGACCTTAAGATAGCTTCCAACCGTCCGACCATCTCGGGTTAAGCAAATGTTTATTGTGAAAACACACAGATACCGGCTTGGCATAAATCAATAATGGTGAATCACTGATTTTGGTATTAGCTTTTACGTATGCTCTAGGTAATTTGAATATAATTATCAGCAATGTATAGAATAACCATTTCTCCGACCTATGAATCACATTGAGGAACTGTGTGACAGAAATAGGTTACGGTTGTAGACTTCACATGGTGGAGCCGTATAAACTCCAATTGACAACATTATAGAGAACTCTCGGCATGCATTTGTACGATGTCTTCCTTCCCCGTCACAGCATCATATTTAATTTTGGAAACGCAAATTATTTAGAAAAGTCATAGATCATGCGTGCCACAGGGATGCAAACTCGGACCTCTCGTTTAACACCAAATTCTTAGCCATCACCGCTTTTTACACCACATTACTGCTTAAGAACTTTATGGAGAATAAGAGTTCTGCGTGCAAGTTTCTTTACGATATTTTCCTTCACCGTCACAGTGTCACATTTAATTTTATAAAACGCTTCTATTTTTGAAAATTCACTGGTGCCTACCCCAGGGATACAAACTAGGACCCCTCGTTTAAGTTAGCAAATGTTTAGCTCTCACCGCTTTCTACGTTGTAAACGTTGCTTAATTCGTCCTTATTAAAGAGTTTGGAGCAATTTAATAAGAAAATGATGGCATAATTTCCAGCAAGAGCACACAGGAAGCGGACATGCTCGAGACGCACTAGAATAGCGCAGATAACAGCGAGATGGCAGTTCCACGAGCAATAAAACCCGATTTATTGCTCCCAAGTACGCTACCTATACAATGTATTAATTGTAATTGCTGATACACTACTGTATTTACTTTGGTCTTCCAACTAATGGAGATTTACGATGGTGCAGTTTCATAATGTCGGTTGAATACATAGTACTTTTACTTTGTACCTAAGACTAGCGACTAGTCGACTAGTCGCAAGTCGTTTTGTAGACTCATGAGTTGGGGCAAGTTTGGGTTTGTGTTAAGCAAATAATTAAGCTTACATCTGGAAGAATACACGTACCTACGCTTTCAACAAATAAAGTATTGATTCTGTTGGTTTTGGTGTGGAGTTGGAAGTGGGGGTCAATGGGCTTCTGTAGCCACTAAACATCAATCGGATAAACCATTGTTTTTCTTGTTCTACTAGTTACTATAACAAATGCAAAAGTTTGTGAAGATGGATGGATGTTTATTAATCTTTCACGTAAAATCGCCAGAATGCTTTTGGATAAAATCAGGTAAATAAACAACTTGCTTTTGTAATCTGGATTAAAACGTGTTTTTTTATCTTTCCGGATCAAATTCTAAGGTATACGAGGATGAAGTCGCGGGCTAGAGCTAGCACGTTATAAAGAAAACGATATCTGTGGGGACTGAAAGATTAAAAATTAAGATTTTCGTAATTGTTGAACTTTTCAAAAGTTTCCAAATGACTTCGGAAGCAATAAAGAACAACACATTAGCTACGATCAAATTAAACCGTCTAATTTATCCACAGAATCATGGCGTCACCGGTAGCACGTTTAATTTGTGGGAAGCTTGAAGAATGAACAATTGTCTTCAAGTACTTACCTCACGTCATGCCAACTAACATTCGGAAAGTTCGTTGAAATCTCAAGTTTTATCCAAATTGAATGGGAACATTTGATATGTGCCGTAGTCATAAGAGAAATTGACAGAATCTTTTTATGAGTAGATAGGTTGGTACTTTTAGTGGGTAATTACTTCAACTTAATAGTGTTTCGTATAACTTTAATAGGAGTATTTTCATTGTTGCAATATGTTTTTCCCACCTGTAAATGAGGTTTTGGTTAGTGGATTTTTTTTTGCATTTTTACCGACTTCAAAAATGGAGGTTGTTATATTGAGACTTGAAATTTAAAAGGTTGTAAAAGGCTGAGCTCAGCCTGAGAGGTACCTAATAGCTTCTCTCTTAACCATAAAGCATCATCTTTGTCGCATATATTGTGTTTCGATTGGGTAACGTGATTGTTGGAGAAATTATATTGTCATGAGTAGCACACTACACACTCTCCCTCAGATAGGACTTCTTATGTTTGGATATAGGTGTCCATTTTAATAAATCGTAAGCAACTGTCTATCAAAAATAAAAAATGTACGTGTTTTTCATATGAACTCATGAACATTGTTCGACCCAAAAAGACACAGCATGAATCAATAGTTATCATCAGTAAGTATTAACGGATGTATGTAAATAATCCCGTTGTTTATAAACAAATACTTATTTATTGACTGTTACATACAATACCTACATCCTACGAATATTATGATTGATGCATTTGTCTTAATATGAATTAGTTTATAGTTGCAAAGATTGTGTGACACAAACAAATACTCCTTTTTTTAGAAATGAAACCCTTTTGACTAGAATGTTGTTTTTTTAAGTAAAACAGATAATGTTTGAAAGAATTTCTTCGATTTACAATAATTAAGATCAAACTATGAAATATTTTAGAGCATCATTTAAAAATCGTATATAAAAAATGAGAAGCTATGATATTTTTTATTTAGGGAAAATTTTAAACTTTTATTTGTGCCTTTACAAACATTAATCGACAGTGAAGTACCTTACTACTTAGAAAACTAAAAATGAAGAGTTCGGGAAGTTTCCGCAGTTAGAAATTTGGAGCATTTCTCCGTAACGCTATCTGTAATGCCTTAACTCATTAAGGTTATTATGTAGTCTGAGGCATCCCTCGATGAAAGGAAAGCAATGGGAAATTTATCTTAAAGATAGCTGGTATATAAAGTTGGTATAGATGTGTACAAATTAATAATTCGTTGCGGGAAAATAACAAACATTAACTAATGTAATATAACACTAACTAGCATGTAATCGTTACGTAAATATTGCTTATTTATAAATCATAATGACTGATAATAGCATTACGGAAGATGCTAAACAGTTGCCAATGTTAAATCTATTAGAACCCGATCATCGCTTGACTCAGCAGCAAATACACTTTGTAACGATCGATTTAGAGAATTTCCAAACATAAATATATAGAAAAAAACATAACCTTAGCGTTCACCAAACCACTATCGCTTCGAATTGATAAAACAGATATGCTACTGACTTGATAACACGTACCTAATGAAGGAAGGATCTTCGATAACCACGTAACCGTGACGAATTGAGCACTAAACCGGGGCACTTGTTAAATAAGGATCACTGTATCACTTGGATCTTCCAACGATCAACGATCCACGATTTACAAACACACGGGCGCTTCGATCGATGCGCAAAAGCAACTGACTGACAGAGGAAATCATCGGAGCATGCGCCGGCGCACGCCAACCGACCGGCTTGGAACGACACCGAAACTTGAAGTTGGTTTCACAATTGGGGGATTTTCAAATCGGCCGGGTTGAACAGTGTTTATGCACCGTGTAACCGATGTATTTTTAGTAAATACGCAGGGGCAGGTAACATCCTTTCTAGGGCCAAGGGCTTCTCTAAGGGGCTTCTATGGAAATGCAGATTGTAGAAATTATATCAGACGCGTATTTGCTTTTCATCTTTATCTCTATATCAAAACAGCTTTATAATGAATATCGTTAAGAAACGAATATAAAACTATCTGATAATAAGTTATCACTTTAGTTCTTTCGTCACCATTTCTTGGTTTACTGATTATGCCCAGGCTGAGCTACAAAAAAAAACTTTACATTTATTCATTCACAAATGTCGGAGGCATAAGAATTTGGAAGATGTGTTATATAGGTAGAGTCATGTTAGTCATGAGGAAAACTCCATTTAAACTTAACCCCGCAGCACCCAGCACGGGATTACCCATAGCTTACAGGCTCATTCGGTTGTACCTTAATTCTTAGTATGTATATATATAAGATAAACCTGTATTATAATAATAACTGTAACTGTATTAACCGTATACAATTTATTTGACCAAAAAAACAATAAATTATAATGCTTGCTCTACATACTTACTGCAATAAAATAAATGTCGATAGAGTAAAATTTAATGTCTTCGTGTATAATTATGTACAGCCTGACACACGTACAGACCGACATTCCTTGTTACACATTTATTATAGCACAGATTTAGATAAACTTGCCATGTGAGAGACTGTGTTACAAAACTGTATTAATGAGTTCGACGATAGTTCAATGTTTAATTCTAACTCGAACAGGATTGCCTTGGGAGCTTTGAATAAGCAATTCATTACGTGATATTTACAAAATACTGTATCTTATCTATTCTACATCATAACAAGACCTTGTGTTTGAGACCTGCTTTTCATTATGTTCGGTCAATGTGTAAATAAATGTTACACATACTCACAATTACAATGGAGTAGTGCTTTCTTTGTTATTTTTTATCGAACAAATTATCCTTACATTGAACATATTTATGTTTAGGAAATCAACAATTACTTTTAATTAGGTATCGCCTTTTTACTGTTTTTAGATTATTTTGTAATTGTGTGTGCCTCGTATCTGATTGAAATACAAAAAAGTTTTGTAGTCATACATAACCCTTAATAATAATAATTTATTCTGAGGACAAAACATCTAGAAAAATGTTACCCGAATGTATTACAATCTAATTAAGTGGTGCAGTTATTTTTATTGTAGGTCGATACTTCATTGGGGTATTCCCCAAGGCGGAATTTTTAAATATTTATATTATTTTCTAAATATGAGATTTGAAAAATAATTTCAGAAAATATTGACATGTTGAACCCACCATTGAAACGTACGCGGCTCAGTGCGTTGACACGTTGTTCCGTGTTATTGATCCAGTTCGATCCCGGTCCGAATTAGAACAATTGACGTATTCAGAACGAAATGGTCTTCGGATTTATTTATTGAAACGTGACGCAGAAAATAAACTTTAACCTGTATTTTTTTACGATACTAGGTGATAGACGATAGATACAGTTAAAGGCGACCTGAGTGGCGCAGTGGTTAAGACACTAGTGCGCTGCGCGGAGGGTCCTGGGTTCGATTCCCAGCCGAGCAGAGATTTTAATGATGAATTTGAAATTCTGTTTCTGGTCTGGGTGCGTTGTGTTCTTGTCTTGTGTGTGTCCATGGCACCCACGACACAGGGAATCCTAGTGCTGGGGCTACGAGTGTGAAGCGTTAAAAAAAGGTATTAATGACAAATGAAAGGAAGAATAAAATTATCTTGACTAACGAAAGTGACCAGACAGCTTGTAGGTATGTTAAAAGCACTTTAATCCTAAATTGTGTATTATAAGCACTAAAAGATAAAGCAAGTAGTTTTGTTACTTTCATTTTCGTATCGTGAAATGACTAGCTGCTCTTTCAAGTGCAGGTGAAACTTTTTATAAGGAAAATTTTACATATTATGCAGGTGTTTCGAAAACGTTGCAAATGCAGGGGAGCGTGCTTGTAGATAGTTAATTATAATATGTATTAGTATTTTGAAGTAGCAACGCACCCACAAACAACCTCAAAAAGGAGTCGAAATTAAACAAGCGAAAGTGAAATATCACTAAATCTCGAAAACAAATTTCCCTTTGAACATGAAACTTGTCAGGTAGGTAGGAAATGTCGAAAAAGAAAGGATTTTACAAAATTCAACTCCTTGTCTGCCAATCATTAATGGCCCACTCTATGAAGAGAAGGATGTTGGCGTATAAGAAATTCAAAATCCTTTCCCTAAAGGGGTTAAATTGGGATAAGAAAGATATTTGTAATTTCTTCATTTGGAGCGAAGCCTTTACGGTTTAGCTAACAATAACATTTTCCGAGAAGCATGAAATACAGGCACTTTATAAAAGGCATTCGTATAAAACACTTTCAAGACAATAATAATTTATGACTTCTGGTGAATTAATCTTTATAAATGTACTCTCAATTCGTTGCTTAATTAAGGTCTTTTATTACGAGTAAGATTAATTATTAGAAAGTCCAGCCGATGTCTGAATGATGCGTGAAATTAATTTCCATAACCTTAATAATCTTCATATACTTACGAGTAAATAGGTAAGTACTTACTTATTATTGTCTCGAAAATTGGAAAACTAATTAGGCGAAATTAAAAAAACAAACGAATAATTATAGTATGTTTTTGTGTAAATTTCCATAATATTATGTTTTAAGTTTATGAAAAATTTTATATTGTAAAATACCACTTCTAATATTTAGTATACTTATTAAAAAGATAGTTCTATCAAGTCAGCTTGGTGGATTATAAAATTTACGAAATGTTATAAAATGAAAGCTAAATAACAATAATTTGCTAGTGTTTTTATTTCAGTAAATGATTAAGCAATAACATAATTCTTTATTCCTTAATTGAGAAGTGGAAAAGGCTGTCGATTTACGATTCTTTAAAACAAGATCTTCAAATCTTACTATCAAAGCGAGTTGACTTAAAGTTTATACATAATATACTAATAAACAATAAACATAAATTAATCAGACACGTGGCATATCACGCACCCAGTGCAGTGTTAAAAGTTCAAAAAACATTGCATTAAACGTTCTAAAGATAATAATATCTTGCACTTATTCACCGCCTGAGGTCATAGTAGCCGTTCTGGATGAGGAAACCCGTGATGGTATGTGAAAAGGAATTTTATTAGTGAGGGATAGAGTTGATTTTTGATTGTCAGAGAATGGTGGTCGCTACTTTCGTCTGTCGCCGACGCGACGTCGCGTACTCACGGCGCGACAAATCTGCCTAGTGGTGTAGGTCAGGGTAAGTCCAAGTCCTTAGTTAAGTCCAGACAGAACTATGGACTTTATGATTCTATTAAAGTTTAGCGATGATAATGTAGACGTAACAGGCGTAGGTACTACTAACATTTTTAAAGAAAAAAATCTAGGACTCTATTTCAGTATTGTGCCTACTTCACTTTCTTTTAAGGTAAGATCGATTTTAGACGGCTTCTTTGTTTCTGCACGCAATTGGTTCTTCGTCTGTAATCCACTCCAGGGTCGGGTCCCCTCTCACAATGAGAAGGATGAAGGCCTTAGTCCACTACACCAGCCTGCGATTTGGCGCCTTCACATGCCTTTAAGAATCTGCATGCTTGAGAGTTGTTGTTCAAACATCGTGCGGAAACCTTTACTGATTTATTCTTCACTGTACAGCAGATAACATTAAACTTATGAAACTAAGAAGTCATTGGTGAATGCCGTTGCGACACGAAGCCGGATCTCTAATTTTTAAAGACCGAATGCTTAACTAGGCTATCATCGCTTAGTCAATTGTCTACGTTGTATATGCAGCGTTGGAAGGTAGACGTCGGCGTCGTTCGTCGCCGGCGCGACGCGAGTACATGTGCGTCAGACCGTGGTGACACGCGGGTCGACTCGCGACTTCACAGTTGGACTGTCTGACTGTCTGGTAGACGCAAACTAGTCATATGGCACCGTGACGCATTACTTGGAAGTACTTATGAAGTGAGTATTATTTATACAACACTGTAGAGTGATGATGAGAGGTTTTTGTAATAAGAATTTGTTTTTAACATCTGCCTATACGAATGTGCCTTTAAAAAGTACCTATGTACATAATTGTGTTTCAATATACGTATAATAAATATAAATATAAATTCTAACTAAGCAAACTGTTGCGAACAATAAGAGCACATTGAATATTCGATAAATCCCAACATTAACCTCTGACCCGATTTCTACACGAATTGAAATTTCCTAGGTTACACGTAGGGTAGCCAACGGTCTTGCGAGAAACAAAGTCCTGTTTGTAGAACCACTTTCAATTTTATTAATGTCAACCCTTTCATAGCCCACTGTTAGACACGGGTCTCTCCCCACATCAGGCGAGGCCTGGAGCATACTTCACCACGCTGCACCAAAGCGGATTAGTGGAGAAACGGACTAGTGCCCGACCCGTGTTAGATGTTTTTCAAACCGCCCATAGCTAGTGCTATCGTATTGATAATAACCGCGACCGACGGCTTAACGTACCACCCGAAGCACGGAAGTGCGCTATTAATTCGCCACTAACGGTCACTCATCTAGGTGGATGGAGGAAAGTCCCTCCAGGAACTCTTCTTCGATCTCATGATTAAGGAGAGCTAAGGGAATTTGCTACCGTAGCCGCAGAAGAATGCGGTTACGGAGAGCGAGAAGATAGCGTGTGAGTAGACCATGTCCATGGGCTCCAAATAGGTATTTAATTTCCCAACATAACCATTACCAATACGACAAGTGTTGCTCTCCAAAACGGAGCATCTTCAGGTGATGTGGACTCTACAACGGTTTGATAGAAAGTGAGGTAGCGGCCCCTGCGAGAATGCGAAATATCCCGAAATTTCGTACTATAAAATTACAATCCTAGTTACACTGCTAATCTTTATGTCCAGCGTATTTACGATGCAGTAAAATTTGTATGAACCCAGCCCTTTCTCCTGAAACGGTACAAAGTGAAATTGTAACATTCGCGAAATCACGACTCTTAGACAAATGAAGTTGTTCCAGAACTAACTACTTATACGACCGTAAAATATTTGCTTTATCTAAGAGCAGTTTTCCTAAAGAGGGTATCTTTTATATGTCCCACTTCACAGGTCCCCATAACCAAAGAAGGCGTGCAAAATACACCATGTTGCTGTGGTGTGTATTGTCAGTAACCCATTAATGACCCACTACAGGGTCGGGTCTCCTCTCACAATGAGAAGGATGTAGGCCTTAGTCCTCCACGCTGGCCTACTGCGGGTTGGTGGACTTCACATGCCTTTGAGAACTTTTTTTTTTTTTGAACTCTCAGGCATGCAGGTTTCCTCCCGATGTTTTCCTTCACCGTAACAGCAGGTGATATTTATTTTTTTATAAAGCGCACATAACTTTTTTTACAAAGTCATTGGTGCGTGCCACTGGGATTCGAACCCGGACCCCTCAATTCGAGGTCGAATTCTAAGCCACTGGGCTATCACCGCTATTGTGGTGTGTATACGTTGCTACAATTCTCCACCAATCTGCATTGGAGCAACGTGGTGGAGTATGGTCCAGCCCCTCTTCCCCTGTTGTGAGGAGAGACCCGTGCCCAGCAGTGGGCCATAAGTGTCGCAGCCAGCTCTAGTTTGGGAGAGTTAGTAGCTATTAGTGTTATTATAGTGTTAGTATTATTAGTTAGTACACCGGTATTTCCGGTGTTGTACCGTCCATAGGGCCTCCCGCGAGTTATAACGATTTCTCCTTATCGACACCGATGATGGCCGAGGGTCGATGGCTTCCACTCCAAAGCACGCAAACGTGGATATAATTCGCTACTTAAACCCACTAATCTCAAACTTATGAAACTAAGTAGTCATTGGTGAATGCCGTTGCGACACGAAGCCGGATCTCTAATTTTTAAAGACCGAATGCTTAACCACTAGGCTATCATCGCTTAGTCAATTGTCTACGTTGTATATGCAGCGTTGGAAGGTAGACATCGGCGTCGTTGGGAGAGTTAGTAGCTATTAGTGTTATTATAGTGTTAGTATTATTAGTTAGTACACCGGTATTTCCGGTGTTGTACCGTCCATAGGGCCTCCCGCGAGTTATAACGATTTCTCCTTATCGACACCGATGATGGCCGAAGGCCGTTGGCTTCCACTCCAAAGCACGCAAACGTGGATATAATTCGCTACTTAAACTCACTAATCACAAATTTTCGCCTCAAATATCTCCGGCACCTACTACGGTATATCTCTCCAATCAAAAAAAAAGACATGAAGAACATGCAGCTTCAAGGCGGTTTAAGAGGATGGAGATGAGGTCCCTCTTCAGGTAAGCTTCTATGGCTGTATCTGTATCCTATTAGCGACCCACTGCACAGGATGTCCTCTCACAATGAGATGGATGTAGGCCTTAGTCCACCACAATGGCTTTACGTTGGTAGCCATAGGACACGAGTCTCTACCTTACATAAATTGTATGACAGTTTGCTGTAACAATAAAAAGGATGCAAAGAGCTGCATGCAGAAAGATTCTGATACGTAGGTTTAAGGTATAACATTGGTTCATCTGTCATCTGCGGTTGTGGTAAGGCAAGTTGATTATTCCCGTGGTCTAATGTAATCAAATACCGTAATGTGCAGTCACGCTTAGAGTTACCGCATACCGTTCGCTTGAAGAAAGCTCTCGAATTACACTGTTTTTATGGTTTAGAAGGCCGTTATTAGGCATTGATTGTAGGGCTTGATAGAGAAAAGTGTTTAACCACCAATCCTCATTTGGTTAAACCGTTCTCACGAATTAACAACTTCCTTTTTCTAGCTCCCAGAAGTAGGTGTGGTATCGTTGGTGACTGGCGCTTCACTCTCTGCCGAATACCAATGAGTAGGTATTCATTTTAGATTTCCACATGAAATTTAAGGTATGAGTTGTGAGTGTGAGGTGTGAGTGTGTGTGAGCTTACCTACTTATCAAAGCACAACTTGTTTTATTCAGTTTAGTTCAAAAGGGTAGCGAAAATAACCTCCTCAAGTAGAGCACCATGGTTCCACCCGCAATAAAAGATCAGAAGCCCGTATCTTGCCTAAAAATAAAACTAGCTAGCTCAACGAAAGCTACTAAAGAATGACTCGAATAGCAACCATCCCTAAAAGGAGCATAGGCCGTTCTCCAAATAAGTGGACTTCGTTGGCCTGGAAGCTGTTTGATTGAAAGGGTCTATTTGGACCGGGAGGTATGGCGTCGATTAAAGGAAGTCAATATCCAGCCGTGGACTGGGTAGGACTGAAAAGAAGAAAGGGCGGAAAGGCTCAACTAGACCTATTATATAGCGCATAAAATGGTGTCAATAAACAAATAAACGCAGACTTATATTGATGGAATGGTTACGTAAAACTCGTATCAGGTGACACAATAAAATATAACGAGTGAATAAATTAAATTGAAAACCTTAACCTTTGGTGTTACGTTCGTGCACATAACTATAAAATGTCCTGTCATGCACGATATACCTTTTTACACTAGCGATGTGTGGACGCATTTAATAGTTTTAATACTTTTAATTGAACAGAGAAATTATACGAAGATCTATTTTTTATGTTGCAGCAGCAAGCGGTTGTAGAGCTCAGCTCTTCTGTATTTCTGGTAGCGTGTAATTAATATATCAGTAGAGTGAGTTAAGTTGTTACCTAAGGAACCTGGGTGAAATGCCGAGACCTAAAAATAGTTTCGACAAACTCAGTCTTCACAAATTATTTCCTATTTTAAAAGCTCGAATAACGAACTAAAACAATAATAATTATCGCCTCATTAAATTGTCACGGATTAGGTAGGTACATTGTTTTGCCCCGGTTTTCACCGTGACGAAACAAATAATTAGCATTAGACTTGCTCTTTCCTGGGCAATGAAATAGATATAAAAATATAACGACACTAATGATGGTAACTAACATAAAAATTAGAATTGATTAAAATTATAGATACTAATATGCGAGATTGTTCACTGTTTATACCTACTGATTAGTAAGTAAGATTTTACTTACACGTTGTACGTCCCATCATTACTCCCTAATGCGTCGTTTTAACGGCTGAACGGCTTCAAATCGTCAGTACGAAAGATGTTCAAAGCGAGGCAAGTGAAAATAAAAACAGCCCAAAAGGACGAGAGAGCGGCAGCCCGGCGCCTGCTGCGTGACCGCGCCGCAGTTGTAATTGAAGATTAATATACCTATAGATGCGGTTGGTAGCGCGCGAAATCATGCACATCGTAATTTGCCAAATAATTTATCTTCAATAGCTCTCAAAGTTTGCAAATGAAAGTGGTAATGCTGGTTTCATCGTTTGAAGGACCCACAACCGATGAGGAAGAGAGGTCCTCGAATGACGACCGCGCCTCAGCAAAAGGCCGCCCTCCGACAATGTGGACTGATGATCTCAAGAAGACGGAGGAATATCGTTGGATTCACAGTGCCCAGGGCCAGGCGGAGGAGCGTCGATTTGGAGAACTACGAATGGCTGAAAGGAGGAAGGATTTCTTCAGTCTCGTCCACACTAATGCATAACACCACTGCCGCCGTGAATTCAGAACAAAGTTTTTCCGGATGCAAGAATACATGGAGCGCAAAATAGCCCCGTAAAGCTAGGCAACTAAAACAAAAACCTGGTCATTTAAACTTTAGGATTGTTGCACGCAAACAAAGCACACTATTAGGATTAAATTCAAACTCCAACTCATAATCTCATACGAAAAATAGATATTGATTAGAACTGTAGACATTATATACATGTAGGCACATTCTTTTATACAACCCGACGCTTCACTATTTGCCAGATTTAAAGGTTTACCTCCAACTTAGGTACTCGTAGATTCTATACGGTGTGCGCTTTAGTTTTACCTGCCTTATTATTTTACCTGAGACGTCGGATTTACTTACGATGCTCTTATTGTTGAAAAGGCATTGATCTTGCGTTTACACCAGGTACATTTAAATGTACTCAATGGTTTAAAAATGCTTACTTTTAAGTGAACCTTCCAAAGAGGCAACCGGCTACCTGTACTTTGTGCTCACGTGTGTTAGCTGATGTGTATTTGTATAATATTTTTGTTTAATCAATGGAACCTATTCTATTCTGTTGTCATTGCGAAAGGTACTTTATAATATAGATTAACACTGATAACAACCAACTTATACGTAGAATAATTATCTCTTTCTGCTAAATACCACGCAGATAAAGTTGATCATTACGACATAGCCTCATAGTAAAAATGAAACTTTACTCAATAAAAAAACTCCAGATAAACCCATTGTTTTTAATTTTTAAAGAAAAGCGTAGATCCTATCCCAGACCTATACAACGTATTAAGCTTATAAAGCGTATAAACCTTTTAAAGTGGCTTATAAGAGCATTAGATTCTTCTTAACCACAAAGATAATCCCTTCAGTGCCTTCTGCCGTTATAAGTTATTGAGCTGCAAAACCGCAACTTGTGTTCAACTGCAAACGACCGCAGTATTCCGTTCCGTGTTACTGTTCTTGAGAACATAGCTGATAACACTACATTACTATAAGAACACAGAACCTACCAATAAAATTGATTAATCTACAGCGAAACAATAAAGCGATTTATTAGGAACACAACTTCAGAAACAGTTAGTTGTGGTGAAGAGTCGTCTACGTATACGTCTTATACGGAAGATGATGTATACGGAAGAATACCAAAATTTAGTTCGTACAAAATGCATTGTAGACAAACAAAAGTACCCGAAATAGCTCTCAAAGTTAGCAAGCTAAAGTGGTAAGCAGGCCACATCGTATGAAGGACTGATACTCGTAACTGATGGAAAAAAGATCCTAAGAGTGATGGAAAGAACGGCGATCACGTTTTGGAAAGGAGTACGGGGCGGCCTTCAACCTGGTGGACTGGTGACCTGGAGAATACAGCAAGAAGAACTGGAAGTCTCAGTTTAAATAAAACTCCTGGAAAGAGTAGTAAACGCAGAGATAACGCAAAAATTAAGCTGACCTAAGGTAGGTACTTTCCAATTTAATTATGAGGATTATCAAGATTTGTAAGAGAATTCTAAGCAAAAAAGGGCCAATTTTAATTCCCACACAAAATACGAAGCAAACATGTACCTAAAGAATTCTAAGACTAATCTTGGGTAATACTTCAATTACGACAAAATTGTACATTTGTACAAATCACAAAACTAAACCTTCTCTTAATAATAGTGCTGTGCCTACAATTTACGACACGCTCAACGTCTTAAGCAATGTAATAATGTATATTTATTATCTTGAGTGAAAAAAGCAATCAGCTACTGGCTAAGGTTCTGTACACAAAAATTCACTAGAGAACGAAATTATATTGCGAGCTGAGTCTCTCATTTGTCACGTTAGAAGTAAAACAAAATCTAACTACAATATAATGGGGCAAGAACATAGCTCGTTAACATTGATCGTAGCTTTTCCCCAGCCTATCGGTCATCGAAAACCGACTTTACCCGTTCGTAAATATCAAAAGTTGTTTCCCATGGTAGGGACGTCTATAATTGCGCCACGCCCTCTATATCAGCTTAACCTTTAAAGAACACAGAAACAAGAAAACGTGAGCTTATAAATATCTACACTTCTACTGCCGAGAAAGTTTTTGAAGCCGTTAAACACATAGTAGTCAACTCTTGTCTTCTGCTAGCCATTGATGCAGCAGGGTTAGGTCTCCTCTCACAATGAGAGGGATGAAGGAAGGAAGAAGAAAGGAGGTCTTAGTCCACCACGCTGGCTAAATGCTTCACATGTCTTTGAGAACATTATAGAGAACACTCAGACATGCAGGTTTACTCGCGATGTTTCCTTCGTCGAAGCGCACATGAATTTTTAGATTATTAGGTACTTATTGATGCGTGCCACTGGGATTCGAACCCGAACCCCTGTAGTAAGAGGCCAAATTCTTAGCCACTGGGCTATTATCGCTTTGGGATTGACTATCTTGAACAACTATCTTGAATTATGAGGGCAGGTAGCAGTAGACGTTTTGTCCCTTATAGGTGCATGTTTCTATGACTTCCAAACTTCACTGACGATTGTATCTACCTACTCGTAACTAAGTACCTACATAGGTGCACCGGAAAATCGGTTAGTTAAACCACAGTGTAAAAAGTAACCGAAGCTATCTACACATTACATCATTAGTAGTTTATTGCTAATAACGGTAAATCGTCGAAGATTGATCGGATCATAAAAACGGTAATTGCGTTCTGGCGTGAGTTTAAACTTAAATAGCAATTTTGTATGCTCATTGGAGCTGACCGGTGGTACTGAGTTCGAAATAAGTAATTTAATGGGCTTACGTTAATGTTAGGCAAGAGACGTGTAAGTACATACATACCGTAATACGTACGTATTATTACGTACGTGTAGTACGTAGTAGGAACGTACGATTGTATTACGGTAAAAGTGAGCGTAATTTTATTATGGTTAATTATTATTTGTGGATATGCGTGGATCTAAAACTAAAAGTAGATACTTATGCTTCATGTTCCTTAGTACTTACTACGGGTTTGACTCGCATAAACTCGCGCATTTCTGTTATGTTTTTGAAATAGCAACAAAAGACTGATAGTCAGCACCAGTCAAGTACGGCGGACTATGAGGGTGGTGTAGGGAATTATTCTACGGATTCTACTTACCTACTATCTAAATCTATAGGTAAGTTGATAGTAATACAAGTCGTTAACCCATTAGTCCACCACGCTGTACTAATGCGGGCAGTATTTAAGTAGAACCTGGTACCTGAGTTTATCTGTTAATAAAGATAATTGTGCCTATTGTTGGTTTCCATTTGGCATCAAAGAACGCAAGAACTTGCTTATTTAGAGCCTGTAGTGGTGCGCATGACGTCGCTAGGTGGCCTAGTGCAAACTTTTAAAGTTCCAGGTATTTCTATTACACTTTTCAATATCTATAACCAAGCTAAACTAAGCGAGCTATGCGCCAAACAAAAAAACAATCCGCAATAAACGCAACACACAAAAACGTTTTGTGAAATGTCAATATAAAACATGTCCAATTCATCAAATATTGGTGAAATATTCGTTGCGGGATGTTTATATGCGTGCACTGTTTGCGCTCCGGGGACCGCTGGTGTGCGCAGTGTTGCCTTGTTTACACGGTAAACACGAATCGGGGGAAATTTTGGATTCGTACTGATATAGGTATCGGAAAATTAAGTTTTGTAGGATTTTACCTTTGATAGGTCTAGGACATAATTATAATCGTATAATTTGAACCAAATAATTTTGTATTATCACAGACACTGCACATTTTATGGCAAGATACCTGCAAAAAATATATAGCAATTCGGCCGCTGCTTATAATAATGATATCTAATTAATTTTGATTTGTTTCTTTCAAGCAATGTGGAGAATAATGCTGATTTCTGACTTTAATTGATATTTAATCATAAGGTAACGTTTTAAAGGGATTCCCAACTTCTTTAATTTTTCAAAAACTAGATGTAGGTACGAGACCAAAAATAATCAGCTACACGCAAAAGACAAAGATAAAACTTCGTGAAATGTTAAACATTCATCAAATACTGGTGAAAAGATTTCGTGCCGGAATATTTGTATGTGGTATTTACACTCTGGTAACCGATGACATGCAGTGTTGCCACGTTTACACCACTAACACGAATCCATCATGCCTATAATAATTCAGAAGCATGAAATATATGACTGTTATGAGCAAAAATCGTTCCTTATAATTGTTAAAGTTCTGCAAAGCCTTTGATTGAAATTGACAAATTGTAATAACTTGATTTAACCTGCATGTTCCGATAATCTGAATTCCGCATAAAAAAAATTGGTATAGGAATCCGTTAACTACTGTCTCCAAAGTTCTTGATTGATACTTCTGATCTTTCGCCATCTGCTATCTCCTGGTTATTATGTCAATATAAATAAGTAGTCCGCACTCTCTGCACGAGTCGTGAACACAATCTTTATTGGTCGGTTTAACGTTGACAGCGCTGTTGATTCACTGTTCGTCAGTGATCACTGTACGTCGTCTATGGGTCTAGCGCGTGTTCTTCGACTGCTGTGCATTACCGAAAGTGTACTGTAAGGAGGAACTACCACTAATCATCAGTGCTCACGACTCTTGACGTTTACTATAAAGTATAATATCTTTCTTCTTCATCTACCCACTTACCTGCAAAAGGCACGTCGCAAATGTACTCTTCCACGCAGTTATCAGTGTTCCCGCTGCGATCGGTGGCGCCACTGGCGACTGAAGCAGCTGATGCAGCCCGCAGCAGACACATCTCAGTCTCCGTCTGGCTGTCGCGCAGAGCGGACCTCCGCTTGTACTCCTGTTAAGAGAATTCATTGCTTGGAACACATTCGGATCCATGGTTTACATTTATAAAAAAAATATTTGTCTACCAAAATTTAACAGACCAGAAAATGTTTTAAGTTTTAGAAACTTATTTTATACGGAGATAAAATACTTTTCTTTAACTAGGAATTAATGAAAACATTAAACAAAAGGGTTTCTAACAAGCGCAAAGGCTTAATTTTGACAATTAATACCTATTGTCTAAATTTTGAACCATTTATTTGCAACCTACTTCGAATGTACAACTCCGGCTTTACAAGGGCTATGCGACGAATTACGGCTGATGCTAAAATTTACATTATTAAAGAAACCAGCAGGATACGAATTCTGTAAGACATGTTAACTCCTAATGAATGTAGTTCTTAAAGGAAAGTTAAGGAACTTAGCCTTTATAAATGCTTCAGGCGCGGCGTTGTGTTTTGATACAGAGCACAGGTGCTCTTAATATAGTTTGCTATTAGTGTTATATCAGGAGTCTTTATTTTAATAGCAAATTTTTAAGTAGCACTTTATATTTCAGCCGACAGCATAGTAATTCAAATATAAAATAAAAGTTAACAAAACTTACCATTGCAAAACAGGATTTCACAAGTATTTTCTAAAAAATTAACATAATAATAGATATGCTCCTATTCAAAATTAAAATTGAAAAGCAGAAAAATACTGTAAAAAGTGAATTTAGGTTTTAAGAACAATTACTGAGAATATTCAATCAACTTAAAGGAATTTTCTAAATTTCTCTTTGTGGAATGCTTTTGTTAGACGCAAAAGCTTACAATAAAAGCGCCTAGAGAAAGATAACTCAAATCGAAATAATAATGGCATCTAACGTAAAAGTTTAATTTCTATTGTTTCTATAAGTAACAAAAAATAAATGTGTAATATTAGCGTGAACTGATAATAATTTTGACAAATAAAATTACATAAAGGTGCAGAAAAAATAAAACAGATTCAATCTTACGCAAAGTTTATTTTCATAAACTAAATAAAATTAAAAATAATACAAGAAAAATCTTAAAAACGAAATAGCTATTTAAAACAAAAAAAAAAGATTTTGGACCCTTGCCAATAAAAATACTTCATAGGATACTTTACCAGTCTAAAATATAAAAAATCTGATTTAGGTCAGATATTGTGTGATAAACATACAACTAAACTAATACTCAAATTCATAAAGAATTATTTGCTCTACAATTTGTGGTGGTATCATGTGATAAATGCAAATTAAAATTCATAAACTAAATATGTAAAATGCAAATTAACTCATCAATTTTAGATAGGCAAAGAAACGTTCAGTTACTTCAACATTTTCGTAACTTTATTGTAATGGATGGAATTTGATTTCAAAATAATTCGTAAAACCTTAATACAACTACATAGGTACTCGTACATATTAATTGTGATTCTCTCGAACACCTTTAATAATAATGTATTTCTCGACATCCTTCCGATTCGTATTGTACCAAGTTTCTCAAAGTAGTATTTAAAATACCCATGTTAATTTTGGAATTAACATTCCTTGGGGAATATGTAAGTAACTATATTATAACCGGGGGTTTCTTTTCCTGTCATTGAATTCATTTTAAATAAACTAATAATTATCATATTTTTGAAATCTGTTGGGCGTATAACACTAAAAAATGGTTCATATTTGTCTGTAAATTATAGGTGCGTGTTAAAACTTTGAGAAACCCTGATACAGTAGATAATACTACCTCGGCTTAGGTATACGCACATACATACATAAGTGCATCTTTTAAATAAAAATAAGTCTTTAAAATAATAATAAATCTAATTAATTATGTAATAACTACATACCTATTAATTAGCACCTTAGAATACTATGTTGCGAAAAAAATAACACATAATACTCTATTTTACATACTATAGCTTTAGAAACAAGGTAAAAGCACCATACACGGAAGACTAATACCCGAATTCATAGTCGAAGAGATTTGAGTATAAAATTTCCTTGGCATGTATTAAACGAGAATCAGAATAGGTATTTATTCTCTTATTTAAAACTTTGTTGTGCGGGTCTAAACAAAATACGAATACTGAATAGGAAAGAATATTAGGGCAGTTTAACTCACAAATTGTAAAATACTCGTTAATAGCACCAAGACAAAAATTACACTTAATATTGATGCATATTGTTATTGATAAATCGGTAAAGAAATAAAACAGGTTTGAAATGTTCCTCGACTATAGATACGGGTTAAGACTAGGGCTATGATTAATATAATATCTTAAAATACGGAATACTTTTCGTTTCATATGGTTAACTAAAACGACATCAACTGTTCACTATGTCACCTTGTGACTTTTTCCTAATTCGTATCTCTTCGACAACTTCCATAATAAGCTGAAATATTTGAAAAAAGAAACATTGTAGTTGCATAGAAAATAAAGTAAAAAAATATAAAGCTTGATATTTAAAACCAAAATAAAACGCAGCAACTGTGCAATACTGTGTATACACGATGCACACATGTTATTGATGATTAAAATCATCTACGTCTATCTATCTAGCATAAAAACATGACAAGATGCAAACGCTTGCTAGAGGTTCTGTTCCTATATAAAAATCAGTAAATGGATTGAGAAAGATTCTTAAAAAAAATACAACCCACCCAATATATGTAGATAATAACAAAAAGTCTTGACTTGTGACAATGTAAAATACACCATGAAAAGCTTTTATTATAAGATCATTGTCTGTCAAGACATTGTCACTAATTGCACTTTGAAAAGCAATTCGAAAAGTTTTTCGCAACGTGGCCCACAAATATTTTGGTCAGGCTCTGAGCAAACCGATCAAAGGTATGCTGTATCGATCGCTCCGAAGCGTTTGCATCTTGTTCAGAAGGGTTGACCTGACTTGATATGCATTGCATAGCAATGTGCTACCGAAATGGGGGATAAAACATTAGGCCGGGTACACACTATTTAGAGCGCTCGAGTGCGCGCCCAGCTTTACGAGTTATTAATAGAATTTGGTTGTATAATGTTAGCTCAGCTATCCATTTTAAAATGTTTGTCACACTTTAAACACACAATTATTTGGTTGCCAAGATATCCTTATTAATTGTTGTTGATATAGCAGAAGTTGCCAAGTAACCAAACTATTGTAGGTCTATCCATATCCGACAGTATGCTATCGAAACTGGTCATAAACATTTTTAGCCACAATGCAATTGTCTCATTAAAAATATGAGATTTTAGACTCTATAAATTAAATTTTTGAAGAATCTTTAATATTCCGTGCACATGGTGCATCGTGCATGCAAAATGTGTACAATATTATCAAAACGCCATGCTCATGCAAATGTAAAGATTAGCTTGGTGCTCTCTACGGGTAGGGTAACACAGGGGTAACCAACACTTAGTAAGGCCCTAATTCTTATCCAGTTCGCATATTAGTCAAATAAATCAAATCTGTTGATTAAATCAATATAAAAACATCATGTATTTTGTAAATAAAAATGTGACCAATCAAATATCATCTACCTATAATACTTTTTGTAATACGCGATATATAGGTATGTTAGAATGAAGTGCGCGTGATGTTAGTTACAAAAACTGCCTAAGTATAAATAATCCTTAAATACTGATTTCAATATAAAATCAGAAATAAGTTGTTTAGTCACTTTGAAGGTAAGACTACCAATACATTAAAAAATACGATCATAGCCTATTATTTCCTCATTTGGAATTTTCCAAATGCAAAGCATTAAAAAATCAATAACTAAAGATAGAGCATTGTCAACAAAAAAATATTTGACGCAAAGGGAGATAAACTGAGCTTCAAAAAAAAAACGTAGGAGCAAAAATCTTATAAATTATTAATTTTCCCTTTTCAATTTTCATTCCAGACTGCCCCTTCAATTTTTGTCAAAGAAACGTTAGGTTATGATCGTACCAGCAACAAAAACATCCAACCAAAACTCATAAGTGTAAAAACAAGCCATACTCAAAAACGGAACATCAATCAGGCGGACTGACCTGACTCAGGGGTCTGATTCTTTCGTGTATGCTGTTCTCCGCCTGCTTGGCCGACGGTGGAGGGTGGTCGGGCGTCGGCGGCTGTTCGTAGTGCGTCGGCGACAGCGGAATCTGGGCCCTCGGCCCTTCGCTACACCGCTCACAATCGCTCGGACTGTTCATCGACTGGTCGTCCAACAGACTCTCTAGCGACGACTTCTCTTGGTGCGAGTACTTTCGTACGCGATCCGTCATCCTGTTCTCTTCGTGTTGGGGCCCGAAGTTGTTCCTGCGGAGCTTTCGTCTGGGGTTCTGTTCCTTTATGACGACATTCTCGTACATTGCTGTGATCGCGACGGGTTGGGAGCGGTTTTTCAGACCGAGGCTGGGTCTAGGGTTAGGCACGGGAGGCACTCGGGGCGAGTGGTGGTTCTCCTCGTATTCGGAGTAGGAAAGCTTGCCGTCGACGTACTGGTCCACGGAACGACCGTGCTTGAGGTAGTGTTTAGCACCCTGCAACAATGAGATGGAAATACTTGGTGATGGAAGATTGCTATAAGTAAAATGCTGCTGCCCACTGATTCCTACTTCAAGAGTGGTTATAGATGGGGTTTTTCTAGTGACTCCTCTGGTATTGTCAATGTTCAAAGGCAAGGTTTCCCATCTGTGCCCCGAACATGAACACTATTGTCAAAGGATTCGTACAGTTAAGCTCCATTCGTATGGGAAGATGTTAGACAGACTGACATATGACAAAGCAATGACTGATGCTTACCGTACGAACACTTTGGCGATAGTGTTGCTGTTTATGTCACAGGTGGATAGGATGCATGGTGGATGCATCCTAACTGCATGGTGGTTACATAAAAAAGTTTTAGTATAAACAATCATACATTTAAAATTCGATTTGATTTGATAGAACATAATTTATTAACATCAAAATTACTCTATTCCCGCATATTTTACAGTGTTTAGACACACATTAGATTATGTAGACACAAAGTTCATATTCTTCTTCTTTCACCATATTAGACTTCTAATATAGATCTATTAATTAAAATAAAGCGAGCACTCATTACCGAGTCTCACGTATTTAACTTATGTCAAGTGTGGAAGCTGCTTGAGAACGGGCTATAATTAACTCGTATTAAGTCTTTTGTCTCCAACAATGGGCGGCAGGATGCGTGGGAACTAATTACAACCTCTAATGAATTAGCAAGAAAGGGGGGAATCGTTTTTGTCACTTTAAGCTACTTCGGTATTTTATACGAATTTGAAGAGTCGAGTGAAACAGTTTTCTAGCTGCGACGTAATTTAATAATGATATACTTTTTGAGCCTTTTTATGACAGAGATATTTTTTTAAAGAGATGATGCCCCGGTTATGCTGTCACGCTACAAACGTACGCTCTTCTACATCGCGTTCATACTCGTATATACACAAAAGTTCGTGAAGACGTAATCGGAGCACGACCGCTCCCTAGGCAAGAATCATCTCACATGGCGAAAGATCTTCCTTCCTGAGTCTCTTACCTACTCGACATGTTCGGGTTCGAATCTCAGTTACAAGCATCCATAATTTGCCAAAGTTAAGTAATACATAGTGATTCGCCCAAGGACGTCTTGGACAAATCTAGAAGAATGTCAGTAAACTTTCAAGATACGAGTATGTTCTAGTTTCCATTACGAAAAACCAAAAAAAAAACAAAAATTAATAAAACGAGTTTCATACCTATCTAACTCTGACCTTTGAGAAGAGACCATACTTCTCCAGCAAATCCATCTTTGGCCTTCGAAAGGAGGACCTTACCTGTATTTCATCCAAGTCGTCCTGACTCCGCGCGTGTGCTCTCAGCTCGTAACTGTACCCGGAGGAGGGGGAGTTGGCGTGAGTGGGGGACACCGACAGGTTCCGTCTTGGAGGCTTCTTAGGGGGCGTGGGCTGTGAACAAGGAGAGGGCTGTAGAATAAAATGGGAGTAAAACCCGTGGGATCATAAATAATTTAGGGCAAAATCCATGGGCCCATACATAAATGGAGCACAAATTTCATTGGGAGAGATGTGAGGTTTAGCGCTGAATAGTGTATTATTAAATCCTTTTACTGCAGTTAGTTTTTTTTATTGAATAGCAAAAGGGCATGCATGCCACTTAATGTTGAGCAACCCCAAATAAGATAAAAATTATGACTAACGTCAGATAGAAACTAGGAGATTAGAAGCAGGAGGCTGTTCCGATACTTGGAAATTATCACCGCAATTTAGCATAGCAATGGCGTTCTATATTAAGATGAGACTGTTATCCGCGGAGGCGAGATAAGTGTTCGCAATTGCGTAATTGGGAATTTCATTGCGAACGAAGAAACGTGAAATGTGGTCCAAGTACCACGATACCAAGATCTATATTATTCTGCCACTTTCTTCTGGAGTTTAGAATCAAGCCCCAAGAAAGATAAGAAATCATTTTATATGTACATCCAGGTAATGGAGTCTTTTAATTTCGCCTAAACCTATTTAGCCATTTATTCGCGGAAGAATAAACCTACTCGTAGCCATCCATCCGCCATACAAAACTTTGTCACTTACAATATGTTTGAGAAGATAAAAGTGCCTTTAGAACAAGTCTAGATCGTAATTGACCAATTTCCTCAAAGACCCAAAGAAGTCTAAAGTAAATAGAAGTAGGTACAATTAAAACTGACCCAAACAATGCATCCCTAAGACGTTTCAAGGACATCGTTAATCTTTTTCTGGTACTAATAAATTAATGAGACAACTGAATAATGAGAAACACAAAATCAATATTAAAAATTTCTCTGACGAACCACTTTTGTTTTTGCCATTGCCTATGCATTGTCTTGCATCATCTTCCCAAGATACGAAGTGCTTTGATGTAACATCTCCAAAAACAAACAGTAAGGATCTGATTACAAAGGATACTATTTACTTCCATTTAGACGGAAAACAAAACTATGGGAAGACATGGGATATTGCAAGCTCATCACTTGGGGCATACGGGTCCAAGTAACTCAATATTGCGCCGCGGACGCCCACAAATTGGTAGCAGCCGGTCACTCAATGGACAATTCTCTACATAAAAGCTCGTTAGACGACCAAACGCATGCACAATTCCTATTATTCTCTTATTTCTTTTGTTGTTTGATAATATCGCTCAGTGTTTATTTCATATGGGTCAGATGAAGTAGTTTAAAACCTTTATTAATATTAGAAATGTAGAATATGAGTACAGCGGTATTAAACACGGAACGAAGGAATCAATTAGTACCTACTAAGAACAACCGCAGATAAAACTGTATCCAATAAATCATCCCTCCTGATCATTTAAAACCAACTGACCAACCAACACGACAAAATTTAAACACAGGGCTCTGTATGGAGCTGTCCTACTTTAAATATTCTGCACTGACAAATCACTGCAACTTTTGCAAGCGACATGGCAATTAGGACAAGGAGTATAATGCTGAAAATTTGATGAAAAGTAATAACTTTTCCGATATTTTAATAAACGAAAAACAGACTAATAAATGGGAGTGATTTTCTACCGCTACGCGAAGCTGTGTGTATCTAATTCTCGCATTATCGACCACAATTGGGCTACAGTCAAATTAGAAGACACGCAATGCTTTAGGTTAAGACAATACTTAAAGTTGGCGATAAATGTTTGATTACACGACAAGACCTCGTTATTAAAATCACGAACTATTCTTCCGTACAATATTAGCATAGACATGGCTACGGCGTCTATGCGTCTACACGGGAAGTCGCACCCAACAATGTTTCGAACGGTACAACACGCGGGCCATAATCGCGCGGTGATTGACGGCCCCAATATGAATACTAAGCAGAAACGGTAGCATTCGCAGTACGAAATCAAACAATGTGCCCAAAATAACTCCTCGCACCAACCCATTATTCTGTATCCGTTCTCGATCATCTCGTAAATTTAGTTATTTCACTGAAGCATTTGCAACATATTTCTTAATAAGAACTATTTAATAAATTGTACTGTACGTGATACGCGATTTAGGACGTTAAGAAAAACAAAACTTGTAGTGAAAAACTTCCTAATAGTTAGACAGTGGAGAACACGAATAACAGCTGTTGTATTCTTAAGGGGCTCTCATTGGCATAAGTATAACTATACTCTTAAAATGGCTGAAGGATAATTTAGGCACCCCAATGAACAAGCAGCAATTACAGACATTGTAAACCAAAACGAAGAAAGCGAGACTTCCACGTAAATAAAAAAAAGGGAAACAGACGAAGACCAAAATTCCTTAAACTGAGGCAATTAATAAATTTCCCATAAAACCACAATTAACACAACGCTGGGCTAAAAAGACTAACAAAGGTTACAAAGACCGCATTTTCCCTGAACACGGCAACATTTAGGAAGAACAAAGTACATCAAAGGGCTTGATATAAATTAGATGCGCCCGCGCAGCCGTCACGCTCCTGACAGACGCATTAATATGGCGCCAACACGCTCGCCATTGATTCGGGTAAATGGGGAATGGTGGGGCTTATTAACCGTGACCGATGGGGATTATTGAATTTAAAAAGGGAATAGGAGAAATTGATCAAAGTCCGGTCAAAAAACGTTAAACATATAATGAAAAATAAGTGACGACAGTACGCGGTAAATGCCCGTATCCATTTCTAGTTTCGAATGCTAAGGAGTTGCTTGATGAATCTGAAGCGAGGAACGTATAAACACATGGACTTAAGCACTCTAAAGAGATACACCACGGATTGATGAAATTGTGTCATTAATTTTACTTAGATTTGATAAAATATATTTAATATTTTAAGGCGAAAGACTTTGAAATGTTTAATGTTCGCGCTTATCCACGAAAATACACACGGCATCTACTGAAAACTTCATTCAAGCTCTCACCCTATCACTGACTCCTCAATAACTAAACAGCAATCCAAGGTTACAAGTTTAGTATCGGAATGCTAATCATGACGAAAGCCAACTCCATCATTAGATATTCCAAATCCACTGACCCACATAATGGACCGAAATGGCCGCTTCTGTTGTCGACAACGTAAACACCAGTATCTGCTTACCCTACGCATCTGTTGCGGCCACATGTCGATATGATGCAATAAACCATATCTATGGCAATTAGGACGTTGAATTAAAATGGAGCTGCGCAATGGAAATAAAACAGGAATGCGCTGACACAGTCAGTCGATTTTACGTGGTTCACGATTCTGGCAACGAGATAATTTTACACATCAAATGTAAGTACTGTCTTATTAATTTAACATTAATTTAACTATTTAATTCCAAACTTTTGTCAACGATCGTTCTTTAAGACTACTGTCCTTCGCTGTTACCCTTTTACCTAATGAATCCCAATAACTCCTATCTAGGAACCAGAGAAGTGCCAACGTACAAGAATACTGCATAAAATTGGCTACAATCATTCAATGACCGACATCCTGCATTATCCAACGTAATCGAGTAACTTCTAGGTAGTTATGACACTTAAGATCTCTTACTATTACACAGACAAGTCAAGAGCGATTTTCTTTATGAACATGCCTAGGTAACAACGCTTGATTTAGGACGCGTTCCGACGGACCCTCACTTACAACATCAGGTATTACTTTGGTTTACTTTACTTTACTTTACTGTTTGAAGCTGAAAGTGGTGCATGAACTGCATCGACTACTTAACATCATGCTTGACCGAGCATTCTACTTCTATATTCCTTTCGGATGAGTTTCCCAAGCGAAATTCCTGAGCCACGCAACATCCCAAAATACATAATTCACATTTAGCATTGTTTTGGCGTAAACACGGGAGCGCCGAGCGGCCGTCCGTCAGACCCGAGCTGGCGTGTCGCCAACACCTCGTGGGGCCTATTTCCGTGTGCCGGACCGACCCGGCACTATCTGAGACCAATGATCTATTAAACATGCCGGTTCATATCCTTTTATTATTGAAAATGCAAGAAGGTTTTAAAAATAAACGGGGAGGACAATTAAAAGGATAATGAAATGATCCTTGACATAGAGGAATAAGTAGAGAATAAGTTCCCATTTTCCATGCAAAAGATACGTTTATTACCATTGAAGTAGGTCGTATCGTAAAAGGATCAAGTGAGCTACATTTCTAATATTTATGTCAGTTGATAGATACTCATATCCCACAAGCTAAGATTAGATGCGACCTCCAAAGTACTAACACTAGAAAAAAAACTAAAACAAATACAGTAATATTTTAAAACATACAACAGATTTGTGGTATTTTTGTATTTAATGGGCATTACAATCTAACACCAATTAAAATTTATCAATTGGCATTTGATAAGCTATATGTTGTCCACATGGTGTGTCATTTACCATCAATGTACATTAATTAGGATGTATGTATCAGAATATGATTATGCGACATCTTTATATTTAATCAGGACAAACTATCAACATTTTCTGAACTTCTCTGAATCTTAGAAATATTCTTAAAATTTTTGAACGCCTCAGTTGTCGTCGTAAAACTTCGGAATTTATTGGATGTAACATCGCCGTCATACGAAATTAGGCCACAGAGCCCTTGACACGGGAATATAATGGATTAGCTATTTTTCGTGATGTCAACAGGCTAATTCAAGGCGATAAACAACTTTATGAAATGTAATAACATGATGTTAAAGTCGTGAGAGGTGCTCATAAAGTTGCTTTATTACAAACTATTTTAACGACTTTCTGTGTAATTGTATCTTCTCAACTTACTTCAAAATTAGCATGTAAATCCCAAATTTTCACAAACACATCACAACACGATCACACGACACTAATTCGAAAGATTTTCACAAATCACAAAACACAACGCAACACAAGACGTTAAAACCAAATAAACCAAAAAAACGCTTTCACAACCACAACACTATCACACTATAAAATTGACGGTAATTGAGACGATTCACAATTATTTTAAAACAGACGAAATACGCTTATCGATAACGATAGCGATGATCGAGCGAACGCATGTCTCGATCGTACGCGACGAGCCGACTGGCCGCCTAATTTCTTAGCATACACCAAGGCGCTTTAAAAACGTTTAGTTTCGTCTCGAGTAGGTACACTCGTCGTGATACGCCATGTGCTGCGAACAATGCATTACGAGATAATAGTATTGAAGATTTAGGTTGTTCTGACTTGTCTGACTTCTGACTTGACTGGAAAGTATTGAACTGTTTAGAATTGATAGGGTTTTGGTTTATAACATGCCTCAATCTTGATTTATATTACAGTTGGTGTAGTAGTGATAATCGCATCGTCGAGTAGTGATAATCGCATCGTCGATTTGTTCTTTCTTAATTATGTTGACTCGACCGGAAAGAAATGACTTTTTTAAGAATTGATAAGTTTATTACATGCCTCTATCTTTAGCTTATATTACTGCATAATTGGTTGTATTTAGTATAGTAGCAAGTTGGTGTAGTCGTAAGTTCTAACCCGAATCGTGGGTTTGATTCCCACACAGGACAAATATTTGAGTGGTGAGTACGAACGTTTGTCCTTGTCTGGGTGGTGATTATGTTTATAATTAGTAATATAACTTTAGTGTTGATTTACTCTTAATCACTAGACTGCATCTGATTTAGTACTAAAATTTTATGTGAGTATTGGCTCGTGATATTTATTTATTAACGTTAACAAATTTATATCAATACAGATGTATAAATCAATAAAACTTGTATCAAATATATAAATATATTTGAATATTTCACAAACACGGATCATTACATAATGTGAATAAAAAATACTTCAAAAAAAACTATTGCAGAAAAGAATTGTTCCTTTGAAAACCTTTGAAAGCCTCCACACGCTTTACACACTTTCCAAGACAATACAACGGCTAGAGACAAGAGTGCGACAATTAACACAGTTGGCAAAAGTGGCAAAACCGCGTCATCAACGGAGCTTAAAGCCCGATACGTCACACCGCTAGTAGACTCGTACTTGGCCTATACTTGGCACATTTAGTAACATTTGCAACCTACTGTGAATTGTACTGAGAACCCTCGCAAATAGCTAAAGCGCCTGGCTGCTAATTCTTTCCAATCCGGTGGGCAGGGCATAATCTTATATATTAAAACGCAAAGCGAAAATATAGGGTACAATTTACAGCTTTTGAAATTTGACACAATTACCTAAAGTTTATATGGTGAACAATGCACGACTCTAATATTTTTAAATAAAATGCATTATAAAAACATCAAACTGGTCAAAAAAGACTCCACACACAATACCATGTGCTCTAAAAGTCTAAACCATGACAACGTCTTGATTCGAGCCAGTAAAAGAAATTAGTTCATAATTTTCTGAAACATAGCGCAGTACGCGAAAGCCAAGCTTATACCTACTTATACGAATTAAATTAATTTTACTGGGAATCAGGAAGGAAGGAAAGAAAGTAAAGAAAAAAAAAGCCCTCAGGCAATGACGACAACTGTGGTCAAATTAAAATGTAGAAACAAACTATTGACGATATGAACATTTGTAACGTATTCGGATAGTTTTAGTAAAGCATTATTACAATGAATTTTATTATTATACCCAGTATGTATTAAGCAGCTGCTATTATTATTTCCATTTGGTGTTTATTAACAATTTAAAAAGAAATAATATTTCAGCTTATGTCGGTCTTATAATTTGTTTATGCCTTTTCTGTTTCGGACCATATGGCGCAAGTAACAATGTGACAACAAGTTGATTATTCATATTCTCACAAAGTTTTTAATCATTATGACAACGCTAATTGATAGCGTTTATGCGGATAAGGCTCCCATTGACGTGTTTTGTATTGAACGGCATTCATATGCAAAAATTGTTGATACTTTAACAGTATTACTTTATTACTTTATTACTTACAGTGAAAATTTATTAAAGTTAAAATAAACACGTCGAAATTCACGAAGTTGGTAATGATGTTCTCGTGCAAGCAGTTGAACGGGTTATGATGAGAAAATACTTACAAAGGTATTTAGTATATTCTTTCTGGTTAAATTGAAAGTACACTAGGACAAAACCGTGCGCAGAGAATCGTTAATTAATAACATTGCACTTTTATGTCAATTTTAGATACAGTCTATACACAGATAATGCAACCAGTTTTTCTGAATATTTATGGTCTACTTGTTTCCACCCGCTACTTCCACATGGGAATAGTATTTGATCTAGAAAGAGATAGAAGTATCCTATATGTGAATCTACCTGTATCAAACATCCATACAGCCATCCTCACAAACTTGCGCATTTATAATAATAGTAGGATAGAATAGAATTTGCACTGTCAATTCATTAACCAAACACATAACATTCCGTGACAGTATTAACTAATGCCCTTTTAATAACCGACGGCTGACGTCGCGTGTCGGGCGCAGCAACAGGTCACAGGTGTGTCGTTAGATTAGTTTTCAGGCCCTAAGACACGTTCGATTAACCTAATTAGTTGTTCATTAACAGGTAAATAACGATTAACGTTCATTTCGAAGTTTGCGTTGCGAGCAGTATTTAGTTTAGTTTTGAGAACGAGACAAATACTATTTTTTTATAATTGGCTTGGATTTAATGACTTCACCATTCTGGTGTTAGTTTCAAGTGTGGAGTTGATTTTCAAGCTTTATTTTCGTTTGTAAGTCTTGATACTATTATTTTAAACGTGTCACTATAGATATTAAAATTTGCTATCGATGAATCCACGGTGTGGCGACAACAACATTTAATGCGGTTCCGACCGATATTTCCTTCCTCTTACATTATTACATGGTTATAAATAATGCCTAAATGGCGAAAATCCACTGGCTTGATTTGATATTATTACACGTGACCTGGCGGACAGTCGCTATTAAATTGAATTGTTGTAAGCTGACATGAACGATTCCCCACCCCCACCCTCTTCGTTCAAGTTCTTTGTGTCTCGTGTTTCTGTTGGAAAGGTGTGGTTGCCGAATATACTTTCCACAGTCCTCCTACAAATGAGATTTTAGAACAAAACCGTGGGTTTTAGCCGGTAGGAGTCCGGCATTACCTTGGTGGCTCCAATCCGACGGTAGGGAATATATTCCCCCCTAAAAAATGGGTCTCCGTGGACTGCAGTGAACAATTACCATTAGGAGGGGTGAATTCCCGTTTGCTATTGTTAACATAGGTAATTGGTGGTGAACTGAGGCCCTACATCCATTTCATTGTGAGAGGGGACTTGATCCTGCACTGATCACTAATGACTTACGGATTCATGACATGAAAATTGATAAAAAAAAATGATAAAAAGAAGAAAGTAGACAAAGAACTCACCGAAACTTTGCTGTATTCCAGGTGGTGCGCTAGATGCAGCGGTGCACAGCTGGAGGCAGCGCTGGAGACGCTGAGCGCGTCGCCCTCGCTGGTGCCCTCCGCCTCGTCCCAGCGCCGCCGCCCCGACCCGCTGCGAACACCCCCGCCCACCGAACCCCGCTCAAGCGAAGCACCAAGCGACACATCCGCATCGGCCCCCGGAACACTCTCATCCCCGCACTCGGACGACGACTCCGAACCCGAGCCCTCCACGCTGATCCCGCTCTCGAACTTCGAACTCTCGCATTTGACCGACGTGTTTGAGTTCGAGTTCGGAGTGTCGCTGTCTTCCACGCCCTCCTCTATCACGGCAACGATCTCCTCAGAATTCTTATTGCCGAACCTGAAGGAGTCGCTGTGGACCCAAGGCCGTTTTGACCTGCTAACGTCCGATTTTATTGTCTCCGCATCCGAGGAGTCTTCGTCCGAGTGCAAGGTGTCGTCGGAGTTCTCCGAGGACTCCTCTATGCAAGACTTAAACGACATCTCTGAGGCGATGGTAACGTTCGAATAACACGATTTCAATGACCAATGGCCCGAGTGTTCCGAGGAGCTCGACTTTCGTAGCGCTATATGCGAATCAGAAGCACAAGATTGGTTAGCGTCAGTCGATGCCGAACTGTTTAATGATATTACTTCGGAAATATCCTTTATAGAATATGGTCGTGCGGTTGAGGATATGGTAGAATGTGGCGACATTGATACATACGTGTCGGTTGCAATAACTTTAGATATGTCGATACCGCGCAGATCTTTATTGTTGACTATATTGACGACGGCGTATGGCTCTTCCAAATTGGATGGAACTGATTTATTTTTACTTAAACCCATTTTAGGTGTTGTCGAAGAAGGCGAAAATATATCCAGTGTTATATCTGGTGTTGATATGCTTCTCTTTACAACAGAGAATTTGACAACCAAATTGTTGGACAACTCGCGTTTATTCGCATGTAACGCACAAATTCCTGAATCACAGAAGCAACGGAATGAAGAAGAAACCATTTCAATTTCGTCCTTTAGTGCTTTGATGTCGATGGTTACTTTCTCTTCTGTTTCTTCAGGATGTATATTAAGTAGATCCTCAGCACTCTTATGATGTTTAGGTGGCGTAGGCTTGCAAAAACAAATAGCGGTTTCAAAATAACTATCTCTCGTATTGTTCGGTATTTTGGAAAATGGCGGAACATCTCTATACAGTGTGTCTCTATTGAATATATAAATAAATTCTTGTACAGTTGGCGCTTTGTAAATACAATGGCCAGTACCTCTTATATGATAGTTTGCTAAAGTATCTTTTGACACAGAATTGTTCCAAATAGGTAGGTCTTTAACATTATACTTTTTGTCAACTTCAATGTTTGTAAATGTTTTATGCCTAAAAAGAACCTTTCTTTTTACAGGGCTCTCAGGTTTTTTGGAGGGCAGAGTACCAGTCATAGACAGATACATCGATTTAGTATCAACATCATAACTGCAATCAACGTTCTCAATAGCGCTTACGTCAGTCATGTCAGAATTATTCGATGCTGTTCTATGAATGCTAGATTTGCTCGTACCAGCAGACACGACAGGCTTTCTGCTATGTCGAAAGGATCTTGATTTTTCTGAGAGAAAAATGTCTTCTAAGTTAGTTTCATCTATCATTGAATCAGAAGACAGTGTGGATGTCCTGCTTAAACTTGGTGACGAGTTTAAGGATTTAATATATGGAGGTTGAACAGTTCTTTTTGGCGGGGTAGGACATCGTTTTTCCCGCTTTATGGAAATATTTTCATATGTGGCACTATTTTCCTCTTCGTTACTTTTAATGTGTCTTACGGGTATATGAGTCCTTTGTGCTGGAGTAGGGCGTCTATTACGGCTGTCTATAACCACATTTTCATACAAAGAATTGGTTGTTTCTGTTTGCAGTACGGTTACATTAGACCTTGGTGGGGGTCTCGGGATGTTATGTGAACGTTCTGATTTCAGTTCCGATTCAACTATTGAATGTGATACAAACTCATAGGATTCGTAGCACTCGTTTACTAAGTTATCTGAATTTAGGGACATATTCGAGGACACCGACGTCCGGTGATCTTTTTTGCGCGGTTCAAAAATAGTGAATTTCGAATCAAGATTCACAGCTTCTACTGGTTTGGTTACATCAACCTTATTAATATCACAGCCTAAATCAGTTATTTCTATCGATTCAGTAAAAGACTCACGAGAATCACTAAGTTCATTATTCTCAGATATGTTGGGTAGTGATGTTTTGAAACCAGGGCAGCTTCTATTACTTCTGTTCACAGCAGAATCTCTGTTTAACGTACCTAATCTGTCTAACGATATAGTATCAAATTCATCATTGCATACTATTTCACCAGATTCCTCCTTCTTCGACAACATTTTGAAAAACTTACTATTACCGATAAGCAACGTATTGGTGCAACTTTTTTGGTCGTTTAATTTCGAACTAACATCGACATTTGATTCTAATCCGGAGCTGTTAGATATATTAGGAGCAGAATTGAATTTAGCTTTGAGGCCCAAGCACTTAGAGGCAAGCTTTTTAACAAAACTTTGAGAAGGGTTTTTAGTTAGTACAGACGAGGAAGGAGACATAAAGCTTTCATTTTTGTTAGTATTTTTCTGGGTCTCTGGGGCTTTCCTGTAAAACACATAAAGCAACAAAATAAAGTAACTTGCAAAAAAATAATACATAATACCTAAGTAATAAACATGTTAGTAAATACTTAAATTCTACCGCCACCTAAGCGCTATACAAAGAATTGAAGTAAAATAATTATTTTACTTCAATAATAATCTCTTTTATTTACCTACATTCAATTCCAATCAGATAATAGTTGTGAAAGTTGTCTTGCTTTCTTTCTTAGAATATTTCTCAATTTTGAATTGCTTTCAACATTTTGGGTCTCTTGTTCAATGATACTAGTATTAAATGCAGTATGTGTCATATTGCTATCAGGTATGGAATTGTTACATGTTTGTGTTTGATTTAAAAAGTTTTCACAGCTATAATATACCTCAGGTGAACCGAGTTCATTCTTAAGATTTTCGTGACAAAAACATAGGATTTTTTCCGGTTTACTTTTATTTGTGCGAAATGGAAAAGTATGCGTGTTTACACACTTCGGATCTATTTCATACAAGTTCTCGCTATCTTTTACCATAAAGGCACAACCTGGATCTCCTCTATAATGATAACTACTTAGTCTCTTCTGCGCAAAGCGCTCGTTATGTGAAACGTTGGTATTCTGAGGCTTTATTTCACGCCCTACATATTCATAGTCAACCGTAACAGTAAATCTTTTGTCATTTCCTAAATTATTGCTGTTCATAGAACAATACAATTCATTTGGTATTTCCTCTAAATTTAAAGTACTCGATGTCGTGTTTGGCACAGTGTAATAAATATTTGCGTCGGATGAATTGCTATTAAATACTATAGGCCTGGAATAATCTTGTTCAAAGCCAACTTCATTACCCTCGGGACATAAGTTAGCATGATTGCTATGTTCACCGTCTATATTGGAATGTTCTGGTAATGGTTGCAAGCCGTGATTTTGTGAATCAACAGATTTATCAGTTACGTTTATGTTTTTTATAATTGGCCTTCGATAATTCTGTAAATTTTCATACAACCCAGTGTTATCTGAGTCACATATTATGTGTTGGCGGTTTTTTATTTCCCACAGTACTTGAGTATTAAATTTAACCGAAGTTGCATTAGACACTGTATTGTTTGTTCTCTGATTAGTATAAATAGCTGAGTGGTTAGCAGGGCTAGGCGACATTGTTGCAAAAGCACTTTGATTCGTAGAAGTCCTGCAAAGTTTTAATGACATATGCTTATTGGCTAAAGAAGTTTACCTTGCAGGAGAATATTCATGTACCTAATAAACGGAGGAAATTTTATACAACAGTTACGACGACGGCGTTTTTTCATTCCTATACAATTGCTTATTTTATCGTAACCGGTCCCTTTCCCGGCATCAAAGGATACGACAATCTTTTTAGCGTGTCGTACAACTTGTATACCTGACCGTTTCTAGACAAAATCAAAGGAACGGAAGATTTTAATGAGGTTCTCGCATTGACAGTTTTTGTTTTGCATCTTCCCTATTAAGCAAAGAGACGTGGATTTATCTCTCCATGAAATGCCATCTTTTTTGTTGAAAAATGTTTTGTGGAACATGGCCTGCCCAATTTACTTTTGAAAATAAATATTATAAAAAATGGTTTTCCTTAAAAACAGATCTCTTTCGTGAAACTTCAATACACAGCTTCAAATTGATGCAAATTGTATTCAAATAAATCGAATATTTAAGTAACTAAGAAACTCAGCAGATCTGTTTTATTATCTTATTATAACTGAAATATCACATTTCCTTTTCCTATTCCGGATAATAACTGGATAATATGTATTTAAATTTCAAAGATAATTATATTAAAAGATAAAGAGATATAAAATCCACAGATGCTCATTACTGTCAACCTCGTTTCGGAGGCCACAAAAAGAGCGTAGGTACGCAAGATAGCAATCAACAGTTCAAAGGTGGTGTCACGCCGTGTGTCATAATTGAGACGGCGCTCTCCAATTAAAACCGAATGTTTAGATGTTCCTCTCGAGAGCATCTTTGAGTAATTACAGGGCAGAGATTCCTTTACAGCCCCCTGGATGCACGGACCGCTGGAGGCCGCGAACCATCTAGTTATGCGAGACACGAGGACGCTTTAATATCTCAAAGGCGCTTCCCGTCCACCGTTTAACGCGATATAAATGCGATATCTCGCCGCATGCAGTGTTATTGAGTTAAAAAGCGAATGAAAACGGAAACTGAACAAAAATAATGAAACACCCCTCCACCGTTTATAGCAAAGCGTGTCACTGACAGTCGATCGTACAGATTTTAATAAAAGTTTATACACAAAATCCTTTTTATTTAGTGGGTTAATGTTCAATTTCATTAATTATTGAATGGAAGCACACATAATTTATAATTCGCATCGCGACCGAGCAATCCTTATCGATTCGATACTTATGTGTGTCTCCAAAACTTATCTAACGAGTAGGTCATAAATCTTACTTAATTTATTATGAGCCATACACATAATTTTGCAATGTTTCCATAAACATTCATTGTCAGAGTTTGAAGTATTTTTGTATGTCAACAATCAGAGTACGTCGATCTCATTATGTCTTTTAAATAATTTTCAGTTAAATTCGAGGCACTAAAATCTTTAAATACTCTTTAAAACATTTGTTGCTCAGAAAGAAAATTGCAATATTATGTTATAGCTATATGCGCATGGGATCTATATCGTCGTGCTATGAAAATGGATTTTTATGTTTGGGGCATCTTGCATTAAGTACATTAGGTAAATCAACAAAATATAGTGAAATCCTGAGTTAGATTTCAATTTTCTTTTTCTTAACACGACAGTAAAAATTTTCAAATTCATGTGTATTTTAACCGTAAGATCATTTCATTGACATTTCATTACTTTCATTTCGGTTTGTTTCGTTTTTACTCTCAAATAGTAAAAGTATCAAGTGTCATGAAATATGACTGGATGTTTTAGATATTGTGAACCTACTGTCTGTAAACCATTCATTAATGGGAGACCCGACCCTGTAATGGGTAATGGACCACAATCAGAGCGATATAAGTCTTAATCCATGGACGACCCGAGTGGCGCAGTGGTTAAGACACCGGTGCGCTACGCGGAGGGTCCTGGGTTCGATTCCCAGCAGAGCAGAGGTTCGAATGATGAATTTGAATTTCTGTTTCTGGTCTGGGTGTGTTGTGTTCTTGTCTTGTGTGTGTCCATGGCACCCACGACACAGGGAATACTAGTGTGGGGCTATGAGTGTGAAGCGTGAAAAAAAAAACCTTACTAATTTGAAAGACGGTAAGTTTCTACAACAAAATACCGAACGATAGCATCCATTTACAATTTCTATGGGCATTTTTACTAAACGATACGCGGCTCGACAATTGCAATGAAATGATCTTGGGGCGACAAACCAATTTGGACCTTATCGTTTAGAGGATAAAGACTCACATTGCGGGGTAGTTGGGGTAGCTCGTCGGGCTCTCCGGCACCGGGAACGGGGGGAGGTCCTCCTCGCTCTCGTAATTATTTCTTTTGAGCGTTTCATATTCTGCGAAACGTTCCGCGTTTAGTCCAGATGGGGACGAAAACAATTCCATTTACGGTGATGATCTTGTAGCGAAGTCGGAGTCATTAAAATTGTATGTATTTCATTGGAGAAATGGTGCAGTTTGAATGAAGTGTAGTTAAACTATCGTGTTGTGCATAATGTCGTTTCATGTTTTTTTTTTTTGGGGTTACGTCATAATGACGTTAATGTGACAAGATACCGGCGCATTAAAAATTTGCGGGCGTTATAACCTTACCTATGTATTGTATTGTGTCGATCGTGTCGTGACGTGACGTCGTGTCGTATTGAATCGTATTGAGTTTGACCTACATTGTACTCTGCACAGAGGGTTCCATATTCCATTCAAAGCAAAGCAGAGAATTGGATGCAGAGTTAATTTTTTTTATTTCTGCTGTATTGTCTTGTGTGTGTCCAATCCATGTTACCCACGACACAGGGAATCCTTGTGTTATGACTTTGACTTTTTTATATTCTTGTTTAAAAAAAGTGACCGAAAATATGCGCATACCTCTTATAACCTCCATTACGTTCCGGGTGGCCTCAATCGGGTAATCGTCCAGTATCATCTTGACGGTGAGGCCCTTGTTGTTGATCGCATTGAGGTCGGCGCCCTTCGAGAGGAGGAGCCTCACCACAGATGCCTTGCCGAAACACGCCGCCTCGTGTAATGGCGTGCCATCCGGTGTTAGGATGTTGGGATCGAAGCCGGCTGAGAGCAGCACTGATATCACTTTACTGTTGACAAACGGATGGGTTAGAATTTAGAAAATAAATAAATAAAGTTTTTATTATGATAAATGGTTTTATTTATTTACAATAAAAAATGAAGTAGGTTATGTACTAAAAGCTAAAAAAATCGGTAAGTCCTAGCTACCAGATCGCATCATCTTCATCTTCTCATCAATATCATAATTATATTTTGTCAGATCAATACCCCAGGTATTGAGCAGACCAAATATAAAATCGTCGGGCACGTGAAATTTCTATCATAATATTTACTCTGAATACACTACGCCCAAAGTAGACTGGATAGGGCTTTTCCCGATATACTTTCGATAGGATACTTTATTTGAAGCAACTACCTCGACCTCACATAGGAATTCTGATCAATTCTGTATGTGGCGTGGGCGTTGCAGTTACCACTAATATCGGACTTTTTCTATAAAAAGTGTAAGTCTATTATTATGGTTAATTCTTCTATTCTTCTATTGTACAGCGATCACACACATTCGATATGGTGGATGCATATTCATGAACAAATGGCACTAACGAATCCAATCGACAATGTCTGTCGCTACTTTTTTATTTTATTTCAACACTCAACACGAATATGTAAAATACGAAAAACGTAAACACCACCAAACAGTAGATTTTTCCTTTATTGACGGATCTTCTATTTGGTTTGACGTTAAGTTTTATTCATTATTGAAATATTGGAGTTCTTTTAAAGAACTATATGTACGTATATGTAACAACCAATAGGGTATTACGGCCTATATCAAAAAGCTTTTTATATGAATTCGTAAGTCGTAAAAACCCATAAAAATACTACATTTTTTAGAACAGAAATCACCATTTTTCACTTGCTTTTAACTAAATCTATCAATATTACATAATTTTGGATTTTTCCTTGCATGGTGCGAAATACCCTATTCAAAGAAAAGCAAACAGCAATAATTTTATTTGGTTGGACCATAATAATAATGAGTCCATTCCATCGTCAACAACATAACTCCTTTCAAAAATATAATATGATAACAATTTCCTTAGCCATTGATGTATGTCATCAAAAACCAGACATAGCCAACCTAAGCGTTATAACGAACACATTAACACATAGATGTATGCAAGTACATGTATATATACACACACATATGAATATGAAATGACTGTCGCGTGTGTGAGCGTGTGTGGCCGCCTTCGGCCATTAACATAGCATTCGTATTCAGCGAATGTGCATCGCACTCAACGTATTGGGAGTAAACGGCAAGTGACAAAAGGCACAGCCGTCGCAATTATAATATGATAAAAAGTTTTCAAAATTTCATTTCATTTGGTTACTTGTAAAACGCAGTACAAACAGTCGTGTCGTCCCCATACAACACCTGTCTTATCCTACTCAGTAATTACTGGAGTCTAGTGACTAGACTGATGCTAGTCCACACAAAAAACACCGCACACACAAAAGTAGATCTTTCCCCAAACGGAGGTGCGATCATTCTAGAATTAGACGGAATCGACGCGAGGAGCTTAAAGTTAACTCGAGTACAGACTCAAGGTGTCTCGAAAATACTCGAAATATCGGTACTTACTCGTGTCCATTCTTGGCGGCCCTGTGGAGGGGCGTTGAGGTGAAGAGACGGCTTCTACTGCTGGGGTATTTGTACTTCTGCACCTCCAAAGGCCTCACGCGAAGCAACAGCTGGACTGTGTCCAACCTGTCGGAGACAATTTAAATTGAGTAAAGTTAATACATCTTTATAGCAATTTAACTGTACAATAATGAACATCACTGTTGATGCATGCTTATAGCAACTTAACGGAAAAATACATCAATACCTCGTCATAAAGATTTACATCTACACTTGATGAAAGTCAGAGGCTAATTTAAACACAAGGGCGTGCATCAAATGTACGAAAAACAATCTCACCTATCCAGGTAGGGACATACCCAGCGGACCTAGTGTCTAAGATACCATTACATATACACCATTTAGACATAAAATCAAGAAACTCCTTAAAACCAGTAGTATCAGTTCAACAACCATAACCATACGTGTACGATACCATGTCTAAATGGTATCGTATATACGTATCGTTATGGTATCGTACCCATAACGATACATACCAATACGACACTGGTCTCGGTCCCTACATGTTAGTTCGCCGCAGAACATTTGACTAAGAAAAATTGTATCAAAATATTATCTGATTCATTCGATGTTGTACTGATACTACTGTTATGATATACGATAAAAAAATAAGAAACCCCTTAAAACCATCACTACGAGATCATCAAATAAATCAGATAAAATTTGTTACTTTTCTGGCAAACATTTCTACAACAAACTTGACAGAATTTTCAACATTAGGTACCCGTAAATACCGCAACTTAACGTGTTAACTAATGAAACTTAATACGACTTTACCTACTCACGAGACGAGTCACTTTGACTGACGAAAACTAATTTTCACTGGAGTCGACCGCAGGCTGCCGAGGACTTGGGAAGAGTCCAAGTATGCCTTTGAAACATCACGTTAATACTGAGGCAGTTATATGACGTACTCTTCAAGCGTCTTCTCTTAAAGTTTGAATGCGTATTTGCTTGACATCTAGATTCGAATTTGTTAAAGATTGAATATTCAATATGGGGACTGTATACTCTTCCAAGCTCAACAGCGTGCATGAACTGTGCCAAAAACGATAATAATATGTAATAACAATACTTTTTGATGTGCACAAGTAAGGAACAAATTAACATAAAGTACAGGATAACACAAGTGGCGGTGTTATCGCTATAAACCAATTTCAGATTCTTACAGAAATGTACGAGACGATCTCACCTATCTGTACGGTAATAACAGATGCACCATTTAGAAGTAAAGACTCATGCACGTCTGTGGAACATGATGAGATACGTGCAATAAACGTTAAACGTGAGTGAACAAAAATTAACTAATTACGTGACACTAAACAAATGTTTAAATTACACAATCAGATTTTCAGATTCCATTTATGATAATCCATATCTGAATGAACATTAAAGAGGCCTGATTGTTGAAGTTTTTATAACTTAAAAAAAGATAAAATGATACAATTAAATTGGTTAAAAACTTGCCTCAAAAACTTAATTAAACAAAATAACATTTACTGATGGCTATTTTTCAAATAATATTTATAAATTGAATTATGCGTCCTAATAAATTTATCTATTTAAATTTAATCTATCGAGTATTTAGTCTCTAGTACTAGCGATCTAGTATTTAGTCAGCCCTATTATTTATTAGGTAAGAGTGTGTCATACAAAACATATGAAGACATTATCTTATTCGTGGTTAATTAAAATAGCGTCCAAATGTTATCTGCAATGTATGACATAAATTTAAATATTCAGTGTACATAAATGTGCCAAGTATAGTCCCCTGTGACTAATTGCCCATAATTATGTTTACGTTACGTTCAAAGTTTGAACAACTTCACGAGTCGCCAAGTTGCCAACTTATGCCAGTTATGACTTACAGCAAACCCTCAAGAAACAACTTAATTCAACTATACGTTTCACAGACTGACACATAACGAAGTTTCTTTATGGCACCGCCTGAAGCAGAATACAGTCAATTATAGACCTTTGGGAACGTTTCCAACTTAAAGCAGGGCTAGACCAAGATTAAGTATAAGCAAGCTACGGTATAAGCAAGTTTTTTTGACTTTTTATCACGGGTACGACACGACATTGCCGCCATACGAATGGAATGGTCGTACAGAATCAGGCCCCTGTACTTCTTTTGCCAGGACGTCGGGTACCTTCCCTACTGGACCTCTCAATATTGAGTCCCCTTACCTGCCATACTGCGCGGCGAGGTCGAGCGCCGTCTCCTGGTTGATGTTGAGGATGGTGACGTCAGCGCCGCGCGCGTACTGGGCGGCCAGCAGCAACGTCGTGTCTTACTTTAACCGCTATCTCTCTTCAGCCGACATCGGTCCACTGCTGGAATAGGCCTCTCCCAAGGCGCGCCACCGAGCCCGATCTTCGGCTCTCCTCATCCAGTTGCTTCCCGCCGCCCGACGCAGATCGACGCGCCATCGAGTAGGAGGGCGCCCCACACTACGTTTGCCGAGCCGCGGTCTCCACTCTGACAGCCGTTTGCTCAAGCGTCCGTCGGATGTGGCCAGCCCCCCGCCACTTCAGCTTGCTAGTGTTGCTTTAGAGCTATGTTGGTCACATGTCGAATTTCCTCGTTCCGAATTTTGTCTTTGAGAGACACAACGAGCATAGCGACACGCTGAGCTACTTTGAGCCTGTGGACTAGCTCCACCGTGAGTGTCCACGTTAACAAACATGCGGGTACCTTCCCTACTGGACCTTCAATATTGGGTCCCCTTACCTGCCATACTGCGCGGCGAGGTCGAGCGCCGTCTCCTGGTTGATGTTGGGGATGGTGACGTCAGCGCCGCGCGCGATCAGCTGAGCCACCACGGACACGTGGCCGTACTGGGCGGCCAGCAGCAACGCCGTCTCTTGCTTTAACGTCTGTCAATTGTAAGGTCTCGTCAGTACAATGTCTGTCTGTATACCATTAATGACCCACTGCAGGGTCAGAGTCTCACAATGTGAAGGATGTAGGCCTTAGTCCTCTGCGCTGGCCTAATGCGGATTGGTCTTCACATGCCTTTGAGAAACTTTTTTGTGAACTCTCAGACATGTAGGTTTCCTCGCTATGTTTTCCTTCACCGTTACAGCAAGTGATATTTCGTTTGCGTGCCCCTGGGATGCGAAACCAGACTCCTCAAGTACGAGGCCAAGTTCTTAGCCACTAGGCTGTCACCGCTGCTTGTCAGAATAACATACAATAAATATACCCAAAATTTACCAATATACACTTGCAATACCATCCCCGTTGCTGGGGTGGATTGCAAGCAATCTATGGATTGAGTAGCATAGAGCCATTAGAGCCACCTGGATTCAAAGCGGTCCTCCACAGTCCGTTTTCACGCACTATGTTGCCGCGCACGTGCTAGCTTTAGAACGGTCTGCCGGCTAATGACTTTTCGCATATATATGCCATGGTCATATGACATACGTCAAAAAGGGTGTAAACAAAAAGAGCTCTCGTTGAAAGACGGCATTGACGACTTCTCAGTGCCGGGAACATAAACACTTCACTCGTCCAAGTATTCGTATAGTAAACGTCAGTCATTACCCATTAGTATGTCATTAGCAGTCTGTTTTGACATTTTTCCATACTAATGGCAGTTCACACTCGAGGCACTAGTGTTGCTCATGTCAATAGGCGACAGTGATCAGGATCACTTACCATCAGGTAGCCCGTCTGATTATTTATTTGCCTGGAAATTTTATTTAATAAATCTATTCTATTAGTTAAGCCCACCACACGCGTTACGAGAAATCGTTACGATCGCACTGTACCATTCAAACTGCACCGATAAAAACTGTGTGTGTGATAAAAACTGTACAGTTGTTACGATTTTTCAACGTGTGGGACGTACGACTTATCTGTACAGTTCGACTGCACAGTTTTATCGAACAGATGGAAACTGAACGTGTGTGGTAGGCTTTACTCACTTGCTGGTCGATATTGACGGGGGGTTTGTCGTGGGCCAGCAGCATCCCCACCACGTCCGAGTCGCCGTACCACGCCGCCAGGTGGAGGGGCGTGGCGCCCGTCTTGTCCACGACACATGGCGACGCGTTCACTGACAGTAGCAGCTGGACTATGTTTCTGTGGACGGGATATCAGTTACCCCCTTCGTACACAAGGCTACGCAAGTCTTCGATAATCGACGACTTTAATCTCCATACGACTACCGCCATACAAATCCATGAAGGTTCGTACACTAGTCGCTTCGCCGACATTAGTCCCGCGTCGTACTCGTCGTCAGCGTCGATACTAAAGTCGTATACGACATTAGTATCGGAGACTTACGTAGCCGTACGAGGGGGCTTAGATTTTTTACTATAATGATAACAGAGATTAACGTTCTCCACGCAGGAATTTGCAGTCCACCAACGCGCAATAGGGCAGTGTGGTTCAGACCCAGCGTGGTGGACTAGGCCTATCTATACCCTTCTTATTGTTAGAGGATATCCGTCAGAGCCCATATTGTGGGTCATTTACCGCCTACGGGCTGCGTTGCGGATGGCGGAAAAGAGTAATGTTTCCTACTCGTATTAGTTTCACGTCTACTTTTGAAGCATAGTAGCATCCACGCAAATTTGAAGTTTTTAATGTTGGAAATTCCTATACATAGTTACTTACGAGAATCAGTTTATAAATAAAAAGTAATGAAGTACTTAACAAAAGTAGGTCGTAAACTTTACTACCTATTTTTGACAATTACGCACTATCATTATAATGGTATGAGTATAAACAAGGTAAACAAGACATACAACTGTTAACATACAAATAATTTATCAAAACTGACTCACAAACGAATAATATATCACATGTTATCGGCGCCGACTAAATCATTTTATCGGTATATCTAAATCATAATTAATCATTCATCGCTACTTTGCAACGTCGTATCAAAGAATGAATGGATTCTTCTTCTTAGCCCTTCGCGTTCCTAGTCCACTTCTGGACATAGACACACTGAAAAAAATATACTCCAACTAAGTAGTGTTTTCTCATAGTTGGCGCTAAAATATTTGGAATGACATTAGTAATGTTTACTAAAAACAAGATGAAGTTGTTGCAATAGCAAGCTGAATTTGTTTGAAAAACAACATAAGTAAATTGTTAATTCAATATTAGGTCATTATAAAAACTACTACAAAATCCTTGAATCTATACATAATCCTAGTTAAATCAACAAGTGTATTATATTTTGACTTACAAAGAACCTGTGTGTGCATTAGCTTTATGTGTTTATTATTATAACAAGGTGCAATGTTGTATCAGTCATTGGACAGGTTACATGAAATTAGCTAAGTTGTCGAATTAAACAAGCTAAAAAGTAAAATCTACAATATTCTTTGATAGCATCAACAATTTTTAAAAGTTGAAGCAATTAATTTATATATTTGTTGCAGTAATGACTGCGTTATATCAAGCATTAAACTAAGCTAAATCAAAAATATTATTTATTTACTTCTATGAAAATAATGATAGCATAAACAAACGTTAAAAGTTATTTTTATCAATTTAAATTATTAGTTGTAATCAAATTACCGTAGTACTAAACAAGTTTCTTAGTAGATTCAATAGGGCATACAAATTGATCGAAGTACGATACGATGATCGTCGCGCGCACTTCTTTCCTTCGTTTGTTGCCTGCGGAGTGACGTGCGTGCGCGCTGCGCGCGTAATAATTAAGTATTTAAAGATTTTAAAGGTTATACGCGTAGATTCCGTTTTTATGTGGTTCGTGTGTTTCTCTTTGAAAAGGTGCTTTAATTGTGGACATGGATGATGTGGCAAAACTTTTAAAAACATGGGAACTTCCCAACCTTATACTTGTATTTGAAGGTGAGTATGAAATACCTACATAGATGTTTATTTGATCAGAGAGAAACAAATTCACTACCTATGTCTTCCATAATACCTAAATATTATTTAATTCTGTACTTACATAGCCAGTAGCCATGTAGTAATGTAATAAGCATCATGCCGGGGGCCGCCATCGCCATCTGGGGAAGTCCCTACCTACCACACCTTTTGCCAGGTATTCTGCTGTCAAGCGTTTGTGTGCAAACACCGGCTTGCAGGGCAATGTTAACTGAGTCAGGTTCCATCTTATATTATATCTCAAGACGAAGATCGCAGTGCAGTGTTGTCGTTTAAAATCTTGGTCGCAAGATCAAACATATGACACTGTTACTGTTATGGACAGCCGTTTCACTTACCATCAGGTGTACTTTAGTTCATCTCGTCATCGTTACATATAAATAATACAAAATTAAGGTTTTACCTACTTAACGTGAGTGTTGCATGCGCATGGAACTGTTCCAGATTGATGTAGGTTCAAGATATTTTTTTTAAGAACAGCAGATAACAGTCCAGGCTTTATCAGCCCTTACACACGAAGACCTGAAGGATTTAATTCCCCAAACAGGACCTAGGGTTCTATTTACAAGGTGTTGGCTTACCTGGAAGAAAGAGTGACAGCACCTACAACATATCATCTTTATCAGTAAGCTTAATAATCATTTTGTCATTATAATCATTAATGTACCTACCTACCTGCTATTACCAATAATAATGACAGCAAACGGTGTATTACACATTGCATTTTTCTGGGATGAAATAATGTTGTCTAAGTGTTAAGTTTATGTTTGTTTGTTATGTTTGTGTGTGTTAGTTGTGCTATAGCTTATATGAGTCTACTGCTACTGCTAATACTAATAATATTTGTGTGATGAAATTTTGTGTGTTCTTTTCAGGGCCTCGATTTTTCAAATGTACAGTTTGATCTGGATTTGCAAAATAACTGTGGTACCATTTAAGGACTGCGGGTCTGAGACACAAATAGGAAAACCAAATGCACCAATAACACTGCAAAAGGAAAATAACAATGAAATGGTGTCAAATTTGGATTCTCAGAGTGGTGTAATTTAAATATTATAAATATTTATACTTAATAGCTGCACCCCACTGTTTCACCAGCATAAACACAGATTAAAAATAACCTATGTGGTCTAATCTACCTCAGTACCAAATTTCATTAACAGACACACATACTTTCACCTTTATAATATTACAGGAATTCTTTAAAAACCATTTAAATAAGCCAACTCAAAGTTTTCACAGATATTAAGATATTAATCCCATGCATAAATTGTCCCATGGCATTAAACCATAAGTGTCACACTGCTGCAGTGGAGTGTACGGATTTCCTCAAAGGGAGCTTTTTAATTAGAGCTAATCTTAAGCTAGCCTTTATTTTGTCTAGGAATCACCTTCCTCTAATAAAGGCTCGTGGTTGGTGGATCTTAAACCAGCTTCACAGCTATTATATAGCCGGGTATAGGCCAAAGACCACCATGGTAATGGGATAGTGGGTCAAGGATTTGTGTTTGAAGGGTGCAAGTCTCCGACTCGCAGGCTTCCTCGTGATGTTTTCTTTCACCATGTAAAGCAAGTGATATTTAAATGTAAACTGCACTTGATGTGAAAATACACATTTATTTAGTTATATTGAGTACCTATGTACTTACTATCAAATATAAGCCTTAAGTGTTATAGTTTTAAAACTATATAATATATGTAATTGTTTCAAGTTTTATTTTGACATTTGGGTCATAAACTACAGATAATAGAATACAAGAAATTTTAGTACATAAAGTATACAAATATTTATAGTTGGTAGGTAGGTAAGGTATTACTTTAATCACATATTCGATATGGTTTTAACTTTTGTTTCAGATACTTGAGAACATATTAAAGCAATCCCTCGAGACTTCTTCACTCTCAATATATAAGGATGGTGCCTTAGATGGTGATGCTACTCGTAATTTATTAACATCCGTAATTGCTAAACAAATATTAAATGAATACAGAAATTCACCGATAGTTGGACAAATATACTTCAAGTGGACAAAATGGATCAATGATAGTTTTTTATAAAAATAAACGTTTAAATGTGCTTATCTATATTTTATTTACACCTGCAAATCCTTCCTAGATAATACATATAGGCAGTAGTGTTGTAGGTACGATACCAATTCAAGTATTCTACGTAGTAGCGCCAACATGTATCTATAATATGTTAATACTTTTGTAATTCGAGATCAAATTGTATCTAGGTACTGCATCTTGAATTAATTTCAAAGTTATTCACATTAATGAATGTGAATTTTTTTGTAATTCATTCAAGAACGATGCAGTTCCTATGCACAATATGATATTGAATTACAAAAGTATTAACATAGAAAACATGTTAGCGCAACTATGTACATTACTTGAATTGGTATCTACACTTAGTTAATACGACGAATAATCAAATGTAGAATGAAAAAAGATCGTATTTGAATGTATTACCTGTCATGACTATTTCAACAACTTTTCTTAGTAGATACAATAATTAGTTTTGTCAGAATGGACCTAGATCTTAGTTGTATGAAGTAGAATATATGATCTGTTCTAGAGAAGACTTAATTTAAAATTAATAATTTCCATTGCTCAGTCAACTTTTATCTTAGTTGCAATAGCATGGGATCTTGAATTGATTTTATTATAGAACTTTGTTGTTTTAGTAGGGGATCATGCTTGCACTGAACAAGATATAATCGAGATGACTAAGTTGTCTTTACCAGGCCAGTAAAGAATTCGTTAGACGGAACTAAACGCCATGGTTGAATGCACTATTATATTCTTTGATCTAAAGTAGTATAATAATTACATTGAACATGAATACGTTGCTAGCAACTATTATCTTAGTTAAGGCTACTGTGAGATTACTTGAATTGACAATCGAACTTTAATAATGCAGTAAAGTTTCATGTTCGCACTGGACAATTTATGAATCAAACTACATAACTAGCCTTTATAAAGGCAATACAGTACTTGACTGACAATAATAAGAGAAATTCAACAAATTTGTCTTAGTCACAGAAATCATTATCTTGACAGGCTCATATGGAGTCATGATGTATGATTACAGTTAACAATATCTTGATTAAAGTAATCATTTTTTTTTTTCAGTGCATGACAGACATGGACACCTAATCGACGCACTCCGCCCTGCCCTGTACCCTTAGTCTGAGTTTTAGCAGTTCCGAAACGAAACGCACAAATACACAGCTTACCAGACGAAAATGCACAGTGTAATAACAAACAGAGGAAAAAGATTTTTAGAACAGTTCAAAAATTAATAAAGCATTAGATAAATCGTCACAAAAATTGCTTTATTTTTAATTAACACTCTTTCAATGTTAAATAATATTATAATGAAACATAATAACCGTGAATTGGCCGTAATGCACTGTAAAATTCCGAACTAATATCATCCCGTAGGTATTAAATATTTGTTAGTATTATAATGTCTAACGATAAGTATTCATATCTTTCACTTTCAAACGTTTCGTTTGGGTATCGCTAAAACTCAAACTAAGGGTACTGGGTCCTTTACATCCAACGGTTTCGCGCTGCCTTCGAAGTAAAATATAGATAATAAATAATATTTGTGTGAAAACTCACTTGTGACCTCGCATGCATGCATGGTGGAGTGCTGTGTTGCCGCTCTCATCTTGAGTATTGACACCGGCCCCTCTCCTTAAGCTGTGCAAAAAAAAGAAAAATTTTACAAACTTTTACATAAAAACAGCAAAAAAAAAGAAAATTTAACTATTTTTCTGGAATTTTCAAAAAAATGAGTACTTTTCTTACGTTAAAAAAAAAATTCGCAGTCGGTAGGATTCGAACCTACGCTCCCAGAGGGAATCTGATTTCTAGTCAGACGCCTTAACCGCTCGGCCACGACTGCTTGGTGTTGAGAAGCGTAAAATACAAGTATCGAAGCAATGGTAGTACTAATAATGTTATATTGTTCAATATCTTGACTACTGGGCACATAAAAATTTATAATACAGAAATAGTCTTTACTTATAAAACGTAGCTTCCGGGTAAGACAACTAACTAATTCCTTTGGAGACATGCAAGAAACTATATTTATTTCTTCCATGCATTCTTTTACTATTTACACTATTCCAAGGAAGTATGTAGGTATTATTATTATAAGACATCCGTAACAAGATAGTTGGAAAGCTTTAAATAATTGTAAATCTTCATAAAATATGGGTTTTACGAAATACTTTCTAAAACAGCGATTGATCACGTTCAGACAGTATATTACCAAAAAAGGAATTTTAATAACTAACGAGTCGGCTTGAAATGCAATGTTTTGTACAATATTTATAAGGTAATACTGATCTGATACGAGTAAATACTGGTTTACTGCGCCTCCATTCTGTAGCTGATAAATTCCCATCAATTTGCTCCTATCAAAAGAACAGTTAGGTAGACCTATTTATTTTAACCATCACTTACCTTCTTCTTAATACTTACTATCTGTTAGGCTGTAGGCTACCATATAAATAAATATGCCATTGTTTTTAACATTAGTTACCTACTTTTGGAAACAACCTCCATTTTTTAGTGACTTTCTCTCCCAAAGTTAATATTATCATGAAAGTAGATAAATATTTGTATGTACTAACAATAAGAACATCGCAAGGAAACCTCGCGTGTCTGCAAGTTCTCCATAATGATTTAAGAAGCAAACAAAGTCCGCCAACCCGCAATGGGCCAGCGTGGTGGACTAAGTTCTACTTTACACCCTTCTGACTCTGAGAAGAAAACCGGCAATGTAGTGTTTCATTAATGGGTTGCAGACTAGAGAATAAATTGTTAGGCGTTTTAAGTAACCATAGACTTGACTTGACATGTCTTCTAAAAAGTCGAATTAATAAAATCTCATAGATTCCGGCCTTGACACCGTAGACATTTATTACGCGTAGGTTCACTGAACTTCGTCAAACAATGCACATTCACCGAGATAAGTGTGGAGAGGAATATCAACTCTATCACGTACGTTTTAAAGTTTATTGTGCCAAGACCATGGCAATAACAGTTAGTCGTAGTTCAAAATTCAGTTGTGTCAACACTGCATTATATCCTACGAGAACATTTGTAGAGATAGATACTATTATTTATTTTAAGTAAAAAATTTTTAGATATTTCAGACATTTTACCCCACTAATTTACTTGATTAATTCTGAGTTATATTGTAAGTATTAACTTTTTTACTATTCTTTAACCCCCCATAAAACCTTTGTAAATATTTTTATACCGGCCGGGTATAGTTTTATTATTGTGTAGATAACGGTTGAATCTAACCAACTCCTGACCGACATAATGACTCATTCACTGATCATAAACATACACTATGTTCATATCGAAAATAAAACAGTGTTACGCTGTGCTGTACGTGAAATAAAAACACCGTTATTGCACCTATAAAAGTTTTTGTAAATAACTATTGTACAAGTAGAAAACGGGTAACGAACCGGCGACCCCTCTGGTGTTGCCCATATCAATAGGCAATGGTGATAATTTGCCACCAGGTGTTTGAGAAACAGAGGAAGAGGTTTCAAACCACGCAGGATCCCAATATGTAGTCAAAATCCATCATTAGAATAGGTCAGGAATAGCCGTTTTCAAAGTCATAACTATAGAGGTATAGGTCCATATGTCAGTAACTCCTTAATGACCCACTACAGGGTCGGGTCTCCTTTCACGATGAGAGGGATGTAAGCCTCAGTCCACCACGCTGGCCTAATGCGAGTTGGTGGACTTCACATGCCTTTGAGATTTTTTATTGAACTCTCAGGTATGCAGGTTTCTGCACGATGTTTTCCCACCGTAACAGCAGGTGATATTGAATTTTATAAAGCGCACATAACTTTTTTCACAGTCATTGATGCGTGCCACTGGGATTCGAACCCGGACCCCTCAATTAAGAGGTCGAATTCTTAGCCACTGGGCTATCACCGCTTCATATCAGCTCCATATCTAGAATAATATTATAAAGAGGAAAAATTTGTATTTTTGTGTATGTGTATGTCTGTAATGAATAAACTAAAAAAACTGTGCCGATTTCAAAAATTCTTTCATCATTGGAAAGCTACATTCAGCCTGAGAGGCTATATTTATTGCTAGAAAAGATTAGGGATGCTTACTAAAAGTTTGGATATTAGTCAAATTAATTGGCAGAGCGAAGCCTGCCGGATCAGCTAGTAATATATAAAAACGAGCAGGTGAATAATTTCGGTATGAAAACCCATGAGTTCACACGACGAACATATGAGTGCAAGGCTGCAGAATTTATAACAAGTTGTTGAGTCACGGCCATTGAGGTAAATAAATACAACATATCAAAGCTTGAAAGTCCAATCTCGGTATAATGAATGCAAATAATCATACGTTGGGTTTTCCCAATCATTTAGGCTTTTGAGTTTCTTTAAGAATGAACGTCAATTAAGTAACAATATATTCGGAGTGAGGCTGTTTACAAACAGTATAAGTCAAAGACACTTTTCAACCGACTTCATTCACCAATTTCACCATCCAATAAGAAAGTTCAACTATAAGTAATCAAAATATGTACTTGATAGATAGTGCTCGGACCTTAGACTTCCTCACCTTTGCACAGTATCTCTTGTGTCATGGATGACTACTGTAGGCTTAGGTCTTCTCTCACAGAGAGAATAAAATAGGTTTTGATCCACCACGCTGGCCTTTGCGTGTTGGGGGACCAAGAAAATACAATAACTAAAAACATAACACAATCAACTTACGTCTCGGCGACAAACATTTTGGACATCAACTTCCTCGTCCTGATCCAATTCCTCTTAACGTGGAACTTGGTATCCGAAACGCTGAAACTCAACTTAGTGTCACAGCACTTCACGGTCTTCTCAACATCACCCATATTCGGTAAGACTGTTTACAAACAACAACAACGACACGAAACGAGCACCGTCAACGCTATAGCCTTCATGACGATAGTTCAACTATGACTAATCGAAATACTTGACGGTGTCTGGACCGAACGTTGTCCAAAGCCGGTTTGGACAATAAAATGTACCACGCACATGATCAACTGAACAAAAGCAACCACTATTAGGTACTATTGAATGTGGACGCAATAAGGCGGTGTAATGAAATTCAACCGAAGATATGATTAGATAAGATATGTAAAGTGGACCAAGGAAATGGCACGCAAAATAATGCAGAATTATGTAGGTAGTGGCCGAAGTTGCAACTTAATATAAAATTTCCTTTGAATTACAAAAATTTACAACATGATATAAACGAAATGAATTAAATTTAACTACCTATATGAAATTTTCTATACAGATATAGGTATCTGCCAATTAATTCCATAAAAACGTGATTTTACTTTTCTCTATGAATCAAATACTGCCTTCGACAAGAAAACTTACGTCTTACGTCTTTATCTATCACGCAAATATTATAATTACGATCGACAAATATCAGTAATAGTTAACATCGACGTGTTATTGTCTGAAATATTTTTAGACTTATAAGTTCATCGTTTTAAATCCTTACATTTACAAAAATAACTTGAGTGTGCAGACATCCCGTTACAATGCTACATGTACAGAATAATAAACAGCAGACCAACACAATTTGAAATTTTGATATTTAAACGCGAAGACGTAACTTGCAGGTTCATAAAAATTAAACTGAAAAATTTGGCCATAAAATTAATTATCTATCAAACGGAACATGATTGATTAAAGCACAATTGATAATAGAAAGCTGAACCGCTTAAATAACGGACAAATTAGCAATGGAACAAATTCTATAAACGCACCTGCTGTTTACAGAATTAAAAAAAAAACCAAATCGAATCACAATGAGCTTCAACCAGTAATAAAACGTTAAAAACCTTAAAAAGAAAAAACTACAAACAAGCATAGTTACACTATGTACTTGTATGCCATATACATAAGTGATTAATATAAATTAACAACATCTCAACATCGAATACAGCCCTAGGTACCTTCAGGATAAAGAAGTTCCCTTCTATTGTCTTCTATTGCTAATGTTGCATTAGCAACCGTAGGTCCTTACCTACGGTTACGAACAGTTACGAACCAACTTTTCGAAAAGTTGGTTCATGGCGGGTTATGACCCGTGACCTCGAGCCTAGTACAAAAGTTTTACCATCAGCTTACGAGAGATTGAGGGATCAGTAATAATAAGGCAGATATAGGAGCTTGCACCTTAATAGTTATTGATTCGAACTAAACATCAAATTGAATCGCAGTACAAATAGTTACAATGGAACAATTGAATGGCAAAAATTACGATGTACGCGTAAAGGCAACTGCAACTGAAAGTGGCACTGCAAGAAATATTGTTAACGCACCTATTTCAAGAATTGAAAACAATACATCATTGAATCACACGTCAAATACAATGGAAGCATCAGAAAGCAATGGTGAAGACAAGCCAAGTGCGAATCTTACAATATTTTTGTTGTTATGGGAATATTAAACATTTTCAAAACATAAATTTACTAACAATATTAAGCTAAAGCTAGTATAATAGAAGCCAAGCCACCGCCGTACGACATACGACAAAATTTAAACACAGTATGGACCTCTCTTAACTCTTTGAAAAACGTACAGACATGCGACAAATGTACGCAATGACATCGTACGACCAACTTTTGGGAGGGACATGGCAAATTAAGACAAAGGGTACCATTTCCTACATATTCCGAGAAAACCGTACAGCAAAAAATCAGCCCTGTTAGTGCAACACAGATAGATGCCGAGGTCTACCAATATGACCTTTACTACGGTCTAACTGGGTAGACCTCAAAACCCCATCGGTGTCCTTGTGATACGGAACCCCAACATATTTTGCACTATGTTTAAAGAACGAGTCAAACGTATGCAAATACCTGAATCTCCGTTTCAGCTTACTGAACATCATATAGTCAATTCCAAAGAAGGGTAACCTGAGCTTCATTGAAAAGTTTGGACTCACACTCAAACTGATATCACTAGCGATACGAAGAATTTAGACACTAATCACTCCGCGTCCAACACTTTCAAACTCGGGCCGTTGAGAACCGATTTGGACTTATCGGCCGATCTCCGGTCAAATATTGGTTCTAAAATATTTACAAGAAAGCGAACCGAGCGTCCCAACGGCCCAGTGACTAAGAACGGCCGCGGGATGAATCATAGCAACAGGTTGCCACAGTTTAAACTTTTTATTACGGTATTTTTTTTTGCGAATAACCGTTGTCGGGGCTTCGGAGGTTCAGGTCTAATTAGTTTGGTAAGTTTGGCACGAATAAAACTCTATTAATAGGAAATTAACAAATGACTGATTGGCACATTGGCTGGATAAATTAATAGAATTTCGCGTACAGGGCGTCCACTAATTAAATAAATTCAATAATGTGTTTAAACCGACCAAGATAAGCTTATTGGAAAAATTCTAGCAAAATTGTTATTTGCTGAAGGAGTGTATGTATTTGTTTTTGTTTAGTTATATTAGGATATCTACTCTTATCTTCATTGATATTAAAAAGCGACGCAAAAGCCCATATCAAAATTGTTATATGCGTTCAACTCAATAAAGTTTTGTACATAGAGTAATATCCAAGTTTGTAATGAAATATCTTATTTCGAATAAATTAGCGCTTTATCTAGCCAGCTGGCCAACTGAATCAGCGCGGTTCAACAGGCTATAAGCTAGAACCAGTCCCGGATAGCTAATACTGAAGGAACTAAGCCGAGAATGTTTTGTCGGAATTGATTGGAATGTCAGCGACTGAGTGGAAATTGTTCAGCTTGCGAACGACGGGCCAATTATAAAGAGAGATGTACATATTTCTATTGGTTTCACTTTTATTTGAACCTCATTCGTTCATTTCCCTGGCCGAGCTACAGGGACTCTTATTATAAATATTATACATTCTTATAATGTCGTTTCCTTTAGAGTTTAGGGAGAGAGTAGAAAGTTATTTTCTCACAAAATCAGAAAGTACAATAAATTAATCATTAATATCGAATCCACAATTCATCACTCAGGTTAACACGATGAGCAAATAAAAGGTTCATTGAAAGAAACAAAGAAAGATATTATACCTATATAATTCTTCAATACCATCGAATAACATTTTGTTTACATGGGTAAGGGGAAGTGCCTACTTAAATTCACCATGGAAATACATAAAGATCAACTCATAGATATCTGTCTAGTAATGTACTCGCGTTGTATACTGATTGCTCATTAACAAATTCATTGCCTCAGTAAACCAACCCAGAGATATCCATTCCATTGTAGTATGTTTAAAGTTTCCCTGGCTTTCTTGATCTTAAGTTAAGATCTAGGCGGGAAATTCTTAGCGTATGCGGCTATTTGATGGTTTAATACCTAGAATACCGACCACAGATAAGAGGAAACCATTGGTTTCAGAAGGTCAAGAACCGGGCTTTTGTCAGTGCAAGAAATTAGTTCATATTTTTTCCACAAAATCGCGGGCGAGGTGGTTATACAAAAACTCCTGTCGGCCTTTACATAGTTTTAAATTCCACAATGTTTACAGCATTCGGAATAAACGCAATCAAATGTCATTATAACTCCACTGATTATCAAAACTATGAAATGTGACACTAATGAAGTCATAATTAAACATTATGATACGATTACGACTCCATCGACTGATCGAACCATTGTTCCTAAACCACGTCTGGGTATAAAAGGAGGCATCCGCAATAACATAGAAGCTAGTACTTAACCCACAAATACTAGGAAGTTCGTGCCTTATTAATGATGAAACATCACCGTTATGAAACGGTTTCAGTCAACACTTGAAGGCGAAAAAGTTCAATTACCCATTCGTAGTTCAAGGTGAACAACTTCTTGGTGCCGTGTTAACTATTTTAGATTACAGAAATGTACAGGTAGTTAAAATTAAAATTATCACAAAATCTGTACTTTGTAACAATTAACTAATTATATATGTAATAGGGATTAAAGAAATTTGAATAGGCATTAATTTACAATGACCATAATCGTGTTTAAAAACGCATTTAAAGAAATTTCTTAGGACAAAATTGACAAGACACCTAAACTGAAATGAAACCAACTATCATTGAATGAATCCATCAAATATAATACATAAAAGTACGTTCATAAATTAACTAATAATTATTAAACATCAACATTAAAGGCAGCAAAATAATCTCACAAGGCAATTGTCACACTTCTCCAACAATCCGGATTGGAGAAGGGTAGTGGAGAATGCCTCTGTTAGAGACCCGTGCCAAACAGTGGGACAAAAAGGGTTGTGGCCAATTGTCACACAGCCACCTTATTCAGTCTTCATTCATAAAAAAACACAGGCCTAAATAGCTGAGGTGCTTGAGTAAATGAAGATTTACAGGCACAAATCGGCATGGTAAGCCAGAATGTGGGTCGCACTATAAGCCCATTACCGGCTATCTAACCATTTGGCGCCTGGCGTTTGAATGCAGAATTCCAAATGCTTAGGACATTTTATTATAATACTACTAGCAATTACATACGCCTTTTAAAGAAGAACAAACACTTTTAAAACTTCTTACTCTCCTCCAGCCAGACAATAATCTGTAATATACTATAGATAACTAGATAGTAACTATATTAATATTAGTCTATAAATTACTACTAAATTTACGCATATAGTTATTTCGAGACAGTTTTTATTTTTTGTACTCTTACTAGTTATATCCGACACCAACACACCGTCTGTGATCGTAGAAAAAGTAAAGTTACAAGAATGAAAGAATTTTTCAGCGTCTTATCTAAACACTAGCACTATTAAAATCTTCCTGAAATAAATTGCATATTTCATCATGCTTTATAATAACTCATCTAATCATAGACCCAACTTTTAAATTTAAAGAATGTATCGCGAAAAAACGTTTTGTTTGTTTACTTCTAAAGTTTTTAGGCGGAAAGTTATTTTGATATTCCATCAGTTTATAATTACTAATGTATTCATAGAATTTTTAGCTACTTCATTTGTAACCATTATTATCCTGAATAATGATTTTTTCTGAATTTTAAAAATAACATTGTTTTGTGAGATAAAACATAACTTAGCTATACGACTGGAAAACGAAAAGAAACAACTCTTTTATTGACCTTTATTTTTATCTTTTTTGTTGCTGCCTAATAACTAAGAACATAATATTCTGTAAGATTTTCTTATTCGGCTTTTTTTTCAAAAATAATCCAATAAGTGCTGAAGAAATAGGTTTTGATATACGAGTATTCGTATGGTAAAATTTAACTTCATTTTATTTTCTTATTTTTTACAATATAAAATAAACGGTCGGTCAGCGAAATTCAGTAAAAGTCCCGTTGCTCATTGAGTGACAGTGTTGCAGAAATAAAAGGCTATGCAAAATGCATTCAGTCAAACCGTGACCACTTTTAGCGTTACCGTTTGAACATTACTATAATATTAACATATTCCGGTAAGTCGTCAGATGCGAGTGCGCATATAAAGACGTGGATATAGGTGAATAGGATACGAAAAGACATACCTACAAGAGTTCAACGCACCTCATCGATTGCCACTTGGCTCGCAGCCAACTACTTCAATTTAATGGTACGACTACCCTCTAGCTTCCTTAAATAGATAACTATTAGCCGTACCTCGGCGAAAACACTTTTTGGCAACGGGTTTTTAAAAGGGAATCGAACGTAGCCAATATTGTTTGTGACACTAGTAGCGGTTTGTCTGTATCGTCACAGAATCAATAACCAATTGTTGAGTAGCATCCTGCGTTCGACTTTTTTGTTTACTAACATAACTAAAAATAACATTAATAGCATTATACGTTACAAATAATAACTGTAAAAAAATAATAACTGTAATAAAATAATAATTGTAAAAAAGTACAACTGTGAAACCTAAAGTCATTAATAAACTTGTAGGTACAATAATGTTTAACTACATACATACTAAATATAAAAATATAGAGTCTATAGTAACTAAAGACAATTAAAATCACAAAGATACATTGTTTTGATACCAAAACCTGGACCAAAACTTGAAATGGTCAGTCTAATTGTGTACAGAATTATAAACAGCTAGACGTTGAGGGCATGTTTTGAATATTAAAATTTTTTTAAAGATGATTTTGACCAGTGATAGGTAATATACATGTATTTCATGTGATTATTTTTCATAGTTCATTAATATGATACAAAAACAAATTTTCCTGTACTTTTACTAACTTAAAAATAGTAAATCTCACAGACAACATGGGACATGACATGTTACTTAGAACATTAACAAACAGTTTTTTAAATGATGTTGACTGGTGATAGGTAATAATCATGTCAGTCAGTAACCAATTTATGACCCACTATAGGGTCGGGTCTCCTCTCACAATGAGAGGGATGTAGGCATAAGTCCACCACGCTGGCCTACTGTGTATTAGTAGACTTCACATACCTTTGAGATTTTTTTTGTGAACTCTCAAGTATGTAGGTTTCCTCACGATGTTTTCCTTCACCATAACAGCAGGTGATATTTAATTTTATAAAGCACATAATTTTTTTTATAAAGTCATTGGTGTGTGCCACAGGAATTCGAACCACGACTCCTCGATTCGAGGTCGAATTCTAAGCCTATCACCAATCTGTTTTCCCACTCTGTTCTTTTAAAAGTGGGTCAAATAAAAAAATCACACTATAACTAATTATCCATTTAACTATTTTTTATTGCCCATTGTATTAATGCAAATGTAATGACACAGATAATTAGCCAGGCTGAATAAGGAATTCATTGAATTACATATATTTTGCAATGCCCTCTGTAGAAATCTTTATATTATACAGTTATATGTACATAACTACCTAATTAAGGACCTAATTACAAAAACCTATATAGTTAGTATGTTTAAAGTTGGTTTTTCCAATGCCACTCGCCATAGAATTTAACTAACTATAATTTTTAACTGATAAAAATTGGAACATAAGGCTTAGCATGCCCTCCGAGGCAAGCAAGTTAGAGTTCCCCTATACTGACAAACTTGACTTTCCCCAACTATTTTAATTCCATGTTAAATATTAAAAGCATAAAATAATCTAACAAGAAATAGTTATGTACAAGTACAGTAATATGGTTTTATCAGTCGGTTCCACATAATAATATGGATCTTATAGAGGAAAAAGACACAAGGAAAATATTAGGGCATGACTGATTCACAAATAAGGCATATTAATTAAACTACTAACATCACAAATTTGAAGTATTTCTGATAGGATTTATGTACTCCTAAAATACAGGCATAATCGTATTTAGGCAATAAATAGTTTTTATGAAGGTAATTAAAAAGCTTTGTTTGGAAATTTTTATTTTAGCTAAATGAATCAAATCATCAAGCTAAAGGATTGAGAAACCAAAAAGCCAAAATTAGAACAGAGTGGGGTACAAATTTGAGGCTGTGATAGATCTGCTCAATATTAAAAATTATGCTGTTTAAGGCATATTGTCAGAGTCTGTACTCGGGCAGGTTTACCAAAGACTGTTCGGTATGCCTACTAGGTGCTTGCATCCATTATAAAAATTTTAGGATGCAGTCGGGGCTTCCCTGTTGCCTTGCATTGCCTCATCAACATTTGCCGATGGCGAGGCTGAGGAGCAGACAACCGTATCCCATGAGTTATGGAAAATGGTCTTTATGTGTCTGTACTGAGGCCCTTTGTTTAAACGATAACAGAAAAAAAAGCCTAGAAAGACCACTGTGGCTTAACTTTGTCTTCCACATGGAACACAGTGCAGATTTTATTTAAATCTTTAACTCGTGCTGTTAATGAGTCTGGAACTGTTTATTTGAAAATAGGTTGAAGCTAATTATTAAAAATTATAATGGTTATAAAACACCCACTAGAGGGGCATTGTGACAGGCCAGTGGCTAAGAATTTGGCCTCTCACTCAATGGGTCCAGGTTTGAATCCCAGGGGCACGCCCCAATAACTTTCTTAAAAAAGTTATGTGCAGTTTAAAAATTTAAATATCACTTGCAATAATGGTGAAGGTAAACATTGTGAGGAAATCTGGAAGCCTAAGAGTTTATAAGTAAAACAAAAATGTTCTCAAACTCATTTGAAGGCCACCAACCCTCATTAGGTCAGCATGGTGGACTAAGGCCTTACGGACAGGCAGACAGAGGGGCGCTGATAAGGTGCTTACCATGGACACCCTAGATCCACCTCTGCCAAGAGATACCTAGCTATATAAACTACATGTCAACTAAATGTCAATTTAAAGCATGTACTTAATAAGTCTCCCTTAAGATTCTGAACGGCATTTAGGTAACTTCAAATTACTTATATTAACTAGTCAAGTAACTACTACTTACTATATTACAGAGTAAGTTTTAGCTTTTGCAAATCAATTGGATGCATCGTGGTAGCTATCCATGTTATTTTATACTATAATAATATGAACATGCATGTCATGCAATTCATTACTTTATTTATTTGCAAAGGACATCGCGGGAATATCGACCTTGCCATAGTTTCTGCAATTGGTAATTGTCGGTAAATTAAGGATAATGATACCTTGGTACCGAGCAAGTGAGAGATGACAGTAATGATAAATTCTACCAAGGCGATAAGAAATGAATGACAAATACATAAGTATAAACATAAAATCGACCGCTCGTTATTAACGATTTTCGTAGCAACATTGTAATATCTTGCATGGGGCTTAATAAAGAATGCCCTTTTCGTTACGAACGAACGTAACGAAACAGCAGAGCTGTCTTTAGAGACCTTTAACAAAACATGTAAAACACGTACCTTGTAAACGGACCACTCCTTTTCGTTATTTGTGCTAAAATCTTTTCCACGCTCCTCTCGTCCCCTTTGCGCGCTGCGTCCACCAACTGTCCTCTTCCCATGTCCCATTTAATGGCTAGTACCACACACAAAAACAACACAAAGTTCAATCATTTCAATTTTTTACACTAGACTTCACTACACTACAACTTCATTGATCGCGCCGCCATGTTCTACTTTGTTGGACGTGAATGCGCTCTAGCGGCCGGTGACGGAATCGATCGAGCGAGATTGAATTCTTCCAAAAGTGAACGGACAATATTATAAAATCATTCAACAAAATTTGTGTGAGGTATCCATTGGGATAGTTTGAAAAGGCCACTTTTTAGCTTTTGCTCTTTCATTATCTTCTAAAAAATAAGTTCTTAAGTAGCTGGTGACCTGTAACCAAAGTATATAGGCGTCTCTTTCTTTCTACCTTGTAATGTTATCATAATATGAACAACATATATTATATTGCTATATTTTCTTTTTGCACTTGTCAGTGTTTTGTTTTCTCTACCGCTTAGTCCGCTTATCGCTTTGCGAAAGTTCATTGTGCTTATCTAGCGCAACAAAATAACATTTTAGCACATTCGCATGAAGTTACACGTAAAGGAATTCGTATCCATTTACGAATCCGAGATCTGACAAGAAACGATAAAAATCGATTTTGAATGATATTTTTTGTCTGTCAGATTGAACAGCTGATATCTCACTGACAGTGACAGTGCGTCATTGCGTCAAAAGAAAGGAAATCGGCTCGCAGAACAAAATAACATTAATTTAATTGTGTAAATGAATAAAATATTAAATACTGTATAGTGGATGTGTGTTGAGTTGTGTATATTGAAATAATGAAATTTGGTGGTTAATTACTTCAAAATGATTTCGGCAAAGTATTTGAAAATGGGCTTCGTATTTTTACTTCTACCCCTTTTCTTCTTCGGTACAAGTAACAGTCAAAGTAAGTTTTTGGTAATATTAATTACTCTATAGTCAAATTATCATTTTGTTAAACTTTTGCTAACTAATAAATAGTCTAAGCATCAAAGATTCTGCATTTTTAAAAGCCTACTCTCGTCCACAACCATAGAAGTTCTTAAATCATTTTAGTTCAACATGTTGATAAATCGATTAGTCAGATAAAGAATAAATTAATTTTCTACTTAAATACTGGTAGGTATATTATACAATTGGATGGATGAACAATTGGAATAATACATTGGTGTTACAATAGGTACATTTAATAATACATATTCTTTCATTGTGTAGTTTATTGAGTGAGGCACAAAAAATAAAAAGTTTTTTTCGATTAGGGATGCTGCCTTTATATCATTTCCAATGTTTCGGACAAGCCTTATTCTTTGCATATGTTTGGTTGCCCAAACATATGCGAATGAATAATAACACTAAGGACACGAACTTTCTAGAGGTATCAAAGGCGCTGAATGTGTTAATTTCTGTCATTATATATTTGATTCTTTGTTTCAGATATAAGTATGACAATACCATTGAACAAAACTCTTACATGGGCTAATAAGGAACTGTACGGAAGCTTCATAGACTTGAATGCGTCTTCAACTCTTGAAGTTAACCTAGCACTTGTTAACAAGGATGTGTCATTCATAACCTTCCAAGTGCACAGTCACTTGTATAATGTCACTCTATACAATAATACTCTAACTCCCAGATCGTCTGTTATTGGCACAAACATAGGACTTTATTCGTCGGTTAAACCAAAATTAGACACATTTTACATTTCCAACCAAAATACTATTGACTTGAAGGTATACATCTCTGTACATGGGTATGATGGAATAGGTATGTTTCCACACAATTTTCTTTTTTTTTATAACTCCATACATTTTAAATGTTAATACCAATTGCTTTCACAAAAGAAAAGTCTTAGTTTTACTCACCCAGTAATTCTTCCATAGTTTATAGAACTTAGCAGTGGTACTAGTCTTTAATATGCACAATAAATGATTCATACCTTTAATTTTATGTAACGCTATCGTTATGTAGCTACCTATTTGTTAGTTACTTGAAGCATTTGTTTAAGGAATATGAACAGTAATAACTAAGCGTATATGTGCAAATTCAATCAAGGAGCCAATAATCTCTGTATATGACGTATTGTTTGGAATTTTGTGTTTTAAATGACATGACAGCTTGAAGTTTAGTTGAGATGAGTAGAGTTATTCATAGCTGTGCGGCAAAGCTAATATTTATTGTGTAAAATTAATGGCTATGTGCAATCCAACTGAGGAAATTTTTTTAGACTTGATATACCTATGTCCATAAATAGTACCTTAACATCATGTATCAATTACAAAATAAATGTCACATGCTGACATGATGGAGGAAAACATTGTGAGCAAACTTTATCCAAGAGTTCTCCATAATGTTCTCCAAGGGATATGCATTCCATTAATCCAAAATAGGCCAGCTTGGTGGGCTAAGGATAACTAGTTAATTCTTCTCCTTGTGAGAAACATTTCAAACCTCCAGTGGATCACTTATGGGTCACTGACACTGAAAACAATAGTTTTAATTACTTTTTATGTTAACACTATTTTATTTGGGGTTACCAGATTTTGTATTTTAAAAATATACTTCTTACTACTATTATAAATGGAAAAGTTTGCGAGGAAGAATGGACAAATGGATGTTTGTTACTGGTTCACGTAAAAACGACTACAAGGATTTTGATGAAATTTGGTGCATGTGGTTTATAATCTGGAATAATATACAGGATACCTTTTATCCCCTTCTGAAATCCAAAGCTCTAAAATCCACGCAGACTAAGCTGCAGGCAAAGTCTTGTACTAAGGAACTTTAACTAAGAAAAACATTTCAGATCCAATACCAGGGGGATGCAACATGGAGTTCCCGACATACATTTCACCCTACATCCGTACTTATGTGAACAAGGACTACCTCTTGGTAGATATAGCGGCGCCCAAAGACACCAAGGACCTGTCCTGCAAGTCCTTAGACGAAGCCATTGTGATGTTTTACAAAATGTACTTGCCACAAACAAATCTTGATGTCAACGCCTACTTTGATGGTGTTAAGAGAATGCTGACATTGGATAATATTATGGAGTATGGGGATTTTGTAAGTATATTAAATGCAACAATTTTATTTAGTACATAGTCTCTATTTGTTTAATTAAGTACACAAAATAATACATTAAATGACACAAACAATTTCTGTATATTAATTGGAATTTATGTAGGTAATGCAATTTTTTTGGTATATGAGTAGGCTACCTGATGTTGCTAGTAAACAATCCACGGACAACCAGGACCAACCTTAAATACGCTGGAAATCCTATCTAAGATTATATCGGAGTTCTTTGCTTCTCAAAAGGTTTAAAATGTTAAATTCAAGTAAAGCGTCTCATTGACCTGGCGCGAGTTAAAGTTGGCCTGTACGGTACCTCCCTGGGTAATCTCAGTGGCTATGTCTGTAACCCATTGCAGGGTTGGGTCTCCTTTGACTAGGTCACACAACTACACTACGAGTTACCAGCTATGTCGGATGTTCTATTGTTCGGATAAAGGACTAAGCAATAATCTTTGTTCTGAAGTTCTTGGTCCTATTTGTCCTAGATCCCAGAAAACGGTGAACACATGCGACGAAGGCTCGCCGCATACCCAGGCACGGGCACCGTCTACGTAGCAGTCACGTACAGCAACGCAAACAAGTCCGCTTACTCTGTGTACGTACCCGATACGACGTATGGATGCGACCCGTTGGTAGAGGGCGACTGTGATATACTTGGTTAGTTTACATTTTTAATTTATCTATGCATTTCATATTGTATGTAGTAATTTTGCAGAATTTAGTGTGTAATTTTAAATATCACATTTTTTTAATTGAATTTGTTTTTTGAAATTATTTAACGTAAAACACTTGGTTACCGTGGGTCCTTTGGGGCCTCAAAGTTAACTGAGGTAATGACCTCATATTCAAAATTTAAAAAAAAATTTTGAGGTAACGTATTCAACATTAAAAAATTTTTTTTATAAAGAACCAATTCCCAGACTTAATTCAAGGAAGAAGACTCAACCCAGCAGAGCAAAAATTTGAATGAAGGGTTTATATTTCTGCTTTTGGTCTGGGTGTTCTTCTCTTTTCAGTGTCTATAGCACCGGACATCACTTTACGTGTGTAGCGTACGAACGTGAACGTATGTTGTGTACGCGATCTCTAACTTTTTAACTCCTACAAGTGTCACGATCCAAAGGGCGATAATCACTGGTCGATTCAAATTCAAATTAAATTAAAATTCCAAAGCTTTTATTCATTACTAGGTACAATTTGTGCACACTTATCTAATTAACGTCATACACCTAAAATTATACAAGCACCCACATGAGCATTATCTTATGATAATGTACCTAATTCTTTTGCAATATTTAGGATGACACTCTTGAAGAATTAGTAAGAATACCCCTAAGTGTTAAGATGGTTCCCAGACGACACGCTGTCCCGCCTCCTGTGTGCGTCTTTGTTCTTCGTGGGACTATTCGTTTGCTACTTCGGGCACAATTTCTTCAAGACGGAGATGTTCCTGGTGGGCCTCGTGAGCGGCGCGATGGTCACCTACATCGTAATATCCTTGATCGCTATCATAGATCGACCTGGTAAGTGGAGAATTTAGTCGTGATTTCTGATCGCGGTAAGTGCCTGGTAAGTGAGGGGGGGAAAAATTGAGTCGTGATCTATGATCGCTGTCATAGGCCGCCTCGGTAAGTTAGTGTGTGTCGATAAAACAATGTAGTCGTGATCTATGATTGCGTTCATAGAGCGATTTGGTAAGTGAGTGGGGAATAAAATTGAGCCGTCTCATATGCCTGTTGTATTGGTAAGTGAGTGGAAAAAATTATGTTGTGATCTTTGATCGATGTCGTAGATCGACCTCGTGTGTGGATGAAAAAAAAAATCATGAGTCTTGTGAAAGCGTCATACATCGATCCCGTAGGTGAGCGTGAAAAAAAATTTAGTCGTGGTCTTTCTGATCGCTGTCAATCAACATATTCTCCATACAAACTTTAATTGTGCCCTATTCCAAACTGCTCAGTTCGCGTAGAAGCTGTAAATTGTACGTAAAATTTTCGTTTCACGTATTAATATATGTTTATAGATGTATATAAGATGTTTGAGAACCTTTTAGTTTTCACATTATGTACCTATACATATTTCATTAGTTTACGTTTGTACATTATGTATACGTTTTATTACACTATGTTGACACGATGCCACATTCACAGCGCTGCTAGGTGCATCGGTGTTGTCGGGCGCGTGTTTCGGCGCTATCTGGCTGCTCTTCTGGTGGTTCTATGGCCTGCCGATATTCGCGGTTATGTTGCCCACCCTCAATGTGGGATTCCTGTTCGCTGCTATCATCTATCATGGACTTCCAGGTAAGATTAGAGGTTTTAAAAGTCTTTTGAAATCTCTTTAAAAATCTTTTAAATTTTTTTTAAAAGTACCATATGGTACCAAAAACATACCTACCATATATTTTGTTTAGTAAATCGTAAAAAACAACTCTTGTGCTCATGTGAGATGGCCCGTCTGCCAATTTGCCCAGACTTGTGTTATTATAAAATGGTTGGCCAATTTCCCAATAAAAAGAAATCGCGTTTTATGTAGTGTATTGTATAAAAATAGCGCAGTTATATTAATTCATTGAGCAATTGACCCGTGGACGAGTGCAAACAATGCACTCCAGATGAAATGATTGGCGGCCGGCAATTGCCCGCGCCCTTTAATTAGTGCGATACGTATGCACTCGTGAAGAAGTAGGTAAAATAATGACTAACTACAAACTCTAATAAAATGTAGGAATATATTATTACCTATAGAACTGCGTTTTTGGTAATTAGATATGTTTTCGTAATTGTTTCCTTTTATTTTTTTCGTTCTTGGCGCTCACTTGTTTTTATTATTGACGTTTTATTCCGTATATTTGTGCTTTTTTAACTTCGCAAAAGTCCACCTTTTATACACCTTTCTTACTGTATAGGTATATTGAAGAATTTAATACTTATATTAATAAGTTTCATAGTGCGTGCAGAACGCAGACCAATACTCTCTTATTAGGTCATCATTGTGTATAAATTATGTATCCTTTCTAAAACCTTTAAATAAAAAGATACGTAATTTATAATACACAACCATATTTGCAGTTTCGTATGCAAAAACAAATATCGATCTCATCAGTTATGCTATTTTTATATGATAATGAACCTTATGTTGATCACAGTAAGGATGTACAAACAGATGAATATTGAAAACATGGTAACTTTAACAAGAGTTGGATTAAAATGTGCCCATTTTGCATCAAGTTAATGTAATTAAGTATGTAAATTTACAACATGCAAAAGTCTTTAATTACTTGTACAATATTTAATCTATAATTTTATTGTGATTGCTATTTTAAACATACGTTTATGGTGGTAAAACTTTTTTATTCGCTCGGTGAGGTCTCGTGAAGAAGGGGAGAAAGGGGGATTATGAGAGGCTTGAGGAAGGTTGCACCTACCGCTACCTTTGGCGAGGTATAAATTATACGAGGTATAAAGTATATATAACTTCCCACAGGTCTCTCGAAATGAGAATATTATGCTATGAAAGAGTCTTGTTTTGATTAAAGATTCTTTAATCAACACAATTTTTTTTTTTTGGATCTTTCACTTTAATTCATAGACCCATAGTTAAACCTTAATTAAAGATGGAAATCATGTACTAAGACGACGTATACGAAGATTGTCGCCTCAAATAATGTATTTCTGGCAACCACCTGGTATGTCCTTCATGCCTCGTACCTACACGAGTACCTACACACTTTTAATCAAATGGCACCAACGTTAACATGTCTTCCTAAAAGGCTTAACACAATAGTTTCTTCCAGGCGGCTTCGTAGCCTTACAACTGGACTTCAACTTCTGGACTCTGTTCATCGTGATCACTCTCCTGACGTCGCTGATGCTGGTGACCATGACCTTCCTCTCCAACATCCTGAGCTGCATCATCCTCGGCTCGTACGCGACTGTGTTCTCTATTGACTACGCCATAGGGTCCAATTTGAAGTACATAATCATTAACACCGTGAGGAGGGCGGTGGTGCCTAAGTTTAATATGGCGATTTTGGCGCCTCCTTTCGGATGGAGAGGTGAGTGTTTTCTTTTTTATTTACATAGGTACTTACATTAAAAAAATTAAAAAGTTATTTACTTTCACCTCATGTTCAACTAGTTTTATCTCTTGAACAATACTTTTGAGCTCGTTTTGTAGATCGTGATGTATACGTTAACCAATCGCTAGTGTTTAGGTTATATAAGAAAAAATTGTCATCTTATTGATTAAAGTCAAGAAAAAGAAACATTTTAACGACATTTTACATTTGAAAATTTACAAAAATTTATTTTTACCTGTAATATTAACTGCTGAATGAAATGATATCTTTTCTTCTCTGTAAGTGAAAAATTTAAGTCAAGAGAAGTCGAAGTTATCTTGTAGACTGTACATCTGTATTAACTTACATTGATTTACTGATTAATTCTATACATACCTTGATATACTTGAAAATTCTCAAAAAAAAATTTTAAACTTAAAAAAAACATAAAATAAAGCGCACTTCATCGATTTCCAGATGCTCTAGTGAGCTTGCTATGGGTGACTCTGGGCATGACTGGCTTCCTGATCCAACACTACCACAACCGCGGTCGCCCACCGTTCCCCCCACCACCCCGAAGTGTGAGACCCGCCATGCCAGGACTCAGCTACGGGGCTATTGGACCTAGGGACACCCGGTAAGCGATAATGAAACTTATTATTTAAGGAATAAAGACCATAATAAATGTGTACAATTTTTGGACGACTAAGTGATTTTGTTTTGAGCACTAAAGCAATGTATGTATGTTTTTTTTTGATATTGCATTTTTCTGGCCATATAAAAACATTATGAGGGTAGTAGTAATGTTTTGGTTTGACGTTCTACCCTCATTTTTTTCTATTTCTAAGTTTTCTTGCTTAAAAATAAATCGAAATATTTTCTTATTTTCAGACGAGACCCTACTCAAGCAACTTCTGGAAATAATGAAACTGCACCGCTTTTGGCTTAGACAAAATTGGTATATGTATTCGTTTTACCATTATAGTTCTTCTATATCATATATCACCATCTATATTCATCATAGATCTTTGGTTCTTATTTTTACACTGTTGATAATATATTTAAAAGCAAACAAATGCACAACAGTACTTCTTACTAGGAAATAATATCGCATAAATGAGGGTAGTTCCGTTCTTGTCCCTATACTCATTAAAACATTTAATTGAGTGATACAATACTATCACTCAATTAAATGTTTTACGGCATGGAAAAGCTAAGTAGTTAGTTTCTAAAAAATAATATATTCTTAAAATATTTAATCGGTAGATGTATAGAAAATTGTAAAAAATCGATAGAAGTTCGAAAAATGAGCCCTTAGAAACAAACAATAGAGTCTAAAAAGATAATTAATGAAAGGACTGTGATTGTAATGTTTGAATGTAGGCCATTGTTTATTAAATTTTCAATACTTAGGTATGTGGTAGTTAATAAAATTTTTTTCAAATATTTTTGGAAAAAAACATAGGGTAGTTTGATTTTCATGCGATATTTGATCAGAATACCTATTGGTATGTTATATTTGAACTCATTAGAGTTAGCAGTTACCTTTAAGTAAACTCTATCCAAATTTTAAGCAAACCGTATTCGTGTTTAGTTTATGGTCTCCGAAATATTCATTCAATATTAGCTCTCTGAAAATAATACCTTTGTTAAAAAACGACCTACTGCAAAGTATTAAAACTTTACTGTCTTATTATTGTAGTGTATAGTTTAAAGAAGACAATTTATAATAGGAAGCGATTCTCTTAAACCTCCAACTTTTGTGTAATCAACTTATGTTGAAAACACAGAATTTGTTAACAATTTCAGTGGAAACGCATTTTAACTCAGTTCATCAACCCTGTTTGTGGTCGCATGTTTGTGTCCTTCACAAAAAAGTATATAATTTATCAATATGCTATAATCTTTATGTAGGCTTTAAAACTAAATTACTATATATTTTCACGTCAAATATTTAGTGGACGTTGCGATAGAATTATACATTGTTGAAGTGGAGTCAAGGCAAAAATGCTCTTTTAATATAATTAAAATATTAATATTGCATTTTGCTTATCAATGCACTTGCATATTTAAATATAAGTCAAAACATGTTAAAAGCTCGGTTTTTCTACGATATGTGATTAAGCACTGAAATTTTATTTGAGCACTGAGTGAGGGTAGTTTTGTATTTGAAAATCTCGTTCCAAAACAGATTGAAAACGTATTTGGCGCTAGTTTATCCTCAGTGCTCAAATAAGTTGACAACTCCAGTTTACTATGTATTGAATGTAAATCATCTGAATTAATATTCGTAACTGCAATTAAATTTTTACCAAATCTTTATTATCATTATAGAGACTTGTTTGTTATGATTTGTCGGTACTGTTTACCGTCTTATCATGTTATTAATTACTTTTAGAGAAGCGATTTCAAATTTAATGTGTATTAATAAACAAACTCAAGACAATGCGCTCTTAAGTGTGACATTTTGTGTGAGAAATTCGCGTTTTAAGTTAAAGTTTTGTTTATAAATACGGGGTTTAAAGTTATTTGAGATACTGTTATTGGACTCTCAAACGTAGACTTGTACTCTTTCAAACAATATACCTACATATTTCACGTCATATCTTTGTAGATAAGCTGCCTACATTGTCATTGGTTTAAAACTTATTATTAATCATATTTTAATGATACTTAAATTTAAGCAAGTTTCCTTCCTTTTGGGAAAACCAAATTAATTTTGTTTATCCTTATAAAACTCTGCCTAGACTATATTATGGTTCCAATTTTAAAACCAAAGTGTTACGATTTTATGAGACTGCTTATGTGATTTTAGTTACGAAAAAATTGTCATTTAAAGCTTAATAAATTATTTATCATTCAATTAGTTTTTACTTTACATACCTACGCAAAACTTATAAGACTTGTCTGATTTTTTTTTTGACATTTTTAATGTTGTTTAAATTTTGTAGTTTAAATATTAAGACTGACCTAGATTTTTTCACACGTATGTATCTAAGGTTTTTACAGCATTTAAAATAAGCATAGTATAATATTTTATCGATGTGCCAATGTCGAAATGAAAATATCGAAAAAGTCACACACACACTGGCGATTAAAATCCAAATTTTCAGTCTTCGCGCAAACTATTCAAATACTAAACATATGGGTAGGATAGCCAAATTGGATGTACAATGCATTGCACACACGAATTACAAGATTAGAGATCCTAATTGAATGGCCATCAAACGCAGTCCGCATCGGGACAGACAAACCAATTATATCCGTTGATAATTCTATACAACTGCTCGCCTCAATGGGACGAGGGACTTACTTGCAAGTTTATTTGCGTGTTTTTGATAGAATTCCATTGTACTCCAGTGGAATATATAGGGTGCTTTATTTTGTTATTATTATCTTATTACACCTAAACAAATTTTCAACTTGGTAGTATCTAGTTTCACTGTAAATATTATAAGTTATATTTTAATAGGGAATAGAATTTAAAAATATAAGCGTGTGAATTTACCTGGAGTCAAAGTAATTTTATTGTTTTTGTGATAAGATATGGATGTTTTAAGACAATAAAATTAAATTTACGAATTGGATAATAGCTAACCTTGTTGATAAACTTCACACCAAATAAAATTAAAAAATGTACGATACGAACTCTGATATTCTTTTATTTAACTTTTACAAATTAATGGTATTACTTTGAATAAAAATAAAAAATGTAATGAGATATAATTTTCAATTAAAACGTGTATTCTGCAATGAACAATGAAAGTTGTTCAAGGAGTTTTATACCATACTTGCCCTAAATGCTTATAATGAAACTCAACGATTCTTTCAGAACACTCTGTATATTATCCACCCCGGCGAAGTTTAGATCAGTATAATGCCTACAATACAACACATTTAATCCCATCCCATTGTGAGACCCTCCCCATTCCAACGTAGGGGCTGCATCGGATCCCTCTATATAAAACAGTCGGATTATAAAGAGCCAAAACGCAAAATTAATATGTACCGCCCAAATATAGTTAACGGTATAATTTTCTTCGATAGAAACACGGTTAGGGTGGCAACACTCGGGCTTGCGCAATAAGGCTCTGTTTCGCGCGCCATCTGTCGACGGACAGGGATCTAAGTATTCAATAATAATATTTTAGCGCGCTTTATTAGACCATTGTCGTCTGATTAGTTACAGTCGAGTGTTCCCATTCGTCATTTTAAACGATCGCGGCTGTCGGGGACGCAACTATTGCGAAAGAAAACAGAGTCGAATGGTTAATGCAATATTTATTAATAAATTTCATTGTAATCTCCCCAATCTCAATCTATATGCACTTATAATCGAGTAATAATTTATTTTACACTTATCTTCAATCTTAATTACAAACAATTATACCGTATCGCCTTACCACGTCAGTATTGCATTTTTTTATATTAATGAAAATATATGTTTTCATACATACATTTATTTATTGAAAATTGTGCTCACAATCGCACTTCTATCTGTATACAAGGTCTTATCGCACAACAATAAGAATTAGTGTAATTACATTTGTACACGTGAATTTCGAATTTCTTTACTGTGTTCCCAAAGTGACTACATTCGAAATTTTCTTCATAAAAATAATCTAACTACATTTTAATCACAGCAATATTGATCTTCTTATCTATTCTATTAATTAATAAATAACATAAATTAATTCGTTTCGAGGTGTGCTAATAAACTGCGACCCAACACGTTTTACAACATCTATTACTATTATACAATAATACAAACATGCTTAGTTCGTATGTCAATTTGCAGGGCAGGGGTGGAAACAAATCGCTGTAACGAAGCTTATTGCCACGTTTTTCTGTAGCGTTAATATTTGCACCCCCGCCGCACACATCAAAGAAATAAAAGGGTTGTGCTCGCAAAGGGCGTATAACACTCAATTATTACAAACGTTGGCACAAACAATTTACATTTTACCGCCAAGACGCAAACGCGTCGCGGACCGTACTAACTTTCCTACTCGACAATAGATGGCGTTACCTATATATACACTTGTAACTGTACAACGGGAAATGCTGCACGCGGATTCGAAAAAACCATAGAAATCGGAAGTAGATAAAATGGCTATATAGCGGGACAGACTTAGATTCTGCTAAACTGGGAACATATTAGCTTATTCTATATCAACGCGACTGTAAGTGAGAATGACAAGAATGAGTTTAGGGCGAGTGCCGGTAACGGAGCTATACTTCGGAACAAATGCGTTATTATTTCAATTTTATTAACTTCCTTTTCTATAGAAAATCCGGTAAAACGTATAAACAGTGCAGCACGGCCCATACTTAGTATTATTTGAACATCATCAGTTGCTTAACGTTAATTACACCAAATGTACACTGTTATCGCAGTTTAGCGTCTGTCACTGTTCAAACTGTGTTGACTTACGACACAGAGTTGTTGTCTTGGAGGTCGGCGGGCAAGGCGTCGTGTCCGGCGCTCATGTTGATGGCGTTCATAGCCAACTCTGAGTAGTTGTGCGCTTCGCCGCTAGATGTCTCTAGCGCGCTCGGGTTCTCGGGCATGGCTAGCAGCCGATGCGGGAACCCGAATAGCTGAGATCACTGGAGCCGTCCCCAGTAGTTCGACGCGAGGTCCGGCCCTTGCGAGGGGATTTGAATGGGCACGCTCACGCCCGCTGATATTACACCTGTGGACAATATTGTTTTATTAGCTTCCAGTCTAATCTGTTTCACTTATCTGAACACTAACACATTACTGAACAGCAGGGTCGGGTCTCACAATGGGGAGGATGCAGGCCTTAGTCCACCACCCTAGCCTATGCGGGGTGGACTTCACATGCCTTTGAGAATATTATGGAGAACTCTCAGGCATGAAGGTTTCCTTACGATATTTTCCTTCACTGTTGAAGCTGCCGATATTTAATTTAATAAACCTCACATAACTTGTACGTAACGTACGTTGTACATAACAAAAGACGTTGGTACGTGCCACTGGGATTCAAACCCCTTGAGTTTAGCTGAATTTTTAGCTTCCAGCATCGAGCTACCAGCTCACCTTGATTCAACGGTTCTTAGGTAGAAATACACACTTGAAGACCTTCTTACAAATGAAAATGGAATTGAACAAAACTGAACTTGGAATTGCAATTAATCTAAGAACAAACTAGAATCTTTTTCTAATTGGAACAAACGAGTATCTATACATATATCACCCAACAAGACTTAATGTGGGTTATTACCTATAAGTACAACAGATTTGATATCTTACGCCTACGAGATCTAATCCGATGCTATTAGCAACACGTATTAGGCAGAGCACAGTCATATGTCAATTAGGAATCTGATTGCATTCCAATCGCTTTAGCCTTAGCATTGCAATATCACTACCAGTCGCTTATAGATGAGGTATACTATATAGTGTATTAGGTAAACCTATATGTAAGGGGTATAAATTTTGAGGCAAGATCCAACCAGTAGGTATAACGTGAACCAAATACAAGACCCAGACTGAAGGTGAAAGATTCGGATGTAAGTAAAAATCGAAAGGATTAGGAATATGATGACAATATCAATACAATAAAATTAGACAAACAAAAAATTTAAACCAAAATCATAGTCATCTCTAAAATAAAATCACGTTCAACTAACAGAATTCTATAAGACATTTTAGGGTTCCGTACCCAAATGGTTAAACGGGACCTTCTAAGATCCTGCTGTCCGTCCGTCTGTCACCAGGCTGTATCTCAAGAACCGCTATAGTTAGACGTACGACCGTATTCTGGAGTACCTACTTAAATACACAAGAGATTAATCAGCATATCTCACCAATTTGGCCCCGGTGTAATGCCACTTAGTCCGAATATGTCGAATGACATGATTCGATTTGTCGAGAAGGTACTCGAACTAAGTTCAATTACATTCCGACGTGTAAATACATTCCGACCGTAGCACAGGTATAGATAAACAGCCGGCGGCTAGTGTTATGTTTGCGTATCATGTCATATGCTCACGGTGCGAATATGATTTTGCTTGGAACTTTCAAAGCTAATGTAGCGATAAAATGAATTATTAACAAGGTTACGTATTGGTCTGTTCTATTCGCTTCTTCTATTCGCTTATCTTATCTACGTCTAAACCATGCATTCGTTAAATCAAGGACGACTGATATTCACCTACACAGTTTTTACATTAATCTTAGCCAGGTTTGCACTTATTTTACTATCGGTTTTCTTTCTTTCTTTCAGCCCTTCGTAGTCCACTGCTGGACATAGACCTGTCCTAATCGACGGCTCTCCGCCCTGGCCTGGGCTATTTGATAAAAAACGACCTAAATATGTTATCCATTTTAAAACGTACAGGTTTTATTTCTTTTCTTTTTTGTTCATTAGAGGAATCATGATTGAAGAGAATCGAAAGTCTGATACGATTTGGGATAGCTCACTACTTCTACGGTCTGACTCGCAACATGAGACGTTCCATCAAAAACCCTTCCAGTCCACAAGACGAAACCGAGCGATGTTATCTAAATTAACAATTCGACTACACGGGGAGGTTTGTGCCATAAATATTTTCACCGTACGCACCCCAACCGCGTGGCTCCTCGCGATAACAGCCGTTCCGCCAAAGGGGTAGCAGGGTGCAGTCCCGTTTACATTCATTATGTGATATTATCGAGCACTCCTGCGAGACTGTAGTCAATGGCGTGTCTATGATCGCTGGTTTATCGGACGGCGACAACTACTCTCGTTTCGCGCTTAGACGCACATATTGTTGAGTTATTGTTGTTGTGGTATCTTTTGTTTAATGTGTGTTACGATGTTTTGTAATGAAACAGGAATTTACGTCTATTTTAGATTTTATAGAAACGGACCTAATGACAAATGGAATTTTCTGAAGTTAATATACTGATGTTGTACGACCTCAGATAGGACTAGAGCTATGTATTTCTAGGTTTCTAATTTAACGACCAAATTTGGTGGCATCTACCACTAAATTGTCTATCCTGAGAGCTTTATTATTCCCTTAAAAGAAACACTATTTTTTTACGCTGTATTAGGATGGCTGTAGGTACTGTAAGTAAGTATTTATATTACGTTTGTTCCAAGTTTACCACATACGAGAAGAAAGAAAAAGAAATTTAACACCCAACCAATCTCGCAGACCTAACTATAATCTCTGCAACATTTTCATTACGACCACGACACAATAGCATACGTTGCCGCCTGCAGACAGAACGCAGAAAGTAGAACAAATCCGCTATATTTAATACCGCACGAAGCTGGAAATGCACCCGTCGAAAGAGTGCAAAAGAGTAAATGAAACGAGAGCGTGCATTTTGAATTGTGAAAAACTCTTTTGTTCCAGCCCGTAGCTGAAAACTCCGAGGAACAATGCCGCGAAACGGCCAAACAACAATAATTCATACCGCTTTCCGCCACCTACGGCTAAAAATGTCCGCCTCGTGATATATAATATCAAATGGAAAAGTTATGGCTTTTTAAAACAATGGAAACGCCAGCGCCTCACAGTTTGTTCTTTTTCTGAATACTAATAAATCTACGATATTTATGCTAACGTTTAAGCGGTTCCAGCGGAATAAAATGTTATACAGCGACCTCATTCGGCGGTTAGAACGTAATTTAATTACAGTTTTTGTTTTAACTTTTCACTTCCCAAATGTGTGCATGATTGGTAAATACGACGCAAATGGTCTGAATGTGGGGTTTTCTCAAATATTTTTATGTGATGAGGATCAAAGTTAGTTGGAAAAGTTCCTGATAGTTTTATCGTCTTTTTTTAAGGTCAATTCTATTACTATATTCTATCTCTAAACCATTATTACTATACTCGCAAAACTTAAATATTTCAGGAAAAGCTACTTTAACACTATTTGTTTCATAATTGTCAATTATGCTATCATCAACGTATACCTAGTAGGTATTCTCAATATCATTCGTTGTGCCATAGAAGACTAACATATTCAGCTCTAACCGTATAAATGGAAGAAAGAACTTAGGTACTGTTTGTTAACAAAAGCGTTCAATATTCAAAATCAATTTAAAAGCCATTTGTAAGGAACAGACAACGGCAAATCCAATCGCGGCTCGAACTCCTATTTTCTCTCTTTTTCCTTTTATTTTTTTGTTTCCCGTCATGTCGCGGTCTTGTGAGCCAGGCGCCCCTTGCTCTTGAGTCAGCGTTTTTTACATTTTATTACGAAGTTGGTAAATATTTTCCAAGGCCTGATTCTGTCGATTTCTACCTTCTACATGATATACCTACGTGTAACCTGAGCCAAGGGCTACGAAAATACGGTGAAACATTATCTCGTCTTGTGTGATCAGGAAGTTGTGGAATTAAGTAGGTGTAGTTCAGTTTTTTAAGTGTTCATTAAAATGATGTTGTCAATTTTTCGAGACGATTTGTTTTGTTAGTTACTTGATAATTTTACGATAAGTATATCTACGTAAGTAATGATTGTCCCCCCTCTTTTAAAAATGACTGGGCAATATTACAAACGAATTTTCTAAAAGAAATGTTAATAGAATTTACCCACATCATTTTAATAGAAAATGTAAAAACCTACCTAGACTAAAAAAGTAGAAATCTCTCATACTGGAAAAAAATATAAAGTGGATACCTACTGTTGAAAAGAAAATAAGCGTGCAGGCTTCACATTTCAGCTTCAATACATGAAGTGTGGGACTTCGTGTATTGACTTCAATACAATGCAAACTAAAACAGGACTAAAGCACCGTGATAGGATGTTTTGCTCAGCATGCTTTAATGCCCGCGTTTGAGCGTTGTTCATTCACCTGTGTCGCCGACAGTGGATATCAGGATATTCCTCAGAATTTCCCTACATAAAAAACCTCAAGCTTACTTACCGGTGCTAGGCGCGGGCTGAGGCTGGGAGTACGCGGCGTGCTGCTGGTGCGCTGCCGGCGCGCGGGAGTAGCCGCCGCCGCCCAGCACGTCGCCGAACATGTACGGGTAGCCGCCGTCGCGCTGCTGCAGGCACGACGATGACAGCCCACCCGACATCGAGCTGTCGGAAATCGCACTGTCAGTTGCATAGACGCGAGCGGTTAGATGTGTTGACGAAATTAAAAAAGAAAAAACAAGTGAAATAGATGTGGAAAATAATAAAAACATAATGCAAGTAAGTGCATTAGATGTGAAACACCAAAAAGATGGTAAAATTAAGAAAGAAGAAAAAGCTAGTGAAATTGACGCGGAGAACAAAAATGATGGTGTCTTCAAAGAAATTGATAAGGAAAAGAAATTGTAAAGTCTGTATGGATGTGTAAGTGTTGTGTTTTTTTGGTAAGTATAGAAGAAATAGAAATAAGAGAGTTTTGTGTGTTCTGAAAATAAACTAATGAATGTATTAAAATATTCAAAATTATGATGAATTAATTGTACTAACTAAACAAGAGGTGAGATGAATCGATTAATTGTTTCTAATCTAAATTGATTCGTGACATGGATATTGCTCAACTTTTGATTTGGTTTTGGCCGATTAAATAATCATCAGATAGCTGGAAGGCAAACTTAAAAATAACTTTTATCCATAGTCAAAATATTCACCCTGAAAAGACAAACAGGTCTGCTATGAAAATATAGAGTGTATACCTTTTACAGGCACAACTATAATAAAAAGCAACTAATACTATTCCAGTGTAAAAGTTATCAAGAAGGAAACTGCAACAACAAAAAGGGCATAACTTAGTCACGGGCGAACAGTAGGGAAACTTCGTCTCTAAGTTAATTTGCTCCACAAAAGCTAGCTGGAGTTCACTATTAAAAATCAATTGGAGTGGAAAGTCGACCTTCGCTGGCACGTCGGGATAAGTTCGGAACGTCTCGGTGCCGTGGGTGCAGTGGCGGGAAATGGAAACATAAGGAGGCGCGACCTTTGCCGGTCGACTTGGCGCGTAGTACCGCCGCTCGGTGATAGATGGCGGTGTTCGGTGGTTTGATAGTTGATATTGAGCTTGATACTCCTCCACGGGTGTTTAGCCACGCGCTTGTTCACTCATGTGTAGTAGATTTTAGCACGCTTAGTTTTACGCTAAGAAATATTTAGTGGTTGATTGGTGCGACATTTTTATATTTTGTTCGGTGTCTAGGTGTGGTAGTGGGGTGTTATAATGTTATTGGAATAGATGATAAACTGTATGTAGATGATAAACTGTAAACGGCATCATTGTACCTACGTGACTAATTGTTAACACGGCCAACTTAGTATTTTCAAGGAATAAACAACAGTTACTACCTCAATTCTAAATTTAAGAGTAAAATTAGCTTGGAAGTTAATTTTACTCTTAAATTTAGGAAGCCTTCTAATAGATAGTCTTTCCTTTGGGCATGAAGTTTCTCTACCTAATTCGTCTTTATGTGGACCGCGGACCCATGACTTATGAATCCATGGTTTGTATGAATAAGTACATTGTCTGCAACCTCTTCGTTGTCCACATGGGTCATATGTGACTACGAGTCACCTGAGTGACATGTGACTCACGTCGTTTTTTGTTTCTATCTACTAGAGAGGCATAGTGTTTATATCCAGCTGTGCTATTTTGGTGACGTTGTGTAAGTGTATGCTTCGTGTGTGCTGTTGATCTTTACCTACCTGTAGGTATCACTCATGGTAGCGATGGGTTGCGGTATCGGGCTGTACATGGAGTTGAATCCGCCGTTGAGCGGCAGCCGCGGCGGGGGCGCGGGCGGCGACGCGGGCGCGTCTCTCCTTTGGCTGCGTAGCTTCTCTTCCCGACGCCATTTCGCGCGTCGGTTGGAGAACCAGACCTGTTGATTGGATAATTCGTTTACTGATGCCCTTTAATTTTTGAGTACCTTAGCAGTAATGTTCAATTATATGTATCTACAGATGTGTGAGTTAAGTTAGTGTGGTGACCTCCGCCAGAGATGGCGCTAGCGTATCCTGAATCGCGCTATCAAAGTTTTCTACATCACTAGCATACAAAACTCTGTGAAGACGAAATCGGACCATGACCACTTCTTAGGCACGATTCTCATAGCAGGTCCCCTATATTTTTCAAGGAAATATGTAAATCGTTGATATCGTCCAATATATTTGAGAGGTTCATTCATTCTTGGGCATAGGGCCCTCGTTACAGTTAGAGTAGGTACAATATTAACACAACCCCGCGATGTACAGATCTTTAGAATAATGCGAGAAAATTTAGTTCTTATGAAGTTCGATCAACAAAAGTTTCTGAGCTTTTCTCATTTCTGTTACTTTATCAGAGTTATAAACAGAAATCTATATGAGCCGAACATAGTCAAGGGCATGAGACAACGTAAATAAACATCCCATATGGAAAGACATTTTCGCTCCAATTCCAATTCCCGTGACTACCTGTAAAATTTGTACCTACTTATCAAAGATGAGTAATTACCATTTCAATATCATAATCATCCTTGATACGGCATGTAATTAACCGTAACGAGGTTAATGTTCATTTAGGTGGGTTGTAATTATAACATTATAACCTCCAGGGGATGGCTCCGTGCTAAAACACGCAATATAAAGTTCCTCGGTTTAACTCCAGCCCCCCGTTCGTTAACAAGTTAGGCATCATTGTAATTAGGTACGTAAGCACTTTATAATTGGGTGGATAGGAACATCGTACATGTGTGTTTATTAAATCGTTATAAAAAGTCAAACTAAAACATGTTTGGTAAATTTAATAGACCTACTTTTTGCTATATACTTATTTTGAAACTTGCAATAATTTGTTTGAACCTGTTTATTGACGAAGTGTGGCTTTCGAGTGTTTTTTTACTAAGTCTGGGTTGGTATTCACCTAATTTACCTAAGACTTAAATTAATAAATATTTTTTGATAGGTATTATTGGGGTGGTGGTAACATTTACATTTACTACCAACAAGGCTGCCAAGATTTCATAGTGAATAGTATACTACTGTAAAGATCAAGCTCTCTTAGTATTGCATTAAGGTTTCTATTTATTCTATTTGTTGTCTTTGAAACACAAAAATAAATAATTGTTCCCAACAACGATGACAACAGAAAACTGACATCCCAGAACAGAATAGAAGTTGCGAATAATCCAAGCATGAATACAATATTGTGACATTGAACTGGGTGAAACGGAACGCGCCTCCGGAAGCGCTCACGTGCGCGCCACTTCCGCAACCGACAGTCATGGCGGCGGCAATATGGCGCCGTCTTCCCGCGCTTTGCTAGGCGGGCGGGTCTGCACGTAAATAATAAACGGATTTTCACACGGCCGCGAGAAAAACTGTTATTAACACTATCTTTAATTATGGCCTATCGTGTCCACAATTGAGGTGAGTTTATCTGACGTTAGAACAAGGTAATAATAACAGGATAATTTTATTGCAAGCAACGTTTTTGTTAGACCATCCGCTTTTAAGCGTACGAGTACAATAAACGTAAATGAAATTACGTTGCTTTATTTAATGAAGTACCTTGTTATTTTCAAGTTCATAACGATGTGGGCAGCGAATTATAGAGTCGAGTAGGTCTCTGTCGATAACATTGGATAAATCTAAACACGTAGAGGCATTTTACGGGTTAAATGGACCATACTACTCATTTCCTTTGATCGGCAGCCTTTGCCCGAGTTGAAACTGGCTTTGGATATCGATAGGGAAAATAGGAAAATACGGAGAAAGTTCAAAGAAGTAGAGGAGGTAATATGTCATAATATTATTGCTTCGGCCTCTAACGAAATGGCCGAAATGTTGCCTACAATATTTTATACGAACCCTCACAAAACCCACGCCAAAGTAAAAAGGGTCTGCACGGTCAAAAGTTTCGGTTTGTGCTAAGAAATTAAAGGAATATCTGTACGATATTTTCTTCTGTTTAGTATAACTTTTGTTAGTAGGTATGTTACGTTTGGGTGCTTGTTTTATTTCTGTTCATAATTTTCTTTGTGATGTAAGTATAAAGACTTAAGGTAATAATTTACTTTTCATTAGGTACCTATTCGACAACTTAAGTAGGTAAAAATACGTAACTTATATGACCTATTTATTAAAAATACCTTTTACTTAAAAGTAAGTACAATATTACTAATTAACGTAGAAGTAAATTATCTACTGAGATAATTATTCACTTCTATTATACATTTCCTTCAAATTTCATTTTTACATACGCATACCTTATAATTCTTATTCGCATTCATTATAATTCTCTCAATAAGACACAATAAAGCGTGGCTAAGTTATAAGTTAGTAAATTCTGAACAGAAATTATTATTGTAGAATTTATTAACTATTTTCGTAAATCATTTTTACAGACAATAATTCTACATTTCATATATTTTTATATAGGCAAGTAATCTTGATTCCATAACCGAATTCAAAATCCAATTCCGGCCAAAATTGTATCAGATGTATTCCATTTAAATGAAGAACAAAATTACCCATAAATAAAACCTTGCCATCGAAACGAATTACTTGTGCCCGCCCCCAATCGTAGCCAATTACCTAAAACGTCCCGCAATACATGCGACGTTTACTATTGCAAGAAAATATTATGAAAGGGACTCGTTTTCCCACTGAGTCCATAGATATTCGTTGACAGCGGTGACAGGCCCTTGCCGCTTTCCGTCATTCGCCTTTTATAAATTGTACTCAGACTCTACCCTTATAGTCAGACGGGAAACGAGACGTGTCGTAGTCTAAGATAGTAGCGAGTAGTAGCGACAGCGTGTTTTTGTATTTTTAGTAAATTACGCTATACATATCAGGTATTCGATGAAATGTAAAAGCATTTAAAGATTTATCCTTGGTTTATTTTGCATTAAATAATAACCAATAAATAAATAAATAAATATTGCAACATACATCTTCAAAGTATTATGAAAAGTATCATTGATGATTTTTTCGAATTTTATACATGACAAAGCAACTAAAATACGTAAATATGGATAAACCAAAAATTAAGCAACACTTATCAGTTTACACCGCTCGAGATGCTTTAAAAATGACAGTGATAGGTTAAGTCTTGTAGCAGGGCAACGCAATATGCGCTTATTTCGTTACTCGCTTCTCGTAGGCGATAAAACAACAGCTTTGTTCAGGGGCTCTTCACCAAATGGGATTCGCTATAATTCTGTTATTTCGCCAACAAGTTGTTATAACAGTTTTAGATGGTAATTTCATTACCTTTTTAATAAAACCCAGACATTAATTACAATTCGCACATTTACCCAAATTTTAAATTTCGTTATGAATCTCATTGTGGAATGATTCGTATTTTTCTTTCATTTCACGAAACGATATTACATTTTATTTTGTTAGGAAATTCAAATGTTAATTTTATTAATTAAAATCAGTGATTTCGTATTTGTTACTGATTATGTATGTAGGAACCTACTTTTATGAAGCTTTCTCTTTTGATATAATAAATTTTCTAGTAATAATATCAACGAAATCTACATAATGTCTACGATATATAAAATGTGTACTATTTTGAACAATACCTATTTTGTTCAAATGAGAGTCATCATACTGTCGAGAGAAAAATAAAATCATTTGTGCACAAATATTTTGTAAGTACACGGAAAATGTGTTTCCTAAAAATACTCTACTTCTCCTATTTACTATAATACCTACAAAATAATCGATACAGAACAAAAAAGTATATAAATCAGGACACCAGTCTGACACCGCGGGATCTCTGTACTTATTCACAACTACCCTCAAACCTCTTACAATGTCCCTATTGATAAGGGTATAGGGGTCAAATTCGCGTCGTTTTTGGCAAAAAGGTTGTATAGAGCGGTGGATGGCAATTTTTCAAAACACACCCTCCACAGGAAATTCGCCCCCGCTTCCTATAGGCTGGAGATCGATACCCGACCCCCGTCATGTGACCGTCATTGCTTGGAAAATTGCAGGAAAATTGAAATATTTATTTTTCTGCAGTTGCTTATCTTTGGATGTATGGTTGGATAGATAAATATTTTAATATATTGTACGGCATTTGATACAGGCTGCGCTTAATCGGTGTTCAGATTTTGAAAATCAAAACAAAAATATTTTTTGGGGTCTAAATAATGCACGTTATCAATGATTATTCTTCCTAAGAATTCACAATAAATTGTCGATAAATATAAACATACATAAAGTCAATAAAATCTCTTAATTGCATTTATAATATCCTACTCTTAGATATGAAATTATGAGATATTTTTAATATTCTGATACGGGACAAGCAATGTGTAAAGTTAGGCTTTTATTCATTTGAGACTCAAAATCAAGAATTGTAGCGAAATAAAACTTTTAAAGTTTTAAGACATTGTCTGGTTAACTGCTATAATATATTAAAAAAACCTTTATGAATTGAACTTTGAGTGTAATTATGACAAAGAACTCTGAAATATTCGAAACTAGACGGGTTGTCCCGCAATATATGGATGACTTGAACCGATATTTTATGTTTGAATCATTTTCATAAAAACAGTGAAACATTCTTAAAGTCGTATATTGTTTAGTCTATAAACGCTATCCCAAAAGTTTTGAATTTTCCAAGCAGCGTGGTCGCCCTACCCTCGCCATTTCGACACAGCCTTGAACCCGGGGCAACACGTGGTGGCGTCCGTCCGAATACAAAGCGATCCTCGTCACTCCTCGAAAGCCTTCGGTCGTCCCCACACGAAAATAACCTTTACACACCACTGTTAAAGTCCAATTTGCGTTGAGGCGCGCCCCTTCTACGAATACTAGTATTTTCATACAGGGTTGTCATAAATTGGTGCCTATATGAGTTTTCCACACATATTTGTGATATCAGCGACTATTTTTGTGTTGCAAAAAGTTATTTTGGAAAAGAGTTGTCTTATCTGTATGATAAAGTTTTGTAAAGGGTTTTGAGACCAATCTGCTGGAAATACTTAAATCCCTAATTAATAAAAATATTAAACATTGTTTTATCGTTGGTATTTACGGTTTAACCGCTTTCCTCCTAACTTTCTTTGAACTTTATGTAAATAATGCACGTAAATAATTTATCATTTTTTGTAGAGAACCATAAATTAAAGATATTTCAGCAATACTAAAAGAAAGGACTACTAGATAGTTCAGGTTAGACATATTTAATTTATTTTGATAACTTTGTAGCATACCTTTTCTAGGCATGTTTTCAAAGGCAAGTGAATCTGCAATTGACCAGAGTGGTGAATTAGGATTTCTATATCACTGTGTAAACAGAACCGAACCTGCAGTAGGTCACAATTTGATTTCAGACTGACTGAAACCTTTATAATATTAAATAAAGTTTCCGAAACGGGGCAACCCTGACTCTATGTACTTGTTGACCGACCGTTGCAGCGCGAATGTTAACTAGCAGACGAGAGGTTAATGTAAGCTTAGCGCGCACCAGGAACAATGTAGGCAGCCATCTTCTTTTTTTAAAATAAGAAGCCGTTCCGAAAACAAAAATGGCGTATGACAGATATTTACAGTTTACAGTTGTCTTTTGACATTGATACTGAAATTGAAATTAGGTGAATTTCAGTTGCAATATCAATGCCATTGGTACAATTTTGAATAAGTTTAAATTTAAGTGTAATTTTATAAACGACTAGTTGACCAGCAGGCGTCACCATAATCTTAATTTAGTCCAGTATTTACCGTAATAATTCTTTGAACAAGGTATTCGCAAGGATCCTTAAAAATATAGCCTATATAATTTTTCCCAATGTTTTTCTGAGATAAACGTGCATAAACAGAATATTTTTTTTTCAGATAGATAATAATTTTTCTGAACTGTAAAAAAGTCAGATTTAGCGTCAGATCAGTAATGGCTATGTAAAAAAAAATTGTAAATACGATTTACATAGATTTAAAAATTGTATTGCACACCTGTGATGTTTTAAGTTTTGACAATTAACTAAAATATTTTAACTGACTTATTATTGCTAAAACTGGCCCAAAGGCGAAGGCTTGTCCTTTCGCAATATGTACATATTAATTCTTTTAATAGGAAGTATGACGCGAATGTGGTGTCCTTTTTGGTTTGTCCTTTGATAAAATAATTAAAGTGACATTATAAATATGACTTTCGAAACAAGAGAGTGACGTTTCTGTTGGAGATGAAAAATTAAAAAGAATAGACATAAAATAAAGATCTCATACGGACCAAGACAAGATTACAAGTACCTATAGATACACCACGGTGCGCGTGGCTTCGCCCGCGTGTATTTTAGAACTGGCGGTTATTGTGACTAAACTATGATAGTTAGATATGTGCTCTCGCGGACTTTTTTGTAGATCTTAATAAGACCTACAAACCCGTAGTACATTATTTTGTTCTCTTGTCAATAGTTTTTGCAGCGCACGCATAAATAGGCTTTCGATTCAATTTTCTTACGGATCACTAATTTTTTTGAAAATAAAATATAGCCTTTCTCTATAAATGGACTATCCAAAACTGAAAGAATTTATGAAATCGATCCAGTAGTTCCTGAGATTAGCGCGTTAAAACAAACAAACAAACAAACTCTTCAGCTTTATAATATTAGTATAGATTAATGATAACAAAATAATGTTGCTAAGTCTAAGTACTCATTTTTGTCCTCAATTATTTTTCTTTTTGCAAATATTTTTATATCCCATCAAGTACCTACGTAAGCTTTGTTTAAAAACATGTTCTAATTCATTCAACATGACAGCCAGTCGACGGTTCGTTAAATGATAACAATTTAATGAAATGACGTTCAAAAACCGGTCCCTTGCACTTAACAGTAATTCGATTTAGAAAAATGTTTAAATCGGTTACTTAAAAGGTCGCAGTCAGAATTGCATTAAGCCATTAAATTCGTAAAACGCGCCAAGTCCTGGTGACAAATGATATTTTAAACTCTTGGAGCTATGAATGTGTAGTGTGATCATTTGCCGTATTTTAGTGGGACAGGACCGTTTTAACAGAAACATCCTTAAAATGGTAGACAAAAACAGAATGACTACCTTACCCGGTAAATGAATTCATGACTTAATCGTCGAAAAGTATTACTATTTGTCGTTCTTACATGTTAACATCAATAACATCTCATAGGTCATCAGTTTATGTCCTAATAAAAATTTTATACAATTTTTAGACAGGAAGGTACTTAACCAAAATTTTATCAAAATTTATCCAAAAAATTTTGTGTTTTACTTTACCTAATACACGTTAAATACGGTAATTATTGTGTTGGCGAATTAATAAGATGTAAACCTTATTCTATTGAGTATTTGTCCTGTTTTTATCCAAAAAATGGTCACTATAAATGTTACTATGAACTGTTAAGTGTTGCTAGAGTTCCGTCGCGTGTTTCGATGCAATTTGTCGTAAATACGGAAAATTCGCGACATTCGCAGTTTTAACGAGACGCCTTTAAAAAACAGCTTTATATTTTTTCATGAAAGTCTCTATTTCTTATAGCCTTTTTGTAGTTCGTTACCCAAAACGGGAAAAAGCCATTTTTGTTTTTCTATTTTACACTTCGTGTTAATACTCTTAAATATAAATAACGAAGAAATCTTTGATACTAGGGACCTAACACAGAAATTATGTTATGTGTTTATCATTAATAAAAAGAATCGCGTTATTTCACTGAAACTCATATTAAGTACTACAGTTTAAACAAGCCCAAAAAAGTAAAATATGAATTGGTAAGACGAACCCCCATTTCACAATATTAGCATAATGGTAGATGCAGCTTTTAATTAACCCTCTATACATGTGCGTTAAACAGCCAAGATAAACACGAGTGAAAAATCAAACAACAAAAGCATGTTTAACATATTGTGCTCTGATATTTGCGAGTATATGCGAGATATGTAGTACATATCTGTTACGTATATGTCCGTGTTTGCACTTCGACGCCGCTCCTGGGGTTATAATATACCCTTGTTTTTTTAGTCTGTTTGCAGAAGACGCATCTACATGGCCGTGCCTATGTAAACAGACACGGCAAACATGCCCTTATAAAACGTATAGTAGGTTTTTAATAAAACGCCCCTGTCATGTCATAGAATTTTACACGAGCTATCGATTTTATTTATCGGTCGGCTCGAATATGGAAGTTTACACGTTTTGTGACCTTTTAGTTTGGTGCCGTTTTTTCTTTAACTACATTTTTGTACCAATCGTTCACCTTGACGATTTAAGCATAATTATGAGAATAGATAGTTTAATTATGTTAGTAATGTGCAGTACCTCATTGTTCATAAGCGTTGGTATCGTTCTTAGGGTGTTAACTGTATTAAGTATTTCAAATCCAATTAAAGTTTAGATTTAATTCTAGATAATATTTGAAGCTAATTTGGCCCCTGTAAATTGGAAAGCGCGAGAGTTATACAGCATTATATATAGCATATAATTGCAGTATAATATTCTTACTTTGTAATTGTTAATAAGCACGATGTTGGTAAGAAACCGCAAAATAAGCAGATTTTACGCCAGTAGCGACCACAACAATGTAACACCCATCCATTGCTATCATATTATGTCAATTTGCCTGTCTACGAAATGAGCGTTGACATTTTAATATTAAAAAGTTAAGGTAAAATTATTAGTCTGTGAAAATTACCGCGAAGCACTGCCGCCATTTTGGTTTCACCGCCATATTGTTGTTAGTAACGAGGCGCAAGTAACATATCGATAGTCACCTTGCCGCGGTGTAAACTGGAGTTTATTTTACCTGGATACGTGCCTCAGGCAATCCAATCTTTTCGGCCAACCGCTCCCGCGCGAACACGTCCGGGTAGTGCGTTCGCTCGAACTCTGCAACATAGAATCAAAATTAAATTTCGAACGCCGCGCGCGAATTTTAAATGGCTCGGAGTTCCAATTTGATCCGCGTTTGAAATCTTGTGTTCGGAATGGAATTTTGTTTTTCTCTTTTCGAATCTCATGCGAATTTTTATCGAATGCGAACTTAAGTTAAGGGGGGTAGCACACGACACGGAATAAGTAAGTATTTGAAGTAATACCATTTTAAAATGTTTGCTATTAGTTTTTTTAATGCATCAAAAGTACCTACATCGCTAAAAATTTTTCATTTTGAATAAGAAACTGCAATACACTACATGAAAAGTGAAACACAAAAAACATTACATTACCTTCCTCATGTCAACATACTAAAGATTGCTACGAGAATTACTAAAGCAATAAACTCATACGGATAGTAGAACAAACAAGCAACAAAAAGTGAGATTAACAGGGCAACATCAATAATTGGGTGGACTGCCACCGCCGGAGTGCTGAGCAAATACCGGGGGACAATATGTATTTATTTACTAATAACCGTGTTGTTGTTATGGCAAACAATAAATAAGATGAAAGGGACATTGCCAAATAGGTTTATGAAGGCTCCAGGGAGCGCTTACGTGGAGTATTGGTTCTGTACTTCACGTCTGAGCCGTTGACGTTTCAAATTGATTGAAGTGACAAGTATGAGGATTTACTTACGTCATAGTTATAACTTTGAATGGGTTTAAATGAACTTAAAATAATGAATCGTTGACTAATGACGTCAACAAGACAGTCCACGGTAGACGCGGACTATTTAGATTTTGAAGTCTTGAAGGTGTTAAATTATTTTCTCAAGTTTTTTTGTAAATAAACATTAAAAAATGAGTTCAAGCTCCATATTTTTTATCACCTCTATTATTGTAAGAGACATTGTTCAAAAATCTTTTTATGTTTTCAGCAAAGGATTCCTAGTATGGAGTCCCATCGGATAGAATTTATTCGATTCTTAATAGTCCTACCAAGAGTCTATTATTTTCATCAAAAAAGTCTTAGGTACCTTTCTCTAAGCTGTCTATTTGGTCGTTGGTGAAGGAGGTCCGGTTTCTCTGCAGTTTCCTCTTCAGCCTCAGTCTCATTTGCGAGTCTTCATCTCCGGATGACGCGTGCTCGCTGTTCCCATCTGACCCCGCTTCGGATTGCAGGGCCTCCGCTGGTGAAAGAATATGAATATGAGATATGGTGAAGGAATATGAATATGATTAATAAATAAACAATAGACTTAGCATAATCATAGCCCCACACTAGGATTCACTGTATCGTGGGTGCCATGACCAAGCCAAAGTACACTAACACCCAGACCAGAACAGAAAGTCATCAGTCAAATCTCTGTTCTGTTCTGTCTAGGAATCAATCCCAAGACCCTTCAGTTGACCGCTGCGCCACTTGGAAATGACTAGGTCCAACGAGCAACTTGATCTGCGTGTACAGAGAAAGATACAAAGCCTGTTTAGTAGTTCAGATTATAAACTACCCTTACCAAACACCAAGGTATTTCCAAAACCGTTCAGCCATTTTTCAGCGAAATAGTAACAAACATCTATGCACACAAATATCCTATGAATTTGTAGTAAACTTTTTAATTTTTTATCCGCTACCATAGCACAACACTGCTTTCCTTCAAATAATTCAGTTATATAACAATGTTTGACAGGACATTTTTATCTATTACAATCTCCAGAGGGGGACTCCAAAACTCTTCATCATAAACTATCAACACAACACTCGAACAAAACGCACTAAACGATCATCAGCCAAATGCGTCAGCAGAATTGCACAATTGCAAGAATTACAGACAAAAATGACACACAAACCAGTCAAGTCAGCCCCCCAACCAACACAAACTCCACAAAACCAGAGATCAAGTTACACTGGATTTTATACCCCAAAATAGGGGTGGTAAAATTAAACGTTACTCGTAATGTTGTCGACATGCCCCCGGCTAATTGATTAATTTGCTTTATGGTCACCACTTGAGTTCGGGTTCGATTCCCGGATCGGTAATGGCGCACGGGTTACTGATTTCACTGAATGGAAAGACTGTTACGCAATCTGTCACATTTTTCTGACGTTGCGATGTTGTGAGGCGGGAGCTTACTTAATATCCTAAATGGATAGGTATGATAGTGGAGTAAAAATCCTGTAAGTATAAGCTGAAATAACGTATTTACATTAAATTTTAATAATTCATAAGGAATTAAAAAATATATTATCAACTAAAATTGGGAAATTTAGATGTTGATGTGAAAGAAAAATATTAAATAACAGAACCATTCGGCTTTCCTAGTTTATAATCAAACATCAGAAAAAGAAGCGATATTTACGTTACAAGGAAAACTACGATTATTCTTGGAAATCGCCTTACGTTTACGCTAACGATAAACAATGAAAAATAAAAATATCTTTGCGTAAAAAGGAACGCGATTCGAAATAATAAGTGACGCGCCCGTTCCGTTCCACTCAAAACATGATTGATGCGCGACAGACGCTCGTAACATGGCGGACTTTCCAATCGGGTGACAATTTTGATTGATCGCCGGTGTGCGCGCGCCCTTAGCGTAATGAGATCGTCATTCGCAAATGAGAGGGAACTAAACTTCTGCAAGCGCATCTCATGTGTGTTTTATCGGCTTTTTGAACCCGTTCCAACCCTTGTATTTCTTTTAGTGTTGCGCACTATTGATTTCCTTTATAGACTTGTCGCTGAGAAGCTTTATTCTTTTGGATTAATTGATGATATTTTTGTTTTTAAAATGAATAATGGCAATAGTTATCGGTATCTATCTAAGCTGCTTCTAAGTTCCGCCGTGTTTTTTAGCTTTATAATTGCAGTCTACTAAAATGATGCCATGTAATTGTCGTATTAGGATAGGTGTGTATAGGTAACTGTAGGTAATTGTATTGCCTGTCACAGAATTTTAAGATGGACAATGAATTTAGGTTTCAGATGTCTTTAGATTCTCGTAGGTACTTCTTTCAAGCCCAAACAACAATTACAAAGACTAAAGTGTTTAAAGCACATCAATTTACTTCGGCAACCCTAAAACATTTTTATGGTATTTAATGGTTTTCGAAAGCATTCGATGGATGTTAACATGAAAATTACATTTTTGCAGAATATTTTTTTTTATCGACAATGTCAACAAACTTCAGGCATAATGAGATCTTCACTGGCAAACGAGAAGAAACTATCTTTTATTTCCTTTCATTAGGAGAATCGTTATACAAATAAATAAATAATCAATTCAATATTAGGTACTAGGTAACGTTGCTTATTTCATATGTCAGTTTATCTAAAAACCTAAATATCAGAAAAATCAGATTAATGAACGAATTTTCAAAACAAGTGTTTTTCAGAAAAACCTTTGATAAGCAAACTTAACGCCAAGTAACATCAAATTTAAACCGCTCAGTGTCCAAGACGGTTAACTTCCTTAAGACAGGTTGTAAATAAGACTTCAAACTTAGCACACCCGTCTAGCTTAAACGCAAAGTTTCCCAAACTCCCCATTGTATGTTTCATTGCATGTATACAAACAACCAAACAATCTGGCTTACGCGAGGATAAAATAATACCTTGTTTCAAAAGAACTTCTCGCAAATGAATATTTTTCCATTCTAACAATCCACGTTTTCATTATTTATCGTCGCAGCCCGGAACATAAAAGAGGAATTCATTAAAAAAAACGATCCGAGACGGGAGCACTTAGCCACAATTCCACCAATAACGACCTACAAATGATCGAAGAAAAAACTTCCCCGATATTCAACAGACAGGCCGGAGCGGGGTGAAGGCAGGGCGAAACACGAAAAATACATAAGAGAAAATAATAGTAGTAAGAAAATAAGAAAGGAGCGAAATAAAAGTGGGGGCGGTGAAAAAATTGGAGAAAATAAGCACAAAGGATACCGAAGAAAGTCGGAGTGGAAAGATAAAGCGGAATTGGAGTTATCGGGGCGGGCGCGGGTAGGCAGGGGATCGGCGGATAGCCGGCCGCGATTATGGGGATCGATACTGTCAGTCAGGCGGCGAGCGGGCGCGAGCGGGCGCTGGCGGCGCGACTCGGCGCGAGCTCACTGCTGGCGGTGATAACAGCGCTAATGTGACACATGTCGGGGTGATTCGCTCGTTTCGTGCGTTTTGTGTCGCTGGGAAGGACGGTTATTGATTGAATTACTTAAATATTTTGATCCGCACACCATCAGGGTTTTTAATTGCAATTGAATAAATCTTTAGATCACAATTTTGTGCAGCGGTCTCAAAAATACAGATAGCCAGAATGATAGCCAACATCCGGTAGCACACCGGAGACAGCACAGCTAGTAGAAATCTTTAGTTAAGAAAAAAATGGATATAATTTTAGTGAATTCATACATTTTATGTCCATAGTTAAGAATGGACACTATGAAAAGTTGGACCTTATCGATACCTTATTTGATAACCACAATCCAAAACTTGTTCCACCTACATGTTAAGTATGCACGTCACGTTAAAAACATACTACGCTAGCGCGAGTTACGAATGATGAGATTATCTGAGAAGTATTTTCACTAGTCAAAATCCGATAAAATGTCAAAATAAACAACGCGCCCATAACAAAAATTTGCATTTATACAAACTAAATGGCATTCTGACAAAGATTTAATTTTTAAAACTAAAACGCTGTTGCTAGTAACTCGGTCCACACGAGCCGCGGCCCAACTCTGCGGCCGGACAAGCGCGACTCGCTTAATTCGCCACGCTTCCGCCTACGCGCCTCTAGACGCAGACTCTACGTGTTAGCCGATTGTGTGCTGTTTACTTTACGCTGTTTTAGGTTTTCTACCCAAAACGCGTTTAAACCTGTTTCTACTTTGTTATTGATAAAGAAATTAGACTGACCTCTTGTCTCCAATTCTGTAGCTAAAGAAGACGATTTCTTTCAAGATTACTAAGACAAGTTTGTGTGTATTGCTTGAATTTTATTTCTGATTGATGTAATAATTTCCCAAGAATTTTATATTTGCCGTTTCGTGCTTTCCCCTTTATCCAGTTATTTGTGCTAATAATCTACTTAGAATAACCATGAAGAAACTATACTTATAAGTATAATTAATAACACCACTACGTTTACACCTTAATTTAACTTCTCTCTTAAGAAGCCTTATTTATGGTAAGATAGAGAGTCATAATTAAATTGGAAGCTTATAACAAAACACGTTTTAATAAGCTTGGTACCAATCGACATTAATTATAACACTACTTACTACAACACTTTGTTCTAAATAAAGACGTAATACCACACCATTATATAAAGCTCTCTCATTCCCCTGAAAGTGTTCCGAAACCAGGTCCAATCTCCCCTGGTTACAGTCACGGAAGTCCATCTTATTGGGACCCTTCGTTAGAAAGACGTCGGTCTTCACGCCGGGCCATTTGTAAGTGGTTGGGGTTTGACAAATTGTTTGTTTGTAATCAAGAATTCACTTTGGGGCCCCGGTCGAGTCATATAAATTACTTAGTGAGGCCAGATAAGGTTTAGTTTTTATTATTGTTGGGCAAGTGAAGCAATTTGTATCTGTTAATGTTGAGGGGTGACCTTAGTAGATTGGGATGCTGTTCATTTAAGGGAATTCGCCATTTGAGTAATGATATTGGTTGGGATTTTATCTATTGCTGTATCTGTCTTATTGTGTACACAGCTCCGAGTTTTTGTTTGCATCTGTTTACCTACAGGTACATATTATGTACCTATGTAGGTAAATTGAATGTAGAAATGTATTAGGTAAGCGAACAGTAAATGCGACAGCACATTTATTGCGTCTGCTTTTATTTTAATAATAAGCAGATGTGTTTGAACCAATGAAATTTGCTTGAGGATGTAACCAACCGCTGCCCTTATAAGTCTCCGTCAATATTAATGTTGATGATCTGCAAGTCTTGAATCTCAACTAAAATCCTTGTTGGACGAAATCAGTCAATGGGTTATCGTCAAACCTAATTGAAGATATGATTAGAAAACCTACGGGTTTGTTCCCTTACTGGTAACAAAAAAACGTAACAATATTTTCTTTTTTATTTACAGCTTTAATTTCACCCCTACATTTAAGGCGGTACTGCAAGTAATGTTTTAGAAAATTACAATATATTTAAAGTAGGGGAAGGCAGTCAACTCTGTAACCGATCGCCACTTCACACAAACTGCAACAGACCGCGCCTCTCCTCGACACGAACCATTAACAATTAATACACGCGTCATAGTGCACTCGCGTTTTAAAGTCGATTGCGAACGAATGAAACCACTTTACAAGTTCAATTAAATCGCTATTGTTTCATTCATTCATTCATTCGTTCACTCGTTCAACTGTTTAACTGAAGAGCACTCGGTTGAATGTGTAATCGATAGTTGAGCGTAGTTTTTAAGTCTTACACCTGCCCAATTACGAATGCATGTGTCGCTTTTAATTAATTAGTTTCGTAATGCTTGATGTGCTGTCAATGATTTTTAGGTGCGCACGCGTCTAATACGAGATTAGGATTGCCACTAATTAAATTTAATTTGTTCATTCGTAAATGACTTTGTTTTAATTATTCAAATATGTAATTCTATATTTGTTGTTTCAAATCTTGTACTTGTACTTAAGGTGAGTGTGTAAATTTAAATTTAATTGGACTTGATTTATCTAATTTTCATTTTTGCTTATAATAATGTTTTTAAGACATGTACGAGTATATTAGGATTATCACGTGAATCCTATAACTCGGGATTGTTTTCTACGTTACGATACGATAACATTGCAAGTAGACAAAGAATATTGAAAAGATGAATAAATAGAAAATAATCTGGAATTGGATCTTGAGTTATGGAATTTTTAATCCAAGAACCCGGTCTGGGATTCTCTGGTTTGTTTTGACCAGAAGCTTAACTCTGACATCTCGAGTTTGTGGAAAAATTGTGGAATATTTATAAACATAGTAGTAATCGCAATCTTTTTGATACAAAAGTTGTTCACCTAGGTCACACGGCCAGTCAGATATCTGTTAATGTGTTGTATCTCAACGCCGAGCAGTTAATAGCCGCCACCTAACCGCTGTGACGCCAACACTGTTTGTTCTAAACCAGTGTGCACAAGCAATTTGCACAATTATTTGTGCAGCGCCGTCAATCGACCGCCGTGCTTATATTGTCCATGGTTTTAGAATTGAATTCACCTGTCGCGTGTGGTTGGCTATAGACCGAAATATGGATAGAAACTATTTGGTTATTTTTTTGTGTTTCAATTATTGTAATTTAATAAAATAATTTTTGCAATTTTAATAACTGACTAGCTATCGCGGAGTTTGTTTTCGTATTTTAATGCGTATAGAAAGGTAATCAAAGAGCCATAATACATACCATGTATTTTGTGTACAACGATCAACAAAAAACGTAAAATTATCGTTTTCAATAAAACAAGTGTCGTGCTGATGTGTGAAAATTTCTGTTTTTGGTCTAGATGTGGGTGTCTTGTTTGTGTTCATTGCACGATGTGTCGGTGTGCGACTAGGTCTTAAGCCACAGTCAATCGTAGTATGGGTGTGAGCTATGAGCTTAAAGCGTTACTAGGTAACTGTTATTGTCAATTGAATTATTTACGATACAATTTTGGTATTCTGTAAAAACTTAATCTACTAGTGACCAGTATTGTATGTCACTTACGCCTGTTATTAGGTCTATGGGTTCAAATGGTTAATATGCCTATGCAAAGTTTAATGTGTAGTCAGATTTCCAATGATTACGATTGTGTTTTTAAGCGAGCGTATGAACAGGATTTAATGTTTAAACGATTCATTTGTTTGTATTTAGAAACCATTGCACCAATAGCCGTGATCATTTAATGATGTTTTGAATTGATATTTTATTGGTTGACTAGAATTTAGGTTTGTAAAATTAATGAAAATAATGTTGAAGTACGGATGTGTACTATCCTACCTAATAACATAGCTAATATAGCGGAAAAAAAGGTTCATTTAAAGATTTTAACGGAAAACACATTAAATATGAAATGATGCATATGAAAAGTTAAGTACAAGTAGGTATACGATATCATCTCAACTATGTATCTAAAAATAGGACTGTCATCTAGAATTGACTGAAATAGGCATACCTAAAGGTTTGACAAATTTTCTGATGAATTGAACGGATAAATTAATAATTTAGGACTTTCCTTGCTTTACACAAAATGTTTCACACGAGAATTTTAAAGAACGTTTTACGGCATTAATTCAGAAATTATATCAATATAGATTTCGCTTGAAAAAACTCACTGTGAATCTAGTTAGCTAAACGCAATTTATAGACGCGTCCGCGAAATATCGCATCGCATTCCCGCTCGCGAATTACGACATCTATATTGCCGTCAATCACACCGTTCGCGTTTTTTAACGAAAATACACGGAAAAAACGATGGAAAAAAGGAAAATAGCCATTTGTTTTTTTTGTGACTTTTTCCCCGTTTTGCGCACTTCCGAAACATTGGCTGTGCCCACTGATGCGTTAGCAGAACATTGCGTCGAATATTAAAAATTTGTAGGCCACTAGCGGTGGACAAGAGTTTTGTATTCGAATTTTTTATGTCCGATATCGACATTATATTGTACGGTTAGTTTTAATCTGGAAGGCTTGTTCATGACGTACGAGCATTTGAAATATTTGGTTTGTCATAAAGCCTATGTACTGACTTACATAGGTACCTAGTAGGTTCGAACAGTTGCACGTTTATCACATGTGTTTAGGGGACATAGTTCTCTAGGTTTCCCCTATTATTTTAGTAACCTTTCTCTAAAGATAAACCGCCTCTATTGCCAAGGAACACTAAGTACCTACCGTGTAGTCAGGTTTTAATGTAGGCACAGAAAGTGTCTTAAAACACAGGGACTGATTTCGGTTACCAATAAAGTATGAGGTCATAAATATTTTGCTTGTCTTACAAAACCTATAAAGTTCTGACGGTTCACCAAAATTATCTCTGTCCATTTGGTGGTCTTGAAGACAAAAGTATATCAACTTTTCTCCCACTATTGCACCTGTAACCGACAGTTAGTGGGTCATCCATTCGTTCGGAGTTACCGAATCGAATTTGGATGGTGCAGTCAAAGTTAATTAAACCGGGGCCCGTCGACAAATATCTATACGCGACCTGCACGCATACGTAGGTACTCGGTACTCGTACATACATATATGCAGTTGCGCGAATTCTTTTATTGCAGTAGATTTATTGCTTTTAAAAGTTATCGGATTTATATAGATTTCATAGAAGTCTTTATAATCTATAATTTATTTATAGTTTTAGTAAAATTGTTGAGCAAGCGTTACACAATGTAACGTTTGTTCACGGTAATCTTTGAAAGTGCATAAACAATTTGAATGCAATTTTCAATGTTTTATAGAAGAAAACTCTGATCAATAGCCTATATATTTTTTAATTGGGATCCTTACAACAATCCCATTCAAGATAGTAATTACGGTACATACTTAGATAGATAGCCTAAATTAAGGGCAGGGTGACTAGTTATAAGTTGAAAGTAGAGGATTGGAAAGTTAGACTAAGTTCCAATATTTCTACATAATTACAAGTTGGATTTTGAGGCCAACCTGAGCGACGATTGAAACCTCATTAACCTAGCAACTTATATAGTACTTTACGTACCTAACTATATAAATAAGTAAAGTATCTTTGAACGTGACACTACAATAAACAGGGCTATTCTCAAAGCTCGCTAAGCGCGTAGTATGAAGAGGTCACTCGACACTGGCCTGTTTGTGTCCCGTACGTGACGGGAATGCGAGTGGCGTGACACTGTCTTAATGGTGTCCAGCAAACGTCGAAAGGGGTAAATAAAACGGGACAAGAATAGGAAAATCAAGTGTTTTTAACCTTGTGTGGTTTTAAGAGCTTATATTTAACATAATTTTAGAAGAGTCATCAGTTTGTCAATCCTTGAAGACTAAGAGCCACACCTCACCGGGACGTTACGGCGACGTCTCCGGCTATGTATCCAAACATATTGATTCAATATTGAAGTATATAGCAGTTACTTAGGAGTCACTTAGCGGTGTTTTGGCAACGTCGCCAATATTGAAATTTCAAAAGGATTTGATTGGATACGTAGCCGGTGAGGTCGCGACGTCGTAGTTCGACAAAAGTCAAAACAGACACATTTGAATCAGTGTGAAAAACCAATCAATGTGAGTTACGGTGGAAGAGTCACACAGTGAATTCATAGTGAAGGTCAAAAAATTAAAGAACGTTAAAATATTCGCATATAAAAGTCTAGTCACGAACTTTAAGAGAGTTCGGAATATTCCTGCTTCCAGTTTACATGTGTGACAAGTTGATAACTTGGCGAAGCGCGCGTCAAGTGGGAATAGAAACTTTAGAAAGTTCGGGAATAATATTACGGTACTTTAAATTAACTTAAAATAAACTAGTCGAGTGAGGGAAGTTTACTTCGTAGTAAGGCAGGTATGATTTTGACGTTAGAGTGAACAAGACCAATTTCTACATTTGGTTGGTACATGCAACCGTAATAATTATACTTGTGTATTCGTCTGAGAAAGTTCCCCGACTCATGAAATCATAACCCAACTCTTCAGTATCGTATTTGAGTGGCTTTGTGTGTTCATGGGTTCCAATGACCACCTAACGTCATGTAGGCGTAAGTATTTGCCCTTAAAATATATCTTTTTATACGAACTTAGAAATGGAAGTTTAAATAGACATTAGCATCTGAGTGAGGTAACTTTTTTAATGGCACACTGAATTGGTAATTATTTTGCTGCCTGTAAGTGATAAATACCCATTTAGGTACGAGAAAATAGCCACAAAAGTGATGCAGGTACAGTAATATGTAATGGCAGGTACCTACAAGTGAGTTGATACATTCTGGAAGTGAGTACCGTAAAACGCAAAACAATGAACAGGAGTCACCAAAATATTTGTAAGCTGAATTCGAAATACACGGAACAAAGGCCAAGTTAGAGCTTATATTTTGAACTGTAGCCACAGGGTGGGCGCCGACAGAACCACGCTGGCTTCACGAGAGATTGGTCTATGCCACAGTGTAGGTCTCGAACGCTAGCGGACACTTTCAGTAGCACATGAATCGCGCTATATTAACTAGGTATTAAGTAACTAAGCCCACGCGCCACGGTTGCTATAAACTCATGACATAAAACATTATTCTGACAAACTTTATAGCTTGTAGTCGACATTGAAAGACCAACTTCAATGTTTGTGAAAGAATTTGGTTGTAAAGTTTTGAAAATTATAGTTTCCGTCGTGTGTACGATTTTTTTTTTCGTTTTAGACGCTAGTTTGAAGATGTTTTGGTAATATCAAAAGAATTCCCATAAAACCGCGCACGAAAATGTATCTAATTAAACTTCAAAACTGAGTCTTAAAGAATCTGATCTTACGAAACTTAACTTAAATCTAGCACGTAATAAACTTAGTAGAAGTAGCACGACCACAGACAAAGAGGCATATAATCTAGCGAGGTGTTCCGTAAGAAGGCAACAATCCACCCCCGACCACCCTCTGAGGGGAGGTTAGCCCACTTTGTGCGATTTACGTTTTGTGTAAAGATGAAGAGTTCGGATTCGAATTTCAACGGATGTTGACGTGAAATTGGCAACACCTGCTTGATTTTATTGTTGCAAAACTACTTTTTGTACCTAATTTTGTAATTAAGTTTATTTCATTTGTAATTAAAAATGTTCGTCGGACAGTAAGGTGGAAGCTACCGAGGCCAATCTAATTTTACGAATCACTTGTTTATACTAAAAATGCCCTAGGCATACTTAATGTCCTAATAGGGCGTAATACGAGTACAGTGTGGATGGATTCTGTTTCACGAGTAAACGGCAGAAAGTTTGAAAATGGATTATATTAATATACATTTATAGTTCGTGATATATTTTATATCTCAGATGCTGATCACCTGACGTTAAGTTGTCACTGCAGCCCATGGTCAATTGAACCTCAAAAAGAGAATAAATCCTACAAGACACAGATAAATTACTCATGAGAGCTAAAATGTTCGCCTCAAATAGAGTATCTAATACTTCTATGTTCTTGTACCTATAACGCGTAAAAAATAGTATACGTATCAGTTTAATAAAGACAGGTATGTCTATAAAAGTCGACATTAATTTAAAGCTCACGTCGCCTGTATACCGACATACGGCGAAAACCTGAAGCGTCACGTTCAACACGGAAAAGAACAGTCGTGTCACGTGACGACCTATTTCATACCTGTTATTAACTTTGTCACGTAACATACAATACACGACCTCAATATAACCCAATAACGGGTTGCCTGTCAAGTTCAAATTAAGAATCAAACGCAGTATGTGTGAGTCTCCGTTACACAGTAGGTATTCAGTGAGTTTCTCTTTGTGTGTGGTTGTGAGTAAATGACGCACACGAAACAAGCAATGGACCGTGACTTGGCAATATCTACGTCTATTTAAACGCGAAATACTACTTTGGTAATTATTTCTAGCAATTGTAATTTTGTGAATGGGAAAACTGCTGAAATAAAAAATGCTGAGCCGTATAGCGCCAGTAGGATTCCCTTTGTTGTAAATACCATGGACATAGCATATAAAGCACGCACACCCGGACGAAAACAGGAGTTTTTACTTTTTAACTAATAATTCAACTTCCACTCCGCCGGGATTTCAACCCACGTTGATAATATGTTTTCTTAATATGTTAAAATATACTTGACATATTAATAACTAAGAATTGGTGAAATTAAGAAAATATTGACGACGTGAGTGGCGCAGTGGTTAAGACACCGGTGCGCTGTGCGGAAGGACCTGGGTTCGATTCCCAGAAGAGCAGACATTTAAATGATGAATTTCAATCTTTGTTTCTGGTGTGGCTGTGTTGTGTTCGTGTCTTGTGTGTGTCCATGGCACCCACGACACAGGGAATCCTAGTGTGGGGTTGTAAGTGTGAAGCGTTATTTATTTATACTCTCAACTTACCCCGCTTATGCTCCTCAGTCGTCCCAGTCCGGTTGAGCTGCGGCGGCAGAGGCGCGGGGATGGCGGGGGCCGCTGGAGCCGTCGGCAGCCCAGGGTACCACCAGCCCGTCGCCGCCTGACCGTTGAACATCCTCAGCTTCTCGTAAACGCTGTCGTTCTGCGCTGACGCCGCTTGCTCCTTCTGCGACGCCAGGTTCCGGAGCACCCTGTTGATGGACGACACCTGTGGAGCAACTGGAGATTAGACGTGAATCAATATATTTAAGATAAAAATAAACAGCCTGAGAGGTCATTAGTAATCATTTTTTTCTTGTCTAGAAAATTCAAATAAGAAAATTCAAATTCAGTAAAACAAACTAGCTATCCAAGTATTACAATCTATCATGGACCTATTGGGTTGAAAACCAACCGGTAACCAAAAATATTATTGGCATTCGAAATATGTATGTAGTTGTCTAATAATCCAGTGTCTATGTTACGTATATGTAATGTGTATACATATGTATAGGTATTAATAACAAATAAAGTAAAAATAATACACGAAACTAATAATTATACATACAAAAATTAAAAACCACTACAAGTGATACAGATAAAAATTCATTCATAATAACCGACATTATCTAATGGAGCAGAGTAAATCGTTCATGAAAACACAAAACATTCGGTAGGTACGTTCGCGTACATCGTTTCCGAACGACCCCGGGCTTTCCCCACCGTTATGGGGAAAAATATTTCCCCGTTGCCAATAGCAACAAGAAAACAGTTAGATATTATTATCTAGGGACGCCCCAAAGACGCCTATACATACCTACCCACATCAAGAAATAGGTGCCGCTAAAATGGGCGCATACATAGCTATATTTGTATGTATCAGGTTTTTACGCATGCGTGCTTTTCCGGTGAAAGTAGATAGATATCGGGGTTTTTAGGCCCTGAAGGGGTGAGGGTGGAGGCCTGCCCTAATCTGTGTCCCTTTGAGCCTCCCGATTGGAATTTAGTAATCATATTAGATTTTAAATTACACGTGCTTCGAACTTAAAAGGGTGGGGTTCGGATCGCAATTTGTTTCCCATTAGGCAGTAGTTTGCTGCTTAATAGATATAGGAGTTGTTCTGTTAAATGTGTTTAAAGCTTCCGAAATCGTTAAAAGTTTATTTTTTTGTTACAGGGTTCGTACTGACATTTAATTTTGATTTAAAATGTACGATTTTGAATTTAAAAGATAAGTTGGAAATAGTCTTATTCTAATTAATTTTAAAACATTTTAAGGATAATGTTAAATGAAGATAGCAAGATTAGGTGTGGACCTTTATTTTTATATTAATTTTATCCATTTATTTATTTATTTAGTAGGTCTTTTTAAAAAATAAATAGACACGCTAAGATTTTTTACCAAATATAACAGGAGAAAAAACGGACTGTACTATTGAACCTACTATATTTAAAGCTTACCTACCAACAGACCTACATGTCCATATTGGTACGTAGTACGCACCTGTTCCCGTACATTACGTTCCATTAGCGGGAAGGGATTATGCCGGCCATAGCCCATACCTACGCGAGTACACGGTCCGTCATACTCCCAAAATGGTAAATACATACATTTTACCTTGCATGCCAATCCCACTACTATTATAAATGTGAAAATATGTGAGTGTGTTTGTTGATATTGATGTTTGATACTGTTGATACTCCCCATTTGAGTAGTTCTTAAAGTGAGTTCATCTACGTGAGATTTTTACTTTTCCGTGCAAATTGGCATATTAATTAATTCTAATGATAACTTATGAGCTCTTATAAGAATGAAGGTATCGTTAACCTAATATAGGTAATAGGCAGAGCATTTCGTAATAATGTACTTAGGTACTGTTGGTAATTATTTAGTATCTTTACATATAACTATCGCTTTAGTACATAAGTTTAAACGTATGAATATAATTTGATTTCTAATGAGTTTTTAATAGGATTAACTGATAAATTACTCTTAAGCTAAATGTCGTGGGAAAGATCGTTAAACTCATAATGTATGCAGTATGCAAATGTTTGCTACAAAGGTCAAGAAATCAATTCCACAACTCCCCAACAGGGATTTAATCGATGATTGACAAAAACCAATTATTGTATTCAAATACAACCCCAATCAGATCGTGCAACGGAAAAGAACTTGTATTTTCGAAAGGCAAAAACATTTCGTTCGAAAATTAAACCGGCCAATAAGAGTGGTGCATTCAAACACGTATTCTGTGTCTGACAGCGCTCGAGCCAATCAGATAGAGGAAGATTAAACAGAACGGCTCCTATTAGAATTTTAAAGGATTTAATTTTGTGTTTGCGTGATCGAGTGCTGCCTGTTTCGGTTGTCTACACTGATGTATGGTAGTGATGTCACTTCGTTATGTAAAGTAGGATCCACCATTCTGTCCTGAAGAGTGGTGTGAGTTAAAGTGAAAGCACTTTCGATGTGAATGTAGAACTTGATTTGTGAGTGTATGTAATGTGTAAGTTTGGCATTTATGAACAAAATTAAACTGGTTATTTTTCTACAGTAGGTAACCTTACAATTATGATATGAAAGATGTAACGTGAACTTAAACTTGGTATTTATTTATAAGACACCTACACCTCCCAACTGAACATAATAAGAACTTCACGACGGATCATGAGAACGAACATAGTGCGTAGCACGTGCACGTAAACGAATAGCAATAACAAAACTTACTAAAGAACTCACTAAAATGAAAGAAAAGAATTTAAGTATTTTTGCTCGTCCTGTCATAATTTCGTCATTCATCAATTGCCTACAACATCGCCCGTTAAAAAATTTCTAAAAACTTAAAATTCAAAAATTCTATGGCACGTGTCTTTTATCGATGGATAGATATTTGCTCAGATGCCAGTATTTTAGAAACTTAATCATCCGTTGTTACCTTATTACACGCCGCGATGCATCCAGCTGCGTTCTTTTTTCAAAAAACGATCAACGTATCTTTTAGTTGTCATGCTAATTATTTATTTTGTCCTCTGATATGCGTTTAATTCGTTTTTGTCGTATTATACGGGATTCGAGGTGATTAAAATGCGAGAACCTATTTACCCACAGCTTTTTAAGTAAAATACATTTTCAGTCTTTTTCGGAGCTCAGTTCTACGCAGAAAACTAAAGCAAAATACAACACCGTTTACAAGTATGTCGAAAATTTTACAACGTTTACAAGTAGGTATGTCCAACACGTTTGGGTATATTAATTTTAACGACAAATTCTAACATTAAGATTTACTCTCTAATAAAAAAACAAGTTTTAACGTTCTATTTAAGAATATTTTTGACGCCAAAGTATAAAAATAAAGAATTTTACTGAAACACTAAAACTTGTAGGTAAACATATTAATGTTTTTCTTTTATAAAGCATTTCCCAACAATTAATGGTTTTAAAGAAATGATTTTTAAGGAATTCAAACATTGTATTTAAAAACCGATGAAAAAAATAAAACAAAAAATTGTATCTAACTCACTCCATTAGCAGTTGGTTCATTTCTGCACTTACGCCCTTTTAGTATCGAGGCACCCGAATCAGTGATCACCGAAGTGTGTGAAGGGTGTAAAACTTTCGGCAGTTCGGCCGAGTGTGGATGGGGCTTAAAACGAGATTTTAAAAAAACATAACGCTCCACGATTAGATTATACGAAATAGTTATCGAAAATTGCTGGAGCCGTTGGGACTGTTTTGTGTTTGGGGTTAAATGAGTATTTTTTGAATAAGAAAGCTGTTTTTTTAAAATAATTTAAAAATATGAGGTTTTTTTGAGTGCGGGCTGCAGAATCCTAGTACCTTCTATTACTAAAAATAACAATGTTCAACATACCTTAATTTCTTGCAGAGTTTCTGTATAAAGAGAGAATAGATTTCTCCAAATACCGGCCTAACATTTTAATTAAAAAGCAAATGGCCAGTAATAATGGCTCGATCTTCTTCTCAGTCGTACACTCCTGGCGGAGTGGTTGTGGTCATGGATCGCCTTTTATGTTGGAAGCATATTTTGCGAGACTTCTCCATTTCTCTCTATTAGAGGCATTTCGTGTGGCTCGATAAAGGAACCTATTTTGTCATGAAAAACACAGGCCACCTACGAAAAAAATATCTATTTACCTATAGATAACTACCCAATTTTACGCGACGAGTAGACCAGAAAATATTATTAACTTATGATAAGCTAAGTAAACATCTGTTAAAACTTTTTAGCGGGCAGTGACCACATAACACCATATTCTGCATGCCAGGCAGTTTACTTTGCATTTAGGTACTGGAAAAAAATAACATTGAGGTTTGAGCTTGGAAGTGACAGCCTATTGGCTGTAGCCACCGTCTAACATTAGGTGATCTGTGAGCTTGTTTACTATATAGTTTTGCATAAAAAACCATATAAAATTCCAACCACGACACTGATAGACATATCTGGACGGTCTAGTTTTCTCAGGGCATGTAAATGGAGGCATGAGGGAGAAAATTATAAAATTACGATAGCATCGTTGGAGACTATCGAGTTTCGCGGCACGAAGCGATAGCTCTAGGATGTAGGGGTGGTACCTGCTTTTTCTATTATAGTTACTATATTGTACCATATCTACAATTTTTTCATAGGAAGGTCCATCACGGATTTCAAATATAATAATTATAAATTCGTAATATCTCCGGTTTTTTCATGAGAAAATTCATCATTTGTACCTACAGAGTGTAATACTGGGACTGATTGACGGTTATCCTAGACTTCTACCGAAGCTTAGCGACTCTGCGATGTAAACTTTTCAAATAAGGAAACTCGGACCTCCTTCCGTAGATTTCCTCACCAAATTAGAAATCAAGAGTAGAGCTTGTACAATTCCTACAGCTTTCCAAAGCCGGAGTGGGCACGCAGCCTGTACAACCAGATACAACCTAAAACATAGGTAACTACGACTACGACTACGACTCTTGATTGTCACAACCATACATCTTCTACCGAAATACGATGCTTAATTATTTAAAGATAATTACAAAACAACAAGGAACAAGTAAACCTTTAGCTATGCAATTTAAAAACTTTAAAGATAGGTACCAATTCAGGTAAACATTCAGCGTTGCAATTTTAAAGTTTATATTAAAAATTCCTTTTAAAATAACGTAAACATACTAATGTAACGTTTTTTTAATTGGCTCATTTGTCCCAGCCCTACTCGTAGATCATGTCGCGCGCGGGCGTTCTTGCGTCACTCTGACAGATGACAGGTGTCACTTGGGATGCGCGCGCGCACCTCATTACCTACGGACACGGCGATAGATCATCTAGCAACGATAGTGTTAGAGATCCCCGCCCTGGTGGTCTGTGTATGTTAGAACAAAGGGCAGTTTGTTCGCCAAATTTGCCCTTCGATCCGTCATAGTTAAAAATGCAAGACAAGATAAAGTTTGTAAAATGTTATTTTTTATAAAAGTTTTCGATTTATGACGCCGAGATGACGTCGGAGATTCCCACCCTGGTCGTTTTGAGTACGATAAAACAAAGGGCAGCTTGTTTGCAGAATTTGCCCTTTAAATAGATTAAGACTCTATATATGATTTTTTTATCGTATTTGCGCTACTATTTTAGGATTCTTTAATAAAATATTGATTTTTAGGAACTTATATTTTAGGATTAATTTATTGACTCATGATACGGGGTCCTAAATAATAAGAAATGGGTCCGTACTCAGCCTTTTTAATTTCGTTATAATTAGTCAATATTTGTTAGGCTCTAGTTTTAATTTTATCAGGAGTCTTCGTATAAAAATGGTTTTTATTTATTTACATAATTTATAATATTTTATAATCTATAAAAATTGCATCTCATGCCAATACAATTCTCATTAATTTAACCACCAGTAGCTATCTCAATTTGCTAGTCTCTACACACACACACTGTGTCAGTTGTGCAGTTCGCTAGAAAAAATCCAACAAATTGTCACAGTGGCACTTCAAAGAAAATCCCTCTACCCATACGCTTTCCTACCCATTCACCATCAATACCGATACCTAGATACAACATACCCGGACAAATGCCATTAAGATGAATACAAATTCCGTCAGATCCAGGGGATGGCAAGAGGGGTCGAGCCCTCGAAATTAGAATTACTATTACCTACATTGGTATTATCTATAAACATTTTAACGTACACGCTTAACCCGCGGAGACCCACGTTTGATTCCCCGATGAAAAGCGGTTGAGTTGGGGTGCGGTTTGGTTAGGGGTGGTTTTTTGCAATTCTCTTAGGACGCCGAGATTGGATAGTTCTGATCTGGCCATCAGAGTTCATTATGACTGTTAAATCGTTTTCGGAGATTCGGTTGTAATTTGCTTTACAATCTCTTTGTGCTAGATCGATATTCGCGAATATGATGTGATAACTTGTATCACGGTGAAATAAAATACCATTTGAAATTGCATATACTCGTGTAACTAGCCTAAAATATCCGAATACCTAACCTAATAACATAAGGCAGAAAAGGAATACCTACAAGTAAGATTTTTTATGTTTTTTTTTGTCTTCTTATTTGGTTTTAGATTCAATTTTGACTCAGTTTTTATTAAGTTGGTAAAAAACGGAAAAAATTATAAACTGTAATTTTTTAATCAAAATTATAACCGACTAGACTGCAAAGTAGAGAGGAGAACTATATTTATTACTTTAATGATCTGTTAAACGGTATTAATAACAATATCGTCTTCCAACGCCCTACAATTACAGGCACAACGCAGCGTCGTGGCCAATAAGCGAGAGTCAGCTTGCGTGACGGAGGGAGAGCTCCATTCGGAAACATTAGCGGCTCCACGGACCTTGCCCGAGATTTAAACACCTATTAAAATAAAGGTAGTGAATTAGACACTAATGTATTTGAGGTATTACGTGTGGTTTTGAAAAAAATTAATGGTGGTAAAATGGGATCTCTGTTGAAGTACGCAGCGAAACCCTAAGCTAGCAATGAGTATGATAGATGCGTCAAATATAGCTGTAATCGTTTCTCATAGCGATAGAAAACAATGCTTGTTTCACGAAGAACAAAAGAGTTCCTTACAAGAAGCAGCATTTTGGTTTGTAATGAAAGCATTCTTGATATTTTACTTTTAAATGATTCACAAATTTGTTTGTTTATTTTTAGGAAGATGTCCGTTTTTAATAATTTGTTACTCTTGACTAGTTTGATACTTTTAGCGTGGTAGTTAGTAATTGGAAGGTTTGGCTGTAACGTTCCCTTGACGAACTTACCAAAGTTTAATTCTATCTATTACCATCCTATCATCAATCCAAACGTCAAAGCCACGATTATATAACAATGTTTCTAGAGTTTAACCAGAAATTGGCTGAAACAATTGCGACTTTATTTGATTGGGAACAATAAACGCAACGTCAATATCTAATTACCTACACAAAATTGAAATATTGCAATTGTTGATGAAGCACTTTGCATAAATACCAATTCAAATTAAACGTCCAAATGTTTCGGTATATTCAGTGATTACAGTTTGAAATGCAGCGATTTGTTTTCTTCGCTTTCAAACGCATTAAAGCCTGGTTAATTAATTATGATTAATGGTGCGTTAGTCGTTTCAATTTTGTTTGGAAATAGCAATAAATTTTGAGCCGTCAAATTTTACTCTTTCACTACCATCGAGAACTATGCTGCAATATGGAATGTTGTGCTAGACTTTACAATTAATAGACAATTTGAAAATCTTGAACCCACCCTTATCTACTTTGTTATATCTTTGCTGTGCTAAAAACCTAATTTGAGTTATTTATGCTAAAAACCTAATTTGAGTTTAATTTATGTGATTTCAATTTATGTGATTGTCACCATCGATCCTATTTATTGTTGGAGGAAAACCAATTATTATCACCAATTTGAATCCAAGCAAGCCCAAAGTTTTGATAGTGGAATTTCAAGAGTCTTCCGCAACGGACATTTTGAAATTCCGACCGCGGAGTCGTGCTGACGTAACGTCAAACTCGGCCGCCTTACGGGGAAAAAACCGAAACTTTTTAAGTCACTTAAAATAATCTCCAGTTACAGGCCTTTTGCGTGTCATCGAAAACGAAACCTGGCTACATAGGGCTACATAATACATCACGCAGAAGCCTCCGAAATGCTTGTCGGTAGCATTTTGGCGGTGTCGAGTTACGTTGGACCAGTGGGCGCTCGCTACACTTACTACTAAATTAAAATTAGACGTTAAGGATGGTAGAGACATACCGAACTCTTGTCTGTTACCATTTAGTGACCCGCTGCAGGTTCAGGTCTCCTCTCACAATGAGAAGGGCGTAGGCATCAGTCCACCACACCTTCTGCAGGTTCCTTTTCCTTTACCGTTACAGCAGGTAATAATACCTATTGCATTTTGTAGAGCGCACATAACTTTTAAAGACACTCGTGCTACTGAGCCGATCGCTAGAGTACCATGATTAAAAAATAAAGAATGTAGGTACCATGATTTTTGTGATTTTCGGTGGGTTGGGAAGGTGTGGTTCTTTATGTTTTTGTGTCGGTTTGGGAGGTATGGTTGCCGGAGTTGCTGTAATTGATATGACTATCTTAGTCCTCATAAATAGCAACAATCATCTGACATACCTCCGATCGATAGGATCTATTTCCTATTTGAGGTTGGAAACGTTCCATTGCTGCTCGTTTACTACAAAATTAAAATTAGATGTAAAATTAATATTATAAGTCTCCGAAACCGTGGCGCTCAAAACTTTGACACAACGCTTTTTTGCAGGACTCGAATGTTGAACTGCGTGTAAATAGAGATGAAAACTGCTTAAATTTGCGTAATGACAGAGCCTTTTTGTTTTTAAAAGTTTGGGAATTTTACATGTTTAGATAATCTTTGAGGTAGGTAGGTTTTAGGGGATTTGGAATATGATTTTTAATTCTTTTTAGCCGAAATTATTTTCTATAGGACATCGAATTATACGATAATTGAATTCGGTTAAATACCAATTTATTTTTATTTTTACTGCCATCAAAGCTAACTTTATACTTGTGTCTGTATACCTACATTTCTAAAGCTCTACATAGAGAAAGGATACTTGGTTATTCTCATAAATTAGAGACCTACGGAACCCTATTCTAATCCAAAATTAGGCATCTCCAAATGCGGTTTGGAACGTGAAAGCCTCAACACGCACAATTTTTTGCACAATTGACGACCGGTTAAGGTTTTGTTCTTTTTCATTAGAACCTAATAAGGGCGTTCACCCTCACGGCGTTAACGTAAACATAGTATTTTTACTTTAACTACCCATCATGCACGAATCTTCAACCATGTCATTTTAGAGGTTGTTAAAAATCTGGATACCTACCTAGGTACTGAATTTTTCAATGACGTGGGTGAATTATCAAATTATGAAAAAACTGTTAAAAAACTCAAATAAATGTTTCACGTCTGATTTTTTTAAATATGATTTTGATAATGATTCTTTTTTTCACGCCAAAAAAAAGTATGATCTCGGGTTTTTTTATTCATCTATGATCTAACCAACATTTAGGTACTACGTTGGTGTCTTCTGTTGTTATTTAACTATTTATTTATAAAATTTATATTGATTTTTGTTCCTGTAATCTTTTTGCACGTTTTATTATTAAGTATTATATGTAGTGTATGTAATTTTATAGGCAACATAGTATGGATATTCTACAACAAATATACAAAACAAGAAAGAATTTATAAATTCATCTTTACACGTCTCGATTTAGAGCACAAATTCCCGAACATTTCCATAAATATCGTCGGACTTACCATCAATTCCTATGCCATCATAAGCAGTTGACGTTAATCTCTACGACAAATGCGGCAATATGGAGATATAATAAGTGCGAGGGTGACAACAAATGTTTTGTGCATTCATGCGTGAAACATTGCGTTATAGTTGAGTATTCACGAAATGACGTATGTGCTACCCCTCTGGTTGAAACTTATAAATTAATTTCTTTAGGATAGATATTAACGTATATTAAATATATAATAATTTTGAGGCGGCTTCTGTTGCTTAAAAATGAACAGTACCTAATATCATTATAAAAAATGAATAATATATTTTTAAATAATAATTTAGGCTACGTACCTCGCTTTTGTCAAAAAAATAAAAACAATGAAAAATGACACAACACGACTGACATAATTTATATCTAATAATAAAAATAGAGCAAATAATATGTCAGTATTTAAGACTCAAAAATTTGTAAAAAAATCCTAATTTCGAAGTCAGATTTAAATACAACGCATAGGATTAAAAATGACAAAAATAGACTCTAGATAATGTAGAGTCGGCAAGGAGCGAAACGGGCTGCACTTACGCCGTTTCGCCGCCGCCGCCATCGATTGTTCCACGTATTTTTGTCCGCTCTCAGTTGGTAAGAAACATCACGCCCATTCGACCGTTATGACTAGGCGAGCAACGCTGGATAAATACGTATCCCTTTCTAACACACGTGTAAATGCATTGTGCCTTTCACCTATTTGCCCAGTGGGCCGAGTGCGTACGACAGTCATAAAAATAGCCCCTTTGGCGCCGAATCTTCTAGGGGTTTTCGGTATTTCAATTTTGCGTGCTCTTGTTATAGAGGGTGGAAGGTAGGTATAGGTGTGTGATCAGTTGGGCGTGGGCCGTATTGTCATTTTCGACTTCAATATTGGATGCCGGTATTTTGGGTTGGTAGTGATTTCTTTGGTAGAGATGATTTTCAGTTCAGTGGACTACTTACTAACTAGACATCAGTTAATTTTTACTAAAAATTTGACACGTTATGTTTAATTTTTTAAAGGAAATAAATGAAGTGAACAAAAAATGTGAATAAAACAAATATTAAATAAAACTCTACATTGTTATTAATTTAATAGAGATCTAAATTTGAAATTATTCTTTTAAGTAAAATGTTGAGACAAAAAAAATAGTTTGAAATTGATAAGCCTAATTAATTAAGACTTTAATTAAAAATATATTTCATTTGAAAGTTGAAACTTTACGTTAGTCAAAATCAATTGGGTATGAACCACTAGCACCTACTTTCAACCAATTTGAGTCTACCGATAGCCAAATAAAAAAATGTAGGGTATTCCTATATTTATTGCCTTTTGAACATTTCAAAAAATTAAATGTCACTTACCTAAATGTATAGTGACACACAGTTATCAAGGAGATTTTCAGACTACAACGATTAAAATACAATAAGCAAACAATAAGCAAACTGTCTCTAATAAATAATTAGCTAGCTACCGAACTATCAATTCTGTCAAAATCTTTAGCCATTCAAGCACCACTCAACAATAGTAGGTACCTACGGCGGCTATGGCCATTCAACAATCGGAGACACATCTCAAAACCAACAACAAAAAGTAACCCTCCTTTGTGTCACCGTGTTTACATTATCGAGCGAGACCCCGGGACCCAACAAACGAATCCCGGTTTTGACATGATTAACAGAAAAATTGGCCCGATCGATGAAAAAACCAGTTAAGTGCAATATAGTCGCAAGCTGAAGGATCCGTACAAAATTGTAGGTAAGTTATCTGAGTGTAGTATACCTATCACTAACTCCCACCGGGTTCACTCTGCCAAATAAAGAATTATACACTACCTTTAAAGAAGTTGTTTCAAACAAATAGTTAATTTAAAAAGTTGCTTATGATGCTGGCAGATATCCAGATAAAAAAATTTAATATGTCAGTGCGTCGTCTCTTTAAGAAGTTAAAACTTAAAAGCAAACCAAAATGCGTAAAGTTTTATCAAATCACAAAATAAAGGACACAAGCGAACATTATGTTATATTTTTAACTTTATGTTTTTCACAGCTGAAAGAAACCGTAAAGTCGAATCGAGTTATGCTTTTTATAAACTTACTTAATTGAAAAAAATACCTACAATCAGAGAGTGTAATTATTTATGAAGTTTTTGAATGTAATTTTTATTTGTTGTGAATCCAATAAAAAAATTTGTAATTATTTACAATCTTCAAAACGATGCTACGGGTTCCTCTTTTATAGGTAAATCCTAAAAAATTTGTAAAATTCACAATATTCGCCTTTAATTTTTTTTGCTCAAGCAGATGTCCCACAGATATGTCCGCTTCGATTACCGATCGTGTCATTTCGAAAACGGCTTATTTAATGTAGAGAGCATGATATTTTTCACGACGATATTTTTGCCATCTCATTAATCTCAATAATAACGTAGTGGATTTTTTGTTCAAGTTCATTATTTCACGCCCTTTGTCCCGGTGTTTTGTAAAGATAAAAGATATGTGCCTATGTTGTACGAAAATTAATTGGCGGATAATTTCTTCACGAAACTTGGCACGAGGCCTTACGTCAAATTTAATTTATGTCACTTTTAATTTATATGGACGATCATCCAAAGTTATTGGCATTTACCTTTTTATAATTTCTTTATAAAAAAATATAAATATCCTCCTCTACCGCAGGCGTAACAACATTTCTACCTTTCAAACGTCAACAAACTATGAATCAAGTGAACCGCAGCACTAATACGCAAAGCGATAAAATGCAAATCTACTCGTAGAGCTAGTTTTGCTAATTAGTGTTCTTGAACTTGAACCGAGAGTTCATGAGTTGAAAAAATCTTTAGTGTACTCGAGTCTGCGACCCACACAGAGTTTATCTCCTTTTCGCTCGAAAGCTGACAGTTTATTAGCGAAGCAATTTATTTGTCGGAATCCTTAACAATTTATGAACTCCTCTGTAAGGACCTATTCGTATTGACAAAGACCTAATAATGCAACAGAACGTTCCAACCAAAAATTCTATATCCCATAATTCGTAGAATAGCCTTATCGTTTGAATAGACCCTCCAAAAGGTCGGATGGACAATAGCCTCGTGTTGGGGTCCAAAACATATGGTCCGGTGGCTGAAATTTTTAATGTGACGAAATTGGATTAAGTTATACAATTGTTACTGGATTCCGTCATTTTTGTCCAGCTTATTTTGATAGGCGGCTCAATGGGCGAGCGACAACAACCGAATTGTAATTAAAAATGTTTTGACATGGCATTCGTTTGAATTATTTTTAAAGGTGTGCCTATTGAATGATTTACGAAGAGCATAGACCTTTACATATTAACCGTTCCGGCTGCGTAAGTAATATTCGCACCTGGATAAGTATCTCGGCGGTGATATCCCAGAATTTGGCCTCGAGTGGTCGATAGGATTTTTTAACTCATTATACATGGACTGAATCATTAGTGATGTAAATACTTCAATGTAATTTACATATGGTTTTATTTAACGCGCTATTTTAATTAGAACTCGGATCTAAAGTGACCTTCGTTTCGATGTTTACCTATAGTATTATGAGTGATTCAAATATAAACGAGTCATTGTTTTCATCTTATGTAATTGTGTGTGTTGATCGAAATTTGACCGAGATTACAATTAATAATTAAGCTTAACGTAATTAACGTTTTTCTATCAAATATATTATTTAAGCATTGAAGTTCTTCATGCCTTGTGTTTCAGATAGGTCGGCGTTGCCGTAGACACTTTCTCTGAGGCGACCATCTCACTCCTCATAAGTAGCAAAATCCCCAGATAGGGTTTCCAGTCTATATGGCATCAGACGTAGGTATCCATGACCGCAATGACAATTTAACATCAGGTGGCCTGCACGTCCGTTTACTACTCATGTAGGTAGTTACTCATATTTTTTTCTCATTTCATCCGCAGTGTCGTCCTTGTAAACAACCACAACACTCCAAGGGCCAAAAGCTGTTAGGTAGTTGCCTGTGAAAAATAAAGTAAAAAAGCTTGTACTCACGCTCGGGATGTTGTCATTATTGCACACATTCTCGCTGAGCAGACGGTCCCTGATCTCCCAGGCGAAGATCGAGGGGCACTCCCGCTTGTAGTCCGCTATCTTCTGGACCACGGGAGTGGTCGCCACCCGGGGCTTGGACCCCCCGATCGCGCGAGGCTTGATCGACCCCGTCTCGTAATATCTGCGTGCAAAGCTGAACTTAGTTTGGATTGCGGAAGTGGATGAAGTTGCAATGCTTATAACTACAATTATAAGAATTATTTTAATGGCCGACGTTTATGGATTTTTTAAAAAAAATTTAAAACATTTTTATCAAATTGACTCACATATTATTTTCGGGCTAGTTTCCTAACCCGGGGTCCCTGATCATGAGCTAAGATGAACTCTGTCATAATTAACAAAAAATATTGAAAACTATATAATGTACCTAAAAATATTACAGTGAAAGACTACACGGCACAATTAGAATAAACACAGACATTGTTATAACTGAGAAAGGGTTAAATTACACTTAGCGGCTTAACAATATGGGTGGCGTTAAAAATTTGATTTGAATCACAGAAAAAATAAAGCAAGGAATGGTATCTAAAAAGTAACTAAACTACTTTTATTATTAGGAAGATCAAAATATAAATTTCTAGGCTAACGACGTTGACGAACTTGCCAAGTCTTGGTAGTAGACTAGTTACGTAGTAGCACCAATAAGCAGGTATTTTTACTGATAAAATAAGAATTTTAAAAATAGGCAAAGTTTGAAAAGTTCGGATTATAATGAATCTTCAGCAAGAAATAACAAGTCGACTGAAATAAACGTTATCAAAGGACCTTTTAATAGATCGTAATTAAAAATATCAGAATCATGTGACCAAAACACACACATTTGCTACATCTATCGTAAATGTGACAGTTCCTGAGGATGTCTATACTCTTTCACGCAAAGACGGTTGAACAAATAAGGTTGAAATTTAGTATGCACATACTTAATAACCTGGATTGACGTATAGGATATCTGGATATCTCTTGGACCTAGTTCTTAAAATTCACTTGGATGAAGCGGCGGGCAGCCGCTTATAGGAATAAAAGAGAAGAACGAGTGATGTGGTGAAATCATGTCTCTAAGAGTAGAGGAGTAGATGCCAATAGTGAAATTGATATGATGACGTCAATAAACAAGAAAAAAATCAAAATTACCTACGATAAAGCGGTGATGCGGATATCAAAAAAATCTTTTTCAACAAACAAATCATAAGCACATTGCAATCCTATTGAGAACATACGAACAGCCTTGCGTACTCGAGTGGTATTAGAGCACAATTACGAATATAATCTCCAAAACTATCCTCTACAAGTACCTATACAAATACATTTTGGCACCAGCTTAAATTTGTATCTCGCAAAAGATTGAGTTCGCGAAAATAGTGCTTAAGCTCTAGGCCATAAGGGTCTTTGTGTGGTGGTGTGTTTAGATGGTTTTGGATGTGAGGCATTGTTGTCTTCGACATGTGTCGAACTGGCAACCTTTGGCGAATGCCGATAGATACGACGATACGACTGTCTGTTAAGTAACGTTGAATTCCCTTTGATAAGGGAATGTACGCGCATTCGAGCTACGGCATGAAACGTGAAATATAGCTTACGAACTTGGTAAAGATGTTAAAATATGTGTTAAAGAGTGTTTTAAGATCTAGGACTGATTGCAAGTGTGAAATATGATAGAGATGAATGCATGAATAGAATCAGATGTTTTAATTAACATTTGAAAAAAATTTCGCCCAGTATGTTACGATAGACGACAAAGCATTTTTAGCATTTAGCATAAGCGTGGTAAAAGCATTGAAAGAACATGATTTTTTGTACTATTATCTATTATAAATTAAGTAGCATTTGGATTCATTAATAAATTATATCAAACTGCCGTTCATTTAAGTGACAAAATATTTTAAAAATTTTATTAACAAACTATTAGAAATAATATTTAATCTTGCGTTAAAGAAGATGAAAAACCAACAATCACTCACAACAAAACAATTTAAAATCCCGAAAAACCGTTACAAATCGAACAGCAATAGATGTTATCGCCGAACAAAACGTCAACCCCCGAATAAACAGTATCAAATCATATCGAATAGGCATCGGTGATGTCATCTGTCGAAGTGATGTTTACTTAGGCATTGTCGAGAACTATTAGCGAGTTATTATCGTCGAGGGTCCTACTCGTACCAAGTCTCGAAATCGTTTTCGCTTCGGGCGCAAGATTTGAGAATAGGGCGCGTGCTGATGTGTTTTTTTAAAGTAGAACGTGGTAGTATTGAGGGATATGACAAAGCCGCCCATGAACACCCATTTTAAAAGTAAAATATCCAGTAATTTCTGATAGTGGCAGGATCATACCGGGCTCCTAGCTGCTAAAATTCCACGGTGTTCCCTAACGCCAGTCGTTGGGGCCACGGGTAGGTACACCAATAAATGTCACCGGCAACTTAGTTTTCAAACCTAAAAAAGACATGCTGGTTTACGGTGGGTTATGAAAGTGGTAAGATACCTCTCCGACGAGCTGGACCAGGGTTCTGAACCAATAATATTAAAAGTGCTATTTTCCAAATAACCGTTACATTTTACAGTAAACCACCAAACAAACACTATCGAATAGGCATCAAGGATGTCGTCTATCGAAGTGCTTGTTTACTTAGGCATTGTCGAGAACTATTAGCGAGTTATCGTCGAGATGGCGCTTCGTAATCGGTTACGCTTCGGGCGCCAGATTTGAGAATAGGGCGCGTGCTGACGTCACAAGAGGTCGACGAACTTTAGGTGTTTTGGTATCGCAAGATTCGTCGTTTTTCGAATTTTCTTGTACTTAGATATTGAATTGAACATTTGGGATCAAATTTTAATTGCTACATCATAAAGAAGAATGAAGTGTCCTATTAATTTTAGGATAAATTTTGGATGCTACTTCACAAATTAAGGCAAGGAATCAATATTAAATAGTCATAGACCTATCTTGTGAATTAAACTAAAAGAAAATATTTTATTTCGTTTACTAGAAAAGAAGTTAGTGGAAACGAAATTTTTCTTATCGATCTGTCAGTGAACATTGTAATAGTAATAGTAATGAATTTTATGCAGTTTTTTTCATTTACTTTAATTTTTACGTTTTTTGAGATCAATTATTATGAAATGAAATTTCTCTTTACGAATAGGTATCTAATTACTCCTTATAGTATCCTGCACAGTTCAATTGTGGGGACATGAGTTTGAGTGAGAAAAAGAAGGTAGAATTTATGTTAATTATTTAATTTCTATTTTGAGCGATATTAAAGTACTATTTAAAGCAAAAATTTCAAAGCATGAACGCAAAAACTGAACGGTAAATAAATTCACAATTCCTCTAATTAAGCAAATACGTGCTAATTTTTTTAGTTCGATCACTACATGAATGAAACTAACAAACATATCAGATACAATTTTACAGTTGTTTACTTAACAAAAAGCAATTTGCGAAAACAAATACCGTCCGCCCTCTCCTACGTATCATAAAAATAATACGAAAAACCGATAATTTGAAAAGTCATTTATGTACCACCACAATGGGATCGCAGAGAAATTGCAAACGAATTTCGTCCAACCGAGCAATTATTGCATCAAACAATAATAAATTGATCGAAATCAGACGCATTCAGGAATAACAATACACTGGACGGCGTCATTATTTCAACTACGAAATTCATTTCCCATCGCCCTGTAAAAGGAACAAATTTGGTAGCACAAATTCGTCGATGTACGGCGAACGTTGATTGCATCGTCGGGGGGTAAGATCGCCGATCGCTCCCCGGGTAGAAATTGAATATTATCTCAGATTGCTTCTGATGTTATTCAAATGCTACCGAATTTAATTGCGGAGAAAATTTAGATCAGTTATGCCTATAGCTAGTAACCAGATGATAATCGTCTGGGAGTTAATAAAATAAAACAAAATTCCTAGTTCCTTGTAAAGTATGTTTGTATTTCATCACGTAATACAAAAAGAAAAATTCACAAATAAATAGTCTAAGATTTACTGCTTTATTAAAAAATAATAATTTACCTGCCTATTTTTAACGTGTTTGGATTCTATTTTTTCGCATGACGACTTTCATATTTTTTAAATAAATGTAAAATTCCAACAAAGAAAATTAAAGTGAAACCACTAAATTCCCATTAGGAGAACAGCTGAAGAATCAGGAATAACAAGCTTAGCAGCGGGGATCCACCTTAATTAGGAGTCCTGCAACGCTTGCCCTTTCTGCCTACCCCAAGAAACCAACCCCTTCATATAATTGGCACGATAAGAATGTCAGGGGTGTGTGGGAAAAACGTTCTCCGTAGCACTTGCTACTGCCAACGTCGCTCGGGAATTGATACTTTCCTCGGGAATTTAACATTTTCCGAATAAGGGGAAAATGTTTCGTGTTATTTATTCAGCTGCAACGGTAGCCTAGTGGCTAAGAACTCGGTTTTCTTGAAAGGCCCGGGTTCTTTCAACTACAATGACTTCTCAAACACGTGCGTTAAATTACAGAAAAATAAATGTCACCTGGTAAAACGGTGAAGGAAATAATCGTCATTTAATCTAAGTCTACCAGCAATCAATTGGCCAACCAATATCTATTCTGAGAGAAACTATTCCTTGCTCCAATTTTTCTGTTCGACAACAAATTAGGTGCAGACAATAAATTGTATAAAAACAAATATCATATATCCGGAAAATATATCCAAAATGATAATTGTAATAAATGTCTGCATGACTAGATTTTGTATCATAAGTTTTCATGACAATTTTAAATATAGAAGCTTTTATTTAAAGCAATATTTGCTCTAATTATAGAGCAACACCAACTCTATCATACTACGAAACTTGTTTGTGCAAGGCAACAACAGTTGTTCAAAAAATTCAAATTTACCAAGAGACTGCACAAATCATAATCTGTTTACATCCTCCTTCAATAAATATCCAATTTGTTTTATCAATAACTCGACAACTTATAAAAAACAGCGGGCCCTGGGGCTCCCTAAAATAATCACTTTCGTACGAGACCTCTTGAAGTGCCGAGCAGCACCCAGTAGGGGTGCCAATTACTAGGAAATAATGTTTTATTTTGATTTTTATTTAGGGGCGGCGGTGGGACAGCCCTGAAAGGCACACCCGGTATTAAAAGCTGGCTCCTTTGATTGACGTCTTTAACATTTTTTTATTGTTCTCAATTGACTTTTGACGTTTTGTTCTCATCTATTCACACAATAAGTCGAAGTTAGAATGATGTGAACGAATTTTGTTTGGTGGTAGGTATAATTTCCCTTGTAATTGATGTTACACTACTGGATACTAATATAAAAATACTACGTTTACCATAGCTTCATCCTTATTGACATTTAAAAAATTATGATATGCACTTCGCCGAATAGAGTTCACAAAAACATAGCGTTTAATCACGCTGCACTTGTCGTTCGCACACAACATAATGTTCCAACACAACGAACTACTTAAACAATCGTCGTCCATCAGCTAGGGTCCAAATCCTTCGAGATAAAATCGCAATCAGGCGATAAATTCTCGAACAGAATTAGAGGCGCCCCGCACCCCATGTCAATTCCCACCTTACTCACCCGTCGCGTCAAACAAAAACAATACTATGGGAATGTACTACCAACTTTTGTATTGATTAAGTCATTGAATTCATTTCCTTTGTCGAGTTCCGTTGTGTACCTCAGTCGGCTTATGGGAATATGATCAATTTGTGAACGCGTGGCCCAAGATTTGACCTCATCTTGGTGACGGACAATCGGTGCTTTGCTTTGTTCAACACAATGGGTTTTGTGTTAAATAATTCATTTATTTCTGTAATAGCGCCCCATTTAATTGTTATAGGTGCCCGTAAGGAGTTTAATTTGTATTCTTCGGGAAATAACTTTGGTTAGTTGTGAATGCGATTGTTGTTAACAATGACGTAAAATGAGATTTGAGGATCTTTTTAATAACGCCTTACGTTATAGGTCATGGGAGTTGGGTTTACCAATCCTATAGAAGCGTGATTATTGAATATTTTGTCACAATTTGAAATTACGGATTATGTCAAAATTAGAAGAGTTGCAAAAAAAAATGGAAATTAGTTGTTGTAATCAAGTTAAGAGACATTCATTCTTCTATGATTCGGAAGGCCCTTTTAAAAGACTTTGGTCCTAGTTGTTCACAATTCACCAGCGTGTTGTGAGTGAAAGACTTCTTTTCTCCTTGCGTTCAGTGGGAGTTTAAATATGTTACGAGTACATTGAAGTGACCAAGGACAACACGCTGACCCAAGGTAGGTTGGTGAAAGCATGTAACATAACTTATACCATAGGTCATTTAAATAATCGCTCAAAGCCTTTAAATAACTTATGATCTTATAATTGAAACAATTGAAATGTCGTTTGACAGTATCAGTGACGTAATTATCGCAATGTCGTGACAAATCTTGTTTAACGAATCAATTGTCCGGTCAATTTATTACAACGACTCGTCTTTATAATAGTATGCAAACAAAAGATCCACAATATCTATAGTTATTTGTTAGCCTGTAATCCATTAGACCCACGGCAGGGTAGAGAATCGCAATGAGAAGGATGTAGGCCGTAGTCCACCACGCTGGTATTACATCAGACGGGGACGGCGGTGGGAGTTGCAGGTTGACATTTATTGGGGTCCGTGTTCTAATCCCAGTGACAACTATACATAACTTCTTAAAAATAAATTATGTCCGCTTTATAAAATTTCTACACGGTAAAGGGCAACACCCAAATGGAAAACAACCGCACACAGCTTTATTTTAAGAAAGTTACTGGTTACTCAATGGGATTCGAACCCGGACCCCTCGAGTTCGAGCCGAATTCTTATCCACTGTTATCACCGCGTAAAGGAGGCACTATTACCCAAATGCTACCGACCTGCCGAGGATCTTGGAGACGCAGCCGTTGGAGACCTGCAGGATGCGGCTGATGTCGCAGGGCCGCGCCCCCGAGTGCGCCAGCTCCACTATCTTCTGCCGCGTGGAGTCGGGCAGCGGTCTCCCGTTCACGTACACTCCGCCCAGCTGGTTGATGCCGCTGTGGCCCGCGGAGGAGCACCCGAAGAGCCCTCCGCCGCCCATCGCCGCGCTGTGCATCAACTCATCTGCAACAATGGGGGTATTCTCCTGTATAAATGTTAGTTCATTTCTTGGTGAAATGATGAAATGCGATTAATATTATTCTAGCCGTAGCAACATTTTAAGGGGGAAGGTGGTCCTTTACGGCTGCGCTATTTTTTGGCGCTATACGTACGTTCCATAATTGAATTCCTCTACGGGGTAAAATCTTCATTGCAAAAAACGATAGATTTCTAATTTATTAATTCGTCAATAGGTGAATACACGCCGTAAATGCTACGTTATTTTATTTTTCTATTCATTTTTTTTATGAAATAAAATATATATACGTAGGTTACCTACTTATAATTTCAGAAGTAAATAATTGTGAATGAATAAATACCGCTAAAATATAAAATAAGTGAATATTTAATTTGCAATGATATTTTACAACGTACGAAATGTTACAAATACATCGGAAAACTTTTTATGCAATCTTCACAAAATTCATCCGCCACCTCTTACGACCATAAAATTCCGGCTTCCATTCGTTCGAGTGGTTTCTCTGAATCGGGATGTCCTTTGAATTGGTTGTATTATGGCGAATATCTCTCATCCTATGCCTATTATATGCCTATAGCTACCTGCGATCTTAATAATTGGTATCTACTCCACAAAAGCGTTAAAAAACTTTAACCCGTTTAAAAAAATAATCCGCTTTGCGAAAATAAAAAGTGAGGACCATCTCGCAAAAAAATGATTGTCTGAAAAGGGTTTGCCGCAAGAAAGAAAACCACAAATTATTATCTAATCCTCAAAGATAGATACCTACTTCAGCATCTTATGAATTATGACAATAAAGAACCGTTAGAGATTTACAAGTTTTGCAGTTTTTTTGGCGGATAAAAAATGCTAAATCCTAGTATTTTTATCCCTGAATTGACTTCATTTTCAATTTGTAGATAACTTATATCTAGGTATAGGCCCAGTCGCTATGAATTCGGTATCTTAATCGAGAGGTACGAGTCTCGGCACGCACAAATTACTTTTCTTAACTTGTGTGTGTTTTAAAAAAGATAATGTCACTTGCCGTAATGGTTGATGATGTAAAGTTTTCCAAATCGTGTAGATCTCTGCGAGTCTGAGAGTTCTTAATAACGTTCTAAAAGGCATATAAAATCCCATTAGGACTGGAAGAAAGGAAGGCCTTCTGCGCAGAGAAGAACTAACCTAACCTTGCAGTGGGTTACCAATGACAGACAGACAGACAGCCAGACAGTGACAGAACAGTCAACCATTGTTAATTGAAATTCATTCCGTTAAGCAAAATTCCAGATGGTTTCTACGTAACAGTTGTAGCTGCACAATTATAATCGGGCCGTCGTTTTCACGCCAATACTCTTGAATAGGTGCATTACATCAGATCCGGCGAAGCGTTTCGTCGCTAGATAATTCCTCTCCCCCTAACAAATACGCCTCGTGGTAAAAAATGGACAATTGGATGCAATTTGTGGGCGAATTTGGGGCAAGCCCTTGATTAAGACCAAAGGGTGGGGTATGACGAAAACTTTCATTGTTTTTCCCCTTTTTTTCTGCGGTCGCGTCGCGTATAATTTTGCGCGCGTGAAGCGAATGAGAATGGACCAAATTGGACGATCGGTTCCTTTGTTTTCTGGCCCTGTGATCGTTGATTAGGTTATTTTGTAATCATCGATATAACAGCTGGCCCCTAGTTAATGTTATCTGGTTATTTCTGTATAAGACCATAGTAATAAGGATGACTATTATTAAAAAGGTGACGTTAAAAGATTGTGCTCAGTAATTGCTAACGCAATAAATTGGCTCACAATTCAATTAAATGGTTTCTTACTTACGCGAATATAAACGAAAAAAAGTAGGAAAAGATGAAGATAATAATTTAAAAATTCACGATATTCAAAAAGTTAAGGAAGATAAAAATTAACGAATTACAACATTGAGTTAAGAGTAACCATGTGCGTCATGAAGAATAGGTTCTTATTAGGTGTACACGCTTATATTTCCACGTCTTAAGCAGGAGCTCTATACAATATCCTGTTGCTTTCTTTTGTTACATAAAATTACATACACAAGGATTTTTTTTGTGTGCCAACGCTATCGTGAATATTTGGGAACTACCGCCCATGAAAACTGCGAACAAAAGTGGTCACTGCACTTTGTAAATAAGTACCTACGTACCAAAATAAGCCCAACCCCAAACATGGCCAAAGGTAGATTCTGTCAATTTTTTAAAGAAAATGAACGATATTTTGATATTTCTCCCAAAGATGGTCATTTATAATGTGACTCTCCAATCACGCTTTTCCAATCAAAACGCAAGCATGAGTCTTTGCCTCATAAGTAAAGCGAGGCGGTAGGTAACAGCAATAGTACACCACCCACCTCTCAAGATAAACATAATATGCACGGAAAATCCATTTCCCCATAGTACTCGTAGGAGGGATTTTTTCCGCGTTCATTGCACCCGATCCAAATTAATTATACGCGCCGTTCGCCAATTAAGTGACGTATTTTCGCGCCAAAACTCGTTATTAATAACACCTCTCCGTCGTCAACTGGAGGTCTAACAAGCGCGGCTGTTAAAAGAACAATGGACAATCGGTAGGGCAGCCCCCCGGTGCATGCGGTTGTGTGCCCTAATTGATAGACGGAGGGGTTAGATGTTTAGCGGTTACAGGATCGGTTATATCTGGAAGTTGGCTCGAAACTAAACTCGATTTTGTCTTGGGAAGACTACGTTTTACTCCTTTCAATGCAGAGTTTGCGTACGTGATTGATGTTTCGACGCTGTTTTTGGTCTGTTCTCATCTAGAAAAATGGCGCGTGTCACCCTGTGGTGAATTATTTTGCCATAATCACATATACACACATACATACAGATGTATTAGTAAAGGTGTACTTATGGCAAAATAAATAATTGATTAAAATTATTGAATTATAATTTAGCAGAAATAAGCTTTTTCCTTTAACTAGAAACCCAAAAATCAGTAACCCCTTGATTCGAAATAACAAAAAGTTAGGGTACACTAAAAAAAAGTTTAATTGATAGTTCTATTAGCATGTCCAGATTGGACCGGCATATGAAATACAGCATAAAATAAATTCCAATGCGATATTCTAACGAAGTGATCTCACTAGATAGATTCCTTAACTTTTAATAAACTTTGAAGAGTCTAGTCAAATGTATGTAATTCGAACTTCGGACTTAAACCGCTACATCTTTCAACATGGGCCAGCGGCGGTGCCGGCGCAAGTACGCGTGTCGTGAGGGAGTGTTTTAATTTCAGAGGTGCAATTTATTCGAGCGATTTATTTTTAATCCTCGTTTTTATGGGCGCGACTATAAATTTATGTGTAGTTGTAGTTATTTTTTTATTTTATTAAGCCCACAATGCTTGATGGAAATGTTCAATGTTCTGAAAGCGAGATGCTGGACAAGGAATCTAATTGCTGGTGATGGGCCATGGATGCAATTGTTTTATGGTTGTTTTAATGACATGGCGCAGTCGTTAATAGTCTGGTGCGCGTTGAGTAGGTTCTTGAGTTCGATTCCCAGTGGAGCTGAAGTTTATATTCAAGAAAGAGATTATGACGATTGAAAGTAAATTTCTGGTCTGGTTATGGATCTTGCCATGTGTGTGTCCATGACATCCAAGACACAGATATCGATTTGGTGTTATGAGAATAAAGCATTATTAAATTTTAATAGAGAGTCGTATTATTATTAGAGTATTATCTTACTAATATCTATTATATCATCGATGAACTGCCTATAGGTATTTAACTTCCCGTAATAAAGATCTCTTCACTTTTATTTCCCAAAAAGAAACACTATTTTTCATGGCATATAGGTACCTACCTCTTAATGGGGGAAATCAAATCTCATATCCGATAAAATATTTTTACCCTTAATGGGGGAAATCAAATCTCATATCCGATAAATTATTTTTAACGAGAGCACAACGATTTACGTCAAAATTCATATTCCTTTGTATGGAAACCGAATGGTTTCATTTCTAGTCTTATAATATGCATGAGAATAATAAATGATATAAAAAGTTAGGGTCAAAAAACTTTTAAACTTACGACAGACGCGTAGTCTTTAATAGAAGTCAGTTTTATTGTGATTTTAATATAAGCGTAACTTATTTTAGGTAGTATAAAAAGTATAAGTCATTTGTAACACAAAAGTAACAGCAGACGACCGTATTTTTTTGAAAAGATAGATACCATAGACCACGAACATTGTTCATTTACAACATTTATCATTTTAAGAGACGCCTTCGAAGATGGTCAAGAAAGATAATAACTAATTACATGTTTCGACTATGAAGTAACGATCAAAAAATTAATTAACAACAAGGAAACTTTTATGTGTCTACTCCAATTTTAACTCGACTCTTTTTATACTCTTGTTTTTTTACACTTTTTTGTAAACATAAATTAAAATAAACAGTGCGGAATAAAGAATTAGTTACTAAGTATTTCATTTTTTTTAAATAGTTCTTTTTGGCATTTTGTTCCGTTTTCTATACATTTTACCCTACTCAAAAGTGGATACCGAGGTTTTGTATTTTTCATATTTTATGTAAATACCATACCTATAATATTCGGCTTTTAAATACTTTACAAATTGATGGATAAAACTGTATTATATTTGTGTTTTTTAAGTTAAACAAGAAACATTTTTTTATCATTTTTAACTTTTTACTAAATAAATTAGTGAACCCAAAATCCACTGAAGAATCGATCTGAATAAATATTTTGTCAATATATTTATCTAAAAAAATATTTGATCTATTTTTTATACCACTTTCTGATTGCACAGTACACGCAAAAACTCTACATTAAACTGTAATCAAACACTGCGTTATTTACTGAATAGATACTACATAAGGGTAGTCCCTGTCATACTCAGGCACACCTGGTGGCAGGCAACCCCCACTTACATCCCCTGCTATTATTACTTTGTATCTGTTTTTGAATTAAATCTATAGGGGAAGTTTAATTGTGACGGTTAACGCCATTTTGGATTCAAATCCCGTATGGTCGGTTTATGGGGCCCGTAAGTGGATCTGTTCTGGATGTAGGAACAAGTTTTAGTGTAATTCGTTGCAGATGGCTTTAATCCCTGGCTTTCATTGAAATGGATTATTTCATCGAAGTTTACAGACAGTTATATGAAAACAGTATTCAGATCAGATCAGAAATATCTGATTTAATTGTTTATGACTTTGATAACTGTACCTACAGTACGGCACGTGAAACTTTAGTAGCCATTCTTGGCTAGCCCTCCAACTATAAATGTCACTGTCTAATAGGTATAAGAAAAATATTATAAATTTAATTCTCAAATTACACAAACTTCTTGTGTAACTCAGATATATTTAGATGTTTTTACCTAAAGCATAGATGGAGGAAAAATATTTTTCGTACCTAATAGGTCGAAACAAATCAAAGTTAAGAAAATATCGTAACTTTGCAAAAAAATGAACTTGACAACCTGTTGACATATTCTGTGATTATCATGTATCACCAATAGGTCTCGGGTTCGAATAAAGCAAACAAATTTATGACGAGTTATAATAACCCACGCCATAAGTAACCATAACTTATGGCACACATTTGTACTTATATACGCTAAACTATATCTCATATTCTTAAACATCTCAGGTGGCATCCAAAAACAAAACAAGCATATCTACAAAATAAGCAAAAAACGTATCCATTATGCAAAAAAAGTGCGTGTGAGTAAATTATTACATTTCACGGTAGTCCATTCACTCCACTACGCCATCGTTTGTTTCGCCATGACATAATTTATGGCAATATCACCACCACGCCCCTTTGAGCGGAAAAAATGTGCCCATTGACAAACGATCCTCGACCTTTCAGTTATAAAATGCCTTTTATGCGCTAGAAAAAAGGTTTGTTGCATCTGACTTTTATGCGTTTACTATTGATGCCGAGTTTTATTATTGTTATTTGATGTATCAGTTTTTACTTTTCACATTATCATAACACTTTATTGTAACCGTACACTATGAAAAAATACACAATATTAAAACGAAAAATATACCTAAACAGAAAAAAATCACTAGATAATTTTTGTGTTCAGAAGTTATTAAGAATGTTTTGCGTTTAACATTCCAAACCTAAACCAAAACTTTCTACTATGTACCTACCTATACTAAAAGACCAAAATAAAATTATAGACATCTCAAATTTCATTTTTTGATGGTATCACCCGAAGACGCTCGAGCCCTAAACTGTTGGCCCTTATCACTTTTAAAGGGCCCGTCAACGAAGACACATTCTGATAAAAGGTTTAGCGCATTCGTCCTTCCTACATCATTTTTTTCTTCCTCAAGTTACGTTGAAGTGTAGTTTGTCAGTGGTTGTCAACATTTATATGAATCATTGCTTAGAAATATGTTTTTTTAAGTAACATTATATCTTATACCCAGTAAGTACCTGTTATTGTATCTTTACTGACTCATTAAGATTTATTATTTACATAACTGACTAATGGTTGCTATTTTATCGACTCTGTATATTTTTTAGAGGTCATTCTACCTATATGTCCAAAAACAAATTGTCTTTGGCAAAGTAATATCTCGTACATTAAACGAGTCGTGGCAATACACTAAACTGAACCGAGCGACAGGCGCGCCGAACAAAACGTACAAATATGTATATGAAGATGGGCCCTTAGACGGAATCGAGCATTTAATCATTAAAATTTCTTTAGTGGCAGCACAAAGAAAACTCTATTTATCCCTTTCCGGCCACCGATTTTCCGCTCTATTTGTCCCTATCTGGCGGTTAATGTGACAGAGTCGCTCCGTTTGGCGGCTTGGCTGGAAGCATAATTATATTTTCTGTTATGTTACACCCAAGCCAAGTCGCTAACCGAAACAATTATGGGACAAATCCCGGCTCTTAAATCATAAACGTTGCTTGGAAAATTGTTTTTGGATGGCGAACAATTTACGAAGGAAGGAGATTTCTGGCATCTTCGTGAACGGGTATTACAGTTTTTAAATATCTCAGGCTGAATCAAGCCAGCTAGGTCTATGTTTTTTGTTGCCTTGGAAGTCGTGGTAGAGAGGATTAATTCATTAAAAATGGCAATATTTAACTAAAAGAAATCGTTAATTACCAAACTGTTGCATCTGCCTTCATTCTTACTTAAAGCGTAAGATAAAATTTAAATAGATGCATTGCAATAATGTTATAAAATAATACCCACTTTTTAACATTATAACTTTGAAGAAAAGACCTATTAACTGATTACGGTTTATTTCGACCATTGACTAGGTACACTCAACCAAAAAATCTGCGTCTTAAAATTTTTACTTAAAACTTTGGCGAGCAAAAGAGATCTGAAGAGAGCAGAAGAGATAGAAAATAAATTCTGTATCTACTTGCATTACTTACGTAAAATGTAGGTTTCGTCTCGCTACTAAGATAATTTTGTCGTAGTTGAAAGACTTTTGAAGTTACTAGTTAAACAAGTTGACCTTTTGCGGAAACTCCTTTGGATCGTCAACCAGTAGTTAGTGTTTTAATTGTTAATTAATACTAGAACAGATTGTTTTAGAATTTGTTACAAAAGATGAGAAGTTCGCTTGTCGCTGTTCGCTCTCTTTGGAAATTTTGAAATATTCTTAAATAAGTAGGTACTTATTCATCGTATCTTAAAATTACGTAATTATTAATTGTTAATATTAGGTTTTACGTAGGTAGGTTGAACCTACCTACGTAAAACCTACACTAGATTCACAAAATGATGCACTATAAATATGCATACAAACTAATAAGAATGCCATTAGGAAATAAGATAATGGCCACAAGTTTCAATGCCTAGTTGTAAAGACAAAACTAACTGCTAAGTGACAGCGCCATAAGTTACAAACTTGAGTCCGCCACTGTAGTCGTCGCTAAACAAGCCAACTCTGTTAGAGCTGTCTTCTTGGCAGTTTCTAGTATGGAATGATCTTTTGTAATATTATCATGCGAGTATATAAAATAATGATTTTAAGACGAAATGTATTTTCATTGGAAATAACATTAATTAAACATAATTCCAATTTTTTTCTGTTAATAGGTATATCCGTCGTCCGTCACTTTCACAATAGGTACGTAAAGCCAGTCATTTCATGTTTTTCATGTATGTGTGTGTGTGTGTGTGTGAAAAATTGGAAGCGTTCATTTTCACCTATCATCACTGCTAAAACTTACAATCTCAAATGTTGGTCCAATTTGACGTAGGATGGGAGATGATAAACTGTAATAACGTGCAGGCGCAGGACGTTTGCTCTTTCTATTTGATGAAAATATTCTACAATAAATTTTCTGAGAAATAAGTTCACTTTCTACTTTTCGCTGCTTAGTTGTAAGGCCAAAACTGACTGCTAAATGGCAGCAGCGCCTAGTTACAAACTTGTGTGCGCCACTGTACTCGTCGCTAAACAAGCCAACTCCTTTGGACCTGTCTTCCTCTGGCCGTCTAGATTGGTTTTTCAAACGGTTCCCTAAGATTTAATTTTGTGTAAAATAATCTATGTCTGAATGTAGCCTGTGTAAAATAGTGATTGGATTAGGTTGTTTTCGTGTATGTATTGGTGGACAATTCTTTAAATGATTAAGAGTAAATAGCTAAAGAGTAAACTGTTGCATTATATTGGATAATACAGCAACCCATAAATACAGACAGACGGTAAATATCACTTGCTGTAACGGTGAAGCCAAGAAACAAGCGCACATATCTACTCCAATAATAATTGCTTGAGTATATCACAATCAAAAAAGTAAAGCAATGTCGGGCGCGGTCAGTACCTGGATAGGTGACTGCTATTGGCGAATTAATTGTGCGCTTCCGTGCTTGTTGGCACTGTTGTTTTCAATGCGATGGGGAGAGACCCGTGCCATTGGGCCATAAAAGGGTTGCAGCCAAGCACAATCAAAGTTAGAAAAAGCAAGTTACCTTTATGCGGCATTTTCCAGAAGGCTTCAGCCGCCGTGGTGGGTTCCCGCGGCGGCGCGACGAGCCCGCCCACCAGCGTGGTGGCGGCGTGCGCGGGCGCCGGCGCCGCCCGCCCCCAGCCCCCGTGCAGCGCCACCCCGCCGCCTTACCCCCCACTTCACCTAACCTAACCCTGAACTCTAACCTAACCTAGTCTAGATCCCCGAGCTGTTTTGACGTTTACGAACCACAAAATCACTTCACCCAACCTAACCCTGGACTCTTATATAACCTACTCTAGAACCCTCAGCTATTTTGACGTTTACGAATCAAAACTGCAAAATTTTAACCTAACCTAACTTAACCTTAAAAAACTTTCGTTTTAACAAAGTTCAAATGCACTTAACAAGAGCTATTATTATTAACTATTAGTTATCTTACATAAATCATCACAGACTTGAGCGTATTAAAATCTTAAGCTCTAGTTTCTCAGTCGATTCTAAAATTATTATTGCGAATCTTAGTTTCTATCGGATGTATAAGTTATCGCGAAACCTCGGCGCCGTGACCTGCAAAGAAAGATTCACGATTGAAGAAATTTATTGACCTCAAAGCGGCATTAGACAATCGCATCATCAATTACAATCAAGCCTCGCTTACGCTTCTTTGAAAACTTAAGGCCTAGTCGCATCTCACTTTACCTGCACTCAAGGCGCGTGAAAGAAAGGGATGGATGTAGCTAATTGGTAGATGATGCTGCTGAATTGTGTGTTAGTGGAAAGCGCCATCTATTGTTACATAGTACAAATAGTTGCGGTGTTCGTGATGCGATTATGATCGATGAGGTCTGGATAATGAAGAGAGATGGTATGATACTGCGGGCAGCGTACCACCCATCACGATGGCAGCCGAACGGTAGTCGGAGCGTATGTCAATCTGTCGGTGTATACTTTTTATTGTTTGAATGAGCTGTTGTTGAGGTCAGTGCGTTTTTTGACGTACACACTGCACGGTACTGTTATCTGTTTGGATCTACTACCGCGTGAAAGATTCGGGAACTGGATGTGTTCTTTATTCGTTTACGAATGTTTGGTAGTTTTACAGTTGAGGTTTTGTAAAGTAATTTTATAAATTAAGTGTATGTCGATGTGGAATAATAATAGGGTTATAATTTAATTTATCAACAGCATTGAAATTTTAATGTGAAAAGTTAATTTTCAAGATTTCATTCACAAAAGCTGGATAACATGATATATCGTAATATTTAGTACAGTATAATGATGGCATGATTTATTATGTCATTTACACATTATGTGTATAATTTGGATTAAGTGTAGTAGGTACCTACTAAAAGTACTAAAATTAAAACTTTAAGAAGACTGTACCTACTACGTAGACTACACAGAGTAAAGCAAGTAATAATTATACTAATTTTATGCTGAAATAATTCGAAAAGGCACTTGCTTGGGCCGTACCGTACACCGCAAGTCGCTGAATGACGTGATTCCAGATTAGCCTTATAACCGTGAGTAGTCTTAAAATTATATTAAAAATAAAATTTGTATAAGAAACTAAGCAAAAAATGACAAAATAATCTAAACATAATTCAGTAAAAGTAACAGGAAGTTCCGTACCGACTCTATGCAAATACTTAGATTTTATCTAGCGCTTAAAATAATTTTATCATATTAGTCTCAAAATTAGGTTGAGAACTATTGTAACATACCGATTATCTCTACCTGTCAAGATAAGATATTCTCAAGTGAAATATTAAATCACAATTAAATAATAAACCCAAAAAGATCGTAAAATATTATAAATCGTAAAATCTACATAACATACTATTATAATCTAGGGTTCCAAATTATATGTATCGGTAAGAATTTGGATAGATAGATAAAATATGAAATCCTCTATACCGACAAAAATTGCTTAGATACGTTTGATCAGACACTCTTATTACGTACACTCGTGAGCTCGAAATAAAAAAAATGGATAGGCAAAGAAAAATGAGGTAAAATACGCGAACAATCCTATCGCCAAGATATACGTAAATCGGATATCGTTTTAATAATTTCGGATAAGTCAGAGGTACTCAAATATCGGGACATGTTTTTGATCTTTTCAAGCCTCAATCGAATGACTTCACTTTGATATTCCCCTCTGGCTTCGTACAATGGCCTAAGAGTCTGGGGGCCCAAATTGTGACTCACTTTGACTCCAGTTAAAGGAACGTCAAGTGGACTCCAATAGAAACTAAATTTGTAGACTCATCTACGGTAAAAGTTTTTATCTAATGACGTCATGTTAAAAGGAATTTTTTGATCATTAAATTTTACAAATAGTTTATTTCACTGTGATTTTTTATGTGTCGAACTAACGACGCGATGGTTAGATCTGGTGGTTTAAGTATATTGAAAAATCTAGTTTTTTTTTTTTTTTTTAAATTGCAACCTTTAAAATGAAATAATATTTGTTTGGTTCGAGGTTCGTCACTGATATGAAATTTGGCAGTGAAAGCAAATATTTATTGATTATGCACGCTAACCAAAAACTCCGAAAAAATTAAACTTTAAAAATCATTAATAAAAGACATCAACGAGTCATAATTTTCTACGAAAATATTTTAATGCGAAAAATTAAAGGTATTAAATTATGTACAATAATTGCATAATTATTGTTCATGTAACTACGTAAAAAATAACTAATAAAATGTACGTAAAAAGTTATAAGTATTGTTTAAATTAGGAAAGTTAGCTGAGTATACATATAAATAAAATAATTATGAATATTAAAATTTAAGATATATAAACGATGTAGTAATACACCATAGTAAGAAAATTTCCCGAATGATTGGGAAAATGTATTGGTATGTATAGTTGGTGGGTAAGTAGGTGACATAACAGCAGGTCCCGCAAGGAAGTAAAAACAACCTAAAAATCGAAGTTCCTTAATTTTAAGTGCCCCATTTTTGATATCAGACTACACAGACCTTATTATTTAAAAATATAATTTTAATGGTTTTTAAACTGATTTTCATTTCGAAAACGACCCAGAGCGCCTTCCTAACAGCTCGCAACAAACATAATACATCACGTCTCATCAGACGTCTGCGTTATCTCCCGATGCGATCGGCGGCGGCGGCTTCATACGAGTAAATACGTTATCTGTACCGCCGGTATCGAGTTACGACTTGCGAGTACTGAGGGATGTACAAAAAGTTGTTTCTAATTAGTATAATTAGACAGGGCTTTGGAGCTGGGAAACTTCTGGACTAGACTGTGAGAGTGTGTGGATTTTTTATTGTTTATTAGCTGACACGGCACACTTCGTTCTGCCAAATTATACGTATATAAATAGAAATTTTCTCGCCGTATGAACCTTCCTTGAACTTATACGAACATGTCAAAACTAAAATTAGCCAAATCGGCTCTAGAGTACTCGAGTTTTAGCGAGACAAACGGACAGCGACTCATTTTGATTATATAGAAGATGATGAGTGGTGAACAGGAAGGCCACCAAAACAGTGATGAAGTAGGGTTATCTTTCTGTATTGCTACTCACGAGGACTAAGATGTGCATCTTAAATAAAGTAACAATCACATTTTCCCAACCAAATCAAGAGGTTAGGTTAGGAACATGCTGTTTCACGGCGGGTTTAGTTGGTGTGTGGCGGTAGGTTGGTTGTTAGTAGGTTGTTTGTTAGTAGAGAAGGCGAGCTCCAATGATTCTTCCACCTAAAGAGTTAATGCGATTTTTTATTTTAAAACTAAAACGCGAATCTCGAAACCAGTTAACGCTTTCATTCCAATAGGTAAGATACTTTTGGTTTTGAAAGGTCAGTCAATACGTTAGGTAGAATTCCAGGGTCGCGAAATGTCTGGAAGGTATGCTTCGAATACCAACTAAATTTCATAATTTTTTAGCCATTCTACATTTAAATCCAGATCAAGATAAAGACCCAAAATTTAACCAATTAGGGTTTTATAAGGAATACAAGTACTTTCGGTTATTTTCTTTTGTTTTACTTAAAGGAAACATAAAGTTGAGTTTTCTGTCGTTATAGTTCGTATTATTAAATCTTGTCGTATAATACTTAATAATGAAAACTATTCATAAAGTCTCATTCTAAATTTAACGTATCCCCTAATAATTTTTCACTATTGAGATTTCATATTTTTCTACACAATTCCACTTGAAAACTTTAAATGAAAAACTGATACCATTGGGACGCGGCGACGGGAAAAAGTTGAATTAAATCTCTTTCGTTCAACTTACCAGACAAGGTCATACATGTAAAGTATGGGTGGGTTTGATAAGGAGCTTATGTCCTACGGCCTGTGGACTGAGGTTTAGTGAAGGATATTTTTGCTAGGATTTATAGATATCATTGTCTCTAATTTCTAGTTAGTTCAAAATGTATCACATCATTGGTCCTAGTATTTTACGTTCATTAGCAAGATTGTTTTGGACTCTTACGTAATTCATCTGAAGAAACAATTCTAACGTAACTACGAGTACGTTAGAATTTTCAGAATGATATTAATTTAAGGGTTGAGAACTGCTTTATTTTAAATAAAGGATATTTGAAGTAATCGCCTTCTGAAAGAGACCTTAAAATCAGATAGGAAAAAACAGGCAAACCCGTGAATATAGGGACTAAAATATAAAAAAGCTATAAGTTATAATTTAAAAAAAAACTATAAAAACGCATGCCATCTGTAAACAAACCGGAAAAGTTAGGCTAAGTAAATGAACGTTGGCGGATTTAAAAAAAGTTTCTTGCTGTAAGTGGCCGTCTGAGTGCGTCAAAGCCTCTACTTGCAACGTTGTTCGAAACGATTTTATTTTCTAGTCTAGCGAAAATATCATTATGAGTCTCCCTAGCATTTGATATTGCTGCATACTTATATTGAATAATTCTAAAATTTTATATGTGTTTAAAATGTTAGATTTGTTTATGGGTCGATGAGACAAAAGATTTTTTATAATTTTAAACATTTCATAAACAACTTTACACTCAAAAATGGTACCTAACTATTAAAATGAATTGATGACTCTACGTTTCCTCATATTTAGTCATAAAAATATTTACTCTCTAATCTTATTATTGACTTCATTCAGTCATTAGGTACTTACTTTTTTACACAACAATAAAATGAACACTGCAAAACATAAATAAAATGCATAATTGATGTATATCTCTATAAACCATCTAGTCGAAAAATCTATCAAAATGTTCCTAAATGTTAGCGAATAATAAAAGAAATGAAAGTTTTCCGTTGTAAGTGGCAGACTAAGCTTCAAAGGCCGCGCCGCATGCAAAGCACTCTACCGTACAAAGTCTCTACCTAACGTTTTAAACTCTACCCCAGCGAAGATTTCGGCTGTCGACGTATTTGTTATTCTAAGAACAATCTCGAAATGAAGGTGATTTTTTAATGGTTACTTTTATAATCGCGTTAAAAGTTAACGGCTCTACATTTTTACATACTTTATCCGCTGGTTTTCTTAATATTATAAAATGTTTATTTATACTTATGGAACCCATTAGTGACCCACTGCAGGGTCGGGCCACCTCTCATAAAATGAGAAGGATTTAGGCCTTAGTCCACCACGTTTCCCCAATGCGAGTTGGTCTCACATGCCTTGGCGAACATATTTTTGGAACTCTTCAGCCTTCAGCCGTTTTCAGGTTTCAGGAAGGAAGGAAGGAACTATCTACACTTACAATTTTTTTCTAATAAGAAGCCAATGATTTCTTCTTTCTCTTAACAACTTCCGAAATAAACATTATTAAGATTATAAGTAGAGAAAAACTAAACTTTAACTGCTGTAGAGAAAAGTTTCTCATCAAAGGCTGCGCATGCCAAATGTATACATTTTTAAGCACTAGCTTGCGAATGTTTGGGTAGTCGATAAAATGGTTATTCTTAACGGAAGCAGGCGATCTTGGAATGAAAATGTATTTCGCATATTTTACGGTGCACTTGTAAAATGTTACACTTAAGTTCGTACCGAGAGTCATTAATACGATAACTTTTAACATGGAATTTATACGGTATAGTTGTTATAACACTGTTCTGGTAAAAGAACGACCAGAGGCGACCTATAGGCAGTGGTTCAGAAGTATGTCGATTAGAAGTATCAACATACTTCTGAACCAAACGGAACGACCTGTCACTAACTCTGCATCTTTTCGTTACGATTAAAATGGGATAAAGCTCACCAATTAGTCTTCACGCCAAGTTTATCTTTCGATTGATCTAATTACTTAAAAATATGATGTTGAAATTGTACATCCAAATTTTTTGCTTTTATTTGCCACTATACCTACTTATTAGCAATTTGAAGAAAAAGTTTCGGTTTTGGGTCCCGTTTTCCCGAAAATCGATTAAGGGAGGTAATCGACAAGCTATAGCTTATTCTACAAAACACCGCATTGGTATACTATTTATGACAAAATTCCGAACGAAATGTCTTAAATACTTGAACTCTTACAACTTAAGAATAGTTCCTCAACTAAGCAAGTTTAAGATGAATGCAAAGGAATCGATTAGGAAATCAATTGGTTTGAGTAAAGAGCGGAGCATTAGTAGCACCTGCGAGCGTAACGACGTTGAATCAAAGTGGGAACTAATGAGGTGTGCGGAGCCGCCGGATCCGATCGGTAAGAGACCTCATGGAATACGTTTAGTGCGAGGAAACGGATACTAAATGTTTCTGAGCATGTGATTCGTTTGTTTTTATAAGATTTGGTGATGTCGGATTCGATCTGTAAGAATCCTCATGGAATACGTTTAGAGAGGAGAAAAGGATACTGAATTGTTCTGAGCAAAGGCAAATTGTTGAATTGCATTTTTTCATGAATTGGAGCCGTGAAGAATGAAATATTGAAGATATATAGAAGGTAAGAATCAAAACCAAAACGAATAATAATGCGAGTGTCTTGAGTTACAACTTTACTTTGACAATCTATAGAGTTCGTTAGTAACGCTACTTTTGACGACTATTTTGTATCTGTGCACAAAAATTGACATCAAAGTGCCCCACGCAACGCACGTGCGTCCCAAATAGCGTAACACAAAACATATACCTATTTCCCAGAGTGCACTTACCCGTTTAAGTTACGACCGTCAAAGGCGCTCTTCCTTTTCACTGCGTTAAAAAAAATAAAACCAACGGGGCTCTTTCAGTACGTATACTTACATAATTACCAGCGATGTGGCGCACAAAGTTTTAGAGTTAGTACCTACAGTCTACGCGAATACCGCGCTTAGTGGGTTCTTTGAATCGTCAAGTGTCATACACTCCGTTTGATGTTCTACTTTTATTTTATACAATTCAATATAGTATGTATGTATACGAAAATAAACACGCGTTCATAATTTGAGCGGTCGCATTCGAATGCGGCCCTGCGACTGACAGGCTCCAATTATTTTTTTATTTAAATTCTGTTGCATGAATTCAAGTGCACATGAAGGAAGGTACATTCGTGCAAAACTATCGGTACTTTGAATTAATATGAAGACTGTTCATGGCATAAGAGTAGTAAATAATAGTAACGGTGAAGGACAACGTTGTAAGGAAACCTGTATGCTTGAGTTTTTTATCTTTTTGACTTTAAGAGCTCCCTGTAGGTTGAAGTGTCATCAACTTCATGTTTGGTGATTACATACTTCAAACATTGTCATCGATATCTGTGGTTCATACAACTTTCAAACGTATATACTATAAAAAGCTCTAAGATACTGTTACCTATTTGTAACCAAACTGTCCAAAACTGTTAGGATAGGATATAACTATTACGATGAAAATAATCGCTATTGCCTACGATCAATGTCTATCATTGTATCTTATAACGATTGTGTATGTAAGATGTATTTTATTTAAATTTTCTGTGTATTGCTATTTTGCGAATAAATATTGCTAACGTGCGTGCACGTGAAAATATTCGTAATATGCATGGTATATCTATACTAATATTATAAAGAGGAAACATTTGTATTTTTGTATGTTTGTAACGAATAAACTCAAAAACTACTGGGCCGATTTCAAAAATTCTTTCACCATTGGAAAGCTACATTCAGCCTGAGTAACATAGGCTATTAAATAAAAATAAAAAATAAAAAAAATATCATTGGCAGAGCGAAACCTGCTGGGTCAGCTAGTTACATATAAAATTCGTTAGTTAATAGAAATTAATAAGGACATTGATCTAGCCGTCTATCTTATTTGTATGGCCAGCAAAAGCCGGCCGCTAACGATTTGTTACGCGACCCAAAAGTAGCGTGTACGGTCAGCAAAACATTAATTACTTATATCCTCATTCAAAAATGAACTGAAAATGATATTTCATTTTTATTCCGAACTTTTTATTAAAGTAATTAGCTTAATTGAGTTATCGATTTATAACTTTGACTTTTAAACTAATTATATTTTTAACTTTGATATATTTGTAAAACTGCGGTTTGTGTGGTGGTAAACAAATCTAGTCACAAATTAAAATAGAAATGAACACACTACCAAAAATTGTGCTTTTTGTGAATGTATTCATTTCTATTGTAATTAGTGACTAGATTTATGAAGTAACTAGTGACTTTAAGCAAATTTTTTGATACTACTTCTTGAGTGTAATTTTCAATGCTTCTATTTTCTTGATATATTATTAATTAAAGGATTTTTTACACAATTCAAAATATGGCAAACGAACAGCAAACAATATATTAGTATTATTTCTTCTTCCAAAAACGAACTAAAATGGTAGGTATTTCTTTTTCATGGTGAACTTTTTATGAAAGTTTAATTGAATCGTCGTTTTATAACATTCGGCTTTTAAAATATTTGATATACCACACTTTTTGTGATTGTATTGATTTGTTTAGTGACTATTGACATTCAAGCAGATTTTTGTTTCTTTATTGCGGCCATACAATTTTAGATTTCTTTTCATTTTAGAGTGTAATTTCAAATGTTGGTTTTATCTCGTTAGGTATGTCTAAACAGACAGTTAAACAGATACTGATTAGTTTACATCTATGCTATCTTTACATTAATTAAGAGCACACAATTGCTTTATTATTACTTTAATACTGTATTCGTATACGTTTTTGCGCATATCTTATAACTATGGTGTAGATAAGGTTGTGTAGAAATCGTACGATTGTTCGCTTTATAAGGTGGAGTTCTTGCGCGGATGTCTTTTCCTGTCTTCGCTTTTGATAGCATACGTATAAGTACTCTTATTAAAACTGTTATTCTGTACAACAATTAACTATTATTCTTTGTGCAAATAGCTACACACAAATAGGGTTCATATGTTTATCTTGTTACGTGTAAGATCTTTATAAACATTATGATAGCAATAACGTATTGAGTATTGGAAATTATATTCGAAACGATGTAATTAATAAAATTATAAATAATATTACAGTTCTTTAAAAATTTTATAAGCATTTGACTCCTTGGTGACCTCCAAGACGCTGCGGTTAAAATGTCAGTGCAATACGCAGAGGATGCTGGGTTTGATTCCCAGCGGGGCAGAAATTTTAACACTGATTTTAAATTGCATATTTTTTAGGTTTCTCCACATTTTGTTACTTGGTTCATAATGAGTTTTAATTTCCTATATATCTATCTATACCTTCACAACAATCTCAATGTGATAAACATTAGATGGTTTTGCTGTCTCTACATTTAATTCTCTACAGCAGACATCTGTACAGGTTGTCGGCACGATAAATCAATCTGTTACTATTGTGGCGTATTGAATACGATCTTCGCTTCTAGTGACTACCACGCACGGGAGATCTACGGATGCTGTATTCAGTGTAATGAAGCTACTGTTAGTAGTCTTTACGTAATAAACACAGTCATAGTCTTCTCTACAATTATTGTATAAATATTAAATATAGAATAAGTACGTGTTAGTAACAACGTTGGTAACGTAATTTAAGTTTGTGTTAGTTATATTAGTCAAAAACCATTGCGCTGTTTTTCGTGATTTTTGTTTTCGTGGATTTGTCTCCGCCTCGAATAGCAGAATATTTATTTAAATATTTAAAAAGAATTTAAAAATATTTTTAAAACTTAAAAAGGTGGAATGGATTTCTAGTTTGAAAAAAGCCTTGGAAGTGCTTAGCAATGGGTACAGCAAAATTAAGGGCAGGGCAATAAATAATGGATAATATAATCAGTTATTTTGAATGCACTAAGAATAGTGCATATCACATATTTTATTTAACTTTCAATTATTAATTTACGAGGTTTATATAATACTTTTTTTCTAAATGTGCTAGTTATCCATCGCTATTAGATGTTGACATTAGCGGTGAAATGTTATTATATTAAAATGTAGAGTTTTTATATCTTTGGTCGATTTGCTTATGTAAACTGTTACTTAATCTGAATAAATGTTTAAAAACTTTAATTATGTTAGGTTTTAAATCTGTTTACATTTTCTTATATTTAGGAATGAAAGAATGAGTTCATGTAATAAAATGTGCAATTTCTTTTTCGTCATAATTGCATTATTGTTTCGAGAAAGTTAATATTAAATCATTGCATTAAAGAGGTAGTATCCAACGTTAGTATCAGTATATTTCATAAATATAATAGAATATTCTACATAAGATGTTAATCATTATAATTATCTATAACTTTTAGATTTTAGATAAATTGTGGATATAGTGGGAAAAGTTTTCGACATTTTAATACAATAAACTGTTGGTATTCAAAACAACAAAAAGATGAAAATCTACATGAAAATTTTTAAACTCTACATGAATGAAATTTACAACATTGATTTAAATTGATAGCTGCTAAAATTAAAACGCGAATTAAATTTTATTAAAAACTCAAACTTTTTAAATGTCAATGTAGAGACAATGAATTTAAATGGACACGTTCGTGACAGAAAAATAAAGGACTTCATAAGAGCGATACATCGAAAGCTCCTTACTTTTAAAAAAGGCTCTATCTTAATCCTTTTTAAGCCTCATCGTCGGCGCGGACGCTATTGAGACCTGGAGGTGTTATTTTGAGCCCATCTGGATTATATTATTTTTGTCTGAAAAAATTTAGGTATCGTAACACTGGGAGTTGTATCGAGTTAAGAAGATTAAATGCAGTTTTATACTCCGTTTTTGATGACGATAATATACCTACTTCTCATGTATTTTTTATGAACTGCTTTCAAGCTTTTGTTTTTCACTGAACAATATGAGAAGTTTACGTTTTAGATTTAATTATTCAAGTTATTCAGTTTAGTTTTTTAATTATGCATATGTATGTAAATTTTTTCTCGGTTATTCAGTTAGCTCTTAACGTTAGTTCTTAACTTCACTAAGATTATTTTTGAGGCCATAGAATCATATCAATGCAGTTATGAATTAATCATACCTATATCTTTAAAAATGATCTTACTGAATTTTTATGTACTGTGTATTTTCATAGATTTAAATACAAAAAAAACTGTAATAAACTATTTATTTGTATTTTTTTAAATTCATTCATCTAACTAAATTGAGTTAACGGGGACACCAAAAACTACAATTTGCTGCAATCATTCACGTTTAACTTCTGAACCGACTCTACAATTGGCGTTTCTTTTTCTACAAACGCCGAGGGACCATTAGCACGCTGAATCGCTTAGCACCGTGTAATGACAGCATGAGAACTTGCAAAAGTGTCAATGGTTATGTCGCTCTTTCAAAAAATGTGTCATTAATACGCGAAAAAAATTGTCACACTCGAGAGGCACCCCTGAGAGTTGTTACATAATAGAGTTGTCAACACTCGGATACAGGCTTTTGAAGTATAAATAATAGAGCACTGTGTAGTACAAATGTACTACAGCGAACTGCTACTTTGTCGGAACGCTTGAATTGACTCTACATTCGATTTATTGATTTCATGATGGCTTTTGTCGAAATGCGTTTGTCGGTGTGTAGAAGTAGATGTTTGACTTTTTTCTGTCAAGTAATAAATTTGTTGCGTTTGATAAACGATGTTCATTTTACAGTCTTGCTATTTTTGGTGTTTAGCACAAATTAACATTTTTTAATATTTTTATTTTTTATGAAAAATAATAAAAAGGCCTTTCCTCTAAATATTAATAACATTGCATACTTTTGCAAGTAGGTATCGGAGATTGGAAGGATGTGTTATTAAAAAAATCGTAGCAAACCTTTAACGTTAGGTAAATGATCATTTTATGTTTTTCATATTTTCAAATATTCACGATTTTAAATATTAACTCGTCTATGAACTAACTTAATTTAGTAATTGCAAAAATGTTAAAAATTGCTAATTTATCTCAACATAATTACTATTTATTTATAAATGAATAAAAAAACAAACATACAGAAAACCGGTCGACATTTGCAAAACGGTCTGTCCCACATCACTGTCACCCATTGTGCCCGAGTATCGGTTACCACAAAAATTATTTGCCACTCACAATACACTTGGAGATCTCTATTTAACGAAATTACAAATTTTGGACATTGAGTCGTACAATAGACGCGTACTTCGCTACTTTCGGCGGAGATCAAAGCTCTACATTTTGTGCTTTGTGCTCTACTCATACTCTACGATTCTTTACATCAGTATTAGATGGACTTTATTTTATTAATGATCATGGGATATTTTAGTAAAATTTAATGAAAAAAGTGTATATCTACATTTTTTTAATCAGAGCTATAAAAAAATCACGGACTGTAAATTTATTTCCATTCAATCTCATTTGTACAAACGTTATCAGGAATTATTATTTCCAATCATTGGAGATTCATTTAGCCATGTTAAATTTTTTGTATAAAATATTGTCATATGAAATTTTAATAGATTTAAAAATAGTAAAAAATTTTGTATTTTGTTGTTGAGGATACATTAATTTTATTTTAACTATAACTATAACTCCCAGAATTTGAAATGATAACCAGGTAAGTACACAAGATTTTTACACTATAAATTAATCTAGTATCAGTTAATATTTTTACATACTTATTACATACCCATAAATGAGACCGCAAAGTTTTACTTCAATTAAGACCTACCTAAAATATCATATTTTATCTTTAAAAATAAATTGTGACACATTTAGAAAAAAGTTACAGACACATATAGTAAACATTTTAAACTAAGATCACCGCATTATTTCAACAATACTCACTTTTGCTCTTACTTTAAAAATAGTTAAATCATATTTTTGTTAGGAAAAAAGTAGCTATCAAATTTCAAATTTAAAATGGCAAAAAACTAACAATACGCCCAAATGTTTACTATTACAAATTACTAACAACAATGGACGCGGGATAGAGCTGTTCGATTGCATTTAAGGAATCCCGCATGCGTTTGCGCCAAACAAAAATATCGGGTTACAGTAATAGGGTGAACAGCTTATACGACAGGTAGATCAGTTAATTTGTATCAAGAATGTGTTTAAAACTATTGTATTTTAATGGTTTAAAGAGTTACTTGAGAGTTATTTGAGTTTTAATAGTTATACGTCAATAACATTAAGACGTTATACAATATCATTGTAGTCTATCAACTCTATCTTCTATACGGGCAAGTAAATATTCATTATTCAACATTAATTATTCAGTTTTGCAATAACTAATTTTGTTGTTGAATTACTAAAATATTTGTAATTAAAATGTTCATGTTAAGTAAGAATCACTTTTGTTCCAATTACAAACCTACATAAACGGTAGATCTGTTTCAAGGTAGGTAAGTATATTGTTTTTCTATTATTTATAACTACTGTCAAATTTTAAAATTAATGTATCCTATTTTTATATTATATCCAAATCTATTCAGTCTATTATTGAGTATTTATTTGTTAAGCTAAAATAACAACTAGTTGTTCACCAATGAAACACTGGAAACGCGGCCTTGTGATTGAAAATGTAGAGTCACATACACATAGAGTCGGAAACGAAAAGATAGAGCAGGAACTTTTCAAAAAATAAAAGCAAAATCGTCTTTCTATCATGTGACCTATGATGTATATTCTTAATTGTTAAGAACAAGTCATTGTTGTGGAAGCGTGGACGTACCTAAGTATCAGCGCGGCATGTACACAACGTTGCAATTCACTGTCAGTCCACACTAAAACACTAAACAAGTACACCGTCCGAAATCAATGGAGCCGGTGAACCGTCACCGCAAACCGGAATTCTTTAATTTGACAAGTTTCTAAACGCAACCGATGGTCAGTGTAGCGCGTAATCATCGAATGGTCTAAGTATTGGGTGAGGGCGCGTTGGGAAGCTGCGAACCGTTCTCGATGTCACGGCTCGCTTGCGACTGGCCGAGCCATCTGATTCCAACTCAGCCGTGTGAGCATCGGAGGGGCGGGGCCTAGAGGGGCCGTGTGCTACTCAGTACTGATCTCACCCTAGGGTGGGTGCCGCACACAGACGCCACCCCGCACACGTCTACGCGCACGCACACAGCCTCGCGACGTGACGCGTTCCAGCATGCTGTATGACTTCGCCACTTGTATTCGAATTTCGAGTTCCGAATTTGATAAATCGCGCCCATTGCGCTCTTGAATATGGAATTCGAATGATATTTTCGAATGAGGAATGAAGTTTTGCAAGTGTTTTCGACTTTTAATCTTGTTTGCTGTGATTTTTAAAGTTTTGCAGATTAAAGTTTATTTCAGTTCATATCAAGTGACGTTAACGTGTTTATTAAATTATTTTAAAATGTTTTAAATAACTTTTACTATAATACGGGTGTATATTTTATCTATATCTACTCTAAACTAAAAGTACATGTAAAGTTATAGGTACTCATAAAAGTTTAGTTTGAAACAAAAATAAATTCGAAAAAATTGTTTTTAAACATTTTAATATTTAATTATTAATTTTCTAAGCTAAATTAAGTAAGTACTTAAATGTACCTATATACAAAATTAGTCTTTTAAATTAAATATATAAAAACCTACAAAATAAAATGAAAAGCAGCACAAATCAAGACAAACGAAGTTGCAAGCAGAAGCTCGTGTTATATATAAAAACAAGAGATGAGTTAGCTGTAAAAGTTTTAGGGCCATTCCTGCTGAACCGACAAATCTTTAACATGCTGAACATAAACGTTTGCGTCTGGCCGTAAACCGCCTTAACCTCACTTTACGACCTGTTCCCGTCCAACATAATACTATATCTACCTACTTATATATTTTTGATATCTTTAAAAAGCTCTAAATTTATCAACATTTAAAAAAACTTTTGGTCTTTCTTTTCAAAACTCTACATTTTACTAATCCGTGATAGGTATTGACCTACCTATTGACTTCCATAAACGAACTCTACATTTTCTTAAAAAAATATTCACGTTTTCTTTTTTAATTTTAGATATATTCATGAAATGCATCATTAATAAGTACCTAACTACCGTACCTACCTACTACGTAGCAAATGTACCGACCTTTATAAAATATTTTAGGGAATTTAAATAACTCTACATCTTATAATAAAATTACTTAAAAGACACTAGGTTTTATTCTCCAGACAATATAGGAGTATAATTAACTCTACATTTTTGAAAAAAACCGAACTCCTTTGTCAAAAAATCAGCTCCTATCAATTAAGTGTCTACAGAGATGAGTTCTTTCATTTACCGTAATGTTTATAATCTCTCATGAATTCATTATTAACTTAAGAACAGATGAAAAAGTAGATGACTTCTGTGTGAATTACTGCAGAAAAACATTTAGTAATTTTTATTTGTTTAAAAAACCTTTTTCTCACCGAACAAACACGATAATCAACAAGCATAACAAAATTAACCATCGCGACAAAGCGAAAATTTTCGACAACACTAATCATAACGGCCGCCCGCCAAAACGCATAACCTAAAATCAACAAAAACTCGTCACAATAGCAGCCACGCGGCCGCGTCATCCACGCTCAGTGAGTTGGCCCTAAATTACACAGACCTAATTTCACGCTCGTTCTTAGTTATTGTGAGAGCTCCGATACCATGTCACGGTATTCGACGCGGCTGGTTAGTCCGCTCCGATTGAGACGTCGCTTTTTTTCCCATTTCGCAAACCAACACGCAACCCCGGGTCAAAAGGTTTGCGTTTCGGTTTTCACAACAAAGTTCCTAAAACGAACACAAAATGTTCGATACACGGCGTCGCTCGAGCGCTAATTTCGTTTCGAAATTAATTCAACCATCAAATCTAAGCTTTTCACAATGGGATCGCGGGTGATTTACTAAAAAATAAATAATGGAGCTTTTTCTTGTATAAAGAAAGTGTTTGTCTAAGAACAATAAGGTACACCGCAGCGGGACATCTAGATACGCGGGGCTCGGTATTTTCTTTAGGTTTTTTTTTATTTGCACTTATGCCTTTGGTGAATAGCGTCGGATCCTTAATTTACGCATCGCTAGATTTATTCTGTAGTTTCGCATTTGTAAGGGATTGTTCTTGGAGCGTTTTGTAACATTGCGTAGACGTTGGCTATTGTGCAAGAGTTTTATTCGGTCTCAAAAGAACTTTGTTGTGAGGAGTTGATTATTGGCTTCTGTTGTGTAGGGCTTTGATCATTACTTTAGGATTTAATGTAAGCGTATGATTCGTTGCTTACGTATGTGTTGACAGTGACTGTTTGTTTTTCTAAAGCTAAAAATTAAATTTGTTATTTCAACATTTCCATTTTGAAGAAATCACCAGCTATGGAATATAAAAAACCACAAATTCATGTGTTAGTTACCATACCATACCTATAGACTACGTTCATACCCAGTGTCACCCTCATAGTTCATAGTTATTCAAGATGTGGTTGTGATATAATCATTCTTTAGTTGAGTTGACCATCTTAATCCTGAGGTGCAACGCAATCACGTAGGTACGTCGTCAATTTTATTTCTTCGCTATTTAAGATCAGAAACAGTCTGAATGCTTATTATTATGTTGAAATTGATCTATACTTGTAAAAAAATGTGTACATCAACCCAAGAGTGCACGGATAACGTTTTAGCTCTCACTGTCAATTTATAAAAATTAAACACGAAAACACGTCGAAGTCATTAATTGTTTTGGAAAGAAATATATTTGTATGAGTACTCACACCAGTTTTTCTATTTAATGTTTCTATAGTGATTTAGCAAACTATTTTCAAACGGGTATCGGTACGGAAAAACATTAGCTTGTAGCCAGAACTGTATTCTGAATACGTACGAGTCTAGTAAGCTTAGTATAGGTACGTTTAATGGACGTACAATAAGAACAGAGAGGAGTTAAACTCCAAAAACATTATCACGGCGTAAAATCAAAATACCTAACGAACAAAAACAAATCCTGTCTGCAAATTTCGTGTCGCCTGATTACCCGAACCTCAAAAGTTCATTACCTCGCGAAAGCCGACACAGTTCGAAGTTTTCCTACGAACAGTGATCTTACCCTTCCACAGCTGCCTTACACGCATCAGCTCACAGCATCCCGCTCTAAGTAACGAATGCTTTGTGCATGCCGATAGATTAGACCGGCTTAAGGTATGAGAGGCAGCGAGATAATCGAAATTTCATTTTTAATAGGGAGAGAAAATTTAAACTGTGTTTTCGCTTATCATTTTTGAGGTTGCTAATGAAAGAAAAAAATTAAGTTACGTTCTGATGGATGAACGATCTTTTAAGTAAATCATTTTACATACGTCCACACGTACTGTCACGTAACTATAACTTTGTGAGTGTAATAACTTCGAGTTTTGAGAAAAATTTCACGTTTAATTATAAGTAAATCAAATGGAATTCCTCTCAGAATTCCAAAAGAAAATTTTAAAAGCTTATGTTGCTTAAGCTTTTTTGTATTTTTATATAGTGAACGAACTAACTAATGTTTGTTTATACCATAAAAATCAAAAAGTTTTATATAACCATTTTAGTTTTGTATAAATGAAAAACCTTAATTCATACTCATTTGTAACAATTTTGTGGATTAAAAATAAATTTCATATAAACAATAAAACAGCTGACAGATTTATAAAAAAATCTATAAAATAATAATATTATTACAAGGTTATTCCTAATACTTATTTAAAAAATATCGTCCTTTTTAATAGACAGAAAAAAATACATACCTAGTGTGATATTTTTCGCTTATGCCTTGTGCCTAACGTATCACATTAAAAAAGGATGAGAATTCTTTTCACCGATAGGTTACAGATTAGATCGACGCGGCCAATTTGACGTGCGGTATCTTCCGCAAACCGCCGCTTTTTGTGCGGTATTGACTTACGTTGCTTCTGCTGTAGGCGCTTTTTTAACGATAACACTGACTATACTAGAAGATAAATTTCTTGTGACATGTCGTAGTTTAGGAACAACTTTACATGAATTACCTTTACTTTTATTTGTGTGTCGGTTTGTGTCACTGGTTAGGTTAGGTTAGGTTATGGCGTTGCTGTTAAGCAAGATTGTAGAGGCTTGTACTTATATACCTACGTATTAACCCGCCTTAAAGGTGGACAGATGTTGGTGTGGTATCGGAAAGCTATTTCTAAGGACAATAACTTAATTTTAATCAGCCTACGAACAACTCTATCTTTTAAACCGGAACAAAAGAGTCTGCGGACGTATTACGGAGCAATGTTACTGGTGGTAGGGAAGATCACTGCGGCCCATGGACACACACATTCAATCTCAAGGTTGTACGTGATTGTTTTGCTACTCATAAGGGCTAAGATGTTCGTCCCAATCCTCCGGCAACTACCCCAATCAAAACACACGACATGACGAACGTGCTGCTTTATGTCGGAAAGGTACCTTCTTGGATGAGCTGCTCTAACTGACTGCATAGGCTCTACCATCAAAATGCTAAACTAACATGTTATTAAACGACTTCAAAAAAAGAGGTTTTTGTATGTTAAGTATTTAAATTTAACAGGTTAGTGTAAAACTAAAATAATTACTATGAGCGATGATTGACAGCTGATTGTGTTATCCTGTACTTTATATCTATTTATTATTTGTTCATTAGGTATGTACTTGTGTATAACTAATAAAGCGTATTATTTTAATCTACACTGTAAAAAATACTTACTTAAACATACTAGGTCTTTTATAATTACGTAGGTACTTAGGTTATTGGTAGGTGTCCGTATTCTCCCTATATTTCCCAAGTGAAACCGCCATTACCCTTTCATTTTTCATAATCAAAAAAACAAATTAAATACGTCATTCTTAACCATAAGTATAGGTACGCTTATCGGATTACAAAATAAATTTTAATTTATGTCTACATAACCCATAGTTATTTAAAAGGCGTATAAAAACAATGGTTTTAATATCGAGTGCCTAATGATATGTACCCTTTCTGTAGCAATGAATTCGTAAACAAAAGACGCTGAATGTATAATCGTGTTGCATCTGTTAAAACTGGGGGAATATTAACGTGGAATATTATAATATTGCCGCCAAATAATTACGAATGCCATCTTTTGAAGTCGGTTAATATCGAGTAAGTAGGTATAGGTAGGTATCTATCTACTTTGATATACGGACTTGTTGAAGGATATTGGAAAATAACGAACATTTCATACCTAAGGTGTGTTTGTGGGTCGAAAAGCTTTGGACTATTAAATTTTTTGTAAAGGTTTAATTTTTTGGTTACTAGAGAGTTTTTTAAATTTTATCTAATAGATTGCTTAAGTTTTATTTAAACAATTGAAATGAAATGAAGAACGTAGATTGTTTAAGTTTTATTAAAGAATCAACGTTTTTCATTTTATTGTTTAAACTTTACTTAAACAATCCACGTTTTTCATTTCGTTCGCAAATTGTTCCCAATTTAATAATTCAGAGTAGGTAATTCAGAAATAATCTATTTTTTAAACTTAGTTAACCATCTAGGGTACCTCCATCAGACCCCACTTAGTTACATGCTAAAGAAGGTATCAATAGATTCTACCTGAAGAAGAAAGATGCGTACAAGCCACACGATATTTACCTAATGGTATTGGCAAGCTGCATCTCCCGGACCATAGACCTTAAAATGTGACCTGAAATCCCTATATGTAAGTAATTAGTAGAGCCATAGTTTATAGCTCACACCGGGTGAGCTACGAGTAGGTAGAGCGTACCTACTATGGCTCTACATTTGATAGTTTTTTTATAGATTTTTATAAGTAAGTAATAAAGTCATGCCTTACCGCCACCTTCTTGACCCGCCGTAAAGCAGCAGGGCCAGCACGTTCTTTACCTACCAACTTATATTATTTTTGACAATTTAAGATTCAGTCATGTTCTTGGTGCTAAATACCTATTCAAGTCAATGTAACCGACCATTTGTAAACATGGAAACATGAGTCGATACCTATTTAGCCACAACGAAAATATACTTAAGTATAACTCAGAAGCCTTATGTATTTCACTGTAGGCACTCAGTGTTTCTTCAGTTGTCAGTGTACTTACCACTTCGAAATGCCTACTTTTCAGTAGGTAAACAATTTCTTATCTAAACAGTTAAACATGAAACAGTTATTTTGCTTAACATAATATATCCTATTGTTATGTACGAAACTTGATAAAGCTTTAAATAACTTTAAAAACTAAAATATAGAAATAATTGTGAGTGTCGTGATCGTAACGTGAAATAGCATAGAAAATGTTTTCCATTCATTCTATAAAGATATTAAACCAAATGTTACTCCACAAAGAGTTCGCGCACTAAAAGAATATTATTTCCAAAACTGAAAATAATTTAGAAATGAGAGTACGGCGGCCGAATATTCGAAAAAACTTGAAAGGGCATTCCATTTTCAAAACGTGCGTCGACGAAGCCCGCGCTTTCCCCTTCTGTGAAAATTCACACACACAAGTCTACACACCAAACTCACACAGCAAAGAGCTACCTCTACATCCAAGTTGGAGAGAAATCGAGCCTTCCAAGTTTAACTTTACGATAAACAATCTGCGACAATTTACAATAAAAACATTTTTAATCTGCGGTCGTAAACATCTTGGCGCGTCTTTATTTTTTTTAATAGTTACCTTGTTTTGATTCGACGCCCAAGGCTAGCGTATCAACGTATAGAGTTACACATACTTATGCGCAATTCAATAAACTAGTTCGGATACTTACACAATTTCATCTCAAGTCCTTACCTTTCAGAAAAAAATACATAAATAAATCGAAGAGTAACCGATATTAAAACAACACGATGCATCATATTTCCCCTGTGGAGTTACAACACACGCACTTCGCACACACTCGTAGCTCCGTCCTTGTCTGCCGGTGCGTTTTTCCGTATAGCGCTGTTTCTTTCTAGGTAGGGCGTGTACTGATCCGCGATTGGTGGAGGGGAGAATGGCGCTGGCGGCCGACGGCAACCTCCCGACGGCATTTTCCCGACGCGTTCGAAAATCGAAAATTGTGGCCATGGATGAAATTCTTTGGTGTTTATTATGAAGGTTCTTGCCATGTTATGTGTTTTTGGTACTGTGATGCGTTGTCTACGGGGTGTGTTATTGTCGTTTTGTTATGTTTTAAGTGAAAATCGGTGTGTTTTCCGAGTCTAATATTAAGAACAGTTGGGTGTATTAAATCTGTTTTGTGAGTAAGGTGGAAAATACTGTGTCCCATATTGGTTTATTAAATAAAGCGTTAATATAGGTTATAAGTACAATGTTTAGATTAAAATAAAAAATTATAAGTAATACCTAAAAGAGTGGTTAATCTTAAGTATTGTAACTTTTAAATGCATGTTGAAGATTTACGTGAGTATATGATAGGTACCTACGTGAATACCTATAGAGATACCTACTGTTGGGGATCTAAAATTCAATTAGGTACTATTTATGTAGGTAGGTAGGTACACACTTGTTATCATAAACTGTAGATACCTAACTAAGAGTAGAAGATAAGTTAGGTAGGTACTTAGGAAATGTTGAATTGTGTAAAAATAAAATCAAAGTAAGTACCTATCTGGCAAATAATTTTTAGCATTTTATTTATTACCTAAACAGAAAAGTGATTATTAAGGCTCGAACAACACTTACACCTACGTAGTTAGGTTTTTTTAAAGTACCAACCTAAATCTTCATAATAGTGTCAAATATTTTATTTATTATTTCACTATCTACGAGTAGGTACCTGATTCAAATATTTTCGACCACTGTCGTCACTTTCATTGTTGATAAATTTACTAAGTCTATCAGGTAAGAAAAGATTTAAACTATTTACTTTTAAAATTAGTAGGTGTACATGTGGTTCTGATAGAGATGTTGCTAATTATTTGATGACGTGACTATTAAGAATGTATCTTATTTACCTGGAGATAAAATTCATAAAATAGAGAGGTACTTATCATCATCAATTTATTCATCATCGTCACTTATGTAGGTGTTAACTAAGCCCGATCTTGAGGTAATTACGAGTATGTATTATAACTTATCAGTCAGGACTCTACCTTTTTCCACCTTTCACGTTTGACCGTTAAAGGTAGAGCTGAGCACTGAGCAATGTAGAGTAGGTATCTATGTATATAGAGTTATGAAAGTCAGTGTAGGAAGACATTGAAGTCTTTAATCTAAAAATCAACAAATCAAATCTACGACGATAGAAACATCGTATTGGTATCTACCTAGTTACTTGTAGGTATGGTAAATCTAGATCAATAAAACGAAATGTGTAACTTACGAATCTTTTTTATGTTACGTCCATTATAAAATTTATATTCTTATTTTCAATACGTGTGTTTTTTTTCTTCCTCTACGCCAGCCAGTACTAGCTCTTGAATTGCCCGTGTAGCTTCAACCATATGCAGCAACCGCTTACTAGCTCCAAACTCCATCTTAAACTATCTACTTATCGCCCCACTATAAAATTATAAGTAGGTATAGTGTAATAAAAAAACTGGACAAAAAGTGTAAAAGTGTGCACTTTCACACTTGCGCACACGCCGGTCACCCGTGTAACGCAACGGGGTAATTAGGAGCGGTGACCACTGCGGTGATCGCGCCTGATTTGCTATTAGCTATTATATCAACCCCTTCGGCCTTGCTTGCCCACTTTCATCGTCCACTTCACTTGCTATCATCGCCCCATCGTCTTTTAATATCTATTGACACTATTTACTTAGGTAGGTATACTAAATATGTTTATCGCATTTGATTTAATGGTAGATATACCTACATGTCATTGAAGTTTTGTATTTTACTAGCAAAACCGCAGTCACAGCACCGCCTGCCTGTATTGTAGGTATATTTTAAGGTCCGAAATGGATTAAAGGTTTTTTTGGATAGATATAACGATGTACCTAAATCATAATTCATAACAGATAACATCCAGTCTCAGGTTTAAGAAGCTTTACATCATGTTCCAACAGCTATTTCACAATTATATTCCTAGGTAAATACCATGAGAAGAAGAGAGAACATAAACCAGTTACCTAAACTTAATTACGCAAAATGAATTAAAAACGACACATAAGCTTCGTGCAGTGACACACAAAATTTCAGTACCTTCAGCTTCAGAAGAATTAACAAAATTAGCTCATAAGCCACCTTCTAACTATTAACTGATTAGGTAACTAGGTACCTACATTGAACATGTTCGTAAATGACATCACAACGAAAACCTTACATTGTATCCGGTGTAACATACTTCTGCTGCTTCTTCTCTCCCGGAAATAGAGAAAGCCATAGGTATTTAATTCCGCTAAGATCTTCTCATACTTTACTATACCAATAGATAGATATCATTATCACAAAAAATACTGTAGTCCTACAGTCTGATTGGAAGTAGTCAATCTAAAGGACTAAGATGGTAATGTCTTATAAATTAGACTCTATTTGGTTAGTCTGGGAACTCATCTCTCTACAGGAAAAACGTATCTACCTACCTAAGACCTCATGGGAGAATTTGAGTAGATCTTGAAGGAGTGGGGCTTCTTTAATAATTTTCACCAAAATCACTTCAGAATACAGAACTGAATAGCTACACTCTATTCCGTAATAGAACATAAAACCAATTTGATGAAAATCAGTCTACAGCTTCAACAGTTCTTAGGGTCGGGAAAAAAATCACACCTCGCTAAGAGCATTACGAAGAACGTTTATAATCGGCTAAATATCGAATTGTTCCATCTATTGTTTGGAGGGTTTAAACCTTTGGAACCCCCGAGAATTGGTTTCGAGAGTTTTAAGCCTACTGCCTTCGGAAAAACTCAACCGGAACAGAGAAAATTCAACTCTAAATGCAATTAAATTAAGTCTAAATTCAATTGAGAGAGGCTCTAAAATAATTCCTGAAAAGTGAAAGCTTTCCTACGCAAGGTATTTAGGTTTAAACTCCTATTGAAAGAGGTGAAAGTTTGGGGGTGGTTGTGTTTTGGTAAATTGAGCCTTAAGGTTGGGTTTTAGGGTTTATTTTGGGTGTTTCGGGATGCCGGAGGAGTGTTGAGAAGATTGTGCAGTAACGAGTCTACACACTGAGTGTAATTGTATCGGGGATCAGGATCGGGCGACGCCATTAGTGAAGGGACCCAGTCGATGTTTTGTGCTGATGGTGAACGCGATTTTGACCCATAATTGCTACTGGATAAAGTATTTATTTTAAATAGTTCCTATCTTGAAATTACTATTTATTATGATGATATTGAAGTTAGTAGGTAGTTATATTTTTTTATTTATATTTTTGTACATCCTTAAAAATTAAGGCCACAAAGCAAACATAAAGCCTGATGGTGGTTTCCAGTCAGCCCTGGGTGATGGTGAAATATTTTGTTTGTGAAATAATAAAAAGAAATTATGCAACTTATGAATATCTTTTATTTTACATCCATTAGTATAAATACAGTTCTTATTTCAACATCCTTCTAGCTTTCAAGCTACTACAGTAGGTACAGTACCAAATTATTAAGATATTTGAAACAAGAATATTATTGACAAGATTTTAGTGTTGTATATGAAAAACTGATTATGAAGAAAAAAGCTCCTTGTCTCTTATCTACATGTGTAGTTTCTTTGTCCCAAAATCAAATAGGATCCATCGAACGAGAGTTCACAAAAAAAATGTTCTCAAAGTTATGTGAAGTCCACCAACCCGCAGTAGGCCAGCGTGGTGGACTAAGGCCTACATCCCTCTCATTGCGAGAAGGAGACCCGAGCCTGTAGTGGGTCATTCATGGGTTACTGACATATTAATATGATAACCATGATGGAACTGCAGCAGCGGCTAATTTGTTTGTTGTAATTCCAAATCCAATCTAGCGGAATTAATGGAATTTCGTTTAGGTATATGTATGTCGATATGCCGATGAGTTGATACAGTAAAAAACCAAGAGAAAGATGAATATCATAACTACCTTAAGGGTCACTATCCTCAGCACAGTATTTTCTATCGATATCGACACCATCATCCTAGACAACACACATCCCTATTTTTAAAAGGGGTCCAACCCCGCAATAAGCTAAGGGTAGAATAGGGGCTATTTATTGTAGTGTTTCGTTTTATTTTTATTTTTGACTTCAGATATAATTGATGGTTACCTAATGATTAAATTGTTGACGTGATGGTTATGAGGAGTTGTCATTTTCAAAGAGTTATCTATCATTAGGTGTGGTAAAGGTTTCACCCGCTGAATCTGTTCTATGTTTTATGACTCAAAATATTGTCAAATATACTATACAAAAAGATAGGTACCACCAGTTTAATTCGTCCCCTGTAGATACTTGAGTAATTTCGATTGCCCACACCTATATTGAAGAACAGGCGATGGTTAGTGTGTAGCCCTACACTATCTGTTTTACATATCAAGATGAGGAGTTAAAGTTTCTGTTTCTCCTCTTGTGGTGTGTGTTCTTGTGTTGTGTATATATGACACTCACGCGAAAGGGAATTTCATCAAAAGTATAAGAATATATCAGTAGGTTTTGAGTCTATCCTGAATCTATTATTTATTTTTGCATAAATTTGGAAAAAGGAAAAAAGGTTAGCAGTCATTTGAACATCCTTATCGCAGCAAATTCTGTAGAATAGTCCAGTTTGATACTTGCAGTGCCATCTATATGCAAAAAGCAAAAAATTTACAGAGGGTTGGGAGGGATTATTTGCGAGGGTGGATTACTGGAACAGAGTACGTATAGCTACAGAGATGGTGCAGCTACTCCCCGCCAGATAGCTCTTAGCGTTTTACGCTTATTGTTCTAATTACAAAAACTTGAAGATATTTTTTTAGTAGTGAAAAAAGGAGTGTACGCGGTAATGTTTTGCGCAGATTTTTTAATTAGTACTGCAGCCCGAGGACAATATCACTTAAATAGAACCAATGTAGGTAACTGTGCTGTCCTCTCTGTACTAAAGGTCTAAAACGAAATTAGTTTCTTTGTCAACGCCATCTACCAGTCGGTACCATATTGGAGGCGAAAAAGGATTAAAACGCTCCACATCAGCCTTCTATATACAGCCACACCAATATCTGTCTTCTAACCCATGAAGACCATGAAGATCACGTTTTCATTCAGCTCGTTGGCTCAAAAACACATGTAATTTTCATTAATCACACAATTATGAATTAATTAAAACATTCATAAGAAACATCAAAATCCAAAAATCAGTCCATAGGTTGTTTACTGAAACCAACCATATATGTACCTGTCATGTAGACTACCATTTTAGAGCATTACATCAAAATTTTACAGTTTTTTGCAAACCGATGATTTTAACAGGTACATCAAATATACAGAATGAGTATCAAAAAATCCTTTTCAGCTCAATAATCTAGGCTATATTCCACTAAGATCAATACTTTGTCGGTAGTTTTCTTTGTGTATACCGGCATTTTTCACAGGCGGTCCGCTTTTGGAACGATTAACATGCTTGCGCAACAAAAGTGCTGACGCTGGTAATCCGCCATTGTGGACCATCACAAACAAGTGTTTGGTTTGTAAACATTGGAGTTTAGCGATGCCGAATTTAGTTTTTTATCACTTACCATGAAAGTTACCGACGCGCGAAAATCTCAGTACCTACAAGTATAATATCAGTGATTTTTATACCTGAATAACTTACCCTTCGTCTGCAATCGATCAAGGTTTTTATATGCCAGTTTGAGGCGAACATCTTAGTCCCATTGTTTGCGGGAGATACTTTATTTGAGGCGAACATCTTAGTCCTCACCAGTAGCAAGCACTACCTACATACAACCTCAGATATGATTTCTTCTCTATTTGAGGTTAGATGTCGATGTCCATCGGCTGCATTTACCACTTAATATCGAGTGACATGAATGCCCATTTGCTACTTATTTACAATAAAAACACCAAATAGTAGGTATATTAGGTACATATAATATTAGATAATTGTATATTTGTGTTTGACTTCCATTAATACCTACGTACCCTGTTACGTATGTTATGTATTAGTTATAAGTTTTCAATTGTTATAAGTAGTAACATTAGTTTTATTTTATTTTTAAATTATTAAACTGTTATATAACTTCTTAATTTGCATACCTGAGAAGGTGAATATGGATTGATCAAAATACCCTGTAAAACCAATAACTAACCCATATTCGTGCAAATAAATGATTTTCATTTCATTTCATTTCCTAACACCAGCTCTAATTATAACGACGTGTCAGATTTCGAGATGGTCAGCGATATACTTCTTAATAAATTAATTTATGTGGGTAGGTAATTACGTATTCGTCTTGTTGGGATATCAGTAGATAATCTTCATAATCCCGCCCTACCTGCGGTGTTATTAAGAGGGGGAGGGATGGGGGGGGGGTTGTAAAGAAATCCTATTTTCATAGTTCACTTCACAAACCGCCGTAATTTGGTTAGTTCGCATCGCTGCATTGGGCTCCCGGGTGCTGTGCGGATGGAGCTGCTTTGATACTTGGTACCACTGCGAGTGCTGGGAGGTTTCTTCCACCCACTTTTTTCTCCCAGTCTACGTTTTGCGAGAGGGGCGAACAAAGCGGTACGACGTTCATTAAGTGTGTACAAATTGTACCTAATAATGAGTAAAAGCTACGACTAAAAAAGCTTTTGAGGTTGAGTTTGAGTTTTGTTCACTGCATAGACGCCTGCATCCAACCTCAAATAGAGAAAAAGTCTGTTTGTATGCGGGTGCTTTGCTACCATACTTCCCCAGCCGCATCATAAGACATGAATCGGACGACTTACCTACTATGGCTCTTACAGCTGTTTAGAATGATCATCAGTGGTCAGCCGAACGTGAGATCTCACTTTTCCAAAATCATTCATACCTCAAAGTTTTGCTGCTGGAATTTAATTTGGGTCTCAGATTTTGGCCGACTTTATTAGATAATATTATGTACCTGCTTAAATTGTTTACTCACTATCTTCTTATATTGTTGTTTAGTATATATACCAAATATTTTTTTTTGTCTTCTATAAAACCTGAAAAAGTATCAACACGTTCCAGAAAGTATAGGAGGAGATGTTTACAAAGTTATTCCATATTTTCAATCGGAACAGACGGCGCGGGTGTGGAGGCGGCTTTTCCCTTTCAACAGTACAACAGCCCCGCCAACTGCACTATTATTAAAATATTGTTTCGTTTCGATTCTACTGCTTCCTGTTTTAGTAAGTTTGGTAACTGTAAGCAACAAAGTACGAAGGTATCGAAAAAAGAAATTAACTCCAATCTCTTAACTCGTATTTTGTAGCCTTTAAGTATGTACCTATATTCTTTATTGTATCTTGCATTTTCTTATACTTTATACAGAAAAATCTGGGCATAATTCATAAATCATTGGTGTGCTAACTCTTTCATAATTATAGTAATATCATAATAACTTCCTTCCTTTCCTAGTAAGGTACCTACCTATTAATTGCCATAAAGAAAGGAAAAATCAGTGATACGGATCCGTTTTAAACAAGCTAGCCCGACTAGTCTCGAATCTATTCGAGGTTCTCCTTCATGAGCATGGTTTCAAGGTTTGTCACGAAATTTTAACTGAAAAAAGACATCTGTTTCCTATGATCCTATCCATATCAATACAGGAAAACTCAAAAAATGTCGCAATCAGACCCGTCGATGAAATTCCCATAACGATTACCAAAGGCGCAATTACCCGTGAATAATTATTTTGAAAATATAATTTGTCTGTTTGTTCGCTAAGTGGCGAACCACGTCAGTCCCACGTCGCCCGTGTGTCCTGCTATTGAGGCGTTCATAAATCGATAATAGCGAACTTGGCTATGATTATGTTGACAGCTGCTTTTAAACATTGGAACACGAAAAAAATGGAGATTATTTGTCAGTTAAAGGAATACGATTTCTTGATCAAAAGACTACTACTACTAGGAGGATTTTAATGAGCAAATGATGACGATACTCGGGTCGAGTGGGAATATAAATAAAATGAGTTAAATACAATAACGACAAATTCAGAGATAATTTGACACAGCGTCTCCATGACATAGCAACAGTAGAGGAATTCTTGAACTTTTCAACACTAGGAGAATTTCAAATTTAAGGGGGTCTAGCCTTAATAGGTACACAGGTCATGTGCTTATCTGTACTTATAAAATCCTATTATTCTTGGAAAATACCTATATCATCAGACGAAAGAAATATCACAAAAAATTTCTTACAAACCAATTAACGGTAAGTAAGTATACTTCAGCATACTGACTACCGACACTGACTAACCACGCATAACTGGATGCCAAGCAAAAAATGTCCGAATTACCTTTAATTGTTTTTATTGAGCGAAATTAACTGCAAAACATTCGGTTACCCGAACGTACTGATGATACTTCCACGAAGGCGGGAGCAACGTTCGCCCGCGCGGAAACTGTCACAATTTGACGTTTCACTTGACATGACGCGTTCTTTATTCAAACAGCCCGCCTTTTATTTTTATTTCTTTATCTCCATCTTAATCTATCGGCCAGTACTTCTAAAAACCGCCTACTCTTAACGGAAAAAGGTCGTAAATCGAATGATTTTGAACAAAGCTCGAGATATGATTTTTAATCGGATGCTATCTGGATAACCTGTTGTGGGGTATTTCGTTTCGTTTCGTGCATCAGACGCGATGAATGCATAATTAAGTGGAAGTTTTTTTTCAATAATTTTGTTAATCTGAGGTCGCATTACATCAGATGTCAAGGGCTAGCTGCGAACATAATTATTTTTTGATTAATAAAGCACATTATGCATAATATGCATACGGTCTCAGTCGGCTGGCATGGGTATTTAACAATACTTTATAGCCTAAACTGCGAAACTTGAAGACCAGGTCTTCGATCACTGCCTTCATACCTTATATTGACAGTTGGGTCCAATGTTCTGACGGTGGTGACAATCCGTAATGAATTCATTTGGGTAAGGGTCTAAGTCATGGGCAAAGATAACTCTGACTAGCAAGCAACTTTAAATGTCAATTGCCACAATTAAGTGGCAATATTATGCTGGCAACAACTAGCCGTGAGTAGCAAAAGTAACTGATGATGAGAAAAATGACTGAATGTAAAGGCTGAACTCAGAAAACTATTGGCAAAACAATTAAATCTTCAAAAAGTTATTCAAAAATTTCATATTCTCTATGGCTACTATTTTTTGAGGTTCGCATATTCATTTCCCGTTCAGCTTTTTTTCTACTAAGTATTTTATGCATGTAATACAAACATTTTGAATCACTCTGTTTATTGATGATAACTGCATTAAAACCGTTTAAAATATTTAAGCGTACATACGTCAGAAGCGACTATGTGCTATACTATTAGGTATGTAGAGATTGAAAGACTGAAATTATGGATAAATAATGAAACATTTAACTTTATATGCTCACGATAATAACTTAGCACCTACTCTGAAACAACTAGCTTATTTGGCAAACCTTGCAAACCTCAAACCTCTAAAACCGTTGACGGCATTTCGCAAAGGCGTTAATGCAAAGGTAACAATAGTCCTCTACGTTGTAAAGAAAGTAAAAATATCCTCGGAACCTTTTTCGACGGCGCTGACGTCGACCTTCACGTTCGAATTTTGAACACATGAAACTTTATTTATAAAAAAACGATTAGGTTTTTTATCTGCGGAACGCAACCCGATCCACGAAATTCACTTGCTACCAAGTTTATTATTTGATACTTGGGGGCGGATTATTATTTTTTACAGCTCCTTTAAAACGGCGGTGTTCCTTTGGCTTTTTGTTAGACTTCTAATACTTTGATGTTTGTATGATATGGTGATGTTTATTAAAAACGATGGACTGTTCGAGGAACATTCGGAATTCGAATTCAAATATATCGTGTACGGGATACAAAGCAAAGAATATGAGAATATTCTGCCTAAACGTCATTGTTATTTGTAATTGCGTCCTAATTTTTTCCGAACACGACCGGCCTAATACCCCAAATATTTTCTCACTAATTGTAATTTAAACTATCCGTATCTGGCTCTCTATCTCAACGCGATACGTCACCCGGTGGTCTTCAGAAAGACTTGACACTTTCGTGGAGAACAAAATTGTCAAAATGTCGACCGATCACGATCACTTCACAAACCTTTCGAGTGCCGTTTGCATTGGGTCAAACCTCCTTGAATCATTGGAATAAGGGTGGTTTTCGCTTGATAAATAGTTAGACAAAATGAAAAGATGAAACTACGACAAAAAGTCGAAGATCACAAGATAGAAATGGAGATATTAAATACAGCCTCGGGGCCTGGTTAATTTTTTTGATGAATGTTATTGTCGGTAATTAGGTATATTGGAACTTTTAGACGATTGTGCAATGTTGTTCTATTCCCAACTGTATTCCACTATCTCAATACAATCTCAAAATGTTTATTCATCGTTACCGTATGAAATGGTCATTCGATGAAGGGCGGACAACATAGCGAAAAAATAACTGAAATATTACCGATGGTAAATTAATACCCAAAATAAGGATTCAAAGCTTCTCTAACTCAACTGTCAACTGACTCTATTAGTGTCGGGTCTCCTCTCGCAATGAGAAGAGAGATGTTGACATTAGTCTACCACGCTGGCCTAACGCTGGTTGATCAATTTCATATGTCGATTGAACAATTTTTTTGTGAACTCTCAGGCATGCAGGTTGTCTTGTGATGTATTCCTTCACCGTTACGCAACAACTGAATTATCATCAACGGTGGGCTAATGCTATGAATAGGAATAAATATAATTTTGTGCGTTTGTTTCGTAAATTCTAAAATCCAATATTAACCGCTATATAATGCCTGCAGATGATAAATAATATTGAATATATAAATCACGTAAGTATGCGTATGTCGATGCGTGAGTGAGGTCAAACTAATTATTCGGAATAATCGTCGTGTATCGATCTATCGATAATTAGTGACGACCATGTCGCGCGACCGCCCACAATCCAAGTGCTTCTCAAATTTTCAGAAATAACACAAGCAACTGATTTATTTTAGAATCCATATAGGTACTAGAGGTTGATTGCCGTAAGCGACTCCCCCGTGGTGTTCGGGGTGCGGGAGGGGAAAAAACTGACCAATGAGTCGTCTGCCGGCCGCCGACACAGGGTTTGAAATAAAACTTAATCTCAAACTCAAATGGAATAGAAATTATTGAGGAGGTAATATGCCCAAAATAAAGTTTGACAACCACATCCTTCCTACCGAAACACAAGACATGAAGATATTGCTATTTCACGGCGGGCTCTAGGACTCTATATACGAACTACCTATAAATTTGTATATTGGAAACATAATTTAATGAACTTAAAATATTTCTACGTCAATCTAACATCAAAATTATAAATATTTGCGTCCAAACTTTGAGTATCTCCCGAAATCCTGGCAGATGATGGATCGTCTCGTCCGCAGGCGTCGGACCGCGTCGCGGCCGTTTCTGTAATCGAATAATAATCGTTATCGCACAATCGACTCACTCTCAACATATTCGGGACTTTTGAAATTAATGGATTGAATATGTTTCCCGAAGATACACGATTAACTCGATCCCGGCTTGCTTCACAGTTCCATGTAGGGATGTACGAAAACGTTTTTATCGGATCCGATGTTGTAGTCGGTATTCTTAATAAATATTCATATCGGATTCGGAACAGAGGATGGAGGCAAAAGAGAAACTATTAAAGTCAAATAAAGTAATACCTAAGATTATTTAAAATAATATATAAACTGCTTTCTTTTACGAATAAGTTTTTTGTTAAACGCTTGAAAACAGATCTAATTAAAATAAACTATCTATGTCAACTGATACGTTTTGAAGTGACATGTCGTTAGAATCCAAAACCTACAAGAAAAATTACTTAAAAACCCTCCTCTGCATGAGATTGGATAAGGTTCACCATAAAAATTCAAATTAATTAAAGGTCATAAGTGTTATATTATTATCAAGCTGAATTTCCAACTTCTCGGCATCGGATCCGAAGCTTCGTAACATCCCTAGTTCCGCCAGCCAATGACCGTATCGTCTCTTTCACACACTTATGTCGCCGATAATGAAACGCTAATTAATCTTCACTCAGTACTCAAGTCACTTTATAATTATAATTGCAAATTTTGATTGCGCTTTTAATCCGCGTGTTAAGCTTAATTTAAATCGCTTTGTCAATAGCTACCGGGGTGGTGAATATCTTTGATTGACACTCAGTTCGTGGACAGGTCTAGTCTACTTTTTGAACCTCAAAAGAATGACAAGAAAAGGTCATTAGAGGATATATTTGAGTGTCACAGATTATAACTATTAACGGGATCTAATAAAACCATTAGAGTTTGCAACGAATGATGGCAGGTTAACGAGGTTTTTGTCTTCATGATGAATTTAGACGATAAGCACGTTACCTTTGCATTATCAGCAACGAAATTAAAATCTCTCTGTAAAATAATTGACATTAAATAGACACATTAGACATTAGAAACCCAGAAAACCGTTGATTGAAGAATAGTTCAGGATCTTAGCATCTAGTTTAATAAGCAGCTGAAACTTTAAGAACCTCGCGGAATAAAGACATTGTCACCTCGCTAGCGGAGCGTATCAACCCATTTGTTCAATGGGACGGTTGACGCATCAACCGTGCGGGGCCGTCCGAAGCGGTTACTGGTTGCGCACGAACCCGGCGCCTACGTGGTTGCTCGACTTCTTTGTAATCATGTAAATTGTTTCGCGTGGTTTAAACGATATTATCTGCCCGTACAATGGATAGGCAACGGTTGATTGGTCGCGGCAAAATTAGGTTAGAATGCATGTAGCATTCGCGGTTGAGATGATACGGTTATAGATAATACTGTGTATTATACGTAACGTATATTCATGTATGTATCTATTTCATTGTTAGTACAAAGATAGTCAAGTGTTAAGTATGGCATAGGTTGTGGTGTGGGCTAATTTTTCCATTGGTAGAAGATGATTAAGGGCGATTATCATTGCGCGTGTGTATTTAAGTTAAAACTCGCATCATAATTGAGCTAATGTCATAACCCATTTCTTCATTCATTCCTATTTTATCCCATTCATATAATTTTATCTCTAGGTATGTTGAAACTCAGCAAATTGATTCAGCGGTTAAAGCGTGAAGCACATAACAGAGATACAAAAAACAGACAAATTCATTTTTGCTTTTGTACCTACCTATTTGTATCAGAGTAGAACAAATTAAAAAATCTTGTTTACGTAAATCCTTAAATTAACTTGTCTGAAAAACAAACCATTTGATTGAACATAATGATATGCCTAATGAAGTCATACAAATTAATGAAATCGTTAACGTATAAAAAACCTTCTTTATGGCTGCTTAAGCTTCCGTGACTATTAATTTCACAACTAAAGTAATTATTACAATAAGTAGATACAGTAATAAAGACTTCGAACGCAAAACTGATTATGTTATACCCCGTTTAACGGCAGACAATACCAGCACGGGGGCAAAACTACCTAAGTGCAACTTTGTAGAAATTTTTGAACAATAAAATGTCATTATGATCATCCCTGTGCCGACTCCAAATCGTTAGTAACTTTCGAAAATGTTAAGTAAGTTGTTTATTGTTAATACGTTTTTTGACACTGAGTAGAAAATAACTTGTTCTAAGAATACAAAACTTGAGGCGTCAGTATATACAGTTAGATTTTACTGTAATACTTTTGTTAGGTAAATGTTTTAAGCATTTTTTTAACTTGCAATTTTTTTTACTTTTTATTAATCCGTCTTCTTTTTATTTAGTATTGTCTTTTTTCTTTTGTCATTGCTAAAAAGTGTTGTGTAGTTTTAAATAATTCAAAAACTTGTCGTCCTAATATCTTATTACCCATCTTTAACTATTCTACTACTATTAGATATAAATGCGAAAGTTTATAAGGACAGATAGATGGATGTTTGTTACTCTTTCAAGCAAAAACGGCTGAACAGATTTGGATGAAATTTGTTACACAGGTAGATTATAAAATATATGCTAGCTTGGATTAACATACAATACATAGGATAATTTTTATCTCTCTCTGGATCAAAATCTAAAATTCACGCGGTCAAAGCCGCAGCAGCAGTCTAGTAGGTACGAGTAGGTACTTATACCCGACAGTTCTTCAACGTGTCCGAGTAACTCAATAATTAAAAGCTAACTCACGTATTTCGGAAGTCAATGCATTGACCGATTATAATTTATAGATTGGTTTTTGATTCAACAATCTCTTGATTTGATTCAATCATTGATTGTAATAAGCTGGCGTTTACCATTTATCAGCGTCCCCGCGGGTGTTCACACTTGGTTCGATTACTGTATACATTCCGTATAGATATAATTTAGTGCAGCGGTGATAGCCCAGTGGCTTAGAATTCGACCTCGAATCGAGGGGTCCGGGTTGGAATCCCAGTGGCACGCACCAATGACTTTGTAATAAAAGTTATGTGCGATTTATAAAATTAAATATCACCTGTTGTTACGGTGAAGGAAAACATCGCGAGGAAACCTGCATGCCTGTGAGTTCACAAAAAAAAGTTCTCAAAGGCATGTGAAGTCCACCAACCCGCAGTAGGCCAGCGTGGTGGATTAAGGCCTACATCCCTCTTATTGTGAGAGGAGACCCGACCCTGTAGTGGGTCATTAATGGGTACTGACAATAGATATAATTTTATCTGTATCTAGTAAATTGAGAATAACACGTGAGTCATTCTTGTTGACCTGTAGGTATTTTTTGTTTAGTGAAAGTTCTAAAAGTAAAAACTGATTCGAGATAATGGGAAAGGAGAGATAGAGGAAGAGAGATAAGGGAGAAAAAGCTCCTCTCTTTTAGTCGGACTTAACTGTTTTGATTAAAAATCATAATTATGTATTATATAATTAAGCAAGGACATACTTTTAATCTGGTGCTTAAAACCTGTTAGGTTACAAGTAAACGAGATTATGAAGAACGGTAGACAGATATTGAAAACATGATACCTAATTCTGTAAACATCTCCCGCTGCGCATATTGCAACTCCGGCGATTATCTGATGCACAGTGCGTAGAAATCAAAGACCTCTACAGTCGAAGTGATAAGAGTAGGTACTAAATAAACTGGAGAAAAAGTAAAAGAGGGCTCAACTTTAAGCGTCTTCAAAAAAAAGAGGAAAGAAAAAGCGTTTTAGAAACACCATAGAAAAAACATTACTTAAGGCTAATGGTAATTGGCTGTCGCTATACTACACAAGTTTTGTTGTCAGACCGAACAATAAACGCGACAAAATGTAAATCTATCTATATCTTTGATTGGAGCTGCGTTAACTAAGAATTCCCACGGACAATTAGACTACCTAAATGACATTGTCGTATGATCAACTTGTTACGAACGACTGAATTTGTCGTCAACCTACTTGTCAATTAGACACTTGGGAAAAATATGTACCTTCAGGTTATGTATCACTGAAAAGTGACAACAGCTGTTCCTACCAAAATAAAAGCGACATAAAAATATAAACGCAAATTTTATGTGTCTCATAATATCTGTTATCCTGACACTCCATCTTGACATATAAAAATCTTAGGTAGTAATGTAAAAAGGCTTGTGGAATTAATTAAATTACAATTTGACCTCTGCTACCGAGCGGCGGGGGGCGCGCCTGCAACGACTTTGTTAATTCTGTGTGCACACGGCTTTACTGCTCCCGAGATATACAGAACTAGACTAGATAGAGTCCTAGAAACTGTGACTAAAAGAGGTATGGTATACGTTAAAGGTGTTATTCTTACTACTGTCGCAAAACGACACAACCAATCGACTAACCAACGCGTCAAAATTCAAACAAAAGCCTTTGAACGAAATTGTCATCTTTCACAGGTGGCACAGAGTTTAACATAATATTATGTATCAGGGGTTTCCCATGAAATTTTATAATCATGTTTTTAGATTTTATTTTTAAAAAGTGGTTAAAGTATTTCAACAACGTCTACCAAACTTGTGAACTGTATAAGGATATCAGGAGTGACAGGTGTGAGACAGAGTTGATAGGTGATGTTAAAAGAGTCATTCTAAAACAAGTCTCTTTTCATCATGTAAAATAATATTGACTTCCAAATAATTTTTTTTGTCATTTCTTCACTTCCCGTAATTCGTAAATGGATTAATCTATGCCATGTATTTTCTTTGTAATTTTCGTAGCCACTTCCAGTACTCCAAAGTTCGTTGGTCTTGTCATCGGCAAGGTGTCGATAGATCACTCATGCAGTGACAGAAGATGTATAGAGCGTTCGATGACCCCACGCCGTACTGGTATTATTTTTAATCTTCACATTCACTTGCTTGTAAAAATTTTAATAATCATGATGTGTTTGTTGAAGATGATTTTTCCTTACTTACTAGTCTGAGTTACTCTATATAGGAATCAAGATAAAACACTATCCTAAATATAAAGTCTCTCAAAGTCTCAATAAAATTAATGCAATGAACTGTTAATAACTCCCCTCTGTAGATACATAACATTCATAGTAATTTTTTTTTAATTAGCGCTATCAAATAGGTATGCAGATGTGTCACCTAAAGGGAAATGGTTACCGTCGTCTATTGAAACGCGTATCGCCAGATGAATCGAAAGGAGAACTCTTTAAACCACTTCATGGGCCCTTTTTGAAAAATATGATTTTTGATAAGTTCTTCATCTCAACACATAAAAATGTTTAAAAGACAAATCGCTTTCATACCGAGGAACCTGCGGTGGGTTACTGATGGTAACTATATTAACCTCCACGAGGTTACTAAAGTTTGTCAATCTCTGTCGATCTCAGTAGGCACTTGAACAGCTGAAATACCTACATACCTAGGTATTCTTCAGATTATTTTTCTGTTTTACCCATTCCTAAACATTATGAGATCTCATGAAGAGTCATGAGTCATAAGAGGTTCGTGAAATACAAAAGAAATCATTAAGAATATTCAAAATGCTTCTATTTTAATTAGCCTACCGACATTGACCTTTGGTTATCTTGAGGCGGAAAAAATATTTAATTAGATTTAACCTATTACTTCACCAGTGAAGATAAACTGTAAGCGATGAACCTTAAAATATCGCGGTTGATCATATTTTATGTAGGCTTGTGACAGCCCTGAAATGAAATGGTTTTCTATCTGAGATATTTTCGTCCATAGCTGTTGGCTAGAAAATATCTGATATATTAGTACAGGCCGTAAAAGTGATGAGTAGTAAACGGGCATGCAAACAACCTTATATTAATTAGTCCTTGCAGTTCGTGTCATGTCAGTACCCATTAATGACCACTACAGGGTCGGGTCTCCTCTCACAATGAGAGGAATGTAGGTCTTAGTCCACCACGCTGGCCTACTGCGGGTTGGTGGACTTTACATGTCTTTGAGGACATTTTTTTTGTGAATGCGATGTTTTCCTTCACCGTAACAGCAGGAGATATTTAATTTTATTAATCGCACATAACTTTTATTACAAAGTCATTGGTGCGTGCCACTGGGATTCGAACCCGGACCCCTCGATTCGAGGTCGAATTCTAAGCCACTGGGCTATCACCGCATTGCAGTTCGTAGACACCCTGAAACCTCAAATGTCTATCCAGAAACCTATCTGAGGCCATATGGTGCTTATCCTACTCATTCTGTTCATATTGCTACTCCTGAGGACTAAGGTATTCTACTTGAGGCGAACTCAAATAGAATATCTACGGCTACCACACATTCCCAAAATTAACACAAGACACAATGCTACTTCACGGCGGGTTAACAAAACCGGTTGTGTTCCCTCGGCGAGTCGCGTATTAAAGCTCTACCAAAAATATTGTTGCTCAGTTGTCTATTATGTGGACAAACAATTCGATAAAACATTGCCTTTAAATAACCACCAAATCGCATTATAGCTACATGTTATATTTCAGCGTTTCCAGCGCTTTGCAGCCCTTATTACGTTCATAATAATAAAGCTCTATGTTCAGCAGTGGATAAGGAAAAGAGTTGCATCCATATCTTTCGATGTGGAACGTAATTTTTTTACATTTCATTTTACCCGATAGAGGTGAAACACTTGTTTCACCTCTATCGGGTAATTCACCAAATTACGCTTTTAGGCACTTGCCTAAAAGCGTAATTTGGTGTAAAGAAAACATACTTATTCATAGTTAATCAAAATTCAAACATACTAATAAAACAGTAGCCAAGACATTCAGTTATCAAATGAAAAGTTAACTAAGCGTACTGACCTGAGCTGGAATCGAACCGTGAACCGTGAGCACATATTCATTTTGGTTTTATAAATGATATTGAAATGAGCACTCCTGTTTTGGTAGCGGTGTAACGTTTTTGATTGGTTGAGAAATGTGATGCAAGTGGAAAGTTTAACGTAGGTACTGATTTTTTATTTATCGAGTAGCAAATGGGCACATATGCAGGCCATCAGATGTTGAGTATTAAAGTACCCTAAAGGGTTAAAAGTATCCAATATGTTTATTCAGGTTATAATCTACGGTGTACGAAATTTCATCCAACTTTGTTCAGCTGCTTTTGCGGAAAAGAGTAACAAACATTCATTCGTCCTCACAAACATTCGCATTTATAATAGCAGTAGACTAACAGGATATACTCCCTATAAACAAACTTGTAACTCCATTAGTAGATGTGTAACAAGTTATATTTTCGGTTTGGAACACTGTCGATGATTCAGCCTACATTCTACAGTATCACACCTAAAGAAATTCAAACAGAAGTAAACTCTACATTCAACTGAAAACACAAAAGCGATCATTTTTTACACTCAAAGAATCTCTTTGATCCGCAAGTAGAAAGTATCATTGTGAAGTGAGCTTAATTATCAATTGAAATCTTGTAATGAATACCGTATACTGGTTGCATAGCTAAGCTGACCACTTTATAAAACCTTAAAACGGGACAACTATTTAAAAAATGCTAAAACTTTTATAGGCTACATATTGTAACAGACGAATCTTTGTTCTTCTTAGGTAATTTATGATTAATGCACTCTTACTACTTAGTGAAAGTTATGATAACTTGTCTTGTGGGAGTGGGAGTGGCGAAAAAAATCCCAGTACAACCCTGTCATTTGTATCTTAAAATGTGTACGTTAGAAAACGTGTCATTGGTGTCTGCCTGTCAAGTGCGATAAACTCTCCTTCAGAAGACTGCCGACTGTGGCAGCAGAGCGAAGTACTTGCAGCTTCCGGCCAAATAAATCGCGAAAATTCAGCTACATTTATATAACGCGAACGCCCGAATCTTAACGTTATCGCGATGAGTGTGGGTGAGTATCTCAGAAGTGTTCAAGTATAGGGTCACGAGACATGTTATTGGGGAATGCCTCAAGGTATTAAGTCCGCCCACTCGATAAAGGCTTAATAAATAAATAAATTATTCGCGTCTTGAAGATTACCTTAAAATGTCCAATAAGTAGACACATTAGTTAAACAATGGGTATGTAGCACATGTAACTCACGGGACAGCGAAGTGGTAAAGGCGGTCTTCGTTCTTTAAGACACCGGAAAACCGGAACGGTCTCGTTCAACGCGTAACGCATGGTGACGTTACGTATGGCTGTATCGTTTGTGATATTCGGTAGGCCAAAGCGGCGGCTCAAAGGCCCGGCGCGTTTGACACGCCGCCATGATACCGGGAGTTCTTCTTTTTGAATATCGTATCGCCTTTAATTCGGCCCGATAGCTCCTTGTTGAGTGTGTAACGAGATGTGATGGCGAGATGATCAACTGCTAATTTAAAATATTCTTGCCACTGTTGGCTTCTGAATGATAAGTTAATTGTTTGTTGGAATAGATAGCTCTTCGTGACGCTAGGCAGTGTTACGATAGCACTTCGAATAGTTCGAATGATATTCATTGACATTGTAGGGGAGACCGGGGTTGGAAGTCACAATATTACGTTTTTACATATTACTGCCAAAGTTTATGGTTTAAAAATAACATTTATATATCAATAGATAGTGCAACTATTGAAGTTTAAGAAGAAATGAAGTCTATTTCTCTAACATTAGCTGGTGAATTTTTTTCAATTTTTTTTGTAAAAATGGGAAATGTGACTTTTAACCCCGGGTCAGGGTTGGTTGTCACAGTGTCTGGGGTAGGTAGTCACGTATTAAATTAAAGCTACTTTATAAAAAAAAAGTTATTTAATTCAAATGAACATTTTTATTAATAATAAACATCTTGTACGTCTTATTTCTAATCAATAAAGGAACAAAAGCTCTTATTTTTTTGCTTTAGAAACCTTTTTCTTTTCCTTATTTTTATTCAATACACGTTTCGTTAATTTCGTCTTCTTTGCTTCATGTTCTGTTTTTTATTTTCTAAATAGGTCTTCTCGGGTGTATCTGTCATCTGTCTCTGTATCTGTATCTTTTCCAATTCCTCTTCCTGTTCTTTAGTAAAAATCTGCCGATTCTTTTGTTATCCTATTTTCATAGATGGTATTGACACGCCCATGTTGCTGACCTCATCGATAGTAAACTTTTTACAATACCTTGCCAGAGTGCTATAATTAATTTTAAATATTTCGCCACAGACCTTATAGATTTGCCATGGATTTTCACTTCTCTTGCAGCACGCAGCACTAATTCTGGCGATACAAGTCCTCGAGAAGTCCTTTTTTTATGATACCGTGGCATTATGATAGCTAATTCTGTAACAAAAATGGTATTTTTGTAGGCAAAATTTATAAAGCAAACAATGAAAGTCGCCATGCATGCATGGTTTTCATTGTTTACATGTGACAACCAACCCCAATGAACTTGAGACAACCTGCCCCAAAATACATTTTAGAAAAGTAATCTCTCAAAATAATTTTCTATCAATGGTTAGATAAAAACAATATAACAATATCATGAAACAAATATTTATCATCATAGATAAACGAAAATGTTTATTACTATGTACAATTGAAGTATACTTACGACACTCATCACAGTCGCACAAAAATTTACTTTTACAGTGCGAAACAAACAAACTCGCGTATTCCTGTCACGGCATTTCAGAACGGTCTGAAATGAAGTGGAGAGGAAGGTATCGCTCTCGCGCATCTTCGACGATGGTCATTGAACATATTCGTTCGTTCAGTTTTGTTTTATGATGGTTGTGACAACCAACCCGTGAGACAACCATACCCGGTCTCCCCTATGCGGAAATCGTTGAACATCCATTCACTTAATTTAACACAATATAATAACAACTTCAACTTATATAATGTTTGACAAAATATTGTACTGTAAAAATAAATAATTGGTTTCCTATTTATTTTATAACATTAGGTAATTAATAAAGTTAATTCGCCATAGTTTTTACTTACAGGCGCACTTTTTATGATCCGTCGCTGCCATTGAAACATAAAAAAGATGATAAAAGTTTATGTTCCCTAATCAGTACTTACAAATGATATACCGATAGTCCGATACCTATCCAGTTACTTAAGAAACTTATACATCGCAATTGGCAAAAAGGTGTCTGAAAAAAAATCCATTAAAAGATAAGGGCTCGGCAGTCCACAAACGGTTGCAGCGGCGGCGCAGCCACAATGCAACGAGTGCAGATAGTATGGGATTATCCCACAAAGTGCCGAAACCTCCCAAGACGCGCAAATAGGGCTGTTTGTAACTTTGTATGCACTTATATTATATATTATGGGACGTATAGCGGGGTGGTATAAACACTTTTATTTATTGCTAACTATCTTCCAACCGCGACTTCGTTCAGCTAGACCTAAGAATTTAACCCAGAGAGGAATAAAAAGTATCCTAAATATTAATCTAAGTTACAATCTACCTGTGCACCCAATTTCATCTAAATTTGTTGAGCGGGTTTTGCTTGAAAGAGTAACAAACATCCATCCATCCAACCTCTCAAACTATTGTATTGATAATAGTTAGTATTCGTAGGAAGTAGGATGTAATCGTAGTAGCTATAGGTAGTGCCATAGAACCACGCTCGGGCACGGCACCCTCTTAACACGTCAACGCGAACATCTCAGTCCTCATTCATTAGTTTGAAGGAACTATGGGCGGTTTAAAAACACTAAACACGGATTGGCCACTAGCCGATTTCTCCACCAATTTGCATTGGAGCAGCGAGGTGGTGTATGCTCTAGTCGTGCCCTTATTTTGAGCATAGACCTGTGTCACCACCAGAAATAGGAGGAAATCTCTTCAAAAAAGAGGAGATTCTCAATTCGGTTGAAGTAAGTATGTTTTATTTCGTTGACATATCGCCTGAATGACCAATCACAAACCGGTAAGCCGATCTTTGTACTCCAACACTCAGCTGCGAACTCACAGATAACACCTACTTTTGACCGAAGTAAATCGATTGAGATCCATCCAACGATACTAAAATTGAGAGTATTTGAGAGCCAACGCCTGCCCTTAATGTAAAGAATTAAGGTGTGTACTTCAAAACTCACGCGAAATTATGCTTTAACGCTTGGTGTTGAATTTTTGTAACAGCAAATCTTAAGTATTACAGTGGTTCTCAATCTTGTACCTACTACAGTGGTTGTCAATCTTTATTGAAAAATCGATGGCACAATAACACATTAACGTAAACGGTAATTCTGGCAAGGTTTTTTTAATTCAGGAACAGCTTAAATGCATTCAGTGATTTAAGGTGAGATACAACTCATCAGAAAAAAGTTTGGTAACTAGGTACTTACTTACAAATAATTATTGAATTAATGTAAAATCTGGAAGCACTATCTTCTAATGCAGGCATTAAAATTGTGGTCAAAGGTAACACTGGCCATTAACTTAAAGAAAAAAAAAATGAATTATAAATTTGTGCGAATTTTCCATACGTACCTAACACTTCATCAGAGACAAAGTACTCAAATCGGTGCCCCGATCATGACACTATCGTCCAAGTATTCGCATTGTTAACTTGTGCCATTAGTATATCAGATAGACTGACATAGGACATACTAATGTCTGACGTTTACCGTACTAATACTTTGACGATAGTGTTTATACTCTCGGCACAGATCTTCACGACGAGTGATTAACAAACATTACAGCCTACAATCTTTATTTGAAACTTCATTGCACCCAGTATTTTATGCACCTCAGATTCAGACTTTACAGAATTATAAAGCAACTTTAAGAACCTCTAATTCGAGCAAATCAATAGTAAAAAATCCCAACGCGCCTCTGGTCACTTACTATCGGCGCCGATTTTTTCTTTCCCGCAAACTTTCGGCGACTTTCAAACTGGGATCTTAAGGTGGATTAAATCCTCCTTAGGCTTACAATTGTTGCGTGTAATGGATATGCACTAGAGCATAAAGAGGCGTTTGTTATAGATGTATTGTCGCTAGGTTTGTTTGTGTTACTGACCACTGCGCCGCGGTCCTTGGATTTATGTTGAAGATAGGTACTTTGGACTTGCCGACTTCGCCGACATAGGTTAGTATTTTTTATAGTAATTGAGTAGCAAATGGGCATGCAGACATGATGGATAGTGGTCACTGCAGCCCATGGGCACCCACATCCAACCCCAAGTAGTGAAGTAATTGTACCCGCGGTTGTATGGACTGAGATGTTAGCCTAAAAAAAAAATGATTTGTACTGAAAATACGGGAATTTTAAAACAATGTTAACTGTTTGACCGACGACGTTTTTGTACGAAAAATACCCCTTTAGGGCTTTAGGGGTGAACTTATTTAAAAAGTTATTGTCTCTCAGTCTGTTTGTATCGTTGACCACTATTCCTGTCGCATTTATCTTCAAGAAACTTCGGACTTTCCAACTTCACTGACGTAGAGCGAAGTTTGCCACGATTGTTTTGGAGAACGAGGTAACTTTGAACTCTTGAAGGGGCTTGTAGAACTTCAGTTTTGCTGATTTTGGTGGTATTAATACATTTTATTGCTTGTTTGTTAAATTTCACGCGGACTTAGGCGATTAACACACTGCCCCACATCTCGTAGCGTAGCGCGGTATTGCGTGATCTAATATGTATTTCCATTTGTATAGAAAACAAGCACAGTCCAACACACAAAAACCGCATCCACGCGCGTTCATGCAGTCGTGATCTAGGAAAGTGTTTTTTCACAACTTTTAAATACAAAAAGCAAGCCGAAATGATTATTACATCATCATTGGTATCTTCTATCACCCTGCACCCACAACTGAAGGTGAGGTTGAGGTGAAGTTAATAAAGGATGTATAAAAATATCAAAATTGCAGTAGTAACAAGGTACACCACTTTATACTTGGATCCGTATGGATAATAAGTAATTAAATTGTGTGTCTGATGATTTATTCTCAGCGCATTCCAGGGAGAGGCTTCTGACAGACGAGAAGGCTCGTGACAGCGGGAGTTGAACCCTGGACCTCGGCTCAGTCATTGAGAACATCGTACCGATAGCATGTCAAGAATAAGGTGAACCGAATTTTTTTAATGTAAGTATGTTGGTTAAAGATCCGAATAGTTATGACTTTCACCATATGAAATTTAGAATGTTATAAAATAAATAGCGTGCCTTGTGAGAGGCCTACATCCAGCAGCGGACGTATGTTGGCTGAAGGAAGGTAAGAAAGAAATGGGGAGTGAGTTGGTTAAAAAAGTCTTGTCCAAACCTTGCTATGTTGTGAGTTCTTTACTAGCATCACAAAATATAGAAGAATTCTAGCCAATTTCCAAATTCCGTAAATTTTATATATCGAAGTATTGAAGTAGTGATTAGAAGATCAATAAAATCTAAGGAAGTCATATCAGCAAATTCATGATGGATTTCCCGGCGTAAAATGAAAAGGGGAGTCGGAGAAAACCTTCTTTCTTTTACTACTGTCATAAATAACAAGCTTTTACTGATATTACAAATATTTCAAATCAGTTTTGCTGTCAGTACACACATGCACACGAGACCGGGAGCCGCAGCGCAGCGAGCGGTCTTGCTGTGAGATAATCTCGGCTGCCACCATGCACGTCACTGTAAACAGCCTCAGTTATAGACAAACAGATTTTTTGTACGTGTATCGCGAACAGAATTAAAGTGAAATTATAGCGTACTTAGCGTATCTGATGCTGATAATGAAACAAAGACAATGGAACTCAGTAGAGAATCAACATAGTCGAAGTGTAGTCGTCGCAAGTGGTCGCACTTGTGATAATGACTAATTTATATGAAAGACCTTTTCTCCCCTTATCTAGGGTCGGAAAGATGCGTAACGTAGAGCCATAGCAGCTTGAAGACCAGGGAGTGTCTTTATAAGTGGATACATAAGACAGAAACAGCATATTTTCATGTCTCTTTGATTTTGGAAGTTAGGTTACCGTGATATGTTACTGCGGCTAACATCTTACTTACTAGTCCTCATGAGTAGCACAAGCAATTCATCCACATGACTCATATACGATTTATCTATCTGAACCATAAAAACCTGTATAGGTAATACAATAAACACGTATAAAATAGAGGAGTTATAATAAAAAACATGTGTTTAATAAAACAGGTTTTTGAGTCTTAATACAATATAATCAGAAAAATATTGGACTACACTTTGAATTCATTGACGGGTCTATATTGTACTGTAAACACGCTCATCTTACTGTTTTGATTTAACCAGTTTTCTTCGGTTCCGTCGGCTCACCCTTGCCTTTATCCTTCAACTTCTTTTTTATTTCTTTTAGTCTTGATCTGTCAGTTCTGTGAAAGAACCCTGCCTCGTTTGCCGCATCCAATCTTCCTATCCTCCCTCCTGGTACAATATCTTTACTGTCAGTGTCCTTGGCCTTAGCAAACCGTTTTAATAGGTCTTTGAAACCTATTGCAGGTATTTCAGCATCAATAGCCATTTCTTTCTTTTTTTCGACAATCTTTTTAAGAGGAATTTCTATTTCAAATAAATCATTATACAACACAATAAGGGTTGAATTAAATAGAAACAATATTTTGGAATGACTAGCCTTTATTTTATGTGTATCTCCAGATTGATGGAGTTCATTATTTTTATTATCATTGAAGCTTACAATTAGGGCTTTTGATTTTTGAGGGTGTTCTTTGTATAATACCTTTTCATAATGATAGGACGTCGGAGTTTTGGATACATATTTCCTTTGAATAAAATTCAACTTCATCACAAGTCTCGCGATATGTTTGTGCATTTTGTAAGATATCATTTATAAATCAAATAAATTACATTCTTTATATTTATAATCAAGGCAGATGCTTACAGATTTGGATAGCCTATTACTCAATCATGATGCTTGGATGGATATATTTTCAAATTCAAAACTGTTTTGAACACATAATGCGTCTCGCTGCCGCCATGTAATTTGACAGTTTCTGACATTTAATCGAAAATTTATAAAAACAGTTAAAAAGTATGTAGGTATAGTGAATATTTATAAACCCCTTATAAAGTGCCTACGAGTATGCAAATCAAAATTATAAAATCCTAGTGTATAAGGATTTATTTTATTACCCATATAGACTGGAATTTTAAAATCGTATTTAATTTTACAGCGACACCAAAATTAACTGAAAAGTTTTTTTATTAATAATTGCTATGATTGCATAATATATTTGTAAACAGTAGTTAACAATGGTAAAATATAAGTAAAAACACTGATTTGTCGTTATTGACTGATTTTTAATATGGTTTTTGCCTACTTTAAAAATGTATTAAAATACCTTCAAAACTTACAAACACTTCTTATTATTGTCACAATTTTACTATAGATTCAAACTTTATTATTATTTACGAGTACTCTGTAATGACCTCTATTATTACAATATTTTTTTTGGAAATGCACTTCAACTCGAGAATTGTGTCAGACCAACTATTCCTTCTTTTCCGTATTATCCGTTGTCGATTTCTCCAATTTCCTCTTCAATTCTTCCAATTGTTTATGAGCCTTTTGTGTGAAGTAACCTTCTTCGTTTTTGGCCTGTGGATGTACGAATCCAGGCATTTTGATTCCGTCAACCTGTTCCTCTTTTCCTGGATTCTTTCCCCCTGCACCTTCGGCGAACGTTCTAGATTTGTAGATAGCTTTTGAGCAGTTGATCGGAACCAATTTCTCTTTTGTAAAAACTAAACACTGATGCGGCATAGAGGTGTTAGAAGGTGATTTTATTATTTTTGGACATATTTGTGTAAAAAATCTAACCATGGTGCATTCATTTGCCATTATACGAGTAGCTGTATCAAGCCTAGGGGATTCTTAGCAGCTTTACTTTGCTACGGAATTAAGAAAATATTCGACATTCTGAATAATTTGGAAAGAAATACACTAGAATAATAATATTTGCTCGTTATGAGAAATTGTTTTGATGGTGACAGAACTGACATCGACTTGAAGAAAATCTTATTGAGGTGTAGATAAAATATACATTATAAGGTGACATTTGGTTGTAGAAGATTTTTCCTGCTTATTTCCATTCCATCTTATATTCATCATTGTAGGTTTAGGTAGGTTATTATTCCTTTTCCTAATATAATATCTACCAATACTAGCAACAGCCAATATAATAAGGTGGCCCGATTCTTAAACTAAGTCTTTTAATTAAATTCGGTACTCTTTAAAATATCGGATCTAGAAAATTTGGCGGTAGCAAAAATCTGCGACCAAAAACGCAGATTGTTGGAGTTAGTAAATTAAAAAAATATACTTTCACTCGTTAAAAATTTATTGGTACAACTTTACTTCAAAGCTTCAGTTACAAGATTAAACAACAGATTAATAATAAAAATATCATCTTTAATACAAATTTAACACAAACAACGACGGTTCGTTAATTTCAGTGTTCGAATCGTTCTCTAAACGGACGAATAACATGCAAATTCGTGTAATTAGACGCTGAATTTACCTATATATTTCAAAAAAATTTAATGATTTTGTCCGTGTAGCGAACGACATCCAACATCCTTACGCTAAGAACTCACGATACGGTTTCACCCGGGACACGGGCAACTTGTAGAATCGGGCGAGCCGTGGTCATCCGCAGTCATGGCGGTTATCGCCCGCACGGTCTGCGGTTGATTGGCAGTCTGAAATTCAACTGTCACCGCCCGTTATGCAACCGTCCGTCTTGCGGTAATCGCCCGCCAACTTTGTGGGTGATAATCGCAACCGCGGCGGCTGCGGTACCGCATAGAACTCCGGTCTAGTGAAATAAATCGGCTGTTCCGCCACCGCATCGGGCGCGGATAAAAACCAGATCGTGAGTTCTTAGCGTCAACTTTAACGCACTTTTGTAGTTCTACTTCCCTCCTTTGTGTGCCCCATCGGCAGGCTTTTCTGACTTCTGCTTGTTCTTTATCTTCTTCAGCTGATCTCTCTGTTTGTTGAAGAAGTAGTGTTCTTCTTGTGCGGCTCCGTATTCTCCGAGCCCTCCTCCTGACTCCCTTACGGAGCCACCTGCACCGCCACCCTTACCAGCCCCCGAGCCTGGTATTCCTGATGGGCTGGTGTAGCTCACGATTAATTGGCCATCAGGTCGCCAGATCTTTTTCGAGCTCACGAGGCAAGCTAATTTTCTCTGGAAATAATTTCTCCCGGACATAGCTGACTTTATGGACATATTTGCTGTGAGATTATGATTTTTTATGTTTCGTAAATTTTAGTTCTCTGATTTTGATGTGCGTCACTTTTGAAAGATATTTTGGCATGATGTTTTTTAGGTTTCAAGGCAAGGAGTTCTATCAAAAAGTATTCTATCCTATAAAATCTATTAGTCATACTTAGTTACCATCCTTTTGTGTGCACGGGAAGGCTAACCTATAATTTTTAAACACATTAAACTAGATAATTGTTAAATAGATTGACTCACCTTATTTCCTAATTGATAAATCAAATCAGACTAACCTTATAGCTGTGAAATTTTACTGTATTTTTTTTTGTCAGACATACGTAAATGAACTTAAGAATTAGCTAGATACCTCTTCACTTTTGAATGTACCTAGTACTTACCTCCTATCTAAGTGTTCCTAGTTCCTACCTACGAGAACAACCAGTGAGTATGAATATTAACACGTAATTTGCGTAAATAGATAATGAAGCAATAACTTCACGCGAAATCCTTTTACTTACTCTGTAATTAGCAAAAGCATAGAAGTGTTACATTTATTAATGTTTTTTAATGTTTCTTCGGCTTACTGAATTGGTTGCGGTAAATTTTGTAAAGCAATTAAGATACTAATTATTTTTATCAACCCTTATTTATAGCCAAAACTCCACATCAATATTCACTCACAACCATGGTTTTGTAGTGTTCAAGTTTTAACTAAAATAAAATGGAGGTCTTACTGAAGGTAAGAAAATTACCAGGTTTTTATTTAGGTGGTGTAGATGTTAGAACCGTTTTACTCGAACCTATTGTCTTCCTGTCGGTAACCCATTAGTGACCCACTACAGGGTCGGGATTCTTCTTCCAAGAAGGATGTAGGCCTTAGTCCACCACGCTGGTCTAAAATGCGGGTTGATGGACTCCTAATGCGGGTTCGTGGGCGTTTTCCCCCTATGTCACCACATGTTTGTCTAAAATTCCGCCGCTGAGTAACCGAGCCCTTTTTTTCTCTATACCTAAGGAAGGTTAGGAAGGTTCTGAAGAGACCAAATAACCTATTACCAACCTCAAATTGTCTCGATCCTGTTTTAGTTCATCTATGGATAGCTACACGGCGTACCTAATTACAAAAGCATAGTATCTAAATGCACTAAATAAAATTTAGTTTTGTTTTTTTTTTCCAGATAATATTTGTCTTATATCTATGCACTCTGAGCAGCTGCGTTAAGTAAGTTTCGAAAATCATTAAAGACTCATTGTTATTTCATAAAAACGACATTTGAATTTTAAACTTTATTGTATACCAACGTTAATGATCTCAGTTTTGTTGCAACTGATATCTACTTATCAGATGGAATAAACTACTGGTTCAGCTGCCTACCTCTTGTTCATCTTGTAATACTTAAATGAGTAAGACCTTAAGAAGCAATGCATCATTTCAACAATGTATAGATTTCGAATCAGACAATAAAGTTGACGAAACGAAATGATCGCTAACAATCATAATAGTAGGAACTTGAAATTTTGGCCGTGTTTCTTACAAAAATAAAACGAGTAGCTATTTCAGGTTCTTCCCATCGCTTGAGATCAAACCTCCAGTGAATTTGAACTTCAATACTGCGTCTCTGAGTGATATTTTCAGATCTAACTCTGAAAATGTCCGACCAAACGATTCCAGCACATCTGACGCAGGCCAATGCTTCTGTTTTCCTAATAATTCAAAGAATGCTCTCGTAACAAAAAACCTAGGTCCGAAGCAACGAAATTTGGAAAGATTAGTTGTGTATTTTTACAAAAACAACGGACTCCTAAAAATGTTCATACCTAATGCTCGAAAACAAATCATGATACCAGATCTGACCTTTGACAAAATTGATGGAGACGTTTTAAAACCTGTATTTTTAGAAACCGCAGCTGAAGTTTTTGATAGTAGTTCCACCATCATCTTAAAAGACCAAAAGTCAACGCCTGATAAGGAGACAGATGAAAACGAGACAGCAAAAAAAGAAATTGATATTCTTAAGGATGTATTAAATGACGAAGCGATTCAAGCAGAATCAATTGAAAAGGAAGTAAATATCGATACAATCGAGCAAGGGAGTCAGTCAAATGAAACAAGTGATGTTGCCAATGATAACGCCAAACCTCCTGCAGATAAAGATGTTGAAATACTTGATAATGAATATAAGCCACCTGCACATAAACCTGAACAAACGCAGGTTCCAACACTACCAAGCTTAGACAATCTAGAGGACCTAAATCATTTACGGCAACTAATTGCACTTCTACCATCGAAAACCAGGGCTTACTTTGAATCCCTAATGCCCCAACTCGAAACCCCATACCCCGGAAGTACGATAGAAACGTATCTCACATTTGACAAGTGGTTCAAGGGTCAGTTGAGAGGAATGATGGTTCAAAACTTGGTCACACCTACTAGAATTGATGCCCTAAAAAACCGCATTATAAAAGTTCTCAGAGACAATGGAATGTATGTGTCAAAGACTGGTATGCTACTAGATTCACAGGGTAATATCTTAAAGATGTCCAACATTAGATTGCGACCAATCTTGATTGGAGATCCAGCTTTGGCGCCCCTCCAAATATCGTACCTTCAAGTGATTCTGGTTACTCAAATTGATCCCGCGAACATATTAGGAGTAGTGCCAATGGGAAAAGTTTATTTACCAACTACGAGTAATACGATAGAAAAAGTTAAAATGCGGTCTGGGTTGCCATTTTCGTTACCAGTAGTTGGCTGCAAAAATTGTAAGGCACAATATCCACCAATTACAGGGGCGCAATCGCTGATAAATGCAATACCGTTCTTCCAGATTCCGTTCAGTAAAATAGAAAGTGACGAAAGAGAGGCCTCCATGCGTCAATTGTCGATAAAGCCCCAAGAATCCACAAGCAAATCCATTCCAGAACAACCAAATGGACAGCCGGTATATGATGAGGGCGGTAATATTATCCAAAGACTGTTCGGAATCCCTAGGATTATCGTTGATAACACACGCCGCTTAATAGGTGGAAGTATTCTAAATATGCCTAAAATAGGTCCTAAACCAACATTGAACGATGACCTACCGGGTTTTAGAATCATCGGAGGTCAACCCGCTACCAGCAGCGGTACTCCTTTAGTTAGTAAGGGGAGATCTGGGTATGAATTTTCATATCAAGGCATGTAGTGATTAAGTATGATTTTTAAAATACAATTATTAAGTATTAACACTATAACCTAATATTTTGCTTTTGTTTTTATTAATGGGGATTAGTTTTTAAGAACCGAAGACCGACGACTTGGCTTGTAATGGACATCTGATGTATGATTATTTATTATCTAATAATAATATGCATTAATAAAAGGGATACTGCAATTTTATTTTGATTTTTACTTACCATATTATTATAATATTTGGGTACGTCCCTGGTTGCTCCACTAATACGAATTATTGCTTGTCAAACATCATAATTATTATACCTCTATGTGTTTCATAATCAGAGTTAGGAATCAAATCCGGAAGTTTCCCAAAAAATGTTTTTAGCTAAGGACTCGCATAGCTGCCGCAATTCATAATATATTTTTTTCAAATTTTAAGTTATGAAATTTCGTCAATTTCGTCAATTTCATAATTAACTAAATTAAATTAAATTTATTATTAAATTAAATTAATTAGTCGTTAACAGTCTTACTCTTGTATTTAGAAAAAAATGTATTCTGAAATTTAACATAATGGCTTAGCAGTGCCATCTGTGGCATTAGTGTTGAACTAATATAAGGTAACGTTACCTTCTCACATGAATCAGTTTTGCTATTTCACGGTAGATGGCGCTGTTAACGTATTTTTAATACACACTTTAAAAATGAAGCATTAAATGCTCATTTGTACCAAATTTAAGTTTAAAGTTCTATTTATCGCTAAAAAAACAATGTAATGTAATATATATCGAATGTTATTATAGTTATAAGTTAATAATTGGTAACAACGCACTCTGCGACAAATCTCTCATACTACAATCATCTCTTCACAGAAAAACAAGTTACTGGATATCTGATAGATGGCGCTGATAGAGCTTTTTAATCTCATTAAAAAATCTTTTTTATAATGAACCAAACAACATAAAATATGAGTACTAAGCACACGTTCAAATTGAAATTAAACTTATATTCAGTAAATTTCAACTTGAACGTCTTTGTATAAATTGGAGGCATTCCACAATAAATTCAACCGCACCAAAAAATTCAAGTCAAGCGAGTTTAGTTTAGTTCAGTTCAGTCAGTCAGTCACAGTCAGTGACCGAAACGAATCGTGAGGAGAGTAGTAACTGTGCTCTAAAAATATCATTAACGAAACTTCGGTTTAAAAAACAACTCCGTAGTTGAGTTTTCTGTGACAAGTTGACAACAAGCATGAAATGAAACGGCATTGAAATAAGAAGCATCCAAAGACGTTAACTTAACTGGCACGTCTATTTTAAAATTATGCGGTTTCGCGAACGTTTTATAAAATAAACTTTATTTCTGTGAATCCGCGGTATTCTCGGCTTGTGTCTATTGTTTGTGAATGGATACCCAATCAATATTGTTATTGTTGTTAAGGAAGGATGTTGCTAACATCTATTGAACAAATTTTCGTGACCACATCTTAAACTTGGATGGGATTTCACTTCTGGTAAGTTTTTATAGTGCTTGTTATTTTTTTAAGTAACAAAACTAGTTTTAATTTTTTTTTATAAGCTGTTAATATGGCATAATGTACCACTCAATTTATTGATAAATACCTACATAAATAATTAACATGTTGATATTGCATAATGTGCTATATTTGTACCTACACGAGTACACGGGTATGAGCACAAATGTTTTAGTAGGTATATAAAAATAATAATAAATAAACTCCTACATAAAAATAATTTCATTTTATTACGAACTTTATTAAATACCAGGTAGGTAACTACCCTAAAAGTTACCATTCATTTATATAAGATAAAATATCAATTTTAAAAAACAAATAGTAGACTGTACACGAGATAAGTAGGTAACTACCCTCTATCCTTGTCTGTTAAAATTTATATTAGAATAAGTAAACAACATCCAAAGTTTAATTTACTAGATCCTAATTAGTGTCCTTAAGTTAATAATTTTAAAAAAATTGTTCAAAGACATAGAGAAACCTAAATTCATTCAAATTTTCATGTGTACTTATTAACATACCACTTATTACAATTTATGCTACATATCAGTGGAAAAAGTAAAAATATGGGTCCGTGGTCTTCCGTCTTCTGACGACCAGATTGGTTCTTGCCTCTGGTGACCCGAGGGCTGGCGGCTATTTCGCTCAAAGGCTGAGCCTGTGTGTTCAGCGTGGAAATGCCGCCAGCGTCTTGGGCACGATGCCTCACATGGGCACTTAATTTAGATGTAAATATTTTTATTATGAGTTTTCTTTTTTTTATTGTATTCTGTAAATAGATACTTGTAATAGTTAAGTTTTATTTAAGTTTCTTTTTTTAATTTTCATTACACACGAATCATTAAAAAAAAGTTTAAGGGGATGCTAGGTTAGTAGGTAACATACTTACTTCGTTAACAATATAGGACTATAGGACAGCGGCGTGTTGGTCTACCTAAAGCCTACATCTTCTCAATCTGAAGGCGGTCCGACCCTACAGTGGATCACTAATACTCGTACATCCACAATACATCACTATAATGGCTTGCAGAGATGAGAAATAACCTTATACCTACCTACAATTATTATTGTATCGGTCATTACACCTGGTAGAATCGGACCCAAATACATCCAAGGACCAAAAATCAACGTCCCGAGAATGATGAAATACCTAAAACTGAGTTTACTATTGGGTCGAATTGCTCAATTTTCGCAGCCAAAAATCGAACATTATTCGTAATCCATCGAAATCGAAACAGCCTTGTGATCTTACCCTTGCAAAACTTGTACATGATACTGTTTTGTTTTGTAACTTTACGCCTCAGTAGCCTTGAGGTTAAAAAATTAACCGATGTTTTATCTGGTTTGAAATAAACCATTTTACAAGATATGTTGAGAAAACCAACTTAAATTAATGTTAATACCGCTTTATGTTTACAAAGAACTTTTTTGGATGTTGAGTAGGGCTTACGCTACTGTTTAGTGGAGTACCCCACTTTGGGGTAGTACCCCAAATGAGTGTTTGGAGATATTTTAGATCTTATCTTTTTGAGTTATTTTTGCTTGATAATTTTTCAAGTTAATTTTTATAAAGAGGTAGAAAATAGCCAACATATTTGGGGTTTCTCTTCCAAATAAAGAAGTTCCATAAAATATTTAACCTTTTTTACACCTGTATTTCGCAAAATCCGCTCTGCGCGGTTTTTTTGGGGAAGCTGGCTTTTAAACAGCGATTTATGCACCTCCGTTATCTACCAGAATATATTTGGCCATATAGATGAACACTCTAAAACCACTTGAAAACGAAGATGAGACATAAAAACTCACTAACTACTTGAAAGCCATCCGTTACAACCCTGCAGCTATATCTTTTTCGAGCGAAAAAAGTAAAGCTAAGTGTACAGGCCACCTGATGTTAAGTATAGATTTCATTCTGTATCGCGGATATTCCAGCTATCGGTCAACTCGTGGAGGACGTTTTCTGTCAAATTTGCAATAGGGCTTCCGAGTTTCCAACGTCTTTCGACTGCTATCTGGGACCAACGACTATGAGTGTTACAAAGCGCGCATTGATACGCCATTAGCGATCATTCATCAGGTACTGAAATACTAACCGCGCGTGGGTTTGTTTTTTATCTGATCCCTTCAAATTTATAAAATTAAATATCACTTGCTGAAACGTGAAGCAAACATCGTAAGGAAATCTGCATGTCTAAGAGTTCTCCAAAATGTCCTCAAAAACATTTGATCTCTGCCAAACCGTATTCGGCCAGTGTGGTAGACTAAGGACTACATCCTTCTAATTGTGAGAGAAGATCGGCCCGGCTCAGGCTTCCATACTTTCGGTATTTCCATTTGTTCGCGATTTATGGGTCTAATATGTCAGCAATTTGTTCATGTCATGATAACGTCTTGTTTACTCGCAGCGTTGATTTACGATGCTATTTGCTACATTACATAAGCACATAATCGATAATATAAACGATTAATTATATGCAGTTACTGTAAATGTAGTGGCGGAAATAGGTAAAAGGCACGCTTTTGAAAATCACTCGTCCGTCAGATCTTTCCAGTCTATCTATAACCTATTCATACGTGACGACCCACTCAGTCAGGTCTCGTCTCACAATGAGAAGTAGGCCTTAGTCACGCTGGCTTAATGTGGATTGGCGGATTTTACATGTGTTTTTGGACAACTCTCAGGCAAGTTTGAACCTCACGATGTTTTCCTTCACCGTTACAGCAGGTTATATTTAATTTTATAAAGCGCACATAACTTTTTAAAAAGTCATTGGTGCATGCCACTAGGATTCGAACCCGGACCCCTCGATTAAGAGACCGAATGCTAAGTACTGGGTTATCACTGCATTTCTCCAGTCTACTGCATTACATGCCTTCATAATGACTAAGTATTACGCATTTTAGATCCAACTCCGTATTGCACGCCGGGCGATTTATAAGTCCACTCGGTCTGAGGATGTAGTCCTTTTTCAAAACGTATATTTTTTGACCTACGAGTTAAAAGCTATATCCAAGAGACGAATGAACTCCTAGAAGGAACCCCAATGCAGAAATATTTAAATGTAATCTTACCATAAGCATATAACATACCGATAAGTATGCTTACGTTCAAGTCATCTGCATATAAGTTATATGTGAATGGACATACGAGTATAGGTATGCAGTTTGTATGCAATCTGTGGGTGTTGCATCTTCTCACGAGCGGCGACCGCTATTAACAAATGATATATTATACTTTTATCTTGTGGGAATTTCATATGAATGTACGTTTTATAATGGATTCCAGTAAAGTGTTATCAGCTGCAGTCGATGAAATAACCCAAGTAATACTTTAACCCTATTTACCTACACACATAACAACTCACCCTGTATATGTATAACTACAGCAATTAGCGGTGATAGCCCAATGGCTAGGAATTCTTCGAGGGGTCCGGTTTCGAATCCCAGTGGCTCGCAACTAAAGTTAAATACCACCTGCTGTTACGGTGAAGGAAACATCGGGAGGAAACCTGCATGCCTGAGAGTGCACAAAAAATGTTCTCAAAGGCATGTATGTGAAGATGTGATGATGTGAAGTCCACCAACCCACATTAGGCTCGCGTGTTGGACTAAGGCTAATCCCTCCCATTATGAGAGGAGACCCGACCCTGTAGTGGGTTACTGACACGTACAGCCATTTGTATAAAGGCTACCCCACACCGCATCGCATTCGCCTGTCGTGTTCCAGCATTATATTAATAAAGCAGAAGAACCGAACAACATAATTCATAATGCAAAACCTGTAATGAAACAGATTTCGATCATTACAATCCGTGATTGTCTCAACCGAGCATAGTGATCAGTTGACTAAATGGTGTGTGTGTGAGTATGTATGTTCTACCACACACCTCAAACACACACGTCTCGAATAAGAAGAACTATTCGTTCGCTGTTTTTTGCTGTGTTGAGCATAAGGTAAAACACCTTCTTATGCTCAACATGGTACAATATTTTTTCATAAAATTTTCCTCATACTTTGTTTTTCCTTGACCATTACATCACAACCTTCAAGTTACGCTAATGTTATTTAATATTTTGAAATTAAAAACAAATTATGATGACAACGGTAGGTACAACGGTAAACGGTACGTTGTGTAGGTAACTAGGTACTGTTAATTAATCAAGCTAAAATTTAGTTTCTTCTACAATAATTAAAACTTTAATTTCATTTTACAAATTAAAAACTTAATTTCAAGGATTTACGATTAGATTAGGTACTTATTATGCAAATTTATAGGTTCAAGTTTATTAATACAATGTTTGCTTTTATTTCTGAAATATATGAGTTAGTGCACAAAGAATTATTTTTCTAAAAATAATGTCGTTATAAATATCCGATATTACGTGAGCTTACATTTTGGATTTTTAATAGGTTAGGTTAGAGGTCGTGTGTTTGTAGATAGGTATCTGTGGGCATGCGAAAATTGACTTTATAGCTAGTTGTAGGTGTACATATCTTCTGTCTTTAACCCACTGCAAAATTGGGTCTCCTCTTAAATAAGAGGGATAAAGGCTTCAGTCAAGTCATACAAGTCATTGGTATTTCTCATACAGGCCACTGGATTTCAAGCCCACACTTTTCGAGTAAGACACCGAGTTTTTAGATAGGGTACGCTTTGTAGCGATTATGGGAGACTTAATAATCCTGATGAAGCGGTGATAACCCAGTGGCTTAGAATTCGACCTCGAAACGAGGGGTCCTGGTTCGAATCTCAGTGGCACGCACCAATGACTAGTAAAAGAGTTGTGTGCTTTTTAAAATTAAATATCACCTGCTGTTACGGTGAAGGAAAACATCGTGAGGAAACCTGCACGCCTGAGAGTTCACAATAAAAATGTTCTCAAAAGTATGTGAAGTCCACCAACCCGCATTGGGCCAGCGTGATGGACTAAGGCCTACGTCCCTCTCATTGTGAGAAGGAGACCCGACCCTGTAGTGGGTCATTAATGGGTTACTAATACCTACGTTAAGTGGACATCATGACTATATAATAGTTATACAAAAGCATAACTCTAATGAACACCATCGTCAAAGTATTCATACGGTAAACGTCAGTCATTAGTACAGGCTATTATTCTGTAGAAACATTGTGTAAGCCTCCATGACATAACCACGGAATAGCATCAACTTGTTCTGACATCCTTGAGTCAAATGCCTCGCATAATTTAAACGAGAATATCGATACGACTAAAAAAGGTGACTTTCGATGACACTTGCCAATGAATTTAAAAACGGATTTAGGCGACAGTTTCTTAATTTTTTATTCAAATTAAGTATTTTATTGATACACTTTTTGGTTTTTGATAAAAAAAAACAGCGGCCACCTGGTAGTAAATGATCAGATCACCATTATGGACCAGCATTTTTGGGTACCTATCTATATTATATTTAGAAGTAGTTGGTGAAGTAACTATATTAATTTATTGTTCCAAATTTCTGTGTTCATCTCAATAAAAAAAATTTGGTAGGTAAGTATTCCCACATATTTTATTATAAATTTTAATATGAATGTCTTTACACAGGTATTCTCATGAATGGAGCTCTGACAAAGGTAAGTCTTGAAACAAAAACAAAAACTCAAACTTACTAACACTAACTGCAGAATAACCGATTATTAAAAATTATCAAATAAAGCGTGTGTTACTGTATGACTTTTATTAGATTTTTTCGTTTTTCGCTTCGAAAAAATAAGTTTACTGAGCAATTGGAGCATATTCGGAAGATACGCTAGTTCAGATGATGTTCAGATTCCTTAATTTTCCTTAAAAGTTTAATATCGTAAAAATACGGTATCGTCAACGCAAATACCTACTTATTTGTAAAAAAACGATATGTTTAGTGTATTATACATAGATTACATAGCGTAATCCAAAAAATAACGTCTGAAATATTTATTAATGTTAGATAATAATATGAACCATCTCCATTAAATCAGGTTTAAAACGGATAATAACCCCACTAAAACTTGTTCATTGTAAGCCCTTGCCCTAACTGACTGTTACAAACCGACACAACTCACCAACCAACGTGACGCGACAAAATTCAAATACTGGTCTTTGAATGGAGCCCCAACTAGCAATACGCACTGACCTGCGACAAATGTACTAGTCGTACGACTAAACTTGACACGATATTTGCAAGAACATAGAATTAAAGTAGATATGATAAGGGGTTAGAGTTATAAACATACGAGTACAGACAGTAAACTAATAACAGAGGTGTGTTAAAAGGATTTTGCGTCGGAAGTTTAAAAGGTCTTAATGCGCTCTTAAAAGCAAATTTAAATATTCCTACCATAATATAACCTGGGCCCTGATTCTGTAAGTCCCAAAAGATTTCGTGCCGATATCATGTGACATCAATCCGTACGTCATTTCATGAACTCTGCACGACAAGGAACCTTAATGTATATTCTATAAAGCACACAATAAATTGTCACGACATTTGACTTTTAAGCCTTTTTTTACTTTTTATCACGGGTAAGTATCGCGGCAATGTAGTGGACAATGCCGCGATACGAGTAGAATGGTCATACAGAATCAGGCCCCTGGTGGTCTTATCGCTCCGATGCCTTGCAACATAAACTCCAGACACACATTAGTAGGCACACACATTGCAAGTTGCAATCTTAGAAGTGCGCAAACAAACCCATTTGAACTCGAAGATGATCCTCCCACAGACCACTAGACGGTCATTTACTTTTTTACTAAATAGATAGCGTAATGTCCTTATGAGAAAGCACAATTTATATACCTACTAGCTACTATTAACAAGTCGTTTTTACAAGCTTTACGAAAATAAATGGCACCAAATGATCTCTATGTAAAGTAAAACATCATGAAAAAACCTAACTTTTTCACAATGTTATCAAATGCATTGACGTCAACCATCCCGCAATTGGGCACCAATCCTATCCTATATCCTTATTCTGACAGGAGACTCGACCCTGCACGGCCTGCAGAGTCATTGATAGGTTGTAGACAGTAACTTCATGGCTGTAGAGTATCGTATATCTATTACGCTTAAATTTTTTAGTTGGAGTCTTTTTCCACCTTTAGCATTTCTTATCCATATGCCTCCTTAATTGACGCCACTGCATTAAAATTTGCTTTGCTGGTCTGATTTGCTCATCTGATCCTAAAGGGTTCCCTTTTTCTACTCAGATCATCGGTCCGTAGGTACCTTAGATTGAACTCCTTTTACATAATAGCTCATTTACTAAGCCCATATTTCGGGACAGCAATAAATTTTAACTAAACTAGTATTCCATCAGCAATCCGTTCAAAATTATGGACAGCTGATAATGGTAACTTTAATATAATAAATATCTGACGGAACAAAGTGACGTATCCAATTATACTGCAAATTTTTTTTCATAATTCTTTTGAAATAATTCATCAAATCATTCTTGATTAGCGCTGAGCAAACAAATGACATTAACTATTGTAAAAACAGATAATAAATATTATTTCCCAATTCAAACGGATACATATCTCATCTTAGCGTTGCCAATCGAAAACATTAAGTTAATTTGCAAAAACACAATTGATATGGTCCTCCCACAAGCCAATAAACTACCTAAATTGTGTGTTTGTGAGCTTAAAGGTTGTTTGACCATTACTCGGTTAGTGACCTATGACGAAGATATAACAAGGACACGTAAAATGTTATTGTTGGTTATGAAATTACAATGGAATACCTGTATGAAGAAAGAAGGAATTGTGTCAGCAACATGGTGCCGAGATGTTAGGGCGAAAAATCCAGCGCAAGATGGAAGAATCCAGCGCTTTGTGGCAGACAGTGAAAATGAGGATACATTCGACGCAGCTGTATAGCTGGAGACCGGATATACGCCGGTAGAGGTTATACCGGAGTCCGACGGGCAAAAAGCCTCACGGTGTTCCGTTTACAATATTTGTCTATGCCATGAGTAAACTTTCGCATTCTTCCGCAACCCTAACAATATCACCAACTCACCGTTGTAGCTTTAACATTCAGGGGTGTGTCCATCATTATGATGTACGAATCATACATCACATGATGAATTAAACAATTTACTGCTTGCTTATAGAAATAGGCTAGAAATAACTATCTCAACACCAGCCAACTAAAGCCTTTAAATCCCTTCAAACAATTGCCAAATTATGCAACGGATTTCTATCGATCCGCTTCTCCATTGTACTATGATAAATAAAATAAACATTCGTGCCTCAATATCACGATTAATCGTTCAACATTACAATGATTTGTAGATAGGCTTATTTCGAAGAATAGATCTATTTTTATCCAAGTAACTTTTAATGATTAGGATGCAGACTCAAGAGGCTGATTGAAAATAAATCTAAATGATGACTTCAACAATCTTGTTCTTAGTAACATAGAAGTTGAAAAAACAAAAGACAGAGGACAAGCTCAATAACAAATCTTTTGATTTGTTAAATTAGACTCAAACCAGAACTTTGTTCATTAATGATAAAGAAAATTAAACGAACATCTCCGAATCAATAACACAAAAGCAAGAGCAATAACTTTCTAAAGAAGACCTTATTGTAACAGCAACAATGATTAACGATACAACAATACATTACATCACACGAAGACCGTTTAAAATCACCTCGACCTTATTGCGACAGAGCTGTCGGCGACACGATATGTGGGTTAAAGGATCAACTACCAATACGCCGGACAGACAAACGGGAAGCTGCAGTTTAGACGAGATCATTCGAGGTCAATTGACGGGTGTCGTCCACGACGGCCTTAAGTGGCGTTTGGGCTTACTTGAGCCTTTTTTTCATTTGAGCCCGTTCATTGCAGTATCGCATTACCTTTGAGAACATTCCAATTGCGTTTTTGGTGGTTATTTTCTCTTTTAATTTATAAATTTGTTTTACCTATTCCAGTTTTTTATAAATGCATTCCTATAAATCTGTTATTCCAATAATCTGTCAGTCTCTGGTTTTCGGATAGAGGTCTCGATCTGTATTTAAGTATGAATAATTCTTTGCTTTTATTATTAGTAATTCTTTTCAGTTACCTACCCCATTAAAATTAATTATTTTAGACAGTTTATTATTTCTTTTGTTCTATTATTAAATTTCAAACAAGTCCAATCTTTCCATTGTCTTTAAGCTTTAGGATGAATAGTACTAATAGTAGTAATAAGCGCCAGTATTTCAAACTTTTTCTGACCGTAACACACTGATCGCTTTAATAATTGCAGTTTCATTGTTGCGTTTCTACTACATTTCAACTACTGGTTAATTTTAAACTCCAACTTCGGTTAGGCATTCAGTTTACTTCAAGGATGTTCCAAAACGGATCTCGTATTGACTTCGACAAAATAGATCCTAAAATACCAGCCTCAATCGGTTGAGACCGGGCCATATCAATTGAGAAAACGTTTTATTAACAGGATAAACTAGATTAGCCTAGGTTAAACGTTTGATCCTAAATAGCTTCATGTCGCCTTTGGGCTGAATTGCGATCATCTGTCTCTATTCTGTTAGAATAGCTATCTTGAATATTCAACTAACTATAACTGCTTTATGGTGTATTCTCATGTTATGTTTATCGATTGTCGTTGTTAATTGTGTACTGTTATCTGCTTTTGACATGTCTTTTGAATTATCTTCTGATTTTTATATTTTTCACTCATCATCCAATGATTATGTATGATTATGACTTTTGACCAAATCCAACTCCAAATCTTTCTCTCGTGTCTATTATCATCGTTATTTTTATTGATTGCAACAATTTCTTGTGGCCAACTGTTGGGTGGTTACAGGTCTCTTGAAAAGCAGCTGAACTCAAAGCATACTCCATCACTACATACACAAACTACCGATGCTTTACCCGACAGTATATTATTGAAATAGCGGTGATAGCCCAGTGGCTTAGAATTCGACCTCGAATCGAGGGATCCGGGTTCGAATCCCAGTGGCACGCACCAATGACTTTGTAATTAATAAAAAGTTATGTGCGATTTATGAAATTAAATATCACCTGCTGTTACGGTGAAGCAAAACATCGTGAGGAAACCTGCATGCCTGAGAGTTCACAATAAAATGTTCTCAAAGGCATGCGAAGTCCACCAACCCGCAGTAGGCCAGCGTGGTGGACTAAGGCCTACATCCTTCTCATTGTGAGAGGAGACCCGACCCTGTAGTGGGTCATTAATGGGTACTGATATGACATATTATTGAAATTGGGCGTGTATCAACGGAACAAGCGTTGAATGAAACTAGATTAGTCTCGGCGGCTTCGATTCTAAACTGTGATCTTGTTATTCATCTTGATTGTAGAAGAATAAAACTCTCGAATGAACTGGAATGTTGAAAGCAATTGCTTCATTGATAGTGGTGAAGTTATTTGTTGAGGTCTTTGAGTTTCAATCTTCGGTTTCATCTCATCTAACATAACTAGTGAACCTAGTTGAATGTTTTTTTACGTATCAACATTGTAACGATTTCTTCTTACCCTGTGTTCTAATTGCTATGTGGAACGCAAAAGTTGAACGTACGACAACATCATTGCATACATTTTGTCCCATGTCAGTGCGTATTTTAATAAGGACCGCTTTATACAGAACCCCGTGTTTACCCTCTGTCGTGTTGGTTGATTGGTTATGTCAGCGAATAGAGTTGCCTGGAAAGCTACTCTATTTGATGTATAACTTAAATTTGCGCTCGTGTTTTCGATACTATCAGTCTATCAGAGTATATAAATTTGTAGATTATAAATTATAATTTTAAAGTGCCTTGGCCGTTAATTTTGAATGGACTTTAAAGGTCAGCGAGTATATTTCGTAAGAACTGCTCATCTCATGTATGTATTCATCGCGGCTGCTTTTTAATCATCAAGCGCTGGATTGATAATGAAGCTGTTGTTAAAAAGGGTTAAAATGACTTTACAACTTGATTGTCACTGATTTGACATACATAATTAGACCTCCTAACGAACGCAGTACGAACAATTACCACATCACAGACTTATTTGTACTGGCTAGAGGAGACTCATAACTCGCAGAATATTGGGAACCTTATCTTTCCAGCACCTTGCTCAGGAACTTTAATAAGTTCGAGTATGTTTACTTAATTTCTAATGTTTCCCCTCACGTACTATACCTAGTTACAAATTGTTGAATGAGTAATGACTATTCTGTATCGTCGTGCAATATTTTTAGTAACAACTGTACATACTATAGCTTATACATTCGAATTTAATTCGCCTCGTCGAGTCCGCAAACTGACCATGAAATTAAAATAATACTGAAAATTTAAAAGTAAAGCCGCTTATTTAAGTACGTCAAAGATAATATTTTAACTTAGGTATCTACTAATATTTCATGCAAATATTTTAATTAAATTCACAAAAAACCGTTTCGTAACTGACTTGCAAATTTGAATGTTATTTTGTTGTTATTATTTAGTTATTATAGCCACATACATGTTGACGACATGAGTGGTACAATGTTTAAAACGCTGGCGCGCTGCGCAAATAGTCTTAGGTTTGACTCCCAGCGGAGCACAGATTGGAATGCTAGGTTAAAATTTCTGTTTCTGGTCTGGATATGCGTGTCCATGTTTTGTGTGTGTCCGTGGCACTCACGTCACAGGGTATCCTAGTGCAGTGTTACTTGTTTAAGCAAGTAGTTATTCGGATTTATTCGTATTTCTCTGGAAGATTTTGCTTGCTTTGAAAATAAAAATTAATCTGTACTAGAAACTAAATGTTTCTACCTAAATGTTTCTTAAAACCTTACTTTAAACATCTCACTTTAAAAATCCCAGTTCTCTTACTGTAGGTAATTTAATTGACCTTCGGGCCGGATTCGAACTCGCGATCTTTATCCTTTTTACGACTATTCTCCTGTGGATCAGTAGTCCTTGATATGTAACATCGACCATAAGGTTATATTGGGCTATTGCACTCTTGAACGAGGGCGTTTGCTTATTAAACATTCTGGTAGGTACTACATACATACGTAAGCTTAACCAGCAAGGGTGTGAAATATTTTTAAGTGTTAAAAGAATAAGTCCTCTTGGTCGATTTTGGTGGACTTAACATACCTTTGAGAACATTATAAACAATGCTCAGGTATGCAGTTTTCCTCACGATGTTTTCCTTCACTGTTACAGCAGGTGACATTTATCGTAAAACGCAACTTAGCAGCATCAGTAACTATAATATTGTTATTCAAATGTCAAAACAATTGTAAAACCGTGACGCGAGAGCATACAAAACGATACTAACAACAAAATTGACATTGAAGCAACCCAAATCCTTTGAAGCGTCGCTGTCGCGGACGAATCTTTCTTCCACGCATTAGCATTTTTAAACAAACTGGCCAAGTACGATGTGGTCTCGTCACGCAGGGTTTCCTAAATTGAAAAAATTGCAAATAAAGAAATGCAGTGAGGAAAGCAACAGGTGTAGATAAAAATAAGATGATTAACTACGATTTATTTATACTTAATAAAAAAAAAGAAAATAATTCTACTGTTTATAAGACGCTTATAAACGCAAGACCTTAACACAAAGCGTTCCTTTACAAGCTACCCATAGAAGAACACCCATTCGACGAGATATAGTGCCAGATACAAGCAGAAGCCGAGAAAGTCAGAGGCCCTCGGTAGACGTTCTTGCTAAAAGTTGGAGACATTAGGTATCTTCAATAGTTTGCGTCTTAGTTCAATATTAATATTCAAATGAATAACTTTTGTAATAACGTCTATACAAATACCTATAGATGGCACTGAAAGAGTGGAAGTTACCACTGAGGTCTTAAGGTGATCGGTATTCAAGAGACGCGTTACCCTCACAGTAGGTAGCTACGGGTTGCACACAAAGTTTTTGATCGAGTAGCTGTAGATAGCAAAATTTGGCGATTACAAAATGTAAAAATGCGACATTCGTGACAAAGAATACTCTGCGTTCAGGTAGCTTGTGTGAGTGACAGTCCGTTCAAATTGAAATTTAATCGTCACTTTAAAAGTTCTTTACTCGAGTTTCGGTGACACTAAAAAAAGGAACGTAAATCCGGATTCTACATCGTCATCTAGAGATCTAGCCTGGCCTCCTCTAAGGTGTGCCACTATATTTTTATTGTATAGCTCAAAAAATGAGTGTTTTGTCAACAGCGACGGTAATATAATTAGTATTCAAGTAACGCGCTTCCCTCACAACACGTAGCTGCGGGTTGCACACAACGCTCCTGATGGATAGATAGCAAGATTTGGCGATTACAAAGTGTGAAAATAAAATCCACCTATTTACTACTACAAAAAACATTCGCGTTTCCATGCTTATGTAAGTCAACGTAAGGAAGACATGAGACACAAGCAAGAAAGATAAGTATAAAATATAACCTAACTGTGGCAATTCAACAAAACTTAATAAAAAAACATTTCCAACGTGATGACATCATTTGTATGTACGATATTTTGGCAAACATTTTCCTGTCCCAATAGGGGATACCCGTGGCTTAATTGCCATCGCACGCAAAAGCTGCTCATACGAAAACGTCATTTCGCACCTTTTGTCTTACGACAACTCCAGAAAGAGCCCTGTATTTAAATTTTGTCGTGTGTTGGTCGGTCGGTCAGCAAATTAGGACAAGATCTGAGGCTTACTAATACTGACTATATGTAACAGATGAATTTCTAAGTAAAATTAAAAGAACTAGTTAAATGTCTACACCAATTAAGCTATCGATGACTAATGACCGTAGCACTCAATTACATGTCATTAAAAATAACGACCGACCTAATCGATTACATGTAATTTTTCTTTCCGCCATTTCAAAGTCATAGTTGTTTGTTCAAGGAACTTGTTTTTTAAAGAGAAGCATTTCTTTTATAAATCGTGTTTACTGAACCGAATGTTATTTTGGAAACTATAATGAATAGATCCAAACTAGATCCTAAACTGTTAAAACTTATGACCTAACTTTAAGTTTCGACTAAGAAAACCGGTTTGACTAAAATGTTTACGATTTCTGCCTTGAAAATTGTTTTAATTGTCTCATTAAACGTAATTTATAAACAGAAGCCGCAGGATTTCACTTATTGAGGTTTTTTATTGGAACTCAGCAGCTCAGGAGCATACCCGGCTACCTAATGTTAAATGACTACTGTCTATGGAGACCCACGTAAAAAAACGAAAAAAATATTTGAGGTCGTATGTGGCTGCGTTGCTATTCATGAGGATTGAGGTTTTCGACTGAAATAAAATCTCTGGCAACCACACCTACAATCGAAACAAACCATGAACGTTCCTCATGCTTAACCACGTATAGGTACTCTTTGTCCTGTAGTGACGCCAATAAAAGCGAGTTACTAATAACCTGCATAGCCATTATCAAAGCCTTACATGGAGCATGAGAGACACACATAGCGGTGATTTTACCGTTAGAATAGCGAGTCTTGTCGGTGTCGTCAAAATGCCAATGCCAAATAATAATGCCATTTGGAGTAACTTGTTATCAGATTTGCGAGATGACCTTTTACTTTAGAAGATGTGCTGATATGCGGAAGATCAATTTATTTTGTTGTTTGTTGGGTTGATCAATTTAATTGTTTGGTTTTTTTTTGTAATACTATTGAGCTGTACAAAAAATTCTAAATTTTCACCAGTGCAGGATACTTATTAATGACGCGTACTGTTAACCATAATTGGAGTAGAATAGTGTAAAGTTTTTAGTAAATACTACCTACACGATGATACAAAACCCTCGAGAGTACGTCGAATTTGGCCGATTTTGCTGTTCGTCCACAAAACCGTTTATTCTTACGCACTTACTTCGCCTCTTAATATAAAAATTACAAAAACATTAGAGCATTGTAGCACGGAAACGATAACTTAGTACTTTCTATTATGTTCGCCGTCGTATTAGCTCATAGCTATTCAAAACGAATGCTATTATAGACTTAATTAAGTAATATTGAGTACTAGCTTCACAACACAGACCGGCGACCATCCCAGAGTCACTCAAAGGGCTGTCAGGATTAATAGCTAAGCGAGCCTCAAATTTTTGTGGCTCAAATAAGAATAAATACTTGTTAATATAAAGTGAAATTACAATTTACGTTAAAATAGCAGTCTGTAAATCTTGTCGCAGGCCCTATGGGCTGTGGGGGAATATGCTCCAGAGCTCTCACTGTTGTGGAGAGACCCGTGCCCATCAGTGGGCCATAAAGGTGTATAGGCCCATCATTATATTAATAAATCAAGTGAAATAAAGTCAAAAGATAAAAAATAGGTCTACTATTTCAATTTAATTATTTGGCAAAGGGGATCCCCCTAGGCTAGGTGATCGTGCCTGGGTAGCGGCTTTAACCTAGCTACGTAGAAACCTATGGATGGAGGTATCACTTTATGAGTAATAGAAATTATCATGAGAGGATAAATATTTTGCTTGGTTAAAAGCGGATGGATCCGGCAAAAAACAGACGAGTACCAACCCTATCCTCTTTGATATTCATGCGCCGTACAATGCAGCGAATGATAATCCGATGCGGTAATGATACATCCTTTATGTCATTGGATATTGTACGGTACAGCGTTGTTTATCCTACTTTGCTACAACGCTGGAGAGGTTAGGGACCTAGAGACAACCTTGGAGTAGAGGAGGTACCATTGTGTAGAGACACAATTTTGGCAATTGAGGATTGCTGTGGCTTCTATCTTATTGAATGTGAAGTGATTATATTTAATGTCTTTGAGTGTGGGCAGGGCATCTCGCTAATTTAAATTTTGACGGGACTGTCACTGGCAGATAGCTGATGTAATAAGGAGTAACTTAGCCTAGTTATTTAAGAATTCCACACGAACGAAGTCGCGGGCATTTATTTGATTATCGCTGCCGCTATCATGTGTCTCGTGTCTCCAATAAGCCAAAAGTCGAGTAGGCGTCCAATTCAATGAGCTTTCAGAGTGACAAATAAAATGGCCAGCATAACATTGCAGCACCCTACTGAGCGGTCATGCTGTCACGAGATAATCACCCTTTAAGGCAAGACAGGACGGATGTGTCATTTCAACCATCTGATTGTGTTCGCGACACAGTTCACGATGAAAAGGATGTATGTGAGACAAAGGATATTTTCATTGCTTTCGTTATTTGTGTCAAATGAAGCCCAGTTGGTAAAATTGGGTCTCTTACTCAATCGGCTTGGGTTCGAATCCTAGTGGAGTGCGTGAATAACTTTTTCCACTTGGCTAAGTTTAGGCATTTCACAAAATAAAATACCTATCACCTGGGGGGTTACTACGAGCTCTTAAATCAGTGATATTTAAATATCACTATTTATACTACTATAAATATTTAAAGTATAAATTCATACAATGATCTCTTAGAAAGAGTGATGTTTTAATGTTTTCGTTACAAGGTTTTGTGGGAAATGGTTCCTTCATTTCTATGAATTTGAAACATTTGACACATACGATTTAAGGTAGTGTTGTTTTAATAATGAAATAAAACATCATTGTTTCATGATGGTTTTTAAGAGTTTATAGTAACCCCGCTGCTTTTACTGTAAGAAAACTTGCGTTGCCGATGAGTTTATATTGTCTCTATTTTTTTTGTTTCAGCTGCTTATATGTATCTATTTAACTTATGTTCGTCGACACATTTTAGGATATAGATGGCACTGAACTGTAAGTCGAGTAATACGCAGACTTGTTTGATCCATAATAATCATTTAACAATTACATCCATGGATGCGTAGTCCGCTACTTGTATGATGTGATCTTGAACGTGTCCTTGGCAATCACGGCATCTGTAATGATGACTTTAAAGCAATTCCTTTGTTGCCGAATAGGTACTTAAGCTCACAAAAAAGAGTAATGATTATGATGACCTTCCTCAGATCGTGAGGATTGACCATACTAAACGTTGTCAACGTTGTAAATCTTACGTTGTCAGGGAGAAAAAATATATAACGTATACGAGCCAGTGTTTCTCAACCTTTGATGGCTACGATATTCTGAAAGATCTACGTGATATTATAAGTGATATTTTTTTATTAACAAATTTACTATTTAAAAAGGTAAAATTAATCATTTATGGCTGAGATTACAGTATTCTATCTACTGTAATCTCAGCCATAAATGATTAATAAAAGCTAATAAAAGGTTCCTTGCTCCGCATGACAGCTGCCAGTACCTACTCGAAATTTCAAGTTTGTTGTTTTTTAGCTCTACACTTGTTCAACATGTTCTATCGGCCTTGAAATGAACTTTCATAAACTTTCAACAATTGAATAAATGTTTTATAATCCAGTTTTATATTGTGCACCTTTGTAGGCAAGGTATAAGGTCTTATATGACTTATGAGGTCCCACATGGGTTGCTCTAACCACTCGGGACTAAAATGGTCCAAGTGTAATAAAGTAATGATGGTCGTTGGTCGACTAGTTAACTAGATACTCATTAAAATTTGTAAGAATTTCTTTAAAAAATATTTTCTTGACAATTTATTTAATTTTCGATGACTTATGTGGCGCAATGGTTAAGACGCTGCGCGAAGCGTTTTTTGTTCGATTCCTAGTGAAGTGGAGATGTAAATGATGAGTTTTTAATTTCTGTGTGTGCAACACAGGACAAGAGCACACATCCATACCACACACATCCGGGCACCGAACATAGGGTATCTTAATGTGGCGCTATGAGTGTAAAGCGGTATAATATGGACGTAATACATACATTCAACTGTTTGATGGAAAATACGTCAATCAATTGCGACCTTGCTTCATATCTACATAACATTTCGCTTACACTGCATCCGTGGCAGTGAAAGGCGGCGTCCTTGACGAGATAGTTACTTCATGCTGACGCAGTAAGCACGTGGCTTTGTGTTTACCTGCAGTCCACACCTACTGACTCCACACGTCATGTATGCATATATTAACACAGTAATAACAAAGTACCTACTATATCCCAAACGTGGGGATAACCCAGTGACTAAGAACGCAGTCTCTGAGTCTTACTGAAAAGTCCGGGATAGAATCCCAGTGGCAAACTAAACTGCACTTATGTGCATAGAAATGCTGTGATCCTGTGAGTAGGTGGGGTTCTTGGCTTGTTTGTGTCCATGTCACCCACTACACAAGGAATCAATCATAGTCTGGTGCACATGAAATGCGTATGAAAAAATTATATGACGTGTAAAAGTCGATTTTTCCATCAATTCAGCCCGTATTATAAGTATTAATTATTCGTATGAAACGCGTCTAAAATCAAGCAAACAGGTTATATAATTATAGTAAATCGTGCATATTCCCGCCAGTTCCGGATTGCGACCAAGCCTAGATCACGTTTTTGTTTCATCAAAATCACGTTTTTTGATAAAAGTCCTAATGTCAACATTTTTTGCCAGTCTTCATATGCTAAATAAGCATCTTTATTTATAACACACGTAAGCAATTCGTGTATCTTTTATCCCCAATAAAAGATACACGAATATGATATTTAAATATAATATATTATGTTAATAGGTACTGCATACGGAAGCAACAATAGGAAAAATAGCACACAAAGTGACTGAATAAAATCTTAATAAGGCTTGATCTTAAAAAATGGAGCAGAATTTAAAGTTGATATTTTCGTAAAAGTACAAGTTGAAATATATTCCATTTTCCACTTTTCAACACTTATTTAATCAGTGACTGCCAGCGGCTTCGTCTTTTTTTTAATATTTTTTTTTATAAAAACAAAATCACTATGTAGATAATAAGTAAATACTGCTCTAGTTATAATTTCTCAAGCGGTAGTTACATAAGTACAAGTGGGTCAATGTCTCACTGGCCCGTAGTTACATGTATTTCTATGGCGTTTTGTTTAGTTACTTGTTCCAGCTCATGAGGACTAAGATGTTCGTGTCAAATCAAGTAACCATAAGCATACCTCAACCAAAACACAAGACATGAAGAGCATCCTGCTTTACGACGGATTAAGAGGCTGGCGGTAAGGTTCCTCCCCGGAGGAGCTGCATGGCTCTACCACCTGACGCTACCATATCCTATTCGAGATTCGTCATAAGTGTGAATGGGTATTCCTGACACTAACCATCAGATGGCCTGCCTCGATGCTACTATGCTACTTTTTACGTATTGTACAAAGCGTATGCGCGCTTCTAACAATACTAAGTCGATATTCCTCTAGTTAGTTAGAATTTCCCAACCGGCTTATGTAACGTCAAGTCGGTCAATGTCTCGGCACCTCGGGGACCGGTACTTGTTTATGTCGTTTTGCTTTAATTGCTAATTTTCGCAACTAACTTGTGTCCCGTTTGCTGTTTGTTTGTGTTGTGTCTGGTTATTTTTGGCAGACATTGTTAGTTAATGTAATTATTATTGCTTACAAATTGACTTTATAGTTTTTTTTATTAAATTTTATTAGTAGTTAAGTATTATATGTACACTACACATATAATACTTAACTACTAATAAAATTTAATAGGTATGATTAGGGTAGGTATGATTTTAAATGGTCACTGCATCCCATTAATACTCATTTATTTATTTTATGGAGAAATGTATCATGTATACCCACTATACTATAGTGGCTATACTGACTGTAGTGTTAAAGTAACATATAAGTACAAAGATATTAATATGTTAAATTTAATAAAGATCTAGTTGTTTGTTTTAATTGCCGCGATATGCTCTAATTAATTAACTAATTTAATTTAACCTTATCTAGATACGTTCTGATACTACTTGGATATACCCTGTAATCTTCCATACATCTTCAAACACTAATAAATTTAATTTAAATGGGACGTGACCGAAAACAAGTTATTAAGGCGCAGATTGTAGGTACATATCCACATTATCAGTAAATTCCAAATATATTTGTGACATAAATCCTAACCTTATGATGAAAATACATTGTATTTTTTAAAAGAATTTTAATGGACACTAATTTTAAATTATTATTTTAATACGACCTTTGATTTTCAAACGTCGAAGTTGCCCTCACCTGAGATGGTGGTACATAACTACTACTTATTGTACTCGTCATTGTGAGAGGAGAGCCCACCCTGTAGTGGGTCATTAATGGCAATGAACGTGACCGAATGTTCAATAAGTAGTAATATGGACAGTAGGTATTTGGCACAATCCGTTAAAAAAACTATTTTTTGTGATATATCGCACCTTAAGCGTATTTATTTGAATTCAGAGTTTATCGTGCGTGTCCGACTGTATTAATTGACGAGTCAGTTTGTTTTGCGAAAAAACCGATTTAGTCAATTAAGGAGATATGAAATTTAGCGTGTCTAATACAGGTATTAAAAGCTGTGTTGGTTTATTGAATATATTAAACAATGAATTTGTAGAAATATGATTATTAATAGAAAATGCACTTTAATTTGTCCCATTAGTTCACTGTGACGACACAAGGTCGGGTTTCTTCTCATAGTGAGAAGGATAAATATATGACAGTCTCATTCCGTCATGCCGGGTGGTAGACTTCACATGCATTTGAGAGCATTATGGAGAACTCAGGTATTCCCAGACAAGCTATTATGGCTAAACCACTAATGTATAGTTTTAAGAAACCTTTATAAGGTTAGTTGCATGCGTTACATCTGTTACATGCTATTGATGACATTGCGCAGCCTCCGTTGCAGGCGGTGACATAACCTGGTGGCCTCGTTTGTATGCATTCATTTGGTTGTGCACATGTGTACCTACGGTGTATATTATTATGTATGTATGCTGTCCTGATATGTACATTAAAAAGGTAAATATTTAATTTAACATAGATTAGGTTCCTATAGGCATAGACTATGGCTGATTGGTAAGCGGTGATAGCCCAGTGGCTTAGAATTCGACCTCGAATCGAGGGGTCCGGGTTCGAATCCCAGTGGCACGCACCAATGACTTTGTAATTGCGATTTATAAAATTAAATATCACCTGCTGTTACGGTGAAGGAAAACATCGTGAGGAAACCTGCATGCCTGAGAGTTCACAAAAAAATGTCCTCAAAGGCATGTGAAGTCCACCAACCCGCAGTAGGCCAGCGTGGTGGACTAATGCCTACATTACTCTCATTGTGAGAGGAGACCCGACCCTGTAGTGGGTCATTAATGGGTACTGACATGACACATGGCTAATTGTAGCAGTTTAAATAAGTTTACACAAAATTAAAATAACATAGGTAGGAAAGAAGAAGATGGCAATTGGCAGTCTTATCGCTCAAGCAGCGATCTCTTCCCATGCAGTTGGTAAAGTAGAGAGGAAGTTATGAGTACCTACAAGTAAGATAAATAAAAGAAATAAGAAGAGTGGAAGTAATAGTTTTGTTAACTCTTCACACTTATAGCCCCAAATTAGTATTCTTTGTGTCGTGGACACTCATAAGACAAAACACACATATCCAGTCCGATATAGAAATTAAAATGATCATTCAAATTTCTAAGAATGTAAACCAGGATCTAGGCGCAGTGCACTAGATGATTACTGTGGAGCATAAACACTTTAACCGAACTGAGAGTCCTTTTCGAAGGCCCTAATATCTAAATATAAAGTTGAAAAATTGTAGCGCTTATAATTCAAAATTAAATCAAAATAAATTATAGCAGTAGGTAAGCATGTCAAATCAAAATCGGTTATCGAAGTTGGAAAAAAATCAATTATACACGCACCGAAATTAATAAAAAGAATTGATTTTACAAAAACTTATTAAATTGTTTTTTGTTACAGGTATGCTTTTTCCTGAAAACTACCTACTGGTAAGACTTATAATTTAGATAGGTACTTTGAAATACTGTTTTTGCGTAATTCATATAATAATTTAAATATTGGCTGCTTGACCTGGCTGATAAAATATTCTGCCCAAAATAATATCATCTTTAATCAAATTTAAAGCAATAAAATATCTCCAAAATCAACATCAATAAGCGAATCACTGATGACAACATAAAAGCCATCCATTAAACTCTGATTCAATTAACGATCACACTGACTTTGATCGGGCGTGCTCGGGACGCGGAAACGTAAACATCCGACGACCGATTAGGACGTTGTGTTAACGTCAAAGTTACATGCTGCGCTACAGAATGTCAACAGAATGTAAACAAAATGAAGTCTGCTCGTGACGTCTTTCTACGCTTCCGTGCTTCGGAAAGCACGTTGAAGTCGGTAAAGAGTCGATAAATAGCAGTCGTTAAACCTTGTCATTAAGGGTCAATGACAACAAAGCCTAATATAGACCTAATGTCATAGCTTTACAAATCAACAAATCAGTCAAAGCCTAGGAAGCGGGAGAGGAAAGAAGAAAAAATAAAGCATCGTAATTGGACAATAAAGCATCATGATTGGACAAAATCATCGGTAAAGCATTGGGATTGCTCAGTTCAAAATCTTAGCCTACTTATAGCCAGTCAAAATGTAGAATTTACTCATTGTTTTATTTAGGTTCATACAATCTTTAATAATTTTGTCCTGCAATTGACTTAATAAACGATTGTAACTTTTCTTATAATATAATAGGCCTACAATAGGCCTGGAGCACATGTTACCACGCTTCTAATGTGCATTAGATACGCGCTCCACTTACGATAATTGTAATCATTAGACCCACATACAGTGTTACCAACTTACATAACATTACCAATCGGTCACTAGGTCTTGCTTAGTAATTAGAGTAATTGGTCAGGTGTTAACATAGAGCAATAATACGGTAGCGATAAGCGACAATGGTAGGTACTATTTCCTAATTATCAACAGTACGTGATTCCGGATTATGATTGTTGATGACACAAACATACTTTCGTCACGTTTCGTAAATATGTTGAATGTGGTCGCAGCCGATTGTGTCCCTTGGGCACGCGTTGGCTTCACGCGAAGAAAACTATAAAGATAAAGAAAGATATTTTTTTTAAATTGATGTAGGTATATGTTTGTAATATCAAAATACTTTTTTTGATACTACAAACGATTTTTTCCATATATTTTGAAAAGACGCGCCGCATACGTGTGGCGGACACTCGCTACGAATGTGACATTTTTGTAAGTCGCTGTCGCTGGCCACTGGTGGCTGTGGTCCGTGGCCCGTTTATCCCAAGCCTTACGCGATATAGGATAGATAAGATAAACTATAACGTACGTTCATCGTTGACGATAAGTTTTTCATCTCGTGAAATGTACCTAAATCCAATCAATACAAGTCCGTAAGATATGCAGAGTACGAAGTATCTGTTGCGAGCGATTTTCCCATGCGACCGCGCCAATTCCGTAACAATTGTAGGCATTAACCGAACAATGTCAGGTGAACTAACGCAGTAATTGGAGTAGATAATCGCTGTTTTCATAGCAGTGTGAATATAATGAATTTACCCACGATTCGCTGACTTGCGACAGAGATCAGTAAATGTTACAGTTTTTATGCCACTATAGTTTGTAGAGTAGTAGAGTAGTTTGGTGTTGGTGTCAAATGTGATAACTTGATCGAAAAAGTCTTGAAGAAGACAGCGGGAAATCGCTGGATCCAAATGGCTCTGGACTGAGTGGAGTGAGTGGATAAGGGGAGGCCCATGTCCAGCAGTGGACTACGAAGGGCAGATATGATGATGATAATGGTGATGATATAATGATAATGATGATAATTGTTATACTGCGGTTTGTCTCTAAGCAGTGTTAGCCCAGAGACTAAGAACACGGTCACTTTAATGAACAGGTTCGAATCCCAGTACTTATCTACTTTTCGTGTGTCTTATAAAATTAAATGTCTTTTGGTGTATAATAATTTTATAATTGAGTAGGTCAGGTAGATAAGTGTCACCTGAAGTTGATGGTAATTTGTCATCATCGCCTCATATCTGTTTGGTGATTTAAGACGTAAAAAACATATTTTAAGGAAAGAAAATGCGTTCATTTTATTCCTTTTTTTGCATCGTGATATGAAGCATTTAAACTTGTGCTACGTTTACCAGTAATTTCTGTATCGCTTTACCCTTACCTAAACCCGGTATTGAGGATTTCCACCGATGTCGAACAAAATACCTACAAGTAATATGTAAATTAATACCCTCGGAAGCCTTTACAGGGATTAGCAAGGATGATAGGGGTTTATGGTCATGCTTGGACGGCTTCCCAAAATATGTACATTTACATACCTAATCCAAGTGAACCTTATAAACAACCTAATCCAAGTGAAGCTTATAGTAGTATAGTAGGTACATTATTACTAAGTTCATAATAGCTTTTCCAGCCCGCAAGCCAGCATCACATGTCGCAACCAAGGGTCGGAGGAAACCACGAGTCGGCGCTGCCGCACTTACCGAGGGAGCGCAGCTGGCCTACATCGATCGAGCATCAACTTCGCATTTAGCCATTTAACCTCCGGTGCGGCTACCAGCGAGAGGGTTGGAGGAGGGACGGTATAGAGCAGCCCCGTCCCACACTGCCTTACTGTGTAGAAATGAACTCCCCGTATCCCCGTACCGTAACTTCATGATAAATCCCATTAATTTTAATCCCACGATATAATCTATACAGGTTACCCGTAAAACATGCGCAACCTCGCAGCACTAGGTAGCTAATACCATAAGCAAGAACTTTTGCTGTATAATATTATATCCCACGATAAATTGTTTCCATGAAATGAAAATTTATTTGGAATTTTTGGTTTTTTTCAAGAAGGTCCCACGGCACATATTATAATCTGAATTTGCTGTAGATGGTGTCATCTCTGCATAATATAAACAAACAAACATAGATAGGTACAGGTATATAACACAGGTATACTTTATGTGCTATGTTCAATATTCTGCGCATGCTTTTCTATTCATATCTAATCGACATTTCCTACTCCTGTCAGCGAGGTGGCCATCTGACTGATTTATTAATTAGTGCAATGATTGAACACTGCCAGCCCTTTGTTATTTTAAGTTTCTATACAATTTTTTTATACCTATGATTTTGTTAACATATTAATTCACCTAAGTTTACTCCCCTTACTTTTTAAAGAGGAAGGTTAATATTCAAGCGTATATTTTTTTTGTATTTAACCTGATTTTCACCACCTAGTAACATTCTTCGGTTTTAATAGGTAAACCATGCATTTCAGATACGATACAAATTTTAATACACTTGCGTGTACTATAAGAAAGAGACTCTCAAAAAACTTGTTAATTAATACTGTATTTTAAACATTAGAAGAAACTTGTTAGTTTCTATTTTATTTCTGCAGGTCTTAGTTTCGCTCTAAGGGGTTTTCCTACATAACTACTTTCTTATCGAGGCAAACACTGTTGAGAAAAACTGAAAATTACTTACGTACTACCAACGTATCTTGTAACAATCATTATTAGTTTTCGCCCTGTCATCTGCCAAACATTAACAAAACTTTAATAGCGCGATTCAGGGCATCGGTAGCGCCATCTCTTATCAAGCGGTGGCAACTAGTACTATCTACTGAACCATATTTTCGTGTAGAGTTACACCTGCGTCCACAGTGACTATAAAGTGCAGTAAACGAGATCGATTTCATCGCGTCCTTTCACTATCACGTTGCCCAACCAGCCGAGGGCATAACAGTCACATTCTATGGCCTAATAGCTAAGCTAAGTAATCTATTCTGTTGGTAATAGTAACAGCAATACAGTTCTTAAACACAATAATTCATCAGCGGTAGACAAATACAAATAAACTGCATCCTATTAGCAATACAAATGTAAAAGTTTGTGTGGGTGGATTGATGGATGTTGGTTACTTTTTGAGGCAAATGGATGTTTGTGACTCTCACACAAAAATTACTGGGCAGATTTGGGTGAAATTTAGCATTTATGCACGCAGTTTATAACCTCGATTAACATATAGGATACTTTTCATCCCACTCTGGATCAATTTCTAAAATCCATGCGGAAACCAAATGATGTGCAAAACTAATATATTATAATGATTTATTGAACACTAAACTTACAGCAGTAAAGTCTGCAATAAAGCAATGCAATAATAGCAACTGTAACTAATAATACCTTCTTCATGGTAATTACACTTATTTGAGAAACTAGCCTTTGTGCCGTGTCGAATAGACAAAGATGAACGATTTACTAAATTTGTTTCACCTCTCACGTACGTAATTAAGCCCCCCCCCCATGGTGGTGTGTACTATTTAAAAAATAAATAAAATCAAATATCACTTGCTGTTACGGTAAAAAAAACCGTGAGGAAACCGTCATGCTTGAGAATTCTCCATAATGTTCTCAAAGGTGTGTGAAGTCCATGCACTAGGTCTGATTGGTGGACTAAGGCCTACATCCTTCTTATTATGAGAGGAGACACGACCCTGTAATTGGTCATTAGTGATTTAAACAAGAATTTTAAGACAAGTTTCTATTCCAGCCATATATAAATGTATCTTCCAATTGCTCCTATCGAATCCAGGACAGCATAGATTACTATTTAAGTATCTATACGTCTGCTAAAAGCTTTTATGCAAATATCGTCACGACGTCGGAACGTACACGCACCGCGAAGCGTATCGTCGTCGTGACACACGTGCCTCAAGTCTTTTCCAAATGATATCACTGTTTGCTTTATTTTTAATCGTTTTTAAATTAATGACCCACCGCAGAATCGGGTCTCTTCTCACTGTGAGAAGGATGTATTTCTTAGTCCACCACGCTGGCTTAAATTGGATTGGTTGACTTCACATGCCTTTGAGGACGTTATGGAAAACTCTCGGGCATGCAGGTTTCACAATATTTTGTTCCGCCGTAACAGCAGGTTATATTTAATATTACAAAGCGCACATACCATTTACACAAAGTCATTGGTGAATGGTGCGTGGGATTCGAACGGACCCCTCGTGTAAGAATCCGAATTTCTTAGCTACTGGCTATCATCGATGTTTATTTTTAAATGACCACGAAATCACAAATATTTAGGTCAACTTTAAATAGTTAATAGATCGCCAAAACAATATTAAACGAATTAATCATTGAGGACATTATCAAACTGTGACACTTGATCGCGTCACAATTAATCAGTGCAATTAATTTATCATTTTCATTTATCAGCAATACTAATTGAATGGATAATAAAGTACTATTATCAATTATAATTACAATAGCTGATAATTTAGACAATTAACCCATTTGTGGACTGTCCCGGTTATAGTAAAGTTCGTGCTTGCGTGTGGAATGTTCGTTTTTATTTTATGCAATTCCATAGATTAAATTATACAGTCCGTTTTTTACTCTTGTCCCATTTGGTAAACAATCTTGGCACTAGGTAGCCTACTATTAATTTAAAAAACATTAAAATTGTTTTTAAAAAATAAGTATAAGTTTAAGTTTCAAAAAAAAATAATTAAGTTTTTTAAGAAAGTAATCGAGTGCGTGCGTGCCACTGGCATTCGAACCCGGAGCTCTCAAATAGGCAAGGTTCTTAGACACTAGGCAATCAGCGCTTTTTATAGAACATTATTTATCTAAAACTAACGCTTATGGTGGGACTTCACCTGGCTATTCGTATTTGCGTATTTGACATAGGTATTTGGTAAATTGTGGTTTGCCACGTGCGGACGCTTTATACGACAAAATATTTTCCTTACACATACGAGTACTTTAGACTGACATTGCCTTTCAAACGCTTATATATATTTGTTATTTGACTGCCATGTGTGGATTGTTAATCATTTTTAATCCGTGTATGTTTGTCAAATATTACCCAAATATTTGAATAGAAACACCAAATAACCAAGTGAAGTGCCACCTTTAGGTACATTACACAAGAAAGACGAAACGCTATGCACACGGTGGTAAGATCAAGGTCGGACGTGACTTCCTTCACGAGAATTCGTTAGACAAGGCCTAACCTCCAACTCGAGGAAATGTATTACCGGCACTGCTAATGTGTTTAGCCATACGTTGACAGAAACCGACTATTGTGTTGAGTTGTTTCGATATTCTTCTACATAACTAAACTACACTTGACAGCAAATAAACCGAGCCACCCGCCATCTGTACGGTCTAATACTTATCGGATTTTCTCAGGAAGTATGAAACTTACAGCGATCATATTTATATCTACAGGAAGTGCGTTTTATGCTAATTATCGCCTGTAAACTCGTTGCACCGAAGATTTGCTGATCCGAAGTCTGCGAGCGACCTCGCGTTCGAAGCCTGCTTGAAGTAATGTAAGCTTGAGCTGCTACCTGAGGTGTTGTATCCATTTGAGCAAATGATCTAAAGAAATGATTAGAAAATTCGACCACCTTCAATATCATATCTAGTCAAAGTAGAGCAAATCGGTAACATTTTGTTTGTTGCTTGATAACAGTGTCAGTTGCCAGTACTTTAGATTAAATTTATGGTCATTTTAATTGTTATTAAATACCCTTTCTGTAGGTATGAGTTTGATGGGTGTACGTTTTCTACTTCCTGAGAAAATCGAATTAATGTTACAAGGTGGCGGGTGACTCGGTTTATTTGCTGTCCAGTATATATTATGGGGTGTGTAATATGTGGTCATGCTCACGGCAACTTTCAACCTCAAATAGGATCTGAGTGTTTGAGGTTGGTAATCTGACGATGATCGTTTTGGATTACAACTTCTCGGATTTGCATTTTACCTGCATGGGTCTATGCATTCGATTCTCAATAGAATAAAAATTAGAATGAGGAGTTTTAATTCTTATTTCTGGTCTCTTCGTGGGAAACGTAGTGTGGGGAAGGATTAATATCCTTGAAGTAGTATCTTATGATACTTCTTTCAGAGAAATCTGAGATATTAAAACAAAATAATACAAGTTATTAATGTATTCTATATTACGTACATTACAATAACATATTTTATAATTTTTAATATCCGTATTCTCTTTCTCTCCACTGCACCAGCCAGTCCTGGCTCTTGCATTGACCGTGAAGGCTGAAGCTTCAGCAAACGCCTACGAGCTCCAAACTACACACTACTAAAGGTATTCTAAACTAATTAATTCTACTATTAAAGGTATTCTAAAGTCGGCAGTCTCTACCAAATTAACAGTAATTGAAGTAAGTCTGCGCAGGCCTAGCACACCACAAATTATTAAGACAATTACGCTTCATGTCCTTAGATCACTACCGTGAGTCATCTGCTCCATGACGCTATACGAGAAAGCAGATCTTAATTACGACGTAATTAATTTGTGTAACACCATAATAATAGGGTATGTGAAATATAAATCCAATAAATAAGAGTAAAAATTCAGATTGCTGACAACAACGGTTTGAATTATGGCATTTGGTATTTACCTAGTACTTTTTCAATCAACAGAGCTACCAACTTTTATCAGGTCAGTGTAAATAATAATGATCCCAATTCGGCAATTCCTCCTGAAATACGCACTGAGCCACTGACATGCGGCAAAATATATGATACTAGCTGACCCAGCAGGCTTCGCTCTGCCAATGATTTTTTTTTTATTTATTTTTTTATTTTTATTTAATAGCCTATGTTACTCAGGCTGAATGTAGCTTTCCAATGGTGAAAGAATTTTTGAAATCGGCCCAGTAGTTTTTGAGTTTATTCGTTGCAAACATACAAATGTTTCCTCTTTATAATATTAGTATAGAGTATAGATGACGTTGTCGTACGAGCAACTGGTAATCAAGTGGTAGCATTCAGAAGTGAATCCCAGTGTGGGGCTATGAGTATGTAAAGCGTTATTTTCTAAGTTATGTGCGATTGATGCGTTACGTTGGTATGGAGTTGTTTGTCGCATCTATCCATAACTATGGATATGGTGATGCGTTCCATCTATCGAGTAGTTAAGATAAGTCACAGCAAAGCCGTATTAGCTCGTCACTACCCTTGACCCCTCCATAATAGCTGTTAGCTATCTCACGTTCGCCTATCCGGCGATAAAATGTCGTTGTTGAATCGAATAATAACCGAAACAAACTACTAAATTGGGCGCATTTATGGATAGGGCTGCGTTTTTGAATGGACATAATAGGAAACTTTCGAGCATAGTCATGAGAGGTGGTGGCACATATTATAGCGATAATTTAATCACTAGGCCCTTTTACTCGCTGAGGGCAAAATTGGCACTGAGTTTCCACCATAGATGGGACTCGTTCCTTCGATTCGCGAGCCTCATTCGCGCTTTTTGGCAGCCTCAGCGCTCTCGAAATCCGATTTTACCGACCCTAACTATCTAAGGGTTAAAAGGGTGCCAGGGTGGCGGTGAAGTAAGTAGGTACTAACTACTATGGCTCTACCAATTGATTGTTTCAAGTTGACAACCCTATCCAAATTGCACTCAAGTAGCCAATTGAGTAAGAAGTATCAAAGACCAAGTGCCTACTATCAAGGCCACCATCATGTCGAACTTTTTACACCCATCATCAAAACAACAAGGTCAAAGCAGTAAATTAAGTAAGTAACAAAATGCAGACTTTTTGTTGTAATTTCTAGGCCGTAGGTAGTTGTATTCTCAAATCATTTTGCATGAACTAATGGGTATTTTATGATGAAAAATGCTTAATACATAACATCTTCCTAAATATCCTATTGTTATCTAATAGTTTGGACAGGTTTTTGTCAAAAAACACCAGAATTAAGTAGGTATGTGGTAAGACCTTAGCTCTACCTCCTCGAATAAGAATTAGCTTATTATGTTTGTCTCATCTCATCTTACGTCGGAAATTAATACCCGATCTTCATAATATGGATCGCCTAAATGACACGTGGTTGCTAGGCAACATTTGTTTTTTCAAAGAAATTATATAGAGTACTTTGAATGTCATGGCAACTTGTTTAGTTGCCAATACCAATCTTAATCCGTAATCTAAAGATCGGTTATTAATTTCGGGCGTTGGTGTCGCAAGGAAATCACAGAAACAGATTTTGATCAAATCCCTTAGAATAAATTTTAAGATACAATCAATATACCTTTGGTGTAATCCGTGTAATCTAACTAAACATAACTAAATTGTATGGGTGTACTTATTTATTGTGGGTACAAATGCCAGTTCAACAAAGGTGCACACAGGTCAAAGTAGGTCGTCTTTGTTCGAACTTCGAATATCTCGACTTGTTACAGATTACAAATGGAAACAAAAGATTTGTTAATGGCACAACAGTTTTTTAGCCAGAGACCATACGAAGTACAACTACTAGAGAAAAATTAAAGTGAGCTTAATATTTTTAATAAAAAGGAGGCCGAAACTCACCATAGAAAGAAAATTACCCTAACATTTTTAAAAAATAACAAAAATTCACATGACAGCAGATAGCAGCAATTCCTGCCAAAATATTAAAGGAAGTTATTTTTAGGTGTCCCACTTTTGATATCCTGATACTTCTAATCTTGACATATAAAAATCTTTACTAGCCCCAGCAAGGCTAAAAATAAAAATTTCTACAGCCTTTAAGTTATTTTCGCATCGATGTTTTATACAAGAAATAAAAAATTGTTGTTATTGACACAGTCGTCTAACCTTGCTTGGCTAATGCAATACCATAAATAAAATCTCAATATTTAGGTAGTTATAGATTGAGTTGTCTATGGCGATATTATAAAACAGGTTTTACACGTGACCGATTAAACGGTTAGTCATTTTTAATTATGTATTTGTGGACCTATAAGTAAATATAAAAATAAACGAATGAGATAACTTGTCAAGTGTTAGCCGGGCTCTCATATGGACAGTTCTGTATCAAAAAACACCTTACTTACATCATATACTAGAAATACGCCTGTAAATTAACAGATACCTATTAGTTTTTTGGGACTGCTAGGCTCTTGCAGTATCATCCATACTAAATATGCAAAATTTAATCTGTATCGTTTAAGGATAACTGCTTTAAAATTCAAAATTTGACCTGAGCATTCATACTTACCTACTTGTACATACAAAATAACTAACATTGTAAATTAAATAAAAGCTTTAAACGTTATTTATATTGCAGTTTTTGCAGTTCTTAAGAAATGCTTGTAGTCAGTTAAGGAAGTTTGTCTTTGACTTTTTTGGTTTAAGATGCTACTAATACGTAATAAAGTTGTATCAGAAAACATGATCTCACTACGTCACGGAGGTCACTAGTACAAACGCTGCACCATTTAATCTAATTGGACCTAATCGTTATCAAAGTAGTGTGAGTCAAATGTCATTAGTGCATACGCCTTAATTGATAACTATTTTGTCAACGGAGGAAATAGCGATACAGTGCATTTGCATTTTTTAAATATTTCCAATAAGCTGCACTATACAAATGTACAATTTAAGATTAGACAGCCTCCGTCTTGCTATTAAGTGTAAAACCTTACTTAAATTTGTATGTAGTTATTTGGTTGTTATATAACAAACAACCCATTAATAATACAAATTAGAACAATTTTGTTATTTAAATTTGACTGTCGATTGGCATCTGGGCGGCCGAAGGTTACTAAGTGTGCTAAATTTGATTCTAACGCGAAACGTTCTAACCAAATCAAACTTAATTAAAATCCTTTTAAAATGAAGCGCTGCAACCAAGTCTAATTTGTTGACGAAATTGTAATTACCATGGCGTTACAGCTACCGTATCGAAAGAAATGAGGTCACGTGATGTTGATTGGTTAGTAGTACCCAGATTTACCACATTGGATCTTCTGGTCGCTATTGTGACCCTGTCTTATACGAGTACGATCGTAGATAGCATGTCGCCTTAGGCCGCGCTCAGTACCCTTAGTCTGAGTTTTAGCGATACCAAAACATAACAAACAGAGGTAAAAGATTTTTAGAGGAGTTAAAAAATTTAAAATCAAATTTTTGTATGGGCTTAAAAGATATGAATACTTATCGTTAGACATTATAATACTAACAAATATTTAATACCTACGGGATAATATTAGTTCGAAATTTTACAGTGCATTACGGCCAATTCACTGTTATTATGTTTCATTAATATTATTAAACATTGAAAGAGTGTTAATTAAAAATAAAGCATTTTGTTATGATGATTTATCTAATGCTTTACTAATTTTTTAACTCTTCTAAAAATCTTTTTCTGCTATTACACTGTGCATTTTCGTCTGGTAAGCTGTGTATGTGTGCGTTTCGTTTCGGAACTGCTAAAACTCGGACTAAGGGTACAGTTTAGACACGATTTCGTACGAATTCAACTCGTGCGTATACGTACGTTCACGCACGAACTCAAAGTCAACTTCAACATCGTTGAAGTTCTTCACGTTGACGTCCATCGTAGACGAACGAGTTGATTCGTATGAAATAGCGGCTTAAGTGAGCCTTAGCGTTGTCTGTAACCTATTTTTGTGTCGGCTAGATAATCCACTAGTCAAGAACTCTTTCCATTTATCAAACTTTTGAGTCCTTTGAAGTCCACTTCTGGATAGACGTCCCCAAATTGACGTCACTCAGCCCGGTCCACCCTGCTATGGCTTCCCGCTCCCCTTGTTCAACGTAAATCTGATACTTAGTTATTTTTGCGCGTTTATTATTTACATGAACCGGTCTAGTATCGAATTTTAAGTGACGAAATATAATATTTGTTCGGCTCTTTGTGGCCTCGACATACATTCATCTCGACATAGATCTACAGTGATTAGTTATTGTTTAAGATGTTATTGACATTGCAACAATAGCGAAAAATCTTTAAATATCTCATATTCGTGCAAAATATTTACTTACCTACTTAATAATGTTTAATGAATGCTTGGTACAAATTTTTTTACTGTCTTTAAAAATCAACAAGTGCATTCCAACTGCATTTTTGTGATATTATTTTTTATCACGATAAACATGGAATATTATGGAATGTTTATTATTTGAAATTTCAAGGAAATTTAAGGCTACTTCCTTATCATATAGTAACATACCTGAAATGTTATCGAAAAGATTGGTATTTCAAACATTATAGTATACTATACTTTATTTAAAAACCATAATAAGAACTGGACATGGCTGGAACTGGACCTAATCGACGCCACTCCGACCGGTCCTGGGCCCTCTGGATCCAATAGTTCCCGGTGTCTTCTTCAGGCCGTCATACCACTCGATCGATTAGGGGAGGCCTATGCCCAGCAGTGGACTACCAAGAGCTGAAAGGAAGAAAGGAATAAGAAGTAATAGGTTTGAATGGGTACTGGTATTTGGCAATTTTGTAAATTGGCTGTCCGTAAATCCAATATTTAATCACAATTCGGCTATTTAGGTCACCATTTGGGCAATATTGAATCGCTAAAACTAAAACTGAATCTTTAGATGCCCTAAGAAATGATAAGTTCAGTTATGTTCATATGAACGCGTCGTACGTATAAAAGAACTAGTGCCCTAGACACGTTGCAGTAATGCAACTGTACTTGAAGTCAATGCCCGTTGTATGACCTGATCGACCTTAGGTATTCACTTTATGATTAACTTGAGCTAAGCTATATCTACCCTATATCTGTCTGCCTTTGAATCCTTGTATGCGTGACCGTTAGTGGCAAATAAGGTAGTTTAAGTAGGTAGGTGGTTACAGGTACATACGTGATACTGTGCTTCGGAAAGCATTTTAATTTTTTTTAACCGACTACGGCGAAGCAAATTATTAACAGTTAGTTAGATTACCAGTCCGCAGTTTTATTGACTACTAGGTTACTTGAAAGTACTGTAACACATTATGAATGTGTGAGTTTAAAATTATCAAATGACCGCTGTATCAAGATATCAAAATTGATATGAAGATTTCGGTATTTAATACCTACTGTTACATCGATTAAAAATTTTTTTTTCAACTAAAGATTTTCAAAGACTTGTTATATCTTAATTAAGGTAGGTTTTCACAGCCAGGGTACTGACCACAGGTCACTGTAAAGGTTAGTTAATTAGTAATATTATCAATTTATTGATATAATGGGTTGTGGTTTTATGTTTTATGTGGTTTTATGCAATTTATTTCTGCTTTCAAAGCGACAGGAAATCGTTTCTTAATCACCGCTCGACAGATTCATTTTATTTGCATTATTGCATTTACCGGATCATTATCTACTCTACTTATAGTAATAAAGTCGTAGTGTTTTGCGCGTAGCTTCGTAGCGTCATAATTGAGCTAATATAAGCCCTAAAACCGACGTTACCTGGAAATTTTCATCGTCTTTCTTTCACAGAACATCCGCTTTTATGAGTTTTCGCCTATTTCTATCCCAAGACTCATCGAAAACGGTCTAGCAGTTCAACCTTGAGAACATACGGACAAGAGTTACTTTTACATTTATAATATTAGCCTTTCAAATTGAGCAATATGTATGATTGAGTTGCTGATATTATTCACGTTTTCTGTTTTGGAAGAAACCTCCACAGGTTTCCACGATGACATTTATTTAATTAGTTTTACTTTTACTTAAATGTTGAGCTAAGTTAACTAATTCAAGCATTATTTGCATTAATTTTACAGCAAATTTTGTAAATTTTGAAGAAAACATGTCATCACGCGAAATATAAACTGAAGCCTTGATTGTTCACAAGTTTAAAACGAAATTGAATGTGAAAGCCAACGAATGATAGCAGACAGAGGTGTGGAAATTCGACCTTGTTTTGAATTATCTCCTGCGATTACTGCGAGTAATGTAGCAGCATTCGCAATGTTTTATTGACCCGTGTTTTGTTAACGCTACCAACGAGTTAATGTTCATCAGGCTGAAAAGACGGCGATTCTCTTGCACATTTAAAAATGTTTGATGAGTCATGCCAATGAGACCCGACCCTGCAGTGGGACATATAGGGGTTTTACAAACAGACCAAACGGGTACTCGGGGTTCCAAACAACGGGTCCGGCCACCAATGCTAACTTAACCCGCCTTAACCGACTGTTAACCCGTCTTAACCGACTGTTAACCCGTCGTAAAGTAGGATTCTCAACGAAACAGAAATGAAAGTTTCATTGGGGCGAAGCGAATTCGCTTTATTTTAGCAGCTATAACAGCCTTAGTTACGATTCACCGAACGATTACCATCCGACACTTCGAAGCAGACAGGTAGGCTAGGGTTGGTATTCAAGGAACTGTACGTATATGTATATTTTCCAGGGGGCGTTGTCCTAATTGGCTGACGTAACCGACCGAGCAACCAACACGACAAAATTCAAACACGGGCTCCGTATATGAGCTGTCCTAATTGAACATGACACTTATATGCAACAAAAAGTTTTGTAACTTTATTGTACGGCACACAAAGCAAGTGAGGGTATTTTTCGTAAAAAAGAAAAAAAAGAAAATATTAAGAAGGTTATGAAATGATTTACTCGTGCTGTTTATTTTTTTTTCTTCTCCTAAATTCTATCCAAAAGAAACAGTTCTATAAGTGACGATAAAATCGTCAATTTGAAAAATTTTATTCTCCAAAGTTAAACACTGAGTAGGTACCTCAAGGGCTTTTCCGCTCTTCTGTGTGGGATAGTAGAAGCAATCTCATATTATCCCTAATAAACATTCAGCCATTTACTAAAGATTAAATATCCACTAAACTTAAGTAAACTCAAGTCTTGTACGGTTGGCAACCCACGCATTGCTCCTGTGATGACTCATACCATTTCCTGTTAAAATGCTAATAGTACCTAGGAAAGAAAAAGGTCGAATCTACCTGATTTAATTTGATTGTTGCTAAGGCAAAGTTATTTTTAGGTGGTAGGCCCATAGCAGCTCGTCCAAAGAGGTACCTTACCGCCAAATCTTAACCCGTCGGATAAAGCAACATGTTCTTCATGTCTTATGTTCCGGCTGGGGAGGTATGATTGCCAGGGATGCTTTATTTGAGACAGCCATCTTAGGCCTCATGAGGAGCAAAGCACCCGCTTACAATGGCGTAACTAAACCATCTGGTGCCCGCGGCTAATTCACTGGATGGGGCCCCATTTCTTTTAGTTTTAAGGCTTATTCTGGGCCCGCGGTCTCTCAGTCCGGGGCCCCTTCAATCCCGGGGCCCATGGCATTTTGCCAGCCCTGCCACGCTATAGTTACGCCACTACCCGCATACAACATCAGATAGGATTTTTTCTCTATTTGAGAGCGATGCAGTGGCCACTTGACATCAGGTGGGCTGAATGCATCTTTTACTACTCAAATACTATTTCTTCTACCAATTGCTAGCTGCTGATAGACCTCTCACCGGGCAGAGACCTCAGCAGTAGGGTATAAAGTTGCAGCCAACGAACCCCCAACACCTTATCCACCATTTCGCAAAACTTCTCCGCAAACAGTGCAAAACGAAATCGCAAATTGCAACCTTGCTTTCACATTGCACTTATAAATACGCCCACCAACAGTCGTACTGTTATCTAAGAACAAGTTGGCAAGTTATTTTCAACACCCTAATGCCGTGTTTACACTGCATCCAATTAGGATCTCACTGCTAATGCGTTAAATCCTGTAATCTTGGCATGTATCGTCGACAAAAAAGATCATAATAAAATTATACCACCTGATTTTTGTCATCCATTTGAGGTATTTTAATTATTTTGTAACAGTTAAAAGTATCGCGTGAAACAATTTTTTTATTTTATGAAAATATGAAATGAAATATATTTATTTGCAGAAATGGGCTACAAAGATAGTAGATTTGACATTGACATTTCATATTTATAACATACGCTTATCATATTGGCCATATTTTGGCGTCCAAATTAAAAGTTTTATAATCAATCGTGATTTACAATTTTTTAAACTTTTTTCTTTAAATTTTGAATACGTATGTACCTACTTGATTATTTTTTATTTCGAAAAATATTGGACAAATCTCGCGATAAGGTTGTAAAATTAAAGCAACTCCAGCCGCGGTACTTGGATGAATGGGGTTGATGGTTACAATTTATGCTTTAGAATAAGGAGGTACTTTTAACATCAACCCGCATGCAAACAGCATGTTGGTATGCTCCAAGATTCTCCTGTTAGGGCCCATATGTAGAGTCCAATAGTCCATTAGAAGAAGGTCATAAAAAGTCCTAAATGTATGTCTTTCTATTGATTTTTATGCTAACGCTACTCCAGATGCGCGAGAGCAGTGAGGGCGCGTTTGTTGTCATTGCGCCGTCTATAAATACTCCCCTGAGGAATGCTTTATACCTATCTCTTGGGATGAAACTCTTGATAAAGATGTAAAGTCCTTTACACCTTTATCAAGAACGAGCCGTAGACTAAACCTTAAATCCTTCGCATTGCCACCGACCCTGCTCTAATGAATTACCATGCATGGCTGTATCTAGAAAATGTAGCATCTAGAAGAAAATGTTCTCTATTTTTTTTCATAAAATAGCCTTTTTCGATCTAAAAATAAAGCAACGGTCCCTGTGAAATAAAAACATACTTAATGTACCTACTTATGTACATGTTTCAAAAACATGCTTGCAACATAAATACTAATTAGCCACGCTAGATTGTACCAAAATGAGATGAATTACACAAATTATGAACGGCACAGCATATTAGACGTTACAAATAGAGGCAATTTAAATAATTGATACTTCAATTTTGGTCATGCGTACATTCCATTTGTAACTACATAATATACATCTTTATCAAATTAATGTGTTTTTAATAGACATTGGCTCCGATTACATGGTATAGTTTCGTATATTACAGTGGGTTTCAATAACCGATCTACGGATTTGGATTAGACTGTTGCTAAACTTGCCAGGATAGGTACCTACCTACTCTTAAATTGCTTTGAAATAATCGATATTGCCTGGCAACCAAACCGGCGAATAACAAGTTAGTTACTTGTTACTTACCAAACTGATATTTAGTTTTCACTGCAACCCACGACATACAAGTCAAATTTCAAATATTATAATACTTAGAAGTTACAGTGTGAGGTTTTATGTGGGACAATAAGTATGAGTTAATGTACTGCCATTGAAGACGTACTCTCAATTGGTACAGTCTTCAAAAAATCAAACCACTTGCTTTCTGCTGTAGCTAAAACAGTAATCCCTGCACTCGATGTAGGTACTCGAGATTGCATCACGATACCTGCGATACAAATAGAACAAGATACGTTACTAATGAATACTCATCGCCCGAATAATTGATGCTGCAGTTTGCATTTTGATGGGCTACATTTATTATACTAATGGCCAGAGATATTTATTGAAATTTGAACTGATTACTGACATTATTATAATATTCGGTACATTAGGAACGACTAGTCTTTTCTAATGTACCGGATAAAAGGTAAGTATCCTATGTTAATTTAGGTTATAAAATACGTACCTACATACCAAATTCCGTCCAAATTTGTTCGGTTTTTTTTTGCGTGAAATAGCAATAAACATCCATCCGTCTGTAGTGTACGCGTAGGTCCTAAAAAGTAAAAGTAAAAGTAAACTAAATAAAAAACCACCTATCTCTTAGAACAAGTCTTATAAGTAATAATGACGCCTGGTAATTGTTGGCAGCGCGAGCGGTGGCTTACAGACATGACAATTATAATAATAACGATAATTATTGCAGAAATTCATTAAATTAAGACACGATCGCGCCCCCGTTTGTAGACATGACATCTTGGCAAATTACGGTTTGACCACGCGTAGTGATGTGCTAGTGCTGCTGATTACTTCGTACTTCTAGGTTTCGTACTTTACGCGTATGTTTGAGAATATACTTCAAAATATTGAGTTGAATGCCGGAAGAAAACGTTGAAGTACATGTCAGAATTCAGAGCACGAATGTTGGTAAATACGGCAAATCCCATACAATCAAGTGCCTCTTGAAATATTTGAGTACTGATATTCGGTACCTACTTGGACACGAGAATGAACAGATCGTTTTTAGTGGCATTCTTCAAAGACTAATTTTATACGATAAGTAGGGAATGTGCGTAGTATCGGTTTTTGTATCCTACATGTCACCCTCGAAATTACTTTTTCGACTGGGTAAACATGTTTACAAATAGGTATTAATTATTGACATCTATTCTTAAGGATAGCATCCGATTATAAATTAATACAAGTGTAGGAGTGACCAGCGAAATTCCTAAAAAAGACTTTCAATATACTTACCTTTCAATAAATCTTTATCAATAAATAAATAACGCTTCACACTCATAGCCCCACACTTGGATTCCCTGTGTCGTGGGTGCCATGGACACACACAAGACAAGAACACAACACACCCAGACCAGAAACAGAAATTCAAATTCATCATTCGAACCTCTGCTCTGCTGGGAATCGAACCCAGGACCCTCCGCTTAGCGCACCGGTGTCTTAACCACTGCGCTACTCGGGTCGTCGAACAGTTACAGTGTTCCTATTACATAAAGACTAATGTTTTCATTGCTTTAGTTGTATTTAGTCTTTTAACTACTTAATGAAAATATACTTATATAAAAACCAACAGAGCATTGAGTAAAAGTAAATAAGCAATATTATCAATTGCAACTGTAACCACTTGTGCAACAATTAATTAAATTGTGTAATGAATGATTAAATGGTTTTATTGTGATTAAACATCCGTTTCTATAATCGCTTTACTTAAACTTCAGTTAATTTCAATATAAAATAGTAAAGTTATGAAATCTAGGTAACTAACTACCTACCTAATGAGAAAATCACTGATTCTTTTTCTTTTCGAAATTTTATAAATATTAAATTAATCTAAGTTAATATTTATAAATAAGTTACGTAGTATTGGAAAAAAGTAGTTCATAGGCGAATTACCAGCTCTAAAGTCACAAGCTAGTAGACGGCTATTGCAAGGCACATCACTACCGAACGCATTGCAATTTGTAGAATACAATCGGTATAATTTAGTGTCGAGATGAATCTCGGTCAAGGGCCAGTCAGGCGTTACACCTGACTAACTGCTTTTTATGTTTTAAATTTGATTGAATTAGAAGCAGTGTTAAAAATCACACAAAAGATGGTTCGTACAAGGACCTCATATATTTAATTATATTAAAATTTTTCTTACGTATCTACTATTGGGACATTAGAACGTGTGTTAATCTTTTAGCCAAGATTTTAAAAAAATACGGTTTCTTACTCATAAGTAGGTAACAGTTGGTACTAACTACTACTATTCGAAACATAAGTACAGCAATGAATTTTGGCTTCTTTTTAAAATGTTGAACAGGCTTAGTGTTAATTAACTTAAAAAGAATTAAAATATTATGGCTTAATTTCGTTTTAGTTAACCGACTTCAAAAAAGGAGGAAGTTATTTGTAACTTCATTTGATTCAAGCGTGTGGTTCGAGTTAAGACTAGTAGCGCCATCTGTGATGAAAACCCAACACATTATTCTTCCATTAAGTATAAAAGTTTTTAGCCGGGCAAGTATAATGGCAAATCACAATAGAAATTGATGTTAAAAAATATTTTTTGCAACATAAAATTTACATTCATCTGAGGAAACGATATCCTTCACTCCACAGCGCCATCACCCGTCAATTTGAAGAACTATTCGAATACGCCATCCCTACGTTGTGTACAATAATTTCGGCATCACTTGTAACTGTCAGGATGGCCGAGCGGTCTAAGGCGCCAGACTCAAGGTTACCCTTGCCCGTGTAACGGGTATGAGCTGTTCTGGTCCTCTCTGAGGGCGTGGGTTCGAATCCCACTTCTGACAAAACTTTTTATTTTTTTAATGTGTTTTATTTATAGTACTTTTGTAGTATTTTAAACCCCTGTATCGTTTTTTAATTCTATTTTCTAGTTCAAAATGTAAGGAATAAAATTGTTTTCAACATTATTTTAAAATATTGCATAATGCACACAGACATATTATACTATAAAATTAACGTAGAACGCAATACATGCGCTATACGCTAATACATTATTTTTTCAAAAAGTATTAAGTAATTTTTTTAAAACATTTAGGTACCTACTTAGTTGAAATAGTTCTGTTGTACTCTAAAGTTGTTATAATAGAAAAACTATTTAAAAAATTGAACACTGAATATTAATCTTCGGTAGTATAGTGGTAAGTATCCCCGCCTGTCACGCGGGAGACCGGGGTTCGATTCCCCGCCGGAGAGAATCTTTTGATAAGCTTTTAATTTAAAAAATAAAATCATCTTTAGATTTACATTTTTTATAGTTTTAAGTTTAAACTTTATTAAACAATGTTTTTGTTGTTCCCCTTTTTTTTTAAAGTTACCAATTTTTTTAGTTGTTTATCTACTGATAAGCAGATGAGTAAATTTATCAAAAATGACGCGTTATTTATTTTAGTTGTTGGCCAACAGACACAGCAGTCGAACCAAACAGTCAATTTGGTGGCGCGTTAGCTAAAATAAACTAAGGGTACAACCCTCCTGGAGTATACTCCACCACGCTGCTCCAATGCGGATTGATGGAAAAACGAAAAGTGGCCAACCCGTGTCGTATGAGTTCAAAACGTCTATGGGACCTTCATCACCTTCAACATCGTTTAACGACTACAGGGACGGACTTAACATGCCCTCTGAAATTTAATTCGCTACTAGCGATTACCCATCCACGTACCGACCTCGCCCGACGTTGCTTGCCTTTTCAATCGCTTGCGATCTACTCAAGATGCGTGTTGAAGTGCGCATAGCCCCGCTGGCTGACGATTTACCTATACTCCGTCCGTAACCCATTAATGACCCACTACAGGGTCGGGTCTCCTCTCACAATGAGAGGGATGTAGGCCTTAGTCCACCACGCTGGCCTAATGCGGGTTGGTGGACTTCACATGCCTTTGAGAACATTCTCAGGCATGCAGGTTTCCTCACGATGTTTTCCTTCACCGTAACAGCAGGTGATATTTAATTTTATGAAGCGCACCTAACTTTGTTTACAAAGTCATTGGGATTCGAACCCGGACCCCTCGATTCGAGGTCGAATTCTAAGCCACTGGGCTATCACCGCTTTACTATACTCCGTATAAAGTCCAAATTAATATAAATGTTCTGTTTGCAGGTGGCAAGCGGTGTGATGGTGCGTGTGGCGACGGTGCTGCTGCTGGCGGTAGCACTGTGCCGCGCCGCCACCACCCTGGACTCGGAGCTGGCCGTCGGCAAGTCCATCAATATATTTATGAGGTGAGTGACCAACATATATAGCGGTGATAGCCCAGTGGCTTAGAACTCGACCTCGAATCGAGGGGTCCAGGTTCGAATCCCAGTGGCACGCACCAATGACTTTGTAAAAAAGTTATGTGCGCTTAAAATTAAATATCACCTGCTGTTACGGTGAAGGAAAACATCGTGAGGAAACCTGCATGCCTGAGAGTTCACAAAAAATGTTCTCAAAAGGTATGTGAAGTCCACCAACCCGCAGTAGGCCAGCGTGGTGGACTAAGGCCTACACCCCTCATTACGAGAAGGAGACCCGACCCTGTAGTGGGTCATTAATGGGTTATGGGGACCAACATAAGTTGAAGAAAAGCAACTGTAAGGGCATTGCGCCACATGTCTTGCGGTTACACCTTAGTAAGCCCGTAGCCTTTACCCTCCGATGAGCGTAGTTGTCCAGTTGTCCATAAGTTGACCAGTCTCAGTTGTTTCATTGGAGGCACCTTACTAGCACCAACCACTAGCGTGCACACTTAACTTTACACTGGCACACTACCTTACACAACCATGATGTGAACGAAGCTGCTGCTTCCACTCTGTATGCTGCGAAGGGGTTAATAATATAAAATTCTAACGCTATGTACTGGGAAGGGGCGAAAATGAAATTAAACAATCATTTCTTTGCTTTATTTTAATGTTTGTTTAGATGGCGGTTTTGATGGTACCGTGTCGTTTTCGGCTTAGAATGGTGCCACACGAAAAGAAAAATTTTAAAACAACTGTTAGGTATATGGAAAAAAACCTGGTATCGATGAATCGGAGTCAATTTCACGTATTAATATAGGACCTACCTAGTAAAGTACTTGCAGTAGCAAAACAAAGGGTAATAAACGCATTCTCAGGTGGCTCAGCTACACTTGTCGTGAGGCTATATCTAATTCTAGTTTTAAATATGGCTTTCAATGAATACATATAGGAATCTTATTTTTACAATACACACACATTATAAAATACAATTATACATTATAATATGAACATTTCCTGGAATATTGAAAACATTTCCTAAAACATCAGGAAAGCAGTTTCGCCACAACTCTCATAAATCAGCGAGTTCCCTTATTTTGATTAGTGATTTGACAAAATAATGTAGGTTTTAGCATGGTTTAAGGTTACAATTTGACGCCATTAGCGTCATAGTCCAAGATCCCAGAGCGTTCTGACATAACTTATTTTTACATGGATGAAACCTTCACGACTTAGTAGCGTCTAGTATACTTTAAATACCTGCCTACTTGTGGAGCTTGCCCTGTGACACCTGGGCAGGTACCAGGTGAGAAAGATGACTAAAAATATGAGTTATCTAACTTAAATTTGTATGGCTGATTTTTATATATATTTTGTAGAATATTATTCTAAACTAGAATTATAAAGTGTCAGACACTTTTCATGGACCAGAGCTTTTGTCAGACGCTTTAAAGCTCGACAAAAAATTAATGAACTTTACTTATTTTATCATGTCTGACTTTTAAATATGTTATTCAAGTAACTATTACAAAGTTATATTTCATCAGTCAGACAAATTCGAGTGACCAAGCATCACCTAAACACAAAATTATCCAGCCGGGAGTGCGAGCGCGAGAGCACTATGCGCATGCGTCTCAGAGTAAATAATTGAAATGTATTGAAAATACTTTCTAATTTCAATCCAAGATTTTTGCATCCTTACTTCAATAAGATCCCTTATTAAAAAAAGATTTAAAAAGATTCAACCCATGCAAAATGTATATCTATATATTTGTCAAGTTGAATCTTTTATAATCTCTTTGAGCCATTTCGAATCTTTTCAAATCTTTTATTCTAATCAGGGATGAGCTTCAATATTAAGTTGTGAATTAATAAATATTAAAGTGAATTTTTAATTTAAGTGAATTTAACAGCGGTGATAGCCCAGTGGCTTAGAATTCGACCTCGAATCGAGGGGTCCGGGTTCGAATCCCAGTGGCACGCACCAATGACTTTGTAATAAAAGTTATGTGCGATTTATGAAATTAAATATCACCTGCTGTTACGGTGAAGGAAAACATCGTGGGGAAACCTGCATGCCTGAGAGTTCACAGAAAAAAATGTTCTCAAAGGCATGCGAAGTCCACCAACCCGCAGTAGGCCAGCGTGGTGGACTAAGGCCTACATCCTTCTCATTGTGAGAGGAGACCCGACCCTGCAGTGGGTCATTAATGGGTACTGACAAAGTGAATTTATTTATTGCATGTATTTGGGATAGTGAATATATGAGGAGCCATTTTGTTTTATAAGGAATTATCTTTATTTTATTGTAAAAAAGATACCTGTTAGAAAAAAATATTTTACCAAAAAATATATAACTATAATTGATTACAGCAAATATTTGTTTATCTTTTAATCATCGCAATTATCGACACAGTCATTGGAATTTTCATCGTTCATCCAATCATGATATTGTCCATTCGAGTCATTCTCGTCGTCATCAGTGATGTTGTCGTTGCTGGCAGCGTCTTCTGCAAAAATCAGTTTAAAGAATTCAAAAACATAAAATTATAAATACAATAAATTTAAAACTTAAGTCAAAGTATAGTACCTGAATTTTTAAGGAATTCACTAATGTCTCCGGGTAATTGGTCACCATCAAACCGATGAAAGTGATATTGGTTTTCTTCTAGCCTCCACCCATTGTGTTCAGGAGTTAAAATGGTTGGTAGTTTTTCATTTGCGTTATTCCATATACTAGAAATGTAATTCGCTCGAAGAAATTGTTGAAATAGTTCAGTTTTACATGGTGGTAAACTGCTTGCATCAAAATTTTTCAAATTATTTACTTTGAGACCCATGCGCATAGTACTCTCGCGCTCGCACTCCCGGCTGGATAATTTTGTGTTTAGGGGATGTTTGGTCACTCGAATTTGTCTGACTGATGAAATATAACTTTGTAATGGTTACTTGAATAACATATTTAAAAGTCAGACATGATAAAATAAGTAAAGTTCATTAATTTTTTGTCGAGCTTTAAAGCGTCTGACAAAAGCTCTGGTCCATGAAAAGTGTCTGACACTTTATAATTCTAGTTTAGAATAATATTCTACAAAATATATATAAAAATCAGCCATACAAATTTAAGTTAGATAACTCATATTTTTAGTCACCTTTCTCACCTGGTACCTGCCCAGGTGTCACAGGGCAAGCTCCACAAGTAGGCAGGTATTTAAAGTATACTAGACGCTACTAAGTCGTGAAGGTTTCATCCATGTAAAAATAAGTTATGTCAGAACGCTCTGGGATCTTGGACTATCAGTTATGATAAGTATTTGCATCGGTGTAATTAATTTTGATGATAAATATCTGATGCATTTTCAGGATAGACAGAAAGACACTTAAAGCAAGAAAACTCTGAGATCGTTCCCTTTTAAAAAAAAAAATCAAATCAACACGCTTGTTTTTAGAATAGGCATACGGAAGCTAATGTATTATTAGATAATGGAGATATACAACAATATGAAGTTTTGTGACCATGTAGGATATTTTTGTAACAGTTACAAATTACAACGCATACCTGTGCCATATCTGCAACAATGGCATCTAGATTCCATGTTTAATGTTAATTGCTATAACACGGTTGTTAAAGCTTAATAAATCATATTAATATGCATTCCTTAAATAGGCGCGTTAACTTCTATATAGGATTTAATTACACCAGCTTCTATTGTTTTCCAAATACCAAATGTAATTGCTTCTGTGGTATAATTTCCTTTCAATGTTATTATTAATTACTAATCAAAATTCAAACTGTTAGATTAATCGCACCAAACGAAATATTCTTGAAGAGGAAACAAAATAACCTGAACCAATACTACGGATACGGATCATTCTTCAAAGAAACACAAGTTACATTTCAGTATTTTGCATTATTTCTACATTAAGATCATGTTTTTGCTTTGATTCAGCAGTAGCGTCTAAATTCCTTAAACGGCCTTTAAAACGGTTTCTTACAATATTTTAGTTTCAATATTGTTAAAATCGGAGACGACTCTTAGAGACACTTAGATCAATTGTGCCATTCATAATGTACAATTGTACATCTAAGCAATTGGCGTTTTCATCACCTCATTTCTATTTATTTTTGTTATTTCTTTGTTTCATAATGTACCTATTTATTTTTACAAAGAAACACACAATACATAACTACTTGTGTAAATCGCTGATGCACAGCACTGATGCAATAGGCGACCTTATCGCTTAGACAGCGATCTCATCCAGGTATCCTAATGCTTGAAATTTCACCTTACGTGTCTTCAAAAGCACGACAGCGCCTATATATTTAAGTAGCAGCCTCACCCTTTCCATCGTCTCTTACCGTATCTTCTAAAACGTTTCCAGATATGGCTACCTCAGCATCTGCATGCGCGTGGTGCCTCGCAACGACACCGAAGGCTGGGTGTTCCGAGAGCCGACGGTCAGCGTGTTCAAAGACGTGGAACGGTTCGCCATCGCGCCCAAACCGAGGCACGCCAAGCGGCTCTTCGATGGAGACTTTCACATGGAATTCTGCGATAACTTGAAGCAACTCCTGCAGGCGTACTTCCGGGACTTTAGTTTCGAAAGGTTAGTCCGACATCGAATTGTTGTTTGGCAAGACAGTTTTGACATGACAAGTTAGACAGATTTCCCACCAGACGGGGTGGAATTCCTAGGGTGCGACCGTGCGCCAATTACGTCATGTTGGAATTTTGTATGTATGCAAGAAACTTCGTAAGCGTGATTCAGAATACCCGCGGCGCCGTCTCTTAACGAGTGGTTGAACTACAACTGTTTAGTAATCCACTACATAGTTGGGTCTCCTTCCAGTGGAAGAGGCACACGACACTCTTTTTGTTTAACACTTTGCCTGTCCAGTAAATCGACACAATAGTTAAACAATGGGTGTGAGTCACATTATGGGACTGTGATTGGGTTAAGATCCTATTTTATTATTTTATTGCTGTTGCTAAACGTATTCCTGTGTCATGTTTCAGGTTGGATCGGCCATGGAGAGCGTTCACGGCTGGGTGGCCGATGGACATCATGGCGAGGAATCTGGGCATCAACTCGTCTTTTATAAACGGCGACCACTGCTATGTGCTCGTTAGGGTGTCGAGGTACGTATATACCGTATATACCTGTAGATACTTCGATTTATTGCTTTGGCTTAAGTTCTTGGGCATTCTGGGCATTTTCAAATCTGATTTATTTCAATTTTTATCTACTACTATTTCAGTCAGTACCCGTTATTGACCCACTACAGGGTCGGGTCTCCTCTCATAATGAGAGGGATGTAGGCCTTAGTCCACCACGCTGGCCTACTGCGGGTTGGTGGACTTCACATGCCTTTGAGAACATTTTTTTTTATTAACTCTCAGGCATGCAGGTTTCCTCACGATGTTTTCCTTCACCGTAACGGCAGGTGATATTTAATTTTCTAAAACGCACATAACTTTTATTACAAAGTCATTGGTGCGTGCCACTGGGATTCGAACCCGGACCCCTCGATTCGAGGTCGAATTCTAAGGCTATCACTAATCCACTGGGCTATCACCGCTGCAATCCACTGGGCTATCACCGCTGCTTAAAATTTAAGACCGCTATTTAAGACATAGGTATTGAGTTGAGTCTGGTTTAAACTGGGTGAAATACCATGCCTTATCTCTCGTATATTGTCAATAAGATTTTGTAATTGTCCTAATCAATATAATAAAGAAACTTTTGTTATACATTCCAGGTTCCGAGAAACCGGCAAGCTAGGCGACTTGCCCTCAAACATAGGCGTGGAAGATGTAGTATTTGATGCCATACAAGAAACAGAAATCGGTGATACAGTCTCAATAGCGGACTTTATAAGGAAGTACGGATCTCACTACATAGCCAGTTATATTACTGGAAACTCTTTATATCAGGTAATGACCATTTCTCACAATACGTTTTCTCGTTCTGATCATTTATTAAGTTGGGAAGGATTTAGCTGGTAAAGATATCTATGGCTCTTGCTAGTCTTACTGCCAGCCTCTTAACCCGTCGTAAAGCAGCATGTTCTTCATTTCTTATGTTTAGAATGGTTGTCGATTTGAGGCGGTCATCTTAGTCCTCATGAGTAACAAAGCACCTTGCTCCTATAAGCAGCTACTTGACTCCTATAAAAAAATTAGGCCTTAGTCCACCATGCTGGCCTTTTGCGAGTTGCTGAACTCTACATGCCTTTAAGAACGTTATGAAGAATTTGGACGCGGGTTTTCTCACAATGTTTTCCTCTACCGTTACTACAGGTGTTATTTCTTTTTTTTTTTAATAAGTAACAAAAATCATTTGTGCCACTAGATTCGAGCTTAGATCATGTAGTTCTAGAGAGTATCTTGAGTCAGCACTGGGATTCAAACCCGGGTCTTTCTAGTCGGTTCAAATTGACTTGAAATCCCACCGTTCGGTTGGTTCGCACATTATCGGTCTATTTTGCAAACGGCCGACTACAGTTTCCAAACATAATCACGTTGCTTCCCGCAACTGCAGCTCACGTGCTTGAACACGGTCGTTTTAAGTGAATCATTTTTAGTAAAGCAATATATTTTTGCCGATTCATGTCAGCTGTCCTATAAGATGCTCAGATTTATGTACGGGTGTGAGATGTTAATGTTTAGTGTTGCTCTGTTAAATCTAATTCGAGATGGACTCATTTAACCTACCTTAGCTTCTTGAATAAATGTTCGTGTCTACCAGGGGTGAAAGTTCGTCGTGTCTGCCATCCCGGCATACTTGTGTCGTTGTTGTTATTTTTAGTCCGATTATTTATTGTTGTGTCGCTCTTTTTTTGTGCTGTCTAGTTCTATGAGTCCTATTTGCGGTTGTCATATTGGTGTAATGAAGGGCCTAATTATATAAAATATGAACCTCTAAGGTGTTCGTGTTCTCGCGGAGCGTGTACGCGCGCATCAAGGAGCGCGTGAAGATGCGCGGCGTGTCGGACATCCCGCCGGACGAGATGAACAACTTCTTCTCGCCGCTGTTCGCTGAGCACGTCGGCGCGGTCAAGGTTCGGATTGTGACGGCTTGCTTCTGTACTTTGTGACTCGTTTTAAAATAGAAAATCTGCGGTGTGATTGAAAAAAGCAATTAAAAAAATTGAGAAAATAGTCTAGAAATTGTTAAAAATGAGAATGGAAAGAAAAGAAAGAAAATTCATTTTTTACCAGTTACTCGATATTTTGTTATGAACTTATCTAAAATCCACAGAATTATATGAAACTATTTAGCTAGTTGTTAAACTTAATTGACGTGATTGCACGGTAACAGCTTTGCTATAACTAGAAATTTATATCTTTCCATTAAAACGCAACTTAAAAACAGGTAGGCTTTGAGATAATGTTGAGTAAAGAATCGTACTGATTTAACTTAAAATTTCATAGTACCTACAAAAATTATAGAAAGCGTCAATTTTATGTTTGCCATTTCTTTATATTTTGTTGTCATTGCGTTTGAGTAACTGCCGTTAATGCTACATTATTCCGCGTAGATATTTACAGTTTACTTTTAAACAAAACCACTAAAGTACAGAATCAAGCCGCGGCCTGATTTGCGTGACATCCACACATACCATTAAATTGCCATATAATCTCCCATCAAAGTGTCATTGTTTCATAACGGATGTCTCATCGCAATATCATTCACGGCACTATCATTGCCAGCCATCAAAACTTCTTTTCTCACCATTATTTACTCGCATGTGCATCGTTACCATTCCATTACAAATGTGATTAATATATTCATCAATCATTCATCTTTATGTATCTGTTTAAAAATCAATTTCACTGACGTAACTCAAAAGTAGCCCGACCAATTTGAAAATTGTTTCTTGTTCGCCTAAACATGTGGTTGAATTTGAAGAATAGAAAGAAGAGAACGAATATCTGAAATAGTCCACGCTTGGCTGTTGGAAATCAATACGAAATTTATAATTTTCAAAAGAAATAACTATAACGTCTATAGGATAAAAATACTGTTCCATTTAATTACTATGATAACAAATTTGCAAAAAACTTTTGCTCCTTTTAAATACAAAGCGTAATGAGCGAGAGCATTTAGAGAGGCGTTTTTATCCTATTTTATAATAATTAAGAACCCTTTAATTGGGAAACGCAACTGACCTAATCTGAAAACCTAAGGGAAAGAAATATTAATGATAAGGAAAGAAGTTTTCAACAATCCAATATTGACCGCTACGTCGTGTCTATGTCTATCTAAATAGTGAACACCCTCCGAAACACATATGTACTTATACTTTTTGTAAAATACCGAATATTGTGTCTGCTCTCACTCCAGGTGTTTGTATTCTCTAGAAACGTCTACTCTATGATCAAAGACAGACTAAAGAGTAAAGGGGTAGCTGATATAACTGCCAAGGAGTTGGAAGGGTATTTCTCACCCTGGCAAGCCAAGCACATTGGCCAGATTAAGGTAACATGTATTTTTGTACCAGTAGTTAGGGTAGAAATAGATACGCTTGGACCGTTAATGCAAAATCAATTTTCGATGTTATGCGGAAGGTATTTAAGGTAAGAATTGCTAGTTGTATGTTTTTGTAGTGTATTGCATAGGTATTGTTGCATTAAGTATTCAGATAGTAAAAATTCAAAGGTAAAATTGGTACATTAGAAAAATAACATGACTGATGACGAAATAAGAATATCAATGGTTTACATTTGCTTTTGAAGTTAATGTATTTTTATCTTAATTATTTAAAAAAATAAGTTTATTTTCATTCACATTTGACAAATGACATGACCTGTATTTGCTAACATTATTTTCCATAAATTGTTATTTAATTATATCAGATATTGTTCATAATCATTGAAATAATAATAATTGACATGCATCAGTTCATTGCATCAATAAACTAACTTTTACTAACATAATTACATACATTTTTTTTATAATACATAAGTACCTATTTGAAAGTCCAATTTTGAAAAGTCCAAACACTTGCAAAATTATCTTTCTAATTTATTTGCCAAATGCATTTCTCCTAGCTTTTCCTTCAAGTAAAAAGAATATTCCTTTGAAAAAATTAAGTATTCTCCTTTTAACTGCTTTTAATAATGATTGATAACGCTGATATGGGGATGAAAGAGCCTCGAAAGGCGAACATTTCAGCAAAAGGAGTACAGGTACCGAACAGTAGAACTGATGACCTCATAAAGACAGCGGGAAACCGTTGGATTCAAAGGGCCCAGGACCGAGCGACTAAAGTGTTGTCGATTAAGGCCCATATCCAGCAGTGGACTATGAATGGCTGAAAAAAAGAAAAAGATTATGTATTATTAATAAATGTAAAAATTCAATTTATGTTAATCAGATAGTAATCCATTTTCAATGTACAGGTGGCGAGTGGGAATAAGACAGTAGAAAGTTGGGCGATGAAACGCCTAAGAGTACACTACTACATATTCTCGTACCCGAGTCTTCTCAAGCTGCACGGGGAGCCGGCCCTCTTGAGGAACTTGGACACTTTGTTAGGAAACGAAGCCTTGCTACAGTTGGAACTTAAGACGTTATCCCCCGCGTTCAAAGACGCGAGTAAAAAAAAGTGGTTCGAAGAAGTGATTGACAATTATTTAAAACTATGGGAGAGTAACATGTGATGAAACGCCGGTCGATTTAAATCAAAGATTTGTTGTGATAAAGTTTCTTTAGTGTGCGTCCACATTAGCGTGTTAATAAGCGGGTTGAACAACACATTAAACATTACTCGCTAAAATCCTTTGTTATTTTTAACGTTAACTTTATCTACATTAGTGGTTAACGTGTAGCTTAAATCTTTAGGCCGTGAATGTGGACGAAGCTTTATAGGATGATGATGCAATTTATTTTAGTTTATTTTTTTATAAAGTTTTCTATAGTTCCTTTTTAAGAATGTCGGTGTTTTATGACTTTCAAATATGAACTTTGTTTCGTAAAAAATGAAATATTGACTTACAAAAAAATTATGACGTCATAGTCTATTTTGGGAACTTCTAAAGCTTAAGTTAGCTTAAGCTTAGCTTAAGATAATTGATTGAACGTATATCGATTGAATTAATAGTGCAATTATTAGTTTATTACACAATTTTTTAAATATTTTTCTATAAATTGTTTATTCTTTTTATTGTTTTAAACTTTATCCACAAAATATCCCATGGTTTAAAAAGACCACTGTAAATATAGGTAATTTAAATCACATAGAGTAAATAAATATATTTAAGTTAATATAAAAATGATATAGATCTTCTAATAGACACACAAAATGGACTAAGAGTGTAAAGTTGAAGTGCATACCCAACTGAAGTATTGTGATATATTTTTGTATGTAATAGTTATAATAATTATGTATAAATTGTCTATGAAAATTGACTTTAAAATGTGAAATTAAATTCGAAAGGAAAATTTTGACAGTTATATTTGTGAAGTGTACGGATTCTACTGCCGATACTGACATTTTATCAGAACGCAGCCTAAAATAAAGTGGTTTATAGTCGAGGGGAAGGTAATTACTTGACGATAAATCTTGTTGTCATTCCTCTAATCAAAGACTGATTCAAATTGACATTTTATAATGATTTTAATCACATTTTTAAAGTAACATCTATGAAAAATTATAATTTAATAATTGATGTAATATTTCTTTTATTAACATTAAGTGTATATGTAATTTGAAGAAAATATTATTGGTGTATATGAAAAACTCCTACTTATTTGCTACTACTTATTTAATTGATTTGTATTTTTGTAAATAATAATCGTTACAACACAAAGTGCCTAATTTAATATAAAATAACTATCCTCTTAATTGTTGGTAAAGACATTTTTAAACAGCGCCATCCATCGCATTTTGTAGACATTTTTAAACAAAAAATTTAAATCTTATATTTTGGATGTATTTATGGAAATAATGTGCAATAAAATAATAATATAATACCTACTTATTTAATTTTTAAAAATCTTGTACAAAGAAAGCGGGATCAAACATGGGAGTGCATTTACTATTTTCGGATATGAAATGGATGTAAATATTTTTCGAACGATATCTTTTAAATGAAATAAAAAAAATGTATATGACTGATTTTTGAGTTTTATTCCTTTTTGTTTTTCCTACAAAGTACGGTTCATTCAAATGAACCACTTCGCTGTCCCGTGAGCTACATGTGATGCATACCCACCTATACCTATACGTATACTCTACTCTTCTATTGAACTACTACTCATTGGACAGGCAAAGTGTTAAGGAAGTGTACAATAATTACTTGAAGCGATTTTTCAACGCCTCCATACTTTTTTTTTGTTTGACTCCCCCATACTCTATTCACAAGCAAGATATCACAAAATGCTTATTTAAAAATAATATTATGCCAAGACCGCTCCCTAACCTAAGGCATCCTTAGGTGAGGAAGGAGTCGAGCCGAATCTCATCATAAACACTGTAATTAATGGATGTCCCCTTAATTAATGGATTATTAGGACGAACAGAGGCTAATAAGGAATGGTTTCTTTTTCAAGTCTCCAGCCGTAGAAAGTTTCCAGACGAACTACTTGCAAGACTAAGTACATAATAATAGGTAGGACTACTAAGTACGTAATAATAGTAGGTACAAACCACAACCAGACCCCTCTTTCCCAGTGGGCACTTTGGGAAAGTGCCCAGGGCCCCGCGATCGATAGCGGCCACCTCAGATAAAATACAAAGTCCCTAGTTCCTGTCAGATCACCAAACGATAACCAATATTTAGGTATTACCAAAAAACTTATTTAATTCGAAGAAATCGAACCTTAATTATTGACTATAATAGGGGCCCCATTATTCTAATATATTGTATTGTCCAGGGCCTCCAATAGGTTAAAGACGGTAAAGACCACAACTATGAACTCGACTAGGACAAACTACACTGTTCTATTACCTAAAGACAGTGCTTGACTAAGAAATACTTTATCTAAAATACCTTACACCAACCAATTCTCGAGCCTATTAAGGTCAAAAACTCTGAAGCAACAGGAAGAACACGAAATGTTTGTTAAGCGCTAGTGTTAATAATCCCAGTTCCGTTTGTCCCCAAATCTCGTCCTAAATATCTGTCTCTATGATCTAAGTCTTATCGTCGAAATGAGGCCATTGCCTGAATCATAGACTAAACTTATCGCGAGCAAACCCGCGAGCGACCGATAGTGTGTCGTTCAACTTATTTTTCAAACAAATCTGCTGCGAATAACGCTTCATTCATCTTGTGAAAGATAACAATGTTTGAAGAAATTTCACTTTTAAGATAACGTATCTCTCAAATGTTTGGTAACTTTCGTAGGTACTGCTAAATTGTATTGAAAGTAGGTATAATAAATCCTAATCCTTCCTTTCAGCCCTTGGTAGTCAGACATGAGCTTTCCCTAATCAACGCCTGGGCCCTCTGAATCCAACGAAAACTGAATCCAAAGACAGCGTTGGCTTCAGGTAGTTAGTCAGTCCACCTGTCAGGAGGGCGGCCTGTGATCATTTTCAAGGACAGCGGGTAACCGTTGGACTTGTTGAGCCTAGAACAAGCATCGTTAGGGGAGGTTAGTGTCCAGCAGTGGACTTCCAAGGGCTAAAAAATAGAAGCTTGCCCCGTACAGTTAGGATTCATGGTATTGTGTGGTCTTCCATGATCATCACCTTCAGTGAGTGAGTAATGAGTAAATAAGGTAACCTTCACTCGTTACATAATAATGTACCTACCATAAAAACTCTTATTGGCATTAGTTAAGCCAATTAATTATAGAGTTAACATTACTGCATATTAAATCTGAAATAAAATCCATGTAACTAGCAAAAATCAGAAAAAATAAAGCTTCCTGTATTATATTTTTTAATTTTTATCTGTGTTGATTTATTCGTTGGTTTTTATTTTGTTACGATAAAAATTTTGCTGTTAAAATTACATTTGACAGTTCTTTTATAGCAAAATCCAATTTTAAAAGGTTCCTACAGATCATTTGCGTATACTTGGGACCATCGAGGAAACCACCTTATAGAAAAATATCTACCGCCACCCCGTTTTTCTAATTTTCTAAGGCAGGCCTGAATAAAAAAGGCGACCATATTAGCCACCGGGATTTTTTTAAAAGTACATCCAATTTAAACTATAGATACTATTTACAAACAATTGTTCGGTTCTATGTAAAATTCAGCACTCATGAGCGCAGACTTATCAAGGCATTATTAACACTACAACATGGCTATTTTTTTATTAAACAAAATTCCCTAATTAAGTCTAGCCAGCAAGATAAAGGTTAGCACGCGTAAGTTCGCGAGGTTATCGATTCGAACCACAATCGGACGCAATACCCCGTGGACCTTGATTTTTGAAGCAAGAGATCTGAAATGGGGACAATTTAATTTAACATTGAAAAGCCCTAAGATAAAATTTATTAGGTAGGTACCTACTTACAAAAGTCGTTACTTTGCGGGCTGTTTTTACTTAGGTTACTTTGGATGGTATGGTGAAGCGGTCACTTACTTGGTTTATCGTGAAATACTTAATATAATTCTTGGATAGGTGAATAAACCCGTAAGATTCGGTTTAGGCTGACCTTCCATTATTTCAATTTATAACTGCAGACATTTTTGTATATCTACATACCTTTGTATATGACAGAGGCAACCCTGGAGACTCCAGTGAATCCAATCGAAATTTGTTAAAAGTACGTACTCATTGGGCTTCAATACTTTCAATAAAAAAAACCACTGCTGTTTGTGTATGAAAACCGGGATTTGCGGCCTAACTTGCCTTTGAAGACTTAATTGTACTGCAAATGGGATTCATATACCTATATATTTTTATGAGTAGAGCAAGCAAACAGACAGACGGGCCTCCTGTAAGTGCTCACTGTCGCCTACTGACATGCAACACCAGAGGAGTCACCAGTGCGTTATATACTTTGAAGGAGAGCTCTTTTTACGCTTTTAAAGAATCGCATGTCATAGTCCTTCGAAAATACATCAGCCGAAAACCGTTCGAAGTTTGCCCGTACGAGAGAAAGAACGTAGTTATTAATACATAATAATAATTTGTTTAAGAGTTATTAGCAGTAATTTGAAGTCTGGTTACGCAAAACCGAGTGATATCAGTAGTATTCTGTAAGACTAATCTCTCGGGTCAAGTTCAAACTATGTTTACTAAGTAGCTGTTAACATTAGCAAAATGTGAAAAAACTCAGTTCAGAAACCGCCGCTACGCGGTAAACTTACGTATGACAGTCTGATAAGTTAAATTTAATTATGTATTTTACGTGTTATCAATAAAAATATGTTTTTACCTATATTCAGCGTGTTTCTTTACGTGTGTGTGTGCGGCAGTGATGACAGTGATGTGGGATATGGCCTGAATATCGGGAACGCTATTGATGTTTTCGCAAAGTAAGTTTATTTATTTGTTCCTATATAGTAGATATTAACCGATGATAGTACCTAGACTTATGTGGATCCATATCACTGTGAACGATAGTGTTGTGCCAGACGTCTCTTGTTAGATACCTATCAATGGAACTTCAGACTTCATTCATTCGCTGTTCATTCAATGCTCATCACAATGAATATGCGAACTTTATTATGAAAATTAGATGCATAGAATTTAAACTTTAAAAAACAACCTAGCTAGGTAACTGTATCCGCGTATTCTACACTGAAAAAAAAAAATGATTACTTTAATCAAGATATTGTTAACTGTAATCATACATCATGACTCCATATGAGCCTGTCAAGATAATGATTTCTGTGACTAAGACAAATTTGTTGAATTTCTCTTATTATTGTCAGTCAAGTACTGTATTGCCTTTATAAAGGCTAGTTATGTAGTTTGATTCATAAATTGTCCAGTGCGAACATGAAACTTTACTGCATTATTAAAGTTCGATTGTCAATTCAAGTAATCTCACAGTAGCCTTAACTAAGATAATAGTTGCTAGCAACGTATTCATGTTCAATGTAATTATTATACTACTTTAGATCAAAGAATATAATAGTGCATTCAACCATGGCGTTTAGTTCCGTCTAACGAATTCTTTACTGGCCTGGTAAAGACAACTTAGTCATCTCAATTATATCTTGTTCAGTGCAAGCATGATCCCCTACTAAAACAACAAAGTTCTATAATAAAATCAATTCAAGATCCCATGCTATAGCAACTAAGATAAAAGTTGACCGAGCAATGGAAATTATTAATTTTAAATTAAGTCTTCTCTAGAACAGACAATATATTCTACTTCATACAACTAAGATCTAGGTTCATTCTGACAAAACTAATTATTGTATCTACTAAGAAAAGTTGTTGAAATAGTCATGACAGGTAATACATTCAAATAAGATCTTTTTTCATTCTACATTTGATTATTCGTCGTATTAACTAAGTGTACATACCAATTCAAGTAATGTACATAGTTGCGCTAACATGTTTTCTATGTTAATACTTTTGTAATTCAATATCATATTGTGCATAGGAACTGCATCGTTCTTGAATGAATTACAAAAAAATTCACATTCATTAATGTGAATAACTTTGAAATTAATTCAAGATGCAGTACCTAGATACAATTTGATCTCGAATTACAAAAGTATTAACATATTATAGATACATGTTGGCGCTACTACGTAGAATACTTGAATTGGTATCGTACCTACAACACTACTGCCTATATGTATTATCTAGGAAGGATTTGCAGGTGTAAATAAAATATAGATAAGTACATTTAAACGTTTATTTTTATAAAAAACTATCATTGATCCATTTTGTCCACTTGAAGTATATTTGTCCAACTATCGGTGAATTTCTGTATTCATTTAATATTTCTTTAGCAATTACGGATACTAATAAATTACGAGTAGCATCACCGTCTAAGGCACCACCCTTATATATTGAGAGTGAAGAAGTCTCGAGGGATTGCTTTAATATGTTCTCAAGTATCTGAAACAAAAGTTAAAACCATATCGAAAATGTGATTAAAGTAATACCTTACCTACCTACCAACTATAAATATTTGTAAACTTTATGTACTAAAATTTCTTGTATTCTATTATCTGTAGTTTATAACCCAAATGTCAAAATAAAACTTGAAACAATTACGTATATTATATAGTTTTAAAACTATAACACTTAAGGCTTATATATGATAGTAAGTACATAGGTACTCAATATAACTAAATAAATGTGTATTTTCACATCAAGTGCAGTTTACATTTAAATATCACTTGCTTTACATGGTGAAAGAAAACATCACGAGGAAGCCTGCGAGTCGGAGATTTGCACCCTTCAAACACAAATCCTTGACCCACTATCCCATTACCATGGTGGTCTTTGGCCTATACCCGGCTATATATAGCTGTGAAGCTGGTTTAACATCCACCAACCACGAGCCTTTATTAGAGGAAGGTGATTCCTAGACAAAATAAAGGCTAGCTTAAGATTAGCTCTAATTAAAAAGCTCCCTTTGAGGAGATCCGTACAATCCACTGCAGCAGTGTGACACTTATGGTTTAATGCCATGGGACAATTTATGCATGGGGTTAATATCTTAATATCTGTGAAAACTTTGAGTTGGCTTATTTAAATGGTTTTTAAAGAATTCCTGTAATATTATAAAGGTGAAAGTATGTGTGTCTGTTAATGAAATTTGGTACTGAGGTGGATTAGACCACATAGGTTATTTTTAATCTGTGTTTATGCTGGTGAAACAGTGGGGTGCAGCTATTAAGTATAAATATTTATAATATTTGACTTACACCACTCTGAGAATCCAAATTTGACACCGTTTCATTGTTATTTTCCTTTTGCAGTGTTATTGGTGCATTTGGTTTTCCTATTTGTGTCTCAGACCCGCAGTCCTTTAATGGTACCACAGTTATTTTGCAAATCCAGATCAAACTGTATATTTGAAAAATCGAGGCCCTGAAAAGAACACACAAAATTTCATCACACAAATATTATTAGTATTAGCAGTAGCAGTAGACTCATATAAGCTATAGCACAACTAACACACACAAACATAACAAACAAACATAAACTTAACACTTAGACAACATTATTTCATCCCAGAAAAATGCAATGTGTAATACACCGTTTGCTGTCATTATTATTGGTACTAGCAGGTAGGTAGGTACGTTAATGATTATAATGACAAAATGATTATTAAGCTTACTGATAAAGATGATATGTTGTAAGTAGGTGCTGTCACTGTCTGTTGGCAAAAACTCTTTCTTCCAGGTAAGCCAACACCTTGTAAATAGAACCCTAGGTCCTGTTTGGGGAATTAAATCCTTCAGGTCTTCGTGTGTAAGGGCTGATAAAGCCTGGACTGTTATCTGCTGTTCCAAAAAAAAATATATTGAACCTACATCAATCTGGAACAGTTCCATGCTCATGCAACACTCACGTTAAGTAGGTAAAACCTTAATTTTGTATTATTTATATGTAACGATGACGAGATGAACTAAAGTACACCTGATGGTAAGTGAAACGGCTGTCTATAACAGTAACAGTGTCATATGTTTGACCTTGCGACCAAGATTTTAAACGACAACACTGCACTGCGATCTTCGTCTTGAGATATAATATAAGATGGAACCTGACTCAGTTAACATTGCCCTGCAAGCCGGTGTTTGCACACAAACGCTTGACAGCAGAATACCTAGCAAAAGGTGTGGTAGGTAGGGACTTCCCCAGATGGCGATGGCGGCCCCCGGCGTAATGCTTATTACATTACTACATGGCTACTGGCTATGTAAGTACAGAATTAAATAATATTTAGGTATTATGGAAGTCATAGGTAGTGAATTTGTTTCTCTCTGATCAAATAAACATCTATGTAGGTATTTCATACTCACCTTCAAATACAGGTATACGGTTGGGAAGTTCCCATGTTTTTAAAAGTTTTGCCACATCATCCATGTCCACAATTAAAGCACCTTTTCGAAGAGAAACACACGAACCACAAAACAACGGAATCTACGCGTATAACCTTTAAAATCTTTAAATACTTAATTATTACGCGCGCAGCGCGCACGCACGTCACTCCGCCGCAGGCAACGCAAACGAAGGAAAGAAGTGCGCGCGACGATCATCGTATCGTACTTCGATCAATTTGTATGCCCTATTGAATCTACTAAGAAACTTGTTTAGTACTACGGTAATTTGATGACAACTAATAATTTAAATTGATAAAAATAACTTTTAACGTTTGTTTATGCTATCATTATTTTCATAGAAGTAAATAAATAATATTTTTGATTTAGCTTAGTTTAATGCTTAATATAACGCAAGCATTACTGCAACAAATATATAAATTAATTGCTTCAACTTTTAAAAATTGTTGATGCTATCAAAGAATATTGTAGATTTTACTTTTTAGCTTGTTTAATTCGACAACTTAGCTAATTTCATGTAACCTGTCCGATGACTGATACAACATTGCACCTTGTTATAATAATAAACACATAAAGCTAATGCACACACAGGTTCTTTGTAAGTCAAAATATAATACACTTGTTGATTTAACTGGGATTATGTATAGATTCAAGGATTTTGTAGTAGTTTCTATAATGACCTAATATTGAATTAACAACTTACTTATGTTGTTTTTCAAACAAATTCAGCTTGCTATTGCAACAACTTCATCTTGTTTTTAGTAAACATTACTAATGTCATTCCAAATATTTTAGCGCCAACTATGAGAAAACACTACTTAGTTGGAGTATATTTTTTTCAGTGTAAGCATGAGTAAAAGTCCCATTAAAATTTTCAAGTCCCAAAGTCTAACACCTATCACCATCTACAGACAAACTCTCCGTTTGGACTAACCTTTCTCGGACTTAAAAAAAAAACAAAAAGTAACCGAATTGGATCTCCCATTCTTGAATTTTGTGGAAAGTGCATTTTTGCTCTTAAAAGTTAGTTAGTAAAGTAGGGTTGGATAGGTATACCTACATACTTAATTATGCCAGCAGGAGCAGAGTACGTAGTAGAGTCTGTGTACTCGTACATCACCTGATGATACTCCATTTTGGGGCGAAATATATATAATATATATTAATATATTCTAACAACATGTTCAACTTTTGTCTCCCCAGCTATGGAGACCTCTCACAAGTAACGCAAGTGATATCGGCAGACTACGAAGAAGATGAAACGGAAACCTTGGAACCATTCAGGGAAAAGAACATCAGGGTTTTCGAAAACTTCACGTTCAGAGAATCTTCAGGCGACTCGATGGTGGATATGAACATCCTTCTCTGTGGTACCTTCGAGGAACTACTCAGCACTTACTTCCAAAATTTCAGAATTGAAGGGTAAGATAAGTCATCTCCAATTTTTGTCTCCGGCGATCATAAACGGAACATTTCTAGATCAACTACGGAAACCAATGTCGTTCTGTGCGAATACAATCGCTATCCAACTATTTTTTATAACACCCACAAATTTCAGAAACTACTTCACAAACTTATCGCACGGCATTTTACAGCAGCATTCAGGCAATTTTATAGACCAAAACAAAAAGTTATTATCAGGGCTTTATTTTCAGCACAGACAAACCATGGAAAGCGTTCTTGGGAGACTGGATCTATGACGAGATAATGAGGGCATTCGGAATTGAGCCGGCAACCGCCGACACCTGCTGCTATGTTCTAGTCAAGCTGACTAAAATTGAGCGATCAGTACAATTAGGAGATCTGGAGAATGTCACGGTAAAGGACTATGTACAAAGAGCTATAGATCGTCTCGATGCGAGAAATGCGTCAGCAATAAGAATGTTCATGAAGAGTTATGGGACACACTACGTCGATTCGTACGTGACGGGCAATTTTATTTATCAGGTCAGTTTATTTTTTTACCGTAAAGCTATCAAACTAGTATGAGTGCCCGTTCTGGCCCGTGGGGACCCATGGACATATTGAACAACCTCATATAAATAATAGACAACCTCAAACAAAATGTCTTACCACCCTAATTAGGTATAATTGGAATCCACAAGGAAATATTCAGCTAGAAGCATGTGAATGTAAACAAACGAATAAGACCTACTAACTCACCTTCAGGAGTCCATACTCTCAATATAAAGAACTGGTGTAGATACAGAATTTAAAAAAGCTATAAGTAGTAGACAATAAATCACATTAAACGTACCATGTAGCTAACTTTCTTCTAAGCCTTAGCTGTAAGCATTTAATTGTGCCTTTCAGGTATTTCAATACAAGAGGAGCGGATACAACTTGCTCAGATCGTACCTTAGACGATCAAGACGCCAGCCTAACTCCGACATAGTCAGATATTACTTCTCGTCGTTCTTCCTCAGAGAAGTTGGAGAAATTCGGGTAAGGCTCGACTTTGAGAAAATTTAAATAAATAAACGCTTCACACTCATAGCCCCATAATAGGAAGCCTGTGTCGTGGATGCCACATGATAAAACGTAGGTTTTAAAATAAATTTAAACTCATCATTCAAATCTCTGCTATGATGGGAATCGAACCCAGGGCCCAGCGCAACACATTGGCATCTTAACTACTGCGCTACGTAGGAAATAAGACAGTTTGTACATCCAACAGGAGTTGATTAATGTACGACTTGCAAAGGGGCGGTCTTTTTTACTAAAATATATTCTTTTTTCATTTCCAGATCGCAAGTGGTAACAAGCACATCGAGAACTGGGCGAGCGACAACCTACGCGACAGTCAGTACCTATTTTCAAGACCTAGCCTTTTGCGGTTACACTACAATCCGATCCTAGCGTTTAAACTGAACGAAATACTGGACACAGGGGCACTTTTGGCCCTGAATCTCAAAACGTTAAGGCCTCTGTTCAAAGATAGATATACGGCTGAAAAGTTTGGCGAAATTGTTGAAAACGACATCAAGTTATGGGAGATTAATGCATAATTTGAGTCTGTTTTATTTCTGTACTAACTTTTCTCTCTGGTGTGATATAGATCGTAGAAATTGATGTTCTCTGCATAACTAGGGGCGAAGGTATGTATTTTGCGTAACGTGGCTTAACTCATCTTGACGCTCGGTGCTATGTGTGTGTGCTTGTAAGTATACAGTATACAAGCAAACCCGCACTTAGCAACGCACACCGAGATGACCTAAAGCTGCAGTTCCGTGGGTAGCGGCCGACGCGGCGCGGCTGATCATGCCAGAGAGACAATTTTAAATACAACTTATCTCCATTCACTTATAACCCCAGACTTATGATGTGTGTTTGCTGTTGAATTTAAAAAAGAAAATATATATATTATGAATCTTGTCAAGTATTCTGTAACTTCTAGGTACCTATTTCGTTGTATTTCGGTTCTTTATCCAATAATTTCGATACCCACCATATGTCTTTGTATCATTAAACCAGTATTTTATAAAATAAAGAAATTTTTTAATAAAAAAATTACGAATTTTATTGCTTATTATAAGCTAACGTTAATAAATTAGTGTGTGAACACAACATATTTATTTAGACTGACCAGGGATATTTAATCACTCCTAGGGGGAGCCGCCTTCCTATATCGTATACCTTTAAATATTATGTTATAAATCTACCACATTGATATAATCAGAATTAATTTTCCTACAGAAATAAAATTTCCTAAAATTTCATTGAAATCTATACAAAACATACATTAGAAAAGTGTTAAAAAGGAACACGATATTCCTGATCAGTCTATACAAAGTTTTAGTGTCATAGACAATAATAAAAATATATTGGTGTCCTTGGACATTAAATATTAACTAAACAGTCATGTCCTGAGATCCTACATTAAGCATATTATATCTTTAATATTAGTTACATTAGACAGAAGTCGTGGGTGGAATATTAAAATGTCTTTATTTACAGCCAACTTCAATTAAAAAATACTGTAATTCCACGAAAACTTCTGACTAGTTAATTTTATACAATTTTATTAAATTATTATTATAATTTATATTATTTCATAACATGCATAATTCCGCAATAATTTCACACATTTAATATATTTTTGACATGATTTTGCTATTTTTTTTTTAATTACAATTAAATCCAAATTTTTAATTTCTCATACTGTTGACTCGACTTCCAGTTGAACTGCTTGATAGGTTACTTAAGAAAATTAAAATTCCCAATTTGGCAATTCATACATTTTTAGGGAGATCCACAATCACATCAATTTCCAATGAATAAATTGACTTTTTGATTGGCTCTGCAAAATTCGGAAAAGTTTTTCAAGTTTGTTTAGTTATTATTATCACCAGCGTTAGATGGTTAAATATTAGTTCTATATCTTCGCTCAGGGCGTAGACAAATGGACATTTCAACTTTATTGATTGGCCAACTTTACTTTTACATCCACTTACAGCACAATCAATTGATTAACTAACCAATCAATTGTCACTTCTTTTTCGAAAACTGTAAAGTCGTGGTTGGAATTCAGACGCAGCGCAAATTTCCATAGTTTAGATCAAACTATGGAAATAATATGTGTTGCGTTTGATCTTATCTTTACATTTTTGTGGAGTTTTGGGAATATTGGTAGCAAAGTCCACCAGGCCCCTGATTTTGTATGACCATTGACACTCGTATCGCGACAATGTCGTGTCTTACCCGTGAAAGGCAAAAAAGGCTTAAAAGTCAAATATCGTGACAATCAATTGTGTGCCTTATACAATAGGCATTGAGGTTCCTTGTCGTGCCGAGTTCATGAAATGACGTACGGTTCGATGTCACACGATATCGGCACGAAATCTATTGGCACTTACAGAATCAAGGCCCTGACTGGACCACCCACCGGAACCAGCTAAATTTTGAAAGTGGTCTATTAGGAAAAATGTCTGGGAACCGTTGGTCTACACCTCAGTGTCTAGTGGGCACCAGTGGCCACATGGACCCACTGTCAGTGCGGCTCGTAGGTGGCCGCGGCGCGCGTGCACGCCACCTGCTGTCGACTCACGCGTTTGCCGTTCACCGCCAGAGACGTCGGGTTGTTCACTCGGATCGATTTGAAGTCATATCTCTGAAAGAAGGAAATGAAAATTATTTCAGGCACAGGTTTCTACCAACCAAGTGGTGATCCCACGTACACGAATGTCAGTGACCTGTTAGCAACCCAATTTGAGGTCAGTTCTCCTCTAACAATGAGATGGGTGTTAGTCTACATTGCTGACCTAATGCGGATTGGTATACTTTGCATGCCTTTGAATACATTATGGAGAAGTCTCAGACGCAGATGTTGTTAAATAAAGTGCACATAACTTTAAGGAAGCTTAATGGGACTGCCATTGGGACTAAAACCGAGACAAAATTAATTAATTATGAACTCATGAGGTGCGCTGCGGGAGCACTCCTATGAAACGTCTTTTGTGCTCGTCTTTTGCCCACTTTTGGTTAATACACTGAATAAATACCAGGCCAGCCGATTATGGAACATACCGCTAGGTTAGAATCGTGGCGGTGCGTGGTGAGTCGTGGTTCAGGGATGGCCACGCAGTCACCGATGATGGCACCGCGACCGCCCGCCCAGTTGTACACTAACGTACATACGCACTCCATACTGCTGTCCACCATTGCGAACGCACTGCGAGAGAAAAATAAGTTATTACTTGTTCGTTTTAAAACCTGTAACATAATCTGTAAACAGTATCATACACATTCAACCATAGCCAGTTTCAATAATCAATCGTTGGATATGAGGCCCCAATGACGTTGGTTGCCAGGCAACATTGTTATTTCCAATTCAATTGAAATCTGTTCAGCCGTTTTTGCGTGGTAGAGTAACATCCATCCATCCTCACAAACTTTCAAATTAATAGTAGCATTAGGATAGGATAGGACAGGATAGGATACTCACAATGGCACACTGTTCTCGCTATGCACGGAGCCCACCACCCTGCCCAGGATAACCTTCCCTTCGTTCGCGCCCTCCTTCAGCTCCGCGATGGGCGTCAGCGACAATGTCACGTTGGACCGGGGACCGAACTTGTGGAACGTGCCCGGCGCGTACGGACCCAGCATTTTCTCGTCTATGGACTGGAAAGAGAAATTTGAGGTTATTGTCAATAGTGTAAGAGCCCTGCAAGAAAAGAACTGGTAGTCTGATTTAGGACTAAGAAGTCATTGTATAGTGAATCTTATTCGTAGAGTTTAAAGTAAAACTTTAGTTGGCTGCTGGCTACAACCCACAACAGGGAGAGGAGGATTCTAGCATATTTCACCATGCTGCTCCAGTGCAGTGGAGAAATGAGCTATTAGCCAACCCGTTACGGGTATTTTCAAACCGCCCATAGGACCTCCGACAAGGTTTAACTATCGTATCGATAACAACAGCGAGTAACAGCTTGACGTGCATGTAATTCGCCTCTACTGATCACCCATCCAGGTACTGGCCACGCATGATGTTGGTTAACTTTATCGATTGCTTGCAATCTACTCAAGAATTCGCCATACCACCACATACATAGCTGCTTGTTATCCAGACTTAACAAATAACTAATTGAACCGCTTCCACTGTATAATATATTGTATCAGGCCTGATGATGATACATCACCTGATGCTCCGTTTTGTTATGGTATATACCTACTCAGAGATAAGGGAGGGTGGTGGGCCCATACCAATATAAATACAACTTAATACATAAGAAATATAAATACAAGCTTCCACTGTAGACGAACAACAAATTTGAAAGTACTTTATTGTAAAACTACATAGCCTATAGCACTCGGGGACATCTTAGCTATCCATTGGTGAAAGAATTTTTGAAATTGATCCAGCAGTTCCTGAGATTAGCGCGTTCAAACAAACAAACTCTTCAGCTTTATAATATTAGTATAGATAAATAACCTTTCTTGTCTCAATCTGGGAAGTAATTTTCAGGTCTCACCTGAACCATCTGCGTTATCTTCTTAGTCTTGAGCTTTCCCCTGGTCTTGACGATGTCCGTCGCAGCCGCGAGGAACTGAGCGAGCTGCTTCTGCTCGTGGGTGGCGACACTCCACGCTGGATCTAGCCGGCTGGCGTGCTCGAAGGTCTTCAGTGCTTCTTCGAAACATTCGTCGTACCTTAACGCCTGGGAAGTAAGAATTTTATTTTTATTAATTTATTTATTTATTGATACAAAATCCACAGCTTACAGGTTAAATTACAGCATTACTTATATCTGAATCCTAGAGCCAAAAACGGATTTACATTTTACTTGAAGAACTTATAATCAATTAATTACAGTCGCTAAGTATACATGCATGTACGTGTGTGTGTGTGTGTGTAATATATATAAAAATATATATAATAAATAATATGCATAATATAATAATTATAATTGTATTACTCACACCACAATTTTTTTGTTATTTTTTGTTTTATATATTTTTTTAAATTATTCTCTCTTTTTACAGTACAGTGACTGTATTTTAGTACGCCTAGCCTGCCTGCCTAGTGCCAGCGCCCTCAGATGAACCAGTAAGTTTTTATATTTTTATTATTTACTCCATCAGTTACCGGGTACTTCAACTGATGTAGCCAGCCCACTGCATATTACCCTTGCAAAGTGTGAGAACCATGTTGGATTTACGAAACTTACTATTCCCTTATTATAATATAAATCCGGTTGCCCCCTCGCTACAGGGTCCAACCACGCCTGTTTGTATGCACTCATACACTGTTTTAATGTGTCTGGATCTTGAGTGACCCCGAAGTATTGACACAGGTACGCATTCCCCAGCACGGTCCAGGATATTCCATCCTTGATGTCCTGAGCCACTGCCTCCTTAGCCAGCTCTACACTCTGTAGAACTGCTGCTTTCGAGTCCGCGTGGTTCATTTGCTTGCTTTCTTGTCTCAACATAATTGATAGACTCCGCAATGTAACCCTGTTGCGTTCCTGCAAATTGTTTTTCACAATGACAAAAAGTGTTGTATAATAAATAATCCTATATCCTATATATTATAAATTATTTTAAATATCCTATAACAAATGAGGATACAGAAGTTAAGCTCAAAAGTTGGCAGACACTTTTCAAGAGATGTTTGAAGCATCATAAAATTATGATGAATCAGACCTCACTAATTCGAAAGGGCTGGTTTGAAATAATATTTAGTCAAACTCAAAAAAATTATATTTAAGGCATCCTAAAAGACCTGAAGAATGAAGATAGTTATTCTTATATACAAATATTATGTTGTAAATAATTTCGGAGAGGTTATTAACACAACGTATTGTTCTTGCTTCATACATTTTTTTAAGTCATTAAATTTAGTGTTGGTGAAAATTTCAAAATGGTCACCACACGACATCACGGAAACCCACGAAGCATATTAGTAATTTACGGGGCTTATACTAACAACTATACTTACATGTTTCAACGCTCCTTCAAAACTTGCTCTAGCCTCCTTCATGTTCATATTCTTCCAGTAGCATTCACCGAGTTCATTCCAAGCATCTACCAGATGAGGGTTAAGCTTCACCGCTTTGCTAAGGCACTGGGTTGCACGGGAATCATACACTGTCGTTATGTTGTAGCATTTACCCTTCAAGTAGAGAAATTGGCCTCGGAGAGAGAATGGTATTTGTGTGTCCACTGAAAAGTATGTAGATATTTTTTTAAGCATGTAGGTCACCTATGTTATTTGATAAGTGGTCACTGCAGGCCATAGACACACATTTTGATATGGGGTTGCATGCTTATACTTATGAGGACTAAGATGTTTGCCTTAAAAGAATGGCTCCTACAATCAAACTCTCTCCAGCTGAAATGTGCATGAAGCATACATTAAGAATATGCTGCTTTACAATGGGTTAATATGATGGCAGTAGGCTACCTCCCTGAGCGAGGGATTTAATCATTTCACTTAAAATGTTTAGTATCAACATTTTGGTAAATTATGGTTCACGGCACATATGTATAACTCAAGAAAGCCCAACTAGTTTCAAATCTGTCTGTGGTCTCCAATCATAAGCTTCTTGGCCCAAACTTAATCTAAGTTTTTTAATGTTCTATTTAATTTTTAAATCAATCCAGTAGTTATAATATCTTATATTAGAGACAAAATAAATGCAATTTTTTTTTCAAACACTAATAGAATACATACCATCAATGCCCTCAAATTTCTCCAGGAGCTCCTTCTTTTTCTCCTCAATGCATTTATGTTTTTCACTAGCTTTTTCTATTGGATTACTTTCAAAAAACAAATCTCTGATTGCATATAACTCATCCAGCTCAGCCTATGAAAAACAAAATATTTTTTATTTTAAATAAGTATCAAGTAACAAATAATGTGTACTAATACACTGGCATCCCTATGACTGGCTGGTAGGTACTAAACCAGAGACTTGACCCGACCCCTGAGAAGTTCGAACCCTAGTGGCACATACCAATGACTTTCCATAAATTAAGTGTGCTTTATGAAAAATAAATATCACTTGCTGGTAGTTTCAGAATTTCATGGATAAAGTAAGTAAAAAGTACACAAGTACACAAGATGAGATGATTGTTACAATATAATAACAAAATTCTCAAACAGTGTGCATTGAAGACTACATACTTTGAAAACTAAGTAGTTTTTACAACAAAAACTTACTGTTAACTTCTCCATTACTTCTGTTACATTCTCTAGCAGTTCAGGCTCATCTTCTGATTCGAGGGACATTGTTAGTTCTATTAATTTACACTGTTTAGAAAGTCAATTAGATATTTTAATTCTTTATTGGGACGTAAAGGAAAATGTAGTTTATTTCATTATTTCTTTTAATTTCAGTTTTGTTGAAACTTGAATTAATTGTCTGTCACAGTCATGTCTGTCAGTCAGACTGTCAGGTCAGTTTCAGACTTCAGTTCAATTCATTCAGTTACTATTCTTCTTTGATGTTTCAGATGTATTGTCATGTCATGTCAATAAATTTTCAATATTATTATGTAACATTATTTTTAAATAATGCGTGCGATACGCATAAATTGGTCATAGGCTCAACAACATTTAATATACGTCAGACTGTCAGACAGCGTTTTCTCCAGTAGGTACAGCTTTAATTTCTATGCCACCTCAGCCTCACCCCTTTTTTGTAAAGTAACTTAATCTTTGATTAAAACCCAGGGAATGAACCAAATTAACCAAAAGGAAAATAAAATTATATAATCTGTGATTTTTAATGTCATGACCGTATATGTCAACTTGTCAAGTATTGTCTGTCAAGTCAATTTAATTTTAATAATTTTTCTGCAAACAACAAAATGTCGCCGGTTTTCAATTTTGCGCTCAATATTTTATTTTGACGCAATTATCCAATTATTTGCATTTAAAAGAGCGTTTACCAAATTACCAAAAATCGAGATATTAAATCACTAGCTGTATAAACTTGAGACGAAAAATTATCGTGTTTAATTGAAAAACACCATGCAGACGAAATATTACGGGATCGTGGAAAGCACCAAAACGCAAGTGCGCTGTGCTTTTTGCGTAGTTTACATACCTAAGGCGAAAAAATGCATAGAAGAGCATATCAACGGGACGAAGCACATAGACTACATGAAGCTTGTTAACGCGAACGGGATCAGTTACGACCCAAACCAGGGATTGTATTGCAGACTTTGTGATATTAAACTTCCGGAAGACGAAGTCCTCGAGATGCACGCTTTAATGAATGAAAAGCATGTCAATTGGCTTGCGGCCCTCGACGATCTCATCGAAGGCGAGAACATCCGCGTGGTGGGCTTCCTCGCCAGTCGGACGGACAAGGCGTATTGCGAGACGTGTAGGATAAAAATACCCTGCACATTACGAACTCTGGAGGAGCACGTCAACAAGGAAAGTCACCTAAAAAGGATGTCTGAGAGCCTCAAGCTAGAGAACGGTTTGTTTCAAATCGAAAACCGTGAGGAAGTCTGGTGCAAGATCTGCGACGTGACTGTTGAAGATACTCCGCTTGTGGTGCTGGAGCACATTGAGACCAATGACCGTCACTTTGACTGGATCACTGAGATGGAAGAATACCATAAGGAGAATGGGATATATACAGGTAAATACCTTATTGATTACTCTGAGACTCATGTCTTCTGTTTGAGATGTAAAGAGCAGATATTGTGTCATACTGAAGCCATTGATTTGCATAACATGACCGACACTCACATAAGTGCTCCTATCCCAACCTTAGCACAAACCAAAGTTATACTCTTCGAACTTGCTACTAAAAGCCTTCCACAGCCACATTAAACTGACACACATTTCATATTTAATATTATATTTTATGCTGCTTGATTTAAAAAGCACCAGCGTCTTGCCGGTGCCGGGTAATGAAAAAACGCCTAATGTTTGGATTGTTATCCGATACTTGTAGTGTTGTATCAATCCATATTTGGATCATATGGTTTCTATCCAATCCAAATAGTTGAAGATCCGAACCTAAATCAATCTGTAACGCTGATAATAGAATAAAACTTATTTTATAATAAATTTAGTATATTAGAAAATATATTAAAAATGGTTTGTCCAAAAAAATCTTGGACAGGATATTTTTAAATATTTTTTTAAATGTTGCAAGATCAAGATAATAAAAAAATTTAGAACTTTAAAGTTTAAAACACAATATAGAATATACGGACGTAGGGTTGTCCATTATTTCTGGATGGGCCACTAGGCTACCAGGTATAAACAGCTATGTTGATGCGAGCTACAGCCGGTTTCACTATATTATGATAATAGAAAAAAAATTATATCAGCATAAGCACTTTTTTATTGCGAACATGTTGATATAGGGTTGACTGTAAAAAATTCGGTCCTAACAGAGATTTGCAAATTTCAACGATTTAAATTTTAATTGGAAAAATATTCTGTCCATGATTTTTTAGAGCCCATTTTTAATACATTTTCTAATACTCTGAATTTATTATAAAATAAGTTTTATTTATTATCAGCCCGTTACAGATTGACTTAGGTTTGGATCTTAGACCAAAATATGGTCTGGATTGTATGCCCTCGATGCCCTTCAAATATCGGATCAGATTGTTGCATCCCTAGGCCAGATATAATAATAATATGTATTATTATGTCCCCTACAGAAAATGGGCAAAAGAAAGAATTATAATTTCTAACACATTTGTTACTTTGAATTATTACAATTCCTTTTTCTATAAAGACAATGGTCATTTGTATAATTTTGTTGTAAGTTTTTTATGTTTTGTTTTACAGCTTTAAATTTGTTCCGCCTTTACATACAGTTTTATTTTCATCACAAGTTATTTATCAAGAATTTGGTGTAACATAGCATGTTAGTCTCAAACTCCATTTTATATGACTTGTATTTTAAAATTAATTTACAGAAATACATAAAATTTTGTGATGACTATCTTCTCCTAAAGGATCTTTGTCTTGCTGTGACTACATAATATGCATTTAATAATTATTTTTTAACTTTTAACTGTATTTTTTAAAATAAATGATGTGTTGTTGTGCTTTTGTACTTAAAGACTATTTTCGCGTGAGTAAGATATGTTTTCAAGCTTTAATTTTTGGTCATTTATTATTATTCTTCAGTATTACTTATTTAAATTTCATAACAATAAAAATGATCGTTTTTTGTTCCAGTATAAAACTCTTAATATTAACGTAAAATAATGTGATATCAAAATTTTTATAAAAATTTTGATGACTCTTGCCAATAAAGTTACGGAAATCTTTAAATTATTTTTTTGTTACATTTTTTTTATTCTAATTTTTAATCTTAAATTAAAATCTAAAATTGATGTTATTATAGTGGTGTAGTTCTAGACTATTTTTCATGATAACTATAAAATATCAGTCATTATAATTATTTGTATTATAAGGCTAACTACGTTAAAATACTCTTGGCATTGATGTTTCAAAAAAATATGTATACATTGAATTATTATATACAAGGCTACTGGTAACTTGATCTACCCATGGAACATGATAATGGAACATGGAACAGAATTATTATGAATATATTTGTATCAACAATTCAAAAAAAAGGGGTTAAAGAAGATTCTTGAAAAACAGTCTATTTGCATCTATCAGTGCATAATTTGAGTGACTTTTATCAGTAACCATTTATCTATTAGGTACTAAGACTAGGTGTATAAGATAGACATATAAATGCCATGTAATTGTTTAGGTGAATCATTACTATTTAATAATTTAATTCTTAAATTGATGATTACTACGTGACTACCAAAAAACTTACTGTAATACATATGTTTAATCTTTAGCTTAAGAATTGTAATCACAAAATAAATTATTTATTGGCAATTTGTCTTTTATTAAAAGTATTTTATTTCTAAAATTTTGTTTTTTCTATACTTTTTATGAATCAAAAGGATAATCATCTTCATCGTCTTCTTCTTGTATAACGTCCAGAACATTCTTAGCAGAAGATTCTCTTGAAGTTCGTTCGTTTTGTTGGGGTGGTGAAGAGTTGTCTTCGTTAACCTCCCCAATACGTGACCGGATTCTGTCTTCATCAAGCCGGATGACTTGGACTAGATCTTCTGCACAACAGTCGATTTTGGTAATAGAATTCGCGAGTTGATTCTGTAAGGAGCTATGGGGAAACAATGGTGAATAGTTATTTAACAATTTCGTTCTTAACCTTCCTTTCACAAGGCTAATAGAACGTACTCGAATAACGGCTACGTCCATAAGGTTAAGACAAGAAATTCGCGGCGGCGAATATAATTTCTGGTGTTTCGGTTATCTACATCTTGTTTCCGGAGGCTGAGGAATGTTTGAGGCCGCACCTACTAGGGCTTATTAGGACATTGTCCATAATCCATATCACCAAACAAGTCCTAATCTAACCCTGGAAATAGAAGTGGACATTTTCTTTCAATTTCCAATTCATCACGACAAGACAGGCAAGGCAGTGATCTCATTGTAAATAATTATCTATAAAATGTACCTATTTATTTTGTCATCAACATACCTAATTCTGGCCAAATTATTCCTTAACTCCTTTAGAAACTGTTTAATCTGACTAAGTTCGTCCTGTAGCCTCTTGTCTACTTCATCTTTGATGAGTTCTTTGCCGGGTCTGAGTGTTCGGTTTGCCAACCTGGCTTCCACCAGTCTTTCCTGGTTCATTGTCTGTAGGATGTTTTGCTCGGTGGATGATAGCTCTTCGTCTAAACTTTTGTAGTCTATAACAGCCTGACGGAGATAGTTAGGTATTTAGGAGTTCCATTCCATTTCCCAAGTAACCAATACAAAAGTGACACGTTAAGTGCATAATTGCAGCTCACAGTCAACCACGCTTAAATAGTATCTACTAAGAAGGATCTTAGACAGGGGTCTAAGATTATTACTGGACGAAAGGCATGATCTTCGCCTCAAATTCATCTATTCGGTTACCGCAACAACCTCCGGAAGACTCCCTAGTTCCAACTTTATGGCGACAACACTACCTCAATATCTATTTTCAAATATCTATTAATTTTTGGGTGATTAACCTCTTCTCTCTGCCAATTCAGGTCCTGTAACTTTACTCTGTTCGAATGAAGCCTTCTTCTCAGGGCTGAATCCACTTTCGCTGCGTATGATTGGGCAGCTATGGATAATTGGACTCTTGCGCCCCTAACCTATTTAAAAAATATATTAGCATTTGATCGAACTTTTATTAATACCGATTGATCTATGAAACCTTCATCGATCACTCACTCGCATATATCATTACTGATTCCTACATTTACCCCTAATTTTTGTCTAAAACAGTGAATTGACGAACTTGCCTGCTGTCTTGTAATTATTGCGTTTGCGAGGGCCCGCAAGCCAGCTCTTTTCAAGGCTGCACACCTCTTTTCCCAACGAATTACGGGCAATCCTCTACAATATTCAAAAGTTATATTATTAAAGATCATTTTGCACTTTTGTAGATACTAATCCAATAATTTCATACTTTTTTCTCTTCTTTTTCCAGTCCTCCACAACCGTGACATTTTGCGCCGCAGAGTTTGTCTCGTCTACAGAAATAGCTTGTCCCTTATTGAGGACATCCGCCACAATTTTCTTCTTTGTCTTCTCTAACAAAACCCGTTGTTTATCAACCTCCGGAATCATATTTTCAAACTTTCTTTTCTGTTCACGAAGGAACTTTAGCTCCTGTAAAACAAAGGAATTTTTATCTTAGGAGTGATAAATAGAGCTGAAAATAACCTAATTGTTCACAATCATTATGCTTTTGTGAGCATAATGTTTATTGGTCGGTTTGACGTTGACTGCGCTGTTAATTCAGGCAATTGGTTCGTCAGTTGGTGTAATTCGTCTATTGGTCTTTCGTCTATTGGTCTAACGTGTTTTAGACTGCTGAGCATTGGCCGAAAGTGTACAATATCCCTACCACTTATCATCTGTTCTCACAATTCATGACAGTTAAATAAAGGTAAAATCTAAATACTTAGTTAAAACATTTTTAAATATTTAATCGAAATTTAGTGGAAGTACCTCCAATATACTCTCTTCTACTTGATCACATAACGGATTCATAGCACCAGGCCGAGAATGTTCTCTGGAATGGTTTTCTATTTCGCTTTCAACTCGTTGAACCACAACACGTAGAGCATTATGTTCGTGTTGTAGTGCTGCTATAGATTCTTCTAGACGCTTAGACAAATCCTCTAGCACCCATCGCCATGATGATACTTCTGATATTCTAGTTTAGGTTGGGAGTAAAAAAAAGCTTCACACTCATAGTCTCACACCATTGTGTCCTAAGTTTTTTGAACCATCGATATATTATGTACCTACGCAAGATATGCGTGTAATGTATATCCATGGCCAAAAAAGCATTTCAATTTAGTTTTTGCATTAAGGATCTTGATCGTTATTTTAAGTCTTGTCTTAAATCTTTAAGTATTGTCTACGTGATGGGTTTTAATATCAAATATATTGATCTACAGATCTTTTTTAGTTTTACCTTTCTTCCAAACTCTTTTTATAACGATATTCGCTGCACTCAAACGTAAAGTTATTGATCATAGCCAGCTCCTGTGACCCGTTTACTTGGTCTATAACCATGGAGTTAAGTCTCTCATTCAAAACCTTCAGGTCTTCTAAGCCGCAGTCAGCACCGAGGCACGCATTCTTGCAATACATTTTGGTACTTCAAGGGATGTGCACGAAAAAGATTGTTTTATGAAATTAAGTTTGTGTAACGTTTCATTTTGAAGGTCATCAGCTCCATAGATAAATACTAATATATCAGCTCTACTCGTAAATTGAGGTCTGTCATGCGTTTATTTTGACATTCAGTACTTACTTATATTTTTTTAAATATTTCTGATATCTTTGAGTAGATAGATTTTTACAATCCTCCTTTTATAGTTTTCCCGCAACTACGGTATTCGGCTATTTCAAAATTCGAAGAGGGGATCCCCTTCGAATTTATTTAAAATATGATATAATTTCTCCCATTTCTTTAAATTAAGTACATTTAGAAATTATCTACTTATGTAATTATTGGTAGGTCATAGAAAAAAGAAACAATTAATGGGGTTTACGTGCCGATGACTAAGGGATTTTGTATGGAAATTTAATGGGCAAAAATCAAAACGCCAAAAACATTCAATCGTTTATTGTGTACATGTGCAAAACTAATGTTATCTTATAAATTAACGGTACTTGTATAGTAAGTGCAATTTGCTTACATGGTTGCATGGGTAGATATGTGACTGAAAATTATTAGTTAATTTAGGTTCTTCACTAATTTTAAATTTTATTCCAGGTATTTTTTCTCCAAAACATTTATCCAAAAAAATGTAATTATTTATATACATTTGAGAAGGCTATACGAATAGGTCTTAAAATGACAAAGTACACCAGTTCCGCTAAGGAGATGTTGCTGAACCCAAGAAACAAACCGAGAAAACCACCTATTGCAGCTGAAAAAGAAAAAAATATAATAACAACCAAAAAAAATGCAAAAGGACCCAAAGTTCTTTGAAAATTTGATCAAGCAAAAATGCCTTAACGGTTGCAATAACTTAACATCAGGTAGGCTGCATGACCGTTTGCTAATCTTTACTATAAACAGTGTAGGACCTACACCTACACTGTAGGTAGATCTTGCAGCGGTGATAGCTTAGCGGCTAAGAATTCGGTATCTTACTCGAGAGGTACGGGTTCGAACAAAAAACTAAATATAGCTTGCTGTAAAGTTGAATAAATACATCGTGAGGTAACCTGCATGCCTGAGAGTTCACAAAAAATGTTCTCAAAGGCATGTGAAATCCACCAACCCGCACCAAGGACCAGGTCAAGGCCCAAATCTGTCTCATAGTGAGACCCGATCCTGCAGTGGGTCATAAATTAGGTTACAGACAGATCTTACCAGCTAATTGGTAGACGTCGTGTTGGGCGTGTCTGTGCTGTCCTATGAACATATCGTTTTGGAAATGGACGTGCATTTGCGTGAATTCCTTCTTCCTGTAAAATATTAAATAAGATAATAATTATATATTTCTAGCAATAACGTTAAGTCCTGAATTTCGATAAATAAGTGTGAACAACTTGAACCTAACAATGAATAAAAGTTGTGCTTTTTTTAATAGTTTCTAGAGGGGGCTCTCTCACTCAAAATCTTACTTACTGGATAACGATTATAGCTATCAATATGAGCAATGAGAGCCGGTTTCAATATCATATATTATCGTCAGGTGTCAATAACTCTACTACAGTATCAGACGCTCCGCTTGTTAGTGGCCCTCTGAATATAGTATAACGGTATCCCGCTGTCTTCTTTAGGTCGTCAGTCCTCTTGGTTGGCTTATGTTCCTTTTGTCTATACATTAAGCAAACCATTAACGTTACGTAACATACCCCTTAGGCTGATCAAAAGAAGTGGATTTATTCACACGCTGCAACAGATTGGAGTAGACCACTTGGTGGTTGTAGAACACGTCTGTGCAAGGCGGGAAGCAGGAACAGTTCACGGTGGACTCTAAGTTCTTCCGTCTTTCCACGTCACTATCCACGTAGAACGCGTATTCCAACAGTAGGTCTAAGTTTTCTGAAGAAAGTTAATAATCACAATGTTTAGAGCAACACGTGGCTTCAAATGAGATTTATATCCTACCTGATGTTAGACGAGGATATCCATTAAAGAGGGAAAGGATAGAAGGGCCTCGGACGCCTCCACTCTAACTCCCTTGAGTGAGGCCTAGGTGTTGGACATGAGTCGTGAGATATTCCACCGCCACATAAGAGGCCTCGGGGTGTGCGTGCGGTGTTTCTGAGCGCCCTCAAATTCGTGGAAGGATGCGATAGCGTACCCGTGTCCATGACAACCAGTGTGATGAAAAACATCGTGAGCGGGAAAAAAGTGTCGATGCGCGGCAAGGAACCCTTAACATCATGTAGCCTAAATGCCCGTCTGCTACTCATTTAGTGTAAAAAATAACAGTATGTACCTACTAGGTATTATTCTTAATAGTTCTTTTAGTAGATTCTATTACTCTCGAACTTTACCTACCTCTAATGCGCTTGACGCATTTATAGTCCAAATCGGTTGAGCACACCGGGTCCGTAATATTAAACCCTGAAACGAGAAAAACTCCCAGTTTGATTCAGAATCCAGTAACTTCTGTAAAATGATATTTTATGTGATAGAATATTGTAAGTGACCGCTGGGGAATACTGTGAGTGAGTCTGCTTTGCTACTAAAAAATATTATAGTACTAGACCTACCTATATCCGACAACCGCATCTCATGACCGAAACAAAAAACGTAAAAAAGATGGTGCTTCGTTAATAGCATGTCGGTAAGGCTTTTCCTCGGGTGAGCTATATAATACACTGTCTCTAACACATAAAGTAACATTGATTCTTCTGCACACTTACGCGGCCAGTTATATAACACGCATCCGCAGATATCTCTTGCCTCCTGTATCAACAAATCTTGCCTACAGTTCGCTGGTTTATAGAACGCAAAGTACTCAAGTACCCGTTCGTCATGGAAGTAGCACTGCCGCAATCTGGGCTGCGTTAGTCTCAAAACCGAGTCCGTCCTGAATGTACTCGGGTAGACTTGGACGCTGGTCTTACGGTTCATTGGCAGGCGGATGACGGTGCTGGTGTATGGTTGGTCTGTCGGCGAGTTGACAACGATCTGATGGAAGAATATATTTCCTCTATATTTCCTCAACAGTAAAGATGGCAGGCTTTTGGTCATGAGATTAGGAAAATGTGATTGCTAGAGTGAAGGATTGAAGGACTATCTTAATGATCTTAAACGTCAGAAGTACAACGCCATTTGTAGTTACTACTACTGTCCCATAATTTTTTCTACTACAAAAAAGCAGGATAATCTTTTCGTTATACATGATCCACTCAAAGGCTATCTTACCGTAAAACCCACATCGTTCCCATCACAGCCGAACTGATATTCAGAACTATTCAGATACAAATTGAGTCCTAGGCCATGCCTCTCCCCTGAAGCTTTGATTCTCCGAGGAATCATGTTGGGTTTCCTTATGAAAGTCTTTGAATATCCTTCATCCATGTTCCATTCAAGTTCTTCGGATTTAGCAGAAGGAAAGAAAGTTTTCAACCATGGCACTGTCTTGTTAGTGCTGTAAAGGTACAGTGGGGCATTAATAGGTTTACTACTAACTACTTATTCTCATTCAGGTTTCCGATGATGTTATAATATGGTTGGCCAGCGACTGTAGTGACCATATCATGTACCTGTACGACTGTAGTGACAAAATCCAGCTGTGATAATATAAAGTATAGACGTGGCCCTTATAACCAAGGAGTGAGAGAAACACTTAGGCTTTAGCCCATAACATCACTCCTGACGGTTTTTTTAAATAATAAATCCAAGCAAACAAGCAGGTGAGCCGCATTATGTTTTCTGGTTATCGTCGGCTATTGACGCGACCAACAGAGAGTCGCTAGTAATACACTAATGACCAGCTATTGCACTGCCGGTGAACGAGATTTCTTATAACATCCTTTTTGAAGAAGCCCCTGTCATAGTCATAGAACCCATAATCACTGTAAAGGTTTCAGGTTCCAGCCTCAAATTAATAAAACTAACAAGCCATTCAAGGGCAGGCCATTGAAGATGAAACAAAGCCCGAGATCAGTGAAGATGGGGTTGAAAAGATCCTCGCAGCAGTCCTTGGTTGACCACTCATTGCCATGGCGTGGCGACCATGTGCAAGATTTGATCACTTCCTTGCATGTTGGTGAGCCCTGAAAATTTCAACAGCGTATTGCAGTAACCAAATATTACATACAAAAATAAAAAATATATACAATCAAAGAAATTTAAAACTTAAATTCGTGGTAATTGACCAGTATCTATACACAGCTAAAGTAATATTTTATTTTTTCCAAATTGTATTGCAAGTTAATTACGAAACAGATTGATGAAACAGATTCCATTTCTAAAAATACCTTTAGTATAAAATCCATAAGGTTTATAGTTTCTTCAGCGGACATTCTGCGTTTCAATCGTATCTTTTCAGTTTTCATTTGCGGACACACAAGCCCAGCATAAAATCGTTCTAAACTGTAGGTAAATAAAAGTTTCATTTGTAATCAGATCTATCCAATTTAATCGCGCAATAACTAAACCCAATTGAGATCTAATAAAGAAACGGAGTGGACATACCGTTTCTTCTAAATGAGAATATATTGAATCCAAATCCTAGGGATTTGGATTCGATAAGATTCCATAAAGTTTCCTCGCTACCTTCCTTCATTTCAGCCTTTCGTAGTCTACTGCTGGACGTAAACCAACCGCCTGGTCTAGCCTTAGAAACCATCGGTTTCATAAAGGGGTAAAATTTGATAATGCTGAACCCAACTTACTCTCCGAGCTCCAAAACGTTAGCATAAGACCGTTTAACGTGCAGGTGAGGACACAGAACCACGCTCGGGAACGGTATAGCCCAGACTTTTGTTGGTAAGTTATCGATGACGTTCACAAACGGTGTCGATCGCCACGTTGTGTAAAGGGTGAGGATGTTAACGGCACATAGCGCAATGCTGATAACAACAATCAACACCCACGTGATACGCTCCTTGCGGGTGAATTTCGGCTCGAAGATATATCTGCAGGATATTTTCAGTTAGTTTTTTAAGTTACAATGTTCCTTACCCTTACCTTTACCCTCCCTTACCTTTCCCTTATGCTATTATCATCAACTAGCTTCCTATGCTTTGTTTGTATTTTGTTTGTTTGTTTGTATGTCTGTGTGTATTTATGTATTATCAAATGTTTGTAATGTTTTTGTATTATATACATGTACCAGTGTACCTATGTACCTACCGATGTTCTAAATTATATTCTGTACACCCTACCCTTTTCTCTCTTTACTCTGTAGTCTTCAACTCCTAACCACTTGGTTGTCTGCAAGAGATCGTTGCAAGAGACCGCCATTTGTGCATTGTCTTATTTTTTGTTTTTTTATTGATTCTATTTGTTTCTTTTTGTTTGTGTACAATAAAGAGTTTAAATAAAAATATCAGAAACTTATAGGCTGTAGTACGGAATGGATGAAACCTCCTCAGAGCAGAAATAAAAAGAGATCTTGGTTTTTTTTTATATCAAATAGGTAGTTTACATAAGGCAAGTTTAAGTAAGCGGAACCTTGTTAACCTAAACCACTCCACAGGGTTCTATCCCTTACGAATCGAACCGTTCTCCGCTGTTATCTTCAAGTTATCAGTCCACCTGATCCGCGGGATCCATTAGTGAGAGAAGTCGCAACCAATATTTCCCTGATATTGTTCCTACATCTTAATTGAGCGCTTATAAAATGGCATTTAATATGAGCTCCTGAAGCATCTAATATGAGCAAAACAAAACAGCTCAACGTAACTAATTCTTAGAAGACATAAACAACTGTGACCAACTCCACCGACAATGTTACAAGTTTTGCCTCACCTAACTTAAAAGTTGACAACTTTGGAGGCAATATACGAAGTCCGCCGCGCATAAAATAAACGCTTCAACGATTTTTAATAACCAATCCAACTTACTTCACTCCGTGTAGGGAGCCCTCATAAAGGAATTGTTTGAGTCCTTTAATCACTTCGACTAACCACATTTTCGCGAACAATTTACAACTTCTGTTTGTACCGATCTTGGTGCCTTTTACGTCATTTTTGTTCCCACCTACGCTTTCTGGGCTGATGTATTTGAAGTCTTTCAAATAGAAGTCTCTTACGTATGGGACACTTGACTCTTTAGGAAATTTCTTGACGCCTTTTGGATTTACTTTGAATTTTATAGTCCTGGGAGGTTTCGCCATGCTGCTCTGTTAAATATACTTTTAGAATGTTGAATCGTTCCAATTGTAATTCCGTGTTAAACGCGTGCTAACCAAAGATAATAGAAGAAAAGTATAGGTTTCATTGTACCATTTAATGTAATGCAAATACCTAATGGAATAACAAAATTTTCCTTTCAGTTTGTTTGTTACTAAGTTGGTAAAATAAATTTGTTTTATGGCGGGTATGGCGGGTTTTATGGCGCTTATGGCGGCTGTAAGTAAGATCGTGTCAACAGTCCTTTGATGACTACTACTGGACACGGTCGCACCTTCATTACAACTTTCTTCTTCCTCCTCTCATTTCGTTCATCTATCGACATTTGATACATATTCATGTTTGTCCATGTGTGCAATTGCATGTCACAGTACTGAAACTTATGGCACCACTCGTAATGAGCGTGGCACGTGCTTTGATGATTCATTTTGTTTAAAAATATTAGAATTTGTACATAGGTACTTCTCTGTATAAACTATTACAATTATATTGCATATTGAGTTATTCACCTTTATGTTATAATTACATAATTTATATATATAAATTGTTATTATTATTTTTCCTAGTATTGTTTTTATGTTTTATTTAGTTGTAGGTATATTACTTTATAATATATTGTAAATATACTTATATATATGTATAAACTTAAAGGTGTCAAATTTCAAAATGCTCCGTTCCCGTAGAGAGCTGTAAATTGAACCCAAAATTTTCACTTCACCTATTAATATACAAGATTACAAAACATAAAAAAAAACTTTTACCACAACAAATTGAACGGAGTCAGTAGCTAGGACTCGTATTAAAGATGGATGCGATTAATCGTGTTCCACACCGAATGCACTTTATTCTATTGCTGTAGGTAGGTACTTCAAAAGATTAACAATTAATTGTTAGGAGTGTTTATGAGCTTCTAACATTGACCTAACAACATTGTTGTGATCTAATCGTTAATCATTATCGTTATATTGAATGTAAAGCTTTTTAAGTTTGTTGGGAATAAGTAATATAGATACATTTTATGTAATTAAGTATAGTTATTTCTGTCTGAATCCAATCTGAAATACCTGTACCTACCTGTACTCTAATGTCTGGGTTGTAGTTGTACAATATATGCAGGAATTTAATCCACTTTGCCCTAAGTGTAAATAGCGTATAATTAATAATTTTAATTAATCCTTCAAGCGATTTCGACTTTAAAGCCATTAACACTGCCCTGCAACACGGAACGTGTCCATTTGTAGGTATAGAAAACGCATCCACGCGCGATGTACGCGCAGATGCGTTTTCTGTGTGTTGGACTGTGCATGTTTTCTATATTTACATACAACGCTAGAAAACGTATTCCCGCACTACTCTGCATGATGCGGGGCAGTGTTCAAGCTAATCGCCTAGAACTTATTCGTACGTGCTGTGACGTCACCTTATTATCGATTTTTTTCTTCTAAATGACACACTTCTTTGCCTCATACCTGCAACCTCAATATTGTTGATTGAGAAGGTAATATTTTCTTTGATTGTTATAAAACTTCGAAATGGAAGAAACAGGGGGCATGGCCTTTTTATCGGAGGCGTGAAATTGTAAAGACCAATACACTCTATCCAATAATTAGGTGTTCAGTGATTTTTGAACATGAAAGCAATGTAACGTTTTCTAATACAAAAAAGCAGCATTTAGTAAATAAAAAGATGAAGTTTCTAGTTTTAATTGCTGTATATTTAATTTTTTTTATTAATTTACTATTACTTATTTGAAAGATATCAGTTGCAATTATAATATTTATCGCGCAACCACTCAATAGGAGCCTAACTTCTATTTTCATGTTTTCCATTGACTTCTCTAGCATAGGTTGCCAGGAAAAGATCGTTGTGTTAAAATAGTACCTAAGTAGGTATAAGGTCGCCTATTGTAGGCTACTGTAAATACTGTAATGTATGTATGTATGTTCATTTCTGTAAAATTTTGTATCCTATGTTTTTGTTGTGCAATACAAAATTATTGTCTTGTAGGTATTCCAAATAAACTTAACATTACAAATGCCAATATTTGTAAGGATGGTCGGATAGTGTATACGCATCTTAGCAATGTGGAACTTTGTGCATATTTCAATTTCTTGCGATGAATTTTGATTTGAACCAAACTTTTCGATTCTCGTTTGATCATTCATAGAAAAACATTTCGATTATTTGTGTTTGGACTTAGTGGAGAGAATTCCTATTCCATTTTGTTCATATTATGATCGGTGTGGCAAAGGTTGATCGCTATTCTAGGAAATTTCATGACCCCTTTAATAGGTGGAATGGCCATTCGCAAAGGGATTAAAATTATTCATCTTATCTATAATTAAGTATTTATTGATTTTGACGATTTTTTATTTCCCTGGTTTGATTCTAAATGGGTTGGCATTTTACAATTCGTGGCTACAATGTTTGTTGTAAGTAATATTGTATGTAGTTTCTTAGAAGAGAGTTATAGTATGATTATATTATAATGTATGTAGTTTCTTAGAGTTAAGACACAGTTTTATAAAGCCAATACCATAGAAATAGGAAGTAGGTAAGTCGAATGGCAATAATAACATTTTGTTTTCAATCCATGGGTCGTTGGGTCCGTCTGCCCCGCCCACAATCGTCGTTCTATCTACTTCGTATTTCTATGAGCAACTCTTTACGCAAGTATCAAGTGAACCGAGCGCGCTGCACTAATCGTGTCTCGAAGCCGTATGAAGCAGGAAGCTTCAGGTTTCAGGAGCGAAAGGATGCATTAGCCTAAGTTCCTATATTGTGTAAAATTTGCACAAACTTGAGTATAGAGCTCTTTAGAAGAGAAACTATGACGATCGTGTTTCTATATTAGATAACCTACCTATGTTAAAATGATTCACTGAACGTAATTAAAATGAAGGTCAAATCTATGGTTTATAATTTATTTCTCTGCTGTCTGTCTGTCTGTGTCTGTACGTATGAATGCGATAAACTCAAAATTAAAAGGTATTTGGTAGAAACTTGATATCTTTGCCATAGGCAGGTTAAAGGATTTTTTTTCGAGATCATAATTATAAAAATCAAATTCAGTCTCAAGTCTATTCTAATATTTAATAAAACTAAATTTAATTTAATAAAAATAACAATACATCGTTACTGGATAGGGACATCTACCGAACGAATATTAGGGTTTATGTTAGGATACTATTTATATTTAATACCTATGCTAAAAATATTTAAAGACCTACATGTAGGTTATTGAAGAAATATATTAATTTTCATATTTATCCCTTTAAATTATTTAGCTGACCATTGAAAAATAACAATAAGTTATTCCATTCAATAAAGTTACGTAAGAAGTCAATATTAAATGTTATGATGGTTGTAATCAAAGATAGAAATCTAAATAGATCACGCAAATGTAACCTACTTACCTACTTCCTGTGTCTAACTACGTGTCTACTCTTAAAGGTTTGTTCAAGAATAATTGTGACATCGTCGCTGTTTCATTAGTCCGCATTCCATCAAGGCTTACATGAGACGTCAGATTTATCATTCCTCTAATCCAATACCTCAAACAAAATCTATTTGTTTAAAACTCGTCATTATTATGACAATTTCAAATCGATAATTAGTATCGATTCGACTGGCACTTTTGAAAAGGTAGGCTTTAAGTTGATGTATAATTGTTTTGTCTCAATAGGTAATAAAAGAGCGTCACATTTACTCTTATACTGATGGACGAACTTGCGTAAGTTTCCTTTCTTCCTTTCACCCCTTCGTAGTCCACTGCTGGACATGGGGCTCCCCTAATCGATGCCCGGTCCTTTAAATCCAACGGTATCCCGCTGTCTTCTTCAGGTCATCAGTCCACCAGGTCGGAGGCCGGTCTGTACTCCTTTTTCCCAAACGCGGTCGCCATTTGAGGACCTTTTTTCCCCATCGGTCCTTCGAACGATGTGGCCGCCCCATGCAAATTACGTAATCTATTTAGATATATGTCTATAGTCGTAAGTACTTACATATTTACGTAAATTAGTAGCACGAAGCTAACGATCACGAAATGGGCCACGGATCGCCAGGGGTCACAGAAAATGATAAGGTGTCTCGAATACCGAGAATTTAAGAGATTGAGATACGCTATTCCTAAATAAATTTCGTATTCAAAACATTACGAATTTAAATATCTGTCTATTATTGCTTATTTTTACCATGACTCGTAAAAGTAGTACCTACAGTACTGTCTCTCGCTAGACTAGAGTAGACTAGACGTTAGTCAACATTTTACAAAGCGATAAAAATTGTGATAAAAATTCTGGTGTTCACTCCAGGCATCCGCTGTTACGAGGGTTACAGACTTCCTTATGATTAGTAGACTGTCATAAGGAGAATTTACTGCCAATGATCAAATTTTGAATATGCAAGTATCAAAATAAACCCTTCCTCGTATAAGCGTTGAACTTCTTACAAACTCAGAAATGTTCATTATCATAGTATTTCTCGTCATTCACTCATCATCGCGTGTTGTGTATATTTAAAAAATCGTTAACGTAATACATAGTATTTTAGATAGGTCATTCAGTTCATTCATCTCAAGTGTATGTGTGTGTTTAGAATTTTAGGATTCTTCATACTAGTTCTTGATAAAAATTTCGATAGTTATCTGACAGATTTAGTGATTTTGGTAAGTTTTTTAAAATTAGCATAAACTTGAACACTGTTAGAGAAAAATTTATAGGAAGTTCACATGTCTGCATTACCTTAATTACAAATATAAAAAAAATATTTGATATAAAACGTAAACATGAATGAATGGCGCAGTTAAAATACCAACCTGCACTAGGCCAGCGTGGTGGACTAAGGCATTATTTTCATTGTGAGACCCGACCCTGCAGTGGGTCACTATGAGCCTTAAATTAATAAATAGCGCTGAAAGGTATCTCAGCGGGTCCCCGCGGAACAGAAATTTTCAGAATCAGTTAGTTTAAATTCTGTTTCTGAACTGGGCGTGTGTTTTTTATGTTGTGTGTGTACATAGTTGTTATGGACCCACCCATTTATGTAAGTAATTCTTAGACATTCAATTTTTAACGTAAGTGTTATTGTTGTGTAGAATAACTATTTTAAATCGATCACTCAGCTCATTTATCTGAATTCAGTTCATTCATGAGCGAATTCAAATTCATTGCACATCTTGCGTATTTGTCGTAATTATAAATTTTGAATTTTATTTTTGTTTCAGAAATTAAGTCACAATGTATGAAAAGGCCGTATATTCCACATTTATTCTGATGTCCTTAGTATGTAAATGTAAGTAATGTTATATCAATATCATTATTACCATATACATACCAGATACCTAACTAATTTTGATTGATCCTAAAAATATTTTACCCTTATAAAAAAAATACTGAATATTTTGTACCTAGTTAGGTAAATATTTTTAGTTCGATTCTCTCAGTGTCAGTAGGCATATTTTAGCCTTTATAATATTAGAATGGTTAACTGATGGAAATGCAAGAATTTTGTGTTCATATCTTATTGATCTAGTTAAACACTAAACACCCACTAAAACCAGAAGATAAGACCAATTACGAAAGTAATGATGATATTAGAACATATAAACATAATTAGAAACGACATAAAGGTCGCTGCTAGATAACATAAAATTAAAGTAAGATAGGCAAACCAAAACATTTTAGAAGTGTTATCTGTGAATAGGAAAACCTAACATACGTACATAATCCAGTAGCTTTAAAATTCATTCTGACCAGTGAAGACTTGTATCCACTAATCGAAGGCAGGCCCTCAAATAAACAAAAGAAGTACCTACCATTCTCTTACCAAGTAGACTGAGGACCTGACATAATAGACCTGTATTGACCTGATAATAGCGTAGAATTTCCCGAATCAAGCGCTATGGCATCGATTGGTGGAGGTCTACGCTTGGTCTTACGTTTTATCAAGACCACCAAATTTTTAGTGCATCAATTATTATGTCTACAAACTGAATTCAATACTAATTCTATACATTCTGTTCAAAGCCATCGTAATCTACTGTCTTATATATTAAGCTCGGTGTCTTATGTCCTATTTAACCTCTTATTTTTAACATTCTCTTTCATTACATTACAGCTATCGCGATCCATTGTTACTACTGCAACAGCGTCAACAACTCTGCCTGTCTAGACGTCAATGTGTACGAAGCCGAGATGAGGTCTCGGATCATCCCCATCGTCGACTGCGATGCTGCCATCCCTACCCCCGTCCAGGTCGACTTCTTCTGCAGGAAGATTGTTCAAACAAGTAGGTTTTGTTCTTTAGCTTCAGGTGACAATTTGTTTTGAGGCGAGCACTCATGAACGACCTCAGTTAGAACTTCTGTCCTATTTGGGGCATGTTGATTTAAAATATTATTATGACCTCCGCTTGTCAGGAGATGCATAAAAACACACACACATCTAGTATTAGTCACTGGACAATCAATGCTTACCCTTATGTGTGTAACTTGAATTTGACGTAGCGGAATGTACATAGTACATACGTACATGTTTGTCTATGTGTGAATGTCAAAGTAGTCAAACTTACAGTAGTGTGCGTGGCGTGTTTTTTGATGAATTTCATGTAATCTAGACGGACATTAGAATTTGTATATTAGGTATATTCTTCTAATGTAAACTTTGTTTGAGCCATACTTCCAATTACTCCGCTCGCATCGTGAGCTGTAAATTGTATGCAAAATTTAGCCTCACGTAATAAATGTGCGGTGACAGCCCAGTGGTTAAGAATCCGGTTAATAAGTCCGGGTTCCAATCCCAGTGGCACGCACCAATGACTTTGTAAAAAAAAGTTATGTGCGCTTTATAAAATTAAAATATCTCCTACTGTTACGGTGAAGGAAAACATCGTGAGGAAACCGGCATGCCTGAGAGCTCAGAAAAAAAATGTTCTCAAAGGTATGTGAAGTCCACCAACCCGCAGTAGGCCAGCGTGGTGGACTAAGGCCTACAACCCTCTCATTGTGAGAGGAGACCCGACCCTGTAGTGGCTCATTATTGGGTTACTGACAAATGCCATTCTATATTCTTTCAGTATTCCACCCGCACAAAGACAACGAGGTCCGAGTGACCCGAGGCTGCGGCTGGATTCGCCACCACAAGGAGTGCTACAAGGACGACAACAGCGACCACCTGGGCACCGTGTGCCAGTGCTTCTCCGACATGTGCAACAGTGGCGACAGCGTGGACCCCGAGGCCGCCACGCTGCTGTTCCTGGCGTTAGCCACCTGTCTGTATCTGTGGCGTTGATTAAATTAGCTTGTGTTAAGTGAATGTGTGTGTTATTTATGTTTGTAATCTAGGTTACCGGTAGGTTTCGTGCTGTCAAGTAAAGAGGTTTCTAATATTTTTTAATAACAAAAAAACACTAAGTAACTTAAAACACTCTCCAATTAGTCAAAGATCACCATACAAAAATTCAGTCTAATCAACAGTGTCGTTTCGAAGTAAAAGAAAAACAAACAAACACATTTGAATGTAGCTTAGAACCTTCTCTGGCTGTTCTAGTATCTTCACACAAAAATCAAATCAATCCACCGTGCCGTTTCGACGTAAAAGAAAAACAAACTATCAATACTATAAACTACAAATACACGTCAAAAGTGTTTTTGCTTTTATTTTGGTACCTGTAGGGTAAAATATTATCACAAAAGAGTAACGTTACGTTTACGATGTTGTCATTCCCAAGCGACGGCGAAGGCCCTAAAAAGAAGAGGCCCGCGTGCGACCTGACGCTATCCGAGCTGCGGAAAAATGCGAAAAATGTGTCCGAGGTCCTAACAAATGATGAAATGAGCATTCAAAGGAACACCGTGCGGTTTTAGCCGGTAGAAGTCCGGCATCACTCCTGTTGTGACAAATCCAGTAAAATGGGTGCGTAGAAACAAAAAACAACTAGATATGACAACAAAACAAGCTTTAAAACCAAATAAAACCCGTACAAAGTAAAATGGAAACAGCGCGTGTGTCCGACGCCACGGGAGAGATTTCCCTGACCGCAGCAGGTGGACTAATAAAACGCTAGTTTTGGACCACGGTGACCCGTATTTAGCGCCACTGCGTGACATGCGCCAATCGTAACGGATTAGTGATGTATCTACGCAAATATGACATTAAACAACTGCGGTGACGTATTTTATATGTTTGTGCGCATTACTGTTGTAAGACTTTTAGGCTGATTTTATACCAAACGGTGCCTCGCAGTTTTCCTTACCTCAACTATCGACTACGTCCTTCAAAAGTAATGTAAACACTTTTGAAAAAAGTCGCTATCAGGAAATCAAAAAATTAAATGTATTTTGTTGAATTAACACGATATTTTAAGCATTAAAGAAACGCCTTAAAAGGTGACATAAAAGCACATCACTAATGTTGACTGGTATAGAATGATTAAAGAACAAAGCCCGCTTTTTGTTTTTTTAACTACATAGTATGATGCGAAACTGGCAAGATTAGTTTAATGGGTATCTACCTGTATGAGAATAGATTTCAATACTTCTAAACGACATAAGGGCCTGACTGAGGTTCAGCATTACAATAATTACCATGTGAAAAAATATGTGCTACTCTCATGAGTGATCATTCACCTGTTCATAATCATCGCTTCTTCTATCCAATCCAATATAATTGTAAAGTTCAATATTATTATTGTACTCGTAGGTGCAAGAGAATGAGATATCAAAATTATTTCTTCAAAAACAAATCCAGGGGAAGATGAAATGTTAGAGTGCGATAATAAGTATGAAAGGTTAATATTTCCAGCCGCCTCGGGCTTCGAGGCAAGAGATTATCTCATCGTTTAAGAAGAGACGTCTGTTCTCAAAACCGCTTTCCAAGGCAATTACAATGCAACAATATAAATGGTAGAGCCTGCTCGTGTCTACACTTTTGGAACAAAGCTGAAGATAATATTGTTACGATAGTGTCTAGAACAACCAGTCGGATATGAAAGGGTTTACAATACACACAATTTATAACATTTTAAATTCAATCTTTTACTAAAATGCTTTATTTTTATATTTCCCTTATTATCCCCTATATATCGACTTTGTGTTAAGGCCAGTTTGGTTATTGGTGCCGAATTATAGTTTGACACAAAATAACCAGGCTTCCATGCTAAATAGGTACTCGTATTATCTTAACGTTACGCAGGATTGAATAAAACACAAAACATTGCGTAAGTACATTTTTTATTCTCATTTGTGATCTATTCGTGAAATTAAATATTAATTAACAACAATAATCACAAAAACTTATAGGTATTTTGCCGGATATATTTCGTGGATTAACAGAACTAGAGCACTGGAGACCACCTTAGCTTAATTCATAATTCCAAGAAAACCCACCCAGCCTTGAAATAAATCCGGTAAAATTATTACAATAGCGTTATTTATTAAGTAACATATTTATATACCTTATTCGATTATATTATCTAAAGACAACAAACATTATTTGACTAAATTGAATAATTACAAAGTACTCTATTACAGTAACAGTACCAGTTCCTACAACTATTTAAAAGTTAAATGACATTCATTAATTGGTTAGTCTACAAAAATTGACTTAGAATTGGGTCGGTGTAACTACAATATTTAGGGAGTTTTTAGAAAAAGCGATAAAATAAAGTACGAAACTGCAATCATAATGTAACAAGATCATAGCACTTTGTAATCCATGTAAAAGTTACTACAGTTGTTAACTAGTATGCCATTTGGATTAAGTAAATTATATATATTAATTGTACCTCTATGAGTGACTTGATTTTTTATAGCAAAAACCATGGATTTATGTGTAATTTTATTATTTATCATATTTTCATTTATCATATCTCTCTAAGTATATGAATGGATATTTGGTATTGAAGGGTTTATTAGTAGGGGTATTATTATTTACATATGTTTGGCGTCTCTTTTCTCTCTAGCACCATGTTGGGGATTGCCTTGTTCCTGTTCGCTGGTTTCACTGCTCTCGTTCTGAGTTATATCTGTAAATGTATTGGATTAAATAAGAACCAATTAGTAGGTACACGAATGGAAAAAGAAGGGGGAACAAACACATTTCTATTGTAAATGTTAAAACTCCAAAATCATTTAAGCGTGCAGAGTATATCTTACGTATATTATAGAACACTCATACGACGTATATTTTGTTCGAACTATGAACTAACGTTTTTCCCTACCGACACCAGTTTAAATGTGGGTATGCAATGCCGCGCTATAGAAAGAGACAGAAAAAAATTGCAGAAAAAAAGATACTCACTTATACAACAGTAGTAGAGTTATAGCACAGTTATGTAGAAGACATACAACGCTATAACTTTGCTATAACTCTTATATCTGCTAGGCTAGGGTACGTAACAGAAAGAAGTCTGGGGCATTTTCAATCTACAAATTAGGGCAAAATGAAGCCTGCCGGAAGGCTTGCGAAAAAAACAGTAAAAGGTGTACACGCAAGGTCACACTCACTCACCATCATCTTCACTCCGGAAACCGCGACCAAGGCGAGGTCCAAACCACATCCCGTCTTCCGAGACCGTCTCGCCTTCGAACTCTTTGTCTGGTCTTTCTCGCTTCACGAAGCTGTGGGCTCCTCTGGCTTTGAGTAGGAGTTCTTCCAGCTTCAACGGAGTCAGGCCATGGGTCAGTTGTGTACGACCGACTCGAGGGAAGGCGTACAGTTGCCGTTTCATCGGTTCTGACTCTGTGGAAGGCAAGGCTATCATAATTTTTGATGCAACTAATTTCAGTACCTCGAACATCAACTAACGAAGATTCGTATAGTCATGGTATCGATCTACGTCTGCTTTTCCACCAAAGCTGTGCTAGGAAAATGTGTGATGCGAGGATGTTCAGCTGTGCCGCATTCCTCGTAAAACATTTCTCACACACTCTCTCGCTTGTTTTGTACGTAAAAAAACCTCGCTCCGCTAAGCCGTTTCCACCAGAGCTGTGCTAAGCGAGGCTAGGTAAATGAAGCAATTCCTTTGGTTCTTCAAAAACGCATCCCTCGCTACGCATCCTCGCACATCTCTGGTGGAAAAGCAGCCTTAGCATGGGAAGATGTTAAGCAGACTGACATATGACATACTAATGACTGACGTTTACTTTACGAATACCTTAACCATAGTTCATGCTCAATGCTCTACCGACTTAATTCACGGTGAGACTAGAATTTGGTTGACTTTGTGAAAAGTCCTATCTTATGTCATAATATAGGTTAGAAGCTATCTGGGAAGGAAATTTCATTCATATCTATTTAGCCTTTTTTGTGTAAAGGGGAAAATTTACACTGGATGGATAGCAAACTGTATTCTGAAGATCTTTGGCAGTGTAGTTAGCTTTAAATGAAACGATCACAATTTCAACCAAATTATTACGACTGTAACATTTAAGGGAATAATCCTGTACTGTGAGCCCAATTAATAAACTCAAAGTCGCTCAAAGGTTACCTTTGTAGCAAGCACGGAGCTGTAGTTGGTATTTATCTACAACAGAGTTTTTAACGACGAAGGAGGGCGAAGGACGTCAGGAGCCCAATGTTAGCAATCGTAAGATGCTGAAGGCATTGGAATGACAATGTATTTGAAATACTAATAAATAAATTAAAGAAGCTAAAAGTATTTGGATGCAGCACTTACGAGTAGTTCCGTTCTGTCTAAGGTTTTTATGGATAAGGCTGTACCGTCAACACATCAACATTTAACTTGCACAAGTTTGAAGTTTAAAGGTTTACAGTAGTAGGTAAAAGAGGTCCTAGAGGTATAAGACCATACGTTGCCCACTGCTATATTATTAATCTATGATGGATGTGTAGATGTAGGTGACTTTTCGACACCTAAAATAGTTCTTATGCCACCTACCCACCACCCAATCATCTTCTTACTAAAAATAAATCGCGAGACTTAATGAAGTTAGCTAGGATTTGACAAAAGGCTTTTGGAGAAATCTTTTCAAGAACTTTAAATTACATCAGTTTCCGAGAATAAGGTGATCCTTAAAGTTAACAACCCCGCTTTATCTGATTAATTGTCACATTTTTAATTAATTTAAATGTACGGTAGGAATTGTGAGAAGATAAAATTTAATTTAACAGAAGAAAGATTTTTTGAAGAAGATCACAGAATACAAATTACAAATTACAACAGAATACAAAGGCTTTATCACAATTTTATTAGATATATCATCTGGAGGTTGTAGGTACACTTTGTAACCCTTGTCCTAATTGTGGCGACAAAATCGGTAGGTAGGTCGGAACCAGTTATTCGTACGACAATGTCATCGCGTAGATACACTGATGCGTGAATTTCAAAAATGGTACCAACTAAAATAGGTCGAAGGAGGTAATTTCTGAAACAAGTAAAATTTCGCAAATTCTTTATCCAATGGGTACTGAATTTGTAAGGCTATGCATTGGAAAGTAACTTTAACTAAAAAAATAAAAAATATGAAATGATCCGTACTTACCAAAATATAGCTCATCCATGGGAATCCTCCAGGAAAGTGGGCCTGACCTGCCCACGCGTGGGAATGGATACAGATTGAGGACACCATCGCGACGCAACTTAGCTCCGCTGTCTGTAAAATAAACTTATTTAGGATATGTAAATTACCAGAGTTGCTATTAGATGAAAGTAAATGAGGTCTTAATTTTTTTTAAAAAAACTAGGCTAAACTCATACTAATAGATGTTTAAGGGTAATTTTCTAACTATGGCGTCCCTATTCGGTTTAGGGTAAGTTTTAGACATTAAAATATATCTTTTTGAGTTTTCTATTCAAAGTATTTAATTACTTCTGAAAAATGCCTATGATTTAGACAGATGGGTCAGCAAAAGGGTCTTCTTCATATAATTTCAGTATGGTGCCCAAAAAATCTCGCCATATTTATCATACAATCATTTTACGTCGAACAAAAGCGTTTTCAAAGCAATTGTGTCCCGGCATTTCTATTAAAATTAATGGAAGATACATTTTTAAGCTTGCATTATACTTTGTAAAATTATAGGTTTTAAGGCTTGAAAAGACTTCGCAAATTGACTGAGGGATGCTTTTAACTTTCCCTCTATAAATAATGGGTAAATCCACCCATCTGTTTCAATAAACTTCAGCGCATACTATTACATGGGGGGAAAGACGCCTGAAGGATGTTCCACGAAAAGCCGTGAGGTTGTAATTATTTGCATTGTGATTTGGACTAAGTAAAAGTCAGAACAGTAATTAGAACCAACATTTAACCTCGTTGAGTCTTATCGTAGAGATTATGAAGGGAAAATTCTGAAAAGGCAGCCGTTTTTTGTAACTCTCTGCACTGGAGGACAGGTCTGGAACATACTCATAATATGTATCTAACCCATTAGTGACCTACCGCAGAACATCACAGAGAAACCTCGGCATTCAGGTTTCCTGTACATGTACCGTTACAGCAGATGATATTAAATTTTATAAAGCGCATATACCTACCGAACTTCTTAAGAAAGTGCGTACAACTGAAATTCAAACCGGTCCCTATAGAGATCGAATTCTTAGCCACTAGATTCCATTCCCAAGTCTCTCTGGCATTCACATCTCCCAAACTAAAACTCCTCGGATGAACTGCATTGGGTCTAGCATCGAAAAACTTTCTAATAGAGGTCGCAAAGACTTCTTCAGGCCGATTGATAATATACTAGAGTAAAATTTAAAAAAGACCCGAGCATTTCACACACACTATAGAAAGAAAATCACCCTAACACTTGAAAAAAATATCGGTAGAGTTTATGTATCACTAAAAAGTAACAAGATATAGTTCGCGCCAAAAAGCTTTTTAAAAATAAAAGTACCTACCTAAGCTCATTTAAGGTTTATTTTTGATATCATTTCATTCTGTAGGTAGTGTCTTGTCATCTTGAAGTATAAAAATCATTAGTAGGTAGGTACTTACGGTAGGCACAGGTGACGACAGATGAGATCAGGAAAACGGATAGGATGATTCTGGCCGGAGACTGCATTTTGTCTGTGGGAAAATACACATTTATGTAAAGAACATTTTAAAAAATCTTTTATTTTATTTTTGTAGCTACTGTCCACAGCAAGCACTTTCATTTTGATACTCATGTAAAAATAACTAAAAAATATAATAAGAAAACATATATAAAAATAAGTCTGCTATCTTCGACCGACTGCTATATTTATTACTTTTTTACCTTGATGTATTAGGATCAAAGGTTTTGAATTGCTATTAACTGCCACCATACCAAATTTCATTACCACTCTTTCGGTAAAGTTTTCATGATCCCAAACTTACAATAAAATTGAGGTTTGGCATTTTAAGACACTCAAATTAGGCCATTTAATCATTTCTAAGATTTGTTTACCAGGGCTAAACATAGACGCCTAGAACAGAAGTTATAGAGTGTTTAAACGAGATTATTACTTTGAATTTCCTTTTAAATGGCTCAGATTAAAATAAACGGCAGAAGACCGGCTCCCGTGGGATAATTGTCCACATAGATCTCTGTCTTGTCTTACAATTCACAAAACAAATATCTAACGAAGAATTTATGTTTATCCAGGGTCTTTACCTTTTCAAATTAAAGAATAAGAGATTAATACGCAATTATTCATAACTAACTTCTTTCCGTAACTTTTTCCAGAATTTAAATCCAGAGAGAAATTAAAATTGTCCTCAATGTTAATTCACGTTAAAGTTTCGTAACAGTAACTTCGTTTGTGCCAAATTTTTAACCAAGTCTATTTAGCCGTTTTTGGGTAAAAGAAAATAAAAACATCCATCCTCACAGAAATAGACAGATATATCAAAAGAATTGTAGCGAGCAGCGCTGAAAGCATGAGCACTATCGTCAAAGTCACGGAATAGATAAAAAAGCTCAAAGTATTCGTAGGGTAAACATCAGTCATTAGTATGTCAGTCAGTTTGTCAGACATCTTTATATACTAACGGCACACGTTAACTCCCAACACGAACTCCGGTCAAGCTCATAAAGGATAGAAGTTTCGTGCATCGTAAGTGTGTGCATTACTTCAGATGAACACGAAGATGTTAGATGATCACATCACAACTGGTACACATTTTGATTTTTCAAGACATCCGTAGGACGTTGGACATGTTCCTTCGTTAATTGACTCGGCACTCCGCCCGATCCTTTGGTTATCAGTCCACCTTTCCGCCACCAGTCGGAGGGTGGCTTGTAGGTACTCCTTTTGCCAAGACGTAATCACCATTTGAGGACCTTCTCCATCAGTTATCGGCTCTTCGAAAGATGTGGCCAGCCCATTGCCACTTTAATTTGCAAAATTTAAGAGATATTATATTTGAGCGGTTCAGCGGATACATTGTTTGAAAAATTTAGTTTAGTAAAACCTATAGTAGATAGTTCTTTATTGATTGAATAGAGTTCGAGGATCAAATTTTTTTGCTACGTGCGATATTGGTGAAGTTTTAAATGCCAAAAGTTTTAGCATGCGGAGCGGTTGGCTTAATCCTTTTAGCAAACTAGAATATTGGGGATGCATTTTAAAGTTCACATTGAATAGAACAACAATATGGATATTATGCAGCGCATATTGATAGGTTTTGTTAAATATTCTAATTTATTCTCGATTGATCGGTCAACTCTACATAAGGTAGAGTACGTATCCTTCCTTAATTTGAGCAAAGAGCGTTTTAAGGGATTTCTTTTCTGGGCGTTTTGAGTTTTGACGACTGGAAATAGGCATTATTTTATTCGTGTGAGTAATTATTCTTGCGAATTAGTCGCCTTTTTGACCATAAACAATGTTTATAAAGCGATAATGTTGATTTGTATGAAAAAATTATAGACGCTTCAACAGTAACTTTAACTCATCTTGGTGCATAGTTTTCCTACAGATATCAACTAAATACCTAAATCCTTTCAAACATAAAAAAACGAACTCAAAAAACGATTAGGTATGTATATATATAACGCCTTTGTTTTAGAAAATAATTCAATAAGTTTTTTATAATGTACTCGATTGTTCTCGGCAATTTTAAATGTTTTTGTCAATTATCTCAATTTTCTCTTGGTTTTTATTCTTTGTATACTAAAAAAACAATAGGTTATTTTATAAGTTACAAGTAACAGTTTCAGCAAAAGAATTTAAGAAATCGCGTGCACTCATGTGATATAATTAATTAAATATCAAATATTTTATTTTAGCTAGGATAAGATTAAGTTTAACATTATCATTATTTTAACAAAATGCACACAACCATTTTAAATTTGTTATTTAACTTGATTTTTTTGATAAAATCAATAAGTTCTAATATAATGTTCACGAAATAAACAGTAATATTTTATCCACCTTTAAAATAATGATGAAATAATATCGAAAATTATAACATGAATATATGAATATAACATGAATCAATTTTGTGAACAATTTGAGGTTATTTTAAAAATACACGTAATAATTTTAAACAACGAATAAGTTTGTTAAAAAACCAATAGGTTTTTAAAATTTACACAAAACACACTTTTCTTCGTACCGTAACAATTTAAGGTTGATGCTAAAAGCATAAGATAAAAATTTAGAAAATCTAAGTTAGCTCGTAAAATACACAGGGTTTTTTAAATTTAAAATTGGTATGTATTCCAATTTATGTTGTAATCTGAGATAAGGGTGTAAACAAAGACTTACCTCTATACAACCTGTTGCCGTTGAATGTTGGGCTCTGATCTGCATCCGACTTTATATAGGGCGGGCCGCCCGCCCTCCAGTGCTGTTCAAATATTGCGCTTAACTTTTGAGATTTTTGATTCCAGCCGTATTATGTTATAGTATATATTTTTTTCTTTATTTGTAGGTGTTGTTTTCTATATAAAGTTTGAAATCAAATGTTGTTATTAATATTACTTATTATATTATATTTAAGAATATATCTTTACGAACAGAAATATCTTCCGATTTTTTTTAATATTTATGTAAGTATGTTAATGTTTTTTATAGGTTTTATCTCCAAGTATATTAAAATTGTAACACAATCATAATAGCAAAGCCTAGTAGAATCTGTCCAAAATTCCAATATGATAGTTTGTGAATGCTTGTAGGCGGAATATTCGAAAATATCCATGAGCCAAACCACTGTTAAAGGGACGTAGGTCATGTAGGTGAATATTTAGCTGAGAATATTATTTTATCTAGACTCTATTCTATGATGAGACCTTAAAATTTATAAAATAAATCAAAGAGACTTATCTTGTCTGTATGTTGTTGTCTGCGTGGGCCCCAATAGTTTGAGAAGCGCGACCGATAGCGGCGGCGGAATCACGTCCGTGGTGTTTAAGGATAATTCATTTACACGTCGCTCGTCGCGCCCCTCAGTTCTTTTACTGCCATTTGGAAAATTTACAACTACTGTTAGAGTCCTCAAAATATTTTCTTACAGAAGAACATACATAAACTACATACATATATCTATTCGTATAAAAATAATTTTATTTTAAACCCACTTCAAAAAAAAGAGGAGGTTCTAAATTGAATTGTATGTTGTTATTTATTTTATAGTCTTTTTACTACAACATATTGAATATATCATATAACAGAGCCGGAAAAAGAAAAAAGCACGTTGACCGAGATTTGGAGATGTGGAGCCGACCTCAGATAAACCAATTTTCTACGAATATTTTCACTGCATAGTGCAGCCCGTAATGAATTTTAGTTAAAATTATGTTTAGATCGTGAATGTATGAAACACGGTGGAACAACAAATAGATCCATAGATCAGGAGCTAAGTGAGTTAGACCGCTCCAGGAAGCGTGGCTTTTAGACGACTTTTGTGTGAGTTACGGCTCGATTCGTCACTTTGATTTCAGAATCGAATAAAATATATTATAAGTAGTAAATAGTTAAATATATTATACATATATTCGTATACAATACATGAACTGATTACTTATCATTGAGGTGCAAAGCCCACTCAAGCTCAAGTTGACTGTTTACTACATATATATTGCACTGCCCGTCCAAAACCATATTATACAAAATAAACTTTATTTGTACATGAGTACTCCAATGAACTATGCAACCCTTCGTCACCATTTCTTCATCGCACCATCTTCGTAGAAGCATTTTTTTAAATCTTCCATTTTTTAATTCTTACAATTCTACGGGACTATGTAAAAGCGGTTATTCTTTAGCCGGTTGTGCTCTGGCGACGGTGGCTAGGTTATTTATTTTATTTTTATATTTTTTTCTTTACTTAACTAAGTTTTTCTCTGTATAGAAAGAAAATTAAAAGGAAAATAAACGCTTTTTGTATTTCCAAATGAAATCCGTCGCAACGGGCCCATACCCCACGTGAAGCCGCCTAAGGGCATTGTAACGAAACGCTTCCGCTCCTCTGCCAATCAGTAATATGTTTATCGATACTTTGCAGCCAGTATTTAGTCCTTTTTGTGCAGTAACATTATGCACTGTTCATTTATTGATCAATATTTTCGCGGATCCATGACAACTATACTATAAACTTACCCCGTATAAGCACGAAGATACGATATAAATTCGACCACACTCATTTACTTTTATTATTTTGAAATAATATTTTGAAACAAAGATTAAATTTATAAAAATCTGGAGTAGCGGGTGCGCAGGCATTCAATTTTGGTTAAACCGACTAGTAGTTAATTTTATTGTTATAACTACTGTATCTTCTGCGTTACTACTAATTTCGTAATTCTTATGCGTAACGCTAATCGCAGGACCGGGTGAACCAACTTGGATGCAATTTTCACTGTTGTATAGTATAGAAAAAAGCTCTGAGCAACATATATAAAGGATCCCTAAGAAACCCCACTCGAATTTATTACAATAGAAGTACCTTGGATAGATAGTCGAAATTAAAGGCAGGGCGATGCCTGCCAGGTCGACTAGTCTATTAATAAGAAAAGTATGTATGTATGTACAGTATCTTCCCTAATGTGAGCATCGTGACTTACCCCGGTATAATATGATTACCCTAACGCACTTTAGGAGGATGTGCTAGGGACTTTATAAACCGGATGTTATTAATAGTCCCGGATATGGGGACGACATTTAATTATTTTTATAAAAGTGGGTTTCACGTGCGTTTTTTCTAAGGCTTCAATACTTATTAGTACATTTTTATACAAGCTTTTACCCACGATTTCAAACCACATGGGTTTAAGAATTCGGTCCAGAATTAGAAAAATGAAAGGAAAATTAAATTACTATTACGTATACGTTATGTACAAATATTTAAAAGTAGCTGGACGTTTATTGACTGTGTGTACGCCATAGTTTCCTGATTAAAAAGTTAATTAAGCCTTAATTGGACGTACATAATTATGTGAGTAAGTAGGTAGAACCCCTGTAGGGCTTATTGACTTTAATTAGAGGATATTGGCAACAAAGTTAGCTGTCTTATTAAAAAGGAATAAGTAAACAAAGCTGTGCTATATCGTCATAGATATCATCATAGATGCGGTGATAGATCTGTTGTTATATATATACCTATTGTAATTTTACATCTCATTTTATTATTATCATTATTATTTTCTTGAAATTCTATTTTCCTAACATTGTAATCATAGTTATTCACAAAATAATGCGATTCTTTTACTGTTAGCATGTTGTTGACTAAAATAAATGAATACATAGTCCACTGGCTAAGAATCCGGCCTCTTATTCGAGGGGATCTCGATTCAAATCCCGTGCCAATGAGTTTCTAAAAAAATATGTGCGTTTTATAATAATTTAATATCAATTGATGTAACGGAGATGGTGTGTACTAATGGACTAAGATGCCTAATAATCATTTTGTACTATTTGAAATGACTTTTTATAAAATTACTTATGTAAGCACCTACATTCCCTTCCAAGGTTTCAATATGACTACTCAAAAAAATATATAAATGAGTGAAATAAAATCTCGTCAACAAGTCTTCACTGTCTTTTCATAGTCGGGTAACCAGGTTTTCCTAGTCCTAATATGGGATAGTTTTTTTAGGTTAGTTATGAGTTGTTTCTAGGTGTTGGAAACATAAACTCCAACATACAACCTATTTTTTATATAATATAATTAAAAGTAATAATTTAAATTCGAATTTGTGCATTCTATTATTTTTCATTCATCGCCATTTTGTTCTTCCTTTCTTTTATACTAAAATAATGTCTTTATAATATTTTACAATAAAAATTTGTTAAACAGTGCAATTCCTAGTGTATTTCATTGAACCCACACACAACCAGCAACAAATACAGTCCACTCGGACCACAACATCGGTCCCAACACTAGGTCTACTATAACAACACGTTTAATCAATGAAACATAGGTGTTGGGTAGGAATGATATATCTACATTTTACAACATTTGTATGAAGTCTTTTATGCTGCAAGATAATTGGAACTATACGATATGTTTCATACCAACAGATGCCATGACAATTTTAAGAAGCCAAGATGCCATAAAGCCTTCCAGAGATATTTTGCGACAAGTGGTATAATACTTAGTTGTATAAAACTTAGTTTGTTTCTGTATCCCTTTTTTTAAAACAAATAGTTAAAATATTGATGTATAGTGCATACATTACAATGTAGCCTACCTAAAACAAAATATTTCCCCATCACCCAGGGCTTACTGTTGGAGAATGCCATAAGGTATTAAGTTTGCTCTTGTGCCCTTAGTTTTTAATTAATGTGTACATTAACAAATACAATAAATAAACTTTTTCGTCCCGTTCTAAATAGTAGGTCCCCCACACTTCAGTTTAATATGATCACGTAGGCATCCAACACTCACTCTCAATCTGCGGTCTACGTGTTAACACACATTCTAAATAATTCATGGACTTAAGATTATACTCAAATCTGTTTGTATTCCAAGGAAAGAACGAGTCTTTATTTGAAATCCTCTTAGTGTAGCGACATGATGTAAAATAGGTCAAGTGTAGGTGAGATGTGGGTGAAAGTTTGTAAGCTGTTCTTACAAACTCTCAAAATGTTCTGTGAAGAAAACCAATCCGCACTAGGCCAGAATGGTGGACTAAGGCTAAACCCACTACAGGGTCGGGCCCTGTAGAACCCTCGTCCTATTGCCATGTAGAACGGCATACAGAGATAATCATAAGAAACTGATTTTTGTGACATTTGACCTATGACGTCGAGACTACATTTTATGTGACGACACAAATTTTTTCAACACCAAAATGAAGATGAATAAGGCGAATAACACACTGCCTCTCATTGTGAGAGAAACCCACTACAGGGTCGGGCCCTGTAGAACCCTCGTCCTATTGCCATGTAGAACGGCATACAGAGATAATCATAAGAAACTGATTTTTGTGACATTTGACCTATGACGTCGAGACTACATTTTATGTGACGACACACATTTTTTCAACACCAAAATGAAGATGAATAAGGCGAATAACACACTGCCTCGCATCGCGCAGCGTAGTGCGGGAAAACGTGATCTAGCGTTGTGTTGTGTGTGTATTTCCATTTGTATAGTAAACAAGCACAGTCCAACACACAGAAAACGCATCTGAATGTACGCGCGTGGATGCGTTTTCTATACAAATGGACGCGCACCCTCGCACTATTTTGCGTGGCGGGGCAGTGGTTCGTCAATTCGCCTCAATACGCCTCAAACAGTTTGTTACCCGATCATTCCGAGATTAACGTTTTTATAGAGACATCTCACGCATCTTCTTGAAACTAAGTTAAAGTGTAGTGTTTCAGTACACAGAAAAACACCCTGCGACACCAGCTCCATCTAGGTTCGAACTCGGAACAATTTAGTCAATGTATACTTGCAAGTAACGCCATCTAACGGAGGGTGAAATCTCTTCATAATCATTGCCATCTAGTGGACAGAAGTAAAACTTTTACAATTCGCGGTAGAGGGCAGGGCAGGCTGGAGTTTTCAAATACAAGGGTAACCAAACGTTCATGGATCATAGACAACCACAATTGACTGTGTGAATAAGTACTTTGTAATAGGACTGAATTACAATGAACTATCTAAAGGGTTGTAACTCGATGCGTTTATTCTTCTGAGGACTAAAATCTAAGAACTCTACTCTACAACGGTTGGTTGATCTTCACAACAGACCGTTGTGGAGTCCACATCAACTGCTGATGCTCTTCTTAAGATTTTGGGGCGAAATACGTGTCGTGAGTTATTTGAATTACTTTTGATGGTATATACCGACCTGAAGATAAGTGAGGGTGGTGGCTACGATCATAGTGGCTACGATCCTTCGTACGTTGCAGGGTTTCACTGTTGCATTTGTAGTCCTTTCCTAATTGAATGTCAATGAAAGACAAACACAAAGTCAATACGTTTATTTGTATGAATATGGATTAGTTAAGGTTACAAAGCATTTGATCAATCCAGGTATCTTCTCAATTTTGCAAAGTTTTGCAATTGTCAGTAACCCATTAATGACCCACTACAGGGTCGGGTCTCCTCTCACAATTAGAAGGCCTTAGTCCATCACGCTGGCCTAGTGCGGGTTGGTGGACTTTACATGCCTTTGAGAACTTTTTTTTCTCTCAGGCATGCAGGTTTCCTCACGATGTTTTCCTTCACCGTGATATTTTTTTTTTATAAAGCGCACATAATTTGTATTCATTATATGTCATATAATGTCATTGGTATTCGAACCCGCATCCTTCTATTCGAGGTCGAATTCTAAGCCACTGGGCTATCAGCGCTAATTTTTACAATAATAGATTTAAAACATCAATCGTGTGCTCTTTGTGTCCAAGTTCCCCGCTGTCTACTTCAAGTTATCAGTCTACCTTGTTGTTGTTGGAGGGCCAAGTTTATTGCCAAGACGCGTCATTCGAGGACCTTTTTAACCCCCGACGCAAAAGAAGAAGTGTTATAAGTTTGACGTGTCTGTCTATCTGTTTGTCTCTGTCTGTGGCACCGTAGCTCGCGAACGGATGAAGCGAATTCAATTTAATTTTTACTAAATCGGTTATTGATACTTCAAACGATGCTACGATGTATAATAGAGCTAGGTAAAAAATAAACCTAGGTATTATGTAAATTAGATCTGTTAGACTACAGGACCTACCTACTATAATTATATACCTACAATAAATTATGCAAGTGCGTGGTGCATACCGCTGCACATTAATGCACTGATAATATTCTGTAGAATTCATATATAGAATGTAAATACGTATTTTTAAATTACTCAAGATGGCTAGATATTCTCAAACGGAAAGCTATACAAGTAAAAAAACGATGAATAATTATAGAAATAGGCTGGTAAATAACTCGAAACACACTTTTACGTCTCTTACATAATCTAGAATCTTAAATGAATATTATCTTACAAGAAATGTGTGAAGACGTATTGATAACGAATTTTTTTTATGTACGATATTTCTATTTTCTCTTTCTTGACTATGGAGTCATGGAATCCGATTACATACAGAATTTCAAAAAGTTTAAAAAATCCCAATTTCTACGCATAGAAGGGCAATCTATAGTATGCTCAACTACCGTAGACATTTGCTACGAAATAGCGTAGCACTTTAAGAACCTCTAAAGATTAGGTGAAACATGATGTTTTAAATTTTTGTTTACTTACCTATTTGTCGTTCTCCAAATGAACAAGCAATACTGTACCTACATCGTACCAGTATTAGTACCAGTATATGTACCTGATCTTCGGCTCTCCTCATCCAGACAGTTTCAACCGCCAAATGAAATAGTTGATTCTTTGCGTTACTCGGAAGAGTATTATCCCTTAATCACAGTAGCCTGGGATCACTAGGCTAACGTTCTCCTTTTCCAGACATTTTTTAATTTTAAGACTGAAGTGGCCAACCACTTTACCTTACTATCCTTGTACAAGTTTCTTCGTCTTAGATTGTAAGCATAGGACACCAGTAGCAAAACTAATAACAGTGCTCCCCACAATTTTATAACCCACTGTTGGGCACGGGGGGAACAAGAGGAAGCCTGGAGCAACCCACCACGCTACTCCAATGATGCTGCTTGTCGGATGTTTTAAAACCGCTCATGGCCTCCGACAAGGATTAACGAGTGCTTTAATAGGTCTTATCGGTTTACCCTTGCGGCTCGCAACCAAAACGCAATAAAACCTTGTATACGACACACGACATACATACGACAAGAGTAGGTATGGTAGAAGGTACTGTTACACCCGAACCGTCTGAACCAGAAACCGTCGCAACAGTACGTGTAGATACCTACTGTTAGTGAATAACAATAGTTCCACAGCCTATTATGTATTTTATCGTTAATGCTCACAGGCCTTAATTAACATAATAATTGCGCTGCATCGTATAGGATGTGTGCTCCGTGAGTGCATGTGCATATTTCCTAATGCATTGTCGATGTAGATAGGTAGATATAGCCATTGTAGTCTAATTAAATAAACATAAAATAATTATTTGTTCTATTGTAGCTCATACCCTATACACACATAACTATCTATAGGTAAAGGCATGTGAAATCCTTCAACTCACATTAGGCCAGCGTGGTCGACTAAGACTACAACTCGTTGTGAGAGGAGAACCAACCCTTTTTTATTGTAATTGAGTACCTATCTTTTGCTACTCTTTTTATGGTAGGTAAGTACCTAACATTGTTAAGGCAATAAATCACAACATGTAGAGAACTTTAAAAACATAATTATAGATAACAGGTATCTAATGAATTTTAAAATGCCATCAACTTTAAATTTATTCATGCTGTGTAAACCACGTTTATCTAAATTGACCATTATGAAACACTACAGAACCTCATCTACGGCACTAAATAAATTAAAAAAGAAAAATAACAATTCCGCGGCGCTTCAAAAACGAACACTGCGCTTCGAGCGACGAATAAAAAGAAAAACTCAAAAGCGGAACGGCGCGAAACCAAAAATTTCGCACCAACTATTGGCTGAAAATGGCTGTCGCTCCCGTGCTATTGGTCAAAGATAACGTTTGTGTGGTTAGTTTGTGCGGGGGAGAAAACCGAAATCCGACCGCAAATGTTGACACGATCCTTAGACGACTTGCATTTCTACTTTAAACTCTAAGTCGGTGGGTTAAAGTGGGTTTTCTATGGGCAGGTAGATGTAAGGTTATTTTGAAGAACGACTCTCCGCGGAAAGTTGAGAGAAAGCCAAATTTTTTAGTGTACGAAAGGGTAAGTTACATAGGTTTTTTAAAAACCTACATTAAAAAATATATTGTAGTTATTTTTAAGTCTTATTAGAGACATATTTTTCACTGAACACTGTTGAAAGGTGGTTGAAAGCTTTCATATTATTATTTAAGCTTTATTTATTTATTGCGGCTAGATTAACTGCCTGAGTAAAATATAAATAAACAATGGCTGTGTATACAGAGTGGATGTTTAAATCAATAAACAGTTTTCGAACACCTACCTAAATCTAAAGAACTACACTAGGTTATTTTAATGTTACTTACTCTTTAACAGTACCTATTATTGTTTGAGAATTATTACCTAAATTAATTGTAATTAAAAGATAGAGCAGGAAGTTTACCAACAATAGGTAACATGAACAAGTTTCGTCTACCTGACTTATTATGATGGTGTGTCCTAAAATATTATACACAAATATTAATACGGGGCTTAAGATATCATCATAAATGAAACACATCATTACAAAACCAACCCCTTATTTCGCGAAATAATTTCATTATAATAGATAATTTAAAACTGTCCAACTGCGCCCCACCACCGAAGGATAAAAGAGAAATGGGCGGAGCATAATTTAAAACAAACATGGATAAAAAGATAGAGGTCTCTTTCGCGCAAATGAGCAGTCCTAAATGCCGTAACCAGCTTACAATGGGAGTTGTCGCTCGTAATGGTGCCGTCTCTGTCTGGCGGGGCTTTGGCATGTAGAGTCTCGGTGGCCCTTCATAGTTATAAAGGTATACGACCATCACAGTCACAGTTCCACGTGAGATTGTGTTTTGTAATCAGTAAAGTGGCGCCTTTATTCTGAAGCAGAGGCGCAATGTTCGCGCGCTTGACAGTTTGACATTTCGTTTGGCGGGAACGAATTCGCGTGTTTTCGGTCACGCAACGATACAAATTCATACAGGCAAAGATTCATTGTGATTAATTTTAGGAAATAAAACAAGATTTAAGTTGTTTAAGTGATGTTCGAGACAACCAGTTGAAGACGGCTGAAGTTATTGCTTAATTGCAATAACTTGGATTTTTTGGAAATAGCGCAATAAAGTAAGTTATTTTGTTTATTATATAAACAATTGGTGGTAACAATACATTCAATGTACGTCATTAAAAATTACCTATATACACCAATGGTCTCTGAAAAAGATAAAAAAACAATAATTTAATAGTTATAAACAAATCAAAAGTATGTAGCTGCATTCTCATACCCTAAAGTACGTTTGTTGTATGCTTACTAATAATTCGAAATTGTGTGAGAAGCTAAATAGGTAGCTAGGTACTCGAGACAATGTGAAAAGTTATAAACTTACCCCTAAAGTACTTCTTTTTATTTTAGTGGACTTTGTCGTCATTTTCTCCTTTACTCTAGCAGCTCTTGAAACTTTTAATCTCTTTGGAGTTTTCTTTGTTTCATTTTCGGTAACTTTTACAGAAATTTCTTGTAACGGTTCATTGTGAAACGTTGTCAGAGAATAATTCGTATGATCTGTATCTATTTCCTTTGTGAAATTAAATAACGTATTAGTTTTTACGGATATACTGGGCAAAACAGTGTTTTTATCTTTTAATTCACCGGTGGTTTCCAAATTTTTAACTATGTTGGCACTTTGTATAGTAGGAAACTTTGTAATACTAAGGTCATTCTTTATAAATTGTTGCTTAGTTATTGTTCTTTTTAAAGTACCCTTTAAGGACAGATGATCCGTTGATAAACTATCAGTAATTTCCGTTTTTGTTGATGCTTTAGTAAAGCTATCGGTAGTCTCAGAAATTTCAGCATTCAGACTTTGAATATCAATGGTTGTTGAATTTATATCAGGTGGCCCAGACGTAGCTGGTTTTGTTAGTATTTTCATTATTGTCACACCTGCTCTTGTAGCTAGTATCTGTGGTGTAGTTACTTTAATGTTTGTAGTCGTTGTTTTAGTATTAAATACGCCTGAATTTTTCTTTACTGTGACCGCTGTGAAACTTCTTAAAACAGTTGCATTTCTTTCCGTCACAGTCATTACTTCTGTGGGAATAAACTTGGATTTCACAGTCATTTTTGCTACAACATACTCTTTTGTGGAATTTTTGTGTAAAATCATATTTTTCGTGTCATCTTTTGACGTACACTTCCGTTTTTTAGCTAGTTCATCTTTTTGTGCTTGAACTCTGAGAGTCAAAGCATTCTTAAATTCTTCAAGAGATAAATATGCCTTTGGAAGTTTGGATTCTACTGGATTATTAATATATATCAGTGGATTGTTATTTCCTTGTATTTCTTCTTTGATCATGAGATTATGAACCTTAAAACCATTTACCTCTTTTAATTTCTTAACGTGGACTTCGTATAGTTTGTTATGAGTTAAAAGACGGCGAGCTGATGTTGTATTTCTATCTGAATGAATAAAATGTGATTATTAAGTGATTAACATCGATAATCAACTTTCAAACTTATTTTTTGAGTCTTAACAACCAAATTCATAAACTTTATTCGAAGAAGTTCTTGTAATAGGACAAAGTAAAAGACTAGAGCTTCAATTAAGATAACATAACTACGTAAAGAAATTGCAATGAAACAAGTTTATAAATGCAAATCTAAAATCATAAAACAAAATACTTAGGTACATACATAATTTCGTAGGTGACATTTAACATGCAAACAGTTTACAAGATCATTGTAAAACCTATCTAAGTTGAGGCCCTGTACCACTTTGCAGATTAGAAAAATCTGATTCAAACATGGAACAGATTTGGTTTAACCTACCTACTTTTAATACATCTACTTCATCTTTTTAATTAATTTATAAATATATACTTATCTATACATTTCTCTGTTTCCCTGTCACGGCCAAACCACTAAGCCGATTAAAATGGAATTTAATATGTGTCGTTGTAGATACCTATAGTTGTGCCTATAGAAAATGTCTGTATACTGGATTACTTAATACTCTAAATCATTCGAAAGAAGTCACATTATTTAAGTATGTAAAGCCTAATATAAATGCATTGTTTGATTTCTTTTATATTCCTTTCATTATAGTCTAAATAACCACTAGATACTATAGCGTAACTATTACCTTACCAATAATTTACTTTATTTATAAATATTAACATTAATTTTATTATTTTAGGTTGCGTATCAATTTCTTACTCAGTCTTATTTCTTATACGTAAATTATAATTTCAATTACTATCCAACACTGTAAATAGCAGGGTGCTAAACTTGCTCATAAACTAACTAAATAACAAAAAACTAACAAATTCTAAATCTGCATAGGTATTTACCGTCTGTTATCGCTTCTCTATATTTCAAATACAGTTCCGGTATTAGTTCGTCAGGCAGTTTTCCAACGTCATTCGGTGCAATTGTACCGCAACGTATAAATATAACACAGAACAAACACAGTCGAAAATCCCCTGTACTAAGATAATGGAACATTTTCAGCAACTACATATTTAAAATGAAATCAGTAACATTAATCAAATTAACGAGTTTCCCGATTGAATGCACCCGTGCAATTTAATTTTCGATAATCTATAAATAGGTATAATAAAATTGTAGCTGAGTGAAATCTGTACCTACATGGGTCGGTAACATTTTTAAAAATCAATTAATAATTATGAATATAGAACGATTACAGAAATCAAAAATCGTGTCTTTTCTGTTAGTTTGTCTAGAAATCACGAGAAAACTACTGAACGAATTTTAATGAAACTTGGTTTGGTGATAGTTTATAAACTTAAAAAATATATAGATTACTGTTAATTAGCCTTTAAGTAACTACCATTTGTAAAATAAATTTTTCATGAACATTCTTTGATAAAAATTCTTTGATAATAATACAATTACAATTTTATTTAAAGCGCTGCTACTACTATTTTTGACTCACATGCAATCATGATTCTTTATTAAAATAAGGTTTCAATAAAGAATCATGATAAAGAAACATGATTAAGAAACGTTAAAGCATTCTCGCGATTCTATGTTATAGTTATAAGTATTACTTAGTTAAAAATAAATTAGTTTTCATCGAATTATTTTTTACATTTTACTTACCCACTCTAAGAAACATAAAATACATATAAGAAAGAAAAACACTAACACTATTTAATTAATGTTATAGAACAACTCTACATTCTTTCAATCTTTACTGTACCTACGTATAACTACATTAAATTATATAGCTTCAATATATTATTATATATTTTATACTATATACTGTACACTTCTAATATTATACAACATTCATTTGTAATAATAATCTTACTTTAACTTAGTTCATAGCATGCGACATGCAAAACCTTCCCTACATGCGATACTAATTTTGAGACTTTCGTTTATAAATACGAGTAAGATGGTCGTGTGTAATTTTAACTACTTCATTCAAAGGCATAGAGAAAGAGTTTAGTGAAAAGAGTAGTTTTGTTCTTAGCAAAAAATACATCAGATCTATCCTGTCTAGACTTCTGTCTTAGACAATCTGTCTCCAATTTTACACGTAGTAAATAATTTTCTTCTGCTGGATATGGGCCTTCCCTAATCAACGCCGTTACGCTCGGCCCTGGGCGCTTTGAATCCAACAGTTTCCCGCTTCTTCTTCAAGTCGAATGTCCACTGGTCGGAGGTCGGGTCTGCTCCTTTTGCCTAATTCTTCTTTGGTAATATTTTTATCTAAGCCTGCTCTAACGAAGGTGAAACAAATGGTCCTGAGGAAATCTTTTAACCCGCGTAAAATCCTTTAACCCGCATTAGGCTACGTGACTACGTTTACATTCTTCTGACTTCTTCTCATTGTAAGAGGGGACCCAACCCTGCATTGGGTCACTAATAGGTTACAGACTACCATATCTTTGCAGTGCCCGGGGCCCCGCGATCGATACCGGCCCTCCTCAGATCAATTACAAAGTCCCTAGTTCCTGTCAGATCACCAAACGATAACCAATATTTATTAACAAAAAACTTATAAAATTCGAAGAAATCGAACCTTAATTATTGACTACAATAGGGGCCCCATTATCCCAATATGCTCAGTAATGCCCAGGGCCTCCAATAGGTTAAACGGCCCTGTATCTATGTCCAGGTCATCACAATAGAAGAGTACGGGGTATACACGATGCTGCCGGCGCAGCAGCTGCCGCCGATCAGCCCTTGGCCGCCGGACGGCAACCTGCTGGACCGCATGGACGACCTCGCGCACAAAGGTAAAGGTAATGGTGACCACCATTTAGTTATAGGTTAGACCTGTGTTTATCTGTCGGGGTCGCGCAACAATACCAAAGTATACCCGTGGCCCCGACTAAAGGTGGCGGAGAGTGGAACACCGTGGGGTTATAGCCGGTAGGAGTGATATTCCTCGGGCGGCCCCAACCTGACACAGGAAGGAAATGGATCATGGATGCTATGATGAATTAATCCCCACGTCAAAAAAAAGTGTTCTAAATATGAAATCTACCGTAGAAATAGGACAGTACAGTACAGTCCGTTTGCTCGTCCAAGAAAGTTGAAGTTTCTCTGATCTTTTTACTGGTGAATCTAGAGGACTACTCTAACATATAGAATCCCATCCCGGGATGAAGTTGGATCATTTCCTTCATTCGAAGACCCTTGCGCGTGAAATAGATTCTTATTAGTTTAATATCCGATTGGAAACCCTTTGAAGTAATATCTATTGCTCATTTGCAATAAGAATGTGATGGACAAAAATGCATAGTTTTTTTGTAACAAAATTACTCGTATATCAAGATAGTTATTTTTTTTATATCTATGCAAGTATAATTTACACATAGAGTTTATTAAACTACAATTGACACTCGTAACTTCTTAAATACGAGTAGTATGTACATAGATATTTATAGTTGAATTATGAGAAATTTTCATTTTTTGGTTACTTTTTTTTGCAAATTGCATATATGTTCATAATTTTTTTCTGTCGGTGTTTAAATTTGGGGATTATTATAAAAACACCTATTAAGATTTAGCGATTATTTTTACGAACATTCTGGTTTTATCGTTTATCGATCCCTTTATGGACTTTGTGAATATCAGTTTATGTAAGCTATCGGAAAATGGGAGAAAAAAGCGAACGATAAAAAACTACTGTTCTAAAAATAACATTATAAATCGACTCACACCACAAGATGAAACAGTTATGAGTACACGTTACGACCCTACATGTAAAGTGCCGATATTAGTTCAAATTTTAAAACAAAGTAACGAAATAGCCCAATAAATCATTTAGCATACCTAGTACTTTTGATTCCTTTAATGTAAAGGCAAGGGCGAGATCAGTGATGACGCACAAGCTCGCACGATTAATTATTATTGGAGTAAGTAGGCTTGTGGTGAACAGGTCACAGCGGTGTTAACCAGTTGGGCGGCGTGTTTGTAGGGAGACCGCTGCCCGACTCCACGCGGCAGAAGATAGTGTTATTCGCTAGGAAGCTCATATTGCTTTTTAGTGTCATAATATAGCCTGATTCAAACGACACACCGGTGCTACGTTGACAAGATCCCACAGCTACGTTTGCAAAGTCAGACTGTAGCAAGATTAGCAGCAAGGTTAGGAAAGTAGGTACGTTTGACGTCACATTATAGCTAGCTTTGACCTCAGACTGTAGCTAGGTTTGTTGTCAACTTTAGCGACATTAATGACGTCACACAGCAGCTATGCTGACAAGGTCCCACTGCACCGTTTGTAAAGTTAAACTGTAACAAGATTAGTTACATTAGCAGTAAGTTAGGAAGGTCAATTATAGCTACGTTTGACGTCACGCTAGGTTTGACGTCACAGTGTAACGACATTAATGGCGTAAACCAGTAGCTAGGTAAATGATGTCAAACTGTTCTGGAATTTCAGTGGCTAAAACATTATATTTTAAAGAAATAGAAACATTCATGCCAGTTGTTCGTAAAAGCAATCGCACAGGCCTGTAGCGCGTCGCACAAGCTCGCACGATTAATTGGAGTAAGTAGGCTTGTGGTGAACAGGTCACAGCGGTGTTAACCAGCTGGGCGGCGTGTTTGTAGGAGGGAGACCGCTGCCCGACTCCACGCGGCAGAAGATAGTGGAGCTGGCGCACTCGGGGGCGCGGCCCTGCGACATCAGCCGCATCCTGCAGGTCTCCAACGGCTGCGTCTCCAAGATCCTCGGCAGGTCGGTGAACTTTCAACTCCATTTTTAAATTTTTGTGTATGGGTTAGCTTGAATGTTGTTAAGACACACACACCCACAAATTTTTATTTTGAATTATTATGATTTAGTTTAACAAGATAAAGTAATAAGCAAACGTGTGGAAACATGTAAACGTGTGGAGGAGCAGAGGTTCCTACTACAGCTCTAGGCTTTATGCTTAAAGGTGGCCTCTTGCTACTACTAATTTTTAATTTTTGTTAAAGAAGTAAACAATTATTATTTTTTATTATTCAAGATTATTCTTCCTTTAAATTTGCTCTATATTCTCAAACCTTCTGTATCTTAGGTACTGATACGGCTTATACCGTATTTGATCGGTATTGTTGCAAAGTCATTGCCGCCAGTGCAAGAATGCAGCTTGTTGGCGAAACTAGTTCATTTAAAATTAAACTAGTTGATATTATAAATAAAGTTCATTACAGATTGTATTAGCGTAAAGTGTATGTCGAGAACCGGTCTGTTAAGCTGGGTATGCCTGCTGCAAATTATTCCTTACATACAGTTTCTAGTAGAATTTGAAGTTTCAAGATTGACTACGAATCCTTACGAAGTTTTCCAAAGTTCAAACTCAAACCGTTAATATTTTTATCACAAGACTATTCTTTTGTCATCGCCACGATGTCAGATTCTTCGTCAAGAAGTCTATGAATGAAATAAACCACTGACAGGATTGTTTGTAGGATTATTGGCAGTGTTATTCTGTCTTATTATTGTGTGAAATATCTTATCATCCATAGATAGTAAAAAAGAAAAAAAGAGAAGATTTTGTTTGTCCTTTTCATGTCAATGTCATGTTAAATTCCTTGATTGAGTAACACCCATGCCAAATTTTAATGTTGTTAAAAATATCATTATAAATTATTTATTCATGTATACCGATAGAAATACAGTTAGCCTATATTACAAAATCGCGGAACTGTGTAAATACCCTGGAGTGCAGTGATCCAGGGCATGGTCATTGCCGTCCAGGATGACAATAATGTTGCGCTAATCACGCCTGAAACCGCAAATGGACGCGCTGTCGCGGTGGACGCAACTATCCCAAAAATGCCGTCCGTAACGTATACACGGTCTAACTGGTCCCCGCCGCAGACTTAGCGCGGCGACCGCAGGGTTGGCTGTCGGCTCTCGAATTAAAGTTTATTACCTTAGAATCTAACGCGGTGATAGACCAGTGGCTTAGAATTCGACCTCGAATCGAGGGGTCCGGGTTCGAATCCTAGTGGACGTACCAATGAATTTGTCAAAAAGTTATGTGCCGTTTATAAATATAAATATCATGCTGTTACGGTGAAGGAAAACATCTTGAGTAAACCTTCATGCCTGTTAGAGTTAGAGAAAAAAATGTTCTCAAAGGTGTGTGAAGTCCACCAACAAAGAAATTAGAGCAAGGCTTTACTCAGGTAAGTTACTCAGGCTGTAATGGTGAATATTTGGTTGAAAGTCAACATAGCTTGATTATTTAAAGCTTCCGTTTTGATCGTCGCTTAGATTAGTGTAGACTGAGGGAAAATAACGGGCGGAAGAAACTCACAACACTCTTTTAAAATCAAGGATAATCTAACATGAAATTACACGCCTTAACATTGGTCCCAGAAGACACATATTTGACGGCAACCGTGTGTGCAACCAGCAATCAATACGGCTGGTATTGCTTATTGGCATATAATAATACATGAAGAATACAGACAACCTGGTAAAAAATACGAGTATGTATGAGCACATTTGTCTATATTTCCATTTATTATTGGTAAATATAATCCCACTTAAAATAAATATTAAATTGCGTAGCTCGATCTTATACAAGTCGTCTGACGTCAAGGACTAAGAAGGTTGTTGGTGAACAGTAGGGCTGTCTTCACTTAAATCTGGATAAGAACATCAAAAAAAAAATCAATCAGTTACTCACTTTTATCTTGTTGTAAATTGCACATGAAGACGATATAGAACCAGTCTCAATAGTGACCGTGAAAACTCGCGGGAGCTCACGAGGAATAACCTCGGATAGGTTAGAAACTAGTTAACCCGAAAATTGCGAGTAAATTAAACCGTTTATCCGACTCCTTCCTTTCTTGCATCCATTCGTAGTTTCGCTCAAAAAAGCAGTCTAAAGGGAGATAAACTAAATATATTCTCATACAGATTATAAACCTAAGTCTAACTCAGTGTCCTAATTTCCAGTTCGGTGCGTGTTTTAATTTGAACAGCTTTCTACAATGCCTGTGTTAAAATTTTGTTGTGTTGGTAGGTCGGTTATATCAGCAAATTAGACCTAAGTGCCAAGTTTTTTCTAAATCTCTTAAACTGGCAAAGGATAATCCCATACATTACAAAATTCAGAAACTTTTGCCCTAAATTAAATATTGATCGAAAAAGATTTGTGGCAGCCCTACAATAAGTGACAGATTCGTAACTTGAGACGGTCTATTTTTACTTAGCATTGGTTGTCAAGTGATTTTTGTTTTGAGCTGCGGTTGATGAATATGATGTCTGGTCTGATCGAACGGGTCTTAGTAAATATTCCAGACTATAACAATATTTTTCTTGCTTCGCTTCTTAAAGAAAATCTTCAGCAAAAGTTGGCGGTCATACAGGCTGGGTACCCACTTGTATTCTTAATACTGTACCATTGGCAGAGGCAGATGTTGTAAAGCCAGGAAAATTCGGAAATTTTTATATAAATGGGTTTTTCATTTTTTTAAGAGTAAGCACGACACCGCTATACTGACTATAATGTAGCAAGCTTGCCTCAACGGCGTCTTTGTATCGGATATAATCATAGTGATTGATAAGTACTTCAGTGATAAAAAAGTAAAAAGTTTTTTTGTGAATAAACGAAATGTATTCTAAATTGTGGGTAGGTACGCATTTCCTTACGGAAGTACTGTGTTCTTTGAAATTTATTAAGTTGAACTAAACAAATCTACTTATAAAAAAAGTTATGTGAAAATCGAATTATACTTCCTGGAATCCGCAAATCTACGTACCTACGAACTAACTAAACTAACTGTTTAGAACAAGTAGCAGTTGTAAATAACACCTTGAAACGAACAGCTGTTACATAGTTAGTTGCATATTAATTTACGTCAAAAAATCGAATTTCAAATTAGTCTACACCACAATTATCAAATTACGATATTAAAATAGTGTTAACCCAACGACAGCTGGTCAGCAAAGCGAATAAAAGCATAACATGTAGTCACCGGGTATCGAACCCGATACCCCGGGAACCCGACACCGCCAGCCCGACCGCCGGGTTTGAACCTGTGACACTTGCAATATTAGGGGCTATGACAAACATGTCTTGACGTTTGCTTTCCTAACTCATTTTGTGGGACGATACCGCTATGCCAAGTAATGTATAGATATACTCGTACATATGTAATGGGTAGTGATTGTATATGTACGCTACGATTGTGTATGTTATACGATAGCAGTCGTTAAACCTTGTCAGAAGCCCTATGGTTTGAAAGCATACGACACAGGTTGGCCTCTAGTCCGGGTCTCCACCAACCCTCATTGGAGCAGCGTGGTGGAGTATGCTTCAGGCCTCCCCCTACTGTGGGGCACCCGTACCCAACAGTGGGCCGTAAAAGGATTGCAGCCAATATTATACAAGACTAATCCAATTTCCTTCGCAGGTACTACGAGACGGGGTCGATAAGGCCCCGTGCGATCGGTGGCTCCAAGCCCCGAGTGGCGACAGCCGAGGTGGTGAGCAAGATAGCTCAGTACAAGCGCGAGTGCCCTTCGATCTTCGCGTGGGAGATCAGGGACCGCCTGCTGAGCGAGGGAGTCTGCACCTCGGACAATATACCTAGCGTGAGTGAGCTTTTAATTTTTTTATATCTTGAATATGTGTGTTTTTGGTTTTTCTTATACTTAGGTATATACGTATTTGGTTGACTGAACCAGTAATTGTGTTTTAGTAAGTGGTTAATAGGAGCAAGTTTTCCACACATACACACATTAGGTTGATTGAACCATTAATTATGTTTTCTTCTCTAAGATGGTGAATAGAAGCAAGTTTGCAAGCTATCTTATAAAAGTAACAACTGTAACCAGTTACCAAGTTATCACTCAAGCAAAATTTTCCACACATGAAGGTGGGGAAAATTTTGTTTTTTCTATATTCTGTTGATTGGAGCAGTAACTAAGTAAATCTGGATCTACAAATTTAACTTACAGCTCAAGCAGAAAGTGTTGTTTTCTTTACAGTAAAAAGGTATTAGAGACAAGCATAGGTACAAGCCGGGAACATGATGAACGTGATATAACTTGTTATAGGTATCTACTCAGTTATCACTCACTGAGTTACGTGTACTTATGTACCTTAGCTACATAATTATGTGCTTACTAAGGTTCATAATAATGTGGTATACACCAAAGTTCTGCCTCTAGTGTAACTAGCTAAGATTTTCGACTGGTATTTGAGAAGTCCGAATCTATTCAAAATATGCTTCTCACACAAATTAAATGGCACCGACTGCAAAGCACAGTATAATATATTCGGCAAGTCATTACTGTCACTGGCATTCGAACCCGGCCCTCTCAAGACCCAATTCTTAGCCACTGGGCTATCGCTCCAAAGCGTACCTAAGTACGAATACGGAGGGCGACTCGTAAAACACAATGGGTCTATACTTAGCCGTACTTGCGCTATGTACAGATGCTATAACGCCTTATCTTTCCCCGGCACTATACCCCCACCCACCCCTCGTGGCAAAACAATATGACGTTATAACTTTTTTCTTCATCTTTTCCCTTTTTTGGGTTCCGTACTTTAAATGGAAAATTAAATATTACAGTATCACTTTATCTGCGGTCTGTTCGTCGTAAATTTATATTAAATACTCGGTCTTTACCTTTATTGGTAATAGTCTTAATTGTCTCTTCAGCCGTAAATAATCAAAATTGTACTTACCTACGAGTACCATAAATAGGCCATTTATCTCACATATTTCGTATAATTGGTATAGATAATCTGCAATTTGCAATGGAATTAAAACCAAATGCCTTATAGCACACGGGAAACAAATCTGAAAGCTTTTAGTTAGAGCAATAATATTAGATATTTTTATAAACTTTTTAATTAATCGTAAATTCGTAATTTTAATTAATCTTTATTGACCAGATTCAATATTTTATTAATTTTTAAGGATTTTATTTCAGGAAATTTTAAAGTATATATACAAAAACACGGAAAAGTGGAAAAGATTGTGATGTTGGTGTTATCATCATCATTAACATTTGTACGGAATCTTTGGTACGTAAACCAACTCGCTTTCGGCCGGTTCTCTTCATCTTTTCCCTTTTTTGAATACGGACCTCCCCTTCTGGGACATCCTTTAGACGTCGATACATCCTCGGATATAGGATGATGCTTTTATAATGCCTACGAATGATGAGTTATTTATTGGTTGAAAGCTTTTCTTAGGAAATAAGTTAGACTAATATTCAGTGTTGTAACTTAGGAGTATGTAGGTAATATTCAATTTACAGCGGTGATAGCCCAGTGGCTTAGAATTCGACCTCGAATCGAGGGGTCTGGGTTCGAATCCCAGTGGCACGCACCAATGACTTTGTAAAAAAGTTATGTGCGATTTATAAAATTAAATATCACCTGCTGTTACGGTGAAGGAAAACATCGTGAGGAAACCTGCATGCCTGAGAGTTCACAAAAAAAATGTTCTCAAAGGCATGTCCACCAACCCGCAGTAGGCCAGCGTGGTGGACTAAGGCCTAAATCCCTCTCATTGTGAGAGGAGACCCGACCCTGTAGTGGGTCATTAATGGGTTAAAACAACATTCAATTTTCTACAAATTTAAACGGAAATTAACTTCATTTACCAGCCAAATAATATCGAGAATATTTACTTCAGTAAGTAGGTATTTGCTACTTATTTATTTCAATTATCTATTTAATAAATCCACGGCCCAATGACGGTGTTTAATTTTTAAAATTAAAATTATTTTCATTACGATAATTTAATACAAAAATTGACGTCTCATCGATGATCGGCAACGCGTACACAATAATCACTTGAATACTCAGTAATTTTAAAAATACTTACGTTTTACTACTACTGACGTGAAAGATAAAACCTACCGTGATTTTAATAAGAATTTTTATTGTGTATCTTGGTAACTACATTCGCAACTCTTTCGCGCCATAAAATCACCGAATCGCAAAAAAGGACTACTATAATATCATGAATATGAAAACATCCTCCATTAATCTGTATTTAAATGAAGGAAAAATTCTTAAACACCCTTTTACGACGTACCTACGTCTCCCTTGCCGAATGCTTAACATAAATTAATTAAGAATTTCGCGCCATCATCCTGTTGCTGACGTTTTTAAGAAAAAAGAAGCGACGGCATTAAGTACTCTCTGCCAAGAATATCGAGAAAAACATAAAACCGAAATGGAGGGAATACACTCGAGGGGGACGGAAATATGCGTAGTTAATGAGTGCGAAAGAGTTGGGTGGCTATCTCTTTTTTCAGCGTTTAAAGGGGGGTAACGGGCGATTTTGACACGGTATGAATAAAGAAAATATGAAGGCTTTTGTTGCCGTAAAAATTCCTGTACAGGGGATAAAGTCTTTAAGTTATCATCGAGGGTACCGTGAGGGTGGATGCAGGTAGGCAAGATACGAAGGGTGTTCCCGTGCGTATTTATCGAATATCGAGTTATATTGGGTTTGCGTGTATACATTGTTTAAGAGGGTGCTTAAAGGTTGAATATATTAACGTCGAGGGATCGATCCGTGCGCGGCATGTCTCATTTTTAACCCGATGGAAAGCCGAATGTTGATATTAATGGAAATTTAATTGCGCGTGTGATGAGCCTCCGTTTTGATATGGGTTTATTGAAAAAGTTTCCAAAGTGATTTACGCTATAAATTATAATCACGTTTGTTTTTAACAAGCCTTATATTTTTTGTTTGAGATCTTCAGTTTACAATATTACAGACAGTTATATCTTAAAATCTAATTAGGTTTAAAGAGTAATGAACTCTACTCTTTTCATGCCTAATTGAATGCAATACCTAATAATCGTACCTAAGTTGCTTCTTATACATAATTACGTATACCAAAATTTGCTCTCATCGTTCTTTAAGTATTTTGGTTTTCTTCTTTATGACATTGCATTTGATTTACCCATACCTACGAGTACCTTTGAAAATCAGACGTAATTGCATTTAACGCGAGCTTAACAGCAAACAAGATACGTAATCCCTTGCGACCCCTAAAAAATAAAAAAAAATGCTAACCACTCATCCTTGTTAACTTTGTCAACTAAAACGGTGGTTGTATTGCATTGTGTGATTAATGCCATTTAAGATACGGTTCATTTTTAATTGGCGGGGTGAATTGACCCTCAAACCCTCAATAGTCAGGGTACAGGATCATATCCCGGTTATGGAACAGTACAAAAATTATACAGTAGTGTGGCTCAGCTCTTCTTGAAAAAAATTTAGCAGTCGCGTGGTTCGTGGATACCTACGCGACGTATATACGAGTATGTTTCTAGATTTGTGATTTGTAAATATTATATTTAGTTTCGATACGGTGAAAAAATCTGAAAAAAAGAATGCGTGGAAAATTTCTACAAATTTCTATATTTGGCAGAACAAAGTGTGCCGGGACAGCTATTTAGATACTGTATAATCTTTATACTGGGGTTATGGTCTCGTACGTACTTTCCCGTGCGTCCCGTTGCAAATCACTTCCGGGCCACTAAATCCAGGCCAAATTAATGCATTTAGCACGCTCCGTACTACGATGGGGATGACAACTTAATTTTATTATATCGCGATATTTTCTTGTCACGTTAGTCATTGTGAACGACAATGGTATTTTTTTTTTTGTAGTAAATTGTGACTCGTCTGTGCTGCACATATTTGAAGTGAAGGTACAAGAGTTGATTTTGTCCAAGTTATTAATTAAAAACACTTATGTAAATAAAAATAAAAAACATACCACAGACGAGTAAAAAAAGAAATATGAAGGACGCAAAATTTAAAAAAATGTTTTGTCAATTTATGTAGGCCTCCCTACATAAAACATCCCTACTCCCGACACAATTTGTAATATTTTTGACACTAATTTTATAAAACTTTTAAAAATATAAAAAACACATTTTAAGTAGGTTGTTGAAATTCAGGAAATATTTCGCGAATGTGAACATAATTGAACATGGGAGGAAACTTCGATTTTGCAACTCACGACAGCGAAGCAAATAAAAATCAACTGACCTATCCGTTTTCCTCGTACAGTACACTGATTTAAAATATCATTAAGGTCCATATCTGAGACCGGGATCTCATGAGTACACGACACAGTCGGAACATATCACAAATTGTAACAAAGAGCTTTGCCAAAGAAGATTATCGGAGCAACGCGTGGCCGACACGCGACGCCCATGTGACCGTATATAGTGCACTTACCCTATCTCACAACAATCACTCAAAAATATACCTTAAACACCTAAAAATAAGGTCCATTTTACATTGATTGGCAAATTTCAGAAGCCAAGTTCAGCAAAGGGAAAATAGTTCGTAAACGGGTTTACGAACTATTCAGTAGAGTTTTTGTACAAATAAGAAGTGTTGGAGGGAAATTAATACCACAATTCGTTGGATTTAAGGCTTATATTGGAGTCGAGTGTATAATCGACGTACAAATAAATATGTAACGGTTACATTTTATTGTTCCGTCCGTGTTTGTCTGTGTCAGTTGCAAATATGACTCCGGGCTAATCTGTGAATGAGTGGTTTTTTTTTAGAATTTGCGGTTCCGATGGCGTACAAAATTATTTTAAAGAAACATTTTCTTTAAAATAATGTCTGAAATCTGAAAACTTACAACAATTTTAAGTGCTGAAGACTCTTAAATGCAGGGTAATAAAGAAAATTCAATATTAATTTTTATATTCAATTATCCGAAACATAAGATTATTACAGTACAGGTTCCTTGAGCGAGCTATAATGACTCTACCTCCGATAGCTATAAACTAGTCCCATTTAAATAATCCAAGTATTATATCAAAGAAATATTGCGTTTTACATTTATCGTTTGTCGTATACTTACGTAAGTAAGGGTAGACCCTCATTACTGTTTAGAAAATTCCCAACGACTTAATTACTGGGTACAGATCCAATAAACTTGAACTCTCGCTGTGTTCCGTCTATGATACGGAGATTAGAGTGATAACATCAGCAGAGCTCAGTTACATTGTTTGGTTTTTATTGTTAGTTTCATTCAAATGTGCTGACAAAAATACTGACTACGTTGAATCTTTGCTTAGGTTTTTTTTAGAAATAACTGTGAAAGCTATTTTAATTTGATTAATCTGTATTTTTGAAAATTTCGGTCGGATCGGATACTCTATAGGACAGTGATAACTACTTATGTTAACTTATGTGCACTTTACAAAGTTAAATGTTAGATACCTGCTGCTGTAACGGCGAAGGAAAACATCGTGAAAAAAAACCCACGAAACCTTAAAGTTACCCACAATATACTTAAAGCCATGCCATCAAGCCATGAGAAGTCCACCAACCCGTATTAGGCCAACGTGGACAAAAGCACATATGACATTGTGAGAGGAGACTTCCGGCAATGAGACAAATTAATAAAACATAACATTAAAATAAGAGAACTTAAAACAGTTGCCAATAAAATACGACAAACCCTTTCCATCCCGATTTTCTATCATTCTTTTATCCTAATCCTTATCGATCTATAACACGTTTGAAACTGCACAATATTTATGACGAGCGTCGCCGGGGGTGTGAAGCGAAGCGCGCTAAGTATCCGAGCCACGTGCGGCTTACTCCCGATATGCGATTTTTTTATTGCCCCCTCTTTAAGGGATACTTATTATTATCGACTATCCCCTACTAAGTGTTTCATTAAAATTTTCAATGGCGATTTGGACGGGATTATGTTTTAAATATGTCGTAATTGGGGATAATAAATGTTAACAGATACACTTTAGTTTAATATTTAAAAGTAGGCGAGGCCACCTGATTTTAAGTGGTCGTTGTAGGCCATGGACAATGAAACAACTAATCCCACGAGTTAAGATCACTGACCGACGACAAAAAATGTAATTATTAAAAGTAGACATAGGTATCTACTTAAATATACAAAATTACAATTCTAATTTATATGAATTGAATTCGAGAAGGAAGTTAACAAGATTCTTAATTAAAATTATAGAATTGTAAAATAAATGTCTTACGTTTTCTATTCTATTTAAAAAATGTTCTTGTTTTTAATTTCAGACTTATGTCTATATGGATTTCTCTGATCTGATGTAATAATCTATATTTAACATTTAATTAAACGAGCTATTAGTAGCGTCGGATTTTCATTCCCAATTACATAATTATCTTGGTACTTCTTAGAACTCTATTCAATATTAATTTAATGAAAGAAAATTCTTGATTAAAAATTCAGTGACTGATAAATACAATTACTCTCTCTCAAATACTCTATAATTTTGTAACAGGTACTTATGTCTGTAAACTCAACGGAAATTGTAACTACATTTATTTATCCATTAAAAAAATTGAGATCCTTTTTATGAAACATATTGAGGGTTTACAAGACAAGGGTGCACTTGCAATAAAGCAGTTAATTCGACAGAACACTCCAATACGTTGGTGTACAAGTGATTGTGATCTCGTTTTATCTTATCGAGCATCTGATGATGTTATATTAGTTTAGGGACCCCAGTAACGTAAGCAAAATAGACCGCTTTTTCGAAGATTAGGAATTTGTTGTTGTTTATACAAGCGGTTTTTATCGCAACTTTGTTCGTCCATTTTCAATAGAAATTTAGAAAATGCAAATGGGGATGCAGGACACATGATGCTGAAAGGGCAGTGCAGTTGCAATTCTATCTGAAGTCGTAGCTTGCTACTTAAGATTATCTAAGATGGATTAATATGGTCTCCGGAAAATAGAGCAAGAATATAACGGGTGAGAGTACTTTTAAAGGGAATGTGGAATAATAAAATGAAATTAGGGTGAAAAATGGAATTTTCAAAAATACTCTCTTACCTCACGTTATAAATTAAAGTTTTAGGATTCCAGATCTCTAGACAATTTTTAAAATACTTATTTTTCAGACATACCTAGGTATTCACTAAGCTTAGTGGGAAATCTCCTTTATCCAAAATTGACCTTACTTTTAAATAAATCTACTCATAAAACTATTGCTACAAACATTTCATTAATTTCATAAATAACTTAAACAACCAACATAACCTTAAAATCTATGTTAAGCAAAGCCGCAGGCTCCAGCTAGTTAGGGAATATTTGTTTAAAGTGTAGTTTAAGGCAGTGGCGAGTCCACAAGGCATTCCAGCTTCAGGCGAGTGAACATCAAACGCGCACATAACCATAATCAGGGCCAGGCAGCCCAGGGTTCTTTGATAAACAACGGCCCGTCTTAGAGAATTTAATTTGGGGATTGTCTTGTGATGTTGTGACGTCAGAGCTGCCCACCACAGGGAGCTGTGTGTCAATCAAACTAGTTTATTCAGATGAGAGTTTGTTTCTTGTTGCAGTGCAGTATTGTTTCGTGAATGTTGTAAACACTTTAAAAAAGACCTTACAATAGTATCAGGTAGCCTTATCAATCCGAAATGAAAGAATTATAATTCTAGTTTTTTTTTTATTTTGTATGCCTTCGACGCGAAGTGTTTAGCGCGTTAGCTCTAGTTTCACAAATTTTCTAATTTTAGATTGCTTGATACGGTTTCTTTCTTTTAGAAATTCTTTTTTATTAGCAATCTTTGAAGTCATGAAGTAACAAAAAGTAAATTAAATTAAGAAGCATTAGTGTCGATATTCATTTCGAGCTTGCACCTGTGGTGATATAAGTAACCCAAGTCTGATTTTTTTTGCTTATATGTAGGTATATTTGTAAAAAAAACAGATTTTTTTTGCTTTAAAGTGCACTCCTTTAGGAGAATCACGAGTAATCACGACATACAATTGATTGTATAATTACCTTCTCCAATAATACCCAAAAAGCTTACCTCTAACAAAACTAATAAAGTCTGTACGAAACATTTTTAAAATATAAAATAAACAAATTCAAATGTATACGCGCGAGTTCCTGCAATTTGCACATTCGTTTAAAGAACAGCATTGCATTTATGAAATCTTATTTAATGGTAGGTAGGGTGCGTCCCTCGATCCCAACAGCGACATATGCTGTGCGTTTTACGCAGTTTTAATTTTAATCCACTTTGCACGTATGAATAACAAAAGTGTGGATATATAGATATACCTACCTACCTATGACTACGACTTAAAAAATACCTACTATAGACATGTAGAATGATTGGAACTTTGGAAGTCAGAAATGGATTGTTTGGTTTCTTAGAAGGTTGTAAAATAATTGTAATCATTACAAACTAACATAAAAATTGTAACATGAAAAAAACCGCCATTTTCAATCTTCTCGCGGGCTCCGATTGAATTGACGTATAAGTATTGTCAGGAGTCTGCACATCCATGAAATAAGAGTTTTACGTATATTTCGGTTACAGGAACAGTTACAATATTTCGTGTACAGTTTCGGTTAAAATTCTAATCCAAAGTTTCCAATCGATTAGCGAAGTCAAAAGGCAGTTTGGCAGCCACGCGTCCCGACCACAAAACGCACACCAATATTGGCTTATTAGGCTTTTACTAATACCATTGTAGGCTTTTGAAATGAAACCTAATACGCAATCCGGTATTAGGTTCATATATTTCGTTCGATTTAGACGGTTTATACGCTGAATATGCTTTAACCTTATGTGGGCCTGCTTGCCCTGGTTTGGTGAGACCATTAAAATTTTTACGCAAAGAAAGAAAATTGGAAATGTTTTATATGAAGCATTAGCATAACATCTGTTGATTTCACCATCATCTCCAAACGTTTGATGACGTCTATCGCAGTTTATATAAATTATTTATTTATATGATACATTATTAAAACTGCAAATATCGAATAACTAGTAACCTACTTGAAAACTAATAAAAATCGAATCCTTTTAAGTGGTTTTTCTATAGATGCATTTAGTCAGCCTTCGTTTTATAGGGATTCCTTTTTCTTAAATTAATTTAATTTCAAATTTCTCAACAAATGGTCTCATCATGTCTAATCTCTACATTTATAGCCTCTACAATACTCTACATCTCTTTCAGTGCTATCTCTATGTATCTCAACAGTGGCAGACAGACGGCACGCGAAACAATTCATTAGCCAATCTGGATTAAGCCTACCACACACGTTACGAGAAATCGTTACGATCGCACTGTACCTATGGTTTAAACTGCACCGATAATCAAAACGTGTGTGTGATAAAAACTGTACAGTTGTTACGATTTTTCAACGTGTGGGACGTACGACTTATCTGTACAGTTCGACTGCACAGTTTTATCGAACAGATGAAACTGAACGTGTGTGGTAGGTCTTACGCTCGCCAATACGCCACGTTTGGGTATCGGATTATTGACATACGGACTGCGTTATGTAATGTAATAGTTTAGAAACCTGAGTTGGGATACTGAAAACTAAATCGAAATGCACTATTGCGATCACATCGACCAAATATAGAGACCTTAATTTATGTTTCCTCGTGTTTTTTTCACACATCTAAATAGTAGTCGATTCGACAATAGTGTGACAGTAAAATAAACGTTTTCTTAATAATAATTATTTCTGTTTTTTTTGGCACATATGTTAAAGAGAAAAATTAATTATGCCATCGATAAGATGTTTCGGTTCGATTCAATTGCCTGTATTCAAACATAAACGTAACTACGTAAAATTAGAGTTCACTTTTATCTACTCGTGGGTTTCGACTATTCAATTTTACAATGTAATTAGGCTTTATTATTAAAAATCAATAAAGATATGTGGGCTAATTCTACTTCCCATACGACGATATATCTGTACCTATGTAAACAACTAAACACTGGCAGGCAAACGGCATGCGGACAATTCATTAGCCAATCTGGATAACGCGTTTGTATACCGGATTATTGACATACCAACAATGCGTTTAGTTTATGTTATGTATATAGATTAGAGCCATCAGGCTAGAGTAGAGCTTTTGTTTAGTATGTATATGGGAATTGACAGCGGCCATATGATTTTCGATGGTTATTGCGTAGGTACTACTATAAGGCTATTTTTATCTATTTGATTATAGGATAGCGAAATTATGATGAAATTAAGACTTTATTGGTTATACAATTGACAGTTTTAATTTTATATATCCGTGTTCCTCTTTTAAAAGCCAGTCCTAACTATTGAATTGACCCTGGAGGCCTCCGTTTACTCCGTACTCCGTTTTACACTACCCGTGTATTGAATTTTTCTTGAATATTTAGTGTTTGTTTATTTAAAATGTAGTTATAACAAAATTAACGTTCGTTCATTTTAAACATTGACTTTTATCAAGCGACCCCAACAGAAAATAACTCTCCATTCCAAATGTTTAGCAAAATTTAAAGCCATTTCACAATAATTTCACAGATGACACAGTGACGCTCCCCCAAAGAAAGAACGTTGACAGCGCGAAATCGTCACCCATCCGCAAATAATAGGTTTCGATCTAAATCAGAATTCATAGTCATTACCAAGTACCCTCTTGGTTAACATGAGTTATGACTTATTACCGTACCCCAGACACGGGATAGCCCCAGCCGTCCAAATGACATGTCAATGCATTGTCACCTCCGCGATTTACTATGTGGTAACACTGCGACGATACGCTAGGGATGACCGCTCTATCTATCCCTGTCTATCCGCAAACAGCAGCGACTATCCCGCTCTGATTTATTATAATTTTATGCGCTGCATCGCTTTTGTGTCTAAACGATGTCCTTGTCGAGTTTTTGTTGTTCGAGGGGAGTATTAAATGTAATAACAGAAATATCACGCTTCTGAATATGTATGAGATTTTTTCGAGATTTGATTCGGTGATTATATGAGTGAGATTATGAGTGTCAGTTGTCGGTAATTATAGGAGCGATTACGGCCACAAGTGCGGTGTCGGTTGTCAATAGAGATCACTTGAAACATATTTTGGACGGTAATAAGATACTTTGCTTGCTTCTACAGTAGGTTCGATTTCCTGTTAGAATGATAATTTGAATCAAATAAACATATTATTGATACATAGTGCGATGTAGGTTTAATATATTTAGTTTTATGAAATTGGAAATATAGTATCTTTACCGATGTATCTGTCTCCTAAGTAGTGGTCACTTAAACTCTTGATGTGGACATTACCACTACAGTTTTTATGGTAGATACAGAACTTATAACTAAAATAAAAGTCGTATCACAGAAAACAAAAAAAATGATATTCCATACAAATCCCTTAAAACCTATGCACGCGTCAAACCGTTTACTCATACTTACAAAAGTAACGAATATTAAACCAACGGTAAGTACCTACTATATGACAAAAAAATAAAAAAAATCCGTTGTAAAGTTGTCATTATGATTCACTCAAGCGTTCATCCCCGTGCTGACTGTAATAATACACTATTATACTATTTAATAATAATAATAATAGCGATTGTCATTAAAATAAAATTATTATCGACGGCTGGAGATCGGTTCACGAAGTAAACACAATTGACTCTTGCCAGTTGGACGACTCTCAAAGATTCTGGCGTTTAATTGTGTTGACCCTTCGACTGTTTTCACTTCATTATTGGTACATATTTCGCGAATTCTTTTTAAAACGCATGAGGTCCTTATTATTCTTTGGGGCAACAAATAACAAAAGTTCAGAACAATAGTAAGTTGTATGCGATAAGGAAGCGTTCTTTAAAGCAATCTTAAATGTTAGGATCTGAAGTAAAATGACTTTATTTTACTCAAACCCTCTTTGGTTATGTTACGTTTTACTAATTTAGTGATAATGCATTAATTTTTTTAAAAATAATTATTGGATATGAGAGAAGCGACATTTAATTTTGATACACAGAATAACCATCCTTAAACAACAAATAAGTAAAAAGTCTGACCGTATTAAATAAATCTCTGAAACCTTAGTTGGTTTCAGAGATTACATCTTCTATATCAAGTTAAACAATCCACTTTATAAAATTAATATAGATATCTCTCACGTAAGGGCTCGTAATTGGGTGACATAACCTAACGACCAACCTACGCGACAAAATTTAAACACAGGGCTTTATGGAGTATGTATGGAGCTGACTAAATTGAAATACCTACGCGCTGACATGCGACAAAATGCATTCAAATCGATGTCGTACAAGCTACTTTTTCGTACGACATATCAATTAGGACACGGGGACATATCATATCTAAAACTATATACCTACCTTATCAAATTATTGTTATATTTAGAAGATTCCAAATTTCTCCAACGATTTGTCACAGTTTCCGCACTGATCGTTTCGGCACACCTCATCCTTTATCTGTCCGCACACATTGCCGTCTATCCGCATTTGTCTATCCATCTCAAAGGTATAATAAAACAAATCAATAATCAATTTTACGCCAGCCTTTCCTTGTATTTTTGGGATTTTATTTATTCTGACAATACATCTAGCGGAAAATCGCGTCGCGTCGACGTTCGATATTGTCTCACTGCGTACGAGTGAATTGGAACGATATTTAATTTAGGATGTGTCATGTACCTATTTAAATGTGATGGTGTGTTTTTGTTTTGTAATATTTATTTTGTAGCCTTAGGTCTTATCTAACTTCCGACCAGACTTACAAAATAACACGACAAAATTAAAACACAGGGCTCTGTATAGAGCTGTTCTATCTGAAATACGTAACGATATGCTACAGAATGAGGGGAGCTAGGCTAGGAACTTGAAACCCTTTTTGCAGCTTTAAATAGCTATCGACCTATATACTAACGATTATACAAATTATGGGCTACTTATTAAAAAAGATATCGTTTCATAATAATATATCTATCCAATTACACATGCCTTCACTCAAATTTACCCACTTTAGGCACAGTCTTGGTCGCAGTTAAAATAATTATGAAAGATATGAAACAACGCTAAAGCTACTTATTCTTAATTTATTTTATTTCTCCTTACGTTACGTTCATTCATCAATTGTAACATTTTCCAAATTTGCTATTTCTCTCGTCAATCATTCTCAATGAGACCATCAAATAAAAAAGAAAATCCTACCAAGAAATACCTATGTATAATAATACTCGTATTTTCATATTTAACAAGCATGAATGTTTTCCACACGAAAATGCGGGATGTTTTCCAATTTTCATTCGCTTGACCGGTGGAAGGGTCGCTTCGTAGCACTACGTTCTTCTGCTTATTAACTGCCTAAATTGTATCACATAAATCTGTGCATGAAAATCTTCATTTCGTGATAAACTGAGAATTGTATATTTATTTGTAGTTTGGTTAAAATAAGTAGGTATGTATAAATCAGCAAGTTTTAGTGGCTGTCTTGAATCAGTAAATATTGAAATCCTCGACATTTGCAACGTGCTGCGTTCAACATATTAGTAGATTCAGAGGTTTTCTATTTCTTGTATGTTTGGGAATTAGGACTTCATATAAGTACGATAAAAATGAAACAACATTAGATATTATAGAAGAAAATATTGCCTAGAAGTGCCCATACATCACCACCTAACACTTTGTAATTTGAGAGTTTATTATTGATTGTTATAAAAGAGATTGCTTATTAAACAACATGAGTATTCTATTCAGTAATACTCAAACATTTTTTAACATTAGCCAAGTTAATTATAATATTAATTAACGTAATTCACATCAAAATCAGATTCCATCACAACTCAATAACTCAACAGGCAGTGCGTCGGGATCGAATAATGGTTTCCACAATTCGCATCCCGCCCATGAGAACGTCTAATGAACGGTTGCATATCATTTCACCCTCAAACGATTCCGAATTAGTCTGAATACGTGAGGCCCGAACACCTTAGCCTCAAGTTAATTTGGAGCCCCGGCGTGCCCCGCTAAGCTCGACAATGCGAGAACGTATTGACAAACTGCCTATACGTCTCAATAGAATTTATGAGCTCCACGTATTGACCCATTTCTTTGATTGCACACAACAATGGTAAATCGACAATTAAATTCAAATTCCCTCGTGGGAATCTCGGGAATTAAGTGTGTTGACTTGTGTTGTCATCTTACGGTTGGGCGGGATAGCTTTTTCTTTCACGAAACAAGGCGTTGGACGTATAAGCATGGGGCGTTCTGTGGTCCCTTTATTTTTATTGTCCCGATCTTAGTGTCCATTATGCCTTTGTTGTGACGATGAGAAATAATTAAACGCGAATCCGATTTTATTGAAATTTCGCGAACAATGCTGTTAATGTGATATGCTCGAGAAGTTTTCTTTTGTATGCATTGATTTAATTTATTTTTCTTCACTACAAAGGTGCTTGACTTTTGAACTAAGTATTCCCTACACAAGAAACTTAGGTAGACCAGGTATGTATCAAAGATATTGACAAAATAATTACAATACGGAACATTTAATACGGATTCCTATGGCATAACACTAATGACATTGCCTTGAGCCGGATTTAAAACAATATGAACACCTCGAGAACAACAACGGAAAAAAATAGCAGCACCGTAAAACAGGCATCCATCCAATTTGCGATTCAATTCCATATTCAAAGCTCGAAAAACAATGCCATCGTCAATGAAATGCGACGGCGTGGCGCTAGCGTAGCAGTTGTTGCTTACATCGCAAAAGGTTGAAAAGAAGAGTAAAAGTCACCCAAAATATTGACTCGCAAAGTGCCGACTTGGCTCACAATAGACCCAGCAGGTTGCCTTTTGTCCCGGACCCTTCTGTACCCAACAAAGAGGAGTAATGCACTGCTTTTTCATCCGGCGCGTATTTAAATATAGCTGGAAGTAAGCGAGCGTTGGATAAGATAATGCCGCTGTCGTGATTTTGATAATGCAGCTGAAATACTGAAAATTATGTAGAAGAATGTTGTTTCAATTTTAATACGTTAGTAGTAGTTAGTCCCCTTGTACTGTGTTGCGCGAAGAAGTCACACGAAAAAATCTTAGGTACTATAAGTATACCTACTATTAATTTGAGAGAGTTAGGTAATTAAGTAAAAAAACAAAATTAAAAAATTTATTCGTTATACATTTCGGTTTCGGTTTGCAAAAATTTTATTCCAATTTTAAATTTTATTCCCCGAAAAAATAATATAGGGACCGTGCACGGCGACACCTATGCCATCTAGTGTCATTTATCGGAACTGCCATATTGCTTTATGGGTAGGATTACTACCGTATGTTAACTTTTTGAAAAGTGTATCACAAATAATTTTGTATATTAAAAGGCTCATTAAAAGTGTATTCTTGTATTGATGGATGCTCCAATACTTCCAAGAATAAAATATATAAGTATATTAGTGTAAATTCTCGTAATTTTCCACTGATAGTACCGACATGCTCTGGCTAAAAACTATACGAAAAGTTGGATAAATGCAGTTAAAAATACACGTGACATGAATTCAAACGGTAAAAAAGAACTATCAAGGTTTTTTAAATGAAACTAATATATAATTTGTTTTGAGATTAATTTAAAATTCAAGTTATTTTTATTTTCAATGAAAAGGAGAAATTTGTTCTATTTAAACATTTTTATTTATCACACAATATCAAAATACCTGGCATTCATCTTAAAATAGATACTGCTTTATGCGTTGCTCACTTTATTTAAACAATGTTATCTGAAAATCCTCTACACCCTTTTAATACACCAACAAATTTTCTATTGAAAAACACTTTGACCAAATACTTTTAGAATTTGAAAAATATCAACGTTCGCACGACACACACTATTCTTGATATCACTAAAATCGCATTTTATACATTTTACGTAATTTAATCCGTAATTTATAGTGAAATACTGAGTTATTCCTCGTTAAGCGACATTATGAAAACATATGAAAAACAAAGGGACAATATTGCACTTTGTGACAGTTTGTTCCTTTTTAATCCGCTAGGTGGCGTTTTGTCGTTTGTGCACGGTCCCTATAAGACCTACCTACCTGCTCAAACTATAAGCTGAACTACACAAAACAAAGGACAAAACTAAATAAAATCAATTTTTGAGTATTGATCAATAATAGGTCCCCTTTATTTGCGCGTTCCGTTTCGCACAGCGCCGTGACGCTCAGCGCTTTACAAGACGGCTCTGGTAAAAATAAAAAAAAATAAAAATCGTTCTCTAAGCTTATTGAAAAGTATTCGCGCCCTGTTCACGGCGTCTGAGCAAATATAAGATAATTTTCCCGCTTCACCTCACCCGGTATTTAGGGGGCACCTTTCATACTTTTTACGGTGCCCGTTTGACGGTAGATGCAGGGCAAGCGTTGTAATTTATGTATTTGAAACTCATTCTAATATTGTATTTAAGACTGGCGGTTGTAATCCGAAGATTCATCTTATTTATAAAGGCTTATATTCAAGTACTAAATAAACTAGCGAAATTCTTAACTGCTGTATCCTGAATCTATCTGGCAACAGTCCTTTTTTACTTCTGTCGTGTACTTCTCACTTACTACGCCAAACGCCTAGGCCTCAATATTTTAGCATCCACTAAAAATCAGGTGACGGCGACTCCGGCGAGCGAGGTTCTTAACACGAAAGTGTCACTTGAATTTAAAACCCTGCCACTTTTCACTTTCGAAACGGTGGAATGAAGTTTTGGAATATTTTGGGGAACTATTTCCTATTTAATACTTATCTTACAAACACTGTCTACTTGTAATTCTACCTGATTTAAATCAGGTGGAATTGTAAAGTTGAGGGTTTATTTATTAAAGCAACTGTCAGCAAGCAAAATTCCGCTTGTACCTACAGATTTTTTTCCGGTTTTTACTGCAACACGTACATTCTTAAACCCTTAAGTGCACAACGGAAAGTGCACGATACTTTATCTTTTTTATAACATTTAAAGCCTATACTTAACCCTTTCATAGAGACCAAAAAAATAAGAACGTTTAACTGCTACCGGTATTAGCTTCGTTTAAAAAACTTTAATTCGCCTTGAATGAAGTCAATTCGAATATTAAAATCTCATTTGAGTCCAATCGAATAAAACCGGCCATTGTAAATCGATCTTTGTCTATGTGCATAAGTATAAAGAAAATTAATTTGTGGAAACACACATGTAAACATATTTTGAATTCAGAAGGGTTTACTAATTGGTGTATTAGGTGAGTACATTGTGGAAACCGCTCATTGAGTGTGTGATTCGAATTAAGGGACTGTTTACAGGTTTATTACTTAAATTCGTTTTTTACAACCGGCCAGTGCACAGACGTGTTTCACACATGGCCACACTCATGCGCATGGGTCGTTTGTTTATATGTACCTATGCTTAATAGGTTTACATTTCACGCACGCTTGAAATATTGTTGTCAAACGCGGGATTCTGATTAACAAAGAATATTCATTTCAATCGTACTGGCAGCTCAGCTTAAAAGGATTAGGAAGTTTTTCGACTTGAAATTAGAATTTGGATTCTTTTTTTAGTTGAGTCTTAAATATTGCCAGTATTGTTTGTAAAATAAAACAGTTAATTGACGATCGTAATTTGCTCGTTATAAGTTGTCGTTATTTAAACCAATTATCTAATAACAAAGAAACATTTAATTGCCGCGGCTCATTGACTTTTAACTCTACGATGTTTTCCTAAGATATTTTACTGGCAGCTTGTTAAAAATTTCCATTTCATTTTCTTAGAAAACTTGCAACAACTGGCAACCCTTCAGTTACGCTCGTTTTTCTAGTTCGTCGCTCGAGACTTGCTCGAGTGACTTTTAATTAGATGACTTGTTATAATTTTCTGATCGAAGAAATCTTTCAATAAATTCTACCGATTTGCTGTTATGGTCAAACGTTATTTATGTAATTTAAACAGCAAACTTTTAACGCCAGTCTGGTTTTTTTATTATAAAAAATGTTCCCCACAAACGAATTACAGATAAATAAAAAATATCAGTAACAAAACTGTCAACTATCAAAGTCAATCATAGGTGAAAAAAGAAGCATTTTAGTTTAAAAAAACAAACGCGTTCGTTTTTCGAACGTGCCGCGCTTTCTCGGTCCATCGGGCATCGCGTCAGATGCCAGTCACCGCGCGGGGCGGACCACCGCGCGGCCGCGTATCAAGTTACCATCTATCGTCTTACGGCCTCGCCTTCCTGCCCTACGTCTAAGTTACGCGCTACGTCCGTTTGGCGCGCTGTCACATGCCAGTGTGACAGTTGGTACGCCAGAGGACATTTTCGGTCTGCAGCCAGTCTGGGTGGGCTATCGGTTAACACCTATCGGGTATGGACTTTGTCGTGCGCATTTTATGCGCATTGACCACTGCTTGTAATTGCCACTGTATAATCTTAATGTAATGTAACCACTATAGGATTGAATTGAAATGTAACTTTTGCTGTACAATTAACTATATTTTAGGTAACAGCTTTTAATATAAGATTTTATCCTGAATTCTCTTCTTTTATCAGTTGACATAATATGATAATTAGATGCTTCTTAGATCTTCTACATAGTAAGTATTGTAACTTTGCATATTGCAGCAACGGTATCTGTGGCGACGCTGGAATTGCTTTGATGTAGGATAAATGTATAATACTTAATTGAAAGCTTATTCTTCTCCTTTATAGTGAAAACTTCTATAAACCCAATAGTATTGTGAACGTTGAATTTACAGTGTCATCGTATCGTCGAGATTTCCAATTAAAGAAAGTCAAACACCAAGGATCTTTCTGTATTTAATCTGTGTAAATGAACGTTTTAATATTTTTTACAACCACTTATCACCTGTAGTTAATATTTTTAATGTGTACTAATATAATTATATTTTTTCATTTTATTAATGCGTCAACAAAAACGCGATTCATCCAAATCCATCATGACTCCAGCGTGCAGCGTTAATGAATGCACCGCACGCCTCTCCGATCCCGTGTCGTCGCCGGGCCGTTGACGGCTCGTTATCGTCGACATCTCGTGACTCATATCCAGAGCCTCCCGATATTATGCGTGACTTCGTAAACCCCAACTTCGCGCTGCTCTGCACGTCATATTCCACGCGAATGATATCGAAGGCAGACACTAGTCACAATGCTGTGCAATAATAATAAAAACATGTTATGCATCCCATAGCGGTGATAGCCCAGTGGCTTAGAATTCGACCTCGAATCGAGGGGTCCGGGTTCGAATCCCAGTGGCACGCACCAATGACTTTTAAAAGTTATGTGCGCTTAATAAAATATAAAATTAAATATCACCTGCTGTTACGGTGAAGGAAAACATCGTGAGGAAACCTGCATGCCTGAGAGGTCACGAAAAAAAATGTTCTCAAAGGTATGTGAATTCCACCAACCCGCAGTAGGCCAGCGTGGTGGACAGCGGCCTACATCCCTCTCATTACGAGAAGGAGACCCGAAGAGAGTCTATTATGTAGAGAAATAAACCATGTAGAATAATGCCACATTTACGGATTTAAAAAAAATTTACATCAACACGCAGCCCCGGATCTTCAATTTTTTTTAGGCGGGGCAAAAACTGAAATATGCCGCCCCCGCCCACATACATTTATTTTTACCTTTATCATCCACTTGCTGACCCAGCAGGCTTCGCTCTGCCAATGATTTTTTTTTTATTTTTTTATTTAATAGCCTATGTTACTCAGGCTGAATGTAGCTTTCCAATGGTGAAAGAATTTTTGAAATCGGCCCAGTAGTTTTTGAGTTTATTCGTTATCTCTCAATTCGTTTGTATGTTTTTTATTTTTTTTAATATTTGTTACCGCCGCAATCCATTATTTTTAACCGATTTGAATTTTTTCTTTTTGGTTTGGAAGGTGTTACAGTGAATTTGGTACCATATTAAGTTGATGATAATCTGATGCAGAAGATTAAAAATAAATCTTATATGCGTGTAAGAAATGTACCCATGAGACAGTAAGATAAAAATCAATTGTATTTACCTAGAATAAAATGTAGAATTTATAAAAAAAGTAGGTATATATCTGCCATACGCATATACAATCATTTGCCTCCAGAACTAAAAAACTATCAATCAATAAATTTAAATGGTCTTTAAAACAGTAGCTAGGTTATTATACCGAAAAGGAATTCTTTAACGATAAAATAAAATAACAATCTCAGGAAGGACAGAGGCTACATTTACAGTCCTGTAAAGCTGCCGACTGCAAGTGCTTCCTTGTGTTTATACCAGGGTATAATCAGAGAGAATGCACTATCACACAAAAATGCAAATAACGAACGGATAATGAATAATGAATGGATGGTTCGCAATTTCAATCTAAATTATGTTTATAGATAAACAATTACATAAAGGAATGTAGTAACGCGCGTATAAATAACTAAATAAATTAATTAAAACTGTGTCGAGAGTTTTTTCCTTCGGATTTTTCTCTCTTTGCCCAGTAATGGGCACATTACATAGCCGATAAGTTCGAATAGGTAAAATATTAAAAAATAAACAAATAATTTGGACTGCTGAACAAAATAATAAATAAATAAATATAATCTAGCAATGATTGCCAATGAAATATAAAATTAAGTTTTAGTTATATAAGACATAATTATTGTATGCCCACATAGGGTAGGCTGTTCTAAACTTATTATAAATTTTTGTGACATCTTTCTCATGTAACAGTCAACAATAAACGTATTCTTTCCTTAAAAAAAAAGAGTTTCGGAGATACACAATGGAACTCCTCAACCGATAAGAGTTAAGGAATTCGGTTAATAAATTGTTGTTGTTGGTCACATTACCTTTGCAGAACTATATAGACTGATGATAGAGAGGAACTCGTTTTTTTTATATTTCTGACCGCCGCATTCCGTCATTTGGTAACCGATTTGAATTGTTTTTTTTTGGTTTGGGAGCTGTTACTTTTAACTTGGTCCCATATTAAGTTGTTGATGATTTGATGAAGGGTTTCGGAGATACAGAGTTGAGGAACTCCTCAACGGATAAGAGTTAAGGATCCGGGTTCCTTCTTTCCTTTCAGCCCTTAGTAGTGCACTGCTGGACATGGGCCTCCCCTAATCGACGCCACTCCGCCCGGTCCTGGGCCCTCTGAATCCAACGGTTTCCCGCTGTCTTTTTCAGGTCATCAGTCCACCTGGTCGGAGGGCGGCCTGTGCTCCTTTTGCCTAAACGTGGTCGCCATTCGAGGACCTTTTTCCCCATCGGTTGTCAGTCCTGCGAACGCCAGCCCATTGCCACTTTAATTTGCAAACTTTGAGAGCTATGTCGGTCACCTTCGTTCTTCTACGGATTTCATCACTTCTGATTCTGTCTCGTAGAGAAATACCAAGCATAGCTCTCTCCATTGCCCTCTGGGCGACTCTGAGCTTGTGGATTAGGCTCACAGTAAAGGACCACGTCTCGGCACCGTAGGTCATCACTGGCAACATACATTGCTCGAAAACTTTCGACTTCAGGCACTGAGGTATATCGGACGTCAAGACGTGTCGTAGATTCCCGAACGCTGCCCAGCCGAGTTGGATTTTTCGAGTGACCTCTCTCTCGAAGTTGGATTTACCCATTCGGATCGTTTGTCATAGGTAAACGTAGGTATTCGTCTACAACTTCGAGAACAGTGCCGTCAACAACCACCGGTACGGGTGTGACATGGACATTAGACACGATTTTCGTCTTGTCCATGTTCATCTTAAGACCCACCCGTTGTGAGGCACTATTGAGGTCGCTGAGCATAATGCTGAGTTCCTCCAGCGACTCCGCCAGGACCACTAAGTCATCGGCAAATCGGAGGTGTGAGAGGTGTTCGCCGTTGATGTTAATACCACGTCCTTTCCACTCCATCAGCTTGAACACATCTTCCAGTGCAGCGGTGAAAAGTTTTGGGGAGATGACATCCCCCTGTCGTACGCCGCGCTGCACGTGGATGGGGTTCGTACTGTTGTCGTGTACTCGGACTTTCATGGTGGCGGCATTGTATACACACTTCAACGCCTCGATGTACCGATAGTCGATCTGGCATCGCTGAAGAGACTCAAGCACCGCCCAGGTCTCGATAGAATCGAAGGCCTTCTCATAGGAACCGGGTTAATAAATTATATTTTTGTGGGTCACATTGCTTTTGCAGAACTAAGTATATAAATTCCTTCGAAGTTCCTTCTAATACCTTCCTAAGTATATAAAATCGATTCGTTCCTGCGGGCGAGCAGGCGCGTATTTTGAACTATGCCTACGCGCCTCGCGAATAATAAATGTTCGTGCACTACGTCTCATTCCTCGCTCTGGGTATCGGTCGAGTTGATATGGCTATGAAATTACTGTACTTGTGCTATTATTTATTTATTCCGTGGTCAAAGTTAAGTAAATGATGAGTTATCCATTCGTCTGTAAAATGTGAATTTGGCCGCCCCCTGAACTTGCCGCCCGGGGCATGGGCCCCGGCTTGCCCCCCCCTAGATCCGGCCCTGTCAACACGTTTTCTTTTCGATGATTGCATAACAATGGTGCTACTGCTATTGCATACCTGAGTAGGTACTACTTTTCTTTTGCACCCTTAGCTATTTGACCTTACTCTTTGGGTATGAATTCACCTCATTATATAAAGGAACTTGGTAGCCAAAACAGTAATACTCAAACGAGTCATGTGGCAAACCACAAATCATTTCCAATTATACGTTAAATCAATATAAGTAACTAACATTGAAATAAATTCCGCAGTATTACCTTACAATATTATACATTAGGAGCTAAGTCTGACCTAGACTCAGCTGACAAATTATGACAAGTGATTTAACCTCAAATTCAATAAGTGAAAACCGCATAGACTTGCTTAAGTGAGTAGGTATCTACTCGTATATACTCGAATTGCTAGTATTAATATACTTGTTTTCTATTTGACCGAGCACTGCTTCCTTGAAACTATTGTGGATACCGTAGTACCTAGTGATCTTCTGTTCCTCAGAATAAAGATCTAATTAAGACATTGTACTCTTCAAATGTAGGTAGTCCCATTTAGTATATACCTATGAATAATTAAATCATAGTGATCATTTAGTAGAAAACTTTGGTAGCGTAATTCAGACTACTTTACGATTACGGCTTCAACTCAGCGAATCAGGTCATCTGCCCACCTTGTTTAGCAGTCGGTCTTTTCTCATTTTACCAAGAGTTTTGCCTTAGCAACGGATTATTATTTTAAGGCACACAGCCAGTATCTAGTAGTTTGCTACACAATATATCAAATGACTCTACATACAAAATATTTATAAAAAATAAATGCTACCTGTTGTTAAGGTGAAGTGAGAACTTGCAAGTGAGAAACATCGTGAAAAAACTTGCAAGTTTGAGAGTCTTCCAAAATTCTCTCAAAGGAATGTGAAATCCACTAACCCGTATAAGTACTTATTAGGTAGTGAAGGAGCAAGATGGTAAACTAAAACAATCCTACCTCGAGCAGACCCGTCCCTGTAGCATCGGAAACGGGTTGCAAACATATGAATAAAATACTTATTCAACCACATCTTCCATCAGGTATCCTCCATAAACCGCGTGTTACGCAACCTAGCAGCGCAGAAGGAGAAGTCTAGCAACCAGCAGACGCAGTCAGACTGCACCACGCCGGTCTACGAGAGGCTGCGACTCCTCGGCACCCCTGGGTCCACTCCCTCCTGGCCTCGGGCGCCCTGGCCTACGCAGATCGACACCAGGACTCCGCCCTACCAGATCCATAGCCTCAGTCCTGGTCCGCAGGCGATTGGATGCAATGGTGGCGAGATACCTGGGATGAAAAAAGGTCAGTCATTGGTTTAAGTTTTAAATAAAATTGGGTAGTTTTACGATAAGAAGATTAAAAAAATAGGAAGGTATTTCGATTATTCCTTTTGTAGTTTCAACTCCCTTCTTTTCATACACGTTCTTATGCGACTCGCGGTGAATTAGGTTAGATATTGTGTTTGAGTTACGTTAGGTTAGTTTAGATAAACAAACCATGAAGGGCTTGATTATAAAAGGTAATTTTTTTATAAATTGACATCGCAGGATAAAACTCCATACATCTGACCCTGAGTCGACACACTCATTTTCTTCCATTCTATTACAATTACAATCATTTTAAACATCTTTCACAGTTGCTAAAATTGCAACGAACAAAATATAAATTAAATACGAATACGGTCTACCAAAGAATTATTTGTGAAATAATGGACAAAAAGAGAATTCCGCGTTCGAAAATTGAAAGCGCGCGAGACCGCATCTCCACTAACCACAGATACGAATAATTAAAAAAAAACGCCTGCAAAAAGGGCAGAGTATCCGACAGCCGGTCACACACAACTTTTTTCGCGAGCATTTTGATAGTCGATTTGCGGATCCCCCTCCGGGCGGGGGAGGGGGCCGCCTCCGGTACCGTCAAAAACATTACTCTGCCCATCCGCTTGGAAGATTTAATTTTCATTTTTATCTCAAACATCCCCCTTTGTAGTGGTCTGTACTCTGTATCCAATTAGGTGCTTTTGGCTTTGAGCGTTTTTCTGGAACTCCCGCATACCTAAACTGCAACGAGTTATGGAATTTTTAATTTTGATCGTCTATACTTATCCGTTATTGTATTATTGTTTTCCTTTTGAGCGTTAAGCCGATGTTTTATAAGTTTATAATTTAATCGGAATCGTTTGGGAAACTGGCAATTTTAATGGTTTTAATAGAAAGATTTTCTGTCTAGAAACTCTGATTTATCTGTATAAGTAGGTACCTACCTATGTATTTTAACAGACTCCATGTAGGTATTTCTATTTAACAGTCTTTAAGTATCAATTTATATGTATATATATTGTATTAATGAATAGGTACTAAAATAAAAATATATAGAAAATAATAAGAAATATTAACAAACGCCATTTGTAAAAGCTATTAATATGAGTAGGTAAATCAAATTAGAAGAAAAGAAAGAAATTTAATAACTTGAATTAAGAACATGAAAATGATATCTACGAGATCTATATCCAGACTGCCACAAAGTGTATGAAACAGTAGGTAATCTATTCCACAAAGCGTAACCCGGGGCGATACCAGGCCTTTGTGCTAACGTACCTCCATCCTCCATCAAATAATTAAATATCAAGTAAATAAGCGAGCACCTGCCTCTTTAGTATTTACCTATATACCTCAATATACCTATTCTGTTAGAGTATAAACGCTACATTTTTAATAATCCCTGTGTACTACACGTTACTATTGTCTACTTATATAAAATGGCACGCACCAATGACTACTGAAAAAGTTATGTGCGCTTTATAAAATTAAATATCAACAGCTGTAACGGTGAAGGAAAACATCGTTGGGAAACCTGCATTCCTACTTCGAGTTCTCCATAATGTTCTCAAGATGTGTGAAGTCCACCCGCACTAGGCTAGGGTGGACTAAGGGCTATATCATTCTCATTGTAAGAGGAAATCCCACCTTGCAGTTCTCGCTAACGGGTTGCAGCCAAGGTAATATTCTAGAAGTATATATACGTACCTATGATAAATATAAGCGTTTCAATAATAAACTCCCTTAAACATACTCATACATCAGGTAGGGTGCTCTACTAACGTATCGTTTAGACAGCCAAGGGCCCTACACACTGATTTAAGTAGTTAAGTAATTTTATTTTCGCGTCCCCCTCATAGGGGAAGCTAACACGCCGTGCTGGAAATAATGACTTATGGACACGGGACGTTATTGACCGAGTTAGAACGAGTTAAAATGTCTACCCTGTAAGTTAATAAAGTTTAGAATAAGCTATATAATAGATAATATTTAAAGTTACCGTTTAAACTAATAGTAGGTAGGTATTTTTAGGGGAATCTTTAATAATAAAACGAAATTGTACAACTTATGAATTGTATTGTTGTATTTCACATTGATTATATATCTAATAATGACAGTTCTTATTTTCAACATCCGTGTTCTTCTTTGAATTGACTGTGAAGGCCGTAGCTTCAGCTTCAGCCATCTGCAGCAACCGCTTACGAGCTCCACTAACACGAACTCCGTCTAACAGTACTGTATGTAGGTAATAAAGACAAAATTTGTGACGTTTCATTCATTTTTAAAAGATTGTTTATGTTCATACTTTTTCATGAAAACCGCCTTGCGTAGACATACTTTATAATTTGGTCAAACTTGCTTGTATGAGTTATAAGAGTTAAGTAGGTTAAGTAACTTCTTACGAAATTTGTGAGTATAACTTGGAGTGAACTGGGAAATCCCAAGCTTACTTTATCACACAATTCCCTGGAAAATGTAACCAACTCGGTTACTTGTTGTTGTATAACTTGTTCAGAGTTTATTTCACATTTTACAAATCTAAAACTATACGTACCTATTTTATTTAAAAACTTGAGACTGACTGTTAGACATAAGAACGAAAACAAAATGTGAAAAGTTCAATAGAGTTGACTCAACTTTTCACAAGTCGAATCTAATAGAAGATCTACTAATAAATCTATAGTATATAATTTACTGTGTCTTAGCAAGTTGTAGGTACGACGAAAGCCCTAAATCTTAAAATGGGCGAATCCGAGGTCAAATCAATACGCAGCAGATCTTAAAAGACTCCTCCAAACTGAAAGACAAACAGACAAGGTCAAAGGACGAGAGCGAGGAATAAATCCATTATGGGACGAAAACTAAATAAAACGTACTGTAAGGGAGGCTGTGATGAATCGCTGGAACGAGACGAAATATACGACTCTCTTCGATCAGAAAAGGACGGAGCGACGTCTGCTCTCTTGAGATAAGGCTAAGAAAAATGTCGCTAGATATACCGCGGGTAGAATAAATGGTTATTATGGGGTTCCGTAGTACTAAATTAGTGAGATGTATGGCGTGTTGAATATTTATTTATGCGACACCTAAGTTATAGGCGTCGTAGCGCGGCTGACCGAGGCGAAATGGACCGTTACATTGTCGGGCTCGGAGAGAATAATTGGTTTGATGGAGCGATTCCGATATTTTATTGGTGTTGAGTATTATAGAGTCCAATTTCCACTTTGTTAGGATACGAGACAAAGTACCTACTCGAGAACATAAAATATGATAGAAGTCATTCAAGTCATATCATATAAATAAAATAAACAAAAAAGCCTTTTTTCTGCTACATAAATTTTTACATGTATCTTTGTACAATTAAATAAGAATTTGGAAACTTGACATATTATAATTCCTAAATACATATTTAAAATTGTTTTTTCGTAATCCTGCAGCAAGAATTGATGTTCGAGTATATTTTAAATGAATAAACTTAATGGAACCTTTTTTTTAAACATGATGGTACAGCTAGTAAAACTCTCTTGAAAATTTCATCTAAATAAAGTGCTCTCTCTAAATAAGGGAGCTAAATCTAGTCCCTAATTCTTATACAAATTATAAAAAAAATATTTTTTTTATTCTGTATACTAACACATATTGTTAAACCCTGCAAAATATTTTTTCAGTAAGTGTTAACGACCGTATATTCGTATCGATTGAGTGTTTTCAGTGTAGGTAGGTATGGAGTTAGAAATTTACGTAGATAAGCAAAGACGTCAAACGCAAACGTACCTACATAGATTTACATATCGACATGTTTGTCGCCTCGTAGAAGCCGTAGCACGTCAGCCGATAAATATTATAGTAAACTTGGACTTCGATAACTACGAGCGTGATATTCGCCGAAAACTATGAGTTTGTGTTGAGCAAACTTGTGTAAAATATTTTTATATTCGCCGCAAACTATGAGTTTGTGTTGATCAAACTTGTGTAAAATATTTTTATCTTCGTCGCAAACTATGAGTTTGTGTTGAGCAAAAGTGTGTAAAACATTTTATGTTACTACTTCTTTTGTGTCAACATTCGCTGTGTTCTTTCTAAATTTAAATCATCAAATGTAGACCAGGTACTTGCCCCTTGTCTTAATTGCCAAGTTGTTTGACGACAAAATCGGTCGCTTGCTACAAGTTTGTCGTACGTGCGTATGCCAATGCTTAGTGTCAGTAAGGACAGATCTATACAAAAAGCTTTGTGGAAGAAGGTTCGACCCTGCAGTGGGTCTACAATGGTTGCAGGTGACACTTAAGTAAAGTATACATAATACAGTTCTTGAGTTTAGAATTTAACCATGCCTATCTGCCCTACAAATGTTGATTCCGACAATTGTAGCGCCGTAGACAGTGCCGTAGCACTGAAAAAATAGCCAGTAATATTTCCATTGACTTTGTTTTTTTTTTGTAAATAATAAAAATCTCAAAGCGGTGATATGAATTCAGCCTGTTACTCAAAGTTACTCTTTTTTAAAAGCAGCACCAAACTTACAACTTAATATGCACACTACAAATTCCATGTACAATCCGCACATGTATATAAGATACACGACATACAAACCACGTCTATGTAAACATAGTTTACCGCCATATACATATACCGCCGGCGTGGCGGCATGTTCAAAGCGCGGCGGGCGCGGCGGTAACCCTTTGATCTGCCGCTGTACGTACGGTTTAGGTACCTAGCGTCTGCATCGTAAGCCCTTCTATTTTGAATCTTAGTTATATGTCGTCCAAATCATATTGATGTGAGAATTCCATTCAATTAAAATAAAGTCTAGCTCGCCTCCTTTTGAAATGGCAGCAGTTTGAATTTTTTTTTCAATTACAATTTTACAATTTCGATTTGTCCGGACCAGAATGTTCTACGGAGATGAAAAAGGTATCGTTTGTTTGTCTATTACTTGCTGTGACGGCGACTTCGTCCGCGTGGAATTCTTAAATAAAAGTAGCTTAGATTTTTTGACAAACAATTTTTTTTATTTTCGTAAAAAATATTTTTTTAATAGAAAGTATCCTATGTTACTTCTAATACCTCCAAGAATATGTGTACAAAGTTTCATGATGATCGGTTTAGTAGTTTTCGCGTGAAAGCGTTACAAACAATCTTACATTATTTTATATTATAAGTAGGGATTATGTTATATTAACTGTAGTTATGTCCTAGCCCGTTACACCCGGAAAAAGCGAAAAAGAAAAGTTATCTGAAGAGTTACATTTTACTTACCTATACCTAACTATTCTTCAACTCATTCGCTATCATTAATTTCGCAACTACTTATAGGTAATCTGTGGACAGACATCTGAGTTGGTAGAGTGTATAACTGATCATCAATCGTTGGTAATTGTAGACATTAAATGGTCGTAATTCAGGCCTTAATTAACCGCTATAAAACATAAATAGCAATACATACTTAAAACGGGCAACCGCACACTAAATACCACCACACAAATATACATATATTTCCAAATAGATAAACACAGCGAATACGTGCTAAATCCGGCCAAAACGAGATGAAAGAGATCCCTCAAACCGGAGGCATACACGCAAGCAAAATAGCAATTAAAGCCCACATACTACCCCACTACCCCTTCCGACCCGTTCTACCGACAGGGGTGCACCGTTTTAACTCAGTAATGAAATGAATTGAAAAACGTATTAAATTTGCACGAATATGGGCTAGTATAACTTTAATGAATATTTTCACAAATTTATAAGTATTAATTATAAATAAAGATTGAGTGCTTGATATTTTTAAACATTTAAAAATACCTTTGTATCAGCTATAATTGCACAAAAAAATGTTTGCGCAAATTATTAGACATTACAGAGCAATCCACTAACCTTTTCAACTTAAAATAAAATTAAAATGTAAGTACGGATTTAATAGAGGAGCGATTAGCCCGATTTAAATAGTTACAATAGGTACAGAGAAGGACGTTACGATTTGATCGTATTTGATTTGTTCGCACTCCTATGAATACGGAAACGGAAGTTAAATAGTTTATTTGAAGGTGAAAACATGCTAAAAAATTGGGAATAATATGAAATAATTAATAATATTGGTTTATTTTTTAAAGAATAATAAATTATTTAAAATTATTTAATATTCCTTTCGTGAAACAAAATCTTATAATAATCCTTTAGCACATTAGTTCTCCCTGTGTTTAAACGATCACCACTGCCAGTAATTAAGCATTAACGACTCCTAATCCTATTACCAACTAAGCCTCACAGGTTCAAAGAGCTACCCTAGTTAGTCTAACGTGTGCGGCGGGGCTTAGCGCCACAAGCGGTTGGTTCAAACAGTCCCTAGTTATTCAAACGCGCTTTATAGTTTTAAGCCTATATTATGTACAATGATGTCTCCACGAAGGTGTAGGCTCTGTTCACGACATAGGGTATCATAGTACCTACTTATAGTAAGCAAATGCAATTTTTTTTAATCTTTGAGAGTAGGTACCTACTAATATCTATTTAAATTGGTACATAAATAATGTGATTTACCTTGAAAGCAGTGTTCCGTTGATAGATATGATATGATATGATATATAATAATATGAACTTTAGATATTGAATAACGAATAGATTCCTGTTTCTAGTTTGCAAACAACTTGGAAATACGCACGACACGAGGGATCTTAACGTGATGTGTGTGTGTTGACTTCGAAGGTAAAATTTAATATTTTCGACAACCTTCAAATAAAATTAATCGCCATAATAAAATATAAATGAAATAGTTGCACCATTTTCATTCGCACGCACCGCACAAAGGGTTTGCCGGGCCAATAACGCATGAAACAGGATTATAAAACATGAAAACGTTGTTAAAGGGCGGTTTGGAACATCCCCCGCTGTTCATACGGTTACATGTAATTATAGCCATTATAGCTGTTAATTTGCGAACGGTTCAGAAGGGTTGTATGCTGCCAAATACGAATGTACCTATTTAAATATCTGAATTTAGCTACTTAACTGATGTCTCTTTAAATTTAATCGTTCATCATCCCGTCTGTGTATTAATAATAATTTACGATTTTTAGCAATCAATGTTTCCTCTCATACTCACACGTTAAAATCATCAAGATTGGTGAAGGAGCGTTAATTTTAGAATTACACAATCTTTACGCCGAGGTTTGATACGTAGATTTGAACAGATGAATTACAATTTGATCCGCCACCACAGATATAGACCTAATTAAATACAGGTAAAATATTTAAAAAGTTGGCGCAATGCGCGAACATCATCGCTGTTTCATTTAGTCCCTACTCTGAATTGATTTTGATTTGTCACAAAAAGTGGCACGATTTGTCTTTATACCCAGATGTACCTACCTACCAACTAACTTAGGGTTATCTATTCAAATCTATATCTGTGTCTGCCACAGATGCATTTGATATACCTAATCATGTTTAACCTATCTCTCTATGGTACAAATAATAATAAGTAATGAAAGTAATTATAGCTGTTAATGTGTGAATTTGAATTTCCAGTTAAACTGATGTCTCTCTGTGCCCATTCACTCGTTAATAATCCCAACTATTTATCTCTAAGTATTAATAATTTATGAATATTATAATATAATGTGCAACCGCGCTATTCTAATAATTTTCATTTAAAGCCCACTCGGATGAAAGGAGTTTTCGAATCATATCTATATCTAATTACTTCGAAAAATTAAGAGGTCTTGCCTCCTATTATTTGGTGTAAAAATTACTGTTAGGAATTGAAATTACCTACCCTTTTTCTCTTTCAACGATTTGCGAATAAGTAGTTAAAAAAATGTAGGTACAATGCATCGTACTAGGTGTTTTCATTAAAATCTCACTCTAATGAAACGAGATTAGGAATATACCTATGTATTTCGAAAAGTTTGGATACCTACCTTGCCTCTTATTAGAAAATTGTTTAAATATCAGAATCAGAATTTTATTTTCCATACCTACTTGCTCTGATAATTTTAATCCTGAAAAACGGCAACGCAACATCACTTTTGAAATTTCATGTCAGTATGGGTTACTGTGAACCACATCAATTACCTACTTGATTCACGCTCGATTTATAGATACCTCTACATACATACATACCTACACCTTGCATAAAAAAGACAAAACAATCAATACCACATTCTAAATTGACCATTATTAGTACAGCAGTCCTCCTAAAAGCGATTTAAGTCCTCATTATCAATAACCCTATAGTAATATCGCAATAATCCTTGGGATGATAAATAAAAAGCGGCGATGGGCGGGCTCCCTGCGCGCGTTAGTTCCGCCCCACTGCGCGACGAGTATAAACAACCAACATATAATTATGTCTCACTCGTCACATCGCGATACCTACACCGCTATGTACGCCTGGTAGCTGCGCGCAAATTTTGCCTATGATTTTATTCATTTATCTATTGTAAATAAACAATACTACTTTTTCGTGCACTTTATGTCACGGAAATGCTACTACAGCTACTACACCTATGATTAAACGGCTTAGCTCGTTTTGATAAAAATCCCTGAGTATTTTTATATAAATAGTTGCATAGGTACATACTGATTCATAAATCCAATAAAGCCATAGAAAAATGAAGTATGAGCAGCAATAACAACATTTTTTTCCGAATCGACTACGCTAACTATCCACGAAGCTAACTCAGATAGTCAGATAGTAGCATTCACGCCCCAAACTTATTCCAGCAGTCTCACTTACAGTCGCGATGAGTAATAGAATGAGCTAATCTGCGCTCAGTTGAGCATACACACACAGCAGTTCACAGCACACAGCTTTTCTAACCACTTCCTATTTCTATGGTCTAAGGTTACAATAAATCTCATGTCACTTAATTCAGTATTCAAGAGTTGCACATTGGTATCGGTTGCTGAACACCTGAGCGCGCTCGAGCGTCAGGCCCTTTCCCGCCATTACGCCGTCGCTGACAAAATGGCCGACACGTGACTTGAATCACAACAAGCTGTACCTAATTCATATATCAGCAGATTGCAGACACTTTAAGAAAATTATTTATTAAAGGTTTTTTTATATTTATCTATATTGTATTTAAATAGGTATACAAAGAGATAACGAATGACAAAAGATATAGGTTAGGTCCAAAGATATAGGTATCTACGAGTACCTAGCTACCTTCTAAAATCATATAGGTAGGTAATCATATATTTCATAATATTATCATATTAAAATTTAGCCCAAGAGCTGTCAAACATTTTTCGAGAAGTGTTTGAGGTATCATAAAATCATGTTAAAATCATATTGAATCGATTATTTATTATACCTATCCGAATTCCGAATACCAAAAAATGCAGACCTATCGTAGCTGGCGCTATTAGGCCATTAATTGTAGGTAGATATGATGGACAATAAAGCTAAATCTGTACACCACGAGATTGAGGGAGAAACTGGTTAGGGGAGTATGGAAGGGAACTTAGACGACATGTATAAGGTATAAGGATAAGGAATACTGCGCGAATTGTGTTTAGTTACACCCCTATTTGTGGGATCTAATATTATCTAATTGTGAGTACTTACTTATATCACCTGATCTAAGTAAAAGTAAAATACCTGTAGTAAACACTAAATTGGCTTCCAAAATTATAAGAAACTGTCTGGCCAGGTAGGCTTCATCTGTCTAAACTCTACTAACATATAGACATATAAAGTATAGGTAGAGTCAGCTCTACATTGAGTTTCAAATGCTGATTGCTTCGAATAACTATTGTGAAAACAGAAAATAAAAGTTAAAACAGTTAAAACTGTAGGTATAGGTGTAAATAGTCATTTGTGTAGGTACACAGATAATTGATTACCTACCTATCCTTCATTTTTAGTTATAGATAGATGCCAAGTTTTCTTTTACCCTCTTTTTGAATCCTTAAATAGTTAGTTAACGAAATACAAATGATTTACAAAAAGAAGAGTTATCTCTACATCCCGTTCGCTCTAAATTGTCGATTTATTTAACAGTTAAATGTGAAAAAGAGGTAGACTCAGCTCTACATCGAATTCTTCACGAATATTGTAAAAACAGAAGTCTCAACAGTAGGTATTTCAAACTATAAATGCATTAATTCCCGAAATGTGCCAAAGACCCACCCCATTTTGAGTGACGTCGAATAGAGACACATCTATTATCTGATACGAATCTCAGTCCCGTACGTTTCCACGTACAGATTCATGAAACATTAATGTTTTCCCTCACTGACAGACGGCTTGCCAATACAACGAATCATTTTCCTATTGCCATGCTATTACCAGCCTTATGGACTAAGAGATAGAGATATACATTGCGATGAGGATGCGTGGAGGCATTGTTTCGTGGTGTCATATTCGTTGACAAGTGTAGTAGGCGGTTCTACGCAGTAATTAAACCATACATAAACATTATACATACCTATTCTATCGGGTCTATTAGAGGAAAGTTACCTACTGATGTAATTTCACTTCTTCTGAGGAGGTCATATAGAACATAATGTACATCATCTACCCAAAAATAATACATACCTATAGGCCATAATGACGGTGGTCACCGCCGCCCATGCACATTCGTAACACTAGATGTGTCAATGACGCGTTGTCGCCCAAGGAGAAAATGATAAAGTCAATGACCTGCAAAAATAAAAACCTTGAGTAATCTCTTTTGACCTTTTATTTTTTTTCATTTGCTATTAGAGCCACCCAATATTTATTACGCAATATTCAAAATTGATTCATTATTTGTGTGATACAATTACAGATAACAAAAAATACCTATACAAAAAATAGGCTTGAAACTTTACAATTGAATTGAAAATCCATTAGGAGATCTCGTTACCTATTGGACAAACCTTGGAAAAATTCTTATTCGAATATTTTCGCCACAAAAAGTTTAATTTCATTAAGTAGCAAAGGGGACTAAAAGTAAAAATGTACAAAATGCTATTATATTTTTTAAAAGTAAACTACATTTAAAAAATATAATAGCTATGAGCATAGGCTCATAGGACAAATAAATATAAGTTCATAGGTAAGTACTTAAGAGATAAAAAAACAGTCATTCACCTACCAACATGAAGTAAAATGTTGATAAATAATTATTATCATTCTATTTCACAGTATTCATAATATGCTATTGAATACCTATAGCTTTTGGTGAAAAATAGGTATCCAAAGAGTGAGCCATTATTGGCCATACATTTTTGAGTCGCGATAAGGCTCGCACACTCGGCAGGGTTGATACCTTCTTATAGCATTTGGTGAATCAGTCTTAACGTTCACCTTGAAACCTAACTTACCGGCATTTCAAGTCGCCACTGCCTCAAGGTGTTCAAACCGAGAACCCCTTAAAGGGAGCACTCCATTATTGGCCATACATTTTTAAGTCGCGATAAGGCTATCACACTCGGCAGGGTTACGTTGTAGGCCGGGCCGCGTTATCGTCAGTTTCCGCATGAACGCCCCCGTTACGGCCCGAGCCCTGTCCCCCCGAGCCGCAGGCCCCCGCGCGGGCCCCGGGCCCCCTGTCGCGCGCGTAACATCCCGCACTGATACCGCGAGATCTTGACATTTGAACTTAATTTATTCCTGATAGATAGATGATATTATAGTATGATGTTATAGTATAGAAAATATTAATAAATTTATTGAGTTTCCCGCGAGTTTTCCGCGATCATGGTGCCTAACTGCGCCCAATTACCTATCACCTCGAAAACCACATGAATCGCAATAGGTACCTAAATATCCCGTAGATAAATTCTTATGCAAATGAACGAAATGAAATAAAAATAAACTGTTAAAGTTTATAAAAGCGTTTTAAAAAGTTTCATTTAAGTATATATATTCCATACAAATTGGTACCTACATGTATGTAGTACATATCTATGGTAGATACCTACCATACCTAGTGACTAGTGACGAATAAAATTTTAAAAACACAAACTTTTTCTCGGGATGGTCAGAAATCTAATGAACGCATGTAAGTAAAATTTTTCACCGTGGTAGTTTATGGACTTAAAAATCATGCTATTGTGGAAAATTCATAATTATAATTCACAATTATTATCAAACTTAAATTATCATAACTAATTTCGAACTTATGAATTTTTTTTATAAGTAGAGCAAGCAAACGGACAGGTGGCCCTGTTTCTCTTTATGACACTTAAACGAAATCTTCAAAGATCAAGAACCCTAAGCTTGAGTATCACAGAGGATTACTAAAGCGGACACACCGCGCTACCGCAGAATAACCCGAAATTGTCTGTGTGATTTAGCCTTCAATACCTTAACCAACACTATGGTGCTAGTGACTTCAATTTCAATGTCGAAAAATATTTCTTATCGCGAATCCAGTAATTTTTTCCAGAACACCTTTGGGGCTAAAACATGGTTGAAATTAATACACTGGTCATAGTAAATTATCTTCCTCCGTTGTATGCGGATGCTTTGCTACTCATGAGGACTAAGGTGTTCGCCTCAAATAAAGTGACCCCAGCAACCATACCTCTCCAGTCGAAACACACGACATGAAGAACATTTTCTTTTAAGACGGGTAAGAGGCTGGGGCTATGGTGGGTACCTCCGCAGACGAGCTACTAGTTCTACGGTCGATTAAAAATACATTCCAAGATTCCGTTACATATGTAGGTAGTACCTACTTACATAAGGTGATGAAATAAATAAAGGTAAGGTGTGTAAAAATATGTTAGACTTAATCTTATGACCTGAGCCCTTTTCAAAGGAAACTTTCACGAGTACGCCCTTACCTACTTAATCTACAACGTCACTCACACACAGGATCAAAAGATCTCATCTCAGAAGTGTCCTCGAGTGTCAATCAAGGGTTTTTTACATAAAATTATCGAAAATTCTTTCGTTCGTTGTATTTACCGAACCTGGATGTATTTCGTGTAACGGTTTTCATCTTTTCTCTCCTTCCTTGTTATAAGCTTTAAGATATTGGTTACAGGATTATTATCTACGGGTACGTAGGTAGGATCTTACGAGTAGGTACCTAAGGACACTTAGCTCCCTCAAATTACTTTGTCTACATATGGGAAATGACTTTCCTAATACCATAACTCCAAGTTCAATAGGGGAATGGGAAAGTAGCCTAACCAAGTCGTGACATCTAGCGTAGAAAATCTATGGACATGTTAAATAAGTAATATCATTAACACTTGTACGGTAGATTATAAATCGACGTAACAATTTTAATACACTCGGATACATAGGTACCTAATATAGAAGATCCTAGAGGTGAGATATAATAAACCTCAACATTTTGCAGCTAATGCAAAACCAAAACAACAAACATAGAATGCCATAACCAAACAAACTTGGAAACTTTCAACGACTTGTGTAGTTATAGAATATAGGTAGATACACGAAACTTGCCGCTAAGAGGGATCAGCCAAGGAACTGGCGGAGATTAAAATCGCAACTCGAATAAATTCAACTTATCGAGCTTGTTCGGGAATTAATTATTACTTGTGCTCACTTGCCAGGAAAGCCCGTGGTTGAGGGGAATAGGTACCTACCTACCATCGTTTGAAATTCCATAAGTCTACTTACTTGTTTTCTTGGCCACTACGGTGATTAATTCGGATTATGAAAAGGAATCTCTGTGGTTATGTCCTTACTTATAAGGAGGTGTTTGAAAAAAATTGGTACTCGTAAATTCAGCGTTAAGAAAACAGGTGAAAAAACGATTACCTAAGTAGGTAAGGGGTACCTATCTCCCTATACGAAAAGATAGACACTTTAAGAATCTCAGACTAGCTTTTTTAGAAAGTAGGTACCTATATTAAAAATTTAAAACGGTTTTATTCAACCTGTCCGGTTTGTTACTTGTTTGTTTGTCGTCACGGCACGAGAAAGCCTCTCATTCAAACAAGTATCCGAAAAAGTCTGTACAAGTTTTCAACACTTTATCTGTACCTATAGTTTAGTCGTAAATCGCGTCGCGGATGTAAAATTGGTGCGAGAAAAGCAAGAAACTTATAAATCAGCAGCGATCCGGCGAAACTTGGCGAAGAAATAGTTACTCATGAATTACGACACCAACTTCGCGATAAGAGCGTCTCGGGGACTGCTTGCGGTGTAAATTGAAATCATTTAATGCTTGGTGAGATAAAATTAAAGTATAAAGGTCAATGACCTTTAGCAATCTTTGCTGATCGGTTTGACGATATGTTAGCTAAACAAATTTCCTCAAGACTAGACTAGGTTTTAATTTTTCTAATACTTAATAGTTTACACAATACACAAACTTTGATATCGTCTGCATCTCGTTAGTGACTGTGGGATTGGTAATCGCACTATGAGGAGGACGTTAGGCCTTAATCCACAGTGCTGGCCTATTGCGGGTTGCTGAACTTCCATGTTTTGGAAACATTATGCAGTAGACTCAGATACGTAGGTTTCATCTCAATGTTTTCTTTCACCGTTCATGTTCCAGTTATTAGAAAACTTCATGAATGATAGGTAGGTAAGTTGTAACTATGTAGTTACCTTTACAGTTCGCAGTACCATTGGTAGGTAGGTAGGTAGATATGCAATCGTTGAGCAGTTCTTGAATTACACAATTATATGATTTCACAAAGTGAGATAAGGCAGACCGCTTCGTAGATAAATTATCGATCAGGGAAAATTGAAAGTGCGCGTTAAACAATTTCGCGCAATTAGCCCCGGATCGTCCATTTGCATTTTGTGCTCTAAGCACTTTTCAACTGGTGACTTTACTATTTACCTAGTTTGAGTGGGGAGTATAAAAAGAGGATTTTGGGAATTTTTAGTTAGTTTAGTTATGTTATACAGTAACATCATTTTCCTGTATTTCCATGACGGGAATTTTCGTGATTAATCATATTTTTGAGAATATCAGAAGTAACACGGTGAAGGCCTCATCAGAAATACAAAGTATACAAAAGGCTTTAAGATCGAAGGCAACAGCTTTACATTTACCTGTAAAAAATTTAAAATAAACTTCGCTTACTTATTTTCCCCCCTGCTGGCGCCATCTCTTATCTAAGTCTCGAGTATCTAAAAATATTCATAGTGTGCACAAACACAGTTATTAAAAATATCTTGGTATACAATGTAGATACCCTCACGGTAGGAGAGCGGTCTGTGCTTCTTTTGCCTAAACGTGGCTACCCACTACCAACATTTAATTGTAATGTAATTTAGTTCTTCCATAATCATCCTTTAAGCCTAATTCCCTTCAACAGCAGAGGAGCCCCTCGAAGGGCTGGAAGGCCTCCACTCCGACGAGACGGGGTCCGGCGACAACTCGAACGCGGGCTCGAGCGGCGCGGACGACGACGCGGCGCGACTGCGCTTGAAGCGCAAACTACAGCGCAATCGCACCAGCTTCACCAACGAGCAGATTGATAGCTTGGAAAGAGGTTGGAAACAGCACTGGCATAGAAATAGGAAGTAATTCGAACGGTCATGAGGGCGGGGCCGGCGTACCCTAGATTCTGCTCAGCGCATCATTGTTTCATTCTCATCGTAATAGCGAACTATCACTATTACTCAAGAACACTCAACTCACTAGAGCTGAGTTGAGTCTCATCGTCATATTGAGTTAGAGTACCAGCTTCACCAACGAACAAATCGACAGCTTGGAGAGAGGTTAGGTGGAAACCCAGTGAATACTCTAGGCCCATGGCCCGGAGGCAGGCTGCTAGGAACGGCAGAAGTTACACCTTAAAGTGTATCTATATTTTAAAGAAAATCCCAAATTTTTGGGCGGCAAAATTTAGAGACCGCTGGCCGCATGCTGAATTTACACCTACGCTTATTTTAGTTAGGGGGCTAAAGCGCTTGCCTTGAATTGAAATTATTGTGTTTTATACTTAGGTAGGTACTAATCGAAATATACGGAATGAAATTTACTTATTTTCCAGAATTCGAGCGGACCCATTATCCAGATGTGTTTGCCCGGGAGAGACTCGCGTCCAAGATAGGCCTCCCAGAAGCCAGGATACAGGTGAGCGGAGTATTGTAAAGCATAATGATTTTTTTAAGGTTTAGCTCATAGTATAATTACTATTGGATATAATTATTATTATTAAATTCATTTCAATTCCCCTAAAATAATTGAGACCTCTGAAATCTCTCTACATTTCAATATCGTTATAAAAACGAATGTTATACAGAGTACCTACAATAATTAAGTCAATTAAATTGCATGGATTATGAGGAGCTTTACATTCATTTCGTTTAATTTTTTTACACAATAATGCATGTATTGTACCTATACACTATCCGAATGATAGTGGAAAGTTGGATACCGAATCAAAATTATTTGATAATTGATTATATTTTATGAGATTATATTTTAAAAGATCTCAAGCGGAAAGTGAATTTAATAAAAATCCCATTTCCCACTGTCCCATTGAACTGAATTAGTGATTAACAGGTTATAATCTATCTGTGTACCAAATTTAAACCGAGTCTGTTCAGCTGTTTTTGCGTGAAAGTGTAACAAACATCCATCCTCACAAACTTTCGTATTTATACTTAATAGTAGTAGACTAGATTAGTCTTAGTTAACTAGTGGATAGCGCGTAGCCCGCGCTTGTGTTAACCTGACCCGACCTCAAGGTGTGGTTCTCGAATCGTCGCGCGAAGTGGCGTCGCGAGGAGAAGATCCGCAGCCAGCGCCGCAGCCCCGAGTGCTACGCGCCGCCCGCCCAGCCGCACGCGCCGCCCGCCCAGCCGCCCGCCCCGCATCACGCGCCACACCCGACGCATCACCCGACCTACCAGCCGCCGCTCAACGTGGATGCTTATAGGTGAGTTTCCTCCATACGTAATATCGCTTTCCAGCTCTGTTTAAACGTCATTGTTTCCAGCGATTTCCAATTCTTTTCCCTAGCCTTTGTAGATATGTATCAAGAAACGTCGAGTTAATATGACGCTAAGTAGCTGCACGGAGGGTCCAGGGATCGATTTCGAGATAAGGTGATTTAGATGTGTTTAATTTTTGCTTGGGGTGGTGAGTTCTTGTGTAGTAGGTCTTCTTGTAGATCTACTTGTAGGTACTGACCATAGCACCCGCGACAGTAAATCCTAGTACCTGTATGGCTATGACTGCTATGAGTGTGAAGCTTTACTATTATTATTGGACAAAGTTTGAATGTATACTTGTACCCAGCCCGCTGACTCCGATGGGGTACGGCGGCGGCATGGAGGGCGGCTGCGAGGGCGGCGAGGAGCTGTGCAAGGGCGGGTTCCTGGGCTACCCTCGCTACGAGCTGCCCTACCGCCAGCCGCACCCCTACGTCAACCACCCCTACCAGCACGAGGCGGCGACGCCGGCGCCAGGTATGGAACAGCTTGATAAAATCTCGCTTTTATAAAATGGACTGGAATGGGAGTTGGAACGGAATTGGGAATGGACTTTTGTAAAATTAAACGGCAGAAACTTTTCGGGAAAATATTTTGTTCTCATTCGAATGGCTGACATTGGCTAAATTGGCATATATCAACTCCCAACTTGGGTTTGGCGGTTGGGGGCTAATTAGGCTAATATAAAGGCTGGGCTTGGCAGGCAGGCTTTGGCATGAAGTGGTCAGCAAATGCGGACGGACGTTCGTCACACTTTTATTTTTTGTAACTATTTAGATCTTCCCCGCGACTTCGTTCGTGGGTTTTAGAATTAGGTAGGCCCTGAGATAGCAAGCCTACAGGTTCATCCAGCTTGTAAACTACATATTTACCAAATTTCAGCCAAATCCTTTCAGCCTGCCGGAGCCCGGAGATATCTACTTTATTTGAGGCGAACATCTGAGTCCTTATGACCGACTCGCAAAGCACCCCCATACAACCTCGGATAATATTTCTTCTCAATGCAGTGATCCCTAACGTTAGTTGGCCTATTGTACGCTAGTTTGCTACTCTTACACAATTTTTCAAAAACTCAGTACCTAAAGGAGTGAAATTAAATCCGAAAAATATTGGTTAATTCAAAACTAGGGGAAAATGGTCCGGTATGTAGCACTAAATTATTCATATTATTTTAAATTAATCAACACATTATCTCCACAGAGCTCGGCGGTCTGCTAGGCGCAGGAGTGTCAGTTCCACTGGCGGTGCCAGGGCAGGACTCACAGCAATACTGGTCGCGACTGCAGTGACCCTGGTGGCACTAGCCTTACACACCAAATGGCTTTCGATAATACCATTGGCCTCACGCACTGTATGGCTTAAAACTAAAATAAGGAGACCTACACGAGATTTGGCACAGAATTTCAGGGACTTAATTGATATTTGGATTATTTGAACACATTCTTCCAACTAACAACGCCGTGATTGAACTCTCAGCAGTGTCTGATCGCGACTTTTCGATCAGAAGCCTGGTGTCACTGGCCTTCAAACCCAGTAGCTTTACACAAGAATGGGAATATTAAAATACAAAACGCGGTGAAATAGAAACGTTTTCATTTATATTCGTGAGTTGAGTGAACAAAAGAATATAAAGAATAATCTAATATAATGTTGTAAAGGCTGGCTAGATCTCAAACCCATACCAAAAACAACAAACCAACAACATCTTCCTACTCGTATTTGCAATTGCATCACCAATCTCGTTTGCTGTCAATGAAATTTTACAAGCAATTAGCTAAAACATAACGTTAATAATTTAACATTATTCGCCCTATCGCAAGTCTGCCAGTAAAAACAAACTATGATAGATCAGTATGCAACAATTTACAAATTTCCTACAGAACAGGTACTTCCGTTCATCTCCTTCGTGACGAAAAACAAAAGAAACTAACGGACAAATAAAACTTATCAGCATCACTAAAGATGTATCAAAGATAGAACAATTTTTTGTAGCTCTTAATTTTTTTTTATGGAACTATAGTACCGAATAGTATAAAGAATCAACATATCCCTTAGACGACACAAATCTGTTTGTTCGAGCACAAATTATAGGCTCAAATTGTATTTATGTATCGTAAATTAGATTGTTTCATTCGGATACTCGCAAGTAGATATAGAATTAAATATTAACTACTCTCTGAATAGTGAACTCTGTTACAGTCGAAGATGTTCATAGTAACACACAATACGATAAACCTGTAAAAATAAATAATCCATTGTCAGTATCAAATCAAACATTTTTAACAATATTAAGGAAACAAATGAGCAAACTTTTAAATGCTCAATATGTTTTTTTACCTTCATTTGAATGAAGCAATCTCATATTCTAGTATTGTTAGCATAAGCTTAGTTTATAAATTATGTAACATTAGATAGGCAGTTAGGATAAGTGAAAATGTGTAAATTTGTTGTAAATGTTGTTAAAATATCGTGCTTAGCAGGCCAGTATGCAGCATCCACTGATATACTGACGTCGTGTGTTTTTAAGTATTATATTCCCTGCGATGCCTTAATGTTAGGTTTCATACATTTAATAACAGGGCTCAGTAGGTGTAAATATAAATAAATTTGTGTTTGTCATTTGGATGTAGTGGGGAATGTAAAATTAAAGACATGCAAGTGTTAAAATGTATCTACTTATTATATCTATGTTATATCCTTGCATTGTAAACTTTGTGCGACAAGTCAATAAACAAGTACCTTTCTATTCTTTTCCCAATATAATATTATGTAATTTACTTCTATCCAGTTTGTTCATAAAACCATTTGTAGCTATTTTCATAATAGGACATTGACAAAACAGGGGCTGAAAGTGTACATTTTGTGAAATCATTATCAATGGGCTGCATAAGTTAAGATACAATCAGTTTCTAGTTAATTTTGATATATTTTCCATTTCTAAAGGCACAATTCATCATATTTACACCACGACACTTACAACCCCGCTCTCCCCTGTACGATCGACGTGTATTTTTACAAGTGTACATTTTCTATGGGAAAAGAATATGATTATGTAATGAATCCGTCATTCTTGTGTTGAGATTGAATTCCTAGTGTATCATGTACATACTTATGTTTGATGTTAAAGGGACTCTACATGGATATTGCAGTTTCCGATTTAAGACTAAGTAAACCATCCAATGTGTTATTTCAAACATAAATAATTAGGTGTTGAAAATAACGGGCACTTATGTGTATGATTTACCAAAACGACATTTCTTTATAGAAAGAGCCTCACTCTAAAAAAACTCATTTCCACAATTTAATTTAAAAATAACAGTCCATTACATATAAGAGCGTAAAATCATTAGTGAAACTGAAATTCAATTATTTAGGGTATTAATTTCGAATTTATTAATATTAGCTGTAAACTGTATAGGTACTTATAAAATTGTGAATAATTGTGTGATGTCGGTCAAACGTTTTAATAATTGCATTATATAATACATTAAATAAATTTTTGGATCAAACATCTTGAATTTTTATTTATAAATATTCCTAGAACGGGAAACGTGTGACTAATGCATGAATATAACTTATATAACTTCCCCACGGCTACACAGGTGACTTATAATATGGGTTAAAGGGTGAATTAGTACTTTAGTCGGCCTAAAAGTATTTTTTCTTTAAATTCAATAAACCTCAAATTTCTCGAAAACCGTTGAGTTTTGGATAAACGATTGCTTTTGAACTTATGTTTACACGCTTAAAGGTAAATACGAATTTTACAAGTCAGTCGCAATGAATAGGTTGTACATTCGCGTACTTTCTCCCTACTAAAAATACTTTGTTATACAATGTAATTATATACCTTCAGCTTGTAGACTCCACAAATGTTTCGAGGTGCCTGGCAGAATAAAGGAAAAACTGAAAATTGTACTTACAAATTTTATTTTAGTTAAAGCTTTCAATATTCTAACCACTTTGCTTAGAACCATAACACCGTTGATTTTCCCTAAACATAAGTAGAAACGTAACTCAAATAAATTCTTTTCAAAGGCCACACAGTTTACCATAGAATTTTTATCCTTTTAAACATTACAACCTTAATAGTATCATTGGATTTGAATTCAAATTAGAGTACTCAGGAGATGACAACCTTTTTTTTTAAATAATCACGCACACACATTATATCTAACAAATAAAACTAATTCAAATAACGAACAAAGATCTATTGTTAAAAGCAAAAACATTTAATATTTTAAGGGCCAGTTTGACCTATTGCAGATATCAGGTAATGAAAATTACAACTATAACCTGACACTTTCAACTTTTAAGAGTTACTGGTAAGCAATATCGCAAGTAAATTTACTTTACTTTAAAAAACTATATTGTTATTCCATTGTTTTTAACAACAAATAGAGGTCAATATTAAAATCATAGTGATAGCATTATTAATATTTTTTCGGACTACCTGACAAGTGTGATAATTAAAAAAACAATAAGATTTATCAACTACACTAAATAATAATCAGAATTTTTATTTAAGATACTGGCCAGAAAAATAATAAAAATTAACAAGAAAAAATAGATTTTCATATCTAGTCCTTAAAAATAATCTCAATCAATTTCCCTAACTAAAACTGTAATTTAGTCAATTACTATATATTAAAGCCTTGCTAGCTTAACAAGTTATTGCTTCACTTTAATGGTATAAACCCTTATTATTTTCTAATTACATACTTCTTGAACTCAACGTTTTAAATTGCCAATAAAGCTAAAAGACATTTTCCCACCATTTAGTGTAGTATATTTTATTGCGAAAAGATTTTATTGCTCCAAAAAATTTATCTACAACTATCTCAATCACTTCTAATAGATATAAAATTTATGAACTAAAGACATTAGTTATTAGTGTAACTAATATTTTCACTCACAAAGAGAACTCCAAATTGCTTTGTAACATTATAACAAAATTTAGATTAGGTATTTATTATTGCACAAAGCAGTACAACAATCATTTCCCTATTCTACTTCCAATTTCTATGAAAAAATACTAGAAATTTTTTCTTAACAATCGATTAGACAATTATACCTGTTCTAAAAATCTTAGACTCGTAATGTGTGAAGTTATAATTTAGGGTAGGTACTGTTTACCTATTGAAAAAATAATTAAAAAATTACATGCTACGTAATGTAGAACCTGTCAACCCTTGCTTTAAGTCAAGATGTAAAATTATCTAGCATTAACATTTGTATTATCTAGCCAACCCAATATTAAACAACCGCTATTTGTACTGTTGTGATACTGTCTATATAATCACTATAACGTGACGACCAACCGTCGATCATAACTCGTCGCTCAACAATGCATCGATATCATTTAAGACATCTTTTTCAGAACTGTCTGTTCTTTGACACGATTTCCGACAGCTAGCTACGACATCCGGCACATTTTTCACCAAATCTAGGTCTAGATCGGACGCGGTGATCTCGCCATCATCCGGGTCCTCGCAGAGATCTACTATATCTATGGGCTCCCCCATTTTCGCCGAATCGACGTCTATGACATCCGTGTCTAATAGTTTATCTACGGTGCTCCGCGTATCGGATAACTCTACGCTTACGAATTGGACTTCAGTGTCCGAATCGTTATCCGGTTTACTAAAGTCGACATCATCGTCTCTGCATTCGCTATTCGACGCGCTCTTGTGCCTGTTCCTGATGAGGCGAGGCTTCGAGGTCTGCTCGGCGATTTTGATTCTCTTAAATTCGAAACAATTGTCGACCAACTCGTCCTCCATCTCGTAGATGTCGCTGTGCTCGGACAGCGTGCGCTTCCTATCGCTAACTTCGTCGACCTTCCTCTGATCCACCTTCACCGGGCTCGGCGGCGGGGGAGCGCCGCCGTCGACCTTCTTGTAAACTATGGAGTTGCTACTGACCACCTTGATGATCTTATTGCCGGAGGTGGTTATCGTCTCCTGCGTGGAGAGCTTTCTCTTCCTGCTCAGGTTTAGCGTGATCGGTTTAGTGTGGATGACGGTTTCCGGGCCCCTCTTTCTAGCCCTGATTTCGTCGAGGGACAGGACCTTGAAGTCGAGAGAGTTCCGCCTCTCGGCGGAGGGCTGCTTTTTACCTGCGATCTCGTCTAGAGACAGCCTGTCGTACTTGTTGTTGAGGTTGGTGCGGTGAGGGTGAGGGGGCTTGCGGTCGGCGGGCGGGTCGGGGTGTGCGGGGTGTGCGGGCAGCGCGTCGTAGCCGTAGACGGCGGCGGCCTCGGCCTGGATGCGCTCGAGCAGCAGCAGCTCGTGCGACTGGGCGCCGGCGCCGGGCGACTGGGGCCAGTCGGGCGCCTCGGGCGAGCCCGCGTCCGGCCGCGCGGCCTTGGTGGGGGTGGACGAGGGGCCGCTTTCATTGTCCGACTCTGCAAGAACACACCGAGCATCGCTTTAGTCTCGTGAATTGCGCGCGCCATGATTTTCGTAATTAATTTTGATGCGACCCGAAGCGATCGACTCTTTCGGTGTGTTCTCGGAGAGACAGTATCTGAAAGCGGCTCGGGGTTTGGCGGTCAAAAATAATTACAAAAATCATATTACGAAACGTTTTTATTTGCTCGTTGACGAATCAAACACAACTCGATTAAAAACAAGCCGAGGTACAATCTGGCCGGAGGCCGGCTCCTCCGGCGGTTTTAAACGTAATTAGCTTAAAATGAAATTTCTTCGACACCCGCCGCACTAGACGACGAGCGTATGCAATCTTATACGATCATAACACTAAGATTAAAATAACAACAACCCCGTAGTAAGCAAACTTCGCATTACCGGCACGTGTTAATTCGGCACGGTCACTGGGAATGAATATTAGAATTTTAGTAAAGCAAAATCTCGATTACATTCTGTTATTGGCCTAACGCTTGCCGGTCATGACACTTCTATTGCCTTGCATTTTTATGTGAAAGACTATAAAATACAACTACCAACATCACGGCACTAATTTACTCGAATAAAAGTTTTGAATACATGAAATTTAATTTTAAGTATCAAAAATGCTAAACCTTTCACCGCTCCCACGCCCTATCTTGCTTCCACGCTCAACAACGTTCCTCGAGTACATTTTACAGAATCGTATCGGCTTATGCATAAAGGAGATAATATACAACAGTCGCCTCTGAATAATATGCCGAATCGTATTTTTATAATGACACAACATAATTTGGCATGTTCTAGTGCACTGAGAGGGCGTCTGTTCACAATAAGCCCCACCCCCCAAATAAATTAAACAAAAATGAGTCTTATCAAGTTAAAACAAATAATCGATTAGTCAAAATCGATATTCGTGAAGACTCGCTCATCGATATTAACAGACACAATTATTCTAACAGAGTTTGATAAATCTTAAATTATCATCATTTTTATTTTATATCAATTTCGTTCATTTCATATCAAAAATGAAATGTGTATCAGATCTCGAAACAGTTAAATCATTAACACCTTTATAATTAGTTTATCAAACACTGTAAGTAACATTTATTGTGATGACAATATTATAAATCAATACACACTAAGAAAATAGCTATGTCAATCCAGAAAGGCTAAAGCCCGCTACAGACCTTCAGTTTTAACTGTTCAGTTGAACTGAAGGTCTGTAGCGGGCTTTAAATAATATCTTAAGACTCAAAATATCGATAAATAAATTGACAAATAAATATCGAGTATATGTATTATTATCGCCTTCTATTTCATTCACCGATCTAGCAAATCCCTTAGTGTGTACTAATAAATACACAGATAATTTAATCTATAAAATAATAATATATATAAAAATCTGTAATAAACGCATAAAACACTAAACATCTCTACAGGTACGAGCGAAACCAATATAATTTTAATCTGCCTACAAAGCAACCTCGTTTTGTACTAATCATTGTTACAAAACTATAACACTGTGACGTCATCGGAGTACAGTCTGCGTTCAACTCCCGATCAGATCACGTGACGTTTTTCAACCCAAAGTATTAATAGAATAAGAGCATATTAAAAATAATATAAAAATCTTTTCCACACTTACCTAACTCTACCACCACCGATCGAGAATATTTTTGTTTAATTATTTTTAAAAATCTTTAACTACTCTCATACATAACATAATGACTAGGCGAACCATGGACCCTAAACAAATTTAAAAATTATTTATTCCTTCACTCATTTATATTGCTGTTCGTACATATCTTTTTATTTGCAGAAAAAATTCTGTTATATTATAGGAACTTTACTTTCAGTGCAGTAATATAAAAATGAACAACACGTCCCTGATTCAACTGAAAAATTTACTATACTTCACCTAAACAAGCTACTCATATCAAAGTGCTATTAGTTTGTTTCCGTTGTCGAAAGCATTATCAGATATTGCCAAAAGAAGCCAAGCATTCGCTCGCTTATCTTATCATAAGTATTACAATACATTTTTTAACTCTTCTAAGTCGGTAATACAATCTTAAGCACGAAGACATTACTGCATATAGCGAGCATAAGAGTGCTTTACAGGTTTTTGTATGGTCCATTGGTGTTTGACCATTTACTGCATGGAATAGACAAGAGACAAGAGGTAGACATCTCTGTAGAGTATTTTTCAAAACAGATAAAAAAAAACTGTTTAACCCAGTAGATGCAAATGTTTACGCAATCTTTCAATAAGTTCAACGATCTTTCAATAATTTCAACAGTCTTTCAATAACTTTAACATAGAGTTAATTTTCTCTTTATTGTTACATTTCTCCCATTGCGATTTTTTCTAAATTGGTTTCGTTTAAAAAATCATTTTAGTATGCTAAATGCAATCCATAACACTTTCTTGCTCGCTATATGCAACTCTAAGATATTTTTTTTGTCATTTTATTAGATCTAACTAATGCTCACGGTGCGAAATATAAGGTATACGGGGGCCAATAGCAGTGGGTACCTTTATAAACTGCCAAAGCCCCATAAAACTTCCTACGTACTAACATACAAACAATTTAAAGGCATAAAGCTTTTTTTTTATTTTTTTTTCCTTCTTCACCTATATTAATGAGTTAATAATATTCGTGTATATATATTTTTATTTGTATTTTAATATATTATTTAACCTATTATTACCTATGTACTTTTTCTATTATAGACAAAGGATTACACCAACATCTATTACAACTAGCACAATCGCGATTCAATCGTTTTCAAACTGTATTTTTGTCCGACTTTACACACGATCGTTCAATTGTGATATAATCGCTAGGTATATATTATAATATCCATACGATGTAAATGAAAAAGCGAGATATTTATTATGAATCTAATTAGCTAAGATATGAAAGAGATAATAATGTTCTCTAAATTTATTGCACATATAAAAATACCGACCTCACATCTTCACCAAATCTTTCTTTTTCGTCGGTTCAAGAGAGCTACATCTTATCGAGTCTCTCGACTTGAATATGTTCAATACAGTTTATAAAATAAATAAATTTAACTCTCTACATGTTTGAACAACCAAAAATCCTGCCTCCTCTAGCAAACGAAAACGTAACGTAAAATTAAACAATCTCTCTTATAAATAAAATCGTTGACTCAGCTTCCAATAGAGATAACACTAAATTCATATGCCCGAAACTGAATCCAATCAATACTTCCCAATAAGTAGTTATTATATTGTATAATTCACTATCATCCAAAAACAAAATCTATATCTTCAACGTGTAATCAGTGAAGCAAGCCGCACACTTTAAACCGCTCCATTATGAATTTAACATTTCATATAACATTACATAATGTCTAAAAAAAGATGGTCTCGATGCTTATTTCATATGTTTAATAAATGTGTTTCAATTTATTTTATCAAGACTGCTGTAAACGTGATAAAGGAGTGTTTTATTAATGAAAAACACAGGCTAATATCTGATAATTGCATTAAAATGGCCATACTTCTTGGATGGCTCTGGTAATTACAGAAAACTCAAAAGAAATGTGCGGCTGACTCCATCGCCTGGTTTCGTAACTGACAGGGTGACAAGAAAACATTTTATGGTTACAAAATAATAAAACCTCGATAATGCAACCCATCGTAGCACAAAAACAACACCACCCTGCACTGGGTCTTTCTTAACGAATCGTAAATAATAACATAATATAATTACAATAATAAAATAAATAATACATCTAAATTATAACTAGAATAAGACAGCTATGTGAGTTTTCTGTTACAAGATAGACATTCATTGGCACATCATATTATATGCGAATTAAACTCTGTCCATGTAAAAATAACACTTCCTTTTGCTTATGACCGACTTCAATCATTAGCTTCCACCCTTTCAATTTCAATGGCATACTACTGATACTACAATAAGCGTTCTATTTTATTGTGGATCGTTATGCAATCCCGCCGTCGACCACGACACTAAAGACAGAATTTAATTCTTAAGTGCCTGAGGAATATCGAGCATACATTCATATTAACTGAAGCAGTGTTACTATAATTAAGTGAGCGTTGGATAAGTTTACATAGTTAATTTATTCACCTTGAGGATCAAAGTGTTGAAACATCCAAATATTGCTTTCCCTGTGCATTTCGTCGCCACCAATATCTTCAAACAGCACTTCGAAACATTAACTAGTTTAATGTCAAAGTCTCTCGTTACTTTGTTAAGCTTTGTATTCATATCCATCGCCAAACTATTGCAGTGTACGCGATGGCTACACCATAGTTTCAATAATTTTATTCATCTAATTCATGGAAATTTTCTATTACATTCTTATATTCCATCTGTATTCTCGTATTGATTTCATTTCATTAAATTTTTTATTCGGTCTCTACTATTGATGATTAATTTTCGAAACAATCACATTTTAAAGATGTTTAAACTAATACAATCAAGGTGTCCATTACATATTGCATTACAAATTCAGAAACATCTTTTAATTTTAATTTCTAATTTAACCTCATTTGAGCCCCCTCAAACGTAATGAGACCAAATCCATAAATAATTAGAGGATATAGTTGTATAAATAATATTGAAAAATAAATTAAAAATCATTGTAAGTTCTTCAGTAGCGCTCATATAAAATACTGGCCTAGTCTAAAGTATAACTTAATACTTATAAAAATTAAGATAAGTGTACAAATAATTCGTACTTCATTATACTTATACTCGTTTTTACCACCTTTTATATTTACTATCTTACCTTTATTTTTTTCATCCGACACAAATCCTTAATTTTTTTAACATTCCAATTAAAAGTATATTTAAATTATATAATCACCTGAATTTCATATTTTATAGTTTTAAAGTTTAAGGTGTTTAATAAATATTAAAATGGTTTAAAAAACATTATTGAAAATATTTTAGTTATGCCCTGACTTTATGCATTTACTTGGTAATGGTCATAACCACTTAAATAAAAAAAATAATTGTATTATTTTAAATGAGTAAGGATGTTTAGATGTTATAACTTAAAATGATTATTTTATTTATTTAAGTGATTATGACCATTACAAAGTATTTGCAACTAAAGATGTATCAAAATTGGCCATTTCGTGTAAAAGACACATCCCAAATATTATATGGTGGACCCAAATATATGGTATGAGGTGGACAATGCTGAATAGTCAGTGAAGTCATTTCTTGATTTTTAAAATTGTCTGACATACCAGGGACTATAAATTTTGAAGCATGGGGGTGGCTATTGATGGTAAATTATTTTTCTGTCAAATTGTAGCAAAATAGAAATGATATCTTTGGACTACACATTATTTTGAAATCAATTATTTTTATGATTTTTATAAAATGTAAAATATGCAGCTGGTTTTATTTGTTATTGATTAGACACCGATGCCTTAATGTATTTTGACTTTATACAATTTACTTTTGTTTATGATACGGGCAGGCTACATAACTTAAACATGTCATAGGCTAGCAGGCAGACATCAAGTTTAAGGGGGCTCAGTGGGTGTACAATGTATATTTGCGGTCGGTTCAGTAGAGGCGCATACCTTCCTCGAAGTTGACGACGAGCGGGTCGACAGGCATGGGCGCGTAGGGGCTGGCGGGCGCGTCGTGCGTGTGCGCGTGCGCGTGCGCGTGCGAGTGTGCGTGCGCGTGCGCGTGCGCGGCGTGCGGCAACACGCGGCGCGCGCCCAGCAGCTCGCTCGACGCCGGCAGCACGCCCAGGATCGCGCTGTCTAGCACCACTGAAACCGACCACCCTTGCGTTATGGATCGCTCACTACCTCACGAGCTACTTCACACGATAAAGAGAGGGTGTCAACGGAGTGTCAAAATATCTGAAAAGTTTGTCGTCTTTTGCTGCCGACATCGTCGCTGTCTCATGAGGACAGCAGATTCGTTCTGGAGCAACAGCTACTCCAGTACAAGATATCTAGTGTCAGAATATTTAGACATTAAATTTAAATGTCTCGAAACAGGCATCACACATGCCCTCTCTAACCTTATAGTGCACTAATAAACACTTCTGTAATACATGACATCTTATATTAGACAAGTTATTAACTAAGTATCAAGCAAAAAATATAAAAGTAAGGTAATAATATCGACTACCTTGGCGCTGTTGCTGCCACAGCAGGGGAACGGGCGTGGGGGCGGGCACGGCCGTGGGCACCCCGGCGGGCATGGGCGGCTCCGCCGACGGCTCGGGCATGTTGTTTGTGGCAATGGCCTGTTGAATAGCAAAATTTGATCATTTAATACACATTGTAACTAGACAAGTCACTTAAGTGATCAGTAATGCTGATGCAATATTTAGATTCATACTACCACCATCCCCACAATAGGCTTTGGTTTTGAATAATGGTTTTAGAACTGAAATGAATAAGTCTGCTTTTCTTTGTGTATACCCTTGACAAACCATAATGTTTCTACTATCTAATAAACAAAATCTGAGCTTCTGGTTTTGGTTATCAAGGAAAATCTTTTATTCAGAGCGATTAACTATCATGTACTGTGAAGGTAAGGTAGCCTTTTGTAGAGTCACTGCTGGACGTGGGCCTCCCCAAACATCACAAACATCATTACACCGAGTCCTGGGTGGGCCCTTTGAAGCCAACGGTTTCCCGGTGCCTTCTTCAGGTCGTCATTCCACCTGGTGGGATGGCTGCCAATGCTCCTTCAGCATAGACATGGTCATCATTCGAGGACCTTTCTTGCCTATTGGTTGTCAGCTTTGCAGTCACTATACCCACCAGTATATCCATATACATAGAATACACACTACATACGTTAGTAATAGGCGCCGGCTGGCTGGGGGCGATGCCGTCGGTGCGCGCGTCCGGGTTCTTGTGCATGAACGGGCAGTGCTTCTTGCGACAGCCGCCCGGCTGGTTCTCCCAGTAACACGGGATCTGCTTGCGGTTTTTCTGCAATGTGACCGTTTGTAAAACTTTATTTCAAAGACACTTGCTCATTGGTAGTCTAGGAAAATATGCCACAAAAACGATAGTGAGAGATTTATTATTACAGAGTCAGTAAACAAGCACACTGGTGAAACTTAGTGAAATTTGGTCTGTGTGATATACATGTGTAGTTTTAAAAAACTCTTGTCTGAATTACATTTAAGAAGTAAATAAATATCAGAATCCATGGTTTTAAATTCAACATCTAATTATATTGCCTTATTGAACAAGATTTTATCAATGACAAGTTGCCGCAAAATTTTTTGAGCTACTGACATACATAATATTGTTTTTATTCAAGATAATTATGGTCAAGATATGAGTACAAAAAATGAAAAGCAGCTCGATTTACTGCTAAAATTATATTTTTTATCACAAAATTATCTCATGACTTGATCAGGAAAAGCCACTTATATTAATTTACTAACATAAATCTTGTTAGATAAGGACTGAATTTGAAGCCTTGAAATTTCTTACAAAAAATAAATGTGTTTCACACATCTCAAATTAATTAATCACTTCTATTGTAATAACTTGAATAATGTAACTTGTACTTATGTAATTTTTCGTTTTTAAAAAAAAAATATTATTCACTCATAGACTCCTTAAGGATGCCATGGACAGACACAACACCCAGTCCAGAAACAGAAATTTAAATTCATCTTATAAGATTGATTAAACACCACACCACAGAGGTCGTCAATTCAATTCATTATTGAAAGAGAACAGAAAAGTTAATCAGCACTGAGTGCTCTCGGCGCTAAGAGCAGTGTTTAGTGAAATAATGTAAATTCACCTTATTCTAAACAATTATCATCATAGTGATTGTTCACATAGGCTTCCCAAGAGTCTAAAATCTATCTTTTGATTCCTTACATACTGAAATGAAGAAACTTATGGCCGGTTTCAGTAATCAATGTTTGGATTGATCCTTGGATTTTGATGTCTGGTTGCCAGGCAACATCTATTATTTTAAGGCAATATAAAAGTGTATCTAGGCAACCAAACAGTGTTTCAATCCAAATCCGAAATTGGTTGTTAAAATCCAGTTTTAATCATGTTAACCACTTGTCAACAGTTACTTGGCAACTGTTTCAATCACATCCACTTACAAACAGATATGAACTGTATCAAAATAACTCCATTAATTTGAGAGTAACTATGTAACTAACATTAAACATAAATTACACATTCAGGGGTTTGTCAAATTTTGTGGGAGCTTTATACATACCACCAATATGTCCATAGCTATGTTTTGGACACACCACACAAGAACAATCACACAAGTACACACTAGGCATGTCAAAGGCACTGAGCATGATAAATGTTAAACTTAAACAGAGAATAACATACAACTCATGGGGTGATAAATTTATCATTTATTTCGTCTGTATGTGGGGGTTTTGCATATGAAATTGAATGTTACATTAATTCTTACCCTCAGTTCCATATGACGCAGTTTGCATCGTTTGTCCAAACACTTGCCCTGTTGCCATGCTGTACACATGGTCTCACAACCCAAAGCGGATGGCTCATGACGAAACACACAGTTGTCTCCCTGTACAAACAGATTACAAATTTTCAAAAACAAATTCAACTCCTTACACTACTTACAGAAATATTTTACAAACAAAATATCAAATTCTGTACAAAAGTACAATTATGTTTCATAATAAAATATTAATAAAATCTGTGGTCCATGCACTATGATAGGTTTTTAAATACATATATGCTTGTTGTGTATTAAATGTTATGATCCCAATGTGTAGTGCATTTTACACTTGTAAATATAGAAAGGAAACAAGCTTATCACGTTCCAGATGCTGTGATATTACACAGCCCTCGCAAATCATTCGGGACTAAAATTCCACGCAAAAATACGCGTAACATGACAACCGCTCGTTTGTTATGTAAAACCCAATCTAAAGGAAATATTTCTAAAAATAATTATCGAAGAATAAAATCACACTTATGAAAAGAATGTGTATGTCATACCTTGGTACACGTAGAATAGTAATAAAAATAACAATCGTTAAATTTTCTCGGCGACTCCATAGCGCACTCCTCTGTCCAGGGTCTAGAACAAAACACAAGGAGTCCTTATTTCTACACAACCGTAACAAAAATATTACGAATTAATGAAAAACATGATACCCTTGAAGTATAACCGCAAACAACGTTTGTAAATATAGCAATCGGAACGAGAAATAAGATATTTTATTTTGACAATCCGCGATGCACATATCGGCTAAACAAATTCGTCGAATACGAGTGTAATTCTTAACAATAAACCTTTTAGTACTCACCGAGGTATGAACAAACTAAAAATTAATTAAATTAACAACAAATATCTACGAAAAACCACTATCTAACACAAAATAATAAGAACGTCACTATCAGAAAGAAATTTTAGTAGATATGGCGGACATGTGGCGGAAGGCGGACTTTCATTTCATTTCATTTCGTCGGCACATCAACCAATCGTCACCATGAGTTTGTCTATTAAATACCATAGACAAATACCGTTTCTGAATAGTTTGAGGCTCAAACTTTATTAAAATAAAGCCATCTGAAATTTTGGCTACTATAATTAAGTATAAAACAAGAAAAACAATGTTATTTTAAATAGTATTTTAACAATACATTCCTACTTTACAACTGCGTTTTAATAAGCGTTTTTACACCTTTAGCTCGCCGTCACGTTGGCCAACCAACGCATAATTCTCATTTTGTACCTACTTTAAAGTACCTACCTACTTTATACGAGTGGCAAGATAGTCAAGAAGTCAACTATAAAATGCGCTAATGATTAACTCTCCTTTCTCCTTCAAAAATCGAAAATAACAACCACATGTACGGGCCTTAATCTATTACATGAATTGGGGTTATTCTATATTTTAGTATTACTGGCAAAATTCACTACACTTTCGTTCTTAGCTTCTTTAGGGTTGCAGTTTAAATAAAACACAGCTTGTAAACAACCAAAATGTTTATTATTTTACACCTGCAGTTTTTTTCTTTTTCTTCCTCTTGGACTCATTTTCTTCCGCTTTCTTCATTGCATTTTCCTCTTTAAGTTTCACACTTTCTGCTTTTCTCTTAATTTTACTTATTTTTCCTATAACATCTTTAAATCTGTCGTCTTTTTTCATGATTTTTTTGTTTACTTTTTTGAGGCCAACTTTGAGGGTGGCGTCAATATCTTCCGTCTCGTTCGGTTGCAGACGATTTTCGTTACTCTGTCTCGTGTCTCCGTCGTCCCTCTTAATCTGTGCCTGGAGTTCCTTTATTTTCGCCAACTTGGCCTTTTTGGCAGCCTTTATTCGTTTGCGCCGCATTTCCTCTAATCTGTACAAAATAAAATATACACATTACAATATAAATTTTGACATGTATGACATAGTAGTTCATACCAATACCACTGAAAGCATTTGAAAGTCTTCAGGAACATTAGGTGATCGCTAGTGGCGAATTACATGCGCGATTCCGCTTTGGATTTTAAGCTGTCGGCGTAGGTCCTGGTTATTGTCGAAAACCTTTAACCTTGTCAGAGATCCTAGGCGGTTTGAAAAATCCGACAAGGATTGGCCGCTAGCCCAACACTAATCTGCATGTTATGGGAGGAGATCTATACCTAATTGTAGCACACAAAAAGGGTTGCAGCCACCCGAGCCCGGCACCCCGCCTCCCTTCCCTAGGTGCAGCCCACTCACCCTTCTTCCATGACAGCAGGGTCGACGCCAGCCATGAGCCACCGCTTGTGCCTGTAGTTGCGCGCGCGCTGTTCAAACTCCTCGTTATCGAGTTGTGCCTCCTGTTCTCGCCGCGTCACGCTCACTGTGGTGAATATCTTCACTGCTTCGTCGTCTGTATGGATACAAAGTAAATAAACATAATAGGGTATTTCGCACCATGCAAGGAGAAATCCAAAATTATGTAATATTGATAGATTTTGTTAAAAGCAAGTAAAAAATGGTGATTTCTGTTCTAAAAAAATTTAGTATACATTTATTATTTCAATTTTAAAATTCAGGTTTGATAATCTGTTTTTCAAATGTCAAAAACGCTATACGCCATGAAAGCTATCGGCGTGACGTCATTAGCAGTGTAAATAAACAATGGAGTACAACTTTCTTCTAGGCCGTAATAGCCTATTGTGTCGCACAATAGTCCTTGTTGCTTACACAAGGTACCTTACTACCACTCTCTTGACCCCCAGAAGCCGCATAATATTCTCCCTATCTAGTTTTTCGGTTGAGTAGTTGTAGTTTACAAAGATACTGTGTTTGAGTGGCAGATAGTACACACCAGCTATACAACGTTAGGTAGGATATCTATCGTATTTGAGGTTAAATAGTGCATAGTTTGCAGTGACCACCTAACATTAGGTAGCCGACCTGCCCGCTCACTACTTACTTTCAGACAACCACAAAACCAAGAAGTTAAAGTGAAATTTAAAGAGATTAGAGACACACCATCAATCTTATACTCGCTAAGTTTGGTCTTAATCTGGTCTTCTATTTCTCCTAGCCGCAGAATGTCGTATGGCGTGATGAGAGATATCGCCATGCCGGACCGACCGGCTCGTGCAGTTCGACCAACTCTGTAAGAATGTCATAATTAAAATTGTTGTATTCTTCGTTTTGCGCCATGACCATGAACACTATCAACGGTCAAAGTTTTTGTACAGCTGCTTTGTGTCATTAGCATGTATGGGAAAGAGATAGCATTCCTTCCGTAAATCTTTCCATACCAAAAACACATGTTAATTATAATAATATGAAATCTTTGATGGTAGTGTTCATGCTTGGGACACTGATAACCTGCTTAGCACGGTGGTTAAGTCACCAGTGCACTAATTATCGAAGTCCTGGATTTGTATCTGGTTCAGCAGAAAATTGAAAGAAGTTTAAATTTCCTCATAAACAATACAGATGATGGGCTGTGAGTGTGAGAAATTATTAATTGATTTTATACAAAAAAATAAGTGTGCTGCTTCGGCAAGGTAATATTTGATTTCGTAGTACCTTAGGCTAAACTTCTGTAAGTCTTAGAGCAGGCTATGAAAGCACACAAACTGAAAAGCTTTGTTGTAAAGTTTACAGATTTATCACAAGGTTGTGTAATTTGGATAACCAAATAAACTTCTCACCTGTGTATGTATTCCTTAGGTTCCAACGGCAGCTTATGGTTCACAACCAGGTCTACCGAGGGTATGTCCAGGCCTCTCGCAGCGACATTAGTGGCAATGAGCGTGCATTTGAGGTTACTCCTGAACTGGGTCAATGCTGCCACACGTTCCTTTTGCCGCATGAATCCATGCAAACACACATTGTCCATGCCGATAGCGTTAAGCATCATTGAGAGTACTTGGCACTCCCTGAAGCAAGTAAAATTTATAAAATGATTGAAATTTACCAGCAAGAATTGACCATCTTATTATAAGTGTAGCTAGAAGACTGAAGTCTGAAAATGGACCCAAATACTGTTAAATGCCATTTCTATTATTATTTTAGTTATTAATGTCTCTTTATTGAATGTGTTAATCTTTACTCTCCACAACCAAAACCCAAAAAGTTGATTTCATCACAGCCAACGGTATCTTTTACCAAATTTTAAAACAGATTTTCAAATTTGGCAAAAGTATGCATATTATTTTTGTATTTAACATGGTAGAATCATCAGTGTTTTTATCACAGAACCCTCATGTTCATGTCCATGAAATGTTCTGTAATGAACACTGTCATAAAAAAAGCTATTTGTTTCAACATAATAATGATCAACATATCACACAGCACTGGGTCAGTGAGGCCACTGCAGCTGGGTGTCAACTTACTTCTTAGTATCAGTGAAGACAATGACATGTGAGCTGGGCTTGGTCTCGCGGTACTTGCGCAGTGCTTGCACCAGATACACGTCGCGCGCGTACGCCGGACACACCACGTATCGCTGGTCCAACGTGGCCACTGTCAGCTGGGTGTCTGTCTCTGACCATGTTGTGAGGTGCTGTTTGGGAAGACAAATTATAATATTCATTATAGTTTGATTGGAATTTTTGTAATCTTATCATGTTCCAGAAAAATTATGAACTAATTTCTTTGGCTGGTTATAGTGTGAATGCCGACTATGTCATGTTTTTAAGCCAATGGTCTTGCAAATGATTGACATTGACAATGTTACTGAAGAAAGATATTGGTGTGACCATTAATCTATCTATCTGCCTGCGACTTGTGGTTAGACCAATAAAAGCAATAGTAGATCCATGGATTTACCCTATGTAAAGTTATGTAACAGTTAGTTAATATTTTTAGTAAGTTAATCAAAATTACTAAAATAATTATTTAAATGTTAACAATTACTAATTAGTGATAATTATAGTTGTATAATTACTCACTTCTGTATTTAATGGTAGTAGTTTCGAGTCCTTAACATCTTGCGTGATTGTTGCAGAGAACAGAAGGTTTTGCCTCCTCTGGGGTAAGGCACTGAATATTGTTTGTAAGTCATCCTCAAAAGATTCACTGAAAAGCCTAAAAATAAAACAAAAAAAATTAAGACCCGAAACTTTTTTCTAACACTTCAAATTTTTTTACTAGTAATTTTATAATAACTCTGTGTCTTATTACTAGTAAAATAAAAAGACACAGAATTTTTTATAATATTTAAGGTTTGAACAACTGTTCATTGATGATTTTTATGTAGCTATGTCCAGTAGGTACCAGAGATAGGACCATTGAAAACCCAAGCAAGAATTTTGTAGTGCCCACTTTAGGAAATCAATACCTGTACCAAACCTCTTTACCTGTCTGCCTCGTCCAACACCAAGTACTTAATTTTCTTCAATGAGAAAGTATCACAGCCTGTGATATGGTCAGCTAGCCGTCCAGGCATGGCCACCACTATGTGAGGCCTTTTAGCTAGTTTCAGGGACTCTTCCAGTTGGTCTGACCCTCCCGTCACTATGCATACCCTGAGCTTTAAAGGCTGGCCAAGAATTTGGAATTGATCAGCAATCTAAAAAATTGAAGGTATGTTTAGGTAATCCTCTGTTAACAGGTGTTTAAGTATGTTTATTTAACTTCTGGCTTTGGTTAGTGCCATCGTTGGAAGCAAAGAGGCCTGAAATGGGGGATTCCTTCTACAACATAAAGAGCAGAGAGGTGACTTCTGAACTCCTATTCCACGGCAAGAAAGCAGGGTGTTGAAGAGTAAAATTTGTCATTTTTTGACAAATTTAAATCAGTAAGTAAATAATAAATCTATACTTAAATAATACTTCTTTTATCAGAGACACAGATGTGTTAATATTCTCTTTAATAATAATTATCTATTCCCTATAGTTTTATTGTAAAGGGCAGTAAATATTTATAAACAAAGCACCTAAACACCTAGACCAGACACTTCTTCTAAGCCATAGCAATAATAAATACAGCTACAATATTGAACACAATCTTACCTGATATGCTAGTTCATGTGTTGGAGTGAGCACAAGTGCAAATATACCATATGGGTCTTCTGCTAAATGCTGAAGTATGGGCAGGGCAAACGCGAATGTTTTCCCAGAACCAGTCTTAGCTGCACCAATACAGTCATTTCCAGCTAGGATCTGTGCTATACAACCTTTCTGTATTGGAGTGGGACTTCTTATACCTGATGACATAAAAATGAATAGTTCACAGTTTTTGCCATCTGTGTACACCTTTTACAAAATACAATAAGCATTTAAACCAAAGTTGTCCTATGAGAGGTTATTTGTGGGCTTTGCTACTCATGAGGATTGCAGAGGGTAGACAAAACAAATTGAGAGTGACAATATAAAACTATCCAGTAAAGCCACTTGTTCTGGGTTTACTTTTAAACAAGAATAACATAATCAGGCAGAAGTTATTCGTACCAGTCTGGTTTACCCTGTGGTGGAAAGTTAAAGATTTCTTACCTAATGTAAATAGTTGTTTAATTAACCACGGCTTTACTCCCAACTCCGCAAACTCTTTCCCCTCATTCTCGTTCATTTTCACTGGTTATTATATTTTTTATATTCTACAACATTTTGGACTTAGTAATAATAGTATACAATATACAATTATACATTATACATATGCGCGCAGCGCACGTTGTTTTGACACCCGTCAAGTTGACATAACAATGACATATTGACTGACTGTCACTCAACCTGACAGCTGTGTACATAGAGATATTATAGTAGAGCAGGAAAGCCAGGCTTCTAACTGTCCTTCGAAGTTCGATTAAAAAGTTAAATAACCAACTCGAGTTTTGATCAAATCTGAAAAATAATATCTTATCCGATCCCTTTGCAACCATAGGGATATTATAGTAGAGCAGGGGAGACATACGGCTGCCTGTAAGTAGAAAATTGTCAGACACATAGAAAGAGTATAAGATTATAATTATATGGTACCCTATCTGCCTCTCTATGCGCATTAAACAACTTAGTGCATTCGCGCGCTTCACGCATGCGCATTAAACACTTTTAATACCTAAAATTGTTTCTCGCTAATTGCACATGCACGAGAAGAGATAGATAGAGAAGGTACCGCAATCTTCTCTCTCTTTTTAACTGAAGGACAGTTGGAAGCCTGGCTTCCCTGCTCTACTATAATACCTCTATGGCCGTGGTCCATCAGAACGATAATGTCGTTACACATCTATTCACGCACACACAGACATATTTACTCTGTGATTTAATTCATTCTATTGCATTGGTTGAATTTGGTTGGATTGGTTGGAATTTGGAACGAAACGGAATTCTTCATATCATTCCTACCTATTTTCATTTCATTCATGCACTTCATGCAGTGTGTGCATGGATCGTTCGTGTATTGTCCGTGGTGCTAATAATATTTTGTTTAGTAGAATAAAATCATATAAAATTAGCGGTTTTGTTAATGCTCGCACGGAAAAATTTAAATTAAGTTGATTCTTAAATTAAACGCTATGGAAAGTTGAGTTTACTGTTAAAAATATAGTTAAAGAAGAACATTTTAATAAGTTAAAGTGCTGATGTGAAAATGAAATTACTCTAATCTAAACTCTCTACTCCGCGATCTAAATAATTTCTCATATTACCCGTTACCTGCCACTGTTGGATTATTTGCATTACTTCACTGGGTAAGTTTTTTAATGACGATTTTTTGTAATGATTTCCCATGAATACGCGTGCGTCTGTTGCAATATTGAATAGTTCTATAGAATAGAAACAAGGCCGTGATAATCTCATAATCTATTTGTGTTGTGGTGTTTGGCATCTATGCACTGCCTAGGATTGCATTGTACGTATATGTACCCACATCATACATAGTCGTAAACGGGAAATAACTGTTAACGGCGTTTGAAATGACTACTCAGACGCGCGTTTCTTACGATGATATTATGCTTGAATGCAAGTCACAAATTTAAAAATGTTTTGCTTCAATAAAATTTGTTTTATCCTAAAATTCAAAATTACTCACCCTGGCCTGAGGGCTCTATCACGCACAAACAACAAAGCTACAAGACCATAGATATTGACATAATGGGACTTATGGGGTGGGTGGCCCTTAAAATATGACGGACCATGTCCCAAAGTGGGGTAGCCACAGCAGATTGTCAAAATCTGAATCTCTGTTTGATACCCCTGACTAGCTTCGCCCTTGGCTCTGAAGCTGAGGACCAAACTTAATCCTAGACAAGCACCCCGTATCAGTATTTTTGTAGGACTTTTTTGTTAAATTTTTTGTTTTTTAGATTTTTTTGTTTTGTTTGCCTAGTTTATCTTAGGGTTAATTTACCTCTCATCATTCCATTTTTTATCTGTTTCAGGTGTCTGCCAATATGGGATTGTTCAAAACTGTGTTATCTTTGGCCATCCACAATGGAAAAGTTGGTCTGAGAAGCAATGGAAATGTAAGTGCATTAAATATTATTAAATTGATTGAAATACATCGTAGTCCTCAGGAGCAGCAAAGGATGAGCATACAACTGTCTTATCTGAATAAGACTTAATATTACTTGTTGCTGGTTGTGGTCCCTTGGTTTGTAGTGACCACTTTGCATCAATATGTTGCACCTTTTGCTTGAATGCTTGTTACCCTTAATAGTATTCAATCACAAGTTCAATATTTAAAATGTGCAATGCATGTTTTAGAATGTAAAAATGCTTTAAAGTTAGTTTAATTTTTTATTAGTAAGAAATATTGTACTCTGAAGTTGTTATGTCATGGTCGTGTTAAAAGGATGCAGGGTAAATATTAAGTAGAAGTCTTGCTTTAAATATGCACAAAGGAAACAAAGAAACTAGGTAAATATTCAACATATATTTTGATATGCATTATGCAGTTCCTATAGAGACAACATAATATAAATTGGTAATTTAATACAATGTTGCTATGACACATCCATAGTATTATCTATTGCACTAGCTTACGTGCCAAGAATACATAACTGGCATACATACACACTTAAATAAATATGTAACAACGAAAAATATTATAATAATATGTACCTAGTTTTAACAAACCTTCAGAAGTATTACAATTCCATCATAATTACAAAAGCAATTTTCGTTGTCTCAAAAAGGATTGGTCAATATTTCTAGATATAAAAACTTCTAGTTACTAATTTTATTATACATTAATAGACACAAAATATAATAATTTATTAATTATCATACATATTAATCTTCCCTTTAAAACACATCCATTGGTAAACAACATCCACATCCACATGAAAGTCAGTTCTGTAGATTTTGAGTACATTTCAGTCTTACAGAGAGGCACTGCAGGCGGAATGTATTTTAAAATAATAAGATTAGTAAGGATTCTGGTTGGCAACGAGCGCCTGTGTGTTGAACTACCAATTCGTAATAAACTCACATTTACTTGCAAACATACATACATGTGCTCAGGAATAGGAAGTAGTCATGAAGTGGTTAAATCGGTCACTTTATCAATTACCTATTTTTTTAACGCAGAGGAGTTCATACATAGAAATATAAGTAACTAGCTGACCCAGCAGGCTTCGCTCTGCCAATGAATTTTTTTTTATTTTTATTTAATAGCGTATGTTACTCAGGCTGAATGTAGCTTTCCAATAGTGAAAGAATTTTTGAAATCGGCCCAGTAGTTTTTGAGTTTATCCGTTACAAACATACAAAAATACAAATGTTTCCTCTTTATAATATTAGTATAGATAACTAAGTAGTAAGGTACTACATACTCACATACTAGTTACAATTTTTTTATTTTGAGCTAGTACTGTCCTCAAGGGCCTGAGCCAATTACGGAAGTAAGCTCTCGTGTTTTCACAGTGTATCTAGCACTACTATATTGCTCAATGCAGCCTCCATCATCATCATCATCTTCGCTAGCCTGTGTGAGTGACACTGTTGAGGATAGGCTTCCGCAAGGCGCGATGCGGCCTTAATAAATAATTTATACTTACTTAAATTTCTATATAGCCGTCGCATGCGATCGTTGCGCATCTAAATCTTGTACGCGTGAGCTTCAAGCTCACACATCATAGCGCCATGAAATTCTATAAATTAGACTAGCTGACCACGCAAACGAGTTTTACGATATAACTAGTTACCGAGCGTTAAAAATCGAATATTAAAAATAAGGGTTGTTGATAGAAGGGTGAAAATTTAGGGTTGTATGTATTTTTTGATGCCACCTTATTCAAAAATAAAAATAAAAAAAATTGTCCAAAATATAACATAAAAATGTTAGGTGTGAACAACCCTTATCACTTAGGGGTATGAAAAATAGACGTTAGCCGATTCTCAGACCTACTGATTATGCATATAAAATTTCATAAAAATCGGTCAAGCCGTTTTGGAGGAATATGGTAACTAAAAATGTGACATGAGAATATGACATATAAGATAAGTCTTAGACCTTAAAACGCATTGCAATGACGAGTTTCATTATTTAGCTACGACAAGAACAAAGCATGGTAGTACACACACTTCTACAACAACATGTAGAACAATTTAAACGTCCACGCACACATGGCAACAACGCCGTAGATGCAAGTTTATGTGCAGCGATCCGGTGTTGTGGAAATTACCACACGTGCTATATACCTAGTTTCTAGCTATGTATTATGTATGTTAGATAACAGTTATAGATCGGTCTAGGTTAAGGTCAGGTTGTTCAATGCAACGACATAGCAGTATCTCAGTAGTATAGAAAAATGAAGAGGAAATATAGTGTCGCTATTATCAAAAATGAGGTTTCTTTGTATGAGCTTATTTTAAGCGTACGTGTACGTAATATTATATCTTTGTCTGTACTTAGGGTGTAGTCTCGAAACTCTGGGCATGACAAAGCGATCTCCAATTTTTAAATTATAAAATGATTGTTTTTAAATTAGGTATTACTAGTTACTCAAACTTAGTATAATAATAATTATGAAGAATAAGTGCTAGTGGTTTGTTTTAATGATCGAAGTATGCACTATGGCATATGGCATATGCCGTATGGTACATTCATGTTTCCACTTTTGTGATTTTTAATTAACTGTATAAAAAAGGCGTGTTTTATAACAGTTTTAAGTGGTTAGTTATTAACCACTTAAAACTACATTCAATACAAGATCAAAGTTCGAAGGTCCAAACTCAAGAATTATGTTAAATAGCCTGATGTTTGACACACGACGAACGGTGCATTTGCAGTCTATTTTATCTTTCTTGACTTCCTGAGTAAATATGAAACAAATCTAAAGAAAAGGTTAAAATCCAGCAACAAAAGAGCGTGCAAGTCCTCTAAGGTTTATTGGCCCCCAAGTCTACAATCCACTTCTAACGTCGAAATAAAATAACACAGTCTGAGTTTGTATGTAAGTGAATGCGTTGCTACTTGCTACCTATTGAATCTTCCTTACTTCACAGCGGATTATATGGGTGACACAATAGGAGGTGAGGTGCCCTAACGGACTACAAGAGCTTAGTCGTCACTAAAGTTTCCTTTTGTTAGTGACTCAAGTAATAGTGTGATGTTTCAATAGGTACGTAAACGTACTGGTTTAACCGACTTCAAGAAAGGATGTTAGTGTATGTATGTGTATTTATATGATTTTATGTATTTTGTCATTGCATTGCAATACTCAAGTTCAAGGTGATGTGAACTAGCTGTAGATACTAATTCAATACTGTTTTCAGTGTCCAAACAACACACGCTTTGTGCACGTGTTATATTATTATCAATGTATTGATAAAGTGATACAGTTCTCAAACTTTGCTAATTCAAGTGGCAAAATAGGCTGGCCACATCTTTCGTAAGATTGACAACCGATGGGGAAGAAAGGTCCTCGAATGGCAACCCCGTCTAGGCTAAAGGAGCACATGCCGGCCTCAGACCAGGTGGACTGACGACTTGAAGAAGACAGTGGGAATCCGTTGGATTCAGAGGGGGCTAGGCGGAATGGCGTTGATTACGGGAGGCCCATGTCTAGCAGTGACCTACGAAAGGCTGAAAGGAAGTAAGGAAGGAGAAAGAATAAAATTTATAGACGTTATTAAAATAATGTTCTTGTTCTAATATTTTAAACAGCATGTCGCTACTTATATGACGGGTTAAGGCTCGCGGTAAGGTACCTCCCCGGGCGATTTACTATAGCTCTACTACATAAAACTTCACTCCTACTGCCTAGCTTGAGAACCCACTTATGTATGTAGATTTTGGTGGTGTTGAGGCTAGCTGTGATTTTGAAATGGATGTCTGTTCACACCATGACAATCTCTGTTTCTATGTTTATCTACAAGATAACGCAACACGTGTCACCTACTTTAAAAGTGAAGGTTTACCGTACATTATTTATTTCTGTCTGAGTCTGATGATACTTTTATAACTCATTCTAATCTCAATACTAGATGAGACAATACTTAGTTATCATAGAAATAGGAAGCAGAATTGATTGATTTAGTTATTGGATATAAAAAAATAAAATTATATCGTAATTTTATTGTAGAAGACAGTACTCTGTTAAAGGCGAACATATCAGTCCTTTCGAGTAGCAACGCACCCATATGTATGTAGCTATGTACATAATACAACCTCAGATAGGATTTAGTTCTACTCTATTTGAGGTTGGACGTGTGTGTCTGTCTAATCTACGTGCTGAAGTGACCTACTTAACTTCAGGTGGCCTGCATTTCAATTTGCTACTCATAATAATTTCCATCTTATTGAAGATCGTTGTTGCAGGAGATACAAGTTTTTAAATCTATTTCTTTTTTAAAAATCTTAGGCGCATTCATTGATAAGTTACTTATCAGTGTTTTGACCGCGACGGGTTGTTAGAGTCGGTCGATGGACCGCGAGTTATCTACCGATAGACTTTATACTTCGGATTTTACTCACCTGATTGATAATCCTGATATTGAAAACGATCTAAATTTACAATTTTTCGTAACTGGTCGGTCGATTGACCAACTGACCGACTGACGGATCGATTAACTGGGCAACTGACCGACTGTTGGTACCAATCAGAATACCCATCCTACCTTCCAGCAGACCTGAAAATTGAACTTTTTGAGATTGCATTCGGGTGCTTTGCTACTCATGAGGACTAAGATGTTCGCCTCGAATAAACTATCCCCGGCAAGACATGACATGAAGAACGTGCTGCTTTACGATGGCAAGGTACTCCCCGGACGAGCTATTTTTCTCCACCCACCACCTAAACTTGCTTGTGACCCGGTAGACGGAAACCCAAAACCCTGTATAATATTTTCGCTCAGTGCCGCTCGATAAAAAACGCACTCCAAACTTAGATGGTTACCACGTTCCAATAGAAAAAATTATGGCATTTATTGCCTTATATTACCTACCTAATAATGAACAGCCGATGTCGAGCGGTCTTTGAACTTCTCCGAGGCCAATGCTTTTTGCCGTCTTCTCAGTATCTCAGCACGTGACTCAGTCTCGGACTAGTTTCAATGTCAGACACTTCTTGTATCCGTGATATTGAAAAGGATATAATATATACACGCGATGTCTGCGTCGTGACCCAAGAGAACTTCATTTTTTTTCTATGTATCTTCATATCTGCCTTTGTAATTCCCGTGCTGGTAATAATCTTCTCTTTATCGATGCCACTTTACCCGGTCAACGAGTCCAATGCTAAGTCCGTAGGGTGGAATGTTCTACTTTTACCACCATTCGAGAAACTATCTTTACCAATGGATTTCGATCTTTTGAATGATGTGTATAGATATGAAATTTCAGGTCCCTACTACCCGTATTTCTCTGCTTAATTATTACTGTCTCCACATTCAAGACTTTTGGGGCAGGATCTTCTGCTGCCTAGTTCATTATTATACGTTTTTTCACAGAACTTTATTATTGTTTGTCCTCAGGTCTCTCTCCGTCCATTATTGTCATGTGCCCCAGTGGCGATGGTCTGCAGCGAGCGCGGCGCCCATTCCCAGGATATCACCAAGAATATCCAGTACATCACCAACGACAAAGTGAACATCACCACGGACCCGAAGACTATGAAGTGAGTACCTACCTTACTTACCTTACCCTATTGGTCTCTCTCTCTCTCTCTCTATTGCTCAGCTATTGCGGATTTAGAAATCTAATTAAAATACTCCTTACCTCAAAAATAAAATGTGTCTTTGCTAAAGACATCGTATTTCTGACTCTAACTTTAAAAAATCAAGCAAGTCCAATATCATCCGTCATTAATAATAGTCATCCGTCCATCAGTTTGGATAACGCACTAAGTACTAGCAAAAGCATCCCTATCAATAAACTAATTTGTATGTATCTATTCTTAGTCAATCACTATCGGATCGGACGTTCAATAGAACATTAATTATTCTGTTCCTAGCCCAGTGGGATGGCCTAATTAGTGGAATCTGCATTGCTAATGGACTATACTTTGCCCCCACATTATGGATTCAGAACAGAGAAACGATTACTAATCCAATGTTTACTAACACTGGATACCAACTAACACTACTTACCTACTACAATTGTTTTTGCGTTCAACAGAAACTATTTGTAACACAACTGTTATTTTAAATCAACAATTTTAATATCTCATAATTTTGTTTTATTGGAAACCTACTTAGCAAGTTAGAATGCACTCCAAGAATACAAAGAGGAAAGTTAACAGAATATATAACCAAAAGAAATCGATGCCTTATAAAACTAGCTGATAAGCCCTCTAAAGTTATAGCTAGTTAGGTTCGCTGCTTAATTCAAAGGATCGAAACAAAACGGTAAGACCTATCCGTTAGTGAGATTCAAAGACTAATGAAAGTCTTCAAGTGAATGTGTGTTGTAAACAAAGTTTTGATCTTTGATGGGGTGTAATGTAACGATCCGACGTTCTAAAGTTCCATTGTCTTCACAGATTCGACAAGCAACTGAACCGGCCAACGTGCGTGATGATAAACTGGCTGCTGGCGCGTCAGAAGCACGTGATGAAGTACGCCTCGCTGTACCTGGAGCAGGGCTTCGACGTCATCTCCGTGTCCTGCACGCCGTGGCAGCTCATGTGGCCGCTCAAGGGATCTCAGGTCATTCCAATTCAATTTATCACAAGAGGATAGGTCTTAGATAGATTGTAAAGACACAGCAGCGGGGATCCGATCCTGGTCCCCATGTCCACATGAACATCATGTGGCCTCTTATGTAATCAGTGAGAGTACGGCTTCATACCGTGGCATTCACGTCATCAGTGGGATCTCAGGTCCCTATTGTGAGTTACCTACTTGCAATAGACTACCCTATAAGAGTCGCTCTTACAGATTAAAGGACCAAGATTTGTCATGATGGCCTCACCAAGAGATGGCGCCACGGGTATTTATTGATTTATTTACAAACTTTAAGGGAAACTAACAGTTGTGTAATACTTAAGGCTATAATATATCTCTAATTAATGTCTAAGGCCAATTACAAGTTTCAACCTATAGATTTGCAATTAAATGTTTTGTTGCCGAGTCTTTTATAAATATTATATATTAATTACACAAAATAAAAAAAAGATGGTACAGTAATTTAATTTAGGGTTGTCCTACTTTAAGGAGAAAAGAAGCTGTTAGAAATTATTCGTTTAAGCACATTGGTAGAAGTGTTAAATAAGTCTACATCATAATCATTATTAACCAATGAGTTGAAACACCTGCTCGCACGCATTAAAAAGCAGTACTGAATCACGCTATCGAAGTTTTCTACATCACTGGTATATTTCCAAATCTCCACGTTGACATAATCAGTGCACGGCCGGTCTTCAAGCATGATGGTTCAAGCACCAGGTTAACTGACCTGGTGAAAGATATCTCTTTGCCAAATTATCATTCATTGTGCAGCAGAAACAGTACAAAAGGGGGCGTGGATTTGACACGGGACGACACTGAACGCACACTGATAGGCTCGAAAGCGTTATAGATAGGCTACTAGCATCCTTTAAGAACAGAAATTTAAATGAGTTTAAATTTATGATACTGGTCTAACAGTGTGTATTCTATGTCTGTGTGGCAATTAACGTGAGGCGTTATTTATTTATGTATGCTTCTTTAGGTTTATTGTTTCTGTTGTACAGTTGGTGGCGGGTGATCTGATCAAATTGATGGCTGCCAACGAAAACGACCAGCCCCTAGTGGTGCACGGTTTCTCCGTCGGCGGCTACATCTGGGGGGAAGTCTGCGTTCACGTCATGCAGAACCGGGATCGGTGAGTTGTTTAAAACACTTATTTATCCGACATTAGCGCGCAAAAAGGAGAGTTATGTGTTTGATTCGAACAGTAAGTGGACATGCAGGCTACCTGACGTAAAACGAAACTACATATTTATTTTTGTATATGGGGAATTCCTTTGTTGATACCCTCCACCGATCCAAACTGACAGAGGTGTCAGCTGACACCAGCTAAAACCGCGGTGTTTCAACACTAAAACTGAACACCTCAACAGTATTGATCCAATAAATCCCGGTATTAAACTGGTATCCATATATCCAACTCAATAAATCCATACTGGTTATCCCGGGCAGGCTTCCTCGCGGTCTCATTGCAGTGGAGATGGAATTTCCCCTGTCCACCATCTATACCTCACTCATGAGCGTTGCACGAAGGAAGTAGATCCCCTTTCGAGGCTGTTTCTGCTTCTAATCCGGTAGATGGTATCTCCCGTTTCCTTTTGCAACAAAATTGTTCACAGAAGGAAATCATCTAACATACCTCAGATAGGGAAGAAATTCTATCTGAGTCTTCTGTTGCTACCCTAAAAGCAAGGTAATCTACTGTCCAGCCGTAACAGGACTAGCCTATGATATAAACAACTAATGTTCCAGGTATCAGCCCGTGTTGGATCGCGTTGCCGCCCAAGTGTGGGACTCCGCAGCCGACATATCGGAGATCAGCATCGGCGTGCCCGCGGCCGTCTTCCCCAAGAACAAGATCATGCAGAAAACCCTGAGGGCCTATATGGAGTAAGTCTTACATTCACTTTGATAGGGGAATACGAGATAGGTATCTACTGAATGATTGTTAATATAAAATAAGTAGATTTTATCATGAACACTATTGTGTTCATTGTAGTGAGTCTGTCTTGACATTTTCCCATACTAATGACGGCTCGATACGATTACAGCTCATGCTCGAAGCACATGAAGGAAAAAGTGTATAACGCTAATGCCATCTGTTAGTACTGAAGTTAGGTATTGAGCTTTACCACTTAAGCATTAGTACTTAAACACTTAAGTAGGTAATAAGTTTATGTATGACATGCATGTGATTCCGCCATCCATCAGTTCATGTGGCAAACATACAAACATTCATATTTATAATATTAGTAAAACTTATTAGAAAACAGAAAGCTGTTTCTCTCATGTGTTTATTTATTTATTTTATTTCTTTATATTTTCTTTTTATTCCACCCTTTGTTTTAATTAACATGCAGGTGCCATTTCTATAGAAATAAATAATAAACGTTATTGTTATTAGTTTATGATTCACGTCATTACATTGTATATAAACGCCAAGGTCGACGTTATCGTGCGTTTGATTGGTTCGCACACGTGTCAGGCGATATTTTTATTACTAAGACTTTTTATTATTTTTTTGCTAGCTGACCCGGCACACTCCTTTCTATCAAAAACAGAAATTTCTACAATTTTCCTCGCGTTTTCGATTTCGTATAAGCCTTCCTTGGACTTACATGAACATATCAAAACTGAAATTAGCCAAATCGGTGCAGTCTTTCTCGAGTTTTAGCGAGACAAACGAACAGCGCTTCATTTTTATTGTATAGAATCTATACTATAGATTGTTACAAAAGCCAAAATGAGTAGTTGCGATACCCGTAAGCAAACAGACGATTTGTGCACCTTTAACGGTTGCACCACATTCGCCTTTGATATGGCTATGGCTACACCAATACCTGATTAACGTTGCCAATGTCAATTTTTTTTACTGGCTCATTGGCTCCAAAACATGTCATTGTTCTTACTTTTCATTGAAGAAGTTTCCAGTAGAATAAATTACCAACACGGTATTTTTAATTTAATTTTTAATTTTATAAAAAAATATTAAAAATACTAAAAATATTTATTATTTTATTTATTTTTTAAACACATTTTAAATATAAACATTATATCTATCATAAAGTATTTCTTAGAGCTTTACTCAGCTGTTAGTGTGTTATTTTTTAATACCTATTTTTTTGTTTACATATTAAAAACATTTTGACATTTCAAATATGCATAAAATATTAAACGCCCTAAAAACTATCATAAAGTTTTTAGAGCTAAAAAGTGTCTTTTACATAAATATAAATTGCATTTTCGGCCAGTGCGGAATCACGCGTGGCCTTGAATATATCTCGTGGTGGTGATAACATTGAATGGCACAATCGGTCGCTTGTCATCGTTAGATCTGTATCGCGGTCCATTACGTTGATTAGCGTCCGTAAAATAATACCTAATAGTTTTTAAATTTTTGATGTCGAGATTTTAGGATACCTAATATTTAGGTAAAATGTTTATAAAGTTTTATAAACACAAACGTGTGTTTTACAAACACACACGCACGCACTCACGCAGGTACACATAGGTATTTTAAAGGGGAATCTGAAATAATAAAACGAAATTATAAAGTTATGAATTTGTTGTTTTACCATTACAATATCGACAGTTCTAATTTTCTTTTTTTAACTCTGGGTGGGCAGTCCTAGCTTTGAATTGACCGTAGCTTCAGCTGCTTACGAGCTTCAAACTTATTACATATTGCAGTGTCTGAGGTTTAAATTACACAAAAACACGACAAAGAACCCTCCGAGTCTGAGTGTGTACTATGCTCCGTTTATTGTGTTGTCTAATAAACCTTTGAGTCTCTAAACTTGTATCTATCCTCTATGTCTATCATTGATGGTCCTCCATTACATGAATTTTAAATTATTATTTTAAATTTTTTAAACTGATAAATTGCACAACCTAATCATGTTTAAAATAGAGCCTAATAATCCTTGTAATAAATAAACTTTTACGTCATACTGCAACTTACCGACAAATATCATCCGATAAGACTCCATGACCTACAAAAATTTCCAAAGTCTCTACACATAAATGTTATTAAGATAATAACTACTATCATATCAATGCATGCATTTGCAAAAAGCACAAGTGTGTTATTGTTTATTCTACAAATTTATGATTAATTTTCAGACTAACGTCTAAAGTTATAAGGTTCATATTTAGAATTTCTTTACTAATATTTCTACAAAAGTTAATGTTGGTTATGTAGCCGTTTTATACAGAAATTGCTTGGTCTGGTATAAATTAATTTTTATAATTATTATTCATAACATTATTTTCATGTTCCGACCACTTTAAATTTTAAAGATCTACTGAATTTAATTACAAACTTTTTGTATTCTGCCAATTTTATAATTGATAGAAGTATGGGAATAAACAATATTGCAGAAGTACTTTTTTTATAAAATAACTATTCTATATATAAATAGGAGAAGGCGAATCGGTTCAGAACAATTTTCTCTTTCGTTACTGAACCGATTTTCCTCATTTTTGTTTTGTTTGGTAGATATTGACGTGTTTTAGTGCAGACGGTCCATAAAATTAAGTAAAATGAATTGGAAATACATTAAATTAACGAAAAAACACAGCAAGCACACAATCATACGTTTTTTACACACAATATTCACACTCACACATATACCAAAATTACATTTATTCTTTTTCTTTTGGTTACGGCGAGGGCGCATTCACGTTCAGCCCACACGGCCCACAGATTAAATACAATATTGTTGGCGTATTCACGTTCAGCCCACGACAAGTTGCACGACTAGTTGAACGACTAGTTGGCCGACTAGTTGCACAACTGTTTGGCCGACTACTTGCACAACTGGTTGGCTGACTAGTTGCACGACTGGTTGGCCGACTAGTTGCACAACTGGTTGGCCGACAAGTTGCACGACTGGTTGCACAACTGTTTGGCCAAGTTGCACGACGGGTTGGCCGACAAGTTGCACGACTAGTTGCACAACTGTTTGGCCGACGAGTTGCACAACTGGTTGGCCGACAAGTCGCACGACTGGTTGGCCGACAAGTTGCACGACTAATTGCACAACTGGTTGGCCGACAAGTCGCACGACTGGTTGCCCGACAAGTTGCACGACTAGTAGCACGACTGGTTGGCCGACAAGTTGCGCGACTAGTTGCACAACTGATTGGCCGACAAGTCGTACGACTGGTTGCCCGACAAGTTGCACGACTAGTCGCACAACTGTTTGGCCGACGAGTCGCACAACTGGTTGGCCGACAAGTTACACGACTAGTTGCACAACTGGTTGGCCGACAAGTTGCACGACTGGTTGCACAACTGTTTGGCCAAGTTGCACGACGGGTTGGCCGACGAGTCGCACGACTGGTTGGCCGACAAGTTGCGCGACTAGTCGCACAACTGTATGGCCAAGTTGCACGACGGGTTAGCCGACAAGTTATGAGTGATTTTCGATTTTGATGTTGAGTAATTTTTGATGTTATTTTGCGATAGTCCAAGAGTTGGGAGAAATTTTTCGAGAAGTGTTCGATCATAGTCCAAGAGCCGGTAGACATTTTTCGAGAAGTGTTCGATCATAGCCAAGAGCTGGTAGACATTTTTCGAGAAGTATGAGAAGAAAGGATAAAAATAGATAATAATGTTTATGACGGTAAATTTTGAAAAGTGAAGATTACGAAATTATTGAAGATATAAATCAATAAAAGTGTACAATTAAACGCTTACGTGTATTTGCTATGCCATACTTACAACGTTCTGCTTTTATTAAACATATTGTTGTAGAAATTGTTGTTGGTTTCTATGAATTCATTTTTTATTAATGTAATATTTTTTCAATACGATATTAAATCTGAGAATATTACCTATATTGAGATAATATGTAAATATATTATGTAAATTAAAAAAGAGTTTATTGAAATAATTATAGGCTGAATTCATGTTTTTAAAAAAGGAACGAGTGCCCGCGAAATAGAATAGAATAAGTCCGCAAATGCGATTTTGCGTGTTTTTACTTGAAACTTACTTAAACGACATTTAAATTGTTAAAATTGGCTTACTTTTATAGTAATTAATCGTTTTTGAATTCAAATCATTTTACCAATCAATTCAAAGTTTTAACAGCGAGTGCAACCAACAGGTAGGTTAATCTTACTTTATAAATCTTTCGTTTTAAAATTATCGAAGTACATAGAAGTAGAATAGTTTTAAAAAATTATAGTCGAATTTCGACTACTAGGCGAACACTAGTTATAAATTAAAAAGTCAATAAGTGTAGGCATTACCATAAGATGAGGGTATTATTAAAATATTTGTCATAATAGTATAATATTTGATAGTATACATATAAATATTCATGTATGTTATGAAGTGCTGAGCTTTATATACATATATGTTTCTGGTGTGGATGTGTGATGTTCTTATCTGGTTTGTGTCCATGGCACTCACCTAGGAAGTCCTAATGTGAATCTATGAATGTGAATCGCTATTTAAATTTATTTATTGAAACAACAAACATAATTTCATTGCAGGTACCATCTGAAGACATTCCACGAAGCAGCAACGGCCCACTACATTCGTTCCTCTCAGCTGTTCCACACTAACCTGTGCCACGCGCCCGCCCTATTCCTGCTGTCTGCCAGCGACCCCGTGGGCGCTAAATCCAGCAATAGAAGCGTGTACGACAGCTGGCTACAAATGGGCATCAAGGTGAGACCAATATTCAGTAGATACATTTTAATACATATTAAAATGGTTTATGGGCCACTGTCAAGCTTTTGTTATATACATATTTAATAAAAGTTAAATACATATTATCATTATTGATTTTGGATTCGACATTGCGATTATTAGCATTAAATGTTGTTTCTTTTCTTACACAGGAACTCAATTGTGTTTTAATTGAACTGTCGTCCTAATCACCAACAAAACACATCTTATACGTTCTCACTTCTGCCGGCACTCCCGGAGTGAGGTCCGATTTTTTGTCGTACGCAAATTTTTGTGTTTCTGGTGAATTTTATGTGACCACCCATTTAATTTGTCCGCAGTGCACATGGAAGTGCTGGGAGCGCTCCCCGCACGTGCAGCACTACACCAAGCACAAGGACGAGTACGTGGCGCTGCTGCGGCGACACCTGCGGGACAACGCGCCGCTCGCTGAGGCGGAGGAACGCGCACACGCTTAGACCTACCACCTTATGCGCACATACACACACACACACACACACACACACACGCTAGGGATGTTAGGGAGTACCGTAACCGTAACTGAAACTACAGGATATCCAATATAAAAAAAATATCCGTAACCGTAACCGAAACAGAAATAAAAGTTTCGGATAATATCGGATAGGGGCGGAGCCTAATTGAGACACGTTATGACAAGTTATTACAAATAGTTCGAAAAATTGAAACAAAAGTGTTGTGTTACGGAATTGATTGAATTGGTACAAAATGCGTCCTAATTCGAGTGTAATTTGATCATTTTTTGATGAAATTACTGTCGATTCCGCAAAATGTAAACAATGTGGTAAAAGCGTAAAAAATTAATATCCGAAACTAACGGATAATCCGAAATAATTTCATATCCGCATCCGTATCCGTATCTGGTATAATAATCACTCCTATATCCTAAACTTATCCGTATCTTTTCTTATCCATAACATCCCTAATACACACATACACACAAACTGTACTGTCTGTCGGCCATTAGTGACCCACTGCAGTGTCGGGTCTTCAGTCACAATGAGGAAGACCCTTAGTCCGCTAGGTGGACTCCACATGCCTTTGAGGGTATTATGGAAAATTCACAGACATGCAGATTTTTTCTAATCACCTTCGGTGAATCAGTGTGTTCAGTTCATGTGTTACGGGTGGGGATGTGTCGTTGCCGGACACATTTTATTTGAGGCATCTATATGAGTTCTCGCTCAGAAGCAAAGCACCCCCATACTTACAGCGTCTCGTTGACAGCTCATAAAGTATCCTTAGCTAATATAGTAAGCCTTCACCATACATAAACTTCCGAGAACAAGTATCTCCTTGAGATATCAAGTCTGGAAAATTGTGGCAGCCATCTTAGTCCACCTCAAACAGTGATTTGGGTCTGTTTGAGGGTGGATATGGTTTTCTTTAGACTGCACAAGACCTGTATTTCCACTTGTTAGTTCCATATCACAAGGTATACAATGTGTGTGTGTGTAATGATGTAATCTTCTAACACCTTCGAACTATCACTACTCTATGTTTCTTAATATATTATGTTTAAGATTCTCTAGATAAGTATCTTTTATAAAAAAAATAGCTAATTGAAACCCGTTATTTTGCGGGAACTAGAAAATTTATATTTACAGGGTCTGAATTTGTGAAATGACAACTTTTAGACAAGGAACTTTACCCTGAGGCCGAAAGGATTGCTATTATAGAATCTCACTGAAATAAAAGTGTTTTATACGGATATAATATTTTAAATTATAATACAAAAATCAAACTATTCATAACTATACAATAAATTCAGGGTTATTAAATTACAATGTATAATTCAGACAGATGGCATGGCAAGTTATGTTAATGTTGTGGAATGTTTTTTTGCATGACTGAAATCCATGAAACCAATTGGGATAATATGTAGTATTATAAATTTCTCAAATTTCAATTTGGCCTTTCTGTATAATATATTTTATATTTAGCATTAATTTACCCAAATCAAACCCATAAATTTTTATAACCTTAACAAATTCAAACAGAATGCGAAATATATTTTCGCGACAAACTTTTTTTAGTTTGAGATGAAAGCAAGATCTGCTTATAACAGAAAGTGTGTAATCATTTAAAAAAGTAAAGAAAAATATCGGCTCGGCGGCAGACATTGTTCCTTCATATCTCTGTGTTACTATAAGAATATGTCAATTACTGTAGTGTTTATATATTGTTAGTTTATAAATAAAGTATTGTAAACACAGGCTCTGGATTTTCAATTATTTTCACGACAGAATATAGGTCAATTAACTACATTTGACACGTTTACACTACTCTCATCAATACAAATTCTTGTTCTAATTGGCTGTCGCAAACCGACACGACCGACCGACCAACCAACGCGACAAAATTCAAATACAGGTCTTTGAATGGAGCTATCGTAACTGGTAATACGCACTGGCGTGCGACAAAAGAACTCAATGATGTTGTCGTACGACAAACTTGACGCGAGACCTTGACCGATATTGTCGTAGCTGGACAAAGGGTTGGGGTGTCTTCTCATTATGTCGCAAATTATCGCGCTGCTTAGAAGCGGTATATCTTTTATACAAAAATGCTTCGAAGTAACTCACTTTTATTAGTTAAAATGCGCTCTAACTTTAGTTTTTAGACTTGGAACTAAGTTCTACTATACATTGATGATATCATAAAGAAACAATAAAATATAATGTTCATCCATTAAATTTTCAACACAGTAATAGTAATAAGAATAAAGTACTTATAATTTTCATCATTTAATTCCGCCATACCTACCACCATTGTCTGCATCTTTAGCTTAAATGGCATAAAAGTGACTTCTTCAAATTCAATCAAACTCAAATATCTGGAAAACCGTTGGATTTTGTATAGAGCTTCATATGGCTTAAATGATTGCTTCTGAGCTTATCTACACGGCCTTAGCGGGAATACGTCACATAACGAATCACCTGTATATAGTTTATAGTTGTCTCATATGAATCATACATAGGTATCATAGGTATTTAGGTGTATGTGAATACCTCTCAGACTTTTTACCCAACTTGACTGACCTTTGATTAAGAACTAATAATTTACATAATTATTATTATGTATTCACAAAATATTTTTTCTTCGGTCAAATACCTATTGAGTTATAATTAAAATATTATGCTAATTATTTTTTCAGCACATTTTTACCTAAGGTTAAATATAATTAACGATATGAAGATAAGATTTAAAAATTATTTATTTACCTATAAAATAATAAAGACAAGAAACTTCAGTACCTAGGTACTTTTTTCTCCAAGCTACCAGTAGCACGACTATGTTGATAACAAAATTAAGTGTGCATAAAATAAATTGCACATATTTACGTATTTGCAATTGTGTACCTACTTATATACTTTTATTTGGTGGAAAAATAAATTGTTAAAAGTTAAATAAATCTTAATTACAAAATTAAGTTTAATAAAATCGACGTAAGTAGGTACCTATTTAACTATTGATAGTTTTAAAAGTACCTGGTCCCAATCCCATAGACATTGGTTTGTCAATAAGCATGTGTGGGTGAGGACGTGATCATGAAGTCGCCACCGCCACAAAACCTAGACCCCTCGAGTAAGATACCGAAATTATTAGCCACTAGGCTACCTATTCTTTTGATCCTTTCAAATGCTTACAGTTATAATTACATATTATAGGAATACGCTATTTAGTATTCGAAAGATATCCCGTGAAAACAGAAAGCAGGATTCTTGGAGTTGCTTTGACAGTTGGTGTGCTATTAAAAGTTAGCAATCTTGCGCGACCTTAACGTTCAAAAGCTGCTGATAGTCTTTATCGGGCTTAATATGGGTCTAGGTTTTACTAGTCTATTGTCATAAAATGTATTTATGAATTGTAAATTCTAGGACGTCAATTTTTTTATACCAGCTCGTACCTACTTCTAGCAAGTTTAACAGCGAATCACAAATTTATTTTGTGTCTATCTTATTCTTAAAATCGAATTGATTAACATTGACTTCGCCCGCTTTACGCTCAGTTATTACAAACTTATACTTTAAAATATTCAGTGTAAAGCGTTAACGGAACATGCGATTACATCATTGTCGGAATTACCTAATAGGGTTGGCAAATCTTATGTAGTGTAGTGGGTCATTATAGTGACTACAGGGTCGGGTCTCCTCTCACAATGAGAGGGATGTAGGGCTTAGTTCACCACACTGGCTTAATGCAGGTTGGTGGACTTCACATACCTTTGAGAATATTATTTTTGTGAACTCTCAGGTATGTTTTCCTTCACCGTAACAGCAATTAAAAATTAAATATCCCTATATTATTTTTTTTAAAGCGCACATAACTTTTTTACTAAATTTGAATGATTTCTGCTGTTTAAAGCTACATTTAACCTATTGAATGTCCAGTAAACAGACACAATAGTTAAACAATAGCAGTCGGACCACCAGTGGTTCGATGCAAATTAATAGTTTAAATTTTAAGCATTACATTTAAATTAGACGAACGATATTGATAATAGCCAGCCCTGACAATGTTGTGCGCGTGTCACATAGATAGATAGCATCATGCATGAGGGCGAGCACCCGCCAGTCGCGTGCTCCGACTGATTTCGTGCACACATATTTTCGCGAAAACATCCGAAAAACACTAACCTATTTAGTGGTCTAGTATTCAAATCTGTGATATTCTACTCCTATTTTTAAACACTGTGTTCTGTTTGAAGTGCTAGCTTTTACATCAAAAAGTGTAGTTGTTTGTTTTATGTCTCTTCCTGATATTTAAGAGAAAAGTGACTGACCAGCACAATATTGCGTTGATTACAAATTAATTAAAAGCCATTCTTCAGATATTTAAAAAAATTAGGTAGCGGTTTTCCTGTAAGTACACTTATTTTATTACCTATAATTTGCTATAAGTGAGTAATAATTAGGCTCATTAAGATTCTGAAAAAAATATCAACAATATTTTGGATATTGAAAATGTTTATTTTTATTTAGCTTCATACAAAAATTACCTACCTATTATATTATTTCCTAGCTTACCCAACAATTTTGACTGTATCCAAACTTTTTTATTTTATTTTTAGTTTTCTTTGTAGGAAGCTTTCTCCGCCAATTCTGTACACCTTCCCTTTTAATGCGAACATTCAAACAACTTAAACTCGTAGGCTACGATTGAGATGCCCTAACTATCAAAAACAGTTCTGTTCCATTTTTTAATATAAATTTAGTATATTATTATGAACTAAGTTAAAGATCAGCGCTATCTGCTGAATAGATGAACTAATTACACAAATTCATGGGTCATAAAAAACCTAAACCGATTTTATCAACGTATTTAAAAAATACTCTGATGTGTCAACAGTTGGCATTGAAACATTGATATTTAAGCGATCAAGGCGATTTACACACTACCCCGCATCACGACGCGTAGCGCGGGAATGCGTGATCTAGGGGTGTATACAGGTATTTCCATTTGTATAGCACAGTCCAACACACAGAAAACGCATCTGCATGAAAGCGGGTGGATGCGTTTTCTATACAAGTGGACGCCCACCCCCGCACTACACTGCGTGTTATGTACTTACCATTTACTACAAAATTCAAACATTGCATAAAATATTGATCACTAGACGCGGTTTAGAATTTAATTGTTTCAGGTTTGACAAAAACAACGCTTCGTGAATATAACAATGAATGGGTCTCGGACTTTAGCCTTTGCAATTAGCTGCGGGAAAGTGCATGCTAGGGCACTTAGGGCCAACAGCCTTGTAAGTATTGAATTAATTAAATACTTCCATATACTTTCTCATACTAATAACATACTGTTGCACTTTACCTAATAGGAATGGATAAAGAATATGTGTTTAGCGTAAATATAAAGTAAATTAACTATGTAGATACTAATTTTTCTAATCAACCTTTAATTTGCAACATGAGGCATTTCGAGGTACCTACCTATCTTACTGTCAAAAGACGATTATGGAGAGACGCGCCTATTGACAATTGCCTGCCTATTTGACTAAATAACGGCACAAAGTAAACGGTTAAGTATTTAAATGCTTCCATTTCAAAAGATCTATAGAAGGAAACTGGTAGAATACTTACCATACCAAGTCGAAACGAGGTTCGTCCCTTTTCACCACCATTGATGCCTTTAAGCAGTGGTCTAAAATATTCCAAAGTATTGCACAGACGCATCGAAAGATTTGCGGATAATAAACACGGCGAGAAACAATCTAGTCATTAACGAATAGTCTTTGTCATAATGCCACAGCCATTCTGCTTTTATTCTTCCAACAGTGTACGACTACAGAAATTACTACTAATGACTACAGTATGTGGCTTCTAATTTTGGGTACTAAAATCCTCTTGATATACTTACTATCTATGATAAGGATAACGGAAAACTTCAGTTCAGCACAGGGGAGTGTCCTAAACCACCTCTGATCTGAGTTTGGTGATGTTTTCCTTTCACAGATTTTGCAGCCAGTGCTGAACACTTCAATATGCTGCAGTCGAGGCCTGCACGTGCAAGATCTTACCAGCAACCTGCAGTACATCTCTCCCGAGAAGGTTAGAGTCACAGCAGACCCCAAAACTATGAAGTGAGTAGATATCGAGGATCAAGAAACGAATTTATCTTACAATATTATGAAGTGAAAAACTAGTGCTGTCACATATTTATGAGGTATTTAAGTAGTTTTTTTTATCGTTATATTTAATCTGAAAATTAATTAACTTAAATTACAAACTTGCGTTTAAGAACGTCATTCGGTAACCACCGATTACAAATATTTTCCTGCTAAAGATGCTTAAACTGACTTATTTATATAACTTTTGTCTGTTAATACAAAATACTTATAAGCAAGTGCAGCATCAAAACTAATTGGTTACGTTAACTAGCTATTGTTAGGCTTTTTTCTATCGCATCTTATTCAAATCTTAATCGTATAATCCATGAAACTAACGTCCACAAGGAAGATAAAGTGGTTTATGAGAATTCAAATTCAAATATTCTTCTTTTTTTTATATAAATGGAGCAAGCAAACAGACAGACGGGCCACCTGATGGTAAGTGGTCACCGTCGCCTGCTGACACGTGCAACACCAGGGGGGTCGCCAGTGCGTTGCCGGCTATGAAGGAGAGCTTTTTTTATGCCCTTCTTGAAGAACCCCATGTCATAGGCATGCGGGAATACATCAGCCGGAAGACTGTTCCAAAGTTTGCATGTACGAGGCAAAAACGGACTGTGTCTTTTGAACAATATCACCACGGGCTGCAAGGATTTGCGTAAGTGCATGGCACCCCAACATAATTATAATCGCACAATAATCCTAGTACCAAGGTATTGTCAATGTCTTGGGCAGGGAGAGAACTAACAGCGCAGTCAACGTCAAACCGACCAATAAAGATTGTACGTGCGGACTACTTATAAGCCAGGAGCGTAAAACGTTTATTTCAATAAAAAATAATGAAAATCTTTACAGATTAAGCAGAGAAACAGACAGGCCGATATGCATAATGCTCGGATGGTTAATGAAGCCACGAAAACTGAGACTGAAGTATGCGAGTCTATACACAGATGAGGGGTTCGACGTGGTCTCCGTCACCATCAGACCTTGGCAGCTCATGTGGCCGAGGAAGGGATCACAGGTATGATCGACCGTCATCTACGCTAGACGGTCACTTGCTGCTTGAATGAAGATTGAAAATTATAATGTCTCATAATAAATCTAAGAATGATACATGCTCACTATCTCTTAGTATCTATTACATTACTATCTATTACAAAACGAAAATACTTGAGTTTTTGTTGTTGATAAGCAATTGGCAATGATAAAGCGTAAAAACTATAAGACCAAGCACTTTTGACCACTTTTTGATAAGGACTAAAGAACATAGCATTGAACATAGCAGGAGTATGAGCTAGGTTCTGCTATTGCAGAATTGCTTTCTTAAGGCGTAAAAAAGCACTCCTCTTTAACCGGCAACGCACTGGGGACCCTCCTATTGTTGCGCGTGACCAAAAGCAATGGACCTTAGCATCAGACCAGTTTGCCTATATAGTTATGTTCTGTAACAAAATATAGCCTTCGAGAAATATCAGCTATACCCGAACTGATCTTTAATTAAAATACTAACGAGTTTTTTTTGAGCGATAAATCAGATAAGATGGATGGACAATTTTGGACAAAGACTGGTAACTATTTATATTCGTGCTTCCACGGTTCGGAAAACATGTTCAAATGACGGTAATTTTTGGCAACGTTCATTCGGCTCGTTTTTTGCGATAAGATACTCGTATCATCGAACATGTACACATACACAAGCAGTCTAAGGATTAAAATGTCCGGCCAAGGTTACATACGGTCCGTGTTAAAAATTCTGATCGCAACACCAATCTGCATTGCAAAAGCTGTTAGATCAGACTTCCTCCTGTTCTGGGGAGGGACGAGTGTGTGAACGATAAAAAGTGTTTCAATCAGAATTATGAATCAATATCAGAATTATATTCCGCCGTAACGTTCAAATCCGCTTTTTTCGTTCACTTTCAGGTAATTGGCAGAGATATCCTTAACTTAATGGCTGCTAATAAGAACAAATACATGGTTCACGGCTTTTCTGTGGGAGGATACGTTTGGTCAGAAGCCTTAGTTCACGCTGCTAAGGATTTAAAAAAGTAAGTTTAAAATTATTATCATCACTACACTTAACACTACCATCACTTGAATCTTTGATTTCGATACATTCACATCACTAGTTGGTATATTCCGCGAAAGAGCGAAAGCAAATGAGACATCTTGCAGCATGTAGCGAACGTCGAAGACGAGAAATGAGTAGTGCCTATCACCAATCGTCATGTGACCTTCAGGTAAAAAAATAGGTACCCACCAGACATGGAGACTACGTTGAAACCCTCAGACTGGCTGAAGGGAAACCAAGGTACTGGATCTTCCTCCTACTTCGAAAGTAACATATCGATCTAAAAACGATCGTCCTGGTCAGAGGGCTAGTGATAAAAATCTGTTATCCAACAGGTACCAGCCAGTCCTAGACCGGGTGTCAGCGCAAGTGTGGGACTCAGTGGCTGACATCACGGCGGTGACGTCAGGGGTACCGCTCGCGCTGATGCCCGAACGACCACTGCTTCAGAAGGCTTTTAAAGGCTTGTTGGAGTAAGTTACGTTATTATTAAAATTCCAAAGGCATAATACAAAATGTATTTGATCCCAATCAGTAAATAATCTACCGCACTGCTTCAGAACTTCTCCTCCAAGGAGGAGAGGATCCGCCTTAAAGGTTGATAATAGCACAGGCTAAATTTTATACCTGCATACCTGAAGATCTTGGACGCATGGCTAACGGGAGATGAGCAGGAGCACCAGACTAGATGATCATGTCTGGGGAGCGACTATGCTCCGATTACGTCACTTCGGATTTTCTACGATGGAGAACTTACAACTACCCACATTAGAACTTACAGCCAAGTGCGAGTAGGACTCGCGCACGAAGGGTTCCTTACCGTTATCTATAAAAACGGCAAAAAACATGCCCGTTATAGCGGCAACAGAAATACATCAACCAACTACTCGATCGTCCACATTTCGTTCGTCAGAAAATACGTGAGGTCTGGCGGCCCTGAGATCTCGATTTATAAAAACTTACCAGTAATGTGTTCCCAGGTTCTACTTATTCGTGTTCCGGTACACAGCGACGAAGCACTACAAGCTGGCATCCGAGACGTACTACGCCACGCCCTGTAAGGCCCCGTGCCTGTTCCTGCTGTCCAGTACCGACCACGTTGGCGCCGAGAAGAATATAAGGAACGCTTGCAAGCAGTGGCGGGATATGGGAATTAAGGTATGCTTTCGTATTAGAGATTTATTTATTTACACTTTAGTGTCACAACAAAACTAGGTTGTACAAAGGGCGGACTTAATGCCGATAGGCATTCTCTACCAGCCAACCCTGGATGATGGTGAGAATTTAGTGTGAATTCCACCAAATTCCACATGATTAGTGGAGAAATTTTGATACACACTCTGTTGTGACTCTAAATTTCTCCACGAACTGATATAATATATTATGGATTAAATTTGGTATACTTACAACAGTTATCGACAGCTGAATTCATATAATTATAGAATATTATGTAATTTTTGTTGATAGGTATATGGACCACATTTTAAAGACCTATCGCTCTACAAATAAGAGTGAAACTTTTAGACCTATGTAATACAATAACTCTTTTACGTACATATACACAGTAAAGCACATAGGTACTAAAGAAACATGTCTACTACGTCTATTTATTTATTGCATCGCGAAAAAAGGCAAGAAAAAGAAAATTTAGTTAAATGTCCTCATCTAAGTTGTGCCGGTTAACTTCTTGGTTACTTGTGTACAAATAAAGAGTACATAATAATGTTTGTATTGTGTGTATACGAAAATATTGGAATAAATGAATAATTTGTCGGCAGTGCACATGGCAATGCTGGGAGCGCTCGCCGCACGTGCAACACTACACCAAGCATCGCGAGGAGTACCTCCGGCTCGTGCGCACACACATACACGACAACTTTCCGCAAATAACAACCAAGCACAAGTGCAGCGAAGACACGCGGCAGAAGAACCGAGCGGTGGCTTAGTGTCCCTTAGGGCCGCTTCAAACCAACATGCCAGCTTTTTCAGTGTCAAATAATTGTAAACTGTATCTACGTACTTAAAAGACTAAATAGGTTGAATATGAAATCTTTTTATACAAAAAATACTTTTACAGAGCAGAGTTCTGTGATTCTGATAACTAATCTCATAGATCGGCTTACAATATTCTGTTAACTGCTAGATAGATCTGTGTATACTTCCTTCCTTCCTTTCAGCCCTTAGTAGTCCACTGCTGGACATGGGCCTCCCCTAATCGACGGCACTCCGCCCGGTCCTGGGCCCTCTGAATCCAACGGTTTCCCGCTGTCTCCTTCGGGTCATCAGTCCACCTGGTCGGAGGGCGGCCTGTGCTCCTTTTGCCTAAACGTGGTCGCCATTCGAGGACCTTATGATGTGGTGTGTTACCAAACGATGTGGCCAGCCCATTGCCACTTTAATTTGCAAACTTTGAGAGCTAAGTCGGTCACCTTCGTTCTTCTACGGATTTCATTTCTGATTCTGTCTCGTAGAGAAATACCAAGCATAGCTCTCTCCATTGCCCTCTGGGCGACTCTGAGCTCGTGCATTAGGCTCACAGTAAAGGACCACGTCTCGGCACCGTAGGTCATCACTGGCAACACACATTGCGCGAAAACTTTCGACTTCAGGCACTGTGTATAACATCCCAAATTGCCCTGAAAAGGTGCGTATTCACTGAATTTGGCAACTTCTGTGTATCCAACTTGACAACACAGAAATTGACAATTTTTTTTCAGCGGAGACCCAGCTTAATACACAACTTTACAAATAAACTTAACAACACAATAAATATTTTATGATCTAATTTTAATTTAGGCTTTTATTGACTATGGAGTGAGTGACTTAAGTTAGTAATAGTATAGTATGGGATTTTGCTATTGTTGTATTTGTTTAATTTTTATTAGTATAGAAAACTTGTGATATTATGTAAAAAAAATTTGATAGGTGATGGATGAAAATGGAATGGTTGGATACCATTCTTTAATAACTAAATTATAAAATGTACATAAATAGTTGTTGAAATATGCATGAGTGCAAATATATGTACATTTTGTGTGCAATTTGAGTGGCTATAAATAAGAGAATATCTTTTGTATTTAAATACATCTACATTTTTTTTTTAGTCTGGTCGTTTTATTTACATAATGGATAAGTTAGATTATAACATTGTTATATTATATTATACAGATAGGAATTAAACACGTTACATTCATAATTTAGTAACACATTTATTATGAAGTTTTTTTCAGTCGCTGATTTTAAAAGATGTTTTGGGAAAATGTTGCAAAATTAAGAATTTTCACAGAACGGAATATTAAATATCCCAGCGTAGGCAGGACTTTTTGCTGGTAAAAAGCTGGTAATTCTTTCCTAAGTAAAATTGTACATATTCAATTAAAAAGTAAAATTCCCCCTTGAACCGAGATCGCTTGTACTGCGAAAGTTCTTTCATATTTAAATAACACATTCTTTCATTTTATGAGCGATAGAACCAAAAGACCAAGAAAGAACCAGAAAAGCGAGATAGATGGTCTTCTATGCTGAGTGATTTAATCCTACTCAATATATTATGATGAGCTTCTTTATAGCCTACAGTGACCTCTTAAACACCTATGGCCTCAACGTTTATTTGTCTTTAATTTGCAAAATAATATATTTCATAAACACCCTTCAATCATTTCATTCATTTATACAAAACAGTTCCTAATAATTAAAATAACGATCACCTAATATCTATCCTACTTCTATTCCTGTGCTTATTTCTTTTTCCTGTTTTATTTTTATTAATCTTCTGTTTCGGCTGCTTGACTCTTTCCCGCGCCGCCATCTTTAATTTCATGGATCTCTTACTCTTCTTTTTCTCCACTTTAACGTTTTGCTTATGAAGCTCCGCTTGCTTTCTCAACTTGAGATTACTTCTGATCTTGTGTTGGCTTCCCTCTTTAGCAGTTAACCCAGTGAATTCACCCAAGTCATCTTCTTTTGACTGCTTAAAATCTCTCTCTTTTGACCTCTTAACGAATTTCCCTACATCTCCATTAGGTTCTGACTTTTTCTCAAATCTTCTCTTTTTCATGTAACTTTCGTCTGGGGCGTTTATTTTCCTCTTTCTGTTTTTATTCTTATTGTTCTTCTGGTCAGTTTCCTCTTTCTTCTGCGCTGTAGGATTATTAGCTACTGATTTCTCTAGCCTCTTCTTCCTTGCGTTAAGGGCGGCTCTATCTTCGATCGAGAAAGAGACGATTGGTCTCTGCAAGTCGAGATAAAATACAATTAACTTGAGAAATTCATTTTCATTACAAAAACAATAAAAGAACATAAGTTCTATACGATATTTTTATATTGAGGTCAAAAAATGTTAGGAGCATTGAAATATTTTTAGTTTGCATGCTTTTGTTTGTGTTGTGTGTGGATTGTGTGTACATTGTATGTTGGATTAGTTTGGTAAGTCCTTACAGATATACACAGAACTTACAACCTACCAACTAAGCTAATGATCTCTTACTACCGCAAGAGGAGACCTGACAGACACTCCACTTTGCTCCTTCACTCGTCGTGCAATATTGAAATTGAAAAAAAAAATGAAAGTAAAATAATGGAAAATCTTCTTACATTATTCCTGTCAAATATATCGGGATTGTTGTTGAGTTTCCGCAGGCACGCCAGCGCGTCCTCGTGCCGCGTGAACATCACGAACCCGAAGCCTTTTGATCTGCAATTATCCATCATAATCTATACTTAATATTATAAAGCTGAAGAGTTTGTTTGTTTGTTTGAACGCGCTAATCTCAGGAACTACAGGATCGATTTCAAAAATTCTTTCAGTGTTGGATAGTACATTTATAAAGGAAGGTTATAGGCTATATTATATTTTCAAAAAATTTAGGGATCCGTAAGAAAATTGAATCGAAAAGCTATTTATGCGTGCGCTGCAAAAACTATTGACAAGAGAACAAAATTATGTACTACGGTTTTGTAGGTCTAATTAAGATCTACAAAAAAGTCCGCGAGAACACATATCTAGCTATCATAGTTTAGTCACAATAACCGCAAGTTCTAAAACGCGCACAGTACTAGACTCTAGTATATAGTATAAAAACTAAAAACGCACCATGTTTACTCTCGTCTCCAGAATCAGACGCTCGATTATACTAAATTATTGTATTGTCACTGGTTTTTTATTAAATCTGACAAAATTTCCTTTAATCCGACGTCTTGAAGTCCGAAGTGCGTAGAGATGCCGTCAACCGTCATATACTCTTAGGTACAATCATGACGCATGGTCCTATTTGTGAGTGTGCGAGTACAGTTTTGCATTGTGTGGTAGGCTGGTAGGGACGTAGTCCGTAGAACATGTTTTGTTATCTGTTTTCGGTGCTCCAGACTTCTGCCCTGCTGTGGCAGGTGTTTTCTTTTTTTGAATGTGATTGTGATTTGTCTCTTTGTCTACTTTGTGTCTTGGTGTACACAATATTATCGTTACAGCCACTCACGGATGCTTCCCGCCAGGTCCGGTGGGCGCGCGCAGGTCCCTCATGACCCTCGCTTCTCCGATCTGAGCGCTCTTGGGCGCCGCGCGCTCGCAGATGCGACGGAGTTCAGCGTCGTGGCAGCGCGGGGGCAGGTTCGATACTACTAGCCGGTAGCGCGACACGAATCTGGAACAAACATTTCAATTGAAGTTAATCTGTCGGCAACTTTTATACACAGGGAGAAGATAGAAAGTCTATGTGAGCGGGGCAGGCATAGCCTTGATTCAGCTCGAGCACAAATTAGCTCATTCATTATTTGTTAGTGAAGGTGATGGAATAGCTAGCTGAGCTAGCTACAGTGGATTCAGAGGAAATATTTTTTTCTGCCATTCAAAATTACATACTTTATGTTTGTATGGGCAAACTTTATCTGTTAGAAGCCCAGCCTGGTAAGACTAAACGACGTAAACAGTCTAGTAAAACAAATTGATTTAATATTGCAAATAGTATAATTTAGTAGCATAGGCTGTGGAAGCATAGTGGCTAAGAACTCGACCTCTTAATCGAAGTCCAATCTGTGCTGTGGTCCATACTCTGACGTTTAAAGTTCAAAATACTATTTTTATTTATCTATAACGATGACGGAGAGCATCATGAGAAAACCTTCATGACAATGCCTGTGAGTTGTTGTGAGATGTTTAGCTATAATGGGTCAGCTTTTGCATGATTATGGTTTTGAGTAGCAGACTATTCATTGTTTCTCATGCGGCCATAAAACATTTATTAACATTATTTAAATCTTAAACAGTAGAAAGACATAATAATGCCATACCTGTTCAGATTCTTTAGAGCCTGCGTTTTGGTTCGCTCCAGTTGTAACCGTTTCGACATGTCTGAAGCAGACACGCCCTCCGCTGCTTTCGTGCCAGCCACAACCACTAAAAAATATATCATAGCTTATACCTATTCCTTAACAAAACTGTAAAGCTTTTTGATTGTACACAGCAGAGAGACCTTATGTATACACTGCCATGCCAATGCCAATTGGTGTTGTTTTCACAGCACATTTCCAAATAACATGGTTAAATAATAATAATTAACACTTCACACGCATAGCCTCACAGTAGGATTCCCTGTATTGTGGGTGTCATGGACAAACACCCAAACCAGAAACAGAAATTTAAACTCATTATACCTTCTGCTCCGCTGGGAATCAAACTCAGAACCGACAGCATTTGTTAACTGGTGCATTAAACAATGCACCACGCAGGTTGTCTGCTTAAATGACTGCTATTCCATTGATAACTGATTGATTATACTGACTGCTCTCCAAAGCATATAAGTGTTCATTTTTACTCATATCTTAAGATTTACCTCCTTCCTTCACCAGATATAAGTTTCTATTATCCTTGGGTTGCTTTTTGTCGCCCTTTTGCAGGTTTTCCTTCTTGAGTGCTGGCTTCACTTGCAACGTTTGACCTTCTAACCGCAGCTGCGCCGGTGGGAGTGCCAGGAACGTGTCTGCATCGGCTTTGTTCTAAAATGTGAAAAAAGAAGTTACTAGCTCCCACCCTCGACCTTATCCACGTGGACCTAATACCTCGATTGTCCTTGATCCAAAGAGATGAAAAGTATCCTACATGTTATTCGACTTTATAATCACCCTGTATACTATAATTTAATCAAAATCTTTTGAGTCATTTTTGTAGTAACAAACATGTTACTGTTTCACGCACCTCACAAACTTTCGTATTTATAATGTTATTACATATATACGAATAGAACGAAATCAATAGGATTGTTACACCGTTAACAATTAAATAAAAAAAATAGCTCCCATAAAAGAGTTTTCATAAAAGAGAGATTTCATTTTCATAAAAGATAAAAGAGTTTGGTCAGTCAAGCCTATATCCATCTCATTCTCAGGGGGACTTGATACCAATAGATACATTCATGACAATATTATTCTATTAGCTGTACTCACAACAAACTTAACAAAGCCAGTGCCTTTGCTGTGCTCTGTCAGTTTATCAACACATATCAGTGCATACTTCACAGGGCCAGTCTGTTCAGCGAACATTTTCAGCTGATCATTGTCCACGCTGAATGCTATGTTGGTCAGAAACACTGTACAGCCATCTTCAGCGTCATTTAGCTTTATGCTGAAAATATAAATTTCAATATTTCTAAATTTTAACAGGTGGTAGATCCTGTAATGGCACTACAACAACAGATTATTGAGACCCATCATTCTTAGAGAATTAGGTAATTATTGTATTTATAATAAAACGGATGTTAAAGCTGAAATGAAAGCCAAAAACCCTTAAAAATACAAGATTCCACACTCAAAAGCGCATTCAGTCTTGTGTATGGTTTACATTATAAGCCGCAAAACTTACAGTACGGAGATAACTACTTCCTAAGATGTCTAAGGTGATTGCCTCAACATCCACATACAACCTCGGATAGAATTCCTATCTTATTTTAACGTGGGCATCTACGGGTTGCAGTTACTATACAACATCAAGTGGTCTGCATGCCCGTTTGTTATTCAAACAATATTTTTTTCACTTACCGCTGTTTCTCAGGCTTCATCTCCATATCATCATCCATTTCTTCATCACCAGGTTCCTCTTTATCATCTTCATCCTCCGATTCTTCTTGTTCATCGCCACTTTCAGCTTCATCCCCACTCTCTTCATCATGTGAACCACCTTCTTGATTATCACTTTCATCATTGTCACTACCATCATCATCATCATCATCTGATTCACCTAAAAGTTATATTACATTAGCTTCCTATGTATTACTAGTTGTACCATGCCACATTTCAATGTTGCACATAGTCAATACACAGATAATAAAGGAGACAAATGAGTAACAAAAATGTGACTGTGGTTGTTAGCTGTTAGTCCCCCTTGCATCGGGCCCGACACATAAGTGCAAAGCAAACCAATATAACAGTAGCCCCCTATAATCAATTCTTGTTGTAACTCACATCTGATGCCATGCCCATAATGTATATTTAGATATTAAACAGAGTGTAACTTGACAAGACATGAGCATACGCATTATCATTCAAATCACTGGGAGTTGATGCCAGGACCACTGTATCACTTAGGTTGCCCACGTTAGGTCTCATTTGAATGCTGATAGGCTTAATCCACTAACCTGCATTAGGCCAGTGTGTTGAACTAAGACCTACATCCTTCTCATTGTGAGAGGAGAACCGACCCTCCTGTGGGTCATTAATGGGTTTCCGAAATTCCGACATGCATGTGGTGTAATCTCAATTCTTACTTTAATACTAATTTGTTCAATACATAATGTACTGATATTGAAAAATTTATATCTCCTCACACTTAACTTCTTCTTTTAGTTGTTCACTGGATATGTTGAGGGGAGTTGCATCATCATCAGAGTCGGAGTCTTCCTTCTTGATCTGGTCTTCCATCTCAATTTGCTGGTTCACTTTATGCTGCATGTACTTATCTTTAGCCACTGCCCAGTCCACTGAGATTGGCCTACCTGGGAATAAATAGATAGAATTATATTATCACTTTTGTACACCAGATCTGGAAATTACAAAAAAAAAATATATTTTATACATAATTTTATCACCATAAAATTCATAATTCAAATCTTGCAGATCATTAAAAACTATGAGCTATAACAGAACTATTGTTGTAAACAAAATGAGATAAATTGAAGAAAAAAGTATAATAGTTTTCACAATGTGAGTTGACTTTGCCATAAAATGATGATTTTCAAAATAAAGGATGAAAACTAAGAATCAATCTTGAATCAATCCTCAGTTCAAATAATAGACTGGATATTGGCCTGTTTACAAAAGCATAGGATTAAAATTTAACAAGTGCATTCAAAAACAAATTCAAATACAAATTTATAAAATGCATAAAATTGAAACAAGTGCTATTTACCTAGGAAAGGCTTCAAGTTAGTGCTCTCCAATGCCTTAGAGGCCATCGGTACATTCTTAAAATGTACAAACGCACAGCCAACCAGCTTGCCATTGGGTTTCTTTAGCAAATTCACCTCTTGGACAATGCCGTAAGGTTCAAAATGCTCCTTCAATGATTCCTCTGTAGCCTTAAATGATATGTTGCGTACTATGAGCCTGGCGTTCCTGTTGATTCTGATCTTGTCCTTTTTGTCCTGTTTTGGTTGGTCCTGTTTTGGTTTGGTGTCATCATCGGAGATTTCTCCTGTAAAAAGTTAAAAGATTAATGTTTATTTTTGACTGTTACATGCAAAATGTTACAATAATCATAATAAAGAATAGTCTACCCTATGCATGCGTGCAATAATTGAAATAAAAATGCAAAAGGAAATTAAGAAGAGAGTCCATAGCACCTCCTACCTCACGCATCAGTGACCACTAAGTATTGCACATATTTATGGAGCACTTGCATTTGAATTAAAATATAATCATTTAGGAAAAAGCCAAGTTCTAAGCCACTGTCAACCCTACCTACCCCTAGCCCTTGCCTACTAAGACATTTGGTTCTTTGTCAAATTTTATGGGCAAATGCATGTTGCCACCTGTCATTTACTACCAATATTTTGAACACCCCAGGTGAGTTGCAGCCACAACTAAAGTCTATCAAGAACCTGCCAGGCATTTCCAAAGCATTGAACATGTTAAGTTACTAACATACCCTTTATTTCAGGTTCAGAAACATCCTCTTCTTTTTTTTTACTAAACTTCTTCTTATTATCTTCATTCTGTACATATTTATGTTTTGGTACAGCCCACGACACAAAAATTGGACGACCTGCAAAATACAATGTCAACTTGGGCATGACATTTATCTTGACAAAAACACATCACTCACTTTGCAACTGAAAAACTTTTACAGTTAAATTCAAGGAAATAAAGAAAGTAATAAATAAATTTTTACCAAGAAATGGTTTTTGATTTGTTGCGATCATTGCTTTGTTGGCCATTGGAACATGAGTGTAGTGTACGAAGCCAGTGCCCACGAGCCTCCCATCTGGAGCTTTCAACAGCTTCGCCTCCTCCACCGTCCCGAACTTTGAAAAGTATTCTCTAAACGACTCTTCGGTGGCTTTAAAAGAAATGTTTTTAACCACAAGTCGAGCGTTGCGATTGACCCCATCTTTGTACTTTGTGTTACTATCTGCGTCCCCTGCACTACCTTCGGTCATTTTTAATCAATATTACTAAAACTGTTCACGAAATATCATAACACGTGGAAACGTTTTTAACCAAAAAATCAGTGGTGTAGAGCAGGTCACTGTAGTCATGTAGTGAAAACACCGATGTATGTAATATCATCACACGTAATATAGTAGTTTTGTATCTTTTTTCTTTTAAGATTTCAATAAATCATAAAATAAGAATTAAACTTCTCGTTATATACACTGCACTGCATGGACCGATATATAGCGGCATTATAAAATGAATTCAGAAAACGACACGACAGTGTCACTTTGACAATTTTTGACAATGACATAACTGACTGACATTCGTTCATAATGACGTTTAATTTCTTTATTTATTGGAAGTTGCCAATATTTAAAAAGATGTTTTATTTAATTATTGTTTTACGATTTACAAAAAATAGTCAAGAAAGGATACATTTAGAATTAAACATTACTTAATTTATTTACATTTCGTATATGAAATCCCATTATTGATTTATGCCCAATGAAATAAAAACCGGTAAAATAATTATAGTTACTAAGAAGTACAAGTATCCACTATCCAGTCAGTAGCAGAAATTCAGCTGATTGTCAGTTAATAAATGTCATACATGTCATTGTCAAGCAACAGTCCAGTCAAAGAGTAAAATAATAACTAGGGAAAAGAGAGCCCTCTCATGGAATTTTTATGCAAGCAACTTTGAAGCGCCATCTAGATTTCTTAACAAGAACTATACGTATGCTATACATACTTGTAGGTATGTGAGCATAGTTTCCAAAGAGGTTTCTAATAGACCCGTTTTCCAGTAACAAGCTATTTTGTTTAATTTTCTTGTTGTTATGCTTTGGAATACACAACAAGAAAATTAAAACAAAATAACTTGTTACTGGGAAACGGGTCTTCTAGAATCGAATTTTATACGCTAGGGCCTATTTCACAACCGAAAAGTAAGCACTACTCAATAAGTAAATTTGAATAAATAATAATTGTTGTTTTAATTAATTGGCTGTTAAATTACTCAAGAATAAGCGATTGTGAAAACAGGCTTGAAACTAGGAAACAATTAGCTAAAGATAAAATGTAATAAATGAAACACCACTGCTTTAATTTTATTATTTTCTATTTTTATAATTTTTATGTTTCATATAATAATTATGTGCTGCCATTTTGGTTTCGTCATCACCACCATCGTATTTCAATTTTCCAGACAAAATCCGGTTGATATTTCGACACCAACTGTATATTATAACATTCAATGAGGTATTCATAAAATAATTGTTCAATTCATTTTTATGTCTCGCACATTTAAATGGATTGTTTAATAGCATGTCTGTGAATGCAAGTATTGTAGATTTTAAACCATTTTTAGGCACGTCTTTCTTTAGAAAAGAAATGGCCATGTTTTGTAAATCTTTAAAATGATTTTCTATTTCTTTGCTTGGATAACATAGCCATTTCTTATTTTGGTATTCCTTTGCTACAATATAATTATTATTTTCATTGAAAGCTTCGTCTGCAAGTGAGGATTTACAAGTTTTACAACCTTTTACAATATTTGTGTAACATTTTTTCAGGACCCATCCACATACATAATTCTTTTGACCAGCGTCGCTTTCATGTGTCTGAGCTAAACAAATTTCATTATTAAAATTGAAAACTTCAGAATTTTTAGAAACATTAGGAGTTTCAATTTTTTCTTTTAAAAAGAAGTCCAAGTTTTGGAGACATTTATTTATGTCTTCTTCGCAATTAGCTCCCCTTGAATGGGGAGAGCTATAATTATTTAATAACAACGCTTTGAATGCCCCTTCAAACCCCACTGTATTAGGTGCAATGTTTCTTGCCCCGTAACTCCTAATGTTTCCAAAGAAATTTTCTAAAGGGTCCTGATTAAAATTTCTCGTTAACATTACATCAAATGCATACTTGCGAGACAAAACTTCCCATATATATTCTATGCCTTCAATGGTTTTTATAATATTTGTCACAGACGGTACTACTGTCTCAACCAAACGGATTTTGTCTCCTACTTTAACCTTTTTAATATATTTTACTGTTTTTAAAACAGATTTTGCTTCCTTCCAAAAACTGTGGTGAGGAGAGTTGCGTTTTATAGGCCCTTTATAAAATTTACCATTTGGTATTGACAAATTGCTGACATTAAGTGTGTCAAACAAATTGTCCAATAAAAGCGTGAAATCAACTATTTGTCGGCATTCCATCGGAAGGTCTCCTCTTCCTACCAAATGCTCGGTCACAACCGCAACACTGTGACTAAACAGTTGTGTTGCTAGTTTGACCCGCATCTTATTAATCTTGTCTTTATTTATGTGTTCCTCAGTAAGTTTATTGAGGAGTCGCAACTCTCCGTAAGCCTTGTCGGCGTCGTATACCATTTGGTAATAGTCCCACTTTACTGTTTTGCGTTCATTATTTCGGATGTATACTAAATCTTTCGTTAGTAAATTATTTCTAATGCCTTTCATAATGTGAGGAACGTCGTAAAGTGGGACTACGCTGTGGCCCTTAATTTGCATCACTTCGTGACGCCATTCTTTGCCTAAACGCAAATATAATGCTTTGGTTTCATTTACCATTTCAGTTACAGCACCAACATTCACAGGGCTTTGATCACATACAGTGTTCAATACTATGAGGTGATGCTTAAAGCAATGATCAAGGACTGTTGTCAATATGTTTTTTAAATCTAATTTGGTAAGACCATTCGTGAAATAATATGCAATTGGCTGCTTGAAATTGTTTTTAACACCTTTTACCATGAAAACTAGAACATGGTCAGCAAACACATTTTTCGAACAACTAGAAGTAAAACCTTCTAATTGGTCTTTATGAGCCGCATAAAAAATTTGCGGGTTAATCGACATTTCGTCAAAAATGAGACTACATAGCCTATCTGAAACTTCTTTTGTGTTCATAGTTTTTTTAATCTTTTCAAAAATTATATTATTTATTCCAGGGGCTAGTTTTATCTGACCCAGTAACCTTTTCATTGCTTTACTGGAAGGGAGTGTAAAATATTTATACAAATGACCATAAGCTTTAGGGCTCTTTTTAAACAATGAAAGACTTAAGATCTTCTCTTCAATTGAAAATCGTCTTCCTTTCGGATTCTTTTTTGCTTGTAATTGCATATTCAGGAACAATTGAGCTGGCTTAGTCATTTGTTGAACTTGTTTAAATGCAACATTTCCTGAAAGTTTTGTCGCATTAGCCAGTCGTTCTTTAAACGACTGTCCCCTTTTGCGCAAACGATGTATTTCGGTTTGAAGGGACCTGATCTTCTTCTGGAGTGAACTTACAGTATTCAAACTGCAGTAGTACGATCCGGAAACACCTGAAAATGACAAAAAAACTATTAAATATATTATGAATCACTATTATGTGTTGGTCCACCAACCCGCAGTAGGCCAGCGTGGTGGACTAAGGCCTACATCCCTCTCATTACGAAAAGGAGACCCGACCCTGTAGTGGGTCATTAATGGGTTACTGACAATTATGTGTTGCTAAGCACAAAACTCAAGAATGGCTCTACCAATTTGGCTATTTTTTTTGTCAGGTGGTATATACGAGTTTCCCCCCGGCAACTATGTGTAATTACCAGAGATCGGTAGGTAACGTTATTTTGGTTCATTGACAAATTCATTAATGTTTATGTCGAAATTTTGTAGTGTTTGTTACACTGTTGAGCTAGTGTCATTTCATCTATGTTTAGGAAAGGTGTACTTCCTGCACATCGGAAATAAATATTGTTGCAAATATTTAACAATTGTTTAAGTTGAAATGCCTAAACCAATTCTATTATCATTTTTCTTGTATAGTATTTTCTTTCGAAAATAATGGCATTGTGAATGGTTTTTAAACCATAAAAATAAAAGAGATTTAAATTTATTGCATTTGTATAGAATAATTACCTTTGACAGATTGTTTTGGTCTGGGTCTACTAATTACACTGTAGTTATGGTCCGCTAGTAAATTAGCAGAAGCAGAAATGCAGTGCTTTAGTCCTGAAAAAAAAACACATCATTTAACATAATTATTATAAAGTAATTTATTAACCAACACAAATACACAATAAATTAAATGGATACAGCAAAAACATTTTTTTGTTAGTTACAAAACCAATAATAATCATACTTCATACTATTCATGTATAGTAATAATGTTTGGATATTGTAAATTCTATGGACTATAGAGAGTAACAGAGATAAGCTAGTATGCAATAATATCATTGCATCACAGAAGTAGTCAAGCCAAACACTAAATTCTCCATTATAATAGATTAGCATACTTAAAAAACAATTTATTTTATTACCTGGGTTAACAGGAATGGAAGAACTAGGCTGGGTATCAGTTGCTGTATCAGATAGTTGCATCTTGGATGTACCTTAAAGAAACATTATTATGAATAAATATTTTGCAGAAAATTACAAAAGTATAAAGTAATGAGTAATGTTACTCAATTTCAACGGATTTGCATTAACTAATATAATTACTAATATAAATAAATTAGTGATGTTTTCTGATATATTAACAACAAAATACATTTATTTATAAGTAGATGATCAGTTCAGTTCCATTTAAATTCTTTTTTCAGAATTTAGTAATTATTTTGATTGTTTTACTGCTATTTGGGACCGAGAGAAATCTAACAAATCAAAATAAAATTACATTGGTACACAATTAAATAATGTACCAATTTATATTACCTACATAACCAAATTAAAACGGTATTAACTCACTTGGTAAATGAAGAGATGGTACTACCAGTGCATTGAGACGTTTATAACGATTTCTATGTTCATCAGTAAAGTGAATATCACAAATTCTCTTCTTTACATAAATGTCATTTTTAGATAATGTATCCAAACTTCCATCAACAAGATTAACCCATAGTTTAAAACGTTCCGGGTATTTGTTGGGATTGGGAAAGACATGCATCACCAAATCTGAAATAAAAAAGTAAAATTAATTATAAGTAAGCATATGACAAGTTTCCTTATTAGGTCAGCATAGTCAAAAAGTATGGCTGAAGCCTTGAAACATTACTACGGGGTTATCCTAGCAGTCCAAAATGGACCCAGCTTTAAGGTTGTTGAAGCGTTTGCCAGTCGCGTAACAATAACATTTATATTGTATCTGGTTTCAAGATCCTTGAAGAGTTAAAACATATTTTTGTTAAATTTAGTATTTGAAAATAATTGTTGTAAAACAAATTTTGCAATCACCAGGAATGAACCAAAATAATCATGACTTACACAGCCTACTGAGTTGGTATTTGCTCCGTTAGCAGAATACACTTGGATAAGAAAAGAAAAGGATGACTTAGGTCTCGTACCCAAGTTAAAGCTCACCATCATAGTAGGATTCTCAAATAAATTTGATAGGATAGCAGTTTACCAAGCCAATAATCATGCTGATAAGAAGGTTAGAGATAGACTGTTTGTTTGGATTGATACCAAATTTTTTCTTTAGTTTATGGGATTCTCTAAAAGTACCTACTTATATAGGTAGGAACTCACTATTTAGGATTGTGGACTTTGACTTAAGGTTATGTTTAAGTGACAGGTTATGATGCTAACGCCGGTAGGAAACAAACTTAAGTTAGTCAGATATGAACAATAAACTTACCTGTAGCCTTACATCCAAATGCACAACTGTGTGGCATCTTCACAATGTTATACACTCACAAGAAAACACAAAATAGCGTCTATATCGCGCTGAAAAACGTCTCTATCGTAGAAAAGTACACAACACAAAGATTGAAGAAAAGGCTTCTGGATAGTTATCTTAGTATAACGGAGGAGCAAGCTCGACTCGACGTTTAGCGAAGAAATTATCTCTAAAGCTAGGAATTACACAAAATTGACCAAAATACACAGTCAGGCGTACGCGCAAGCTATGATGGTGGCCAAAGAGTAAACTAGTAAAGTGTTGCAGTGTTGCTATTGCTAATCAACACAGCACGCCGCGCCGGTTGGATAAAGTTGCCAGAATGAGAATTTTTAATGACAAAATTTAATTAAAATTTGTAATTTAAATCATCTCCTTGTAATTATTAAAAATTACTCTTATTTTTTCGAAAGTTAAATAATTAATTTTCAAACTTTTCACAGAGACATCTATGGAAAACTGTGAACAATAAAAGATTCACGTTAAGTAGTTAAGATGGCGCTACTTTCTTTATCACAACGCTCGATCAAGGGAACTGTCTCCCCTCTGAGTCCAGTCCTACATTAACCAAGTTAAAAATAACCAACCAAAGCAGAAATACTTCATTAGTTTTAAAGCAATTTACAATGAATACACGCAGAATCTTTCATTTAAGCAGACCACTTATATATGGAATATTTAGAAGAAACAAAGGCTATAAGGTTATCAAAAGACCTGATCCGAAAACGCTGAAAATGCCTTCCTTAGCGGATGCTCCAAGTTTAATGGAGATCATTAAAGAGAAAGTGCGTCTAAATGGGCCAATAACAGTAGCTGAATACATGCATATTGTAATCACTAACCCTACGGAAGGGTATTATATGAAGAAAGATGTAATAGGCGAAACCGGGGATTTTATAACCTCCCCAGAAATAAGCCAATTGTTTGGTGAAATTCTAGCTATTTGGTTTGCTGCTGAAACACAGAAAATGAGTTCTGGAAAGCCACTACAAATTGTCGAACTTGGACCAGGCAAAGGAACATTGCTTATCGATTTTTTAAGGGTAATAATAAAAGGAATAAATTTCAGAAATTAAATTGGTTTCTATACTGTTTTATTAGTAAGGTTTACATTTTCTTATTATTAGCTTAAATTTATTTTTAGGTATTAAACCGACTCGGTTACAAATCAAAAGATCTTACTATTCATTTAGTAGAAATATCAACAGCAATGCAAAGGCTCCAAGCAAATAGGTTATGTATCTCTCACAAAGATTCTGATGAGAATCTGCCATATTATTATGAGGTAAGCTAAGTTATACTTTTGCAGTCTTGTCAATTATTAGGCCTTATGGATGTAAATAATACATTAATAGCTTGCCATTATATCAACCTTATATTAATTTACTATAGAGATAAACTTGTATCAATGTTCTAGAAATCTTGTTAACTTCTAAATTTCATATTTTAGGGTGAAACTGTAAGTGGTATCAAAGTGTACTGGTATAATGACCTGAAGAAAGTCCCCAATGCCTTCTCGTGGTACATTGCACATGAATTTTTTGATGTTTTACCCATCCACAAGTTTGAAGTAAGTATTAAAAGTAAGTAAGAATAATGAATACATTGATTTTATTATTTTAGCTAGTAGCATAATACATGTTTAACTGCTATGACAATTTGATTTACATTGTTACAACATTCCCACTAGAAAACAGAAAATGGATGGAGAGAGCTACTAATAGATTTAGATGAAAAAGAAAAACTTTACTATAGAATATCTGCTAATGAGACTCAATCTGTAAAAGTATTAGTACGACCTCCCCTTGACGCCGGAGATAGGACCGAACTGGAAATCAGTCCAAGAAGCTTGGGAATAGCCAGGCAACTTGCGCAAAGGGTAGATGAGTTTGGTGGTCTGGCATTGATTGCTGATTATGGACATGAAGGAGAGAAAGGCGATACTTTCAGGGTAATGCTTTTTTAACTATATTATTGCTCTTACTTAAGCTGTTTTGAAAAACATTTTAAATACAATATGTTAACTATCACAAGAATTGGCTCTATAGTTTTTTTTTCAAGGCCTTCCACAAGCATAAAGTTGTCAACCCATTGGAGAACCCTGGTGCCGCAGATTTGACAGCTGATGTAGACTTTGTTCAACTACGAATAGCTGCGTCAAAATCACCTGGTCATGAAAACTATGCAATTGTCATAGGTCCAGTGAAGCAAATGGACTTTCTTGAGAGATTACAAGGCAAAGTCAGATTACAGGTAAATAATAAGTGTAACTATAAGTAGTGGTGCAATTTGAATGAACAAAACAAGGCAGGCAAGCTTTTATTAAATGTATTTGTTAATATTATAAAGACAAAACAAATATACATCTGTAAAATCATTTTGATAACTATTTCAACATTACAAAGCTGCATGTATATGATGTAAAGGTGTTTTGATGAGTAGCACCCATTTATTTTATTTCATTGCTATAATCCCCAGTAAGTACATCACTATTCTAATCTTGAAAGTATTATGTATGTCTATAAAAAAGATGTAAGTTTATGTACAATTTTTAGGTTTTGATGGACAACACCAAGACAGATGAAGAAAAAGAAAAAGTTAAGGCTGCTTATGAAATGCTTGTACATCCAGACAAAATGGGAGACAGGTTTAAATTTATGGCGTTTTATCCTTCTTCTATGGCAGAAATACTAAACAAGTTCCCACCCCTTGGATTTGCAACACCTAGCAAAAAGTAGAAATTGTAAAATATGAAATTGTTGAAAATATTTTTATTTTACATTATCTGTTTGTTGTAATAGTAGTTTTGTTTTTAGTGCGTCTAGTGATATGTAAATAATAAATGTAAATTTAGATACAGCAATATGAATAAAATAAATACTTTCAGAGGTTTGTGTTTTTTTCATTTATATCGCGAAAGCGAAAGTTAATGTTGATTAAGTATAATAAGTATGTAGAAAGTTAGTTGTATAGTACTTAATTACTTATTCAATTTTAGTTTTTTATTAATGAGACCCTTCACACAACATCAACAGTGTGAAATATATTACTGGATTGAATATTCCATTCTAGCATATATGGCTGTTAATATTTATATTTATAATATTAATAATAACCATGCTATCAGTAAATAAATTCCAATATAGTAATCTATCAAATAAAGTGAAAAAAGATTTTAAAGAATAAGTTGAAAAAAATGTCTAATCGACATCACTATTACCGGTTTTTAACCGATAACTGAGTCAAAAATCGAAATTGTACTGAGGATTACGATTAGATTATTTAGATTAGATACAACACTATCACAGTCGATCACCTCGTTGATGGACTTGCATATTTTTATTTGTGTTGAGTTACTTAGCAAAAAATTATAATTTGTTAGTTGTTGTTACAAAGAAAATTTTAAATTACATAACGCCCAAGTTTTACACTAACGATTCGCCGTTTAGTTTCAATAGAAACGACGCATCACAGAATTTTTCACGCTGCTCTGCTATGAGATGTCAAAATTTCAGTGGATTCATGCCAATGATGGAATTATTTTCGTAGTTAAAAGTGATGTGTGTGATTTTGGAAACTTATGATAGTGGAAAACTTTAGTGACATTACCAATAAAATTGTGCTAGAATATTTCTACAGGAGTTCTATTGTGACGAAGGCATCCAGTTGGATGGTATAGGATTTCACGTACCTACGGTAAGTTTTCTTTTGTTACGTTGAATCTACCTTACGTAGTAAAACGCCTTTGTACCTTTAATTTTTATTACATCAGATACAAGGCGATAAAATACTGAAACATACTAACCGACATTGTACTTTTTGTTCCAATAAGCTAAGGCATTTTCCTATTTCCGTGAGATAAATAAATATTACGCAAGTTTGATGCATTTATTTTTAACGGCCAGTAAATAAAGGCCGTGTTTTGAACATATTTATTCAGTAGTATAAAGTAACTTCAGACCTTTCTGACTATTAATAGTGAACAGACCATATTTTGTAGGAATTAAATAACTCTGTTATTATTATTATTATCCATTCATACATCAACCTGTTGGAAATCCATTCATGTATGTATGTACCTAAAAATAACAATATAGTAAATCTAATATCTCATAAACTGAGCTCTGCCTAGCTATTGACACTATGAGACAAGTTAAAATGCTAAAAATCCCCCAAGAAACCTTTGTAACAAAGTTCTCTTTAATCTTGTCTGTAGTACACCATTCCAGAAGAATTTGTGTTGTTGGCAATTTAGAAAACTTTAGAGGTAATAGGAACCTTATGAAGCTTTATAATAAAAAAGTATTGGATTTCAAAATCTATCCATACTTCTTACTGTTAAGGTCAGAGCCCTCACAAGACAGATCATGACTAGTCTTCTGACTCAGGTGTCATGGGGCACACATTATTTTAAAGCTTGCATAGCTTGTTTATTCTTTAAATTCCTTCCTCACCACCTGGATTTGTCATGTTCCACAACATGCTGTTTTTACTACTCATGTGTAAACTGTCTTCAGTGCAAAATATTTTGGCAGGGCTACTTCATATAATACATATATAACTGTTGAAATCTGAGTTACAGTGCTGAAAATTGAATTATAATGACTGTCTCCAGTGGAGTAAGTGAAAGTGACAGGCTGAACATAATTGCTTACATTTTTGAGACGCATCACTGCAGGTTTACTATCTCTAACTGTATGATTTTGTCAATGAATCATTTGTTGGTTCACTTTCTCTTGTGCTGTGTTTGATTGAGAAGCAGAATGATCACATTCTTCACTGTTATAGCAGGTGATATTATAAAGCACACATAGCTTTAATATATATAAAATGATTTTTATGACAATAGTAAGGAGCGGCTATGAATTCAGCAAATTGCTTTGAATCCAGTGGTATGTACCTACCAATGACTTTCCTAAATGGCTATGTATGCTTTATAAAATTCAATATAACTTGCCATAACAGTGAAGGACAACAAAGCATGTCTGAGAGTTCTCCACAATGTTCTCAAAGGCATGTGAAGTCCACAGACATGCATTATTGCCAGAAGCGAAAAATCACCTACTGCAAAAATCACCCCCAATAACACCTAACCTTTCCTGGAGTAAACAAGGAGAAGTATGCCAATTATGCCAAATAGATAAGTAACTAATAAAAATATGTACCTTCTTATAGTATTTAAGAATGTACCAAAACTTATGAGTAGTTTTTACTTTAACTGATTTATTCGGTGTGTATGGTTGAATGATGACCATTTAATGTCAGGCGGTTTGCTCATTTTCTTTGTGGCTGTATAAGTACTTAGGTATAATATAAAAAAATATAAATAATGAGGGAGTAATGAACTGTAGTTCACAGAAGTCTTTGACTTTATCACTTAATGCATTTGCATTTTTATTTTACTCTTGCATACTAAATAATAATAATTATTATTATTTTACAGAGGTATGCATATCCAGTTTTATCAGAGTTAAGTGAAAGAAATATTTCAGTTTAAGTTTAATTCTGCTTTTTAAAATTATTCTTTTTGGATATCAATGGGAGCACAATGTAGTTAATTTAGGAGATTACAATAGAACAATTTAAATGTAAGAATTCAGTTCAGTTTTTAATAACTCTCTAAATTATATATTATGTCATTCTTTGTTTTGTATGGTATATAAGAACAGAAAAGACTAAAAAAAGTGAAGTCTGTATTTTTAAATACAGACTCTTCACAAAAATTATCAAACACTTTCTGCACATTATGATGTAAGTGTGTCTATACAGATGTGCGGTATGGGATCTGCCTAACATTGCAATTTCTGATTTCTATTCTAGATTTATGTTATGTTATCAGTTATCATTATTTGAAGTATTAATACTAACCTTGGTTAGCTTAATTGTATTTTGAACTTCAACATAAAGGGCCAGTGTATCCAATTCATGACAAAAAGTATTTTGAAATAGATCTTGATGTCAAACTCCCATATAAATTCTTAAAGAATTAAAACTCAAATTCTTTCTGATTTTATGTGAATACTGCAGCCCATGTAGTTGGACCAACCTCAAATAGGACAGAAATCATATCTGAGGCCAAGTGGAAGTGTTGCTACTTATTAGCATTGAGGTTTTGGCTCAAGTGGATGATAATAACTAAAATGTAGTTGTAGATAAAAAAACATTGTACTATCAACAAAACCGGGACATGGTAAATGTAATAAATTCTATAAATAATTACTGAATACACCAACGCAGTGTAGGAAAGTAGGTGAATGTCTAACTAATTGATGCCTCGTTTTCCGCCCTTGGCCTGTATATTTTCATGAAAATTTGTTCAACAAAATCGAAAACATTGAATTTAGTTCAAATCCACTAAAATATGGGATTTTTACCGTTTGCAACCAATTAATGACCCTCTAAAACACCATTACAAAAACAGCAGTCGTCAGCCCTTCAAAGCAGTCAGCCACATCCAAACCCAGTAGTCGATGTCAGTTGTGAGTGATTCTCCCACAATTCTCCTACATTAGGGAGCAGTTTATGCATATTGCTAAACCATATTGGAACTTTAATACTTTAAACTTTAATAGGGACTGAAAAGAACCAATGGTTGGGGTTGAGCTGCCAAGCATGGATATGGACACAGCCTAACTACAGTTGTACTATTAGCTGTATCCATTCAAGTACTGACCGCATTGGACTTAAATTCCTCAACCACTTGCGACAATACAAGCGGACGAGGGGCATTCGTTTAGTTAGATTTAATATAAAAAAAGGGTTGTCGAACGCTATAAGTATGCATTAAAATAAAAATAACAAATTCAGCGTCGAAACACAGCACAAGGAGAATCAATTGAATGGGCGTTCACCTTGATAGTTCCGCAGTGTTCGTAGTCGTACTTCTACGTACGGTTCAAGATCAGGATGTGTTGTCGTGTCTTCCGAAAACGGACAGACAACTTCTTGGTTATCTGGTGACGTCAATATATTTGCACCTGCAATTTGCTGTATTTTGGATATGCTCTTTGGCAGCTATAACTACCTAAAAAAAATTAACATAAATGATCCACTGCAGGGTTCCTCTGATTCCTCTCCCTTTATTTATATTGGGAAGTTGTAGGCTGTAGTCCACCACGCAAGCTTAATGTGAGATAATGAAACAAGCTTTTGAGAACATCATGGAGAACTCTACTATCAGGTTTCCTTACGATGTATTTCTTTCTCTTGTGAAACGCACATAATTTTAGGAAAGTCATTTGCAAGGCACGGCACTAGGATTCGAACCCGGGACCCTCGTTTAAGAGACCGAATTCTTAGTCACTTGACTGATCGAATCCGATCCGAATTTGGCCGGATATTTTTCCAACACGTGTATTCCTGTGGTTTTCCTCTTCATTACCATTAACAGATCTGTCTGGCGTTACGTGATACAATATTAGGATTTAAGAATTTATTTTTAAAATTTAAATGCTCCGCGTTTGACGTGTGTAGACTTCATTACCGCGTTGCATCACCGTCTGTCGATAACAATGGGTTCGAGATAAGAATTTGTCGTTAGCTTGTCGTTATTAGATTATTTATAAAATTTCTAAACTTGTAAGACTACTTGGTCTTTGGTAAAAATTGGTCTTAGTTCTATATATTTATTTTGGTAAATGAGAAGCAATGTAGAATACAGGTCACATTCTTCCGCGGCTCCATCAGTGTTGGTCCGCTTAGGGACTCCGCCCCGGACTGAAGCTATAATTTCTACATCCCAACCGCTTTGAGGGCGTTCGGTAACTCGTAAGTCGTAACACGTCACCTCAACATTGGAGAAGGGTGTGATGTATTTGACGAGCTAGTCGTGTCGCAGATGGAGGTTGCGGAACGGGAAAGAGAAAATACATCTACCCTCCCCCCATAAGCGAGGTCTAAGCCGTGTAGGCAGGATGCACCTCGAAATCTTGCCCCAATTAGGGCAACTCCACTTCCATCCCAAGGAAATAAGAGCCAATAAAGGACCATCGTTATCAGGGCTGCGGAAGAATACGAAAATGTACCCGCGGCCCCGACAACTAGGCGTCGTCGAGACACACCGTGGGCTATTTTGTGGTAGGAGTCCGGCATCATCTCTGTGAGCCCTAACCGAAAACTCCTATTTTTTACTACAGAAATTTTCATATAACGTAATCGTATCCTTACAGATTGCAAACCATATCTTAGTATAATTATAACTATTGTAGGCCTGTAGAGTTGACAAGCACAGTCTGTAAACTACCTAATTGTTTGAGATATATTTCTTTGTTATGATAAATCTCGGGAGTCGCGACGATGACCGTCTGACCTATAACGTACGTGATGTACACACTGTATAGATTAGGAATTTAAACATCTTTAGTTCTTTAGGGCTCCGTATCCGAATAGTGCAAATAAAAATCTATTACTAAGGTCCGTTGTCTGTGTCTGTCCGACCGACTGCTTGTCTCTCACTGATCCGCATTGTTATCATATGATTTAGGTAATTGAATATTATCTTAAATATTAAAAATAATATCAATTATTATCTTAATTTTTAAAAGAAGAGCACGCACACAGGAAGATAGGCCACCATGGTGGTGGTAAGTGGTCACCGACGCCTACTGACATGAGCAACACCAGAGCGTCCGCCAGTGCTTTGCTGGCTTTAAAAAGAAGTTATCTTTTGACGCCTCTCTTAATTTTAAATTAAAATTAAATATTAGATCCGTGCCTTAACTTTAGTTAGACACAGTATTCATCACTACAACCGAAATAGAAATGAGCATAACGAATATTATCAACATCCGTACATTTGGGAGCTTTTGCGTTTTTTGGTATAGAACCCTTTGTGTCCGACTCTCACTTGGCTGGTACTAGTTATTAAAATTTATTGAATTGTTATTGTTTATATTACTTATTATAATTTTCGTCATGTTGTAGGTAGTATATTATTATGATGATAGTGAGTACCTATAGTGACTAACAAATACTAAGCGAGACTTGAACTGATAAGGATCTACAAATGTGTCAAGATTCTGGATAATTAGGTTAAGCTGCTATGAGTGTATAAAATAGATTGATTGCATTTGTTTTTTTGTGTGATAACTGCATTTGATATTTGATTGTATACACAATGAGGATTTTAAAAATCTAATTGATAGTCTCAGAGATTAGAGTGTTCAAACAAACAAACTCTTCAGGTTTACTATATGCATTGATATAATATATAGTATAGATTAATTAGATCTCTTTGAAAGCTGGCAACACACTGGTGGTTTCGCGAAGACGCTGACCATTTACTTAAGTGGCGTGTGTGCTTGTTTACTTATGCTATATAAAAAGAGTTTCTGTAATCCATAAGTGACCCAGTACAGGCCTAAGTAGCGTAGTAGGCCTTAGTCCACTACACTGACCTAATGCAGATTGGTGAAATTCGATGCAGGTCTCCTAGCGATGTTTTACTTCAAAGTTACAGCAGGTGATATTTAATTTCATAAAGCGCACCCAACTATTAAAAAAGTCATTGGTCCAACTTGGACCCTTTGAAAAAGGCCCAGCTGCCACTGCTGTAGGCGAAAAAAGATGCATAAAAACATAATTTGAATTCATTGTATTCCAGAGAGTCGGTCGAGCGAGAGGTAACCGGAGATGAGCTCACCACCGCCCATGCAGCTGGAGGTGGAGGTCGGCGACGAGTCGATGGAGGAGGACGCCGCCGTCATGATACCCGCTGACAGGTCGGTGGACCATCATTACTCTTTGGCGAACAAACTTTCCCACCAGGCAAGTTGGGCGTCACGGGGGAGCTGCTTAACAAGTGGCGGAAGTCACCACAACTGTTTCTAGAGTGTCTGTGACACGAAACATGATAATATATGTGGGAGCTTCTGTGGGAGCCGTGCTGTGCATGTGCTGTTTATCTTGTGTTTCGGTTGAGGAGGCGTGGTGACCCGAGATTTTTGATTTCGAGGCACTTATAAGTAGCAACATACCCTCGTATGAGCTGAGGAAGGATTTCTGTCCTATTTCTGTTTGGATGTGGGTGTCCATGAACTGCAGTGATCACTTTACATCAGGTGGCCTGAATATATAATGTCTCCCACCAGTTGAGATGGTCTGGGGAACGGCCGTGCTCTGATTGTCATATCTGATTTTTTTTTGTATATTATTTTAAATAACATCATCAACAGTCTCCTAGTCTCCATGATCGTTTTCAGTTGAGGTATGTAACAGTTTTTCTAAAATGCTCCCTCATTTATAAACATCTTACGTGACAAGATATTTTAAAACCACTTGATTCCTTGATTAATGTTACGAGTTTGTCACGGCCGACTACCAGTTATACCGATCGTACAATTAAGTAATTCGATCATCGGATAATAATAATCGTATGACTAAGAATGATCACATTTCAATTAGTCGTGATTTAGTAAACTCAGTGTAACATAGCGTCACATTCGATGTAATAGAACATAAACATATATTTTTAAATACATACATACGTTACTTACATATATCTTACTAGACTTTGCCCGCGGCTTCGTCCGCGTCGTTTTTAGAACTTGGTCCAAAGGACAACAACTTTACTATCCTTTATGTTAATCTAGGTTATAAACTATTGTGTAGATTTTATCTAAATCTGTTCAGCCGTTTTTGGGTGAAAAAGTGATAAACATCCACCCTCAAAAAATAGCTATCGACCCAACTCAAGTTCCCAAGATTCGCTGAGGTTTTTATCGACCTGTTTATGTATAACGAAGTATTTTGGTGCAAATTTAAAACAGAAAGCACTTTTTAGAGCGGAAACAATTACTCTGAAGATCCACATTACGAAAACGAAACTGCTTTACGTAAAGTATTGCCGAATCTAGTTGCACGGCAGTGATGAAATTACTAAAACATTGTACAACTTCAGATAAGGACTTGTAATGTAAGTGTGATGAGATTGGTTTTATTGAACTTAGAAGGGCTATTGAAATGAAAGTCAAATTTCTATCAATTATTTCTATCCTATCAAATAACTAATCAGCGTTATTGTTGGGTGTTATTGTTTTTTCACTTTTATGACTCCTAGCTCTATTAACTGTTCGACATCTGATTATATTATCCTTGTCCTTTCATCAATAGCAGCTGATAGCTTATCGCCGTTACAAATCTCTTTACTATAACAATAACATTTTCTAAATATACGAGTATCATTAGTTAGTCCTCGAACATTTGATAGCTGCACGTGTGTTGATGGTAACTTACCTTCTTGTTTTGAAAGTAGTGATTTTAGCAAGAAATAAAGTGATATGATGTGACATTATAGGCGAGATGTGGCCTCCACAAATTAAGAACTCTGACACGATAGGAACTATAAAATATTTTTTCCGCTTAAAAGTGTTGTGTTGTAAAGATGATGAAGTGCCTTCTGTGCGTTTGATCAAAGTGACCAAAGTAGATCCCGAATGGCATCACACCAGATATCAAAATGGAATGTGAGAATTTGCTTATTTTTGTGGAACTAGTAAACATTTTTTCACACCGCATTTAGATTGAACCTTCTTAAGCTGAGGCTCTGGTGCTTTTCTGTGCATTTCTGTGCTTCAGAGAGCACACTGTCACTGGCCTGAATAGTATTGGTATATAGCAGTAATCAAACCTCGAAAGTCCTCTGGGCGGTGTGGGCGGTGTAAGGAAGAACCGATTCATATCAGCCACTTTTCTTGGAGCAATGTGGTTGAGTATTTTATTTATTTACTCTTTATTATTTAAAACAATGGGTGGACTTTTGCCTTTTGGAATTCTTAACCAGCCAACCCTTGATGATTGTGAGTAGTTGTGCTATTATGAACAGTGCCCAATACTGGCAGCATTTCCTTTCTGATCAAAAATGAACTCTACTACGAAATGTAAGTATGTATTTTTATTGAACTCTACTTATATTTCATAGTAGGATTCAATTTATTGTTTCATGTTTCGACAAAAAGAGACCCGCGTTACGTGAAAGCAAACATCGACCTCGTTCAAGAGTTCAATGTCGTCCAAGGTCTTAGGTAGTAGGTACGAGATGACTCGCCCTAGCGTTCCTTGGTTCGGCGCCAGCTTCCGTTGACTATGACAAACAAATATGCACCGAATTACCAAAACAAAGAGTTTGTTTTTCTATTATTGTTATGATAGTGCCTTTGATAAATGGATTGACAAAGAAATATTATTCGCATTACTATAAAGATAAGGTTCTAATGTCCATTGTTTTTGATTGAAGTGGTGTTGCAACTTTTGATTGCATCGTCTTCTACTAGGTAGGTACCTATACGATTAAGAATATATTAACCTACATTAGGCTTCACTATATTTTTTCGACGTAGTAAATCAGCGCACAGGCCACTAGATGTTAAATATACCTTTATTATTGGTGCTCATTTTTTGTAGTGGGGAAATCCTCTATGGATAGATTTTAGCTAAGTGTAATGTGTTGTCTGATGCGTTCGCCTAGCATGAGGCGTCAACGCCATCAACGATCATCTTCAAACAATATTTACAATACCTACCCAAAATCTTTACCTGCAAATCCTTCAAATGAACTTTGATACATAAGAACCGGTTGCACGCTTGTCTGTGACTGCTATGATATGAAAATAAGTAATGCACTTTAAATTGCAATCCGCCTGTCAACAACCTTATAGAAAAATATGTAGATTATGAGGTTAAAGTGTCTCAGAGTTAACCCAAAACTACGAGTTTGTTGAATTCTTTGTAAACATGAACTTGTAAGCGCGCCATAGCGGTCAATGACCGACCTATCAAAATAGTCCGAGTTTTTTTGTTTACTATACGCAGTGTGTCGAAATATTGAATACAAAATTTTTCAAATAGCTCAGGCTTCGTTTATAAGATAAACGGACGAATAGCTCAGGCTTCGTTTATAAGATAAACGGACGAATAGCTCAGGCTTCGTTTATAAGATAAACGGACGAATAGCTCAGGCTTCGTAATAGGGTCTCATTGGATCCTTTAAGGTTCCGAACATTGAACAACGAAACCACGTGGATACAGCCTTTATCTAAAAACAATTTACAGTTTTTGCAGTTCCAAATGACACTATTAGGGTTTGGAAGTGTAAAAAAGGCAGTGGAAAGAAGCCTTGCTCTATCTTAAATAAAGGCAGCGAGAATTTGCAAAAACAATAAATAACGAATCCAGCACATTGCCGTATGATTCCGAACAGATCCGTATGTTTACGCAGGCCGGCAGAATCCGCGTGCGGTTGCTATGTCTATTTCAACGCTGACGAATTCGCGGGCTGGAGTCTAGCTATTTATACGATGTTTTTCTCGAGGCTCCGTTTCTGGTACGAGGCTGTGTCTCCGGAATTAGATGACGGCCTTGGCTATTGGTCCAGACCAATTTGGTCTGGTTGGAAGGTTGCTTGGTTATGCTTAGGCTGTGTGCAGAAAGCAAGTATTTGATTATTATTTAAGACTAGCTGTGCCCGCGACTTCTTCCTCGTGGAATTTAACTATCTAAGTAGCCAAGTTACTCTTTATTACATCAGCTATCTGCCAGTGAAAGTCCCGTCAAAATCGGTCTAGTTAATACTCTTTGTTTAAAAAATACTGAATAGATTTTGATGTGCTACGCAATGGCGAATAGTATTTGTATCAAAAGATGATGTTAGGTGGCGTTAAAAGAAAGAAAAAACGATAAAAATACTTTTAAAACTCGCTTGATCAGAAGCTAAAGTTTCTAAACTAAACCAAAACACCGTTACAAAATGATTTTTGTTATCATAAATATTACAATACCAATACAAACCTCGCGTCAATCAAAATAAATAAAGTGTAATTTCTTCTTATGTGTATTCTGTGCTTATGTGTAGGTACCTACTATTTTTGTCACGTTAATTACCTCTCAAACATTAACGCCAGCCAACATACAACTACAGTGATTTGGCTGTCAATGTATAATCATAACGCCATTCATAACTCTTTGGCAAGCGATTATCACCTCTATAGTTGACAAGCTCTAATCAATATCTCGAACATTTAGACTCGTGTATAATTTTTTTATAAATAGGTTAGAGAGAAGTGGCGGCACGCCAACGTTACAATCAGTGCTCTGTTCACTATCGCATTAAACGGGCCCGTTTTTTTATTTTTGAAAAAAAAAAAATTAATGAGTGAGAAAAAATTTGTAAAAATGTTCTAATCAAATGATAAAATATTAAAATGTGTCGGATAAAATTTAAATATTACTGGCGGAAGATTAAGAGAGGATGCCAATAGTGCCTATAATAGACGTATCAATAGATATGCATGACGTTGATTTAATATCTTTGTGACGTTTCGTGGGTTTAGTTGCAAACAAATCATTCAAATCCAAGTTACGCATTTAAAAAAAAACTGTAAAAATTCTAAACGGATGAGCTAAATAAAAAAGTACTCAAAATGCCCAAAACTTCGGAATCAAGTGAGAATGAGGCAATAAGTTCTTCATCGTCATCATCATCATGCCCCGTATTCTCCGTCTCCCCTCGCGGAAAGCTGATCTGCAGGATGCCCAGCGAGGACAGCCTGAAGACCGCGTCATCAGAGTCGTCACTAAGCGATGTGTCCGACAGGTTCACGCTGCCGGCGCGCGCTGACGCCGTGGTGGAGCTATGGAGGACCAAGATGGAGGAGGGTCTCCTGTCACCAGCCCACTTCCAAGACCACTGGCGGGTCACCGTGCCCAGGATATACTCGCCGCAGCCGAATAGGACCTGTCTTGGTGAGTGCTCAATTTTTTTGAGATGTAACATACCAGTATAAATGTCAATCGAAACTTAAACATTGGTGTGAAAAACTGAAAATGCGTAGGTATTCTTGTTTTCGCAAGGTGAAAAAAATCAAATTTGTCATTAATTCTAAAGTTTTTTAAGGTACAAAAAATTTAAATAAAAAGTCCCTTTTTGTAATTTCTGAAGCTATTTCTTTTCTCAAAGGGAACAATTATTCCGTACATAAATAATGTAGACGATGTTTTAGGTCGAGTAAAGATAACAGCGAAAAATGCCTCGTATGTATGGTTCCTTAAATGCAAAAAAATTATTTTCTTGATTACTTAAAACTGCTAGTTTATGTTCGCAGAGCACCCCAAACTCTATCATGTAATTCCTACAAGGACACAATTTAGTACCTTGTGATCATATAATTAAAACAGGTTTTACAAAAGTCTATTCCCCTATATATAAAAGAAACATAGTGCCTAATTAATTTGATTTATGTGATAACAAGTTCAATGGCATAGACTTTTAAAATAAACTCGTTTTTTCAACTAGAATCCGTATGATGCCTTGAAAAATGTGCGTCTTGCCGGCTTCAATTCAAAGTTGACCTATATTTTGAAATCACAAAACATAAAAATACAGAAGTCAAGATACCTACATACCATAGAGCGCGCGCTCAACGCAACACAATAACTTACGTGAAAATAGTTATTAATTCAGGGGGTCGCAGTCAGTCAGTTAAAACTGATTTAACTGTAATAAATGTTTACTATTAATTAAGATTTTTTCCCCTCAATGTAGTAGAAAATGAGATGTATAAAATAAAAGAGAGGCTCATTACTAAACAGTGCTACTTACTGACCGATACCATAAGTTGTCTGTCAAAATTAAGCTTTTTTAATAAGGGCCATAGATAACGTCGTTCATTTAGCAAAATGTTTTGAAAACAATTGCATCTCAGAGCAGTAGAAAAGTCAATGAACAATTACTTTGTGTGCCATACATGAACATATTTTTCGCTGTTATTTCGATGAACATCTCAATATTTTTTGCAATAAATAATAAATATTCCAAAAAAAAACATTATTTATATTTGAAATCTGCTCCTTGTTATGACTAACTAAAATTATTATTGCAATGATAAAGTGTGCGTGCTCACAGATGCGTGTTAAATGTTTGCTAAATATTTTCATGTTTATCTAAAACATACAGATAAAAAACAAATAGTCATAGGGCATTACTTACTCGGGCATTACTTTTAGTTATCATTTTCTTATGGTAAACAGAATTCAATAATTTTAATATGTCAAATAACTGAGCATTGAAAATGCTTTTTACAAAGAAATGAAACAATTTGAATTGATCTCTACAACCCATTAGTGACCCACTGGGTCTAATCTCCTCGCACAATGAGAAAGTTGTAGGAGTTGTAGTGGTTATAATGACCGTTACCTATATTAAAAATTACAGATTGGTCCTTCGACGAGGAACTGGCAAGCAAACTGTTGATTCAACCCCTGGAGCAGTTCATATGGGGCTCCACGGATTCGTCGACGCCGGCGCCTCCGAGGCGTTCCACGCTCTGCGGGCGCGTGTTCAAACAGGGCGAGCCCGCCTACAGCTGTCGAGAGTGCGGTGAGTACGAGCGTTCAACCGAATTCAGCGACGGGGCAGTCCAAAGTAGTCAATAGTACTTTAGCTTTGCGCCAGTCAAAGCATCTATGTACGTGTAAATTAAGTCTATGCGGTGCGGACAATCCCGCTTTAATAAAGAAAATGGTTACTTACGGATAACCTCAACTCAGTGGTTTATTTGGAGTCGACCCCATGGGCACTGCAGCTACATTCCACATTTACGGGCCTATTTAGATAGTTTTAGTTTGTGTATTTCTATCGACAACTATTTAAATCCAACCGATGAAGCAGTTGCTATGGGGTTCTTGATGAGGAAAATTGCAGGAAACCGTTGTATTCAAAGGGCACAGTAGCGGCTATCGTATTACATGAGACCCACGATCAACATGTGCTGCGAAGGTTGAACGGAAGATAGGATCAGCCTCCAAAATAAAATAAAAAAACAAACTATTAATAAATATAATATTATCCTTCTAACTCCCCTCCTTATTGACATACTCCGCCATGAATACTTACGGATTCTCTAATCCCGTTTGTATTCCATCAGGCATGGACAACACGTGCGTCCTGTGCGTGGAGTGCTTCAAGGTGTCCGCGCACCGCCACCACAAGTACAAGATGGGCCAGTCGGGCGGCGGCGGCTGCTGCGACTGCGGCGACACCGAGGCGTGGAAGCGGGACCCCTTCTGCGAGCTGCACGCTGTGAGTGCCCTTGTATTTAGCCATCTCTTGTTACTGTAGACAACACCTGGTCAAAACGATCCTAACGGTCTAGTTAACTCAGCCGAGTCTCAAGCACATGAAGCGCCCGGATGCAATTAAAACCTAGGCGCCTTCTTGTATCAAAATGTTGGGTCGAATTTTTCCGTGCGGAGTACTACAGGCGTTACAGCCGAGGCTCTATGTGTCGCGAGCGACTCTCAGACACTCTCAGTGCCCCCTTACAATCGGTGCAAGGTATCTCACCCACTGCACTATAGTGTAAGACGCCCCTGAGTTAACTTCGAGAGATGTCATGTGAGGAATCCAAGTCGGCTGGCCAGCGTTCGGGAAGCTACGACACGCTTTGTCCGATATACGTATCTCAGTGCCTGAATTCGAAGGTGACAGAAGTGGCTCTGAAAGTTTCCGAATAAAAGTGGGAGTGAGCTGGGAAAATCGGCACCACTGGGGAAGAAAGGTCCTGAAGAATACAGCAGGAAATCGCATAAAGCCAACATCCCAGACCTGTTTTCTGTTTTCTTCTCATTGTCAGATGAAACCCAACAATGCATCCATGAGCCACTGACAGACCAATCTGAAATATTCGTTACATCAGTAACCCATTAATGACCCACTACAGGGTCGGGTCTCCTCTCACAATGTGAGGGACGTAGGCTGCCGTCCACCACGCTGGCCTACTGCGGGTTGGTGGACTTCACATGCCTTTGAGAACATTTTTTTTGTGAACCCTCAGGCATGCAGGTTTCCTCGCGATGTTTTCCTTCACCGTAACAGAATATGATATTTAATTTTATAAAGCGCACATAACTTTTTTACAAGGTCATTGGTGCGTGCCACTGGGATTCGAACCCGGACCCCTCGATTAAGAGGTCGAATTCTCAGCCACTGGGCTATCACCGCTCAATTTATCACCGCTCATTCGTTACATATTCTCTTTCAATTCCAGGGCCCAGCAAATGAAGACCCCCAACCGACCATCAGCCCAGAGGTGATAGAGCGCATGAAGATCGTCACAGCCGTCTGCCTGTCCTACTGCTTCAGGCTGCTCACGCTAGACCACGCTCCGGGACTGCCAAATGATTTGAGGTACTCAGAATTTAATCTTATATGTTACTCAAAATTAAGTTTTAATGAGATTTCAAGGATATGAAATCAATCGCAGAGTGAAAAGGGAACTGAGGGAAGTCAAAAATGCGAATTCAGATTTTTACGTGTTTGTTAGTTTATCAGCATGTTGTTTCTTTTCGTTTCGACTTTATCATGGCTAATCCAACAAGAGAATTTATTGGGAATTCGGTATGGTAATAGTTCATTAAACCTTGCCTAGAGGCCAGAAATACAATGAATTAAACATGTAAATAGAATATATAGTAGGCTAACGCAATCTTTAAGAACCGTTAGTGTCATTAATCTTCAAAAAACTACACCGCTAGTCAGAATTGGCTCATGACAAAGGGGTTGAAAATTATTTTTTGTAACATGTATTCGTCAGGCATGAATAATCCCACCTAAACTACTTTGGTTTGGTTTAGTCTGCTTCATAAAAGGTTTATGTCAAATGTTTCCAAATGTTTCAAAACTTATGAGTATCTTAACTGGTTTCAGGTTGAAGGACGCCGAACGCGATCTCCTCCAGATATTGGACCAGCCGGACTGCTACTGCACAGTGCTGTACAACGACGAGACACACACATTCGAACAGGTAATATTTATAATAGTAGACGCATAGCCCCGCTGCTTGAGTAGATCGCAAGCAACGTCAGTACCTGGATGGGTGACTGCTAGTGGTGAAATAATTAGCGCTTCTGTGCTTCCGTGGGCGACCTAACATAAAAGGTTGAGAAGTCAGCCAGTAGAGGTGATATTTTGCATTTCCATAATTTAACAGTTTTTGTAGAGATTACTACGAGTCGAGTCAAATTGAAGTTACTTTGTGTAAGACACAAAGTAACTACAATTTGACTCGACTCTTATTTGTGTATAGGAAATAACATCATACTGAAGACTAGGTATTCTTAATCATGAGATGTCCTACAACAACAAGCCTTAATATTCGAGCAAACCGGATCTGTAGATATAGGTACCATAGAGTGCAATATAATTTTGAGATCGATTAAACAAAACACGACCATATCCCTTCCAGGTGATAACAACGTTGAACCGGGTGATGAAATGCAATCACCGGGACTCCATCGAGCTGGTGACCCTCATAGACCGCGAAGGTCGCGCGCTGGTCAAGTGCAATTCGTTCCAAGTATGCGACAAACTCAAGAACGACATCGAAACGTGAGTACCCGCGTTTTAGGAATATTTTTTTGTACTTTCGAAAGTGAACATGTCATTGTTCAATGTTAGATTCTGTTGCATATCTGTCACGAGAGATTTCACATTTGTTGAAATTATTGAAGTTCACTTCTTTTTGTAAATTTGCAAGGACTTCTTTTATATAAAGGGAATAAATATCTACGCATGTGAATGAATGACATGTTCACGCTTCGTATTGGATGCTCTGTTTTGTTATTTTTTAACTATTCTGTTTCATATAAATATAATATAAATTTAGAAATTGATGTAAAATATCCACCAACACGCATTGGAGCTGAATCTGCTGCAGGCTTCTCCTTATTGTAAGGAAAGACCCTCCAAGAGGTATGGAAGACAAGAGGGACTGGAAAATTTATATTATTAGCAATAAATCTGAATGGGATAAATGTTAAGTGCAAAAGCACTGCAGTGGAATAATGAATAAAATTCTATGTCTTTTCTTTTATGATGTTGCTTATGCTGATATTAAATTATTAATTTTAATTAATCTATGTGAACGTACCAGCATAGATTGGGTTTAAAATCTGCCTGCTTATATACAATTTTATCATTGTACTCGTAATAAAGCTTCTTTATTGTTTTTTTAACAATATTAATACTAGTATCAATATAAGGCGTTTTAAGTAAACTTACGAGTAAAATGATAAGTTCGTGTTATGGTGATGGTCCGTATTCAATCCATAGCTAAAAATATAATGACAGGATTACACCTCTATGAATATTACGCCACGCAAAAAGCTCCTATTGTGTGGGGACCTGAGAGATTTAAAAATTTAATGCCATTTATTATAATAGTGAAGTAAAACACCTGAGGAAACCTGCATGTCTGACAGATCTCCATAATGTCCGCTAACCCGCAAAGTCCTCAAAAGACTAGTGTGATGGAACAATTCCTACATCCTCCTTGTTGTGAGAGGAGACCCGTTCCTGTGGGTTGTTGATGGAGTTGCATTAGTGGTGTCACGGTGTAAAACCGTGATCTCAAATTCTCGATAACGACCTGGTCTGGAGGTAAAAATAAGGTCATTGTAGAGTTGCACACAACTGCGTCTGGGCGTAAAACAAAATCCCCAACAAGTCGATATGTCGCCACCTGAAGCGGGTTGGATACGGACTGACTATATCGCAATATCGGTGTGGTGTGGCGCGGCAGTCGGCGCGCGATGTTCGAGCGTTTCTCGTCCGGGCGCTCGCTCGCGATGAAGGTGTGCGTACTGCACGCGCACATCGTCGCGCACCAGCGCTTCGCCGTCGGACTGTTGGCCTGGTGAGTGTGTACCGGCGATTAGATGTGTACACGTGTCTTGTATGTAGGTTCACGTCGCGCCACGGGCCCGCCCTGAAGGTACTGGTCATGCACGCGCACGTTATCGCCCACCAGACCTTCGCGATGAAGCTGCTCACTTGGTGAGTTGGTTTTGTTTTTTGTTATTTGGACAATTGAAAAGAGAGTTGCCGGCTTTTGGCAACGCACTAGCCACTTCGCTGGTGTTGCTCATGTCAATAGAAGATGGCGACTTTTATATAAACAAATGCTGGTATTGACTGATTGGGATAGTAGAATCTTCTTTTATAGTTAGGTTTTTAATATACACCATAGTGTTATCGCCAGTATCACAGTCTTAATTTTCCACAAAATGGTGAAGTACTGTATATTCCTAGTCAGGTAATACTAGATTAATGTTTTTAAACAATATTTGATTAGAAAGGATTTGATTTTTACTATTGTATCGTAATATACATACACCTATCGGTTGACGGAAAAGTGACCTCCAAGCCATAAACATTGAATCTTTCTGATTGATACCTGTGTTATTTCATATAAACTTATTTCATCTAGTTACACATTTTAGTTAATTAAAATCACAGCAATTTTAGATTTGGTCGCTTGATTAATTATTGCTCGTAAACTTATGATACTGTAGTGCCATTTGACTGATTGTACTGATGTAATTTTTTGTCGATGTCGTCATTCACTGGAGACTAATTCTTCGGATATGGATAGTCTTATGAATCCATGAAAAATGTTTTCAAAACAATAAAAAATACCAGTACTATTAAAAAACATACATAGTAACAAACAGTATCTCTGTCCATCCGTATCCGAAGATCGGTTATTGAAGCCGATTATTGTAGGAGTGTTCACAGTGTTCAATCCAACCTGCAGGCTGCAGAACTTCGTGTGTCAAGAGCAGAGTCTCCGGTTGGCGACGAGTCGGGTGGCGCTGGGCGAGGGGGGCGGCGAGGGCGCGTGGTCGGTGGGCGTGTGCGCGGGCCCGGGCGGCGCCGCCGTCGGCGTCATGCAGAACGACTGCCGCATGTGGAAGTCTGCCCGCACGGCGTGGCACCGGCTGCTCATAGCCACTACCTTGATGGACTACGATACGAAGCGCTCCATGGCCAAGCTGTTTACGAAGAACTATGGTGAGTTTCTATATATTCTGCTGTAGGAGGTAGACGTAAACACATACAGCTCATACACAGATATCACACATAGAAGTGCCCGGACAGTCGCCGGCCTCAACTTCTTATCACTATGCTGATGGACTACAATACTAACTGGAATAGCGTCTGGGCTAACGCTCAGACAGTGTGCCTTGGAGTCTTCATAACAATTATCTTGACGGACTACACTATAAAACGGTAAGTTAAACGGCAAATGGACTTCCCATGTGGAAGTCTTCTCGGACGCTGCTCATAATGGCAACCCTGACAGATTATGACACCAAGCAATCCATGGTCAAGTCTTCAAGTCAATTCTTGGTGACCGGATCATCTCTTCACAGCAACTATTTTCCTGGAATGTCCTACCTAGACCATAAATCGAGATGGCTCGAGGCTTTTTTGGTCCTTGTGGCTTGGGAAAAAGCGTAATTTAATCGTTTGTTGTTTCAGGCACGATCCTAAAGGACTTCATCCGCGACGACCACGACCACTCGTTCTCGATCTCGTCGCTGTCCGTGCAGCTGTACACCACGCCCACGCTGGCCCACCTGCTGATCGCGCAGCACGACGCCTTGTTCGTCGTCATGAACACGTTCGTCAGCGAGTGCAAACGCCGCTGCAACGCGGAGGTACGTTCCACGACACTGATGGGTTGCCTTCACGCGATGTGAGAGGGCGCCACCGTTACTGGTTTAGGAATTGTTAAATTGAGGCATTTCAACTTATAAAAATACAATACTTTTTGACAGCCTATAATTAGAACAACTAGCCTTTTGTTATAACGTTAGTTAAGAGAGTATTTTTGAAAATTTAAATTATGGCTGCAGCCCTATATGTCACATGAATTTCGTTTTATTATTTCAGATAATATTCTTGCTCTATTTTCCGGAGACACCTAATCAGTTAGAATAAGCAATGGTGACAATTTGCCTTATAGCCCGTCTATCTGTTTGCCTTGTCCTTGAGAAAAGAAAAGAACAAAGTTCAAACAAAAGTCTCACTTTAGTAGCTAGTAGTATTACGTTTACTTTCGTGTGAGACATCACATCACATTCGTGTATGACACATCCTGCATAATCTCATAACAAAAAATGTTACACTTTCTTCCGCACAGCGTTGCATATCTAAGTTCATACTCGTGTTGATACGGGAAAATGTAAGCTCGTAGCTCAAAATCCCATGCCGGCGCGCGTCGTATACGTGTTCTATAATAGGGAAAGAAAGCATTTAAAACATAATCTTTTTCCAGGGCCGCTTGGAGTTCGAGCGGAACCAAGTGTCGATGATGTTCAAGCGCGCCCAGTTCGTCCTGTACGACGTGAAGTACCTGCTGGGCGCCGTGCCGACGGCGCTCGACGACGACCTGCGCAAGGGCTTCCTGCACGGCCTGTCGCTCATGCTGAACCTGCTCGTCATGATGCAGGGCATGGATTCCGTCGTCAGACAGGTTACTTTTACTTACAGATTACTACTTTTCATTTTTCTATCGTTTACAAATAAATAACGCTTTACACGCATAGCCCCACACTAGGATTCCCTGTGTCGTGGGTGCCATGGACACACACGAGACAAGAACACACACACCCAGACCAGAAACAGAAATTTAAACTCATCATACAAATCTCTGCACCGCTGGGAATCGAACCCAGGACCCTTCGCGTAGCGCACCGTTGTCTTAACCACTGCGCCACTCAGGTCGTCTTTTATGGATGTTTTTGTACCATCCGGAGCATACTGTACACCCTGGTATATCTTTTGTTCAAAGAACAAACAAAGCTTTCGGCTTATGGTTACACATCAAGAGACAGATAAACTTCAATATTCATTTTAAAATATATCGCTATGGTTTAGTTTGATGGAAAAAATTGCGACAAATTCAAAGATTTTTCCTTTTCCTACATAAACACTGCTGTGAGCGGTGATAGCCCAGTGGCTAAGAATTCGGCCTTTTACTCGAGGGCTCCGATTTCAACGGACGGACGAAGAAGGATTCTTATTGCGAGAGGAGTCCCGACCCAGTAGTGGGTAGTTTATGGTTGCAGACAACACATAAACGCACACATTATAATTTTTTTTTCCGTCAGGTCGGTCAACACATGGAGTACGAACCGGAATGGGAATCGGCGTTCAATCTCCACGTGAAACTGGCGCACAGCATCACACTGGCGTTGGAGTGGTGCGCGGGCGAGCGCTCGCTGTGTGCGTCCGCATACCGCATGGCGCTCAGGCGACACGCAGACACCTGTACGCACAATCCCCTCGAGTTGCGTGGTGAGTGATCGAGATCTTCTTTTGATTGTTTAATAACGGGTGCTTAATCGTGGAAGCGAGGTCCGTGGCTGGCTAGACGATTTGAGCCTCCACTGTAGTTGCCTACGACCTCTGTGTGTCAGTAACCCATTAATGACCCACTACAGGGTCGGGTCTCCTTCTCGTAATGAGAGGGATGTAGGCCTTAGTCCACCACGCTGGCCCACTGCGAGTTCACATACCTTTGAGAACATTTTTTTTTGTGAACTCTCAGGCATGCAGGTTTCCTCACGATGTTTTCCTTCACCGTAACAGCAGGTGATATTTTTAAAGCGCACATAACTTTTTCACAAGTCATTGGTGCGTGCCACTGGGATTCGAACCCGGACCCCTCGATTCGAGGTCCAATTCTAAGCCACTGGGCTATCACCGCTCTACAACCTCTAAAGCATCGTATCTACCCCTGTCTCGTGTATTAGCCCGTGTTACTGGAAGTGAACAAGATCTATATCATAGAACGTTCACTATTAAGGGCGCCTTCTCATTAGGTTGCTTTCATATTAAAGAATCAGCGCTTGCAACCGCGTGGTAGGCGTAACACTTATAGCGGCGCTTGCGACATGAGAAGGTGCCCTAAATATGCTCACATTCAATAACTTTCCGCTTAACTTTCTTAACTCGCTTAACTTTCCGCTGAAAAATTGGAAAACCCCATGTCATAGTTCTGCGAAAATTCTTATAAGTTAAAGTAGATCATTAAATATTTAAAATGTCTAAATCTTCTTCTTTTGTACGACAGAACTGGGCAACCAAAGCGCGTCAGTGATCCCGTACGACGTGGCGTCAGAGCCGGTGTCGGTGCACCGGCCGCTGTCCAGGTTCATAGCCGGTCTGCACCTGCACCTGCAACGCCACGGACTGTCCTACCACAGCGCTGAGTTCGATCGACAGGACAAACCGAAGCCCACACCCGAGGAGCTTATTGGTGAGACATGTAGTAACAGTACAGCTAAGACACAGAATTAGGTAAGAAATGCGCGCTTATGAATAAGTACAGCGTAGCAACGGAGCCTGTGGCGGCTCGACCGACAGGATAGGTGAAACGTGTAGTAACGAGCTAGGGCCTTGCCCTAATTGGTGGCGGAATTACGACGACTAACATTATGTGACAAAATTTCAAAACATCAAACTCTTTACGGAGCTGTGATAACTGCCGATACTCACTGACTTGGTGCGAGCGATTATCAAAGTCCACCATTTACATGATTTCAAAATATAATTCCCATGATAAAGTGCTTTCAGTGACGTCTGAAAACGTAATATCTTTATAAAATGAAATTTCACTACATGCAGGAATTACTTTAACGAAATATTGTTGACGTCATGAGCCATGTTCGTCGTACAATAATGAAGATTTTACGACAGTTTTTTTGCAGTTGAATAAATAAAAAAATAACGCTTCACACTCATAGCCCCACACTAGGATTCCCTGTGTCATTTTATTTTATTTTATTTATTTGGTTCACCAACAGTTGTTACATCAATACTTAAAACTAAATAATGATAACATAAATATATTTTCTAAATGCACAACCAGTTACAGGCAAACACTGCATGCAATTTATTACAAAACTAGGGTGTAAAATTATCTATTTGTTTATGTTAGTTGGGGATTTTTCGGAGCAAGAGCTCGCAAAATTGTTGTAGCTTAAGTGAAAATATATCCTTAGGCTCAGAAGCAAGCCAATTATTTAATTCTTTGCTTAATCTAGCATCTAATCTAGTCATGGGTGCCATGGACACACACAAGACAAGAACACAACACACCCAGACCAGAAACAGAAATTCGAATTCATCATTCGAACCTCTGCTCTGCTGGGAATCGAACCCAGGACCCTCCGCATAGCGCACCGGTGTCTCAACCACTGCGCCACTCGGGTCGTAAATAAAATTATCATAAAATTGACTCTGAGGTATTATTGTCCAGAGCCGGTGCTGTGCACGGTGGCGATGATAGCGCAGGTGCACGCGGGCATGTGGCGGCGGAACGGCTTCGCGCTGCTCAACCAGCTGTACTTCTACCACAACGTCAAGTGCCGCGCCGAGATGCTGGACCGCGATATTGTTATGTTGCAGGTAACGCACACCCGTACAGTGTGCCCGCTCTCCAACTAGCGGTCATTTAAGCATGTCAGTTACCCATTAATGACCCACAGAGGGATGTAGGCCTAAGTCCACCACGCTACTGCAGGTTGGTGGACATAAATACACCTAATTTCATTGATAAAACACAACTCATGTATGGGTTTTGGCCGCTCATTTTGAAATGGCAGTCAATATTGTATTACATTTTATATGACTATTTCAGTGACTTAAATGTTCTCCAGAATTGGAAAAAGTGTTATTTAATTTTGGTGATTAATATTTAATGCATGAACTGTAGTGATCACTTATAATCCAGCAGCCTACACACCCTTTTGCTTCTCATTGTTAAAAAAAATATTTTATTCCTTATTGCACTGGTAATGACTGTTATTGTCTGCTTCCCATAGATTGGCGCCTCCCTGATCGAGAGCAACGAGTTCATAATCCACGTGCTGAACAAGTTCAACCTGCTGGACTGGGCCGCCGTGGACTTCGAGCAGCGGTTCATAGAGGATGACGCCCTCCGACACACCATCAGCATGGTCGAGGAGTTCCTGGGACTGCTCATCACTGGTGGGTAACTCGGCCTCAAAGTATTTGTTCCGAATCCACTGTCGCTACTTGCTAGCTTAGTTAGCGGCATTCACAGTTGAGCAGAATCAACGTTTTCCCGCCCACATTACCGTCTTATATTTTTCTTCTCCAGTTTATCAAATCGTAAATAGTTTTTCAAATTATATGTTGTCTTATGTACGTAGACATAGTATACAATTAAGTTTAATCTTTTCTTTGCTTTATTTTAATTCCATTTTCATTCTCTTAAAATGAACTAATTAGTACGCAATTTTGCGAAAACATATTACAAGAGCATTGATGGAATTATGATGCTATACTCACATTTATTTTAGTGGTGGGATCAAGATACGTGCCAGGCGTTGGTGAGGTGACAAACGAAGATCGAACCAAGAAAGAGATCATTCAGATGTTGTGCGTGAAGCCAATGGCTCACTCTGAATTAAATAAGTAAGTATTGAATGTGAATAGAATATGATTTTAACAATGTATCACAGAGTAAGGCGTTTTAAAAAACAAAAGACATCTGATTTTAACAAAGTCTTGGGAACTGAGTCTGGAGAAGTCTTGTCTTAATTGGGAACAAATCTCTTTCACAACATTGGAATAAACCTCTTTCAAAACATGGTACACAAATTTTAATATCACTCACACGACGTTAGGCACTTTCTACCACACAATTTCAATACAACACAATATGGTATTGAACTATTAAGTTAGTTTAACATAAGTCTGAAAGGACTACTGCTTCATCTTGTGCGAGCAAAGACTGATGTAGCAACTACAAGTGGGTGATCAAAAGATTGCTTGCAGATTTTATTCACCGACTCCAACTGTCATGGCTTGAGCTTCAGATTAGAAAATAATGCCCATTGCTACTCGCATTACCTCTTTCATTTTCGCCCCCAGATCGCTCCCAGAGGACCAAATGCACGAGACCGGCCTGGAGGCAGTGATCCACGAGGTGGCGGAGTTCGTGAAGCCGTCGGGCGGCAACAACCGCGGCATGTACAAGCTGAAGCCGCACCTGTACGACGAGTACGACACGTTCTTCTGCCACTACACGCGCGAGGAGCTCAGCCGCAGCGAGGAGGAGCAGCGCAACCGGAGGAAGGCAGCCGGTAACTTTCGCATTCAACGTTTATTACAAGCAACAATATTATGTAGCGCAGAGGCTACATAATATTGTTGCTTGTATTGTATAGCCTCTGCGGATATCGATCGCGACCAATCGATACATTTTAGAAACATCTGATTTAGTCCTGTAAAGTATTGAGTAATAATCTAGATGACGATACTCAATAGTTATTGACTAGTTTACTCGATATCTAACTAATGTTCTTTTAACACACTAGTGGCTTGGTGTAAAGCTGTATTCATATGTAGCGTGTCCAGCACGTAACGTGGCCGACTCCGTCATGCAAAAGCGATCACCAACACCGTCAGGCAGCATCAGGCCTTGCAATGGCACACGCCATTAGGAAAACTATATCGTGCCTGATCACTAATCGGTTATAAGTAAACCACGGTAGGTTTCAGTTAGTTAATGTTTTTACATTTTCCATTTCAGGTCTCCCAGAATGCTGCCCACCTCCCCCCTTACCCAAACTCTGCGATTCGTTCCGCTTGGTGGCGTCTCTATTGCAGAGCGATGCCGCGCTTCACGTCCTGAAGCTGGTGTTGGAGCGCGCGCTAGACCTGCGCGCGCGGTGCTTCTCTGAACCGCAAGTGCATAAGGTACCTAAATGTTATGTTTTAGTTTACACTGTTGGACATAATGTTCCTCTAAGCAACATCAGTTTACTTGGTATACTGCTATGGCTGCAGTTTTTCACGGGTCCAATAAGATTCAAGGGGAGACCAATTGCAGTGACACAAAAGATTCTATGAAAATAGACGTTTGTCCACCACTCTGGTCTACTGCGGTTACTTGGACTTCACATGCCCTTAAGAACAAAGAGACATGTTTTTCTTCAGAGTTGCAGTGAATTGTGAAGCCGAATCACTTGTGAAACTAATTTATATGAACCACTCCGCAGGCGCTCCACCTGATCGGATACGCGATACGAGACGAGCAGAGCGGCCACTACGAGTTCCTGGCGTTCGCCGAGCGCGCCGCGCGCTGCGGGCTGCTGGCGCTGCTGCAGCGCATCGCGCACAGCCCGCGCGTCGACGCGCACCGCCCGCTCGCCCGCTGGCTGCTCGCCAACATGAGGTGTGTACCGGCCGCGTGCATACCTTCCACCACGCTTAGGTAGGCAGTGCCTACCTTCTAGCTCCTCTTTTGATTTGTTTTCGTCCCTCGAGACCACGAATCCACCAGTACTACTGAATGCTGCCATGTGGGTGCCCATTGTGCCATGAAGTATTTGGCCTGTCTCGTTGTTGTATATGGCAGCACCGGCTTCTTCCAGTAATACGTTCAGCAGTCCTCGATTGTCATTTTTAAAGGCTTGCATTATTTTCCCACACAACTCAAGATGTACCTGTTCTGTTGCCCTTGTTATGGCGAGGAACTCTTGAAGAGCATTGTACATGTGTTCGAGTGGTGTGGAAGCGGCTATCAAGTTTGGAGGGCATACTTGGCCCATATCTGCCCTTGTCCTTACCTTCTAGCTCAATCCTATTATTCTAGCTCAATCTGACAATGCCAGGCCCGAGGCGCCTGACTGCGTGACGACGTTAGGCACACACCAACACGGTTGTGATGTTATCTTTAATTTGATAGGCTGACTGATGTCAATGTGATATTGCAGGGCATTGCTGGGGCAGACAGACGAGCACATGGGGGACGGCGAGAGCATGGACACAGACCAAGGACAGAAGCCGGCCAATGATGAAGCTGCCGGTACGTACTGACATCGTATTTCAAACAATTTAAGGTATACTCGTACTATAACAAAGGTTGGATCCGATCGTATAGTGTGGTGGGGCACGGAGGCTTAACGAATACTGGATAGTAGATACTCAAAACGCCGTCAGCAACTACTTATTTTGTTTTCTATATTTTGTTCAATGTCCAGCAAATCCGCCGTTCTACCGTAGTTGGAGCCCGTGCTAAGAGTACCGATGTATGGGTGCGGTTCTACTGACGTAGCTGGGCGGAGTTGAGCGAAGCGGACCGTGAATGGTTTCTCTGGATTGTGTGAAAATTTCGGGCACTGCGATTGGCCAATTCACGGCCTACTCCACCCGGCTCCTCGTCAGTGGAAATGCACCTTCGAAGCTTGTAACACTTGACGTTGTAACACCCGGTGTTATAAACCCTGTATCTGTACACAGACAAGGAGAAAGCCCGTCGTGCCAAGTTGGCAGAGGAGAGGCGCGCTAAGGTGATGGCGCAGATGAAGGCGCAGATGAACAACTTCATCACCAACAACGCCACGCTCTTCGAACTCACCAACACCAAGGTATGATTGTTTTAAGACTTCTTGTGGTGAGCATATTTGTGATCTTAAAGATCGACGGACGAGTAAGACCGCAGATTCTTGGCAAGTCGGTGAAGCTCGCCGGTGTATCATTGTAATACCGCGGTTTCATATACCGACGAGCCCGGCTCGTGGCTCGTAATGTTTGCTATATTTTGCCAAGATTCCTGAAACGCGACTGTTTTGCTCGCTAGTCGATCAACACTGGTGCATCTGACATAGTGCAACTTTTATGTAATGTAATGGTGTGTGACTGTGTGTGTACTGTGTGTGTACTGTGTGTGCAGGCGACGGAGGAAGAGGAGCGCGTGGAGCTGCGGGCGCTGTACGGCGGCGCGGCGCTCGGTGTGTGGGGCGGCGGAGTGCCGGAGCCGGCGCGCGTCTGCATCATGTGCCAGGAACAGGTATGGACGTGACGTGACGTGACGTGTGTACGGTGCCAGTGTGTGGTGTGTGCACTGTTCAGAGGGGGAGGAGCTAGTCGAGCAGAGTAGAGCTGTTATATAGTCTTTACAATAAATACATGTCTCACTGTACCACAACTCCCACAACCCGGGCCACTAAAGTATACTCCCAAGTGGCCCCCGATTGTGGGGTACTCGAGCTATTTCATAAACAGTTGGTAAACGTACAGAAAAGTAAGGAAACCTTGGGATCGATTTTTTTCTTCTTGCTCTTGTTCGTGAAAGTTCTTTCTTATCCTTACTTATAATACAAACTCTCAGCTCCACACTACACACCGACCGTTTTTGTATAATATATGTGGCTATAGTGTGAACTAGTGAAAATACTGAGAAATGGCCAACCAGCATTGTATGATTTCAGACCATGGTAAACTTGGCAACTATAGCGTCATGGATGAAGGTATTAGACATTATAATTTCCAATTCATTACCAGGCGCGCGTCGACGGCAAGCCGGACACGGAGTCCGTGGTCCTGGTGGCGTTCGTGCAGAACTCCACGGTGCTGTCGCGCACCAGGGACGGCCACACGCCGGGCAAGAACCCCACGGGCGCGAACCACGCGTGGGCGGCCGCCGGGCTGGGCTCGCAGCCGCACACCTCGTGCTGCGGACACGCGCTGCACGCCCGCTGCTGGCGCAAGTACGTCGTCGGCGTCGTGGACAAGGAGAAGCTCAGGTGAGGATCGCATTTTGGATTACATTGTTGGACACCGAACATTGATGCCGGCCGCCGAAACCTATATTTTCCAGATGAGATCAACATGAGGTTTCCCGAAATCGGCATTGTCGCCTGCGAGCTGACTGGACGATATTTCAATTCCACTGATCTTATGCAAATTGTTTCAATCTTTAATTAATTAATATATTCATTCATTCAATCGACACAGAATATCAATTTAGGAGATGATCTACAGCCTTTTTCAATTTTTGATATATGTAATACCTTTTTACAGACCTTACCGCATCCGTCAGCCCGCGGCATTTGACGTAGAGAAGAAGGAGTACCTGTGTCCCTTGTGCGAGCGGCTGTGCAACACCGCGCTGCCGCTAGTACCCGCCCCTCCCCTCCCCGACGGCTCTCCGCCACCCCTCTCCGAGGAAACCTTCAGCGATTCCGTCAATCTCATCTTGAAGTTAAGGAATAAGGTATGAATTGTTACAAACATAACAAGTGGATTGACTAATTCTATTGCAATCTACTGAGGCTAGGAATATGAAAATTTTCTATTGATGTACTTTTTACATTTTATTCGATCCATCAGGAAGGGAGTTTTCAAAAAATGAATACCAAAAAAAAAGTTTAAAAGAAAATTTATCATTTTTAGAAATACTCCAAGTAGTGGCAGAGCAATAGGAGATTACCAACGACAGCGTCTTTACCTGTGGTAAAGCAGCATGTTCCTTATGACTTGTGGTACGGTTGTCGGATATACTTTACTAGAGGCGAACATCTTAGTCCTCATGAGTAGCAAAACATCCGCTTTCTACTCAACTATAATATAAGTGAATCTGTAGGAAAAACGTTTCAATATTATTCTGTGGAATTAGGAATTAGAGTAACGGGATATTTATCTTAAACAGGTGTGTGCAGCCAACGTCCACGTATGTACAGAATACTGTGAGGACTTGCTGTGTACGGCCCGTGCACGCTCAGTCAGTGCAGTCTCTTCAGAAGGCGATGAGAACGATGATGCCGACGAGGCTGAGGTGAGATTAACCTTTAAAGTCTGTCGTAAGTTGTTACTATGGAAACTAAACATTGGAGATCACTTCGAGCAAGTTATATAATTAATAACTGTGTGGTTGACTGGTACTGACTGGTAGTGCTTGTCGATTAAGATTTTGTTAGTACTATTTTTGTAGCCCTTTAATTTTTGTCGAATGTTTAATTCCAGGAGTATGTCTCGACTCACGCAGAGAACCTATTACCAGCAGAATTCCTAGCGCACTTCACAGAAGAACCTTTACCGTGCAATCAGTCAACCAGAGCTCTTATTGAGGACTTCACCAAGGTAAGCCACGGAAAACTGTTTACAAACTGATGCCTACAATAATACTATAACAGATTTGTGCTGTTTATTATGAAACTAAGGACGTTATCAACCATCTAAGCACTGACTTAATATTACATTATTATTTTTCCAGTTAATCCCAGGAATATGTGGAATATCAGAGTTGAGTGGCACCGTCACGTCCGCGTCCCTGTACCGGTCAATATCTTACACGATCATGAGCACCAACGCTGTACTCCAGGCGGAGAGCAGGCCCTTGCTCGGCGACCTCCCCTCCAGACACCGGGACGCGCTTCAATCCCTCATACGACTGGCGGCCGCCCTACCGAGTCTAGTGGCGTCACCGAAACACATATCCCACCACGCGCTCAGTACCCTGGACACATTGGTCAAAACGTCGCCCCTAACGCACGAGACCTTCACCACTTTAGTCGCCCTGGTGCTCACCGTGCCCTCCTTGTTCTGCAAGATCGCTGGCCCGGCGCGGCCCACGCACCTCGCGCGGCAGATCGCCCTCGAAGCGTTCAGGGCAACGGTTACAAAAGCGATGATAATCACAGACGTATCGGACTGTACCAGCGAACCGATGGAGGAGCACGAAGAAGTGGGACTTGACCACCAGAATAGGGACTTGGAGAACCTCCTACCCATGATGTCGGAGCTGAGGCGGGGGAATCTCAATATGGAACAGCTCAGCCCTACCGATGTGTGGAATAAAATCAAACAGCAATGTAATAATTTCCTGAGAAACTGCTGTCTGTTCTTCCACTTCCTAAGCGATATCAATCCACCGATAGAACTGACCGCCTTCAAGGGTGACACGTGGGAGACGATGTGCGGCTACCTAGACATGCCGATGACCTTCAGAGACCTCATGGACACGCCGCTGGCCAGGAAGAAGGCACACGAGTGGTCCGCGCTGTCCAACGACTGGTTCAACAGCGAGATGTCATTGCAAATAGTCCAGGAACCGATCGAACCGCCCCGGCTTATAACGTTACCCGATGATTTCTCGGAACTGATCAATGTGGTCACAGAGTTCTCGTGTCCAAACTCTGAACGGGAGGACAGTAAGAACCCGACGATGTGTCTAGTGTGCGGGCAGATCTTGTGCTCGCAGAGCTACTGTTGCCAGACAGAAGTACGTAAAGTAAGTTGATGGGTTTTTTTTATGTGTTTAATTGCTTGGGGTGCGTCGTTCATTGGCCGGGTATTAAGACTGGTTAAATGTTTGTTTCGTAATGTAATTTCCCTATTCATATTTAATTGACTCTTTATAGTTATATTGTAGCCTAATTTTTTTTATTGTTTTAAGTCTGTCATCAATTTCATATTTTTTTGGTGACAACATAAGTTCATTCTATTAGTGGTTTGGTAAGTCCGGTATCAGTTAATCTAACCCTGTGTTCTTATTGCCGTGCCACTCACAGAAGTTGCTCGTACGACCTGTGCCTACATTTGTCGCGTGTCATGACGTATTTCAATTAGGACGTCTCACGAAATCATTGCACCAAAACTAAACTTGAATTGAATGCAAAACATTGGTGTAAAGGTGTATATTCTATAATTAAACGGAGTATACTATACTGTGTTTCCAGATGGGTCGTGGATCCGGCGGCAGCGGCGGCGGCGGGTCGGGCACGGAGATAGTGGGCGCGGTGGTGGCGCACGCGGCGTGGTGCGGCGGCGGCGCGGGGCTGTTCCTGCGCGTGCGCGACTGCGAGCTGCTGCTCATCGCCGCGCCCGCCCGCGGCGCGCTGCACGCCGCGCCCTACCTCGACAACTACGGCGAGACCGACCAGGTGCGTGCCCCACCCCGCTGTACCCCCCGCCCCCCGCACCACTGCACGCAACGCCCTGTACCCCCCTCCACCCCCTCATTGTACCCCACTAAACTTCCTCTTTAACAACTACGGGGAGACCGACCAGGTGCGTACCCCACCCCACTGTACCCCCCGCCACACTGCCGCTGCTGCTCATCGCCGCGACCACGCCGCTGTCTACCTTGCTTGACACCTACCGTGAGACCGACTAGGAACGTACCCCGCCCTACTGTACCACCGCCCCACTGCACTGCCGCACTATTAAACTGGCGTCTTGTATAAATAAAAAGGTCGCCAAAGGGACGTCTCAGATTCTATTGCTTTTGAAGCTACCGACGCTAAGTAGTTCATCCGGTACGGAAGGATACCTTACACTGTCGTCCCGTAAAGGCCGCATGAGTTTCGATTGAGGAGGTATGGTACTTTATTTGAGTACACACCACCAGATAAGTTCTCCTTTTAAAGTTAGGTGTGGGTATATGGTTTAGAGTTTTAGACACTGTTGCTATAACATTATAAATCAAAATGTATATATTTAAGTCAAAAAATATTATAAATGAAAAAGTAAAATGTTTGTTATGTACATAATTGCAGGGTCTCCGGCGAGGCAACCCGTTGCATCTGTCCCCGGAGCGCTACGAAGAGCTCCGCATGCTGTGGCTGAGCCACGGCATCCACGAGCGGATCGCGCGCGGCCTCGACACCAACATGCTCGTCGCCACCACCTGGCAGAACATGTAGACGCGCACGTATACATGTGACGTGACATGTATCTAAACGTGTATCTAAACCTGTACCTGTGTACATGATGGTATGTGAGCTTCTGTAAGACAATGCGGAGTATTTGACATGTTGAAGAATACAACAATGCTTTACCGTCTTTGTAACGAGTGTAGGGAATAAACGAGCAAATTGCCGCAGCTGATGTGCTCATGTGTTCACACATGTGATCGCATGTTGAGGCGGTATTTGCAGTGAATGTTAAGACTGTGTGAGTATTTAGTAATTTTGTCGTGCACATGTTAAGGAACACCATGCTTTACTGTCTGTAACCAATATAAGGACAGGCCGACATACTCATTGCCATCTAGCAAAAATGAAGAAATGTCCATGTTCAATCAAATTAATTCACAAATTAGCGCAAAGTGATACAGCCGCATTGAATTATTGTGTTTGAATAATAAAATTTGACAAAAACATGTGTGTACTGTACATGTTAAAAAACACAACCTTATACTATCTATGTTACTCATATAAGGAGAGACCAGTACACTGGACAGAACATGTCGACCTGTCCATTTCACAATTTGACACGCGTCCTATACGAGGTATATTTTAAGAGAGAATATGACGTGCACATACATGTGTTGCAATATGTTAAAGAAATCCATGCTTTTATCTGTGGTTGTATAATAAAATTGTTATGTCGATAATAATAAGTACTTATTGTAAATTACACCAAATTCATCATTGTGTGAGGGAGGTTGCTCATTACTGAATCCACTGTAACAAATGAATTAATAGTAGACTACGATTTAAAATCCAAATAAAAAACTGTTTGAATAAGTTTTTATATTATAAAGAAAAGTTTTCACTTTCATATAAATAAGTGATTTGTTGAATTTATTAAGTAGCTTCGTTAATATAGGATAATTAATGTAACACGTTTGAAATCTATATTCTCTTTAAATTTATATTTGTATTATGTATTTCAATATCTGCACTTGTAAATTCTTGTATTGTAATAGAGGATTGTTATAAACGCGTAGAAAATTGTGTGTAATTGTAATTTCTGATCACAAGGTTATTTTTACACCAGCCAAGCACACAATTGTGTTGCAGAATATACGAAAAGTTCTTGAAATCTTAAATATTTTTCTTACTTAAATTATGATTAAGTACATTGTATTTTCTATTCGAAAATCATTTTTACCTTCATAGTAAATGATGAGAAACCAGTGCGTCAATATTTTTAAACTTGACTAATTAATTTGTGTATTTACTATAACAGTGATTTAGTTTTTTTCGTTCCAATTACATATCCATATAAACATGTCTGAACTACAAACTAGTGTTTAAAACATATAATATTTACAAATTTACAGGCTTACTTTATTTGAGGAGACCACCTCAATCCCTAATAACACATTTACTTGCAGCCACAAACAGTTCTGTTTATTTAAAAGCCTGTTGCTAAAAATTAATACTTTATAATTCTAAATTAAGGAGTGAGGCACAGCAATCTGAACTGTGGTATACACTGATTGAGTTTATTATGCGTTGTGAACTAAATAAGTTAGTTGCGTCGTTAAGATTGGCTTATTTTTGATATAAAACTTGATACTATGAAAATTATTATCATTTACAGTGTTATTTCGAAGCAAAGGAGTATAGTTAATTTATTTTCACTTCACTGAAGATCGCTAAATTCTAGTTTTTTCATCATATAATTACTATCTACTATTACAGTAGATAGTGTATGCTTTTATGGAAATTTAAGAATTTAGTTGTAAAAATGATAACACCAGTTTTATAAGTATTAAAATCTTTATTTTTATAGAGGTTATAGTGTTAGTTATGTAGTCTCTGCTGCTACGTTTTAAATATAGTCAAAATTTATAACTAATCAAAGTATGATGTGAGAATACTATATAAATTGTATAATATTAATGCTATATTTATTTTACTTAACTTGTCACCAACAAATTATGAGAAATACAGTTTTATTGAATATCACATTACTGCAACTAAAACCTTACTCAATTATTCAACTATCAATTGATTTGGAGTTTTATGTTAAATTGTGTGATAAATTTCTTTTAGCGGTAAACATGTGTTGTATTAACGCCTTTGTTATAAGTTTCTTAATTTTAGGTGTTGGTATGCAATGATCCAAGTTTATCACTGTCACCCTTTCTATTGACATCTGGTGGGCAGTCTCACCATCGAAGAATGAAGCATACTCCTACAAGCTACTCGAATTTATCTTGGAAACAATTTAATAATTTTATATCTACTCCGGAAAGTGGTGACAAATACTGGTTCATTGTATACTGGTGATTATTATTAACATAAAATACATTACCTACGTGATACGAGTAAAACCAGTTACGATTGAAAGAATAAAACTGATCACTAAGAATTTACCAAGGAAACAAAGTAACCGTTTATCTGTTCGATATAGCCGTTTATTAAATAGGCTGTCATTAAAATTTATCCCCACATAAGACAGAGACATTTTACTTTTTATTCTTTCATTTTGTACTGAAATTATAACTAAATGATGTAAATTATATAAAAGTTATGTTCGTGCAATACGTTTCCTAACAATATCCTCCTGTTTTAAATCCTAATATGTTGTGTGTTGTTTTTCTAACATATTAGATAGTGTGTATTAAAAAATTGTTAGTGAGTTAGTGAAATTAGATGATATTTATGTACAATGGCTGGCCAACTGAGAACCAATTCCATCTGGTACATATGTCATTAATTTTGATTCGTACCTTAATGTCGAGCTGCGAATTACAATTTTTTTTTTAATATTCGCACATTTGCAGGGTTAAATTTTAATATTGGATTCGTATAATAATAATGAATTGTGAATTTTTAATACTGCAATAAAAGTATTATGGCAATACTGCGTGAATTATTTTTTATTTTTTCGAAGAGTCGAAAAGCGCACGCTAAGCGTGCCAGTTATGTTCACATTATTGGGTAAACGTTTTGAGTAGTAAAATTAATATAGATAAATTTAGTGTGTTCTTTAATTTAAAGATAACTTCAAAAATAGGGCAGCTGCTTCTGCTTATTTTTTGACTCATTAGATTATTTTTTTAAACTTCGCTGCTAAATGTTATTAGTATTATTCTCGTTGCGTGATTAAGTTGAATACACACACATGATGCTTATTTTAAATATGGTGTTAAGTAGGAGACTCATGAAGGCCCTTCACGACCTGGATAAATTGCCTTTTTTGTCTGTGATCAAATTGTGCTACAAAAGCAAATATGAATTTACGAATAATTCAACTGATATTTCAATAATCTTCGACTTTTGCAGTTTTACAACCGTATTTTATTTAACACCTATAGTAAATATTTTTTGTAACGATTTAGGACATTAGCTATGTTCAGATTGAGTTGGTGATATTTGTCCGATGGTTGTATGTTTAATGTATATGAGGGTGTCGCGCCCATTACTATGTCGATTCAATTGTTTAATTAAAAAATAAATGATTATGAAATTATTCAATGTTTTATTAAATTTCCAAATTCTTGAAGGATTGAAAGAAATTTCTTGGCTCCTGATAAATTTTAACGACTTAAAAATATGTGCATGATGAATGACTCATCAATAAATAAGCGCTACAGTGAGTGTGAACATTTTACTAAGAACAGAAATTAATGTAAAATAGGTAGTGGCCAGCACCTTTACGACATGGAAGAGTACTAAATTGCCAATTAAGTGTTTAAAAACTTCAATTTATAAGCATAATAATTTAATTTTAATAAAGAAAATGTATTAGGTATTATTTTGCAGCAATTCGTTGTGGAGCAAAATATCTGGCCAAAAATTTGCCTGAAAACCGATGACCCCGACGTGATTTGAACACGCAACCTTCTGATCTGGAGTCAGACGCGCTACCGTTGCGCCACGGAGTCGTTACTTCGAGCAATGAAAGTTGTCTACCTACACATTTTCTAAGTCAAGGTGATACTGAAGAATGTTCTATTTTTAATTGTTGCTATCCGTATTCTCTTTTGAATATAAAAAATAAGTGAAAAAATTATTTCAATTACCTACAGGAATTACTTTACGAGCGATTTCACCGGCACGAACACGTGTGTGATGTGCTTGTTTATCTTTGAAATAAATCTTGGAACTTTAACGAACTGGAGGAGAAGGAAAAAAAACTAATTGTAACAATGTTAATTAATTTTATTACAGTCGTATCTATTACAGTATGGTGTAAAACATAGATTCTTTAACCATGGATGGTAGTCTTAATATTGATAAAATATATTCCCTGCATCCCTGTGTTGAATCAGGGCCCGATCCAAGGGGTGAGGAGATGCTGCAGTACTGGGCGGTACCTACTTATCATCACACATATGCTTCGTTGAAAGGGCGATTAATTTTGGCCAAAGCAGTGAAACGGCTGGATCCTGGCCCTGAATTGAAATTGACTAAGTATTACAATTACAATTAAATATTCTACAACTTATTTACAAGATATTTCAGAGCCTCATTAAATTATTACTTACTAATTAATTACACAATACATATAATAGGTAGGTATGACAACTTTAGTACTATTACAACATTAAGAATACTTTTCGACACAATTTCAAAACAAAAGTAACAACCAAATATGCAGGCCACCTCTGAACGAAGTGGTCACTGGCCGACTAGCAGAGGATCTAATATCTGAATGTCACACATTTGACTGGGCTTATGTAGATTTGTCAGCACTTTTTAAGTACCTAATTGAGTATCAAATGAGCATGCAAGCCACCTGATGTTTAGACGTCACTGGAGCCCATATTATGGACACCTACATCCAACTTAAAATAGGGAAGAAATCCTATGTAGGTTGCTTTGCTTGTCATGAGGACTAAGATATTAGTCTCAAATAAAGTATTTTGCTTTGAACGCTGTGAACAGCATACATAGAGCGAAATGTTTAATGGTACTTACATATTACTATATCATAAAATACACTGTACAATTCATAGATATTTTTTGCACTATTATTAGATTTTTATGAATACATTGGACAATGGATATTTTTGAAAAACCTTGCTTAGTATTAGTTAATTTGATTATTTTGGCACGATAACCAGTCTTTGATATGAATGCAACCTACCATAATGGCAGCTTTAAGACAACAAAATAACAAATAACAATTTTCTTCCTCACTTCCTTCTCCTTAATGTCTCTTTCTAATTTATCAGTAATACTTAAAAACTAATATTTCACTATGACGTAAAAATATTATGAAATGCTCATTTGAATAGTGTTTCTTGTAATAATCATTATGCAAAAATGGACCTTTTTAAACTTGGCAAACTTACTTAAAAGCAAGTAAGATTATTATAATACAAAAAATACGATATTTTTGGTTGAAGAACATTTTCGGGTAACTTTGAACCACTTTGAGATATTGTTAACATCGATTGTTTTTTAATTACTTCAATTTAATTCTTTAATTTCTTATCAACAGTATCTCCTTTTTTATATAAATAAACAGATTTTAACAGATTGCCAAAAATTGATTTTATAGCCTAAGGATGAATGTGTTTTAACTGCAAAGACAGTTATCGTTGTTGGTGTTGGACGATCTCTTCCGCCTGGACAGTGTGACCATTGCTGGACCCCGCTCTTCCTGAAAACAAAATATCAGTGCAATTGGTAGTCTTATCGCTGCAGGGCGATTTCTGCCAGACAACCACAATAGGATTTAAATATTTTGGGAGATGAGGCGAAAATATTTCATAGTTTACATCAATATATGAACGTTTGATGTCCAATAAAATAGTGGTGGATAGGAGTGTGGTTGGAAGAAATGCTGCCATGGGTATTCTAAATTTATTAAAGTATGGTGCTGTTTTGGTGTTATTTTGCAAAATTTGTTTTGTTGTCAAGTCAATACCAGCTTACCTCTACACTGACGACACGCAAAGGCTGCTTTGAGTACAGTTTATGAGCCAGAGTCATGAATATTGATTCCACATTGTCACACTCTGAATCTAGCAGTGCTGAAGTCTCAAACAACTGTGAACATGAACGAAGCAATACCACTGTTAATGTTAGTTTTTTTTAAATTAAGTGATTTATGAATTTGATTTGTTAGTTTTATTTACCTACTTAATATTTGCATACCTAAAAGTGGTAAATATAGATCGATCTAAATAATTTGTAACAACTTTATACCTATATTTGTGCAATGTACATTTTCGGTATTTCAGAATCCACACTAAAATGAAACCTAAACCTACTTGAGACCTGTCCAATGTTACGTACAGGAATTATCTATGGGAATGACAACCAACATCTCACCCAACTGACACAACTGCAGTGATTCCTGGATGATTTCCTGGAAGGTTGTGCTTTGCGCAAACATTTCAAATATTTTGACATGGGAAGCACTTACATTTGCATATATGTATTTAAATCTATATCTGTGGTGTATTTCCAGTTAGTTACATAATTCTTAATGTATAAGTATTTACCGGCATGCCATACTTATCGGCAAGGCGTTGAGCTGCGACGGTGGCGAGCCGCGACTCTGGCGTGCCGCAGTCGCATTTGCTGCCCACCAACACGCGCGGCGCGTTCTGTAGCCCGTGGGACTCCACCTCTTGCATCCAGCTCGCTATTGACTGTCAATGGAGATGTGATAATTTAAGATAAGAGATAAATATGTGAGACAAAAATTTTGGGTACAATAAATTTACAGTTCATTACACAAACAGACAATTTGAAATTTTGCCCATAAAAAGTTTATATGGAGAAGAATGCATAAACTCTAATATTTTTAAATCACATGCATTGGAATTTGGAAATATATGAAATTCATAAAAAAACTGCTACACCATAAGTTTGAGTACTTTGACATGCACACATAGACAAATATGAAGCATGTACATTCCATTTTGTGTCCAATTAAATTTCAATAAATTTTACTAGAATTTTGGCTAACTACTTGGCGATCTCTAATAAAAATAAAAATAATAGCTCCACACTAGGAATCCCTGTGTCGTGACTTGTGTGACAATTTCAAGGGTGAAAGTGGTGCCACCACTAAAAGTGCACATTTGTCCTTGTATAGCCGTACTTACGTAGAATGTCTCAGGCTTGGTAACATCATACACTATGACGACTGCATGTACGTTCCTGTAGTAATGTTGGACCATGGACTTGCGGAACCTCTCCTGCCCTGCTGTGTCCCAGAGTTGCAACTGAAATGTTTATATATTTTTTGAAGTGTTATAATTGGCGACCTGTGTGGTCCAGTGGTTAACACACTGATGCCCTATGTCGAAGAACCTAGGTTTGATTCTCAACAGGCACACCATAAATTTTTCTTTATAATTCTAAGGATAAATATTAAATCTGCAATGGATCAGCTCAGGGGGGCCCATCCTATATTTTGATAAATTAAAATACACAGAAAACTATGATTTATAGTTTATATTTACCGTATCTCTGTAATTAAGGGAATATCAATTAAATTTATAACTTTTAAGTACAAATCTGATATCAATTCATGGACATCTGTTATTAATAATTCAATAACTATTAAATTATCTCCATACAATAACAATTCTAAATGCAAATAGGTACACCTATAACACTTATCTAACGATGACAATGTTATAAAATTATATACATGAACTGATAACTGTGTACCCCACGGAGTAGATAATTATTTATCTGTTCTGTACCCGGAATTATATTATTTATTTGATACGATCAGCATGGGGTGTGATATGGCCTATTCTACATATATTGTAATGAAAGTGTGATGCATCATTTTTACCTTTATTTCCTCATTCCGTATTTTCACAGTGCGTTCTCTGAAATCCACTCCGATAGTTGCTTCGGATTTATCCAGGAACTGACCTTCGCAAAAACGATAAGTTAGACAAGTCTTGCCCACCCCAGAATCCCCTAAAACGATAATTTTAAACACTTTCTTTTGCTTTAATCCCGGTATTGTTTCACTCGAGTCTGACATGTTTCAGATCGGAAATAAAACTGTTAAGTAATTTGTTAGTCACATAGAAATAACTAACACCTTGTGTTTTTATTTTGTGTAAGTTAATTAATAACAAAAAACACTAAATATCAACAAATATTTGTGTACAGTTAGTGACTGACGTCACTGACGTGACGTGACATGTGACAGTCGTAAGTAGTGTTCTGTGTGACAGTTACAGCAATGATTATGACAGTGACCAGCAGTGTTGCCAGATGACATGCACACAATGGCCCAAATCTTGAAAATCCCCCAAAATTCATGTTTTTGTAGAAAAAACCCCACAATATATTTAGGACCAAAGTATTAAATTCTGAATCTGTTTGTCTTTTAGCAAAAATTATATTCCTGTTCAATTCGCAAGCCACCAGCCAAAAAACTGTTTTTTTCCCTCCTAATGCTTTGAGTGAAGTTTGAAGACTTTGAAGTTGTATAAAATACGCAACGAACCAGAACGCTTTAGAAATTAACAGAAAATAAAAATACTATTTCGGTCATATACATTTATTTGCTCACGTATTAAAATACTAAACATAATACATCTAAATCTTAAATTAACATCCTGCCAAGACACAAAAACCATGTCCATGTCATTTAATTATAAGCTATTTACCCTAATTTATTTAGGTAATTTTGTAGTATTCTATTAATGTAATTCACTTTTGATTATGTCAAATGTCGTAAATATCCATCTGTGGTCGATGCTAGCACCAACACCGGTGGTCTTGCATTGGAAGACATCTGCATACTTATTGAGGATATTTTGGACATCTGTCTGAGACACGTTGGGGGATAAGGACTTCACATATGACGTGAGGTAGTCTATGGACGCTCCTAATGGATGCACCATGAGGAATGCGGTCAGGATGCTGATGAGTTTGGCGTCAGACGGAGGCACTGGAGCTGAAGTGAGTATCGCCTCGTTTTGAGGCAGTGGCGGTGGCGGCTTAGGCGTCGGTACCTTGGGTAGAGGCGGAAACACCTGTAATACAGACAATCTATAGTGATCAGACAACAATCGTTTTAAGGTTTTAAATAGTATAGTGGTTGGCACCAGTTCCAGTTGTGAACACAACATTTATTGGTTGGTTAAGTTATTAATTTTTAATTTATCGTGCCGTATCGTAAGCACAGCAGCGCGAACTATTCCTTACCTGTGGTTTATTCTGTAGCGCTTGTTGAGCGATAAAATGTGCCTTGAATTTTTCAAATTTCCTCTCTGCTTCGTCTTTCGCCAGGTGAGCTTCATTTTTGTACCCTTCCAACTCATACATCAGATTCTCATTTTCCATCTAAAAATAGAATATTATGTATATATAAGTCTATAATATACGAGAAAATGCATGACGTCAGTAATGTTTTTTTTATGTACTTTGATTACCTGAGACCTGGAAATTGGCCGCCAGTAAGCTAGCTGATAGGCATATGATCTTAGTACATACTAAAACTACTCAATCGTCTACATTTTGTTAGTCAGAAATACCGTGACGTCTGCGGCTCTGGGATCTTGAACCTATAGTAGGTACGGTCTTTGGCATCACTATCTCGTCTTGGCTGTGTAACTTCTATCTTACTAAAATATCGAAAAAAATGTTTACATACCTTCAATTCCTCGTATTTCTCCATCGTTACAGACGGCTTGCCCGGCTTCTCCGTATCGTCGTCATCGAACGTTGCTTGGAACTCCTCTTTGATATTTTGTACCTCCTGAAAATATTAGAATTTAATTAACAAATGTTTAACGTTGAAATGAGTGCTTCCGTTGCCCATTACATTCTGGATACTTTACACGTGGAAAGTGAAAATAATTTTCACGGTGGGAATTCAGTCTAATACAGGAGCTTTATTAATTTAGATGATTGAAATATTTAATACACAGAATTCCCACAGTGAAAAGTGTTTTGGTTAAGTTACACCTCTTGCTTCATAGAGGAATTGATGGCAGCTCCATAAAAGGTAAGTCGTATGTTGTCCACTTACATAACCAATGAAAGTTGATGTCATCACCATCAGGCTGTATCCCTCCACTGCTGGGTTTAGGGCTCCCCCAGGGAACATCACCAAACAGAGTCCTTTCGCATCCAAGCAATTTCTTCATGTCACCAGTCCACCTAGCTTGAGGATGTCCCATTTGCTAGACCATGGTCTCTACTCCAAATCCCACCTTCCCAACAGTAATCAGTTCAAAGGCAGACATTACTGGAGTAACTAAGTTTTAACACTTACCAGTTACTTTCTAAGGGTTGTACTGTCTTACAGCACTTGTCTGAATACTTACTTGACTTTCTATTATGGTGCCCGACGCTGACCACTGTTAAGTAGAATATTCTCGATCATTTCCGCTTTATTCTTACTACTCCGTGGTAAAAGGTACAAACCTCCGTCATTTTCAGCCACATCTCGATGTTCCGTCGCTGCTGCTTGGTGAAGTGGTCGGAGACACGCTGGTGCTTAGCCGCAGAGAGAATTTTCGCTACCTGCTCGACTGTTCGGGAAAACTACATGTTATAATGGCACCCACATTAATATCATAACAATTTGTTCCGTAGACGAGATCCTTTTGGTTGTTTTGTTAGTCTTGTAATTGTTATGTTTTTAATGCGAGCGTCTGAAATGAGGGAATATCTCAAAGTAGTGGTAGAAAACGAAGTACCAATCAAAGGCTACTGCCGTTCTCACGATCCGTAGAAACATGATTCTTTTAAGTGTTGTGTTGACGAGGTGTTGCAATTGGAGAAATAGACTGGCGACCATTGGAGTTCATTGAAGTGGCAACGCAAGCCTTCGACAGTACTTTGGTTCTGTTCAAAGTTAAGTGGTTGTCCAAGAGCTGCAGTATTGGTTTTACAACGCTTCCTTCATGTACGCTTCATTCACCCCACGATTGAGGCGTCAGCGGGTAACATAAGGTGTTCCACTGCCATATACAAAGGCCTCGAGGTGGCGCGTGCGTTTTTCCCATGGTCCTCAAATTAGATGAGATGAAAGAGCTCCAGCTTCATGCTTGGGCGGGATGCTATAGCAGACCAACGCTGTTGAGGCGGAAGAGTGCGAAAGTGTATCCGTGGCTCCGATCATCGGTCAAAGAGGGACACAGTGACGTTAGTCCTCAGGAGTCCGGCGTAACGTTTGTTAGGACAAACAGAGGATATAGATGATAGATCATTTATCACACTCGCTATTTTTATATTTAAAAATGCGTCTATGAGATAATCCCTATTTCAGTCAGATGAAACAGTTAATGCAGAAGTGAAAGTGATATTAGAAAGCGGCCACGACGACACGAACCGCTGGTGATTCTGGAAACCACAGGCAGCCAGCTTCAATCCATCTAAATATGCATCTCTGGATCCATAGATTCAGAATTTGAAAGCAATTTTATTAATTGCTCTCCATAAAACATCTTCACTTCTTCAAGGTAGCTGGAAAACTGGCGGAGAACTGGCGAATTAGAAAATTTCACCTAAAGCGGCTCAAAATGTCTAAATGTTGCAGCCGCAGCCTGAAGTTGTACTCATTGTCATCTCCAAGAAGTCGAAGCGTTGCGTCTCATTGACGCCTTAAAAGCAGCAAGACTCCCAATCACTTCTCCACAATAATTGCAGGTGTGGGCTGGAGTAATATTATATTGTTAAAGATTTCACCTACGATAAGTCCTCAAGAATACCTAGTGAGATGGGGAAGAAAAAAGGCGTTATTGCAGCAATCTTGAATCGTGCTCCAAACTCTTGCAAGGTTGATTCGGCAGACAGCACGCGCCTCTGGTATAGCTAGTGGGGACACTTGAATTTTTCAGTGTAACCTAAGTAGTCTCTGGAACTTTCTTGAAGATAGTAACTGCCACTCAGGAAAAGGCTAGCTGTAGGAAAGAATATGATAAAACATATTTGCTGTTGCGATGGCTCCCAGATGCATTGGTAGCAGCCTAGTAAGGTTCCGGCGCAGTGCCGCTCGGAAGATTGACGGCCTTCTAATTCCCTGTTCTTACTTGTGACATTTGAGATGTAGGTAAGTGATGTAACCTAAGGCTCCTGTGAACGGTGGCTCGACGCTGGACGCTCGAATCTTCTCGATGATGCTAACTGCCTCTTAAACCTAGTTCACTCGTGAGACGCTGCCCAATTCATATCATTCTATTCTAGAGTTAATTAGTAGCCGTAAAAAAGGTAAAGTAGCTACTTTCACGAAGGTATCTTACAAAACACCCTTCACTTACTCATATGTATTTTATTTGGGTAGCAGCGGGTATTTTATTTTTAAGAATACTGGCTTCTCGCATAAAATACTAGGTTATCGTGAACTAGGTTTCAGAGGAAGTTGCTAGCTGGAAGAAAATATTAAACAGCAAGTATGCTTTTTGCATATTTGCTGTAAGGCGGTGGCTGGTAGATGCATTCGACATGCAGTGTAGAAATGTTCCTGTATACACTTGTAACCTTCGAGATGTTATCAAGCCTCCTGTGGAGCAGTGATTCGATGCTCGACGCTCGAACTTTCTCGATGATGCTAACTGCCTCTCAAACCTAGTTCACTCGTGAGACACTGCCCAATTCATGTCGTTCTAGTAGAGTTAACAAGTTGCCGCAAGTATTATTCAAAATTATATTTGTGTTAAAATAGCTTGCTTTATTTATGTCAAAAAAAGTTTGCTCACATTTACGAATGCAGGTAGCGAACGGTTTTTGGGTAGTTGTATTATTATAATTTAAAAATACTGGTCACTCAAATAAAAGTGTGAACTAGGTTTCAGAGGAAGTTGCTGACTAGAAAAAAACATTAAGATGTCTGGAGACAGCTGAGTTTATTCTGGACTGTATATAACACATTTGCATCTGATTTGAAGTGCAGTGAGACTCCATTGTATGGCAGCATTACTTGAAAATGCATAGTCTTCTCATTTCATTTGTCGTTCAGCCTGAAGAACCCTTAAGTTATGGGGGAAATTGACATATACACAAGGGACTTGTAGTATGTTTAGCAGTCTAAAAGTCTCCACAATTATTTTCTGCTATGTGCTGATTGGAGCCGAATTTCAATCTCCCACACCCGATGACTGAATATAGACATTCGAGAAACCTAGATAGAACAAGAATTCAAAATAATGGAGAACCCAGATGGGACACCTATGTTGGAGCAAAATGAAGGAATATAGTTCTTTACGCGATAATTAATGGCTAAAATCATTTAAATTTGGGTTTTTATTATGCAAAAAAAAATTGTTTTCTTATTGCCCAATGTACATCTTTTATATCTCTCAGCACTATATTTTTAATTATCTATACTACTAAACAGGTCATGCTATGGTACCCAGGGGATGGTGCAAGAGAACGGAAACGTCCACTGAGAAGATGGGAAGATGATCTTCGCCTGACCCTGGGACCATACTGGACAAGAGTACCGGCAGACAGAGAGCAGTGGAAGCAGTTGGAGGAGGCCTATGTCAAGCGAAACACCGAGCTAAGAGACATAATATAAACCACGCGATCTTTCAAAGAGGAACTAGCTTGGAACAAAAGGCTACCTCATCATCATCATACTACTAAAATAAAATTAATGAGTTGGATTCGATAAATAACTCATTTCCTCCCAAATTTTTTTTCTTAATCAGCAGATGAGAATAAACTTTATATAAATTGCACATACGTTTGAAAGGTAATAGCTGGGTGCTGCTGGGAACCAAACCTGGACCTCTCGAGTACAAGGATGAATTCTTAGCCAACAGATTATCACCACGTTTAAGTTGTAGACCACAAAGATATTTTATAATTTCTTCTATTAAACTAATAAAGACTCACACCGCATCAGATAGCTTCACAGGACACTGGCGAATTTTTTCTTCTAGTTGCATCTCCATTTGACAATGAAGCATAATCTATAGTTGTCGACTCTAAAGAAAAACCCAGATAACTTCTACTAATGGAAAATTAAAAAAAACTTACACTGCATCAGGATACGGGCGAACTTCTCCTTGAAAGAAGACCTCATGGCTTGGAACTCGTCATCCAGTTGCATTTTCTCATTGAACAGACGACGGATCTGATTGTTGCTAATTTGTATGAGGGAGTAGAATGTGTTCGCGTTTTTCTTGTTGCATTCTCCACGCTCCAACCAGGAGGCTAGTGTCTGGAAGCAAAAAAATCAGCGTTCAGAAGAAAAATAAGTTATCGTTAGGGCAGGCATGCCAACCATGGAAGATTGATCGATCGCTAGATCTTTCCTGAGAAAACCATCTAAGTCTAAGGTTAATTTTGAGTCATTAAAGTTGAATTAGATTAAGGTTGGTTTGAGTTAGCGGTTTTAATTTGTCATAAGAAAAGCGGCATCCACAAAGCTGTGGACTATCGATACAATAGCAATTGTTAAACGTGAAGCCTTATGTGTGGTTTGAAAACATCTGACACTGGAGCAGCGTGGTGGAGTATTCTTCAGGCCTCCCTCTGTTGTGGGGAGAGACCTGTGGCCAACAGTGGGCCATGAAAGGCAGCCATGTCAATGTAAGCAACGTACCGGAGCTGCATTGGCGAACTCCTCCTCGCTCTTGATCTTGTCAGAGATGGCGGTGAGCGCCGACGTGGAGTAGGGCTCCGTGCGCGGCGGCGTGGGCTCGCGCTCACGCTGCATCTTTTCATATTCATCCTGGTCTTGGCGATTCTGAAAAGTTGCAAAATTGCACATTGTGACACAGTGTAAACTAATTAACGACACTGAAGGGATTGCGAAATATTTTTGATGTTATAGATGTTATAAGTGAGAGAAAATATCGATATTTTTTACTGTTATAAGTAGCCTACTATTTATTGCATGGTGTACTAATAAGCATTATGTTATAATTGGCTTACCTGGGTACTTTATAATCTTGTTGACTCATGAAAATTAGGCAGGATGTGCATTGTATTTCATAAATTAAATTAAATCAAAGGCAAGAAAAATAAACAAAATGGAACTGTGGTACATCTAATAAGCTTTAAAGAGAGTATTATAACAAACTTACAGTTGCATAATCCACAAAGATGGTTGTGGCCTCATTGTCCATCTGATCATGATACTTGAATCTGTGTCCAGAGAAAGTAAAGGAATGTTCAACGCTCTCGGGTCTCACAAAGCGCACATAGAAGGCTCCCTTTCTGGGAGATTTGATTTCATCTATTGGTCCACAACGCTGGAAAATTTCATTCAGAGTATCCATATTAGTCCCATTTGGTAATCCTCCTACAAGTATAGTGCGGCAACCCTTCGGCTTATCGCGTCGTTGAGGAGTCTGTGCGCCAGGTACTGACGGCAAGAGAACTCCGGCAGTGATGTACAATGGCTGGTTAGGCATCATTGGCATCATTTGTTGGACCATCATGTTCTGGTCCATCATGTTAGGCATCACGTTATTCATCATGTTCATTTGAGGCATCATCTGCTGGTCCATTTGTTGTTGCATCATCATGTTGTTGGGTGGCATGTTGGCCATCATGTTGGCTGCCATCATGCCTCCGTGCTGCATGTTGTGGTATCCACCCATCCCTATGATAATTCAATTTTAGATCAGCAGTTGCACAAATAAATTGACTAATCATTAGTTATACTAAAACTAAACTACTTAAATTTCCTAAAGAAAACAAATTACACAATAATTAACACTTTCAATGCCTTTTCAATTTTCAGGGGCTCTTTAGAGATGCCACTCCTCTAAATTATTACCAATGTTTCGGAAATGCCATCACAGTCACAGCTAATAAATGAACTGGCTTCAGTTGGCAAGCTTGCATGCTTAGCTTTTGTTGGATTTTGTTGGTGGTATTTTTTGTTTGTGTCTTTTTACTGAGTGGCACAGTTTTGGGTGTTAAACTGTATAGAGACCTAAAAATGATTTTGAAAAATAACTAGAAAACACTAACCTGGCGCTCCCATCATATTCATCCCAGTCATGTTCAACCCAGGACCAGGCATTCCAGGGCCTGGCATTCCAGGTCCAGGCATTCCAGGGCCTGGCATTCCAGGTCCAGACATTCCTGGACCTTGCATTTCTTGTGGGGTTTCATCCCTATCTCGGTCACCCCATTTGGTCCGTCTGTCTCGTTGTCCCCCAGTGCTTCTGTCGTTCCTTCTGTTCCTGTCTTGTCTGTCACTTGGCCTGTTGTGGTCCCGGTCTCTGGATCTGGATCTATGGTTGTCACCGGGCCCTGGTCTGTGATCACGTTCTAGTGGACAATCAAAAAAATTAAAGTGTAATAATGGCTGAGAACCAATAAAGTTAAAAAGGTCTTCCAGTGCAGCAGTAAAAAGTGACCGATCTGCACATAGATGGGGTTTGTATTGCTGTCATGTACTCAGCTTTCATGGTGGCGGCATTGTATACACACTTAAATCCTTCGATATACTGATCTGATGAATCTGATCCATATACGCTACACATAGCGGCAGATTATAATCCTCAGTTTGCCGAAGCATATGTGTATGGTATGGTGGCCTTTCAGATGATGCATAGTTGCCGGAAATACTTTGTTTAGTCCTCATGAGTAGCAAAGCTGGATGCAATATGAGCACATATGGATTTATGTAACCCCAGATAGGATTTCTTCTCTTTTTAAGGTTGGACGTGGGTGTCCAAGGGTTGCAGTGACCATAAAGGTGGCCTGCATTCCCATTTTCAACCCAATAAAATTAAAATTAAATAATCCAAATCGTTTACCTCTATCGCGATCTCGTCGCTGGTTGTTGAAGCGGTCACGTGGTTTCCGCTGACCCTGCGAGCTGCTGACGTCGTTGTTGCCACCTTCAGCGGTTTCTTCACTATTTTCCTGGTTGGTCGTATCTGGTGCTTGGTTCTGACCCATAAGTTGAACGGGGAGCGCAGGCGGGTTTAATGGCTGTACATCCGATATCACGCACAAAGGCGGCATCAACGGCGGCACGTTCGGCATCATGTTCATATTTGGAATACCCATCTGATTGTGCATCGGGTAGTTATCGTTACCCCAGTTATTCATGGCGCGGGATTAAGTCACTTTAAGGAAGAAGGAGTTGGTTGTTGAGGTTTTGGTTTACGTAGACTATTTATGCAAAACAATCTAAGATGAAATTCGTTCACCTCCCAATCTTGATGAATAGTACTAATGAATACAAAAAAGATAATGATGTAAATGATGTTTGAATTCATTCAGTCCACATCCACTCCATCCACAATAAAATTAAATTTGACATGACATGACAGATTGACAGATATCCGTCTAGGGCTGCCAGAGAGATTTTTAAATTTGCGCCGTATTATACATAATTATTTTACCCCCAAAAATGATACCTGTTTGAAAATAATCGCCAAACTTAGCAGGAATTTCCCTGCCCAGAAAAATTCTTCAATAAAGAAAATTGGCACCAACATTAATATCTACCCGTAAAATATACATATTAAATACTTTTCAAATCTCAAAATCTCATTATCTCACTCTTCCAAGTCGTCCACTCACAAACAAAGTTACGGTCTTTAATGTCAAGAACACGTTCTTTTTTTGAACGTATCTTTTGTTACGATAATTACGTTGTAAACGACAAAAATTCTTCAATTAATTTTTTTGCCAAAATTACGCCAGTACAAAAATTTCCCTCAAAATGAACTAAATATAACCATATCGGGCAGCACTGCGTCTGTCTATGGTTTAGTTTGGTTTATGGTAACAGATTATATAGGGAATTTACTCTGTCTGTGCTAGAACAATCCGTCGAGCCCGTGCGATATTTTCACTTTTTTCAGACTTAAAATTGGGACTAGTCTATTCTATATTAATTATTAAGATGCAATACAAGCGCTTCTGACTGCGTTTAAGATTAAAATTATTGTAATAGTGTAGCCCGTTAAACTTGCGATTTAAGATTTTCATTTTTACTTATAATAATGTCTTTGTATATTTTTTATCTACAAATCTACGGTTACTGTTATGTCATTGTCAAAAAATCAATCAATATTACGGACGCTATGAGGATAGAAGCTAATATCGTATTTATTTATTACTGATTATTGCATTTTCCAATTGGAAACCTAATTTTTATGAGTGCTGAATGTGATTGACATCAACAAATGTGATATCATTATGTGGTGAGTATAAATCATTGAGCTTACAGTAGTCTGTACAGTGCAGTTTTTCTAGAATTTCTTTTTTACTCAAATTTTACTTTCAGCTCGGAACTGCCAAAGGAGTTTCAAAAGACCACTGAGGTCTTACCGTTTACCAAGTATGGAATATCAACCATTGAAGATTTTAGGAAAGCCGAGAAAGATATCCAGGATTTGGAATGGTTGAAAAAAATCGGTCTTACTAATGATGAAGTGAAACTGTATCAAGAGAATGAAGCCGGGCTGCTGGATCAGCGCAAGAAGGTGGAATCTAGTGCACTGAAAAGCCGTCTGGAGGCTATTTACAATAAAATCAGTGACTATCATCAATCTACATCTGGAAGGTAGGGTTTTCTTTCTTATAAGTCAGTCAGAACACACTTTTTTATGCTATACCTACAGCAAAGTTAATTACTTTTATTACTTAAATTATTACTTCTAAATAATTATATATAAAAAAAATGTTTGGATCAATCTTTTGGGTATTGGATAGAATGCATACTGAGGATCGGATCAAGATGTTACAATACATATTGATCTGCAGTATCAAGCCCAAAAAAGTTACATCCCTAATTCAAATTATTATAGAATGATCTATAGGTATTTGTAAGAGGAAATGTTGTAGTGTAATTTGTATAAGTTGTAATTGATAGTTTAACAATCTTTGCTATAATATAGTTACCTAAGCAGTAAAGCAACTGCTTCTTTGAAGGATAACCTTCTTCAACAAGAATATTCATAATGTTTCTATAATTTTTTCTGATTAATCCTGTTTCTTATTAGGATTACCTTGATTGTATATGAGTTTTAAAACAATAATAATTCATTTCTGTTAGGTCTATGTTCCAAAAAGCTTAACATAATATTATAACATTTTAATTGCTCTAATACATTCTTCCAGCTCAAAGGACACTAGTGATGTGCCCAGTACTTCCTCAAAGGTGGAAGACCTTAGCAATGTTCAGAAACAGCCCTTAAAATTCCTTCCCGAGGGGCACCCCATGAACAACCTGAAGAAATTGGATGATGACATGTTTGGACACTTAAAGAATGATGACATGATCCCGATAACCAAACGTCGGAAGATTCTCAGGAGGATGGAGAGGAAGAAAGAGAGACTGCTGGCTCACCAGAAGCACCCCATGGTCCCAGTTGAAGGTATTTTATTTGCATGTTTAGGTATCCTCTCTCCTCTCCAGCTCTCTCTCTCTGTTGGGCACTCAAAATACATCAACACAATTGTAATTAGCTCCAAATTATAATAAAGTTTTATTAACAGCAGGTACATCTAAGCAGCCTGCAAAACCAGGCAGCCTGTGGGACATGCAAGAAATGCCAGACAGAAGTAGGAACCACAGCAAAGAGGAAAAGATCATTGGTCCCAAAAAGCCAACAATGTATACTGTCAAGGATAATAGGATAATGAGGTTGGAGCCCCTCCCTAGAGATGAGGAAGATGATGATGAGGATGATGACAGCGAGGAAGAATACCAGGCTGTAGACATAATGGCACCAATAAACCCTGCCGAAGAACAGCTCCTCGAAGGCACTAAGATGTGCTTGGATGACATAAAGAAGATTGAACGCTTCAGCGACTATGAGCCTGGCATTCCCTCTAAGGTAAGTTGAACGCATGTACACTCTTCTACCAATAGTCTATTCACAATACCAGCATGTAGTGTGATCAGCATGCTACATGGCCACCCCCATGAGGAATTCACCAACACCATCAGGCCTGGCAGTGACAAACTTTGCTAACGGAAAACTAGATGCAACAAAACAAAAATGAACCTAAAGCTTGTCAGTACTGACAAAACGCTGCTGGTATTTGTATGCAGACTAACATGTGAATACACCATTGTATGAAAGAATATTTTTTTGTCTGCCAACTTGCTTGACACTACATCCTTGTAGAAGTGAATAGACCATTTAAAAGTTACGATACTGTGCTTCCAGCTTTCAAGGAGTGCTCTTCTTACACCTTCTTTGAGGATCCTTTTTTCTTCTTAAACAAACTTAATTGCTGTAACCTTTTATATTTGATATCCCACAGACCCTCTACCTGAAGAACATAGCATCGACCGTGAGCCAGGAGCAGTTGTCGCTTCTCTTCAACCAGTTCCTGTTGGACAACGGCGGCCCGATCGACGTTCGACTGATGACCGGCCGCATGCGGGGACAGGCGTTCGTCACCTTCCAACGTGAGTATATCGTTCAGTATTTAATGGAATGTTAAAATGTAGACAACTAGTAGTCAACGTAACGTATAGTGTGTCTATGGCGCCTCGTGTAGGCGCGTGTAACTAGGCAGTTATTGACCGTGGTCAATTGGAGATCAGAAAAAAGAGTAACATAGGCTGCTTATTATTATGGAAGATATTTGATTCCCAGGGGAAAACTTTTTATAGAACAAGATACTGTTATTTCAAAACGTACTTGCTTTTTTATCTGATCAAAGGGATTTATAGCTGTGTAACTCAACAGTAGTGCATAGGGTGAGCGCTCCCATAGTATTTATTTCTAACGTCGGGATCGTTAGCGACCAAACTGAGCGAAGCCTTACTTCAAAAAAATTACTCCGTAAATTTTCTATGTAAGTGTCTTGTGTCTCAATCTAATCAGATTGAAATGAAAAAGGATATTAATTACATATGCCCAAAACAAAGTGCTCAAAGTTTTCACATAAAAAACGGATCTGCTGAGGTTGGATGTAACTTTTAACAGTCACATTTTAAATTCAATCAACTTTAGTTTTGGGTATAAGGGCCATTGTTAAATGAAACAAAATAAATCCAATTGACAAGGCGTTTATTACATTATGTTACAGACGAGGACCTAGCCATCCAAGCGTTGGACGAGATCAACGGCACCATCCTGTCGGGGCAGCCCATCATCGCGCAGTTCGGCCGCGCGCCGCACCGGGCCCGCGACGGGGACAGATAATCTACTACGTGGACGTGGGTGATATTACTGACGTGTGGTAAATTGGTAATGGTGACATTGCTGGCCAATGGAGTCAAATAGTAAAGATCGGATCCTAGCGGTATTGAATGATTTTTTTAAATAATAATGTTATGTACTGTTAACTCATGCTACCTTTTTGCGAAGGCCTTTTTCGGAATAGGTTCGAACCTATCAGATTTTTCTTGCACATTGGCTCCCAACTGTTTAGTCAAGTCATAGAGACACCAACACCATTCAAAAACGTAAAGTGGGTCACAAATCAATTTCGCCGATAAAACCTAAAAAGCGCAGAATGTATCCGTAATAAATAAAAATTTTGGAAATTTTAAAATGTTACTGGACCAATGTGTACAATGAAACAATCCTCGTCAAGAATGTTGAGCTCTCTGTAATGGAGATAGTTTATGAAAGTCAATAAGATTACAGCATACGTAAATTAAATAACAATTATTTTCAAGCCTTTACACGTCGTGACTTTCTGGTCGTAATAAGTCATTGGACACATCGGGTCCTGGTTAGTAAATATGTTTTGGAAAATTCTTAGTCTTTTTGACTTAATGAGCATTATTGAAGTATTCTATAACAAAACTTTTGATTCTGTTAGCATTTTTACTTCCGTTTTTCTAAGGTTAAATAATTAATTAATCACACAAAATGTTTGAAATATCCTGGCAACATTAAGAGCATTTTAGCCGTCAAAGCAAGTTAGGCTATAAGTCACTTTGTGTAAGGGCTTGGACGACAACATGGATGGTGCATTTGATCAAGTGTTAAGCAACTGGAAAAACACATGCTAAGAATCTAATAAAGAAGAGACCATAAAATATTGTTTGCTATTTTGATACATACGATATTCGTTATATATGTAAAGTACATTGCTATCATGTCTTGACCATTTGTTTAGATCACTTGCGATTGGCAACATTCACGTTTTAAAATCATTTGATAATAGTGTGATTGTTTATAAGGATGGTAAAGCAATAATAATAATCATATTGACCAATCGCAATTGATCATCAATCATCCTTTATTAAGATCATTAGATGTCTTCAATTATACTCTTAAGTGCTATTTATTGTAAAACTAATAATAACAAAATGTCTATATGTTAAGATCCTAATATATGTCATATAATATTAATAGTAAGTATTTTCGCAATATAATCCAGTTTAAAGTAAAAAATATATATTTATAATCAATATTCAAAATTTATACTTTTTAAATAAACCTATAATTACATTTTGAATACATTAAATTTATATTTAACACATTTATTTACTAGAAAGCAAAAAGGAAAGTCTTTTAACCCTACATTGTTATACATTAGGTACTTATACTTATATTTATGCGCGAAAATAGAAACAAATTGGATTAATTTGCAGTCACCTTTACTTGTAAATGTAAAGTTGTAATTATACCTATTATTTAAAAATATATAAAACAGTAGAAACATGTTTAACTCACTTATTCTTCATAGAATTAGTTTATCAAACACTATGTTTTTGAATTTTATTATCAAGATATTGTCATCATACTTAAAATAAACTTATACTGATGGAAACATTGTCTACCTTCAATATCCTTTTATCTTAAGGGTCTACTATAATGAACCCCCGACGCAACAGAAGGGGATATACAAAATAATCTTTTCCACAATAGTAAATTTGGTTTTACACATTCTACTGGTCGCCCATATCGTAACAAAAGACTACAGATAGATACATAGCATTTAATGTAGAATACGTAATTAATCTACTTCCATACATATACATTATTTACTATTCGCTTAGACTGTATTAAATCATCATATTATGTAAAAATTAAAGTATCAATCAATGTATCTTTAATTCGTTCTCAAAATTAGTACCTCAACTGGCCTTTAAGTGACAGTCACAATAATTGTTTTTAAATCATCAACATTTACATAAATAAGCGAAATAATGAATCATAACATACACACTAGTTACTAAAAAATATCAAAACACAATTCAATGTCTTTAAACTCACTGTTCACAATTTTCGAATAAACATCGAATAAACCTCGCACCTCACAAACCTACTATTAGAGCTACTTACACATATATTATTGTTATCCAAGATAACCACTCAGTTCCACCCATAAATGAGCTTACATCCAGTACCTGTTTAAACCACAAACTATTCATTGAATAGTATTCAATCCAAACAAGCTAACTCACTAAAGATTGTCTTGCCAGACCGAAACTTACTTAACTAACACTTACACCAAATTTAGGTTCACTCAGTCACATTAACCGTTCAATTGTTCCGAATAATTGAATCTTACACACACTCAATCAGTCCTATCTGACCCGTGCACGTAGATTCAATTAGGCAACACTCACTGAGGGTCCTTGGCTTTGCGACGCCGTTTTACGACGCGCTTAGGTGACAATCAATCGGTCTCCTTCTTGGCCGGTGGCTCCTCTGCTGTGTATGAAATAAAAATATTATGTATTCATTTAAAAATGCCAGAAGTTTTTATACCCTTATGATGTTAAACTTTAGTGTGTGTAATTTACAACAACAACCCATTAGCGAGTCGCTGCTGGGTTGTGAGAGGGGCTCACTTAGTCTATGTGTCCTGTCTTAGTCCGTTAATGTGGCAGAGAAATGACTTAAAAATTTACCCATTTGTTATTATTGTCTGTAGACCATTAGCGACCCACTGCAAGAACAGACCCTTCTGTGTCAATGAGAAGTTTCTATTCTACCACAATAACCTGCTGCAGTGACCATTATTTTATGGTAGTTATTGAACGATATGCGGGGTACTCACGCTTGACCTCATGGTGGGCGTGGGGCGCGGGTCCAGGTCCGGGGGCGGGGCCAGCGTTGGGTACAGGTCCGGGGGCGGGGCCGGGGCTGGCGTGGTGGTAGGGGGCGTGGTCGGGCGCGGCGGGGTAGTAGCCGTGCGCGTACCCGCCGGGGAAGCCGCCCGCGTACCCGCCGTAGTAGCGGCCGCCGTACGCGCCGCCGTACCCGCCTGGACCTGACAATGTCATCCAATAGGGTTATCTCAACGTTTTAAGTTGACTGGAAACATATTATTATTTTTTATCATTTTTTTCAAGTAGAAAATGTATGTGCCAGCCCCCTGATGGTTTATGGATACCACATATTAACACATCTGGATTAAAATTTTTACGTGGATGTCTGGCTTCTTCAGAAGACTATTAAATATCCCTATTATTTCGTTTTTTTCCTTTTTCTTTACTGGATAATTTTTGTGACGCCTACCGATATTATGCTGACTGGTAGAGAATAAAACTAGACAAAGTGCGGACAGCATAAACTCAATAAAAGTTAAATAAGAGGCAGGTTTCAATAATGGAATTGGAATTGTGACTCGTGGCTTGTAAAAGGCACTGAGCTTTAAGTTTTGAACTCTGTTATGTGAAAGCTCTAAAGTAACTCACCGGGTGGTGGTGGCGGTGGCCCGCTGTGGGGCGGAGCGCCAGGGTGCGCTGGAGCGTTCGGATTCGGAGGCATCATCATCGCTGGATGGGAAAATTTAACAATATACATGTTAGAATTAAATAAACTGTTGTAAATTGCAAAAGTTCTTAGTATTTTTATACCGTGACAATGACGACTTACACAGAGGTTACTGGATCTAGATTGAATCAGCTGGATCAAAAACATACTGGGTTACAATTCTAAATTCGTACTTATTCTAAAATATAATACATGATCATGAGTATGATACCATGGTGGGGCGGTGACGTCATATGTTGGGCGGGCATGGCAGGCGGGGCGGGGGCCTCTTTTGGCTCTATCTTGGGCTCTGCAAGCTTTTCTTCTTTTCGCTCACCTATGAAATCATCATTTAATGTTAAAAGTGTAAATTAATGCAAATATATACTTACAACCAGACTGTCCCAGAGCTATTTATAATCCATGTAGGTTTTTGAAACGTCACAAAATATGACGTCATTTTCCATATACATACAATCAATGACAATTTTACTTTTGACAGTTCATTGAATTTGTAGTTGTTGTCTGCAACCCGTCACCATTACCTAGTAGACTGACTCGTAGGCTTTTATATTTTTTGATTAAACATGGTCGCCATTCGAGGAATTTTTCTGGCCTATGTCTTACCTTCATTTTCCATAACACTGCCGTTAGTTTCGGCCGGTGGCGGCTCCTTGACGTCATCTGGCTTGTTCAGTTCCGTGGTGACATTGCCGTCCGGCTTGTTGACGTCAGTGGTTGATACTTTGTCCACTTGGGTCGGAGGGTTCGGTCCGTTAGCTTCTGTTTTGATGGGGTTCGCATCTTGTTCCATTGGCTGTATGAAAATGAAAATAATAAGGTACTAGCGAGTAGATCGCAAGTGATCGAAAAAGTAAAATAACGTCGGGCGCGGTCACTTTCTGGATGGGTGACCGCTAGTAGCGATTTAAATGTGCGCTTCCGTTGGGTGCGTTAAGCCATCGATCTCGTTTCTTATCGATACAATATCAATAGGCTTTAACCTTGACGGAGGTTCTATGGGCGGTTGAAAATATCCGACACCAGTTGGCCACTAGCCTGTTACTCTACCAATCCGCATTGCAACAGCAACGTAGCGATGAAATGACGTACGGTTTGTTGTCACACGATATCGGCACGAAACCTTATGGTAATAGGAATAAAGATGATTAAATTTGTTTGTTAATGAACATTACGCTAAATGACGTCTCTGAGTGCGGCCGTTAGTGAATACATGTGTATCGCGCATACCTCGTCCTTCCTCTCCCGGAGCGCGAGCGGGTGCGCGGGGTTGGCGCCGCGCCGCATCTGCTCGAGCGCGCGCTCCACCATGCGCGTGAACGTCTCCTCGTCCACGGCCGGCTTGCAGTGCTGCAACAATACAATAGCTCATTGATACTCAAGCTACCAATTGTGACGCACATAGGGATCTTTCTATTTCTTTGTTTACTAATATTGTCAGTAACCCATTAATGACCCACTACAGGGTCGGGTCTCCTTCTCACAATGAGGGGGATGTAAGCAGCTGTCCACCACGCTGGCCTACTGCGGGTTGGTGGACTTCACATACCTTTGAGAACATTTTTTTTGTGAACTCTCAGGCATGCAGGTTTCCTCACGATGTTTTCCTTCACCGTAACAGCAGGTGATATTTAATTTTATAAAGCGCACATAACTTTTTTATCCCTCTATTCGAGGTCGATTTCTAAGCCACTGGGCTACTAGTATAAGGTAACAAAAATTGGTCTTAAAATTAAACACCCATATTATCCATAGTGGTCTATTGGTTCTATCATGGGAGAGACCTCTGTTCTCCACTGTGTCCGTCCTTCATACGATTTGGTCTACCCATTGTCAAAAAGGGAACATTCTTCTTACTTTCTTCAACTCTTCCTGGAAAGCCTCGCTGCTGTCCATAAACTTGCGCTTCTTCGCCTCAAACTTCTCTTCGATTTGCTGCAATTCGTCTTCCAACTTCTTCTGATGCATTGTCAATGATTGCACCTGTTTCTTCAAGATCTGAAACAAAAATAAAATGGGCTTAATATAAACAGTTTTTCACATGGAAAAGGGCATAAAAGAGCTCTCCGACTAAGACGGCAATGGTGGTTTGCTTGCCTCTTTGACCAATACATATTTCAAAAAAACACACCGCGCACTCTTCCATAAGTTGAGACATGCACACATAGACAAACATGACATGTAGATACTTGTACGTACATTCCGTTACGTGTCAAATTTCAACAAATTTAAAGTCGGAATTCTAGTTGATCTTTAGTTGATTTTACATTTTACAGACTTATTCCACGGCAGAGACTTCAACCTAACAGTAGGTTGTAGCCATTCGATAACTAGTATGCAATAGTTCCTCACCTGCATTCTCGCCGTTGTGACGACAGAGCGCACGTCGGGCACGACGGTGTCGGAGAATATCTCGTTGATGAGCCGATGGTTGCGCAGGTAGCGCGCGTACGCCACGTGCTTCACTGACAGGCTCTCGTCCTGATCTGTAAATTATAATCGATTATTTTTTATTGTTGCAACCCTTTTATGGCCCATTGTTAGGCGTGGGTCTCTCCCCACAACACAGTCAAAGTCAGAAGTTTTTATTTATTATTAGGTACATTTGTGCACACTTAACGAACGTCATACATTTATAATTATGCAAGCGACCGCTTTGATCACTCCTCAACCTCAGGCAAAACGTAGACTGGCAGAAAAAAGCGGACGGAAAAAACTCCCAGCAGTATGTACCTACATACATGTGTATGAAACAGCGAGAGGACTGGGGCATATTAGCAGGTGGACAAAACGGGCTAGTAGCCAACCCGTGTCGGATGTTTTCAAACCGCCCATAGGGCCTCCGACAACGATTAACGACTACTATCGGGACCGACGGCGGTGACAGAAAAGGTCCTCTATAGAGCAAGGTTGCGAAAGAATGCGAATAATTGGGACATTGTGCAATTTTAGCGAGTAGGAGTCCGCTATTACTTTCTGTCCCCTCAACTAACACTTGCATTTCCCAAAGTGTTGCAGTGACGATCTAACATCAGATAGCGCTGGCTTGCAACTTCAATAGTATAAAAAAAGGGAATGTTTACGAACCCTCTTCATCCTCTGCGGGCTGGATGTCGATCCTCCTGTCCTGCTGCTGCTGCTCCTTCTGGGAGCTGCCCTTCTTGCTGGAGCTCTCCTCCTCCAGGTTCCCTACTGCTGACCCATTGCGTATTACATATCATTTCTCTCATCAGCCATGCATAAATCATTAAATTCATGCCATGCTAACATTGCACTTTTCAGAAGCGATAAATAAGCTTATTTAATGCTTTAGTAGCCTAATCAATAATAGGGACAGATAAGAGAATATTTTATTATTTTCATATGCTTAAGTTAAAAATTACTTTATTCCGATAATAACGATAATAAATACTGCGCATAATAATAATTAAATAACTATTGCGGCCCCTTCCTCATAGCAACTGCTGCCAGAACTATGGTGTTTAAATAGTGAAAACCAAAGCCTTCTAATCAAAAGCGTTACTGAATTGGGGACCACTATTTGTAAGCTTTTGCCTGACATTTTTAAAAAAGAATCATTGTTTTACAAAGACACAAATATAATTATGCGATACGAACAAAACAAGTCATTCAGAAATGTTATGGTATTATAGTCTAAGTGAAGTTTATTAAAAATCCAAGTTATATTAGTAGCGAGAATACAATATGTATGTAAAAAGCAACCACCAATAGGGAAAAATCCATAGAACATACACAATTTGTAACCAACATAAAATACAATCAATGAGACAAAAACGTGTAGAGAACATAGAATGTTGTCAATAATCATAACAATTAAATCTCAAATTCTGGTATACATAATTTGTCATGCTTACACGAATACAAACCTAAAATATATTAAAATAACCACAGCATTTTACATCTTTTGCAATATCATTTAGATCACAGTTTGAATTCTGTAAATGCCATTTTTGTGTCTATTCACATGAAAAATACTGGTCATTTAAATATTTAGGTCGATATTCCTGTAAGCATGAAAAATTATGTATTCCAAAGTTCTGAGTATGGCTCTAGGACTCGTGAAATCTTAAGTACGAACTGATTTTCGCCAAAACGTTACCAATAACATTCTACACACCCAGCACGCGAAAATGAACCATACGTCGTACAACATAGCATGCAAACAGCTCAACCCTTACCGACTGCCTTGTTTTTCGCCGCTACGTACGCGAGGTAGGCGGGCGAGTTGTGATACGCCTTGAGGCTTTTCTCATACTCCGACTAGCGGCGTGCGTTATGTATGGTGACGGTGCATGTGGAAAAAATTAGCGTTACTATGTGCTAGGTTAGTCACAGACCGGGGTCGATGGGGCGGTGAGCGATCGAGTGGAATCAACAATCGATTGGTTTGTATTTTTGAAATAATGACTCTATATTGTGTTTTACTCTAGTATGTATTTTTGATATAATGACCCTATTTAACCCAAATCGATTAGAAATTTGAAACGATTTTTTATTCAAGATTTGTGTTCACAATTTTGATTGTTACTGTTCATTTCACATTAAATGAATTAAGTTGGAGCTCAGGACAATAAAGCACAAAATTAAAAAATCTTGATTAATAATATTATAAAACATGATTCGTCTCTTTTTGTATTGACCAATTAATGAATTTGACTCAATTAAACATTTCTTTTCAATGATATTTGTTTGTATAAGCAATATTATTATATTGGTACACTTACGTGCATGACAATGCATGTCTAGCTCATAATAATAAGATGAATCAATGAAGATGTCCACCATTATGGATACCGAACAAACAATGCGAGAACAATTCATTTATGTTTATTAATTACATCAGCGAGTTGTGCAAGCAAGTTTCGCTTGAAAATTGTTGAGTTCTTTTCATGAATACTCGCTAACATACAATGAACACAAAATACCAAATGCACCTAAACCCTTATTAATGAAGCTTGTGACGTGAGGCAGTGGAATTATACACAAGACCCTCTCGCTAAGGTCATAGGGTGCAAATTGCGATGTACCTCGGGCCTTATGCGCCAACCATTGTATGTAGGCGGGAGACGATTGGTACGCTTTCAACAATTCTGTGTACTGCGCCTATGCGTAAAATATTTCAATTAAAAACATAGCCCTCATAGTGTCATATTTTAAAAATAAAATATTGCTTATCTTTGCAAGAGCTAGTTGTAAAACCATTGGTACAATGTTTCCAAAAAAAAAATGTGTACATATGTGTAATGTGTGTGAAAATCAAATATGTACAGTCAACCAAACAATTTTTCTAAACTTTTAGACAAAGTTCTGTTAATACTACAAAAATAAGTGTTCATTCCACTTTGCCTCACATGGTCTTTGCAGGTGATTGACCACTTCATACAACCTCAAACACTAGGTTTGTGGTTGATGCACTCTTACTCTTAGTGCCAAAAACGACATCAAACCTCAAACAGAATTGCATATTCTGGTGTCTATGTGTTACTGCTTTAGAGGAGTAAGATGCTTGTCTAAAATTGTTCTAACTCTTTTTTATAGTAGTTTTCTGATATCCAACAGTTTTGGTTACAGAGTTCCATAACATCCCTGGATAAAACTACTTAAATGACTCAAATACAAGACCTACCTTCTCCGCTTCATACTCGTCCACAAACCCCGCCTTCTCCGTCTCCGGAAGGTCTCTCCACATGCCCCCGATGATGCGCCCAATCTCCCATAGTTTGAGGTCGGGATGTGCGGCCTTCACGGAGTCCCAAACTCTTCGCGAGTACCGCATGTACGGCATCAGGGGCTTTTCTGGCGGCTTCGGCGGCTTGGGCAGCCCAGCGCCCTGGGAAGCGAATTTGTGGTTAATTAATACGTTTTTTAGGCTTAAAAATGTTAAGATATAAGATAATTGTGTATAATCAAAGCTTGTTTGTTGCAGGTAATTCATTTGTGTCTTTGGTGCATATTATACTAACACCTTGTACCTAACTACAACTATTTTTCAAATTTATAATGGCTAAAGAATTAAATTCTCAAAATTAACTGCTGGCATTGTTGAAATTTTTTTTCTTAATAAAGTATACGTTTTTGTGCAACACATGTATGTAACATGTACTTTTACTAAGCTTACCACAGTTTAATCTAGTGCTTTGATTTTCTCAAGATGGCCAAGACAAAAACATCAAAAAACATACAAAATATTGCTGAATCAATTAAACCAAAGTGAAACTTACACCGCCAGCGCCTTTCCCGATCTTCTGCGGCTGGAACCCGGGATGCGAGTGCAAGGTGGACACAAAGGGGCTCGTCTTATCGTCCTTGGCCTGCGCCGAGCCTCCGCCCCCGCCGGCCGACCGCCGCGCGCTCTCTGCACCGAAACGGGGCTGTGGTTGCGCCTGCCACGGGACATAACCCCCCGCGTGGCCCATCGACGGCCCACCTTGGTATTGCGGGTGGTACTGGTATTGGTTATGGTGAGGCGGTGCATTCATACCGCCTTCAAGCCAAGCAGCGCGGCAATACAATGAAAGAAAAAACAAAAAGCGTAAGGGGAGGGGACGGGAGCAGGTCGGCAAACAAAAGTAAAATAACTTAACGATGCACTAACGTCTAACGGCTATGATGTGGTTACGGAAGATTAGTGTATGCGGGCTGTGAGTAGCGAGATCAACGTTTAGTAGGCTCTAATATAGCAGACAGTGAAGGACGAAAGAGAACATGATAACCAAACAAAAAAGTTTTCAAAGAAAAATGGTGGTCTCTTCTGTGTGGGTGGAAGGGGGGAAAATTTTGTGTGCTTATTAAATTTATTAATTTCCCATAATCCCTAGATCCGAATGGATGAGTGAGGATGTAAAACGAAAAAAATAAAATTTTGAAAAAATAAAATAAAAAGTAAATCACATTGTGGTATTACCTTTCATCATACCGAAACTCATTGGGGGCCCCACAATCATGTAGTCTGTTTCAACATAACATAACATGAAACAAAACCAAAATAAGAGAACAATGAAAGACTGAATGCATAAAGAAATAAAATAAGAGAAATTAAAGTACTGTTACAGATGCAATAATTATTGTAATATATTGTAAGCGCAGGTAGGCGTCATGCTTCTCAGGATCAACACAGCAGTTAGATACCAGCAATACCAAGTATATACCTACTGTATTCAACCCTGCTAAGCTTGAAACATAATTAGTTTCATACTGTTGCATGTTAAATCAGTTAGTATTTAGCATTTTTTAAACATCAATCAAAACATTCAACATTAAGTATATTGTCTATGCAGGCAATCCTAGTGCCTTGTTTATGGTCTAAGTTATGTCTATGGATAAATAGTGGATAAATCTAAAAGGTGGAATAAAAATACAAACGCGGGTTGCTCTGAGGACTTGGCATAGACATTGATGTGTTTTGTTTGTAACTGTTGGGAGTAGCCATAACACGTAGGATTGCACCTGGAATAATAAGAAAAAGGAAAAATTATTTGCTATTACCTTTATTGCACATAACCTTTGTTTTCCCTGCTACTATTTTGATTGTGAATATAATGAATCAAACTGCACAAGGCCTGCGTGGTGGACTAAGGCCTACATTCTTCTTATTGTGAGTGGAGACCTAACCTTGCAATGGGTCATTAAAGAGTTAGGTACAAGCAAAGGGGAAAAAAAATTATAATTATTTTTCAGTTCTTCAGTCTATATTAGCGTGAGGGGCGATCAAAGCAGGTGAATGTAAACTATGACTTATTTTATTTACTATTTATTACTTTAATTTGATACACAAAAATTATTATTAAAGTAACATGATACAAATTATTATTAAAGTAATGTAACTTCAGAATAATATACAACTGTTGTTCACAAGCAACAACCTATTAAACAGATTGTTTCTTTTTGGTGAAGACATTGCTCACGGAATAAGTTATCAAATCAATAAGTTTCTATTGTTTGTAAATCAACAAAAACTCGTATTTCATAGAAGCAGTGAGTACACTGTTTTAACACAACATGATCACTCATGATAATTGCACGAAATTAAGGGGTAACACTTTTGTAATTAAACGTTGAGGTTTCGAAGAAATACTCTCTAAGGTAATTTTTTTAACAAGATCTAGAAATTGAGGTTAATGTGTATGGTAACTTCTAAACTCTTAAAATTAAATGGTTAACTTATTAACAAAATCATTATTACCTGAAAATAGATATCACGTTTTGTATTTGTAGTTATTCTTTATATTGATTGACCCAGCTTCCAACATTAATTATTCTCAAAAAATCCATCAAACTTCTACTACTGCACTCAACGAAGCGACGCCATTTTTCAAAAAAATTATGTCATAAGGACATAAGTCATTCATTCAATTAATTTCAACCATTTTGACATTTCCGTTTGGACGCCTGACGTTTCTGTCATATCCATGCAGAGCTGCCAACGTAAAGTGTCTAAAATTCTAAATTTCCCAACATTTTCTACCGAATACTGTGTTGATTGTGTTACCGTGTTACAAAATATTGTATACAGCCTCTCAGAATCTCAGATTTTTTAAAACTGTTTTATGTGCCTATCAAGGTATGGATTTTATATTTATTTATTTCTGACGATTCTGCCAATGAGCGTGCAATAACTTGACAGTGACAAAGAAGACAGATATTGGTGTAGCCATATCTAAGAATGGCCATATCAACATAATACAGGACATTACAGGATGAGGAAACTTTTATGGGCGGTACAACATTCTTTGAGCTTTGAGTTTGTTACTAGTGTCCCCAACAAATTTAAGTTTTCAGTTTTTTAATTTCTCTAAGCTTTCACTTACATAACTGTTGATTGTATTTTTTTTTATATAAAACTACTGATTTTAGCATACCACTACGCGTTTAAAAATAAACGTTTTGTAGGTCCATGATTACCTACAAAGGGTATAAACCCTAAAATGTTAAAGACGTTGAATTGGCGCGAACCGCCCCGCACGGAAGTTGGCTCTCGGTGCGTTGACTCTCGCCAAATCAGCAGGTGACCGCCATTACTGCAAATGTCGGGCTTTAACTGTACGACTACGTGGCCAGTGGCCTACTAACATTTGACGTTGTTCAATGGAATTAGCCGCTTAATTATTTATCACACCTAACCCGTGAATTGGCAATTCTACCTACCTTCTATTGGCTGACCAATTGCTGTTTTGAGGTCAAACGTTGAAAGTTGCCGTATAATATAGGAGCATTTGTCTGTAACCCATTAATGACCCACTGCAGGGGCGGGTCTCCTCTCACAATGAGAAGGATTATAAGTCTTAGCCCAACATTTTTTTGAACTCTCAGAGATACGAGTTTTCTCACGATGTTTTCCTTCACCGTTAGAGCAAGTGATAGATATTTAATTTTATAAAGCGCAATTTAATTTGATTGAAAAAAGAAAAAATATTTTTTATGGGCCTCTAAAATTTTTATATGTGTTCTCAAAGACATGTGGAGTCCACCAAACCCGCATTAGGTGTGCGTGGTGGACTAAGGCCTACTTACATCTTTCACATTGTGAGCAGTAGATCATTAATGGGTTAAAGACAAGACCGTTTGTTAAATATTTCTAATTTCTCCTCGCATCCTCTGATTAACGTTGATGAATCACGAGGAGACATCAAGATGTTAAATTGGAGTAATTAGTTGGGTACTTTAGCGGAATAAACTAGTACGGAACGGATGTTGTAAGTTATTGTAGTCTTTACGACGTTTGTTTGTCAGGCAATTGCAAACAATTGTTACATAAATACCTACCTACTTACTATCCATCAATCAGTAGCAGGTAAGTAAATTATCTAACGCCTCTAGTACGAGTATGTTCTTCATATTACCCACTTTTATGTCAAAAATGTAGGCCATTGCGCATGGAATCCTACGTGAAACTATTAGAAAATATTAAGTTTATGTACCCAGTCAACTATGCTTATAATACCCCTTTAGTGACCCACGGCAGGGTCGGGTTTTCTCCCAAAGGGGAAGGATTTAGGCCTTAGTCCGCCACGCTGGCTTAGTGCGCGTTGGTTGTTTTCACATGCCTTTGATAACATTATGAAAATTTTCATCATGATGTCGTTTAACTTTATCGTTATCTACAGTAGGAGATATTTGTCAGTAACCCATTCATGACCCACTACAGGGTCGGGTCTCCTCTCACAATGAGAAGGATGTAGGCCTTAGTCTACCACGCTGGCCTAGTGCGGGTTGGTGGACTTCACATGCCTTTGAGAACTTTTTTTTTTCTGAACTCTGAGGCATGCAGGTTTCCTCACGATGTTTTCCTTCACCGTAACAGCAGGTGATATTTAATTTTTATAAAGCGCACATAACTTTTTTTTTTACAAAGCCATTGGTGCGTGCCACTGGGATTCGAACCCGGACCCCTCGATTCGAGGTCGAATTCTAAGCCACTGGGCTATCACCGCTGGGAGATATTTAATTTGGTAAAATGCACACGACTTAGGATTGTCATTGGCGCATGCTATTGGGGTTCGAGCCCGGGCCTCTGTAGTGAGACCGAATTTTAAGCCTCTATCGCCACAAAGTGATAATAAATAAATAATTTAGTAAATACATACACACACCTGTTAAGTTGCAATTATGCTCCTACACATTAAACACTATTGAGTATAGTTACCGTTTAATTGCTCCGTTAGTGCAATATAGAGCTTATGTGTTTCTTTCTTTGAAGTGCATTTTAATAATTTTAATAATTTTATTTCTATTATAAAACTCGCTCTCTCTCGCTTCTATTAGAACCACTCGCTCGCTTCTATTAGCACCACAAACGACGCTCAATAATCATTATTGTAGAGAAATCTTTAATTCGAAACGCAGTTGAAAATAGAGGTAAAAGGTAAAAGAGGTATGATTGAAATATTTCGTTACTACACTGCCAGCGGCTTTAAACGCGTAGATTTAAGAAATTGGTCCAGAGAGGGAAAGGTAAAGGTAAAGGTAAAGGGAAGATAATAAAGAATATCGATACATTAATCCAGGTGATAATCCTCATCCAAATCTTTTCAGCTGTTTTTGAAAGAGTAACAAATATCCATGCATGCATCCATGAAACGATCCATCCAACCATCCATCCTCAAACATTTTGAATAACAGTAGGTTTTAATACAATGATTTTTTTTAAACAAACAATCCTTTATTTAATCAAACCGTACCACGATACAAACCGCATTATGTGTTTTTCATGCCCACTGTGGGAACCGACATGTGGGAAAGGACCCACGAAACCGTGAAATTCGGCAGCGTGTCATCGTCCGTCGTTGCGTCCATCTCTATTGTTTTATCGATTTGACCTCTATAAAATATCTCATAATCATAACTGTATCGTAAAAGTGTGTGACTAATAATGAAACATCACGAGGTAGTCATCCGGTGTTCACGTGCTAATTTTTAGTAGACGCACGTAATAGTCCTCGAGCCAGGTGCAAACTTCGTTAATCATTTGCACCCCGCCGATAACTTGTAGAATGCTTAAGAGTGTAGAATTAAGAAGCCTGGTGATGGTCAGCTGCAGCTCCATGGGTGGGTTAAAGTTGCGTATTTATAGGTATTCTGTGTTTTGTAAGGGCCTAAGGGAGACGATGTTCTTTAAAGTCTAATGATATGATGAGATGATGATGAGATATGTTTTTTATTGTAAATAATTGAGTAACAAAACGACATGCAGGCCACCTGGTGTTTAGTGGTCACTACAGCCTGTTGCCGTATCCAACCTCAAATAAAGAAACAAATTATATCTGAGGTTGTATGCGGCTGCTTTGCTACTCATAAGATTTCTCTCTTCATTAGGGAGGTGTGTTGTCAATATTCATTGAAAAGAGAAGTCGGCTAACAAAACAAGGAGCTTCCTGTGAAAGCAGGTCGACCTTGTCCTTTTTTTTTACGTGTGGAAATCCATCACGGATACCCTGTGTCGGATCGGGGCCGACAGAGGGTTATGCGGGACTCCTACCGGCTAAAACCCCACGGTGTTCCGCTCTCCGCCGCTCGTAGTCGGGGCCACGGGTATACTTTCGCATTCTTCCGCGACCCCGACAGCGATGACCCTCAGGGGGGGTACTCCTGAAGGTCGACCTAGTCCTACGATAACTATTGTACAAGATTAAAATGGTGGGTGTACAAGATCGTTTAACCATAAAGATAAATTCAAATATTATCAGTCCTTTCAATTCATCGTTTAGGACTTTATTTAGGTCATCGCCATTCATAGAAATGATTCGATTACAATCATATCTTTAGCAGAATTTTACTTAAGTATAAGTACAATAATTTATCAAGTTAGGTAAATAGAAAACAACAAAAAAATTGATACAAATCGTTGTCCAGCAATAAGGGATTTTAAATAAAATTCCTTTACTTCGTATTCTCTAAATACGTAAATACTTTTAGTTTACTAAACATAATAACAAAGAAATTAATATGCAAATTGTGCCACTTTACATTGTGGAAGGTAAAGGTAAGGTAAAGTTAAGTGTAACTTCTTTTTTTTTGTTCTTTCTTCAGTTAATGCTCTCGAGGTAAGCCATTGTGAAAGCTTTCTCTTAATAACAAGGAAGACGCATTAGCATAATTATGTCGCGTGTAGCGCAGGAAATAACTAACGCTACTAATTTGGAGACAATTAATACTAAAATATGTGTACTTAATTGTCGAAAACATGCGATCGGAAATAATATTTTTACTTGTGTTGTGGTCCATTTATTTAACTAGATAAGTATTTTCATAGAAGGACATCAACATTCTGATCCTTATGTTCTTATTTTGTAGAAAGCAACGTACAAATAAAATGGTTTATTAAAATTACATTCAATTCGTCTATAGGTCAGTGAAATTAAATTAAATGACCCAATTTTCCACACGCACGCGTTACAGTGTGAAACCTTCACGCACGCATATCATATATTACACAGCCAGCAGTACTAAATGTTAAAGTTCATCTGCACATTTGCTCTGACACCGGACATGGAACCGTATCACAAGCGCATAAAGTGCATTAGTGCAAGGGAGCAAACAGACTACGATATTTCATCGGATCGATACAGGCAGGTGCACGCCTGCGGCCTGAACCTAGACTCTACATCTAGCTCGGCTCAGTATAGGGATGGTCGATCCAGTTGCTTTGTATCGATATTTTGAATCGTAATATAGACTATACTTAGTGTATCGATCCACGATACACTATAGTCTACGATTGAGTGGATCGATCCAGCATCAAATCAAGTGTTAGAAAATTAATGATTTTTGGCGGAGCTACCGTTCAAAATGTTACTTTATTATAAAATTTAGGGCAACGCGATATTTCAACATTCAATTATCAAGACATAATAATATTGTGTTTTTTATGAATATCACTTATCTATCATGAATAACATAAGCAACAAGTTAGAGGTACTAACATACATACAATAAATAAAACGATACCATTATGTGTTTTATTACCTAATGTTAACAGAATTAAACGCCAGAAAAGTCTACATTAAATTGCATTAGCCTACAACAGGGAGGCGGGATTTTTCACATTTTGATACTATGGATTAACTAAAGGTTAATACAATACGATGTCTTTGATCCGATCTTCCATACATTTATATCGATACATCAGCGGATCGTATATTGTTGTATCGACTCAAAAATCGAATGGATCGAATGCCATCAATCCAGCAATTGTATCAATTCAGTTAAGTATCGATACAGATCGAGCATCCCTAACTCAGTAATTCGCCATTTAAATCAACCCCTCTACTTGAACTAACAGCTTGTTATAAAATCCTAATATTTTATACCTTATCTATCTTATCTTTCTGATTGCTAGTGTTATTAAAATTGTACGTTTCTAGAACTACCAATTTTCCGGAAAACGCGTGACCGATCTTTAGTACTCGTATTTCTGATTAACGATTCTAAACATTTTCGAAAAGGGGGCTACCAACCTTCGTGGAAGCGACGTATTTGGCAAGATTCCCTGTTTACAGCTATCCCACTTATCGACTTTGTTTTATGCAAGCGGCCATCTAAAAATAATTTCGAAGCCGTGTTGATATGTAGTGCATTACTGCCAGTCGATTCCTTGGCACGGGCGCGTCCGCTAGCGTATTGTGTTTATTGCGTTAATTGTTTAGTAAACAAAATGTTGGTGAAACTAGCTTTCTCGGTGACGCCGATGTCGTATCCGGATGTGGATATGTTGAGAGGGAAGGAGATCGGTAACCTAGCGACGGAATACGTGCACCCGAGGCGGCTGAAACGGAATTTGCCAACGTTGCCCGAGGATAACGAGTGTGGTGTGGAAGTGAAGAAGTTCAACAAGCTGATGCATAAGCGAAGACGGCAGAGGAGACAGTACCTTCGGCTGCCGTCCCTGCCCGAGCACGACGAGTGTTGAACGCCAGAGCTCAGTGTGATGATTCTGATGATGGCCTTTTCCGATAATTTTCAAATCGAGTACCTACTCTCTTCAGTGCCGACTTTCCAGATGATCGCGCAAATCAGTGATTCGGAAACCAAATATAGTTTTACGTTTAGTTATTCCTTGTAAATATATAGCATATCGTTTTGTAGGTAAGTGGTCGCTTGGCTCGATAACCATTTGGGTTAGTGTTCGCGGGAACTAGAAAAACACGTTAATGGTTGCAGCAAATAATGATAAGTGTGTTGTGATTGAATACTAGTCAAATGCTATTAATTATTGAATTGCTTGCGTTTGAATCAAAACATGTTTATCATTAGTGTATGTTGTAGGAGTTACTTGCCTTTTAGTTAATACGTTTCTAGAATTAACTTTATTTCCATATATTGAATATGAGTTAAGATTGTTTTGTAGATTAAGTTAGATAGAGTTGTTTATTTTTTATATATTTTGTATATACTAGTAAGTTAAAGTGAATTAAATTGATGTAGTATGTGTTGTTAGCAATGCGTTTGATACGAGCAGCATTATATGAATGATATCAAATGAAATCAATTGGAAATTTCATATCATAATAAAGATATGCATAATATCAAATTTTATACGATGATAGTACAAGTAGTAGTCTCTTTAATGTTTTGTAAGTGAAACAACGTAAAAATATTATGGGTTTTATCAATTAATCTTTTCATATCTGAAACTGAAAAACCCAAAGATATGAATAATCTTATTTAGATAAATAGTTTATCACTTGTGATGTGACTAAAGTTAGGCATATTGATGTGTTTTCTTAAATATTAACATAAGTATATTCGTAATACATTACTTGTAAAACAAAGTTCATCCCTAAACGTGTCTTATTTAGTAATCATTTTGAAATTATTGCTCATTTGAAATACATTTGGGACGCTATGAATTTTATTCAGAGTTTATTTGTTATCATAAATGTTGTAAATCGATAATCTTCTATCAAGTTCATACTTTCGTTTAATTATCGTGTTTTGTATGATTGAACTTATAGCCTACTTATAACCTACCTATCTCGTCGCATTTGTCAGAGTTAAAACTTATCAGAGATTTGTGGAAAATAATCGATTTAATTTTGTTTCTAAGAAATTAAACGATAACAGTAGGTACTTTATGTAGCATCATTACCGTACAAAGAGTCAGGGTCAATCAAAGTCGGGCATTAATTTGACGTAATAAAATTTAAATTGTTTCACCATGTTTGGTAACTTTGTGAAATATGTAGTAACAAAACAGTTCAAAGTTAAAACGGAACATGTGTAGGTATTAGGGGTTGCACTAACGAGTGACTGGAATTGTCATAAAAAAGGTCCATTTTAAAGGTTTGAATAGATTATCAAATAAAGTAAGAGACAACCAAAACATTTCACCTGCCAGTTAAAAATTTGTCACAAAATTGTTCGTGATTTTTTTAACTTTTCGTTACAGATAGTTACTTTTAAACTTCGTATATATATATTCTTAAGTTAATTATTAAGTAACTATATTTAATTAAGCGTTTTATGGAAATTTACCAATTGCGATTTACTTGTTTGTTTAAAATGTTTGTTGCTGAAAGTTCCATTTGTATACTCATTTTAGGGTCCAAAATCAAGTTTTCTTATGTTATAAAAAACAGTTTACAGTTTTAAAAAACTTAGTCGAAGTTTTCTCATATAAAAAAAATATCTAAATACAATATACATTTACTCTCTTTTCATAAACATTTAAATATTATCGTGTTTCAATTGTCTTATTCCTAAAGTTTACATACGTATTTTTAATAGACCCATATCATGTCAAGTTGAATTTTCGTATTGATTTTTGAATATTAACCAATATCATATATCATAACTATATCTATAGAGAAAAAATTTCGATGTTACCTATTACAATATAATTATAAATGTTTCAGAGAAGATAGGATATATTAATTTAGCTCTTTACTTGTTATTGATGTTGTTAGGTACTTTTCTAAAATAGTATCAGTATCTTGATTACCCACGTTATATACTCAACTACTTGGTGTACTACTATATTAATAGATTTTATTATAATAATGGAGGATACATAAATAGTCTTGGATATTGTATTTAACTTTAGATGCATTTGTCGTATCGCTGCCGAGTAGCGAAAGTATATTATATAGTACATGAGTACAGGAACATCAACCAGATAGGATTGGCATTCCCTTTATTTTTTATGAGCAAAAATGAAAAAAAAAAACACTGGATTTTTTGTGGTAAAAATCGGAGGTCCTATTAAATCTGAAGGCCTAAGTACATGGAAGATGTATGAAAAGTTTGTAATTTAGAAAGAATGCTTAATGTATACTCTGGCTTTACTTAAAGTCATCATGACGTACTTATTACTTTTACTTACTCATGTTATGTACCTAAGTGTTACTGTTATTTCCTATTCAGACAATTTGATAATTATATATTTGAGCTCTCATAGGTACGGAGATGAAAATTTTGTTGTAACAAGCATATTATATAAGTAAGTATATATTGTTACTTATTTTATTTTTATTTTTTGAATATTTTCTAGTTTTGATCGGTTATCGTTTCTCGCCAGCAATAGACAAGTGTTAATTTATTAGTAGATAAAAGAATAAATAATCTTAATAGCTGCAATTAGTGTAATGGGTACTTTTCATTTAATATTAATTTAATGTTAATTAAAAGTTTGTTTATGATACTTGATATTTCTATAAAGATCCATCTTAGTGCTTCTTTTATAACTACATTTTATTACTTATTTAAGTATTTATTTTGCTAGCAAGTCGATCTGTGATATACACTGTCGTAGCCCTTTTATGATTACTTTACAATTAAATTGTTTTTTTATAATTATGAATAGTTGTTTTTAATAAATCCCATCCATCCATCCCAAAATTGAAGAATTTATTTTAATATAGTAATATTTGATTGACTTTTATTGTATGTTTATTGAATTTTATTGTATGTTTAACATAAGAGTTCGACATTTGACGCTTTTACGACAGCTGTGAGCATGAACGAAGTGAACACTGCCAAATTCGTATTCGTACGGTAAACGTCAGTCATTAGTATGTTATATATGTTAGATGTTATCTGTCCGACATCTTCCCATACTAATGGCACACCTTAACTTTATGAATTAACCTCTACAGCCAAGTCTGCGAAATAAATCGTAACATAATAATCAAACTCAAATATCTCGAAAACCGTTGAATTTTGGATAGAGTTTCACATGGCTTAAATGATTGGTTGAGAGCTCATCTGCATGCCCTTAGCGGGAATATGTCAAATAACAAATGACCCTGTATTATTATTTATAATTAAGTATATCTCAATAAATGAGCAAAATTACATGTAAGTAGGTATATGTAATATACTTATTAAACGCCATCCCATTGCACAATGATAATAATAATATTGACTTTGAACTTTCGCTGGTGTACACTCGTAAATATTTAATTAGTTGAACACGTTTATCAATCGTCTGCGTTTGTTTTTGTGAATGTATGCAAATTGCAAAGCAAAAATATGCATAGCACGAGAAGCCTGGTGCACTTTGTCTAAGCATAATATACCTATTTGAACTTTTTATAATTGATTTTAAATAACATTCCCAACTGGGATTCGAACCCGGACCCCTTAAATAAGGGGGCACATTCTTAGCCACTGGGCTATCACCGTAATGGAACCATTAGGACTTTACTAAATATACTTCTGCTGCGGTTTACTGTTGAAGGAGAGCTGGATTTGGTCTCGAGATGTGCATTTGAAAATTTGAAGAAAATATAAAAAATAAAGGTTGTGTTGAAACTTATTTATTTGTAAGAGCGAAGTCTGGCGGGTCAGCATGTCTACAATAATAATATTATGTATGAATACATCAAAAAATGTTATTCACGAAGCGTGGTTCTTGGTAATAGTGGTTCGTAATTAGCATTCCATGGCACTTGCATGACTGGTTTTTATCGACAAGTGTATTATTATGTTAGGTGTTTTAGATAAACCGCCCTACCTAATGGCATGTGGCATTTCTCTATTCTAAAGCATTCAATATTTAAAATTTCAAAGAAAAGAAGAGAATAAGTATAGTTACCTACAGAAAATGTTGACTACGGTCGTCGTAAGTAATCTAAAGTCTATAATTCAAAGTCGTTATTTGAGGCGAACATTATAGTCCTCTTGAGAAGCAAAGAAAGCAAAAGCACCTACCTACATAAAACTTCGGTTAGGTTTTCTTCTCTATTTGAGATTAGATGTGGGGATCCATGGACTGCAGCAACCACTTAACATAGGTGGCTTAACATAGGCACGACTGTTTGCTACTCAAATACTACAAAAATAAAACTAAGGTATAGGCCCCAGGTAATGTTATGGAGATACATGGAGAGACGGATATAGGCAGATTTTTCTCGATGTAAGACGACACTCGATCCTATAATGGGTCACTAATGGGTCGCAAATTATTTAGATCGATAGACATGTAATGTATGTGATGATATAATAAAAAAATTGAACAAATTTTTAAATTGCGAAACACGTGAACGTCGTATGATTATGAAGCTTGTTTAAATAAAAAAATTGCCATTTAACTAACGCAACAAGTCAAGCCTTGAATATTAACGATAACCAGAGAAATTAAAAATGATTTGACATTTAAATGTCATTTGAAAGTATTTACCGAATTAATATTGAATACATTAAGCAAACACCACTTTTAATGGTAGGTACATTCCTAGCTCTGTGTAAGTAAAAATATTAAAATACTTCCTGATAAGTACTATTTTAAATGAGAAAGTTTGTGAGGATGGATGGATGGATGTTTGTTACCCTTTCACGCAAAAACGGCTGAACACATTTGGATGAATTTTGGTAGGTATACCTACACGTAGTTATAGTTATACGTAGGCATCAACGAACCGAATTAGATTAGTTCTGTTAAAACAAATAAGTCAATGAATAAATAAATTATACACTACGTGTAAAGTGGTGTAAAAGAAACTATGAATTGAAATAAAATGATCTTATTTAATTATGTTATTTGTAGTTTGGTATATCCTTATAACCATTTGCATACCTTCTTAAAATTGGTAAATGTACCTACATAGATTGATTAAAATAATTTGTTGTCTCTGCCTTTGATCGTCAAGGGCGATAGGCTGCTAAGAATGCATACCTTATATTATTTGCATAACACGAAGTTATTTCTTTAATGATGTTAAAAGTCATTAATTACGCATTGTGGAGTTGTAATGTTATGTTAAAGTGAGATCTTTAAATACCTGTAATACCAGTAATTAATTGTATTCAATGTTTTTACTTAAATATATTATAGAGTAAAGTACAAAAAACCTTGCACGATTGCAGATTTGACAAACAAATTTATTAGGTAAGTATATTTGTGTTTCAGTTTCTTGTGCTTCCATTCCATATACGTTTTTATGTGTACCTAATTGAATAATAATTGAGTGACAAACGGGCATAAAGACCACCTGATATTGACCACAAATAGAGAAGAAATCCTGTCTATGGTTGTATGCAGGCGATTCGCTACTAATTATTCGTTCATTACTCGTTCATTAAATGAACACAACTCGTACCTGACAATGAATGAAAGATTGATTTTGATTTTTTCATGAGGACGAAGACGTGTGCCTGAAATAAAGTAGTCAAGAATCAATGTTGTGCAGGCAGGTATAGCCACAGAATACATAATAGTATTAATTTGTACTATTATGTATTCTGTGGTATAGTCGTAATAGATTACGTACAAAATTAAGTTTCCTCTATTTGAATTGGACACTTAGCATCCGTGAGCAATAAGCTCTTAAATTTACAATCGTCACTACAAGTACGATCGAAGAAAGTTGAAGAACCGCCTTCGGTTGTCCACTTTCCACGAACCGCTATTAAGGTTTGACGGATTATGGAGCTGGTTCATACAATAATACAATAGTTAATACAATACAATAGTCTTTAATACAATCAGTAAGATTTGGGTTCGATTCTCAGCCGAGCAGATATTTGAATGATGAATTGGAATTTCTGTTTCTAGTCTGGGTGTGTTGGGTTCTTGTCTTGTGTGTGTCCAAGGCACCCACGACACAGGGAGACCTAGTGTGGGGCTATGAGTGTAATGCGTTATTTTAATTTATTTAACCTACATAATAATATGCTACACCTAAGTACATATATGAGGATTAAGATTTTAAACGTAAATAGACTATCTCCAGTATTCTCCATCAACCACATCTCTCCAACAACTCTCCACACCACTCCAGTCTACAACTCTCTGAAAACAAGATAATAATGTGAAGTACTTAGGTACATACTCCTCCTTCGCGGCGGGTAAAGAAGGCGGCGGTAGACTCTCTCCCCGGACGAGATACCATGGCTCTACTACCTATAAATAATATCGTTCCTAAGTTAAAATTAAGTACCTTTTACAAAATTAAATGGTAACATCGCGAGGAAACCTATATGTCTGGCAGCGCTATAGTGTTTTCGAAGGCATGTGAAGCCTAACAAACCGTAGGTCTGAGTGGTGGACTAAGGCCTACATGCTTCTCATTGTGAGGGGAGTTCCGTCCTACAGTAGGTCGTTAATGGATAGCAGACGAATCACAAAATCTTAAATAGTTAATGATGGTATCGTCGCATGTAGAAATTCTTCCCGCTTTTTTATTATTTTTCCATTCAGATTGCAGATGAATTATAAGCGTTCAGTAACGTGTCTTCAACACTACTTGTACGATTCATTAACGATGATGACAGCGACCCGCCGGGTGTGTTCAAAACATACTCGTAGGTAAAGACATATAGGCAGGCAGTTTAACACGCCATACTTAGGTAGGTACTTTAGTTTGTACTTCGATGTTTTACCGGCTACAATTAAGTTGTATGACACAGAGTCAACGTCCTAAGCCGGAAAGGTTAGAGACAGTGACATTGAATTTTATACGTGTTTTGTTCCAATGTAAAGTATCTACTCTTTATGCGCAGTTTTAACACCAAAAACAGTATTGCTCACCTTAATTACAGAATCTATTTATTTTTAGAAAAACTTTTTAATCTTTACAGATCAATCGTACCATAACTATAATTATGTAGTAATACAAAAGTATAGGTAAATTGAAGAATCAATGGAGTTTTCTTCAGATACCTATGTACTTCGTAAGTAGGTACGTACAACCGCTCACCTCTGGTAGTGAACCATGATTATTTTGTTATTATGTGTTTGGGTTTGCAAATGTTGAACAATTTGAGACCATCTAGACATCCAAAGAATCAACGCACCTATATATACGACCATTATACGACATAGCGTTTTAATAGATCGTTTAATTTCTACTATTTCTTTCACTTTTAAATTGCGCTAAAAAATAAATAGTTCAATATGTATTCCTTGATGTTTTTGCGTGAAATGAAGCCCTTGTGTGTTTTAAAAAGCCATAATGCTTACAATTTTATGTTAATTAAGTAAGTACATATATCGTGATATGAGTGAACGGCACGTGAATAACATCCGTTGTTTTCAAAACAATGTCGCAGATACCTACCGCGTGTATTGAATTCTCAAGTCAACTTGTAAACCATCACTCGCCTCGTCAGTAACCCATCAGTGACCCACTGCAGACGTCTCACGTCGAAGATACACCCGTGGCACGGTAAAGTGAACCTCAGCCATTTTCGATCCATAGCCATTTAACATCGTCACATCGTAACTGGGGTAGGTATTACCACAGAATGCATAATAGTACAAGTAGTATTACGTCAGAACTCGAGGATTCCACGAACGATGACGTCATTGGAGAAATGGGGATGCTATCGGATATGTTGATCTGATTCATCAGATAATCGTTACGGGGTTATTTTATACGACTTCAAGAAATTGAGTTGTATTTTTTCCAATTTGCTTCGGAGATTTCTCGAAAACTTGTGGTCTTGTGGAAATGTATGGGTTCTATAGAAATTTTTCACAAAACACTGTACCAATAACTAAAAGTATAAATTAATTTCTAACAAAACTGTGAACCGACTTCCAACTAACACATTTTGTTAAAAATCAAAGCTTCAAAATCGGGTTTATGTGCGCTGATAGAGTTGCTTAATTACTGCTAAAATCATGTTAAAACTACCAACTACCTTTGCTTATTTTGAAGCTGAATTTTGAGATGTTTTGTGTTGGTGCTGAGATAAGTATATTTTTGTAGGTTTTAGGTCTTTAAATGATGTGAAGGGAACATCCTGAAGAAACTTGCTATGCATGCGTTCTCCAAAATGTTCTGCTCTTGGCATTTGGAGTTCATCATCCCACAAACATTTCAATGTGAGGGGAGAACTCCTGCAGTGTCTCATTAGTAGTCATTACTGAAATCTTCCTATTGGCCTTTTTGTAGGTACAAAAATGTAACACAGAAACCCTATGGCGCAATTGTGACGTCATAAAGAAAATGGGGGCGCAATATCTTGCCCAATCGAGTTTTATGATCGGAAAAAATTATGCCGTGCGTCATTGATACCAGAGATCAAATGTTACATGGTAACGGCGAAGATATTATGTCAGCGCTGAAAATCGCCGTCAATCATGAAGATCTGTGCGTACCACTGGGATTTGAACCCGGACCCTCGACGAACAGGCTTAGCTACTGGGCTATCACCGCTGTATTAGGGATCATTATTTGAGATTGAACGTGGGTTTCCATGGGCTGCAGTGACCACCTACCGGTCTGTCTGCGTGACTGTTTGCTACTCATATTCAACAAAAAAACAAACGATTAAGCCGACGTGAAATGATGACATACTTAATCTCTTGCAGCGTGAGAAAATACCAGTAAACAACCTATTTGATTTTTTATCTAGATCCAGTTTTGGCACAGACATGGGTGACATTACCACATTTTTATAATAGTGTGGTGATTAATTCGCGAGAATTCAAAGCACGTCGGTTTTGTTTTGTAAAACAACGGATGCGAATCGAACCCAGGAACGCATTCACACGGATCACAATTATTATTGTCCAGGTGTTCTTTAAACATGTCCATAAAAAGAACAATGTCAAAGTATCTGATCTCTTTGTTTTAAAAATTTACGTCCATCATTATTATGGCTTGTTATAGGTACTTTGATATGACCATCGCTACTATTTGTAGTGGACACTCGATCTTGTAAAATATTTTGAATGTTATGCACACACAAATTTAATGTTTCGCTTTCAGATTGGATGTTTTAGTCGCTGCAATGAAGCGCGCATTGCCCCGCTACTTGAGTAGATCTGAAGCGATCGAAAAAGCTGGATCGGTGGACGTGGTGGAGTAATTATGCTCCAGGCCTTCCCCTGTTGTGGGAAGAGACCCGTGCCTAACAGTGGCTCATAAAAGGGTTGCAGCTAATGCGTTACTATATTAGAAACCTAAGGGTGTATACATTACATAACACGTGACTGTACAGCAGCTTATACGGATGCGACTTTGTTTAATACTCATAAGAATTATGTGGTCATTAATTTAAGAGCGATTCTTTAAATGCCAATTTAAAGTACCACAAAGGTGAGCAGACGAATTTAATATTAAGAAAATTTAAATAAAAACTTTTATAGGTCATAAAAGTTAGAAGAGGCACCAAAAAACATAAATAAAAGAGTGTAACAACATAACTATTATTACACAATACATAGTCCATTTATTACACTTGTCCTATTAAGCAATCTTTGTGTGTCTTTTTATTTTTATTTACGGTTTAAAAATAACGCAGACACCTAATTATAAAGATTTAAAAATAAATTTTCACTCAATGCTGAAACAAATTTCTAGTAGCTACAAATTCATTATTTAAAGCAATTTTAAACTTTTTCCGATAAAAAGTAGTGCCAATATGGCAAGAATGTTTACCAAATTGGACAAGGGCTAAAAAACGGACCGTACAGATCTGTATTTATGTAGAGATTCGTATTTATAAATGTGGAGAAGAACTTTGTCTTTGGAGTTATTTTTGTTTACAGAAATGAATTTCTAAACTAACCTACATTCGGGTAAGATATGGGCGCATTACCGAGAAACGGTTCACCTTGCGATTCTATCCTGGTTTCTGCGACGGTTGCATAAACACGTGTTATCCTGTTGTTTTGGGTCAAGAATAACACCGCTTTTTTATAATGTACAGCTATTGAGATAACTCTCATAACCCGCCGTGAAGTCCTGTTGGTCCTTACCAATAAATGAAACACGCAGGTATTAACAGGCAACAGACAGAAGGATGAGCCAATAGTCTGTCCTGTCAGTCCTGCACTGGGTCATTAATCGGGTCACCTATATGATATGATACAATTACTTCCTCGTCCTCTCAACCGGCCCAGGTGGCTGAGCAGTGGCTGGATATGGGCCTCCCCTAATCGACGCCATGCTGCCTTGCTGCCCGATCCTGAGCCCTTTGAATCCAATAGTATCCCGCCTTCTTCTTCTTTAGGTTATCGGTCCAACTGGTCGGAGGGCCAGAGTCATGTCCAGGGCAGGTCAGGCATGTCAGGGCCAGGTGTTTTCAGACGTTTCTGAAAGCACTTTTTTATGGGAATTAAAACATTTATGGGTCATCTAATAAATAAAAATAAATTTTACCATCGTAATCAACATAAAGAGTTGTGATCTCACAGTCACAACTGACTAATCAGTGGCACAAAAGTTAAAACCATTTATTTTTAAATACAACAGAATTTATGTAACCAACCGATGGAGGACGACACAATTTCGCTCAATATTCGTCTCTGAGCCAGGCGCAAACTTCATCAAGCATTTCCTCCCGGCCGATGACTTATTGAATGTCATTACTTAAGAGTACTTAAGATGTAATTACTCCTTGAGTGGATGGAGTAGCAGCAGCCTCCAAATTGTGTAGAAAAAAATATTGTAGTGAGTAGCCAGCGGACGGTTTTATTTATTTGCAGTGACCTAAGTATTTTATTTGCAGTAAACTTTCAACTGACAAATTTTCAATTAAGAGAAAGTCAGTAAAAGATATTTTTGTCATATTTGTCTAACTTTTGTATTTGTATAATCCACCACTTTATACTCAGCTGACAATTTTTTTCGTTACTAAAAGATTCAATAGGAAATGATAAAAAACTTTTTTACGTACTTCGAAGGCTACAGCTGCCGCTGCTCAACCCACCCATGGAGCCGCAGCTGACGATCACCAGGCTTCTTTGTTCTATTATCTTTAGAATTCTACAAATAATTGGCCGGGAGAAAATTGCTCAAGAAAACCAGACGCTGGCTCACGGACTATAGGTATTGTGACATTTCGTAAAAAATACTTTATGTCCATCACGTCACTGTCTTGGTGTTGCCACCGTTAATTTAGTATTTTATTTTCGAATGAATCGTACTCCCTTTCCGTTCGGCCTCGGCCCAATTCCTTTACCTGAAAGGTATTTCGGTTAGTATTACATGAGCATTATTTCATATGTTTTTATTTTCTCCGAAACTGACTTCGGGGTTACTCGGAAAATCTTTTAGTAAGGGTTCCAAATAAGCAGTAAATTGTAGAGTATACCACGATATGTATAGCGTGGATCAAACCGCATTGGATGTATCCAATGCGGATTGGATTTGCTCTAACGTATCGCTCGTTTTCAATCTTCTGCCGAGGTACAAAATTAACGTAATTTTACGCCTATCTCAAGTCAATTGAAACAAAGAGACTAAATTAATTAAATACAATAAACAACAGTTAGGTTGCGTGTTTCTTTTGTCGTAAAAAAGAAGTAAATTAGTCGGTAAACGTAGAATAGATTATCGTCATAATAACGTCATTGTTTTTTATCTGCGTAGGTACCTACTGTTCACCACGCAACTGACTATCTACTACCTACGTATAGTATCTATCTACTATCTACTAAGCTATAGAATCTACGCAATAGATAGCCTAATCATGTTTAGATATACTGAATCTCAAAATCTGTAACGACGCAAAACGTTGGTAAAAGCTAGACATAATGCTTCTAAATCCTTATTTTTGGTGTGAAATATCTTTTGGGCAACTTGACTGTCGTAAAATCGCTCGTCTGACATGATGGCAAATGGTTTGACGGCAAACGTTTCATGTTGGCGCTTCGGCATGATACTCTCCTATGCCATGTTACGGCACAGTTCTAGAATTCCTTTTGTGTGACTATCCTTCCTTCCTTCCTTTCAGCCCTTGGTAGTCCACTGCTGGACACGGGTCTCCCCTAATCGACGCCACTCCACCCGGTCCTGGGCCCATTTGTGTACACATTTTGTTGTTTCTTAATTTAAAACTAAATTTAATAAGAAACTATTAATTGTAGAAACAAAACTTTTCGAATCGTTTAAAACTTGCAAACACATTTGGGATCTTCTTGGTTTCGAATTATTTCTTCTTCTGTCTCCTCTTCCCAAAGATTACCTGGAAGAAATCGCTCTAATGTGATAAGTCTGATAGGCCGTCTTTTCGTACTTTACTACTTTATTTTGTAGAAGTGTCTGTTTTCTGTGTGCAAATAAAGAGTAATTGTATTGTATTGTACTATAAAAAAAGCGATTTGTATATTAGTAAATATATTGTTTGAATTAATCTCTAAATCTTTGAGCTAATTGCGGATCTTAGATTCAACGTAATCTAGTGACGCCGTAGTTTTACCTGCGTAACGCTAATTAATTTTTCCCGCCTACACGGTATGACGTTGTTTATGTCGTTATTAATTGGTTTACATTAATTACGTAGACGTAACAGTGAACCTTGTACGTCAAATACTAGAATAATTAGGTTGTGTAGTTTTTACGTTGATTAAGTAGACGTAAGAGTGAACCTTGTACGTCAAATACCAGAATAAGTTGTGTTATAAAGATTATGATTATTATGAGAAGAAAAACTTCACTCGTCTTTACTTCGTCTTTACTTTTGGTTGGGGATGTGAGATTGCCGAAGATACTATTTGAGGCGAGCATCTTAGTCCTTCTGAGTGGCAAGACACAAACATATTATTATTACCCCAGATACTTCTTCTATTTTAAGGTTGGATGTGTGTGGTGGTTCGCTTACATTAACGAAGGGTTGTAGTGACTACTTAACATCGGGTGTACTGCTTGTTACTATAAAAGCAAGCCTCAAGGGATGATATTACGTTTATTTATTATTTTGAAACAAATTTAAAAAAACTTAACCATTAAATTAAAACTAAGTATTTACAAAAATGATGATTGTCTGGCTTCACAAGATCTGTCAAGTAGTCATAAGCGATAGTACTCTCTCAATTTAATACTGAGATACACTGCGTGCGGAGAATTTACAACATTCACCTACTCCTGGCCAGAACTTCTCTGACAACGACTAGATAATGAAAATGAAGATATCATATAAATATACAAGCTTATTAAAACGTGGCTGTGTTTAGGTAGCGAAAATAATTTTCTAAACAAAAAGTCGGTAAAAACAACAGCAGTCCCATTACCTAAAGTTAGCTTCATAGATATTGGCAATAATGTCGATAACACGTTATCAATATTTCGTCGTTTTTATAGTTCACTTAGTTCCTTAGCCTTAGCAATTCAATTAACACAATCTATTCGTATCAACCTCATTGTGAGAGGAGACCCGACCCTGTAGTGGATCATTAATGGGTTACTGACATTCGTATCAACCATAGTTCCATAACAATAAGAATCAACACTGAGTAGACTATACGTCAACTTAAAATTGCTTAGATAACGACGTTCGATTTAATGATTCATTTTTCCAAAGGCTAAACACAACGAATGTATTGCTCAGATAATAAAGTTTAGTATATATCTATTGGCCCATATGCCATAATGAAATGAAATAACTGTATTTGCGTAGTTACTTGCGATTTGTCACGCAAACTTTCTAGTCGAATAAGCGGATTTAAGTAGGGAAATAATATTTTTTGTAACATAATGAATGCTACGGTAGAATAATGGCTATTGTTCTATTATCTAGCATTATTAGTAGTATCATGATCGTTAAATTGAATCGTTTGACGTTAATCTTTTAATATGTAACTAACTGTGGGTTTTAACGTAATAACAACGTTGTGCGCACGCGACATACGCCACTGAAAATCGTTTTACGTGATAGGAGAATCCATTTAAAGTCACTGGGTGGAAACGATTTTTTTTGATGAAGGATTCTGAATAGGTATGAAGCCTTCTTTGAAGATGTAGTGTATCATTTTCAAAGAAGGCTTCAATCTTTTATTAGACATACAAATACCGCCTTCATTTCATAGAAAGCCTCATCTTGGGTGAATCGTATTTTGTCGATGTCATAGAAATCGTTCTCAATACTTTCCAATACGCGAACGGAGCAGATGAAATTTGGCACAATTACCTAAAGTTTATATGGAGAAGAATACACGAATTCTAATATTTTTAAATAAAATGCATTAGTATAATATTGTTATATAGTTATAATATTGTACGTCCCTATAAGGCAGGACAAACGTGATCATATGAAACTAGTGTCATCTGTATATTACCTTTTGTCCACAATAAAGAGAATATGAATAGAAATACATGAAATTCATCAAAAATCACGCCACACACACTACCATAAGTTTGAGTACTTACATACATTTACATGCATAAATGCACACATAGACAAACGACGTGTACCAACGTAGGTACATTCCGTTTCGAGTCAAAATCAAATTTCATTAATTAAAGTGAATTTCGAATACTTGGCAAAATTTATTATTTTCAGATGTTACCTCTTCTCTCTGCTTTAATTTTTCAGTCTTACTCATCTTTTATCTCAGTCCTAGTCCTAGGAAATCTCACTACTGCTCGTAAGTACTCGTGGAGGCTTTACATGAACAAGAAAATTATAGAGAATGTTCAGACCAATTTCTTGTATTCTTTTTCCATTCGTAACGCAATAATGACTTGCACTCTTATAGAAGACACATTATTAATGAACATGGAACAATAGCATGGTACCGACGTAATTTGTCTTCACACTACGTAAATCACGAAAACATTACCTTCATTTAGAAAAACAGAAGTAGAATAATCATGCTTTCAATATGTGGCCATATTAATTAACATAATTACGCGTCACTGCATTACGGGCAATAGAAGTTAGGACAAACTGTTTATTGTGCTAACATTTACGCAAGCAGAGCGTGGGAAATCTCAATTTGCACATTTAAAAGAGTCAACATCATCTACGTATGTACAAATGTTTATTCATAACGTTTTAGGTGGCGAGAACATTGTAGTTTGCTTTGGAAGGTTACTGGCTGCAATTCTTCTACCGCCGAATTGCGGGCAAGGGTTAGGGAGAGCTGCACAATATGGAGCTTCCACCACGCTGTTCCAATGCGGATTGGCGGAGAGACGGGGTAGTGGTTAACGCGACTGTTTTCAAACCACCCTTACCCTTCCACAAGGTTTAACGATTTGATAGCTAATTCTGTAAGTCCCAAAAGATTTCGTGCCGATATCGTGTGACATCAAACCGTACATCATTTCATGAACTCGCTACGACAAGGAACCTTAAATGTGTATTCTATAAGGCACACATTAGATTGTCAGAATATTTGACTTTTAAGCCTTTTTTGACTTTTTATTACGGGTAAGACACGACAGACTTACGAGTACGTGCCCTTCGAAGCACGTACGGAAGCGTGCATGAAATTCGCCGCTAGCGGTCACCCATCCGAGTACTGCCCGTGCTTGACGACTGAAATTTAGTATGCGACTATGCGCATAGGTTATACGTACCGGGATTAACATTAGGATACTTTTAATGCCTCTCTGGACCAAAATCCATTTACTAATAAATTTAAGTACAAAATTTATAAGTAAATTCCAATATTATTCGATAAACATAAACATATTATATGCTCATAAATGTTGTACTATCATAAAATACATCTCTCCATCCCGCGTTTCTAATTTATCTAAAAGGGAGGGTAGGGAAAAACGGGGTGAATCCATCCGATACTTTTACTGTTATAGTAGCCCTGAGCCACAGGTAGTATACTCGCGTAATATATTGGATATCGGTTGAGCCGTCGCAATGTGGAGGACTTACAGATCTTTGCTTAAGAGGAATTTTCTAAATATTTTGTGCTAGTATTGGATTATTCCTATGTGTCACCTTTGGGGCACGAAGTTGGAGATAGGAATAATCTCTAGTATTTTTGTGGGTGAGATATTTTATTTTATTTTTGATAGATATTGATATCTATATCGTTTCACTGTACTCCGCCTAATACCTGTAAGATATTAAGTCTCACAGATATTTATCAAGCTCTAGAACATTCTATCACATGCTGGTTCAATGGGGATTATAAGAGATAAACCAGGATTAATTAATTGAGTCGAGAATTCGAGATGACGTTCCGTATCTGCCGGTTCAATCTGCCCGGCAATTAGCGGCCCGCTGAGTGTTAACTAGCGTGTACTGGTTTATTAGAGTATCTACATATCGGGAGCGGTTGGCGCGCGTTAAAACAGTTTAAGAAATGTAACCTGTTATATACCTTTATCCTTCCAAAATAGGGAAAAGTCTGCACAATAAATCTGCACAATTCAATAAAAAAACGAAATAAATTTTTGGTTTACCCCGGCAAGAACATTCGCTAGGAATGAATAATTCCTAATTCAATACTCATTATTCGCTGCAAAAAGATTTTTTTAATATTTCAGGCGGAAAATTCACCAGACATCGAACAGGAATACTATTTCGACTTGGATTATTTCGACAGGTTTCCAGATCTTTCCTGATATTAAATTACCTGTACGCCTCTTCGAGTGATCATAGTTATCCATGGCCCCTTCTGTATCGGATTCTCGGTTTTTTTTTTGAGTTTAAGGTCCACCTGGTAGGTAGGTATTACAGCATACAGCATTTATTAAAATTAAATTGAGCATGTTACATTTTGACACCGCTCGTGTGAAACCTCCTAAAGCAATAATAATCACGAACCAATTCGATGGCGATGCGATGTGATTCTCTCATTTGTAGTCAATTCGCGACCATCGCGACCATCGTCCCCTTGAACTTTGCTAAGGTGACCAACACGTCATTTTTTATCACTTTTAGTATCTCACGTGTTATATTTTTAGAATCGCTATAGACAGCTATAGACATTTCTATAGCTGTGACGTGTGCCCGCCCCGCTGCTTGAGTAGATTGCAAGTTAACGAAAAAGTTAAGCAACAATGATAACCTCCATTGTACTAAAATTTTGTATACAAATATATTGTCATTCCTTGCTTTCATCTTTGACAAGTGCCAAGTCCCAAACTCTACAAAGTGCATGTTAAAATTAAAAATTCCGTTACATTCATATAGGCGAAGTAAATACATTATCTAATACGTCTTAGCAACATTTAGCAAAAGGAGTAAGTCGCCCTCCTATTAGGTGGACTGATTACCTTAAGAAGGCAGCGGTGAACCGTTAGATTCAGAGGTACAGGCCGATTTAAGGAAGGCCATTTTCAGTTGATTACAAAAGGCAGAAAAGACGGAAGGAATACATAATAATATAAGGCGTGTAAAATACTCTTGTCTTTGCCTGTTTGCATAGACAAAGTACCATGGTCCAAGGACAAAAGGTTTCACAATGTTATTTCAGCTTTATCCAACTTTATTGATTTGAATGTTGTTTTCAACAATATTGACTTACTACAGTTACGCCAGACTGGAAACACCTGTGCAAAGCCGGTATGACGCCAATCGCATCCACTGCGCAGTTGTTAAAAACACTTTTTTGAAAAGGCACAAAAAATATAACGAAATAATTCTTTGATCTGTCTGAGATTCTCGGATTTTCTGTTACGTAGGAGGAAAACGAGCAGACATCCCATAGTTTGATAGTAAGTAAGTTATGGAAACATTAATGATAACGAAGCGGATTTTATTCATTTTTTTGAAATAATTTGCGTAACAGGATCGATGGTCGTGTTACGATCGTGTTATGTTGTATAGCAGCTGTCACATCAGTGTATATTCACTGCACACAGAGAAATTGCTTAGATTACTCTACCTATTGTATATCGAGGAGACGTCCCACGCGTCAAATAGCGCCAAATAAGCTGATATCCTAGTGCATACGTACCCGACACCTGTAAACTTATATAAAGGTCACACGTGGCAAAATGTAGATGCACGGAGACTTGAGCTTAGTAAGCTCGTTGCACGCGTGGGAGCTTTCTGATATTCATTCCCAGGAACATGATTTGGCACTACTTTTTATTGAAAAAAAATTAAAATTGCCTTAAATAATAAATTGTAGCTATTAGAAATTTGTTTCAGATTTAAATTACGATTTGTTTTTAAATATTGCGTTATTTTTAAATCCCAAATTAAAATAAAAAGACACGCTTACATTGTTTCCCAAATAGAAAAAGTGTAAAAAATTGACTATATATAGAAGAATAGGTACTTAAGTAGTGATTGTGTTTATTGGGAGAAATCGTTGCTTCAATTTGGAATAATGTTAAAGGGATTGGCGGATACCTTTAAGTTTATAAAGTGACCGTTAGTGACTGAGTGTTATTGTCTTTAACAGACACACATAAAGCACAGATAAATAAGTCACACAAACGGTGCTTAGAAGGTCCCTCTTATATAGTGAAAGAAGTAGGAGTAAAATGCGAAGTAAATAAACAAGCAAGCTGATGAAAAGTAAATAAATATTTAAAATGCATATTTTTAACCAAAACACCGTCGTATTATTATACTTTAATATCTTTTTGACGTAGAACACGATAATCTGATAACTGCTTCCAACTTGATAATATTTGTATTAAACTAAAAGTTATTCTTACTTACCATAAAGTAAAGTGTGAATCGTTTAACCAGGATAATAGTAAAAGTAAACAGTTTTACGAAGCAGTTATCATATAAATCCTGGTGATAATACAACGTGCACACTGTTCATGATTTAGTCATCAGATGCAGGTATTTTAATATTGTGACGTAGCGTCTGGAGATAAAGCAGCTTCAGATTTGCCAAAATTACGAGTATGGAATCATTTATTGCAGCTCACTGAGATTGTTTGTCTTATGTTTTGGTGGGGGAAAAGTGCTTGGTGGAGATACGAGGCGAACATCTTAGTTCTCATGAGTAGAGATGCGCCGAATAGTGGTTTCACCGAATAACCGAATACCGAATATTAATCGGTTTAACCTATACCGAACCGGATATTCGGCCGAATTATTTGTTTGTAATTAAATGTTGACTATACCCACTACTCGTAACTAACTACCTATAGGTTAAGAAATAAATATGTTGACTTGAGGTTTCAAAATAAATTTAGATTCGGAGTTAAATAGCTTTCAGTTTCATAGGATTTCTTCATAAATCTTACATTCTATACCGTGTCGAGTGGCCAAGAAAAATGGAAATTCTCGAACCGAATATACCTTTTCGGCATTCGGCATCAAAACCGAATAAATCAAGCCTGAAATCATTTATTTTCTATTCATGTACTTAAAGATACACTATCTTAATCAGTTAAATATTTTTTATTTATTTATTCTATGTAATCAAATATTATGTTACTAATACATATTTCTTTTTTTCTTTGCTTTAGTTTTGATTAAGTCATAGTTTTAAGACATTATTTTTTCTACTTGAACCAGGGTTGACTGGTCGAGAATGCCAACTGGCATCAAGGCATTGTGTAAAACAATAAAGCAGTAAATAACTAAATACTAAATGGTGACATAAAAACGGTTAATAAACAAAGTCTCGTTTCGTATTTCGATCCGCAATGCCCTTAGATAATATTACCGTGTCCCAACCTTGCCCACGGGAAGGTGACACCGGTAATGATAATGACGCGGCGGACGTCATTTACAGTAGCGGTGAGCGAACAGTGCGTTATGTACTCGTAGTAGCTTCTGTATGCGACTTCATCCACGTGGACCGAAGCATTTGACTAGTCCATTTGTTTCATCTGTTCAGCCGTTTTTCCGTTTTTCTGTTTAACCGTACAGATCCTGTGTTTAAATTTTGTCGCGTCGGTCGGTTATATCAGCCAATTAGGACAAAGCCTGCGAACGCGAATATACTTAATTAATGTCAACGGATAACTAAATGGGTCGCGAGATGGTTAAATTGTTTTACGATCAACGATAAAACAGGTTATACACGAAGTGTGCGTTAATGTGTTTTCCGATACAATGGTCCTAACAAGGGGTAGCGCTCAGGCGTGAAAGGGTAGATCGTCTGGCGTAGGGGATGAATGACCTACACGGGTTCAGACAGAGGTTCCTACAAAGGCCCCAGTCTAATGGAAAAAGGTGGAGAATATCTCTAACACGCACGCGTACTTATATACTTATTTACTGGTTCGCAGTATGTCTTCATATTTTGCGTTTCACTGGAGAGGTTGCCGGAGATACTTTATTTGAGGCGAGCATCCTCATGATCAGCAAAGCACCTGCATAGTGCATACAAACACAGATAGAACTTTTTCTCTATTTCTGGTTGGATGTGGGTCCATCCATGGGATGTAGTGGCCTATATGCCCGTTTGCTACTCAATTATCATAAAAAATATGAATTCAATTAGGATTAAAGGACACCTTTGATATTCACGAGGACTGAGATGCTCGGTTGAAATACTCGTAATTATCTCCGGTATTAATTCTACTATCCTAATAATTATGATTGATACACAATTAACAAATACACATGTAATAAATACCTACCTACCTACTGTCTTTCATTATCCTGGAACATAGCAGATAATAGTGATTTTTATCTTTATTGATCTGTGGTCGCTGCCATTAATCATTCTTTAGTTTCGTTTATTTGTTTGTTTACGTCGGCTTCTTACTTATCCTCCGAAAGTTTAAAGAGCGTTGAACTCTTAATATTTAGGTATTTGCAGACTGGTTGAGTGCCGGGTTGGTTCTTGTCAAGGTTTTGCATGTGTGACTTGGAGCAACTCCTTATAATTTATTTTATTATAATATTAATTTTATTATAATAATATAAATGTAGGTATAGTATTTTAAACGCACATATTATAAGTTTCACGCATAACGATCTCATTGGATCTAGGTAATTTTTCAGATTATTTGAGTCGTTTGTAATATCAAATGCGTTAGATTTTCAAACTCTTAAAATAGAAGGCTGCCGTCTTTATTTTAAAGTTTGGATTGTTGTTTTGTTTAATTGATTAGAATATAAAGTTAGAGTATTTAGAGTTTAATTTTTTAAAATCTAAATACCCACAGCGTAGGTTCAGGGAAACCTGAGCATTATATTTCTGTTTTTTAAGTAGATAATAAGACCGCCTTTTGGGCAACACTTGTTTTGTGCCTAATATAAAATTGTTATTAATGTGTAGTATACAATATAACACATTTGTATTGTTTAACAATTGTATCAAAATACAGAAAGTTTCGATATATATATACGATATATAGATATAAAACTTTATACTTAGTAGTTATAAGTTTAAGATGACTAACCGTTTACGGATATTTTGTCTTGAAACTTTTCCGCTCGCCAAATACCATAATTAATGATAATATTGACAACGTTCCTCAAAAAGTAACAATTTTCTTGGAACGATCTCAAAAGAAATACTGACATTAAGTTATTACTGTATTTGCGTTAAACTTAAAAGCAATTTTTAGGAACAACAACACTTATATTTATTTTATTTTAATCACCCGTTTCTGAGAAAATCGGCCAAAGTGTCAAACCAAACAGTCAAAGTGAAGCCATATAGAATTCATTTTTTCTTTTTGCGCTATCTCTCAAAAGATATCCTTGCGGACAATGTCAAAGGGTAAGGGACCCATACTATCTTCAAATTCAATGAATCTTGATCTTAGGCTCTACCAAAACATATAAGTACTACTATTTTCCAGACTTTTTAATTTTGCCATGTGCATAGGTACACCTACTTGTAAAATCGTTTTGACCGACTGGCTATTTACTATCAAAGCACCAACCAAAGCAACTTAGGATACTGTACAAAGGTGCTAATATAAAAAAATTTAGTCATATCTGACGAGCGATGAGTGTTTTTTTTACTTATTCACCTCAAAATGGCAGTACTTTGTGGGCGAAATTTTGCATACAGATAGTTTACGATCTAGAACGTTAGTTTACGAACTAAATTCTAAAGCTCTCGCAAACAAACCCATGGACATAAGCTAGACTCATTAAAAGACTGCTTTCAGCGAAGCGAAGTCGAGTTAGCCAACTTAGACTAAATACGTCATACTGAGAATAAATACGTCATAAAACCTAATAAAAATAACCCTTAACAGAAGCCATTAGCTATCACATAAATCTATTTACCATACAGTAATGTAGCGCATACATTAGGCCGATTAAGATGGCGAAAGGGGAATGACCCAAGATTTGTTCAAGGACACTTCAGACTTCACAGGATATGGTTTATGTTTCAGCCCTACTGTTTTATTATGTAGATAGCTACCGATTGTTTTTATAATGTAGAAGTGTACCAAAAATAAATTAGGTGTGCAACATGTAGTGGACGCATCGTCATATTATGTTCCCTTCGCCCATTCCACGGATGTTGAGGTTTGATCAGGGGGTCCATGGACGGCCGCGTCCAACTTCAAATAGAGAAAATGTCCTATCTGTGGATAACCTCGCGCGGGTGCTTTGCTATTCATGAGGAGGAAGACGTCCGCTTCAAATAAAGTATTCCTGGCAACCAGCTCCACATTCATTTTTAGGTACAGAAAAATAAAATATACCAGAATTATCCTTTAATGTGTGCAGGCCCGTTTCTTCCGTGTCGTAATAGCACGTGTCGTTTAACCACTGTTCACTGCACAGATAGGTATGTATTATGATAATGACTGAGTGTCCATGTGCAAGTTGTCACGTGTGTCCTTGCCTTAATCAAGGCCTTTGATCTAGTGCTAAGTTTTCAAAGGGATGGAATTTTCCGTACATCAGAGGGTATGGAATATAGCACTTTGCTCTTAGGGACTAAGATGGTATCAAAGTAACCTGAATCCGCGAAATACCTCAAAGATAAACCAATCGGCCATCAATCGGTGATCAATAATACAGACCAACCGGAACACACGCTCCCGCTTACGTCAACCCGTACATCACGTAACACACGTAACCAACTGGGTCGAGCAACCGGGTTACTGCGCTCATTTGCCCACTAATAGCCATTGTGCGTAATGGCCCATATTGCCGAGAAATGTCTCAAGGACGCGCTTTTAGGCATGCTTTTGGCATGCTGCAAAATTGGTAGTACTAAAAATTATGGATGTGAATTACTAATTTCAATTCAAATTTTGGACTTGGTAGAGCCGTAGTCACTCATCCTGTATCCCATTAATGAGCCTCTACACGGGGTCGGGTCTCCACTCACCCGGTTGTTGCTTACATACCAAAATGTGTTTTTGATCCGGGTGTTTGTTCTGAGACGGCTGAAATTGATTTATCTACCACTTGTGATTATTACAAAATTTATTATTTTCCAAACCTATCTCAACTTTAGCACACATAACACACATAGTGTTGTAACAAATTACCGACAGTGTGCCATAAACAAAATACGTTTTATTATCAAAACAAAACAGACTTGGGCAACTGCGTAATTACATAAACAAAAGATCTTATTGTATTTAACTGGAACAACTAAATGGGACGTGTGGACTTTGGTCACGTAAGTGTATACGAAATCTAGATGTAACTTTGCAGCAGTCGTTAAACATCGTCGGAGGCATTAACCATCTGATTAAGAATTAAATGAATAATAAACAACGCTTCACACTCATAACCCCACACGAGGATTCCCTGTGTCGTGTGTGCCAAGATCACAAAACACCCGGAACAGAAAGAGAAATTCAAATTCATCATTCAAATCTCTGCTTATCTGGGAATCGAACCCAAGACCCGCGCAGTGCGCCGGTGTGTTTAACCACTGCGCCATTTGGGTTGTCAATTGCTGTTGGACAACGGCTGATCCAAAAGCTGTGACTCTTGGGCTTTTGGTATAAGTACAAGGGTGTTTCTGGTCGGAAGGCGGATTTGGGCGGCTCTCAATATAATATGATGATGATCGCCGTTTCAAGATTTTTTTCCTCTTTGGTTATTTTGAACGATTGTCGCTACCCATTTTGGCGAAAAACTTCTTGCGTTTACCGAAAGAGAGCTTATTGTCAGTTTGAAAATGAGTAACTGAACCAAAAGGAGTACAGACACCAGTCTACGACTCGGTAGACAGACGACCTGAAGAAGACATCGGGAAACCGTTGGATTTAGAGGGCCCTGGACTGAGCGGAGTTTAGGGAAAAAGAATGGAAGGAAGGAGGACGTTTAGTCCTAATCGTGAGTATAATAGTGGTGAGTGAGTAAGTACACCTGATAGTAGCAGGTGTAGTAGGACCTGATTTTGAAACAGTATAATCTGTTATATCTGTTATTCTTTACGGATTCGTTTGCACAGTGGAAGAAGGACGAGTGTTATTTTTATCGCGATCACATGATAATAGTGTACCAAAATAAACTCGGAAGCTATTGACCTGTCGCAGTGCAAGCTGTAGGCGAGCTTGAAACGATAAACTGAAGATGTTGAAGAGAAAAAGAAAATACACTGGAATGGGCCCGTGGGTACAGGACCGAATAATGTGCATCAATTACTGCCTTGGTTGACACACTCATTATTATCATCAATACTACAATTTCCCATAATATTATATTTTAAGGTCCTTGGAAAAGTTCGTTGCTAGTCCATCGGTAGCTATGCAACCAGCACCTGGTCTACTGATAAGGAAAACTGGAGTTAACAAACAATGACAATTGGTACAACGTCGTCGCAGGTTCATACAATGTTAATGTATCCCAAATATGTATCTTCACCATCGCCATCGTAATTTGAATAACTTTAATGGAGCCATTGTTCCTTGTCGCGGATTTCCGCTGAGGAATATTAAGGAAGGATGTTAATTTACTTGAATAGTTTCAATAGGTTATAAGACTGCCGTGTGTGACAACGGTTCAATAGAAAATAACCTCAATAAGAAGAGCCTTAAACGCCTCTATTTACCATCGCTTTATCTAAAGAGTTCCCTTTCAGGCTCGGGACCGAGTATGAAAGCTTCAAACTGTTTTTCGCTATGATACATTAAATTTACTAACGTGTATACCTACTATTGCTTATTCTGTGGTTCTGTGTGGTTGGTCCAAGTTTTTCTCGTGCTGTACTTTATCAATCAAGCCCGCTCGAAGAATGTCGCTGTTTATGGGCTATAATTATTGAACATTAACAATGAAAATTTAGTTGGCCGCCAAGTTCATATTTAAAATAATTAATATGCTTAATTTTAATTACTGTTAATCGCCTACGTAAAAATAAATACAAGTCTAAAGGCAATTATTTTACTAATTAGAAGCCACTTTTTCAGAGAATTACAAAAACGAAGCAAGTTCCGCGAACCCAATTACAGTTTTACAGTGAAAACTGAAATGTATGACTTCATTCATGTCCATGAACACAATAAATGAATTCGCGTAATGCCCTTCCCACTTCTATGTTGGCTTTCGTAGAGTTGCCAACGATATTTTTAATGGAAGAATTTTATTCTTAAGCTAAGGCTATTTTTAACCGACTTCAAAAAAAGGAGGAGGTTCTCAATTCGTCTGTATGTTTTTTTTTTTTATTTTTATTTTTTTTTTTTTTTTTTATATTTGTTATCGCCGCATTCCGTCATTTGTTAACCGATTTGAATTTTTATTTTTTGGTTGGGTAGATGTTACTTTGAATTTGGTCCCATATTAAGTTAGTGTTTATCTGATGAAGAGTTTCGGAGATACAGAGTGGAACTCTTCAACGGATAAGAGTTAAGGAACCGGGTTAAAAAAATATTATTATTGGTCACATTACCTTTGCAGAACTATGTAGACATTGACCACCTTCAAGTCTGATGATGGAGTGGAACTCGTTTTTATTTTATATTTCTGACCGCCGTATTCCGTCATTTGGTAACTAATTTGAATTGTTTTTTTTTTTTGGTTTGGGAGCTGTTACTTTGAATTTGGTCCCATATTAAGTTGATGATGATCTGATGAAGAGTTTCTGAGATACAGAGTAGAACTCCTCAACGGATAAGAGTTAAGGAACCGGGTTAAAAAAATATTATTGTTAGTCACATTACCTTTGCAGAGCTAAATAGACATTGACCACCTTCGAATCTGATGATGTAGCGGAACTCGTTATAAAATAGGAATAATTAAATCGTGTTTAAAGCAAGTTAATTTAAATAAACTGTACAAATTATATATTTAAACATTAATAATGGTAATCCGTAAGGTTACCATTAAGTAGCCAGTTGCCGCAACCTACGATGAAGCATTAAAACTAAGATACCAGAGTCAGATAATAGAGTGGAAGTGAAACTATGACAACTAAAAAGCATTAAATAAAATAATTTTAAACAAAAATGTGAACCGACTTCAAACTAAAAAGTAAGAAATAACTTTACAAACAGACTTCAATAATAAGGTATTTTTGGAGTCTGTGCCCAAGTTCATCCTCAGTTTAACCTCAAGTAACCTCATTTTTGCAGACGAGTTTTAAAGTCATGAAGAAATCATGAAATGTATTTTAATATATTTTACTAAAAAAGAAGTATGTAGGTAAATATGTACTTAGGTAATATTTTATTCATTTATTATAATTGTACGGGCTAGTATCGACACCATACGATAGTCAAAGAAAAGATGTTGTTAAAGTTTATAATATTTATTGTTGTACACTGTAGGTATGATAATGATGTTGCTATGAGTACGCGCGCGATATGTTAGTATCCCAAATGCATACTAAATTGAAAATGTGACCGGCGCGTGCTATACGAAAAACGCGCTGACGGTTGGTGTACGGTTGCACCGTACAATAATGTACAATGGAAAGAGAGATTTAATGTTCTTTAAAAATGCACATAACAAATTTACAAATCATCGTCATAAGTTATTTAAAAAAAATTAATAATATGTTTAATTTTTACACGTAATTATAAATTAATAAATTTTTAACAAAAATCAGAACTGACTTCAAACTAAAAAGTAAGAAATAACTTTACAGACTTCAATACTTAATAAGATATGTTTGGAATATGTGTAAAAATGAGGTTACTTGAGGTTAAACTGAGGATGAACTTGGGCACAGACTCCAAAAATACCTTATTATTGAAGTCTGTTTGTAAAGTTATTTCTTACTTTTTAGTTTGAAGTCGGTTCACATTTTTGTTTAAAATTATTTTTTGGTATAAACAACACTTAGGCTTCCTCTACATGACATGACATAAAATATGTTTTCATTCGTGTACCTGGGATTCTAATTTTTAAATCAATTAACTCTTCGAGAAAATAGTTTAAATATAATAAAATATAAATAGCTATCCTATTAAGTTACGAAATATATACCTCAAACAAAATAACAATAAACAAAGACAGTAAAAAATAAAAATAAAAAGATTAAAGCTATTAATTATCAAAAATTATAATGGATTGTGCAACTTGTATATTATCTACTAAGAGCGGTAACCCTAGTGTTACGGGTTCTAGGTAATGAATGGGGGTTTTCAGTTAATGGGCTCGCACATCAGATGGGTGTGACCCCTTGTGTGTCGCTTCAATGGAAAACCAAGTACCAAACTACCTACTTATACATGTTTGCTCAAATAGTGTATGAATGCACGCTTCCGATGACTTGAAAAACTAACAACGCTATGTAGATTACAAGAAAATATGACAATTCATATCGTTAATTTTAAACGAAAATTAAAAATGTTTCTAACCGAAAAAGCATACTATTCGGTTGCAGAATTCATTAACGAAAAGAAATATTTTTTTTAATATAAAACTAAAAGAACTCCTTTGAGCCCCATAAAAATAAATTTATTAAAATGAACGTGGAAACGCGCGTCTAAATAAATAAAGTAGAACTAAAACTGTGCTGAGAGTTTTTTCCTCCGGCTTTTTCTCTCTTTACCCAGCGGTGGGTGGCACATAGGCAGCCGATGAGTTCGATTAGGTAAAATCATAACTAAATAAAATGAAAATAATTAATATACTTGGCTAAGTTGACAAATAAATTGTGCAAAACATGTCAAATAAATTGTGTATTAGTAATAAGTTTTAATATTTTATAAATTAATTTGTATTACTAACATTAGTTTTATTTTTTTTATTTTTTATTTTTTAATTTGCATACCTGAAAAGGTGAATATGGATTGATCAAAATGCCCTGTAAAACCAATAATTAACCCATATTCGTGCAAATAAATGATTTTGATTTTGATTTTGTGAGATGAATCTTGGGTCTCTAATAGTAATCTTTATTCGAAGACCAAATAACATGCATTTGGTCCCTTTGACAGTAAATGGTCACCGTTACCTGACACGAGAAACACTAGAAGATTTGCCAGTGCTCTGCAGCTTTGAACTAGAAATCTTTTTATGTTATTTTTGAGGCTTTCCGTCCAGCTTCTTGAGAAAATACATCATTACTTTGCTTACATCATTATTCAAGGTAGCCATTGTAGCTAATCCAGGGAGGTATTTTACAATGAACCTCACAACCTACCGTAAAGCAGAATGTTTTTAATGCTTTGTCTTCGGTTGGGGAGATATGATTGCTGGGGATACCTTGTTTGAGACGATCACATTAGTTTTCTATCGCAATTACCATCCTATTTGAGGTTAGACTTGTTAATGAGTTAACATCAGATTGATCAGATGAACTGTATAATATCCTCATTGACTATTAGTATAGTCGTAAGATTTATCTCGAAGAAATTACTGAGTTAACTACGTGGTATTGTACAGTTCTGTGCCACTATGTTGGTACATAATTACCATGTTTGTATAATTTATTGTTGGAATACAATAGATAATCAAATAAACACAACTGAATGACAGAAAGGAGCACATTATAAGAATGAATATTCAAAGACATACCAACATTGAGATAATCGTTTCTTATTTACCTGTAAAATGACTTATTTTCAGTCCATTCATCTCCGTAGGTATTACGTAAAAGGAAGGCAATTTCAATATAAAAACAAAAACAGTACCTACTGAAAAATACAGCTCAGTACCGTGAGGTTTGTTATTTGTTCAAATTGCTATCATTTGTACAAGCACAGATTTTCAGTTTTAATTAAACCCTTTGTTTATTACCAAAACCAGACTACGGACTTTGAGTTGAGGTAGGTTGTATAAAAAACCGAGGGGAAACAAGAACACTGTAACATAAAATACAGAAAATACAGAAGTAAGGCCTGGTATACATTTACTAAGTATAGTAAAATATTAGCAGACGAACAAGCAGGGTTCTTGATTTTAAATTGTCACTACAGCCCATGGACATCCACATGAAAGCTCAAATAGAGAAGAGATCCTATTTATGGTTGTATACGGGTGCTTTGCTACTTATGAGGACTAAGATGTTCGCCTCAACTCATGTATCTCCGGCTATCACACCTCCCCAGGAAAGACACAAGACACGAAGAACGTGCTTTTTTACGAAGGCTAAAGAGATTGGCGGTAAGTCACCTCTACCGCACCACCTGAAACGAAAAAGTTTGTGAACTATTTCTATGTGTGGGTTGTTAGAGCGCACACTAACACAAGTTTTACTTCTGTACTGTGTGTTCTATGTCAATGTACTCCAGCATGAATTATGTCTGGTTTTCATCCCGGCAAATGGAAAAAATGTACCTGTTTTAGCGAATGCGGGAAAATGGGGAGAGCGGGGTGAACGAACGTGGGGAGGAGACAGGGGCTTCACGGTTTAATGCATTCGCTCTTATTTCGTCTGCGTTTTTAAGTACTTGCGCACCGATAACTGAGGGGAGAAATGTCTGCGAGAAATTTTTACTTGAGTTTTAATGTTTTCCCCTAAAGCTATATTTTGTCCTGGCTCTTAGGTTTGTTTTAGGCTTTCGTTTGCACTGATTTAAGGCACAGTAAGTACTTACTGTGTAGTAGACTTACTTTTTGATCATACGTTACACTTACAACTATAGTACAATCCGCTTTTTAAGGATTTTTTAATAAATGAATAATTTAATATAACTTAATCGTTACACTAAAAACACATTTTGGGAAAGGGAGATCTCTCACCAAGCAAGTGATCATGTCTGAGAGCGGTCTTGATCTGATTATGTCATGTCGGAGTTCTGTATTATACCAGCGATGTAAAAAACTTCAATAGCGTGATTCAGAAACCCGCACTTCGCCACACATAATATTTTGTAGATATTAAGTAATATACAAAACGATGTGATGCGGCGCGATAAATAACCACGCATACATGAGTCATGGGTTTTTTGCTACTTCTTCTGGTCACTGGTCTCACGTGTTACTTTGAACATCATTTAGGACAATTCAGAGTGTCCGTCACACTGTGTTTTTGCTGTCTTTGTAATGTAATATTGTGTGTAATACCTGAGTAAGATACGATGGGATTGTTGTTACCTATATATAGGTTCTAAGGTTCCAACAAAAACCCCTTCATAAAGTTTGATAAAAACAGATAAATAATTAAAGATGGGTACCTCGTAATTAGGTGCAAGATCCCTTTTATAAAGTTTGATAAAAACAGATAATTAAAGTAGGATTTTGTTATGTAATATACTTGGAACACGTATTTTTAAAGACGTGTCCTTAGTTGTAGGTTTATTCTTAGGGAAAATTTATGCAAATTAGCTAAAAGATTACACCATTCTTGTCTGTCCTCGAATTGTTTGTAAGTACTAATTGTTTGTAAGTAGGTACCTACCATGGTTTTTGTATGTCATAGCCCAATCATGATATAGAATTGGCTGAAACTTATATCTTAACACCCCTCACAGCCGAGCAGTCGAAGGCAGGCGACCGTGGACTCGTGGTTTTGTTTTGGCTTTCATGTGGGATGCTTGCCAAAGTCTATATGCTTATACACGGTAATACATTTATTGTACTTTAGATTAAATTCTACGATCTCCACGTTCCAGTATGGGCTATTAATATGGTTAAACTTCTTTCGATAGCAGTGTGGTGGTCGGTGCCACATGCGGTGATAGCCAGTGGCTTAGAATTCGACCTCGAATCGAGGGGTCCGGGTTCGAATCCCAGTGGCGCACCAATGACTTTGTAAAGAAGTATGTGCGCTTTATAAAATTAAATATTACCTGTTGTTACGGTGAAGGAAAACATAGTGAGGAAACGCCTGCATGCTTGAGAGTTCAAAAAAAAATGTTCTCTAAGGTATGTGAAGTCCACCAACCCGTACTAGGCCAGCGTGGTGGACTTTGGCCTACATCCTTCTCACTGAGAGAGGAGACCCGATCCTATAGTGGATCATTAATGGCTTACTGACATGGTGGCCGGAGTACTATATGTTTGAGGCAAACATTTATTCCTCATGGGTAGCAAAGAACCTACATACAACCTCAGATAGGATTTCTTCTCTATTTGAGGTTGGATGTAGCAAAGAGCACTTAACATCATGACCTGTCGCATTCGCAACTCAATTACCTACAATAAACTGACCGATCTAAGTTCTATTTATCAGTGGATAAAGGCTGAAAGATAAAAGCATAAATTTTCAGGCATTTCTGTTAGCCATTGCGCTGTGATAACCTTGTGTTATTTGACATGCTCCACCGATATAATTACATTGCCTTGACACGCTTTGATAATCTATATATGTATCGGTTACATGAAATGCACCCGTGAAATTACTATACACTCTTCAAACGCCATGAAAGAAATACGCATGACAAGCTGTCACATTTAATTATTAGTTTAAAGAAATGTCCGATTCTTGGAATTTTAAGTGAATATATCGCGTAATATCCTTGTTCTAATTGCGACGACAAAATCGGACGCTCGCGGTAAGTTTGTCAACGACAATGTCACTGCGTACATACATATTATGTCGTATGTCAGTGCGTTTTTATAAAAATTAAATGACACACAGTCGGACGGAAATCTGCATGCTTGAGGGTTCTCTATAATGTTCTCAAAAGCATGTGGATTCCACCAGCCCGCATTAGATCAGCTTGGTGGACTACCGCCTACATCACATTGTGAGAGATGACCCAACCCTACAGTACTAATGGTTAGCAGATATACTCTCAAGAAAACTGTTACTAACTTACAACACTTGTGTTTATGAAGACACATTTTAATATAGGTACTCATAGTTTATGTTACTTTGTTGTAACCGATGAATCACCCCAAACGTAAACGAACTCGTAATCTTGGTGTTATTTATTGAAAGTAGAGCTAATGTAAATACATGTTAATGTGAATGCTGGGTGTACGTGATACGCGTGGGAGGTTCCAATGAAAATTTTGATGATTTACATCAGCTACGATTGATCTTTTTTAAACGGGAATGAGTGGCTAACGAGCAACTGATGTCAAGTGGTCACTGTATTACAACACACACAACGCTCGAAATAATCTCCTCAAATAGGACAGAATCCTATAATCTCTCTCTAGAGCTCTTTTGAAGAACCCCTTTTTCTATTTTGTACCAGGCGGACTTTTTTCAACAGTAACAACAGGTTCAATTAAGAATAATAATGTTTCCCAACGTGATGAATGGACATTATTAATCTGTGTTGCTCTGACCGACCCTCGGATCTAGCTGACGTGTGATAAATAATTCCGACCCTTCTATTGAAACATAAATATCGTCGTTTGTTACAAGGGATGGAGGTTGAAAGGGTAGTCGAGAATAATGGGATCGATGATGAAATTTCTAGCTATAGTCCTAAGTGAACAACGTTATATTGCATGCTAGACTTTGCCCGCGACTTCACCAGTCCAGAGAGAGATAAAAAGGTATTCTATCTTTATGTATATCCAGGTGAAAAACCAACTGTATGATAAATAACATCCATCCTTTCAAACTTTCGCAATTATAAGGATAATATGATTATCGCTGGACTCGCACTATGCAATGTTTGCTTCGTCTTACGTACTCCCTGTCTGAAACCCATTACTGACCCACTGCAGGTTCGGGTCTCCTCTCACAATGAGACCTTAGTCCACCACGCTGCGGTTGGCCTAATGCGGGTTGGTGGAGAAAACGAACGAGATTAAGGAGAACTCTCAGGCATCCTCCTGTTAGCCCTCCAACCGGTAGTTCACAAAACATTGGCATGCAATACCAGGTTCGGTTTCAGGACAGACAGCTATATTGAAACCTGCCAATAGATCTAGAAAAGACCCAAGCGTAATGAATAAATCGAGATATCCCAATAAACATTTAATTTGGCAGCGGCTCAATAAATTAAGCTCATGCGTATCATATGACTAATGCGCACTTCATATCTTTTTAACGCAGACCAATTTATTTGATGGCCGAGCGCCAAAGGATTTGATCGCGAGTGAACTTCTGAGAATCCCTCCTGCGATATGTAAACCTTACATTAAACTGTCGAATAAATATACTCGTACGAGCTGCGAATATTCTCACGCAATTAAACAGTAACTGGAAGTTGCTTTTAAAACCAAAAAAAAAACTTGCTTAAAATTTGCTTCTTACAAGCGGGCTCCAGGTTCGAAACCCAGTAACATGCACCCAGACTTTGTAAAAAAAGTTATGTGCGCTTTATAAAATAAGATATTACCTGCTGTTACGGTGAAGGAAAACATCGTGAGGAAACTGCACGCCTAAGAGTTCACAAAAAATATGTTCTCAACGGCACGTGAAATTCACCAACGTGGTGGATTAAGTTCTACATCCCTCTCATTGTGAGGAGACCCGATCCTGTAGTTACTCACATTGTACAACGAATTGTAATTAGAGGGAAAACAATTTGTGTTCTACGTTTAGCGCCGACTCGTAGCACGTAACTACGTAGTTCGTAGAAGCTTTGCCGAGGCAGTTAATATTTTTCACCGAAACTCTTAATTTTCCATCCGGTGCCACACCTTACCATCACACTTTTAAGCGTTTTTACTAAAAGTACGAAAGGCTGAAAATAAAATGACTAATGGGGGATTTACATTTAAATTTATAAAAACCCTCACTTTAGACGAGCGTGGGAAATCATTATTAGTCATGTCGATGTCGTCTCAAGCTTACGAAGATCCTGAAAAAAATTCTAGAGTACGAAATGAAATGAATCACGTAGGATCTATCTATATCTATGGATAGGAGCCTTATTCGGTGACCGACGTGTCATGATGACTCAGAAATTTTCAGGAATATTAGGAATAATAGGATCAATGGTGTCAAACAAGGGAATATCAATTATTATTATACTGAAACATTTGCTGAATTTTTTTTTATTAAAGTGAGTATAGCTTGATGTTTGACTAGTCAATACGTATCTATCGAATAGATGGGATTTCAGGCTTTTGAATTATTACTCGGGAATATCTTCAGACCTTTCAGACATAGCAAAAATTTGAGTCCGCTAGAAGGTTTTCGAGGATATCGTCTTTGGCTCCTCTTGGCGCCTTACGTGATCAATAATTACGTCTGAAGCTTGCGAAAATACTGATAGCCTCAGCGTAGTGGCAGGACCAAATCACCAATACAAGCATCGGTCCAATGGGAGCTATAGGTACGAATAATAAGAGCTTACAATACTTAGTCACTGATGTAATATTATTATTAATGTAGGAAGTTACGTTCACTCTACGAGTTTGATTGTGACACATTGTGTCACCATCTTAACATTGGCCAATAACTTTCAAGTAACACTTCCCAACAATTATCTTTCATTGGTGATAGTCACGTGTAATGCCATCGTGACTGGGGAATGTCGGGATCAATCGATTTGAACGCTACAATCGACTCATATCTAGTCTACGATATTAATAAGGGTAAATCACAAAAAGTTTGGCAATAATTTCGAGATGTGGGAGTTTGTCTCTGTTGTCAGGAGCTAAGCACATGTAAATCAACGTGTAATGTTTATCATTCGTATAGTTCCTTAGCTTTTGATTCTAAACAGTGTTACTATCTCATTTATAGCCACCAATAAATTAGCAACACTGGCAATCGTCCAAATATCGGAGTGTCTTATTACCGACAATATGCGAATACTTTTCAGTAAGCGAAAGTCCTATTCGATAACAAAGTCCAGTTTAGGTAAAGGATAGAGATCGAAATAAATAAAATCATAGCAATCTTTACCTTATCGCTTCTCATGCCCAAGTGGCGCAGTGGTTAAGACACAGCTGGTGCGCTGCGCGGAAGGTCCTGGGTTCGATTCCCAGCAGAGCAGAGATTTGAATGATGAATTTGAAATTCTGTTTCTGGTTGTTGTCTTGTGTGTGTCCATGGCGCCCACGACATAGGGAATCCTAGTGTGGGGCTATGAGTGTGAAGCGTTATTATTCATAAATGGTAACATAAAATATGATGTTACATTTGATTGTCAGGGTAGGGTTTGGGTATAATGGGTATTATTAATAATAAAAGTTGAAGTAATAAAAATTGTGCTTGTAAAAAGTAATATGGCAAATATTATTGTTATCTGTGTTGATACTTTTTCCGTAACTCACCCTTATACTAGAGTGGATGTTTGCAATAAGATAGTGACTTGTGATGACTCTTACTTCAACACAATATAAACAATGGGAGAATTTGAAGCATAACATTTACTTTAATCGCTTGCAAAAGAGCCTATCTTTATAATCTAGCTATGAAACAGTTACCTAAAACACCTTAATCACTTCTTCCGAATCAACTTTTGTAAATAAGGAAAACATTTGAAGACCTTTTCCTTGAATAAACTAAAACAAATTAGCTTTCTGCGAAGGCAAGAAATATATTCGGTGGACTACCTACATTTAAAACAGGGATCATGTTCATGATAAACTTGATAAAATAAATATTATATTTAATAGATTTTACTCTTCCGTATCATAATCCGTATTTTGGTGCAACTTGAGGCGTTTATCAACTTATTGGGCGTTAGATATTTAGAAGTTCGTTCAATATTTTTTGCTAATGGGGCAAAAAGGTAGGTAGGTATTCATTTACACGTAACTTTACACGGTGAGTTGTGTGTGTGCGTGCATGTGGAATTCCGAAACTATGAGGAATACCGAAAAATACAGAAAGTAGTGTGGGGTCCGTTTTTGATGGAAATGAAAACTGCATTATTGGATTTTAAAAATCAATATGCCGAGCCAGGAATCGACCCCGTTGATTTAAAAAAAATCACAACCTGTATTATTCCACCACTGGATAGTGTCACTAATAGGGAACGAATTCTGGAAAGTATTGACATTTGAAGCCCTGTCTTCCCCATCGATTATTATCGGTTCTTCGGACAATGTGGCCAGCCCATTGCCATTGGGAGCTATGTCGGTTACTCCGGTTCGTCATTTCCAATTTATTGAGGTACATTTGTATCTGTGTCTCATCATGTCTCACCGTCTATCGTAGTATCATTAGTTACTAAGATTCGGTTTATTTTAATGTCCTGACGTAGACTGATTTATTATTAGACCGGCGTACACACGACGTTACTATCGCAACGAGCAAGAGTATGTACTATTAAAACTACATTTATTTGATTCGCTACAACTCTTTCTATTAGGCTAGACGGGTCTATTTGGAAAACAGAGGATTTAAGATCTAAGATCTGTTACTAAAAAGGTTTAATATCTGGTGATTATCGAAAACAACGGCTACCGAGGGTTTATCCTTGTCAACCATACCGGGTACTGACGGGCGAGCTTTTAGCCTAGATACAACATAACGCGCTTAGATATCTTGGTTCATATAAAATTTGGGTGCATTGACGTTTTTAAAGTCGTTAAAACATTTATGATCAAAGACTTTGGATTAAGTGTGTCGGGAGGATAGAAGATGATTTGCAGCCTTATAAACTGAAATCATTATGAAATTTTATTCGATAAAACATAACCAACATTTTTTTTCGGTTTCAAAAGGTTTGCAAAAACCGCGGAATGAATTGACACGCCGATTCCAGCAATGGTAGTAAACTCAATTTATTTATCAGCACTTGGAAAGCCGTAAACATATTTTTATAACCCTCGTTATCCATAACTCTGATTATTTTAATGCACATTTCTGCTAACAAGAACTAGATCGGGAACATTTGTGACGATGTTTTCAAAAATATTAAAATGTTTTATGGCATATTAAATTGGGCTAGACCTAGGGAGTTGATTTTGGAGTTGGGAGTTTTGACTATAGGTACCTACTATCAATTCTCATGGACGGTCTTGCAGTATCATCTACAGTTATTCTAGCTGTATCTTCCACGAACCTCTAGAACCCATTTTGAAACAACCATCATGAAGAATCGAAGTAGTGAATATCTTAATCCTCTAATTGCCGGTTCCAATACCATTCTATCAAATATGGATAGCCCAACTACAGTCTGTCAAGATATCCCAAATATTTCCTTTGAAATAAAAAAAAACAACGGGTTGCACTCCGGGAGCGCCGGCATAAGTGAAAACTTGAACTTTAACGTTGTGCATTTTTGAATATTTTGGAATGGTTAGGGAATAATTGCTATATTTATCAATATTATAAAAATACTATCATTTATGTGGTCGTCGCTTTTGTCATTAATAGATGCACTTTGTTCAATTTCCATATTTTAAACACGTCTCACTTCGTTTTACGAATTTTCGATGTCACGTGTCCTGACGGGATATTAACATTTTTTACCCATCCCAAAACAAGTGCACAACGCCGCTAAAGAAGTTTTCACTTCAATAACAGGAGTTGCCTAGAAATTTAACATTAGATAATATTATTATTATCCATACCGCCATAAAGTAGCTATGGAACGACGTACAAACTCGAACAAATACAATACAAGCTACTGATACAACTTTATAGAGGTCTACAGCTGAAATCCAACATCTTAAGTCTCACTAAAATCCATAGATTGTTAAAAATAATTTAACATAGGGTGCCTTGCGGTTCGCCGCAAAAAAATCTACCGCAAAAAATATCAAAGAGACATAAAAATTAAATCAAAAAAAGAAAATATAAAATCGTTTCGATGAGACTGCGCGGCGGCGAATCGGCCTCTATAATAAGATCACCGATGACGCAAATCGCTGTTCCTGGATTCTGTTCGGCCAATTTGCCTTGTGATGTGATAAGGCCGAGCCCAGAAAAGACATATTAATGACTTGTGTTCATTTGGATGGCAAGTTTTCTTGTTTTAAACAGTCTGTTTAATTTAAATATAGTGAGATAATAAACTGATTTCAATGTCGAAGGTTGGACTAAGTTGGACCAATCGATTAGGAGCTTTGGAGGGCGTTCTTAAAATTGTTAAGCGTTATTTGACTGGTATCTGAAGAGATCAGTTTGGGGACTAAGATGGTCGCCTCCTAGGGTAAAGACACGAAGAACATGATGCTTGGTAAATATTTAATGGGTAACAACAGGAATTACACATATAAGAGGTGTACCCACGCGACTTTGATATATTTTCTTCAAGAAAGGAAACAAAAGCACTTATTTCTGTTTTTTAAGTCTGCACCATATTTGAACAATTCTTTCACTATTTTGTTGTGATTTCCCAAAACGCTCGACTCTTCCTCGCTAAATGTGTACCTATTTCATCTGGAATTTAGAGCTTTAGTATTTGTGATCCTTTTCGTCGTCGTTCGTGCTTGGCGTCAAACAGAGAGCTTTGGCAGATTTCCCTGGGGTCGGGGCATCCTTCCTTCACGACATTCATTAATAAAATACATTCAACTGCTGAAATGTTTTTGGGAACATTGTACCTTATTAATATAAAATGTCACTAAAGTAAAATAATAGGGATTCCCAAAAGAAATTCAAATTGCACGTTGAATAACTGAACAATTACACATAATTTTGGATAATTAATTATAAGTAAAGAGAGCTAATATTTAGAATCAAAAATAAAACTTGCCTACTAAATTCATTACTTACATTTAACCATAGAATAATAATATAAGCATTTAACTTACTATGATCCTAACTTTACATGGGTGTCCTTTATGTGGTTTTGCCACGTGACTTTAGAACATACAGTCCATGCTACTGCTGTACTGCAAAAGACTATTAAATGCGCAGAAACGATTTCTAACACAAACATAATATATGTACATACTCGTACCTATAAGATATATTCTTGGGGTCTTCAGTTTGAGTTTATTACCAAAAGTAAAAAAGGGATTTTAATATAAGTCTACTTTTGAGAGCACAGTATCAGCACTGTCACCCTGAAATCATTGTAATGTTATTTATCATCATGCGATCTCTCAAACATGCCTATCATGTTCAGATCTTAATCTGGACAAAATCTGATATCAAAATTGACCAACATGACACGAAAAGCCAACGAATTTTTGGTAATGCCTCCTCTTCTCTCTTCAGTCGTTTTCCTTAGCTAATCATCTAAGAATCCTTTGCTACTGAAGTTGTTGGCAGCTTTTGTGTTTCCAACACGTGTTGACAACACAGAAGTCAGCATTTTTTTTCGGTGGAAATCCAGTTTAAAATACACCAGTTTGATTCTAGTTCTGTTTTCTTCTATAAGTAGTTACTCTAATTGACTAATCTGAAAAAGGTAACTCGCTCAGATTGTCGCGTCACCTTGGACCTGGATGTTCTGCTAAGTTTGTCGACTATCACAGCGACCTCTGAACCATCTGCTCCAGCAATCAATGTCATCTCATACTTAATAAGACATACGTAAATTCCAGAAGATTGAATCTCAAAGATAGTTTAAATTTACATATTAAACGTGCATCACGCTCACAAACACGTCGATAGTTCGCCTCGACCGAGATTCAATCAGATGCGCTGCTTTGGAAGTCAAATGCCATGCCAAATAGGTCGGCATACAAAATTCAGTGGAACTCTGTTTTGCAGCAATATCGCATTTATGAACCTCGGTTAGAGGAATCTGTGTTTTGATAACGGTAGACGCAAATCTCTAAATAGATCACGTAATTGAAAATTCGATGCCGTTATAAATGATTTATGTACCAATTTGTGCCAGAAACGTCGCGAGCGGGTTTCTGCTGCTCTCGTCTCGTCACTGCAGGCCATGGACACCCACAATATGGCTGCAAAACTTTGTTCCCACCGCCTTTCCTAAAATTGTTATTGATCAATCCGCGGATTGCGATCTTAAGAAGTGCATAAATACCATCAATGTTGCAGATGCTGTCGGAAGGAATTGAGTTCGTTGTAAGATGATCATTCTTCTTATAGATTTCAAGCACGTCCACACGCACAAACACGTCCTTTCAGGTTTAAAAAAGATGCCAGAAACGGTTTCCTACAATGCCTACCTACTGCTCCAAAGCGAGGTGGTGAGTAGAAGAAACCGTTAATCGCAATTTGTAGATGGACCGAATTCAGCAAATTACAGATAATATATGGATTGGAATTCAGGGTCCCGCAAATGTAAAGTGATCCGTTACGCAAGTTACCATAATAACGGATTGCTCTCGAAGGTTTCAGAACTCCATTCGGATGCTGTAACATAATGTATTACATTAACATTATTACATCATTTTACTGTTAAACGAATCAGTGTTTTCGAGGGGTATAGTTGATGAGTAAAGTAGAGTGAGTGATGTTATGGGAGCATGGGTAAGCTCCTATAACCTACTATGAAATAAGCGTATGTGAGCGCTTCGCGGAGGGTCCTTGGTTCGATTCCCAGCGGTGCAGAGATTTGAATGATGAGTTTAAATTTCTGTTTCTGATCTGGGTGTGTGTGTTCTTGTCTCGTGTGTGTCCATGGCACCCACGACACAGGGAATCCTAGTGTGGGGCTATGAGTGTGAAGCGTTATTTATTTATTTAAAAAAAAACGTATTTACCTAACTAATTTGTATGCTCGTAGGTACATTTATTTATCATACAACGAGAATCTATTTATAGACTGTTTGTCCAGACTTTATAAGTGCTGCTATGAAAATAAATAATTTGAATCTGACTTTTAAAAATAGTTGCATGAGGCATAGAACTGGTTTCGTAACGTCCAGATTTTTAGTTGTCATATTTTTGTTATTGTTTTTGTGGTCGTATGACTTTTGACACAAACAAGATTTGCTTTTAGATTTTATATTTTAGTGTTTTATTTGTCGGAACAAAACATTTATAACTTTTTCCATGATTGTAGCTGTGCCACTTCGAACTGCAAATGCGTTATCGGCCATACCTTCCACAAGTATGTTGTCACGGGTTGTCACGCATTGAACTCTATTTAATAGCCAGAGATATTCTTTCCTTTAGTCGCATAATGTTTGTCTGTAACCTATTAGTTCCTCACTGTAGGGTCGGGTCTCTTCTCACAATAAGAAGGAGGCCGTAGTCCACCACGCTGGCGTAGTACGGGTCTGCGGACTTCACATGCCTTTAGACCATTATGGAGAACACTCGGGTATGCAGGTTTCCTGACGATGTTTTCCTTCACCGTTATAGCAAGTGATATTTGCAACTTTTGTAAGAAAGTTATTGATGCGTGCTACTGAAGGATAAGGTAGAGACGGATTTATTAACTGTCCGGTATAATTAACTGTCTGATATAACAGACATGTTAACCGACGATGTTATAAACGTAATTTGGAATTAAAATGTACGACAGTTAAAAACCTGTTGGGTTAACTTATCGAAACAGTGAAAGTCAATGACATAACGAGTTCGACATGTTAGTCCCGCCATGACGTCTCACTAACGGGCAAATTTACAAATTAAGTGGTTCATTGGACGATAATAAGTAATTTGTACCGTGTACCTACCGTGTATCGTATGGCAGGGAAGTCCATCAAATTAAATTTCCTGACTGTGTGTAATGACTGTATAGTATATCCAATCTTAAAGTGAACGCCCCTCTAGGGTCCTTAAAGTAACATGCAATGTCACCTACATTGCATGTTAGACGTAACGCATATCATGCGCGTGTCAAAGTCCACACAAGGATCGCCGCATGCACACATAATATAATTAATACTGCCTCCAAAACATATTATTATGGTCCACCTGCCCACTGCTGGGCACGGGTCTCTCCCCACAACAGGGGGAGGCCTGGAGCATACTCTGCCACGCTCCTCCAATGCGGTTTGGTGGTAAAATAAGCCACCTAAAATCATAAAAGTTGATGGAGGGTGAAGAAGATTGTAGAATTAACACTCCTAGCCCCACACTAGGATTCCTTTCGCGGGAGCCATGGACACACACAAGACAAAACACACACACCCAGACCAGTGACAGAAATTTTTACTCATCATTCAAATTTCTGCTCCGCTGAGAATTGAATCCAGGATCCTCCTCATGGCGCACCAGCATCTCGTCCACTATGCTATTCGGGTCGTGGAATTAGATCCAATGGACTACCTATGTTGTTCTCGGTGGTAAAATATGTAGACCCTTTATAACACATCGTGAGACAAACATGTACTTAGCTATTTGATTATGAAAGAAACGTTACATTCACTTACTCGTAACATAGGCTAGGCAATGAGAAAACATATCAAACTAAAGTGCAAAATAGGCGGAAAATAAAAATAAATACTTATTACATAATTGCAGAAACTTTATTCTAAATGCAGTTGACTCACTTTTGTGTTATGCTCAGGTACTCTAAAATTCGATTGTTTGCACATTTTTGAAGATGTCATGGTATTTTACTTTGTGGAACAACGGCGGGTTGCGATACTATTTTATCATTTAGTAGGTTACACGTGTAGATGCCTTTTTAATTGTTTTTATGTCCCTTAAATTCCAAGGAGATTGAAAAAAGGAGTTGAGAAAGAAATATTTATACTTGTCTTATTTGAACAATCTTGGTTAATTTAAAAAAAGTAACTATAAAATTGCTTTAAAAAACTAAATTAAGTTTAGTTACTAGAAATTTGTTTCATCATTAATTGACAATTTGTTTTTAAATCTTTAGGTATAATTGTGTCTGCGTTATTTTTAAATCGCAAACTAAAATAAAAAGATGTGCCTAGATTGTTTAAGCTGCCCTTAGAGAACGCGTAAGGTCGTTGTCCCCGGCTGCAATCGATAGACAGCTATCGGGATTGACTTGAGAGACAATGAGAGAGCTACATGGTTGCCTGGAAGAACTCGCTACCTGAGCGATAATTATTTATTGTATTTTATTTTATATTCGCATTGGAATCGGAACAACGCGGTCAAGTTGCCAGGGGGCACCGGTGCGTTGCACCGGATATCCTGGAGCTTCCCACATGCGCAGAGGAAGGCCACCGAGGGGATTTTAGTGGGTAAGAATCCCACATAACCCAGAATCATTCCCACGGCTCTCGAGTACCTATGAAGGTTTCCCCCCCGTCACAAAAAAGGTGCCTCGGTATCATAAACATTGCTTAAAATTTTTGACTTCAAGCACTTATGTATACCTATCGAACAAGTCTTTCTTTCCCAGAGCATGCCCACCGAGTTGGATTCTCAGGTAACCTTTCTCTCTGTTTATTTGTAGATCATACATTTAATATTGAAATCCAATTATCGATTCTATACGCATCGCGGGCTCGCGTTACCAACACGTGTGAATGAGTCACTGCTTACTGTTCTGACCATTGCATGTAGGCAGATGTAGGGTTGATAGATAGACCAGGTATAATTAAGTCAACTGCCCTTTCTCGAGTTCTAATGGTTGCCAGCGGTCTGTAACTAGAGCGGTATCAACAAACGCGACAAAACTCACAGGTCTCTGAATGGAGGTGTTGTCAATACGAACTGATACGCGACAAGTGTTCGCAGTGACATTATCGTACGATAAACGTAACGCTTGCGACCGATTTCGTCATCGCAATCAGAACAAGGGGTAAGTCGATGTTGAAGGTTTTTAGGGGATAGAGCCAAATTAAGATCAGAGTGTTGTGTGATGGTTCAACTAGTTTAAACTATTGTCTGATAGCCCTCAGTTCAATCTCGCATTTAGTATGTAGGTGACACAGATCGCTGGCGATATTTAAATAAATACTATTGTGTGCACTGTTTTATTTCTGTATCGCGGTCTTTGCTCTTCTTACGTAACTGTCGAATGTTCTATAAATGCGAATATCACCTACTTGTGATATCTTCGCGTTGGATTTATACTAACATAATTATTTTTAAAGCCAAGGTGAAGGTAAGTTGTATTGGTTCCCTTTTCCGTCCTTAATAATCCAGGGCATCTTAGTCTAATTTTAATTTGGCATCGAAATATTATAAGTACCTACCTACCAATTTTCCTCAGCAAATCGTTGGGGGAGTCACTGGCAGTCTAACATTTTGGTTTTACGGATACACTCCTTGTTGAGTCATCTGCCATCTTGAATTTAAGGGTGAATTATAGTTTTTTAAATAAATCGTTTATATTCAATTTTACACGAATAAAGGTCAGCACCAAAGTTATTTGGAATAAGCGTTGTTACTAAATTTATTTTTATCATAATAGTTTTTATTTATAAATAAAATGCGCCATAGTGAGAAATAAATTTAATAAGTATTTGACTATTCTAACAAATTCTAAATTACAAAAAACCCTACTGATAATACGACAACTCCGAGCGAAAGTCAAATGTAATAAATATAAATCAGCATGTTTTTCGAACCTGCATAGTTATCAGGCGAATGTAGATTGTTTTATTGTTCAGCTAAAAACAACCTGCTTATCACAGTCTGCGGTATAAATTGTGATTGTTTTCGTAAAGAACGCAAGAAGTCAACGATGCATTTCTGGTGAATTGTAAACGAGCACCTGATGATGGTATTTGAGACCATAAACATACAAAAGGGTAGTCATTTTCACATTTACGACGAATCTTGAGTACGAAGAATCCAGATTACGACGACTCTGCAGTACCTACCTCGAAATCGGAACATGACAAATACGCAAGAAACGATGTTAAATAGTGTTAGGGCCCTAAGTTATTCTTTGCCCCAGGGTCTTTCGTTACGTAGCTACGCCACTGGTTAAAGCCAACTAACAAGGCTAAAGCTGAAATTGCTGCTGTTTATTCATCTAGGTATGAGAGGTCCTACTGCCAAGGTGTTGACTGTATTTTGTTTAGAAGGGTCATTCTCGTAGGGGTTACCAACTGGCTAACGGAATTCTTTCAATAAGTGAGGTGATCATGCCTGGTTTATGGTCTTCCGATTTCGTCATCTCGGAGCTTTGTATGTAACATATGTGTATGCCCGCGATAGTAGCAGTTATGTGGTGCAGTGATCATTTGTTTTTTTTTATTTAAGCGTGAAAAGTTCAAATAATTAGTTATGAACAGACTGATAGGTACGGTTTTCATTGACATAAAGATTATATCCTCCGTATTATTTCTTTTAATGTTCCTCTGAATTAAAAGTTTTTATTATTCGTAAAAGGCAGAGCAAGCTTATTCCTAACGACTCTATCGGGGTTTTGCCAAAACGTTAGCCAGTATGTATATTCGTCTCTTCCATTTCTTCAAATTTTTATTACTATTATTCCTTCAAGCAGATATGGATCTTCATCTACAAGAAATGTCGTGATTGTTCGATGGAAGGAGCTGTTATTAGGCGCTATCACAAAGCGGTTTCACGTGGCGTGAACAATGCATAATCTTGTTTTACGAGTCGCACGCACTGTGACGTCACGCGAGGTCGTTATAACTATGTACTCAGTTTGTATTTCTTCACTGACAATGGGTGAACGATGAGCGATGTTTTCACGATTTATTTCATTAAAAAGAGATTAAATAAATAAAAGGGAGCAAGAATAAAAGTTATAGAAAATTAAAGTAGAAGTCAAATCCAGAATTTTTGAATTTATTTTAGGATTTGCCTAACGCTATTTTATTTTATTGTACTGATTTTCATTAAATCATTGTATCATAACTCTCTTTGGTGATGGGTAAAATATACGATGCAAAAAGTAAAAGTTCTCACAACTTTACGTAATATCTTTGAAAGTGCACCTGGTACTACAACAATAAAGGTAGGCATGAAAGAATATCGCAAATAAAACGGAGATACACATTAAAGTGTCTTACAATGAGCAATATCTAAGCCAGAGTTTCTCAAACTTATCGTTCCATGTACTCCTATTAGAATTTAAACATCACGGCGTTCCCCTTTAAAAACATACACGATTTAAATGAAAACAACCACAAAATAACAAAGGGTGTAATTAAAATCTTAGGAAATAGAACACATAAGATATTTTATTAAAAAATAAAAACGAAGAAAGAAAAACACCTTATGATAATTGTCTTTTTATTTCTCGTTAGAATTTATTTAACAAAAATTACCTGTTAGAAATAATAACAGAATTAAACATTATTCTTCGATTAATTGTGTTTTGTCGAAAATATCGGATCATCAAAATTCATATTCATATCGCAATTTATATCGCGTACCCCTGCCACAATGCCGTAAGTGGCAAGTCGCAGCATAGCCCACTTTGAGAAGCCCTGGCTTAAGCAATTTGATTTACCCTAAGATTCTCACCAGGTGTACAGACTCAATAGAAAATGCACAAAGATGGGCGAAATGGATTCATTGAATCCCGTTTCGGGGAATTTTATTAGGGGATGCTTTAGATCTTATTGTCACTGTCGTCGGTATTATTATTGTTGTTACCTCTAACGAAATAAAAAAAAACAAAATTTGGTCGAGTTCTCCATGATTAAACAGATGTTACTTTGTTTGGTGAAAGGCGCAAGTTGGTAGCGGGCGACATGAAGCAGCAGCGGACGACGTGTCGCCAGCTACCAACTTGCACCTTTAGACTTTAGTCAAGTCACATTTCACTTACTTGTAGTAATGTTACAGGTAAATGTAACATTACTACATCCTTTTCTGATGTTTTACCACACAAATTTTACAAATTTAATAATAATAAGTGCATAGTCTCGATGCTTGAGCCGTTGATCCCGGTTGTTATCGATAAGATACTTGTAGAAGTCGTTAAACATTGTGGGAAGCCCTATGTGCTTAAAAATATCTGATACGAGTTGGCCAATAACCCGTTTCTCCACCAATCCGCATTGGTAAAGCGTGGTGGAGCATGCTTCTGTTGGGGAGACCCGTGTCCATCAATGGGACATTAAATCGTCGCAGCCAAATAAGTTAGTTAAATTGAAAGTTTTTAAATTGATCTCTCTCTACTCGCAACAGGATCGCAGTGAAGCGCGCGCACTGGGCCGTAAATCCACGTGCACAATAAAAGTGTACATTAATACTGTACGTAAGTACATCACGTCTGAAAGGAAGGAAAATTTTTCAATGGAATTGAAACGAACCGATTACAAACGTTTAGTATTTTTCCGCGCTAAATACTGTGCGCTACCTCAGATTACCTACTTGGTGCTCTACTTAGAACAGATATCATTTAGTTATCACGAATGTCACAATTTTAGTAGCTAGCAGTTTTTGTTGTTTACACAAGTATAATTAATTAATTATTGATCAGGCGGGATTATTTTATAAGTACAAGGCCCAATAACGTATCCACGACTTTTATAAATAGGTACGATTAAAAAAGAATACATATTAATAATAAATAGAGTTTTAGTAATGGGTGTACGCTTGTACTACGTCATAGGTAGTAAGTAGGTGTACGTACTCCGACCAGGACTAAATATATATATAAAGAGTTAGAGAAAGTTAGATATAGAGAGCCTAGGACCGGCGAAGTGGCGTTATGAAGAGGCATGTCCAACAATAGACTGTGAAGGGCTGTAAGAAAGAAGAGATAAATTGAAGAAAATGTAACGTCTCGCTAGTGCGGTTTGTCCAAAGTAGCTAATGATGTGCTGACGACAGATGGACCTACAATACCTACCAACGATACCAATACCTATAGCTGTTGTGGGTACTAAGTTTATGCTTCGTACCGTATGCAATGTGCATGCATGTGACACCAAACCCGTCGCGATTTTATCGGCAAGTGAATGACAGGTCGCATGCGGCACCCTGTCATAGAAGTACTTACTCTATTATTATCTGTGGTTCAGCTCTATTATCTGTGACCGTGATTGATGTCGATACAACGGCCGATAATGGCGCCGTGGAAAAAAACGCGCCATCATTGTATTGCATAATGTTTTATGTTTATAGATAGCGATATGCTTTTTATTTGTTTTGGGTATTGCTGTGCTATATTTTATTTGATTATATTTGGAATATTTACGTACAAAATAGTGTACACAAAGACTTTAGATAAAAAGATAATGTATTTAAATTTGAAAATGGAATCCTTTGAAATTTAAATATAATTCCCGCAAGTCACCTAGCAACGTTATGATAAGAGTGTTGTGTGTTAACACTTTAACTTTTACATTGGATACTTTAAAGCTTGATAAATTAATATTGATCATTTAATAGAACTAGATATGGACATCAGAAATTAATTAGGTTAACTAGGCATACTGTCCACCGAGCGTGACATCACAAACACCTCAAAATATGCCGTGTCCATGTGGCAATCTTCGCGACAAACGTACGAGTATTTTCCCACCATTTTCATCCAAAATGGGATCAAGCTAATTCTAAGCATCTTCTAGAACTAGTCTAACAACAGAGGGGTCGAGTATGTCTTGGGCCTACCGTAGTTGGGAGGGAACGATACCCAGCAGTGGCGCTTACCAAAGATCTAAGATCTAGTATCTAAGTATGCAACTACTGAAACGCGAATTGGATGACTTCATGTTTTGAAAACAATAGATTACCTACATGGCGTAAACATAGGTCATAAAATGTGATGTCATGTCATGCTACCTAAGCGTGATCTGAACAGAAACGAGAAAATAGTTGATATCAACCAGTAGCACAGGCCGCCTGGAGAAGACCCGAAACCGTTGGAATCATAGGGCCCAGGACCGGGTGGAGTGGCGTCGATTAGGGGACGCCCATGACCAGAAGTGGACTGCAAAGGACTGAAAGGAAGGAGAAAGGGGGTTTACTCACATAATAGAGTACTCTAGCGGGCTGACGACATGAGAAAGACAGCGGGAAGCAGTTGGGTTCAAAAACGTTCATCATGTTAGAATGGGTCATACAGTTTTACGCCACTAATTCTATGAAAACTTCCGCTGTATTCAATCCAATTCCGTGAAATTACATACAAATAGTTTGGCCGAAAATTTCACTTTTTGGCACTAACACGAATTGGATACAATTCCTATATAATATATCTACTAATACATACATAATTATATACACACAGTCCATATAGGTACATAATATCATCGTAATGTCTAATTTTGTTCAGAAACATAGAAAGAAGCTTAACGTTATAGCAGACGCCGATACAATTTGCCCAAATCATCGGACCACGGTCACTGAAGTCCACTAGACACGAATGACATGTTATGACAGCCACTTGGCAACAACCACATCGACAAATATAAGCAGACACCCAAATTACATTCCATTAACGCAAGCCGGCCAATGAAATAAAGCTCAAAACACATGTAAGACGGATCTAATTATAATTGTCATCGAATGTTTACCTTTTCTACCTCGTGACTCGTAAAAATACTGCAGGAGTAATTATACCCTCTGGTGCCAGGGAAATGCATTTAGGCGAATTTGAACCCTATTTAAAAGAGATACGTCAGATGTAGACATAATAGGTGCAACTAAAACGAACAGTGATTGAATTTATAGGGCTCCTTGCCAAAAAGACTTCCGTGGGCCGTAGTGATTGATAAAAAACGGTCGCATGACTGTTCGTTCACACGTGACGGTGGGTACGAATACATTTTTAAGACAAACCAGGCGGACAGACAGTCTACCTCATAGTAAGTGTTCACCATCCCTATTAACAGGTGCGAGACCATAGGAGTTGCCAGAGCGTTGCCGGCTTTGACAGAGTGCTCTTTTAAGCCCCTTTTGAAAACCCCATACTTCAGTGGATATATAAAGGGTTGCAGCCGGTTGGTTATAGGTTCGACGGTATAAAATGTTCGAACTCAAAGACTGGTTGTCAGTAACCAATTAATGACCCACTGCAGGGTCGGGTCTCCCTCACAATGAGAGGGATGTAGGCCTTAGTCCACCACGCTGCTGGCCCACTGCGGGTTGGAAGAGTACATACCTGTACCTTGTGGAGTACCTTTGAGAACATTTTTTTGTGGACTCTTAGGCATGACGATGTTTTCCGATCCTCACGAAGTTTTCCTTCACCGTAACAGCAGGTGATATTTTATTTTATAAAGCTCACATAACTTTTTTACAAAGTCATTGGTGCGTGCTGTTGGGATTCGAACCCGGACCCCTCGATTCGAGGTCGAATTCTAAGCCACTGGGCTATCACCGCTCTTAAAAGACTGGTTAAATTATAAAATAGCTAAGTATTTCTTATGTGTGATGTGCACACGTTCTGCCTTGATAGTTTTCCAAGCTACTTTCCTTGATTAGGTCACTGAAGTATCGATTACACGCTCATGATTAGGAGTGTCATATAACCTACTGTATAAGGATACTGATGGCAGACAATGATAGTAGCGAATAGAGGTCAATCGAAGATTATTATAAGGGCTCTCGAGCGGTTACCGCACCGAGCAGAAACGTTCCAGTTGAAGAATCACTGGGCTAATAACTCTCAAAACATAGCCATATGAAACTAAAAACACTTACCTAGGCCTGGGTGACAGTGGGTATCCAACCAACATGACAAAATTTAAACACCGGGCTCTGTATTAGACTGTCCTAATTGAACTTTGAATACTCAAAGTAATTGAAGCGACGTTTTGCAATAACATGCAATCTTCATGTAATAAATGTATGTAATGACATTGTTGTACGAGCAACTTTTGCAACATGGTAAGGACACGGGGTAAAGGACGCCGACCTAGATTAGATTTTACCACAGAAAATTAAATTAACGTATTACCTACATAAAATAAATTTATTGTAAATTGAAGGCGAACATTACGACACAACAGAAGCAAATATTAGCACGTCTGGGCAAATTTTACGTAATACGTTTGTACATTTTGAAAAGTCGGACGTTAAGACAGACTTCAGCTGTTATCAGAAGAAAATCCGCAAACATCATCTCAAGATAAGAAATGAATAAGGTCAGACAGTACCGGAAAACGGTGTCAGTAACTGCATTACTGAATCATAGCGTTTCAAATCAGAAAATAAACATAGACTCTCGCGAAAACATTGACTAATGCAATCCCGTTGTTTGAATTTACTCAACGCATTTTCAAGATCTCAGATTTTATTGGGCACACATAGGTACTCGTAATTAATACAAATTAACTACACTATTATCTATTTTAGGCAATCTTGTAGAGCCGTGTGGGTGCTTGTCAGATTCCTTGCGGGGCAGGAACTGTTGTAAAATTCACAAATGGGCACTTTCTGGTCCGTTGTGTGTTCTTGTCTTGTGTGTGTCCATGGTTATCCTATAGTATTCCTAGTGAGGGATTCGCTTTGAGTGTGAAGAGTTCTGCGATATTTTCCGCCTCAAGCAGTACGATCGATGCTGCACACCAATAAACTACTCTGGCATTTACTGACCTTTTCCACCAACGACGAAATGGCTCTGAAAATAAACGGGATTCAGTGGGAGGTAACATAGTACACTGAAAGTTTTAAAGCAGAACCGCACTGCAATTTTCACTACTTATTCCTTGTCCTAATTGCGACGACAAAACAGTTACGATTTTCACAAATTACCCCAAGGGATAGGCAGACAAGTCATTGTCGTAGTATTTGTGGAACGATAAAATCATTGCGTATCTGTAAGAAACATGTCAACACGGGGATTGTTCCTTTCGTCCGTCTGAATTCAAAAGCGATCAAGAAGCACGGAAGCTCAAATTTATTTATTTAACGACTTATCCATCCATATAATATATTGTATCAGGCGTTACTTTGCGGAAATCCATTGTTATTTAAGTTGTATTTATATTTCTTTGCAACAATCCGCACACGTGGAACTTGTTTTGGTATGGACCCACCACCCTCCCTTATCTCTCTGAGTAGGTATATACCATAACAACTTATTCCAAAAGTACACGACACGTGTTTCGCCCCAAAACGGAGCATCATCAGGTGATGTGGACTCTACAACCGTTGGTTGCTGAGTACCTGATGATGATGTGTGCGGATTGTTGCAAAGAAATATAAATACAACTTAAATGACTTATCCATCCACCTAAACAGGTCAATCTAACTAGTAGGACTATTTTAAATAGGACAGTTCTATAATTGTCCTAATTGAAAAGGGCACTGAGGTTGAGGTTGAGGTTGTCGTACGACCAACTTGTGAGTGACATAGCATAGCAATGACAACAGGGGGTACTGTACCGTACTGTTGAAACTGTGGTTTGCTTCGTGTAGAATTGGTTAGTAGAAGTTAGGTAGTTGGTGAGCGAAATAGCAATTAGGACAAGGGTCAGACGTGGCATAAATTCGATCAATTGCGATCTATTAAAGTTGCGGAATTATAAGAATTGCTGGCATTTAATAACCCAAGTGACCTTTCCCGCCAACGACAAAATGGGTCTGCGAATAGACGGGAAGCTGTGGGAGTAAATAGTTCACAGAATGTCATAAAGTTAATGCAAAGAGCAAGCCACACTGCAATTAGAATTTTCACTTCTAGTTGAAAGTACGTTGGTGGTATTAGGGTTATAAAATTTATTGAGCTATTTTCAGACTCTTTTATCTTGCAATTATTTGCGACCTTTATGGCAGTGCCAGTTAACGAATAGTAAGCCTATTATGGATAATAATAGTTAAGCTGTTGATGTAATAGTCCGTGTGGAATAAATTAATTAACGTTTTAAGATGATTGGATAAGAAATTAGTGTCACCTCTGAGTGAGACTAGACCCTGGGTTGCAGAGAATTACCTACAAAAACTAAAAAGTCGATAATTTCGAATATTCACATAGCATAGCCGATGAGTTCGATTAGGCAAAATATTAAAATAAAAAAATTTTTAGTCTGCTTAACAAAATTAAAAACCTATTTATTGTCATAAAATATAAAATGAAGAATTAAATTAAGCATTAGCTACATATGACACACATAGACACCTAATTACAATATATTATTGTATACATATGTATATAGCCGCATAGGATAGACTGTTCTCAACTTATATTATAACTAGCTGACCCAGCAGGCTTCGCTCTGCCAATTATTTTTATTTTATTTTAATTTAATAGCCTATGTTACTCAGGCTGAATGTAGCTTTCCAATGGTGAAAGAATTTTTGAAATCGGCCCAGTAGTTTTTGAGTTTATTCGTTACAAACATACAAAAATACAAATGTTTCCTCTTTATAATATTAGTATAGATAAGTAGGTACCTACACGAAAAAGATGTTACAAATTGTAACTCGTGTTACAGTCAACAATAAACGCATTCTTTTCTTTTCTTTCGTTTCTATGTTTGCAAATGTTTGCACAAAAATGAGTGGTCATTTTTGTATAATTTATTGTTATGTATAGACTTATTTATGTGCATATCCGGTCTACGCTTCGCTGATTATTTATAGAGCTTATTTCAAAGGACTATTATGTTATATAACGAACGATCCTCATAGTCATTCCTTGTGCACAATAACGGTGAAATAACAGTTCCCTGATCAATATGTATGGCGAAACTGCTATATAATAGGATTTACTTGGAATTTATTCACCCTATTTGAATTCCCGGACTAATGGCCACTGACTGGTTATTCAACGACTATAAGTTATTTCAACTGCAGAATTTTAAATCAAGTCGTGCGCACCGTGTTTGACCAGGACAATGGATTTTAAATATGAATTCTAAAGTATCTAAAGTTCGAAACTTAAATTACAGTAACTATCAAAAAATATATTTCGCTAAAAACCTGGAAACCAGGGTGAAATGGGCTGGAAAGTCTGAAGCTTGAAGAAATCTTTGAAAGTTAGCCAAAGGATTAACTTGCCCGGTCAACTAGTTTTTTTATACATTAACGCTTACATTAGGTTATATTGTCAATGACCCAGTCAATGCAAATTTGAATTTTAAACACAATAAAATATGCTATGAAATTAACGGTAATAGTGATAGTAGTCCTTGATATTATATCTATATTTTTTATGGGGAAAACCCGACAAATTGGCTAACGGGCCACCTGATGGTACGACATGTGGTCTCCATCACCTTAACCAATTACACCAGGAGGGTTGCCGGTGCATTGTTCACTAAGGAGCATTGATCTTTCTGCCTTTTTTGAACAAATCCATGGCAGAAACTCCTCTGTAAGATTGTTCCACATTTTGCAGATGCTGATCTAAACTGAATGGGATAAAAAACGAAAAAATACAAAAGGTTTAGGGTTACTTTTATGTCCGTCGTGTAACCCCCCTACTAATCATATTTTCCACCATACAATTTATGGAGTTTGTCCTCAACCCCAGAACAGTTTGACCCTAACCTTGTGTCACACCCACGGCTTCTATAAATAAGTGCAATTTGTTTCTATTTCGGTTGATTCAATTGAATGATTGATTGTATATTGTTATTGCTATTCATCTCACTTTATATATCACAATAAAACACAGGAAGATTGTGATATCCGATGTCTAGACGCACTATAACTTAGAGATAAGACCGGCTCTGCTCATGCTTTTCAATTTTATGATTTTTTTCATGTTAATATTCTTTTCGTTCTTTCAAATTAGTTCAGTAATGTATTGTATTCACGGTCACCAAACAAATAAGTACTTTTCACTTAACATAGAGTTAGAAAAGTATTCAACTTATCTGTACAAGGCTGAAGTAAATTGGAATACAATAAAACAATGGGATATACATATAATTGCAATATATTAGTCGTGGTTACTAGTAACACAGACAACATGTGTCACAAATGCTTAATTTATTAATTAGGTACAGACCTACGGTTCGACCGCTGAGTGAAGCCCTCTTAATGGCTGATTGACAAGTAGAGTAGGTACGTCACTGTTTACAATAATTAACAAATCCACGTGTAAGCAACGGCCATTAAAGTTGTCAACTAAACAGTACATAATGACGAGACTAGCCATCTGTTAACAGTTTGCATCAGTCTGGCTGTCAAACTGTCGCGGGCTATGTATGTATGTCGAAGAGACAATACAGAATGTTGTACATATTGCAGATATTCATAAGTATATGAAAACTATTGAATAAGCAGTCTTCCCCCCGCGGTATATGACATGACTACATGAGGTGGTCGAGAAAAGTGCGTAAAACTCTCCATCAAAGAGCTGCCATTAGTGTGGGAAGATGTGTCCACCACATTTTATTATCTACTTGCCACCTTAAATTTTATAAGAAATATAAGCCAATTAGGTCCTTTCCCAAACGTGGTCTTCGTTCGAATACCTATCTTTACTATCGGCTATCAGGCGTACAATCTATGTAATCTTCGAAAAGCCACTTTAGATTGCATGTTTTGAGTGCTTTCTCAGTTACCTTTGTTCTTGTGGCTTTGATATTTTACGCGAATTTTCTCACGTGAGAAATTGGTGCCTTCTTTTTGTAATAATCTAAAAGAATTTAAAATATGCAATTCGGTCCGGAACGGGTGCGTGATAATTTAATTACCATCCAATATTTTTTGACATAAGGGCATAATGTTTACTTTATTTTAAGTATCCTGCATCCTAACCCGCATCCTAACCCGTGGTAAAGCAGCATGTTCTTCATGTCTTGTGATTCGACTGGGGAGGTATACTTTATTTGGGGCGAACATCATAGTCCTCATGAGTAGCAAAGCATCCAACCTCGGGATTTCTTCTCTGCTTAAAGTTGGATGTACATGGGCAGTGAACACTTAACATCAGGAGGCGTGCATGTCCGTTTGCTACTCAATAATACAAAAAAAGTGGTCTACTCCAAAAAAACATGAGAATACGAAGAAAACCATCGTGAATTGCAAGCTCCCATCAAGCCTTACACCAGCCCTCTTTGTGAATATCGTCAAAGAAGTAATGCTTCGCCTCACTTCAGGCGAATGTAAACGAATATTATGTTTTGTAATTTGGGGCGCGCTACGTTTTGTATTCTTTTGAATTCGCTATGACGGTGGAATTTGTTTTTATTTTCCTTAAAGATTTGTTAAGTGTAAAGTAGTGTAGTTATAACCTACACGTACTTATATCAGTACATTAAAGTAGACATCGTCCCTGCATTCTGCAGGTCCATTTACAAATTATATCAATGTTTTGGAATTATAGTAGCTATTTAAGTTTTTTATCTGTCATTTTCCTCAGTCACTTTAAATAATCAGATGAAAGAACTAAGTTAGCCATTTGTTATAAATACCAGACATGTATTAAATAAAGTTCACATTGTTCTTGTTTCTTATAAAATTGATTTTCGAAGTTATTTTAAATATAAATACTGATCCTATTTTTGTTGCAAGACAAAACCCAAAAAAAAACATTATGCTAATATTTAACCGCTTAGTCAAAACACACAAAGCTGCAAGGAAACTCCGAAACAACAAAAATAATTTACAAAACGTGATTCCCCGTCAGTTAGGCATTGAGACATTCTAGTCTATACCTAAACCGGAGACCTTAAACCGCGTTTGCGCCATTTGAGCCTTGCTTAACATCCATTGACACCTTGAACATTCCGCGACGAAAGTTCGCTCTTTGTTGGCGTAAACACTAAGGGAATACTTTGGAACTTACTTGGAAGACTGTTAGAACAGTTTGCAACAGTTCAGACTTTGATGAGTCAAACACTTAGGAATGCTTTGAAACTTATTAGGAACACTGTTGAAGGAATGTAGTTGATGAAAGATGCAAATTATTGGAGATTTTGTCGCAAAACTACATGGTATAAAACAAGACTAAGTACGAACCTGAACGCCAAACTGAATCAAGTGAAAGTGAATTTATAAGTCGAACTAGGAATCTATGGTCTATTATATACCTTTAATCGAAAGCGCGGTTTTGAAGCTGTACAGAACTACTTTTACATCAGGTAATGTTAGTAGTAGTAAGCAGGGGTGATAGCCCAGTAGCTTGGAATTCGACTTTTTGCCTGAGAGTTCCCAAAAAATGTTCTCAAAGCCTGCGTAGCCTACCAACCCACATTAGGCCAGCGTGGTGGACTAAGACCTACTTCTCACTGTGAGAGAAGACGCGACCCTGCAGTGGGTCATTAATGGGTTAAAGACATTACAGATAGAATTTGAAGCTTCTGCGGGTGTAGTAGGTACATAAGCTTTGGCAAGTGTAATATTAGTAAGATTATTCATGAATTTTGAATGTCGGTACCTACCTATAAATCTTAACAGTCACGGAAAGGTGATCTCTAAATTGTACGTTTGCGCAGTTGTGTGCAACCTATGGTTACATTATCCAGTGGTTTCATCTTACATGACTGTTATTTACATACCATTGATGTAAGTTACTGTTTGTCATGCGACCGCTATTACATATCTCGTAATGCAATGTCTATAATAAACTGTTATGATTGATGAAAGTGTAATTTGAATACTGCTGCAAAGCATGCAGCAAATAGCAATGCTTGGTAAAGAATGAACCAACTTTTTATAATGTGTCACATACAAATGGTGCTTAGAAAGATTGTATCGTCTTTCATCTGTCTTTGCGGCGACCATACCTCGAGGGGTTCTCCACGAGAAATTATTTATGAAAGTACTGAACACTTTCTCCACGAGCGAACTGCAATGATTAAGCCTTAAGGTAACATGAAGGTTCAGGATTGTAAGGGAGTCTTCCGTTTTTAAACCTGACTGTGACTATGACGGCGCAAAAAGGAGGATTATGTGTTTAATCAATGTGTGTAATTCTAACTAAAGTTAAATTAATAAATAAATTACATTGATAACGTCGCGAGCGGAAGTCTATTTCTAATTTTCTATCTGTCTGCCTAACAAGGCACGTCTAGTAACGTCTACTACGCTCATAGTAAACTACGCTTATCTACTAAATGTACGAGTACATATCTAACTGGTTGCCTAGCGCCGATGATTCACGTCTAATTGCATTTGGCTCCTCTTCAACACCTTTCACTACCTCTGTGCGATTCTCAGACGGCATTCCGAGACCTATTCGTCTTATATGTCGATCAGAATCAGAATGGTGACGGGCGGAAAATATCTCGATATCTCCAAGATTTTCTTTGCTGTATGCATTATATTAGATACTCGTATATAATATTTTATAGAGGAAAGTCACCAAATATGGATCCTAATATGGAATACCTTGATTTCTATATTCGTAATCAAGCATTGCAACTTATTCCAATAGCACACGACACGTGTTTTGCCTCAAAAGCAAATCAGAATTGCGAGCATTATCAGGTGATCATCATCTCTACGACGGTTTGTTGTGAAGTCCCAGGCATGAAATGTAGGTAGGTTAGGATCTTCAATGTTAGTAGTCTCCAGGTGAGTAAGCGTCACACAAGGTTACATTACATAAACTCGTTATTCATGCCGTACGCGACTTGCGTGCCAAGTTCACTCCGCCACCTTTACAGCACGCGTTATAGGTACTGCTGGTCATTAGGAATGGACGATTGATTTGATCGATCATTAATTTTCTTTCCTTCAGCCGATTGAATGCGCAAAACTTGCTTGAGTAGATAACAAGCGATCGAAAAAGTTAAGCAACGTCGGGCGAAGGCAGTACCTTGACCGCTAGTGGCGAATTAAATTTCCATCCTTCGAAGGGTACGTTAAGCCGTCTGGCCTGGTTGTTATCGATATGATAACAGTCGTTGAGCATAATTGTAGACCCTATAGCTACCCTAGCCCGTTTTCTTACCAATCCGCATTGGACCAGCTTGGTGGTGCTCCAGGGGTCCCTCTGTGTTGGGGAGAGACCCATGCCCAAAAGGTGAAATATAAAAGGGTTATTGCCTTTAGCCAACATTGGCAAATAGCTGGACAAAGGCCTCTTCAGCTCTTCTTATCCAGTTCACTTCCAGTTACTTCCTGTCACCCGACGCAGATCTTCGCATCATCGTGCAGAAGGGCGCCCCAGCTATATTTGCTGACACGCGGTATCCATTCTAAGAGGTCATCATTATAAATTCTTTAATTTCGCTCATCAAAGGTCTCCTTACTGGAAATCAATACTTTCGGCATAGGATCTACAACCACCAGACTGATCCCTTTTAGAAATTTAAACTGTATGCTGCTTACAGCCTACTTAAAACTCTATTGACATAAGAATACGTTTGCATCGTTTGGCATTGAATATTCATAATCAAACAAGTGTGATTCATATCCATTATAAAGCAAGCAGTGCTTATTCACGTGGCCAAGGTGAGGGCACACTTAATTATATTTACATACTTTGTGCCGAATTTAGTATACGTATCGTATGTATACTAATGGAGGTGGTAGCTCGGGAGTAGACGAAGGAATAAGAGGCGACCAAAAGGGAATCTAAGAGTCGTGGGCGAGTGGAAGGATGAGAAACAGTTCGGGACATTGTTCTTGAGGTCTTCATAAGTGTTGCAGAAGGCAGTTAAGTTGGTGTAGTTTGGTTGATGGTTGTCGTCATAATACTTTAATCCTATTTGAGCTTGGTAGTTCATGAAGTTTGTGAACTCAAATAAAACTGGACGGGAAATAGTTCCAGCAAGATAAAGGAGATAAAATTTCTTTTTTGTTTTGTATGTCCTATGTCCTGGTATCTTTGAAATATGAATTACTTCCCAACTTCAGATAAAGCATAATATTCATTTCTTTTCTGTTATGTAAAGCAACTCTGAATGACCCAAAAAACCTAGCATCTAGGTAAATGGCTTATATGACTTAAATCTAGACTAGGTCAGGTCAGAGTCTAGACATTGTTCACGTAGAGCGTGCACATAATCCAGTTTAAACATAAATACTGCATCTTAACACACGGTAGCGTAACAACCAAGTTCTATAGGAATAGGTAAAAGTTCTATGTCATTTCTACTTATATTATGTATATGAAAAATTACAAACCATGTCTGTGCCTTTTTATAACGTGAAAACTAAACTGATTGTACCCACCTGCATCCTTTAAACTAATAAACTCTGTGTTTCAAGGGCATAACGTATCGGCATTTACTCCGAAAATACTTTAGTAGGATCATGTTACAACCGTTATCCGGAATGTTACAAATAAAGCTCTTAAGAATCAAAGTATGGAGGCTATAATATAAAAAAATGAAGTTGTAAAAGACAAATAAAGATATTATTAAATCGATTTAAAATTGTCAAACATCTACATAGCTACGATTCATGTACCTACCTGCTGTAGAGTGTGCTTTTCATCTTCACTGAACAAATACTGAACTTGGCCTCTTTCTCAATCACTTTGAATGCAAGATTAAGTAAATCGAAACTATTTCATAACTTGCATGTTACCAACGCATTCGATAGGTATTTGGGGTGTAAAATTCTTTCACACGTATAATTTTATCTGTTCCTTATCTTCCATTTTACTGCACTCATTGCAACATTGCTTTTAATTTGAAAAATTGTTGCTTTTAATTAATAAGATAAGACGCAATTGCTGACTTCGGAATTCATTTACTGATAACGTTAAGTGGCACGTTCGTATTAAAAATATTTTTGTCCCTTTGAAATTTTTTAAATTGAATATTCACTGCTCAATTTAACATTTATATTTCTATCTTTAACTAGCTATTACCCGCCACTTCACGAGTCATTGAAAATGTATTTTAGAATTTGGTTCATCGAAAGATGAAGTGTTCTATGAAACTATCTGACATGAATTTCTACAGTCATCTTTGCGTGTAAGGGTGACAAAAACAATACATTAAGTAATTTGTTTTCTATGAACCAACCAAACAAGCGATAAAACTTGCACAGCCTTATTCTGCAATTAATTATGTGTATGTGTGTATGTGTGTGTGTGTGTGTTAATTATGTGTATCTTTGATTCAAAAAATCAAGTCTCATAATAATATGTTGCAAGCCTCCAAAGTTCTACCTATGCGACTCGCTTTGAATCGTTCGGCTGAGAACTTTGTCCTGAAGAAGAAACTTTGTCCTTTTTTTCTCCAGCAACCTGGGATTATCCCAACTGGAATTCACATCAAGATAACTTCACAAAGCAACATTTATTTATTTGCAATATAGGTACTTAAATTTTATTCTTATATCGTAGTATCGTACTGGTAAAACTAGTGTATTTACAGAACCGGAATTACAATATTTCAAACGTACAGGACATAAAACAGGAACAAAACACCGTCTATTTATAGCATGCATTACACAATCATATTCTGAACTATAATATTTTAGCAGTGTCGCTAATCGTGGCAGCAACTGTTTAACTAATAAACCCCGGTTCGGTACAGTATAAAGTTTATACAGTAATGTGTGTTCATATAAATAGTCGTAACGCTAGTCATGCACCACACAACTACACAAACTGACGCGAATACGCTGCAGCAGTGGTGAGCAAATATAATAAAACTTTTTATCCCAATGCGGATTTTTATACCGAATATTCGCGGAATATTCAAATTTGTAAACATGTTTTTTAACTAAAATTTCTAATGAAAATACACAAATAATTATAGTATAAAAGTGTATACAATGAAATACTTTAAAAAAATATTACAATAACAAATCACAAAACTAAAAACATACTCAAGTACGTATTGAATATGTGGGTGAAGTTTAAATACTGCAGACGGGCAACCCTGACGGGTGTCAACAAACCGCGCGGCTGTAATTTTTTTAAAGGACAGGACCAAGTTACTTTACTGTTTAATCTTTATACTGTGGTTCAACTGGTAAACCCCGGTTCCGGCTTTATTGCGTAACGGCGGGACAGACGGAATTCCTCGACATTTCGATATTTGATTCGATAACTATTGTTCGGCTTTATTGACTCTATTGGATAAGTCCAAACCATTCATCGAATTAACTAACTTTACCCGGCTGTTAAATCTTGCTCTATGCCTAACAAAAACAACTCTACAATGTAATATAACGTTTCACGTTCATAAGATGCACTAGGATTCCCTGTGTCGTGTGTGTGTGCCACACGACACGAGAAAAGAACAGACATATCTACCCGGAGCAGCCGCAGGGAATCGAACCCAGGACTTAACGCCACCCCCTTAACCCGCCGTGAAACACCATGTTCTTTATATCAGCTGGGGTTATGTGGTTGCCGGAGATACTTTATTTGAAACCATTTTAATCCTCATGAATAACAACACACCTATATACCACCACAAACAGGATTTTTATCGTATCTGAAGTTACAATGATGATGGTCCGAAGATTGCAGTGACCACTTGACATGATCGTCTGTTTGCTACTCATAATTTGTAAAAAAAAGTAGGCGTCAGCAAACAGCAAGAGATTTCCCGGCAGAAAATCCGACCGTATACAAAGCTCTTCAATTATTTATCTAATACTCGTCAAATTATTCATACATGAACCTGCAATATTCATGAGGGCTCCTATACGTTGGTAGATATACCAGATTACGAAGCCACTGAAAAAAACATCATTTCAGAGTTCGTTAACGGGGAAAAATTCTGGGAAATTTAAATTCATTTTTCACAAGGTGACTGAACGCTGGGCCGTGTTTTAATGAAAAGGAATATTCCTTATTTCAGGTATCAGGACTATCAGGTATTCGACATGTTGGTATTCTAAAACAAATATTAGGCTACATTTAGGCCTATACTTTATGGATATTTTAAAATAACTATTTTTTATAACTCATTTACAAAACAATTTAAAAAATAAATTTACAACGAAGCAAAAATTCACTTTACGAAGGGTGTTTTCGCTCACTGTCATCAAACTGTAGAGACATATACACTTTTATCTATATTGTTTATTTTCTTTCTGCTACGCTCGCCTTTTGTAGAGGTACCAATTTTTGGCCAATAAAGGAGCAACACATAAGCAAATGGAATGCTTGTAAACACAAAACTTTTTAAGAAATAATTTCACGCGTTCGCGTAGCCAGCTAGGTATTTAGTCCTTCTATAATTTTTTTCCATTGCGTATCATTCTACCACATTTTAAGGTTCAAATCATGTCGTTGCTACTGTATACTGTATCTAAATGGTAGCTGACCTATTTGACATATCGAGTAGAACAATGGTGAAGTACTAGCCGGTTAGCTGCTTATAAATAAACATTATGTGCGTGCTGTCCTATATAAAAGTAGAGTTAGACAAGTTATTGAACTTCCATATTATTAAACGGAGACAATATCTTTACTTTTGGTTATTTCTCAAGACTTTCATATTCAACTTTAACTGGCTTAAAATTTAAAATATTCTATCTCTTAAATTCAAAAAGTTATAAGCGGTGGTGTGTTGAACTTTACTAAAGTTCGGAAAATTGTTTTGAGGTATATCGCGTACAACGTAATTACGCATTTGCACGATGGTAGATATAATAAAGCAGTTACCTTTAAAATTTAACTAGTTCTAAATTAGATCGATGATATCTAAAAATATTGTAGACACATAACTTTGACCCATATTTTGCGTGCTGTTCAAAATAATACTAATCTTTATTTTTGTTATTTCAAGTGTCCAAATTGACCACACTGTTTTTGTTTTCGAGTTTACAAGTTGATAAAACTGACGTTGAATGATTCGACTACCTATAGACAGCTACAAAAAGGGTGTTTTATAGAATGTCTATTTATGCAATGTTGCATGACTAAATATTTCCACGAATAATTCAAGTAACAAAAGAAAAGCATTCTAAGCGTTTATCGTATTACCGACGAAAAGCATTACGAAATGGCGTAGTAACGAGTCGATTTCCTTGTCGGCTCAAGGGCAAATAATATCGGGTTAACAACACACGGAAACATGAGCGATACTATCAACTAAACTGCTAAAGGTTCTAGAAAATTATGAGAGAAGTAGGATTGTTAGAAAAAGTATAAAAGAGTTTTTAAACTTGCCATTGCTATGTCATAAATTAACCCATTTTTTTGCAGATTAGCCGTCACTTCATTTGTTTTCATGTTGAAAGCATTAATTTACACTAGTTATTATTAGTTAGGTATATTAGTAGCTTTATTATATGTAGGTATCATTATATGTAGGTATTGTATATCTTTTTCATCTATACTTACCTCATACGCCCCTGCCTTAATTCTTTTTGTTTCATACTTTCTTCTACCCTAAAGTAGCCATATTTTGGTCTGGTGTGTTTCTGGGGGAATTACAAACATCAAGTTTGGAATTCTCCCTAAAAATAAGTTCCTTTATATTCAATATTCAAAGTAGGTTTTGCGATAACTTTGTTTTGAATTTGTTTAAAAGGAAAAGCAACCCTGTTTATTTATATGTTTTGTAAACATTGGAAAACACTTCCAGAAGCAAAACATAGTGGGATTATTATCCTTAAAGCCAAATGTGGAAACAATGATAGCAATAAATAACTAAAATTATTATTTTAAATTAAATTAATAACGAATGCCCAAGAAAATTAACATAGAGAATTATATTTTCAAAGATAAATAGGTCAACTTTTTAGACCGTAAGTCAAATATTTGGTCTGTGAATTTTTATTTTAGAATTTAAAACACTGAATTAAAAATTTACCCATCTCAAAATTCCTTAATAAAATTCTAAGATATGAAATGACCCAAGAATTATCAGACTTTGCTTTTGGTCTTTCTTCAAATAATTAGGTTCTATGTTTCTAAAAATGTCCACCAGCTGTCCGTCCTCTTAGGATCATTAATATCAATCAACTTTACGATCAGAACTGCAAAAGTGACCTTACTTATCGGCCCATTAACGTTACATTATAATGAATGAATCCTTTAACAAAACCTATGCAATTTCAATGCAAGATTGCGTCGAGTCGGTAATGAACAAAAGGTCCAGTGTCCTTAATTTACGATAACTTACAAGAATCCAATAATGGTGATCGTTAACCAACTAATTACGGCAATAAATTGAGATGGACAGAGACAAGGACAGGGGCTTATTTGTTTTATATGTTTTTACAGACACAAATGACCATTAGTGAGCTTACAGGCTAGGTAGTGAACAGATATACTGATCATTCAACCAGACTTTGACCAGGTAGGTACATTCTACAAAGTTGAATTGTCAGCGTTGATAGCCCATTGGATAAGAGTTTGATTCAAGAGGTCCGGTCTGTGTTTCAATACCAGTGGCACGCACCAATGACTTCATGACATTTTATGTGGGCTTTACTAAATAAGTGTCACCTGTCTCATAATGTTCTCAAGGGCATCTGAAGTTCACCAACCCGCAATATGTCTCTTTATGTCTCATTGTGAGTAGAAAAACCTGACCGTGTAGGTAGAAGGTTACTAATAGGTGTAAGATCGCCTAGCCTTCATACTCATTTGCTCTATTTTAAAAACAACACCCTATATACTTCACATGCTTAGTAACCTCAAGCTGCGCCTCAAGGAAATACTTCTTTGTCATGGCATTTCTTGTCTTGTCTGTCAATCTTCCAGTGGTACAGTTATCTCCAGATCATTTATTGATCGAATACGAATCAAGTACAAGGAAACAAGAGCCTGACCTAGAATACGATACATTACCATTTATGTACACAGTATCGCTGTCGGAGCGGAGACTGACCGCAGAAGTTGTATACCTACTACTGCTATACCTACTATCGATGACATGTCACTTATTAATATGACGAATCTATAAATATATATAACATGTATATAAAAGGCAATGTAGCAATTGAATTGACGGCAAAAATTTGAAATTTAGAGAGGATAATGTAATGTAACAGGTATAGTCCGATAGTCCGACCGACCAAGTGACTGACCAAGCTTGAGTAGATTGCAAGCGTTGAAAATAATAAAGCAACGAATATAAGACGACTTCAATTTTGAGTTCAAGTAAGAGTGCAACAGTTCGCATATTTTCTATGATGGTTCGCTAAAACGTACTCGCGGAACTCGACATTCCAGTGGGTACTTGTACCTACTACATATCATGTTCGTGTACAGGCCCACCAGGAGGATGTGTGAATTACACTACGTCAAAGGAAACGAGGTGTAGGGACTCGAGAGCAATAACACTAGCTCGCCGTGCTATGTCCTATATCTATACTATGTGCCTGTATACAAAGGAACATCAATTTGATTATTTTTATAGTACCTGTGTCTCCTCTCACAATGAGAAGGATGTAGGCCTTAGTCCACCGCGCTGGCCTACTGCGGGTTGGTTATAGTACCTAATTGAGAACAAACAGACATGCAGACCAAAACCTGAAGTTAAATAGACATCAACATCTAACCTCCAATAAAGAAAAAAATCCTATTTGAGGTTGTATGAGGTGTTTTGCTACTCATGAGGACATTTTTGCTGCTCATGATCGCCTCTAATAGTTAAATGTAGATGGTATAGTATATTATAGTTTTTACGAGTGTCTTATTGTTTCATTGGTTTGGAATTTTTATGCAATTTGTATGCGACTTCCATTTATAAATATAAAGTTTTACTTCTTACTTCGAAGTTGTATTTCGTTTTTTGACAAAAACAATACCGAGAGAGGACATTGACCTACCTACGAGAAACAAAAAAGGTTTAGAATGGATTTCGTATTGTTTTAAAAGGTTTGTTTTGAAATGTAATACCTTTTGAAGCGAGCCCAACTGCGTTTTGAATAACAAGGTGCTAAAATGTAACCGGCGACGTATTGTCTGCCTCAGAATGAGTCTTTGTGTTCAGAATTTTCTTTACGTCGAACAATACCTTACATTGTTGTGACTAACCATTCCGAGCAGGTACGGTAAGTACTTATATCTCGTTAAAATTTCCTTACAACTACCTCGCTAGCTCCGGTTTCAAAAATATCAAGCAAACCGTGAATGAAATTAAGAACAATAAATTCAAATGGATTGGTCAATTAGAAATTTTGTAGGTATGTTTTAAAAGTCTGGAGGAATGGAGTCGAGAGACAGCCGAGGCGAGTGAAAGAGTTGCAGAGAGTTGATGGAAGGCAGATAACGAAGAAAATAATGACAATGCCTCCCCAACAGCTATCTGAGCCGCCACATTCGTTGATTCAAATCGAAAAACCAGCACAAAAAATGAAGAACATTGACTCGTTACATCCAATATTTACTGCGACACTTCCCAAAAGTGCGTCTGACTCAACCATTAATGAGAATTGCGAAAGTAGTTGTTTTGACAATGTGAATTTGTATTTGTACAAAAATGTTGAATTTGATGTAGCAATCATAAGTTTTAAAGAAAAAATTTAGTTATTAATTAAAAAAGGGTCATAATCAAAGGATGCGCTTGACAAAGAGAAAAGTAATCACAGATAAGACTAAGAATATATACCTACAGAAAAAGTTATGTTCAAAAATGAACGTTACGCTTTATATCTGACTAACCGAATAGTATAGGACTATAGGGTATATCTATGGCATAGGCTATATCCTCCCTACCGAAACATAAGACATGAAAAACTAGCTTTGCTAGACGCGATGATGGAATGAGTCTTGGAAGGCTCAAAAATTATGGGTAGAGTGAAGACTGCAGCATCAGTTTTATTGAAAATATCTTAGAAAATCCAAGGCATACCAAACGGTTTAATCCTTAAACAGTATTTGTATGCAAGAAAACCACATCGGTTTCACAAGAATTTCAATTCATAAGACGCACTAAGTTAGGTAAGGGGTCAAGTGTGTTTATTGTTACACGATTTTTACTAGTCATTCGTTGGTTAACAGACATTGTTTGAGATAAACGAATCCCATCGCTCACACAACGTGGTTATATCAGCACAATAATGTAATACTTTAAGTATTACATCAATTTGTACATAAGAAGATACAAGGTTAAAATTACGAGACTATAATTTGAATTGAGTTATAATTAGTGTTTTTTTTTATGCAAGGACTAAATTTGCACCCTGTCGTTGACTACGTTAATTCCTATCATCTCGTAGGCTAAGGAAGAGGTACTGGGTTGGCTACTCACGTTAGGTAGAGATAACGGTATTTTACATCTGTATTGATTGGGTCTGGTAAACTTACGTAAGATATTGTTTTTCGTTGCTTACCTATTAAGTATTGATTCTTTTTGCACATTAAATAATGTACCTACTTCTACAAGTCTGGAAATCACAATAAATCAGTTTATAGGTATATTATTCCTACTAAAGTTCATTAGATATCGACCTACAATTATTAATGACAGAAATCGACTTATCACAAAAATTGGTCACCTAGGAACTAAAACTGTAGTTGATGATGATTTTTAACTTTGGGGAATTTTTTTAGCCACTCCCTTCACAAATATCATAAAATTCATCTAAGAAACAACAGAAATCGTTAAAGTGCTAAAATTAATCCAGAACCAACAGCACGATAGATAATAACAGGATCTTTGCATGTGACACGGTTTAAAGCGGAACATACTAGTAATAATTTATCTGGCATTTGATACACGTTGCAATGTTTACTTCTATTATTAGATTATCCGATGAATCACCGTGTGTAGAAAATATTTTTAGAAGATTACAAGAGATCAGTGTACAGGTGTACTCTTTAGCTTTACAAATGACTGTACTATCAAAAGTACAGGTTGTTTACCTTTCAGCAAAATTTTGTAATTAGGTGTTCTGAAATAAATATTTCGGAGTGTTGACGTTCATTAAGTAAAATTTATAGCTTTGATGAAATGTTTTGTTAACTTGCGAAGTAGAAAAATATTGAAAATTTTGAAATAATAGTATCCTCAAATTCCTCAAGACCTATCAATGTGTCCAAAATGTTGTTTTTATTAAATTTATGAAATAATGATGGTTTAAGTTAAATGGATAGATATCTAATAAAGTCAGTACTTATATTATTGTATTTTCTTTAATTCCATTTTGTCTTGCCTTATGTATATTTCCTAAATATCATTTCATTTTAATGGAATTCATTGTCTCTGAAGAAAAAAAATCTTATCAATTCTCAAACTGACACCTTGCATGGTAGATTTTTAGGTAATAACAAAACTTATGTTGCGTGTCTAAATTATCTAAATCATTGTGGATTAAATTATTACTTAATGGAAATGAAATTGTCAATAAAAGTAAGGCATCACAAAAGCGCCATTCATACACTCTCAAATTATTTAAATTTCTTTCCATGTAGAGCTTGAGAACAACAAAACTGCAAGTCAGGTTTCATAGCGTAAAATCTAGTAGGTTGTTGAAATGCTCTTATTACGTGTATATTGTTCAGTGAACCTGTTGTTTCGTACATACCAGATTTGAGGAGAATCGTAGTAAAACAAAGAACTCAATGGAAAACACCATTTATTTGTCATACGTATTCAAAACTTAAACATAGCTTATCAAATATTATTGGTAAAGAACGCTTTGGTTTATCAAGTTCAAATTTTGGTTTCACTTTATCACTTGTTGTTCAATTTCGACGTGATTTGCCGATCACTTCATAACTTCACAGTTCACTGTCACTTTCGTGATCAATCGGGGTCAGGTAGCCGGCCTCGAGCGTCTCGGCGGTGTCCACTTCCCAGTGTATCGACGAAAACCGGGCCCGACGGAGACGGTTTCAAAACTTCACTCCAATATTCTCAGACACAGCGTTCAGGGCTCCTCGTCCTCCGACAGCGACGGCAGCGCCAGCGTCCTTCGCATCCTCTCGCGGCGTTGGGGAGAAATCGACTTCTGTCTTCTCAGCCCCTCGACGCGAAGGACGTAACTTCGCTCCTGTTCGCTTTCGAAGGCTTCCACTTCGGAATCGTCCTCCACGAGCGCGGGAAGCGCAGATGCAAGCTTCTGCCTCTTCTCCGCGCAGTCCATCGATCTCCCCCGCGCCTTGGGCAGCGCCGGGTACACGTCGGTATAAAGCGAAGCGACGGATAGTTTCACAACCATGATGTACGATTTTATTCAGCTCGGTAGATACGTGTTGTCACAACGAGTTCTCAGTGCAGAGTGCGGGGCGGAGGGCCGCGCACCGTATTTATAGGCTCCACGGTAACTGCGTTTCGATTCGTATGTTGTAGTATCGTCTGGCATCACGCGTCACGCCGCACACAGCTTCGGGCGTACGGCGAACCGTGATTGTTCTCGCCACGGTAAACAACGCTACGTTATCAGGGGGATTTATTTGATGTCACACTTTAGTGATTAAATACGCCTAGATTCCATTTTGGAGCTTGCACGGCTGTAGTCCTGGCAACCGACGTATAAATAGCTGACACGAAACGGTGCTGTTGATAATTGTTTCGTGTTATTATTTTGCCAAACAAATCGGTTGTTATGGATTCGTTTCACGTGTCCTCGTCATGTATGTTTACTGTTATTCAATGTTATGCTGTAAACCGTTCAGCGGTTCGTCTCTCGTTACGTATCCAAAGCGAGCATTTGGCCTAAAAAGCCAGAAGTCCGTAAACAACTGAAACAGACACTGGCTGCGGTACGGTTCGGATGCTTCCAAGAAAGTGCCCTGATTCGCAGTAAATAAATTTCGTCGCGGAAATGTTAAATTGACGTCGTTCGTCCAGAAGATGACCTGATTTTTATTTCCGAAGATTTTGCAACTGTTTACAAACAGGAACGCGATCAATGCGTATTACACGTGTCTGTCGATAACAACTCGGTTACATTTTAATGCTGAAGAAATCAAATTCGCTCCCTTTGATCAAGTGATGAATAGAATTATCATATAAACAAAACTTTTCCAGGAAGGTTTGGATATCAATGTCTTGTTTTTAAAATAAGTACTTAGGTACTGCGTCATTTAATCAACTCATCAAACGATGTTACCTACCCTACGGAATTTAAATAATTTTAATTTAGGCATCTCAGAAATACCTACGACAAATATTAACTAAATTCAGTATAATGAGATTTTATTTATCCAACTCATACAGACAAAAGTCGAAAATTTTCTTATATCCTAGGTATCGCCGAATATTTTTGCCATTGTTTTCAATGTACAAGATTGATCCCGTTACAGTTCCATTAATATGTATCTATAGAAGATAGATAAACAGTATAACAATAAAAGTATAAAATTTCCTAAGATGAGGCATTTGTCATGGCCGCATTGAAGTAGATCACGACCTAGTCGATAATAGCAAGTAATTAAATCAATTTTCTGCTGCGATATAAATTACCTTTTTGTCGGTTAAACTAACAGATGCTTAGGTAACAGGTACCTAACTGTTGTTTTTTACCTAAATACTATAGTTTCTTAGGTTATTAACCTCTTGATGATGCCAATGCGTGTTTTAAAAACATCTGATACGCATTAGCCCCTTAGTCCGTCTTTGCCAAGACGCATTGGAATATTTAGAATGCTTTAGGTCCAGCGCGATACCCCTGCCCAAAAGTGGGATAGACATAATATTACAGACATTAGTAGCCTTTAAAAAACCGCGCAAACCGCACAGTAGATGGTTACTTTCACCTGCAAAGACTTGATGAGTTCATCTTATTGTTGGTAAAATGAAACACTTACACCTTTCTAATGACGTAAGAACTACATATTATAAAAATCGCGTTCCGTACTTTACGATGTTATTAATTACCAACAATAAAATGTACCTATAATAAGTATTTATATGCGAGTAGTCTGCTATAAATCAAAACAGTCCAACAAAAACAAAAAAATAGTACCTACAAAAAGACGTCAACTACAAATATTATTCATTAAAATATTTTATTTAATGTTTATTATCATTAACACAGGCCTATATTATCATTGTATCCGATCAAAGTATTGAAAGCATCACAATACAATATTCGCATTAATAATCAAAGGCAGATCGTTGACGAGGAAAATACGTTGAAATATTAACTACTTATAAGCGAAGTTTCCACACAAATTCATTTTGCAACTCCTCGAAAATATTATAGACGTTGCGAAAATCTACGCGAAAAGTTTTCGAGAATGTCCATTGTTTTGTTACCAAACATTTTGGCAATATCTTAAATATTTAAGTATGTATATTGTATGTATTAAGAATAATAGAATAAGCCATGGGAATTCTTAACGTAAATAACGAGCCTTATGTTATTATAGAACTATCGTAGCCATAGGACCTACCCGGACCCTTCCACCACTTTTTTAGTCGTAGCCTGTTGTACTAATATTCTTTTGATTATGATATGACTGTGTTTTCCTATTTATTATAGTGTGTATTGTGTGTGTAAAAAGTGTATTGTTATTGTTGTTGTTGTCTACAATTATACTATTATAGCCATCAGAATGTTTGTTATGTGTTTCTTCTTACGCCTGTTGTCGGGGTCACGGGTCGTACGCTTCCCCATTCTTCTGAGGCCCCAATAGCGTCTGTCGATTAGAGGACCCTACTCTGGGATGAAGCTTCTTTATCTCAACTGCTTTTAGGGAACAACGCACGGGCCTAGACCTTACTAACGGTGGTAGCCACGCTCTCCTGGCAGATCTTCCTACGACGCCCTACTCTCCTGATACGGATTTTGAGGTTAGATGTCGCTTCGCTCTCCCGCTCCGCAGCTTCCTTCTGGGACATAATTTTCTCGCAGATGGAGGTTTCCTACTTCCAGTGCCCGAAGCGAAAGGTCGCCTCCTATAGCTGCGACGAGTTCACGTGGCGTTCATGGTGGCACCTGGTAGTAGCCCTTCGAGTACTTGACGATCTTTAGTTAGTTTTAATTTCCGTCTATTTTGTTTGTTGAGCCTTTTTATTTGAACGCTAGTTTTACCGAGACGGCTCTTGTAGTCTTAACTGTGTCAAGTTCAAGTAATTAAATTTAATTAAACTTATAAATATGCAGCACAATTGTGAAATGCTATCGTCTCTACGTCCTGTTTTGTTAATCGGCGCCTCTATAATTGCTTTAATGTGAAAATAAAAGATAACAGAGTGAAAATAACAGAACAGTTAAACGTGACCCCGTACTATAATCGCTCATCATTAACTAATATCAGAAATCACTGAGTCTAAATATAGCATGTTTTTGCACTAACATTATAACAATATGCACTTGTGGCATGTGACCCGGTTCAGCGAAGCCTCATAAGTGCAGAAGTAGACGTAGACAAATAAATCTAACCTCTGTGGGAGGTGATATTCCCTTGTATGATAGGAATATCTCAAATATTGATCAATTGACTGCAACCCTTTTATGGCCCACTGTTGCGCACAGGTCTTTCTCCACACCACTACTCCAAGAACCGGTGGTGAAGAAACGGGCTAATGGCCAACCCGTGTCGAGTGTTCACAAACCCCCATAGGGCCTCCGACAAAATCTATCGACTGCTATCGATAACAACGCTTGCTAAACACTAAACACCAGTAGGCTTGGATAGTAAATTTCTTTGCTTCGATTTACTGAAACGCCAAGGGTAATAAAATGTCATTTCGAATGGCTTCGGTGGAAACCCTCGACAATCCGCCCATAAACCTTTGGTTGATAACAGGAAAATATGGGTTTTCTCTCCGCCGGCAAAGCCTTCCGAGCCATGGGAAATACCAAACGACATTTTGATTTTTTAAAATGAGAATAACAAACATGATAACAAAACATGAATGGGAGGTGTTAATGATACAATAATAGGTCTATCTCAAATTCCGCCCACTCTTAGATTCTCCGCGATGTGGGTGTCGTGAATAAATTCAATTCAAATTAGTTACTATCTGTATCCTGTAGGTCTAACTGTATTATTTGTGTGTTATGTTGTGACTGTTAAAATCAATAAGAAAATCAATTTTAACTTAAACAAAAACAGTTAAAAGTAGTTTAAACTTTATGCGGATATAAAAAAAATGTTTTATTTCTTTTCAGTTTTGCAAAGGGAAATAGGGGCTATGTGATCATGCCTGGGGAGCGGCCGTGATCCGATTGCATGTTGGAGTTTTTCTGTATATGTCAGCGATGCAGAAAACTTTGACAGCGTGATTCAGGAAGCCAATGGCGCCATCTTTAGACGAGTAGCGAAAGTCGCCGCGTCAAAATCTCAAACCAAGCGAGCATTCGAGCACGTTGAATAACTATCCGAGTTCGGGGTAAGTACACATAAATTATTATCGACAATAGAATACATATTTGTGTGGAGTTGTCGACTGTCCGGCGTCCTCACGGGAAGCGGTTTTTCCCACAATGATTCATAGAGAAAGCAAGGTTGAATCCGAAAGTGTGGGAAAATTCACATGCCAAACAATGAAAAAATTTTTTGGGAAATCCTGCAAATATAATTGTGATTAATTTAAATAACCTGTAATTTTATCTATTTCGAGACTATTTTCAGGTGCAATTATTTAGTTTCGTTTCCACATTACGGAATAATTCAAAGTTCCAAAGAAAATTGATCTACGATACTTTCACTTTTATACCTCCCTAAATTTCTTATTTACCTAATCCGTCAATTAATTCTTTAAATTATTTACTGACATTCGTAATAGGGCATCGAATTTAGACAGGCCTACCTTCCCGATCTACAATACTATAATTTTCTATAGTAGATACCTGGCTGCAACCCTTTTATGGCCCACTGTTGGGCATGGCTCAGTCCCCACAACACCTAAATTAATTTTACGCAGACGAAGTCGCGGGCAGAAGCAGGTTTACCTTAAAAAAGAGGTTTTTTTGAATATGTGTATATTTACACAGGTAACCTACAAAAACTAGCGCGCCGGGTCAGCGGTCATGCAGGTCTCAGCACTTGTCGGGTCTCCGAGTATTCAATTTGAAGTAGGTACGCTTGGAAATAGGTCGCTATTTACACGTGAGAAGTGTGCATTTTGTAATTACTATGTATTAAAATGCCACTAAATTTGTCATAAACATCATGACCCTATGGTTATACTGGTCTCGTAATACTTTAGAGCACTTGCTCAATAATTAGCTGTTAATTAGTAACAATAATATGATAATGAAAGTAAAATAGAAGCCACCATTTTAAGAGGACCTATGGATCAAGCCTGTGGGAAAGCTTTTAATTTAAGCTTTCCACAAGTCAATGAAGATAGGTAGGAGAAAGGTAGGAGATCCTACCAATGAAAAAAACAAATGATTTTTAATAAATAATTCTTTGAAAAAAATAAAGAAATCGATTTAAATATGACGTAATATACACATCTACCAGATGCACCAAATGAAGTAAACAACAACAAAATTTGAAAAGCAATGTGCGATTGACGTCAAAATATTGTGAAGTTGTTTTTAGGCTTTACATGTTTCTTGTTTTCAATTTTAAATGATGTGACAATCTTTTACATTATTGGTATTTTATTCTATTTATAACCCAAAATTATACTTCATTTACTTCACCCAACAATTTATAGTGCAATATAAAATAGTAAAATAGTAAGTAAGTAAGTCAGCTGTAAACTTTATCAGGTAAGAATAGCATAAGTATCTACTACTGCGTTTGGCAAGTCAATTTATGTATACATACATGGATCTCACAACTTTTTACGGTGCAAGAACTGAGTTTCGAGACTTGGGTTTTTTACAAGATATGTTTTTGATGGCATCTATTAACAAAATTGCCTCCCACACGCAAAAGGCACGCAAACCCAAATAAAAAAAATTTCAATGAACTAAAGGGACTATTTATACCGGATTAGTCTGAATTCTGGTCTGTCGAAAGCTGCGTAGGTTATCTACAAGTGTCATGTTTACATCAGTATGACTATGTAATTACAATGTTCAATAACAATACTTGTTGTTTTAAGGAAAAGCACTGAGCGTTATAAATATTCTACAACACAATATTATTCTAGAAGCATCTTAGAACAAGTATGTATTTGCTATGGTCTGTTTTTCAATGAAGTTTTTTTAAATAAAAGTAAACAATACAGCGCCTCAAGCGTTAAGTTTAGTTAGAATTACACGTCTTTCGAGATCCAAAAATCAGAAATATGTGTGTCTTTCAAGCCGCTTATGAAACGGTAGTTTGTTGCCCTATTGTCATTATGGACACTAAAAGCAAGACCTTCAAATTTAATTATATGTACCTTTAAAAAATATTTCTAGTTCCCCCTAGTTATTCACTAACAAAATAACATCACTGTTATTCAATTCTCTTATGAAAAGTTAAATCAACAAACGTAGGCAGTAAACAAGATAAAATATTTAAGATTTGTATAATTAAGATGCAGAAGTAACATCTTTGATTGAGGAAATGAACTGTACTGTTAGTTGAAATGGCTCTTCCTAGTTTTTATTGTCATTACAAGGATAATTGCAGGATAATCTTGGCTTAATTAAAACGAACGCGCCTATAATAAAAACTTTAATGTTACCCTAACTTTAATAGTCTTCGAGACTTTAATTTAATTATCAGGAAGAATAATGTCCGTTACGTTGCATACACACACACACATAAAGACCGTCTGTCTGAAACCCAATTCTGATCCGCTGCAGCATTCCCTCACAATGAGAAGGATCTAGGTCTTTGTCCACCACGTTAGCCTAGTGAGCGTTGGCGGAATTCACGTTCCTTTGACAAAATTATGGGGAATTCTGGCGTGCCGTTCCCTCACTTTTATAGCGGGTGATTATTATAAAGAACACCTAACTTTTAATAGTCATCGAAGCGTGCTACTGGGTTCAAATCTCGGACCCATACATAATCTTAGCCATAACATTCCTAATGAAACTCTTAAAAAGAAAGTCTACTAAACTCTTTCAACTCTAAACAAAACTCACTAACGTCATAGAGTTTCTTCTGAAGACACTGAGGATTTTCCCGGACGAATCCGCTTATAGTTTACGCGTTGCAAATAAGAATGGAACTGTTTAGCGTGATTCCTGAAAGTCCATTGAAAGTGCACGTGTCGTCAGTAATCTCCTGAAAAACCCAAGATTAATGAATCGTCTACCGTGAAATAGCAGTGGTGACCGATTTACGATCCCTTAAACTAGCGAATGTAAATCGCCGCGTTTCTTTGTATAATAAAATACGCAAACAAGAGTAATAACAGACTTTTTTACAAGAATAAAAGACTAAAGCCCTAATTAACTGAAATAACCGACCGACTAACCATAAAATTTAAACACAAGGATCTGTATGGAGCTAATTTGTCGTACGAGCGACACGGTAATACGGCATTTTTTTACAGAAATAGCAAACAATTAAACGTTCATGTTAATTATATCAATGAGGTCTCCAAGTTCAGGGCTCTCTGAGTCCAACATTATCGCCACTCGAGACAAAGTCACCAGGTATTCATACCAAAGTTATGTATCCATTCAGGGATTTTCTCCCATGCCGATTTTCAGTCTGTCCTGTAGCCTGTTTAAGAGCTGTACCTAAGTAGTTTCTGTGCGGCTGTGCGCTTACTGATTTGATCATTACATCAGTCTCCGCAGCTGATTCCAGTCAATCTGAGCGTTTGCTCTTGATATTACAAACCCTTCGAAGCTAAATACGCCAGTATGAAAGATTACTCGGAAAATCGCATTTCAGGGAAACGCACACAGGCGTTGCCTACACTACACCCACCTTGGCCGTCGCCCAAGCGCGTCTGTAAACATACAACAGCAACCACAGACGTATTACGTACATTTAAGCACACACCTTTAGGGATAATCTTATTTGCTAAATCATGTCGGTATAAAATATTATGTTTTTCTGATGAAATGCAAATGGTTTATGTTATCGACGCTACTTCGCCAGAAACTTTGAACTTACGCATGAAATATTACGAAATCAAAATCTATTGGTTTAGTTGAATATCGTCTGCGGGCTACCAGTGATCATTTAAAATTATAGCTTGTACATTGATCATTTGCTTATACTACATTTACTATGATTTACCAAAGGGTATGCAAGGAGATCTCATTGACTTAAGGCTTAAAAGTTATAAGTTAAAGTCAATCATAAAATAATTGATAAAATCACCGGTTGTAACGGTGAAGGAGAACACTGTGACGAAACCTTCGTGAGAGATATGATGCCTTCATAATACTCTCAAAGGCATAGACAAAGGCAGGTATCACAAAGGCACAACTAAAGTTGTATGTTCTCAAAGCCGGTCCACCTACCCGCTTTAGGCCAGCGTGGTAGACTAAGGCTTTCATCCTTCTTATTGTGAGAGGAGACCCGATCCTGTAGTGGGTCTCTAATGGTAAAACACATGCAAGGAATCATCTGCTATAATTCCTTAACACGTCAAATGTCATGTAGGTAATCGATCATTTAATTATTATAATCCTTTTTGCTTACAAGTGGTTGTATACAAGTGAAACAAAAACTTAACGAAATAAGCCGCATATCCGGGCGATAATTGCAAGTGATAATTAATGAAATGTTATCTATTTACTTATGCAGAACATTTTGTAAACACGTGGTAAACAGATACAAAAGATATTATTTTAACAATGGCGCCGTAAAATCCTTTTCTACGGGTATTATCCTTACATTAACGGAAACTTTCGACGAATTTATCTTTACACCTAGGCTGTTATAATTATAATATCTAATCGTTTTTGTTATAAAGATACAAATAGTAATTTTAATGTTTCTATGTCGTATAACTCGATCGAGATTAGGTAAACTTGGTAAATAAAATTGTAATTTCTAAAATTAGATTTCACTTGCGATCGTATGATTCAAACACATATCATACATATTGTTTTGTAACGTAAATGTTGATTAGCTTTATAGGTATTTTATTTTTAGGTATTAGGGACCTAAACAGTCAAAGCTCGATGACGTCATTTTCATCTTCAAACGTAATTAAATTTTATACCTATGCACCCAGCGTTGCTGCTTTCGAGGACTGAATCAAAATAAAAAAGAGAAGAAATTTTAATACGTCTGAATCATAGAACACAGATAGTATTCTGTCTTCTATGGTCTGATTCTGTCTTCTATGGTCTGAATTATTTTTAAAATTATATATCTTTCGTCCGCTGTGGCCGTGAAGGAAAACATGGGGAAGAAACCTGCATGCCTAAGAGTTCTGCATTATTTTCTCGAAGGCATGTGAAATCCACCAACCCGCGTTAGACCAGCGTGATGGCCTAAGACCTACAGCCTTTTCTCGCTGTGAGAGGATCCAAGACCCTGCAGTGAGTCACTAATGGGATTCAAACAAGAACAACAATACGTCCGAAGGAGAAAAAAGTACTGAGTTATAAAAAGTTACAAATATTCTGTTGTAAGCACAGCAAATTGAATTTTCACAGATAATATAAACACTCAGATCCTGTTCAGACTCTCGTCTTAGCATATCAAAACAACGTAAATATCACATCATAAAAATAAGTTAAACGTCAAAATAGCCATCACCAAAGAACATCGGGCGGTAAACAACTAAATCAATTCGTTCTGCCGTCAAATTGCTGGTGTTGTGATCGAAAGGTTTACGTCATCCGTCCACTCCAGGGCATTAATAACCCCGAGATTCAGCCATCGGCTATTGTTTCGCACAAAAACAATGCTTATCGTATTATTTTGCACGGCAGCAAACGCGATAACTGATAAGGCACTGGACAAATTCATTAGTTTACCAGATGACGTAGCCAACAACGTAGGGCTGAAATATTTCGGCTTCTTGGCCTATTTTTCGTTCTATCTCATGCCTTTCTCCAGCAAGATAGTGCTGCCTGTCTAATAAGCTACATGCCTTAGTGTTTTATGTATTCTCAAAGAATTGTGAGGTCTCTAGGCCTGAGATCGCACTAGGTCAGCTTGATGAAATTTGGCCCATATACTTATCACAGTGATTTTAATAGGAGATCCGACTCAACAATGGGCTAATTTAGTAATGGGTTGTTTCTTTATCAACCATACCTCCAAATCTTAACGACGACATGTTTTTAATTGACAACATGTCGTTTTTAATTGACGACATGTTTCACAGTTAATTATGAGGGTGGCAGTAACGAGTACCATTGCAAGAGCAAATTGCTTTGCATCTGAAGAACATACCTCATTACCAAAGATTTCCTCCTTTTTTCCTAGAGCAGTTTCACTTCATACTTCTGGGCCGTTGGACCCAGCGACTGGTTGAGATTATGGTCGTTGTTCAAGGAGCCTTGCAAGGATTATTTGATGCCAGCCCTAATGTCAGCATTACGTCATTTATATGGTGTTAGCTTAACGCCTACGACCTAGCTGACGGGGTGCAAATAATTCTGTCATAGTGTCATAACACAAGTAAGGACGTAACTCATAATGTGTGCTTGTTGATTGCAACTTGACGATGGGCGCTTTGTATTACTAAAACAGCAATAGTGGTACGTAAACCAATCGAGAGGTTTTCGTGACCAATTTCCTCCCGGCCAATAATTTGTAGAACGCTTCATCATTTCAGCCCATCGTAGTACTGCTGGACGTGGGCCTCCCCTGATCCACTGACGCTGCTCCGCCCGGTCCTGGGCCTTTTGAATCCAACATCCCCGCTGTCTTCTTTAGGTCATCAGTCCACCTGGTCGGAGGGCGGTCTGTACTGCTTTTCGATGCTGCTACGGTGGCCATTCGAGGACCTTTAATAGCTTTTCCTTCAAATCTTACAATATTAATTGTTTACCTACCAACCACGTAGGTATTAATCAAGTAGATACTCACTTATTTCCTTATTTCACTCGTAGCTATAAAAATACCTTCGCAGTCAATTGCTTCGATTATAGGAACTGATAAAAAATAATATTGAGCTTAGGTACTTAGAGTTTTTACAGCGAAACAACTACTTAAACCAATTTTTAATCAGGAAAACCTGACATCATGCTTATTTGACACTACGCCACCATTTGCTTTAGATGACAATAATGAGTGGATTTCCCCACTTTTTACTCATTAAATCACTTTATCAAAAGTACCTAGAAATGAAAAAGTTTCATTGATTCTGTAATTGAAAAGATCAATATCATAAAAGCAAAGTTACTATTTCTTTTAATTTTCTCTAAGACGACATCCAAATGTATGGGGAGACATTCATTTTCTTCGTTATTTGCTGAAATACAGTAGGTAGTGACCTAAGTTTACCGTACTTTTTTATCAGTATTATCTATTATTATCAATTAAAAGTTACTAAGGAAAATCATAATGGTAATAATGAAGTGGCTTCACTATTATGAGCTGTTAAAGTAAGAAATCGGAAGACGGAGAAGCGCTGAGGAAGAATCTTACATTTATTATTCTCTTCTATTATACATACTAACTTTGATGGTTTTTCCCAAATCGTAAACAGCCAACGTATTAACTCGAACAAACAACAATTGTTCGTCCTTATAATATTTGAGTACCGTCTCACTAAAACCATTATTTTGTAACCAACAAATAATAGCATTACCGTATTATTGTAACAAAGTAACTTTATCTCCACGTGTCGAAACTATGAAATGGAAAAGCGTCCACACAATTCAATCAACGGCAATTTCCGTCGAACCATAAAAATGACGAGTTAACGTCGAAGTTTTACGCAAATCGTAAAAGTGATTTACGTGCGATCTCAAAATGGTTTTTAATTGCGTCTGAAACACCATTATAGCGGAACCTTATGGACCAATCACGTGGTGATCGATTTGGTACGGTACTGCAGACGGTAATGATAGCCCAATGGCGTAAACTCGGCCTCTTAATAGACAGGCCAGGGTTCGAATTCCCGTGGCCAACAATAACGACTTAAGTTATATGTACGTTTTAACAAAGTCCATGTCACCTGCTGTAATGGTGAAGGAAAACCCCTTGAGGAAACCTGCAAATCTAAGAGTTCTTTTATCATAATGTTGTCAAAGGCATGTAAAACGTGATGCTCACCAATCCGCAAGATTGCCGTCGAGGACAAAAGGCCTATACTCTTCTTATTGTGAGAAGAGACCCGACCCACCCATTGTATATTCGTTCAGAAGATTCCTTCCTTCCTCACAGCCCTGTGTAGTCCATTGCTGGACACGGGCCTCACCTAATTGACGCCATTCCACCCGGTCTTGGGCCTTTTGAAGTTTCTCTACCCCTTCGCTCATCGGTCATGTACTCGTAGACCATCGCCACTTCAGTTAGCTTACTTTGAGAGCTATGTCGGTTACTTTAGTTCGTCTAAGGATTTCATCGATGCGAATTATTTCGCGGAGAGTTATGCTCCATTTCACCGATTCACTAAGATCAGCTTCCTGCTCATCTAGTTACATAAACTAAGACACCTGGTGTTTCTCAGGACATGCGGTGAATGATAATATAAATAGCTTATGAGTAATTTAATCCGTATCTAATCTTCCCACAATAAAGTAGAACAATTATGTTCGATATTATATTTGTAGTAAGTAACTGGCTTGTTACGTAGGTATGTAATGTACATAAGTACATACATACATTACATACATACATACGCCATGTCGTTAAGGCGGTTAAGGTGTTGAATCTGTGTAATGTTATACGAAAACCAATTCCGAACATAGATAATTATAATTAATATCTATTCCTTTTCTATACAATAAAGTATTATAAAAGTAAGTAAATACTTAGACTTTTCATAAATTTTATGTAAATAATTGTAAAGTTCTACTTACATACAATGGTGTAGGTACCTACAAACAATAATTACTTTCTTATTTTCTTTTAACGTATTTTATTAATAAGTTTTCTTAATTTATACTTTAATTAGCATTTTCCTGTTGGCCGTGATCACCGACCACGCAAAGAAAAAAATGTTTAATTCAAAGACTGTATTAACAAGGTCAATAACCCCAACCTACATGTAAACCTTATACTTTTGCCTCAACAATAGTTTTGGAACATTCCACTGTAAGTCTATTATTAGGATTTATACGCGGAATTAATTTTTCTTTGTACAAACATACGCTTGCGATCGTTAACCGTATTATTTAGCGAAGGTCGTTATAGCATTGTAAACATTAGTAAAAAACAGACATTTTATGTACCTAGTCAAAGTAGGTATAATTTAGATCAGAAGGTTCTAACTATCCCGTGTCCGGTTGCAGAATGAATCTTGTGGGCTTTTGTTAAATGACAAGCGAACGAGACGTTTGATGGTAATAAATGGTCACTGTTTCCTACACTTATACCCACTGTAAGATGGAGCTTGGAGCGGGTGCATCTTGGTGCAGCTTGGTGCATCTGCAGCAGCAGATGGCTGACACTACGCACGGCCTCCGCGGTCCATTCAAGAGCTAGGACTGGCCTGGCCACGCAGTTAAAGTAGAAGAAAAAGATGAACACAGATGTTAAAATAAGAACTGTCATTATTACGTGTATAGTATGACATAGTGTTTATAAAAAAACGTAGTGTTTAAGTACTCTATGGTGTTTAATTTCTCTATGGTCATTATTGTAATGGACCTAATATAACAATTACCTACTTACTCTACTTACACATTTACTAGCTTGATGTCAATAAGCCAAATAAGTACCTAGCCAAGCAGCAAATCAAGTAGGTGAAAGTGCAGTAAGCCAGGTAATGTGACATGAAAGTATCATAGATATGGGATTCTTGATGACGTAAAAGGACCGGCATTCACTTCTCTCAATGCGAATCACAGGAAAATTACTCGTAGGCAAATTAATAGATAGCTATTAACGCTATCAGTACCTATTATGTCGACACGCACAACCGATACATTTTTTTAAAACGTCGTAGCGTGGATTCTATCTGGAATTATTATTAATATTATTGTTTAGACAAACTTGTTTTATTGAGTGTTACAAGTCGATAACATAATACTTAAATTCTTATCATTTATCACAAACTGATTAGTTTAGATAATTGAGGCAGTTTTTATCACAAATAAGCCGAGTTTAAATTTGGGCACAGAGTATTATAATAGTATCTACCAATTACTTATGTTCGTTTTTAAATACCGAATAAATCAGTTATCGATTACCATTGACTACCGATTATTTTAGTACCTATCGACAAACAAACTAAATATATTTTTTATTCGGTATATAGGTGTAACTAGGTTACACTTAGGTTAACAGTTCACCCTATCAAAGTCCGTATACCTAAACCTGTCTAACTAACATACTCGGTACAAGGTAGGTGGTACTTGACAGGTATGAGATTCTATGAAACTAGTGGAGCTATTTAAGATTGAAGGAGCACTGAATTGTGTAACGTAGAAATGCAAATTCGATTTTTATCACATCATGCCTAACTTGGCATGAAATTCACTCAACTAAGGCTCGAATAGGTAGCTAAAATTACCGTCTACCTATACCGAGTACCGAATAATTACCGACTTCATAGCTCACCCTTATTTTATTGATAAGTAAGTTAATATGTTTTATTATCAGGAAAACTACCGTACCAAGAACGTGTATCTACGATTTATAAAATTTATCAACCGGAACCTTATCCTGATTAACTTCAAATTACCTAACTGCGTAGTTGTTATGAAATATAAGTAGACAGTAATCTATCGCTTGTTTTGTGGTTGTTGCATTAAGAGTTGTATTCAGGTACCTAAGATGATAGAGAAGTGTGCTATGTATGTATACTCCAATTATTTGGTAGTTTTACCAGTTTTACTAGGTATTGTAAGGAGATATTGTCAAAAAAATGCTAGTAGGCGCCATTCTTCTAAGAAGGATTTCGTCACTTCGTGCAAAAGAATCGAGGTGGCAAAGTACCAATTTTCAAAAGTCCCGGAAAACTTTTCAGGTAAACCCGAAAAAGTTCCGGACCAAATTATGACAGGGCTACTAAGATAAAACCATAAGGGTGGGCTTAGCGTCAACGCCAATACTTGCAATAATAATAACCTACTCGTCTGTTACGTTTGCTCTTTATCATTTTTATTGCTCTTCGGAACACTCAAGAAATCGTATGATCGGCGCCAAGCTGATATAATGACCTTGTCCCTTACTTTGTTATAAAAAATAGAGACACTGTCTACAATCTACAATACATATATTTCAGCCTTTTATTTGTCTCAATTTCTTACGCCAATGGGGATGTTCAATAAAAAATGAATTCTGCTCAGCGTAAAACAATAAAAAATTTGTCAGTTGACTCGAAAAAACTATCACGTCATCCCGCGCGTTCACCATACAAAATGTATGCATAAAGGGGTTGTGTTTATGACAGTTTGTTAGACTCGTAGTAGGACACATTAACCCTATTGAAGATTGTAGCAAGCTAGGTTGGCTGGTAGAGTCCTTCTATTACTTCACTAGTGTGTAAGTTTCAATAAAGATAAATAAACAAACAAACAACATCTATACAATACTTTAACGGGGTGAATTCTGATAAAATTGAATGCATGTACCTACTCCACATAATGCTCCAAAATTATGATACTCTGATATTATGTATTAGCAACAAGCGTCTAGATATAAATCCGTACATGGCGTGAATAGGTTGACAAGTCGAAAATGCAAACTTTTCAGGGCAGCCTTTTAAAGTTTACTTTTTTATTGGTAAATCCATTTTTATTTTTATTTTTGTTTTTTTTATTGCTTTATATTTTATAAGAATCGACTTTTCAAATTATTACATAGAATTCAATTATTTTGATTATTATCATAACAAAAACAGACATATCAAGTCGTTCACCGACGACTTGTCAATGTATTCACCTAATGAATTTAGACCCGAATTCAAAATTTAATTAAAATAAGCATAAAAATAAATATATTAACATTAATAAGTATGTATGTTATCACAATATATGTAATTAAAAATGAATATTAGAAATAGTAGGTACTTAGGTAAGTATATAGGTATATAGGTAAGGTATATTATTAGGTAAGTATATAGGTATGTAGGTAAGGTAAGTATAAAAAAATATAAAGGAAATACTATTTATTTATTAAAAAAAAACAAATCAAATTATAAATTTTTAAATAACCAAATAAAATCAAAGCGGAAATAGTAATTATTCACAGTTTTCTCCATTTTCTTGTACATCGGGGTCTTCCGTTTCTAAATCTGGATCTCTGTCGGGAGCGCTATTATCGGTCTTTATATTTTTATAAAATTCATGAAATGCGGGATCAATTAATGGTAATAGATTCATCAAATCCTTCTTTTTTTCTTTACTTATCGGTAAAGTGTCTTTGGATACAACTTCCAGCTGTATGTTGTCAAAATTTTGTTTTCCCCTTTTTCTGTAATTTATTACTTTAAAAGAGCTTTCATTGTCCAAATCTGTCTTGAAACAAATTTCTCCTATGGGATCTTTATATTGCAGCCATTTTACAGGTTGCCATAAGAATTTATCACCAGAGGTATCCTTTTTTTTAATTGTGAATGGTCCTTTTTTCGAACTTAATTCCGAAAAATTTAGAAAATCATCAAGCTTCATTGGTACAACGTTAAATGCATTATTAATCTTGCAAGATCTTACCAGTTGAATCCAATCATTGAGATGGTTTATTTTTATCTGCGTTTTCTTTTTTGTGCGCTCAATGAGAGAATGATCCGAATCACACTCCATGTGGCTGTGTCCACTGACGAGAAACTTATGGTTGATTGTCTCTAGCGTTGGATGCATGTGCCGTAAAACCATAAACATCATTGCAACAGCATTGTTTTTGTTTTGGCCTCCACATGTGTCTGAGTAAAACGTTACTTCTTTGATTGTTGGAGGCAAATTTATAAGAAAATGCCACAAACATGACGCGATTTGATTAGTTGTACCAATGAAGCTTGATGATTTTCTAAATTTTTCGGAATTAAGTTCAAAAAAAGGACCATTCACAATTAAAAAAAAGGATACCTCTGGTGATAAATTCTTATGGCAACCTGTAAAATGGCTGCAATATAAAGATCCCATAGGAGAAATTTGTTTCAAGACAGATTTGGACAATGAAAGCTCTTTTAAAGTAATAAATTACAGAAAAAGGGGAAAACAAAATTTTGACAACATATAGCTGGAAGTTGTATCCAAAGTCACTTTACCGATAAGTAAAAAAAAAAAAGAAGGATTTGATGAATCTATTACCATTAATTGATCCCGCATTTCATGAATTTTATAAAAATATAAAGACCGATAATAGCGCTCCCGACAGAGATCCAGATTTAGATACGGAAGACCCCGATGTACAAGAAAATGGAGAAAACTGTGAATAATTACTATTTCCGCTTTGATTTTATTTGGTTATTTAAAAATTTATAATTTGATTTGTTTTTTTTTAATAAATAAATAGTATTTCCTTTATATTTTTTTATACTTACCTTACCTACATACCTATATACTTACCTAATAATAAACCTTACCTATATACTTTTTTTTTTTTTTTTTTTCTTTATTATTGAAAGGGGTTTTGTCACACAGTGACTATGCCACCCCCATAAGGTTAACACGAGAATGAATACCCACAAATAAAAGTTGAACTAAATAACATAATTATATAATTTTATCAGTGTCTTGGCTTTACTGGATAACGGGAAAGCCAAAACACTGTTACAAATACCTACATCTTCTTTATCCACCCATGATATCTCACGTCTTAATACCTCGTTCCGTACACATTCCATCAAAACATGTAGGACGTCGTCGATCGTGTCGCACTCCGGGCAGTTCGGTGATTCCACGATACCCATCAAACATTTGAACTTGTTTGATGGAATATGTCCAGAACGAAGCCTCAGTAATGAAACAATGTCTTTTCTTTTACCATCTAAATTATCAAACCATGGATATCGTGGCGGCTGACACTGGATAGTTTTATACCAAATGCCTTTCGTTAAGGATCTTTCATCAAAATACTCTCGCCACAAAAGCCTCCCTCTTGCTTTAGCCTCGCACAATACCTCGCTATGGACTGGTACACAGTCGTAACCTACACCATCACTCACTGCTCTCCGCGCCGCCAAGTCGGCCTTTTCATTCCCTGATATATTTACGTGCGAAGGTATCCATTGAATAATTATTTGTTTATTTAAAGCAATGATCTTACCGATGGAATCTAAAATACTGAAGGCTATCGGAAGTCCTCGAATGTTCGAGGGAAGCCGAGCCAAATGTAGCAGGGCACTTTTAGAATCTGATAAAATTAAGATTTTTGTAGTATCCAGAGATGATGCGTATGAGATTGCTTCTGATATGGCAATTAATTCGCAATGCATTATAGATAATCTGGCATTAATAATAAATTGAAAGCTACTATTTACTTGGGGATCATAAAAGGCCGCACCACAACCAACTTCATCTTTTGATCCATCTGTATAGATCTCATAAAATCCGAGATAGTTTTTATTAATATGGTTCAGACACAAATCGTGCAAGGCTACTGGATTTACATGTCTTTTTGTTGTTTGTTTACCATCAATTGATATTTTAATGTATCTACTCACATCGTAGCTACTAATCCATCTATCAAAAGAATAAAAAGGGAGTTTAGACATTGTTTGTATTGGATGATTACAATATGTTCTATGGGTTTCTATCAATAACGGCAATTTCTTCCTGCTCCAATAATGATTTTCACATAGATAATTTAGCTCTTCTAATACAAGAATAGTAATATTGTGTTGAAATGATCTAGACTTAAGCCAAAACTTAGCAGCCAAATATCTTCTTCGAATATATAAAGGGGGGAGACACATTTCGCTCTCCATGACATAGACAGGAGAGGACTTTAAAAACCCACCAACCACTCTCATTGCCTGATTTTGAATTTTGTCTAATTTGTATAAATTGCTTTTAGTACTGTTATCGTACAAAAAGCTCCCGTAATCTAGTCTACTTCTAATAATAGCAATGTATAATCGTCGTAGGTGTTTAGGATGTATTCCCCAATTCGATCCTGCTAGTGCCTTAAAAACATTCAAAAATCTATTAGTTTTATTACAAATTTCATTTACATGTCTGCCCCATCTCAAGCTTCTATCTAACCACATTCCTAAGTACCTGACACTATCTACCTGTTGCAATCTGTCATTATTTATTTTTAAAATTATGTTATACCTATTTAGATTCCTAGTGTAACTTCTGGTAAATACGCACACCTTACTTTTCCGGTGAGAAACCCTTAACCCTATTTCTTGCATCATACTATTAAACTTATCCAGAGCGCTTTGGGTTGCTACAACAGCATCATTTAAATTTTCCCTACTTGTATATAACACAAAGTCATCCGCATACTGGGATACGAAAACATTATCTGGCAGATTTTTACAAATATCTATAGTGCCTATGTTAAACAGCAACGGCGATAAGGGATCCCCCTGTGCTATACCGATTCCTGTAACCCGTCTTAAGGGCTCCATATTGTTAAGCTCAATTGATAAACACCTTGAGTGCAAAAATTCCCATAGATAATTACAGATTATAGCTCCTACCCTGAATTTGTCCAATGTAGTCAAGAGACTAGTCAAATCTAAGTTATTATAAGCTGAATCAATATCAACAAAGCAACCGACTGTGGCCACACCCTTGCTGAAACCGGTCTGTATTCGCGATACAATTCTTGTCAGATTGTCCATGCAGGACTTCGACCTCCTGAAGCCTACTGTTTCCTCGGAAAAAAAACTATTCTTCTCGAAGTACCACTCCAGCCTACGTGTGATAATTGTATGAAATATCTTACATGGACATGACATCAGCGCAATAGGTCTAATACTTGATGCTGTAATGTCATTCATACCTGGCTTAGGTATAGGAACTATCTTAACATCTTTCCACTGCCTAGGAACGAAACTTGAAAGCAAAAATCTATTATATAAAGAACTTAGCAGCTTTTTTGCTGATAAAGGTAACCATCTTATCATTGAATATGAAATGTTATCAGTACCTGGTGATGTATCGGACTGTTTAATACCTTGATTGAGTTCCTGTACTGTAATTTCAGAAGACAAATATGAGTTTTCAGAAAAAAACCTGGGGTGAAATGGCGATACATAATCTGGTGCTAGATTACTCAGTAAAGATTCCGCTACCTCTCTGGTTATATTATGATTTGTCGACGATTTGTACCCCTTAAGCGATCTCATTTTAAACCACATCTCGCTAGAAGAGGTCACGTTGCTAATGTTAGTACAGAATCCCTGCCATGACGTTGACTTGGCCTTTCGATGCACATTTTGCGATATCCGCACTTTATTTAATAATTCCTCCAGATTGTCAGGAGTAGGATTTTTCCTGAAAGCCGCTAGTGCTCTACGCCTCTTTGCAATCGATAGTGATACCTCCTGATTCCAGTATGGTTTCGGTTTGAATTTTTCCTGTCGGAGCGGATCTTGACAAAGCTTTATAAATGGAATGGCTACATCTGCGGCTCTATTTATTAAATTAATTATATCATCATAGGCCGACTGATTATCATTCGATAATGTGAAATTCGAAAGTTGGCTCTCTATATAGGAAGAGTACTTAGCCCAATCAGCTTTCTTAAAATTGCGTTTTCTTTTAAAAATATTTCCTGTTGTAACACTGCTTTTAATCTTAATCATAAGGTGATCACTACCCAAATTTTCATTTAAAACCATCCATTCAAATTTGATAGCTACATCTACTGATATCAATGTCAAATCCGGAGATGAGTTTTGAATCCTGCCATTTACTGATTTAATTCTTGTGTGTGACTCATTATTTAGTGCTATAAAGTTGTTATCTAAAATTGAACTAAAAATTTGGTCCCCTCGCGTATCTGTTTTAGTTGACCAACTTGTATGATGTCCATTGAAGTCTCCTGCGATTAACGTCTTCGTGTGGATTATTGTAAATAGTTGTTCCCAGTCACTTGCAGTGGTTCTAATATTTGGGGGGCAATACACCGAAATTATATTCTCCAAGTAATCGCAATTCCAAATTTTGACATAGACAATTTCAATCTGTTGATTATTTAGTTTCACATTGCATTGTTCTGCCTTAATCGACGTGTGTGTTAAGATTGCTACCCCTCCATAACCATCTGAACGATCAGTTCTAAAAATTTTGTAATTCTTTATACGAAGTTGGTAACCAGCATCCAACCATGTCTCGCTAATTAAAGCAATATGTATTTTTTCTAGAGCTAACAACACTTCAAATTCTGACTGCTTAGGACGAATGCTTAGCGCATTCCACTGTAATATATTCAACGGGGTTTTTGTTGTGTTGTATTCCATAACTGTTTTATGAAATTACAACAAGGCTGATCTACAATTAATTGCATTACAAATGTCCATAGCCCTTCCACAATTAACTTAATACAGTTTTTAATTTTAGTCTCCCATGTCATACTCGTACCTTCCTCTTCAAGAAAAATTTCTTTAATTTTTCCCCATATAGCCTTCCAAATATTTTTATTTTCTGATTTATTTTCTTTATTAGCACTCTCTTCTGAAGCACAATCTTCCTCACTATTTTCTGAGTACAATTCAAATGTTTCTTTTTCTTTAGACGCTTGGTTTTTGTTTCTACGTTTCTCCTTCTTGGATTTATTTTTTGGCTTTTCTTGGCTTTGCTTTGTAACGTCAGCGTAGTTATTAGCACGGCATGTGTTTTCTTCCGGAACAGTCGAATTTTTTGATGTATCTGTTGAATATCTTATATTAGTGGCTGTAAAGGTCTTGTTTTTTGATAGATCTTCTACGTTAGTGTGTGTGGTTGGGAGTGTTGGGTCCTTTGACATATCGAGTGTTCGAGAAGATGGTGGAATATATAGATTAAGAGCCTTCTTATAAGAGCAATTAAATTCCGCCATTAGCTCTCTTAAACGCTTTTCTTTTAGATAGACCGGACAGATTTTAGCCATAGCCATGTGTTTACCCGTGCAGTTGTTACATCTAAATTGCGTTGTTTCGCAGTTGTTGTGACTTTTCGTACACTTAGGGCATATTATCTTTAATGAAGGACATAGTCTTAGGGAATGTCCAAATCGCCAACATCGGGAACACTGCGTAACTGGGTATACGTAAGGGGTTATTGCTGCTCGGGTATTATAAATATATATATATGATGGCAACGAAGATCCTTTAAAACATATCCTCACCGACTCACTTAATTCCCAATGGCCATCGTTAGTATTTTTACGTTTTAATCTCTTAACGGATAATATGGTTGTATCGCTCTTAAGTCCCTGTATGATTTCTTCTTCTGATATATGTAGGTCCACATCTCTTATGACACCATAGGATTGGTTGATTTCAAAAGTTTTCTGACATTTAAAACCCTTATCGTTAAATCTCTTCGATGCCAATAAGTCATCAGCACTTTCTTCATCCTTAAAGTGTATTAATACTTTATATGCATTAATGTATTTGACTTTCGTCACGTTTTTAATATTCTCATCTCTTAACATTTTCGCCAAACCAAATTGTTTTGGTAATTTCTCAGCGCATGTCATAGATACCTCAATTACTTCATTTTGGATTGTGGATTCATTGCCCGTTTCTGACTGTCCATATCTTTTAGATTTCCGTAAAACTGTAGTCCAAATTTCTTCCTGAGTTATCTCCCGGCTCCTCTTTCCAGGTCTTTTTACACCAGTTTCGTTAATAGTCTCCGTACTTATTAAGCTCGTCTCGCTAATATTCTCCATACTGCATGTTCGATCAACATTTTCCTCATTCCATGTCATCTCACTTTCACTACATCTTTCTCCAGATTCATCCCCTATCGCAGATAGCATAATAACAGGGTTCTCGTTACTATTCATTATAAAATAGCACGCGAATCACATTGTAAACAAGCCGCACGTAAGGAATACGTGGATCGAGATTTCCGAAGCGATAAGGGATCGCACAATAGGTGACGCGTCAAGCAATAACGAGCGCCCGCGCGCGACTGTACCTATATACTTACCTAAGTACCTACTATTTCTAATATTCATTTTTAATTACATATTGTGATAACATACATACTTATTAATGTTAATATATTTATTTTTATGCTTATTTTAATTAAATTTTGAATTCGGGTCTAAATTCATTAGGTGAATACATTGACAAGTCGTCGGTGAACGACTTGTTATGTCTGTTTTTGTTATGATAATAATCAAAATAATTAAATTCTATGTTATAATTTGAAAAGTCGATTCTTATAAAATATAATGCAATAAAAAAACAAAAATAAAAAAAAAATGGATTTACCAATAAAAAAGTAAACTTTAAAAGGCTGCCCTGAAAAGTTTGCATTTTCGACTTGTCAACCTATTCACGCCATGTACGGAAATCTACATCTTTCACTTTCTAACGTATCGCTTTGTCTCATTACACACATAACAATCAATAAGAAAAATAATGGATAGGTTTACTTGTCACATAATATATCGCTGTATGATGCGGTAATAAGTTGACAACTCGATTTGTACTACTGAACACGCAAATTTGGGTAGCGTGATTAATTGAATATCTCGAGTTATTTTGTTAGTTTCATTATATCAATGGCAGGCTTAACTTTACACATTAAGTTATTCAATTATTCATCAAATAAATTTTTGATATCTTCAGATGTCATATTATTACTCATTAGTAGAGAGTTGTTCAAAAATTTACAAGTTGGGTGTGAGTGTTAAAAGCGGACCTGTCGACTTTGTCATTTATTCACCATATAAAGCAAGTGATCCAGATGCCACTTTTCAATTAAAAAATAATTCATACAAGTCGAGTTATCAACCTATTCACGCCTTGTACGGAAATTATCTTCCACTAATTACAAGAAAGAGGTTATAAAGCTAATCTTATGCCTACTTAATGGTTTGTTGATTGTGGATGGAAAATTTTATAAGTAAAATAATTGTTATTAATTCGCAATAACATATTTAATTACACGTAGATACCCACGTGTATTCGTTATCTAGAAACGTAATATGCGTCTATAAGTGAAAATGTTTGTCCTAATGAACTATTTTAATCTAGTTGTTATTATTGTTTTGGTACCTTCCTAACCTACGATATGATAACCCTATCGTTACCATGTCTTAAAGACTTAAAGTGTTATTTATTAATATTTTAGCATAATGACGACGATACATACCTATCTACAAAATGAGAGACATACTTTTATAGGCATCAGATACACAAAGTAAATGGTTTGCTTGTCCATTAAGTATATAGACACAATAGTTAAACTATGGGAATGTATCCCATGGGTATGGGTCACTGGACAGAGAAGTGGTTTACTGTCACCTATTAGTGACCCACACTGAAGGGTCCTCTCACAATGTTTCTCTTCTAATCAGTCTCTTACTCCAAAGATCCAGGTTCAAATCCGAGTGGCTTGTTCTTGCATCAGCATGGCTCAGAGTTTTTCACTAAGGCATGTGAAATCCATAAACCTAACTTCTAACATCTTCGACTACTAACTCCTTCTCATTGTGAGAGGAGCCCCGACCCTTCAGTGGGTCACTATAGGTTAAGCTTTGGTTTCCTAGGATAGCAGTTCCGCCATTTAGCGGCCGTAATACAGCGGTGAATGACGCCACTAGAACGTTGTAATATTACGCCCGCTAAATGGCAATCTATCTTAAGAAAACAAAGCTGTATTTTCAGTAGTAAATAAACTAAATACAAAAATGTAATATGCAATTTCAACGGTTCATATGGGTTTTTATATAGTTCATTGAGACTTGCTTATGCGCCATAGTTATGGCATGACTGTGTTCTCATGAGTTACAGTTCTTATAAGACTCATCGCATCAACCGTTAATGAATGAATAAGTGTTTACGACACGTTAACTGAGTTTTCGAACAAACAACCGGCAGTGTGTCAGTATTCTCTGCACAAACAAGTTCAGAGGTCAACTCATACTGTGTCATAATCGCTAATAGATATAGTATAGTTGAAGAACTCAAATGAAATGTTATGCTACTTTATGACTCGCAGCTTAGGTAGTTTATTTCAGGCCCCCTATTGTGGGAGAACCACGTTAGATTAATATTAAAATTTAAACGCCTCACATAGCCATAACACTAGGAATCCTTGTCGTGGGTGTTATGGACACACATAAGACAAGGGTACACACAGAACAGATATTAAATTTATATTTATTTTAAACTGATTATTTAAACCTCCTTAGAAGCGGTGATAGCCCAGTGGCTAAGAATTCGACTCAAAGGGTCCCGATTCGAACTCCAGTGGCACACACCAATAACTTTATTTAATACTGAAAGCAGGAAACCTGCATGCCTGTGTACACAAAAAAAAATGTTTTCAAAGGCATGTGAAGTGAAGTCCTCCAACCCGCACTAGACTATCTTTGTGGACTAAGGCCTACATCCTTCATTGTAAGAGGAGACCCGACCCTGCAGTGGGTCAAAATTGATTATAGATAATATCTTAGAAAAAAAACATGCATTAAAACTGTATTATAAAATATTTTAATGAGATCATCGATATAGTATATTTGGCAGAGTGCGCCCGCGCATCGGACGCCACTTGTATATCAACGGCGCACGCTGCAGGCCGACGACTTGGCGCGCTGAATCTTCTTCAGAAGAATCTGGAAATAATAAAGGTTTCACATTCAAATATTTGTTTTGATTACCTCAATAAATCTGTGATGAAATGTAAGTATAGTCATTATTTAAGGCCGATTTCAATAATTATTATATCGTCAGGTGGCGTCAGGTATGAAAACCTTGTGGGTATAGTTTGATTACCCCAATATTCTTTAAAATAAGAGATTAATAATAATTGCAAACCTAACTATAGTAGGGCTATCCATTTCCGAGGCATTTCCTTTCATTCAAATTCATCATTTTATGAGTATGTCCATGTAAGACCTTGGTTAGGATAGAAATCAAATTAGGCGTTGTGTTTGTATATGGGTGCGTTACCATTAATGAGGCCTAAGATGTGTCACAATTTGCACATTCTAAATTTCAACGAAGACATCTGTGATGGATACTTCACTAGAATATTGTCTTTTAACTTAAAAGCTCCTCACCATGTTCTCGTGGTCGATCTTCCTCTGTCGCAGTTTCCTGTGGGCGGCGGCGGGCGCAGCGCGCTTGGGCGGAGGTTCTCTCGGCGGGATGGAACTCTTGCTGGTGTTGCGAGCGCTCAGAATCTTCTTCAGCAAGATGTGATTGTGACGCTCTATCTCTCGGAGCCTGTCGTTGGTGAACGACATGTTTTTGCGTCTTGTTTGTGGCACTGATACTGATCTGGAATAGAACACCAAAAATATTGTGTAAAGGATTGTAAATGAACGTCACTTGGGGAAGATAGGTCCTCAAATGGCGATCATGTCTTGGCAAAAAGAGTACAGATCTCCCACCGACTCAGTGGATTGGCTACCTAAAGAGGACAGCAGGAAACTGTTGGATTTAAAGCGTGCAGGACCGATAGTGTCGTCGACGAGGAGAGGCCTATGTCCAAATAGATAGAATGGCAAGCTGGCCACCAGCCATAATAGGTGATCACTTACTCATCAAAAGTACAAAAGATGGCACCATGGGTATAAGAAGCATGGCCTTCAACAAGGTTTAGCAACTGCTATTGTATCAATAACAACTGGGACAGAAAACTTAACAAGCCTTCTGAAGAATGGAAGATTTAATTTGGCACCAATGGTCACCCATGCAGATACTGAACTAACCTGATGTTGCCTAACTTGTGGGGTTATTGGCGCTTTATTATTATGTATGTAAAATAGAGAAAATTTTGTTGCATGAGAGCTCTTATCTTGAGTAAACATAACTGAATAGTGTCTTAGTGAATGAGTTGTTTATGAATAAAGATTATTTATAGCTTAAACCTATTGATTCTTAGAAGTCATTCTATAAACAGTATCCTATAAACAAGTCATAAGATAAAATACTCAGATTAAATTGTATTATTTAACAGGAAACATGTTTACTTAAGTATGTAATATACTTTTTAAATGTTTAACTTTTTAATTTCCTAAGCCTACCAACCCACACTAGGCCAGCATGGTGGACTAAGCTTACATCTTTCATATTGACAGACAAGACCCTGCAGTTGTTTCTTCATGGGTTACAGGCATGGTTTTAACTTACATTTGTTTACAGTATCTATTGATAATTATAATAATTAATGCAAGGGTTGTAAACTTACCCATAGTTAGAGGATTTTCCAGAGAGTGATGGTTGCTTACTCGACATAGATGAGTGACTTTTGGCCAACTTGATGGATGACTTGGTTGGTTGTATAGCAGTGTTACTTTCAGGTTTTTCTATACTATGACTAGATTTATTTTGAACCTCAATCTCTTCGACATCGCTATGGTCTTCTTCAAATTCATCAGAATAGTGGTCATCATCGTTCTCATAAGTATTTGATTTCTCGTTGTCAGAGTCAGACTCATATACGCATGTCTCTACGCAAACAGTGGGTGGTCGTTTCACCACATCCACTATGCATCCCATTTCCGAGAACTCTTTGGACAGTTCATCAACCTCGTTGTTATTCTCCTCCTGATATAACTGTTTTCCTTTATTAGAATCATGGCAACTGTATGTGGTGTTCATATGATCATACTTCTCTACTTGTACATCGCTTTGTGACATTTTGGTGTGAAGAAGCGTGCAATAGCTATAAAATAAAGTAAATTAAGTGCTGCGTCTTAACTAACTTTCGTCTTAAAAGTTTTGTCTACTTTCCGGGATAAATAGTAATGAACTAATCTATTAAAATCATAGTATGTATACTACTTACAATATTTGAAAATATATATGAGACTAGTCAAATTGATTTCTAATTTAAATAGTAAGAACAGTAGGAAAAAGTACTACAAGTATAGTAATGTAGCAAATTATTGATATTTTAAAGCTCAAATACGAAATTATTGATAAACAATAATATAAATAATACGAACTATCTTTCAAAAATATGACGAGTTTGTCATTTTATTTTAAGAACCTTACAGATTTAATTACATCCACCATAAACGGCCAGTATTTCTTCTTTCACTTGTAAAAAGTACTACTCCAACAATATGGTCAGTCTATTATTATTGAGCAATCCTAATAAAATAATATCTTTTACTACCTATTACTTTACTTCTATCAATAAAAATCAATAATTTTCATAACAACACACAAACAAATAACGCGCCATTCATTGAATGAATGTTAATTGTTAGGAATGTTATGTCAATGTCAAGAATGAATGATTATGTGCACAGATTACAAAAGTATGTTTCGTTATACGTAATGTTTTGAAGAACATTCCGAAACAATTTCTCTTTAACAATCTTTGATATTGATAGTCTTCTTTTCAATTTAAATAATATTTGCATTTGTCGTTTAAATTAAAACCTTTACCATTAAATTACTATTTATTTTATACATATTTTTATGAAGAAGATATCTTTATATTCGTGTTTTTTAGGCCTTAAGATATTTATTATCTTGGCTATCTTAGTTAGAAAGTTGTAAATTTGGTTTGACGTTTCTATTGACAAGTCTGACTCATTCATTCAATCAAATATTATTCGTTTTCGTTCAGTCAGTCAGACAGCCAGCAAGCAATCAAAGAAGAAAGAAAATATCTTCGAAGGGTTGAGGAAATTGTTAAGTAAATTAATAATGATTTTGTGATAAAATCTGTGTTGTTTAATAGAGTAGGCGCAGGTGTCAAAATGGTTACAATAATTAAGAACCAGCTGCTAAAACACCTATCACGGTACGTTTTTTAACGATTATGTTAATCTCGGACTTTTCTAAGAGGACGCTTATTTAATGTTATTGTATTAATATAAACTAATTTCCACACAATACACTTGCCGTGTTACCGACCTTTTGACCCCCTAGTTACTTGCATGTTACACTATCCTCGTTATGATAACATATAGGTAGTACATAATTTAGTAGTCCTTATCTATTTTCACTTTATTGCTTAGATACCTACATTGTTTTTGGTTCCTACTCCAAAGTCGCGACTATGACTCAATTCTTAATCTTGAAAATACGATTTAAACCATTTTATGTTTGCCTGGAGATATTTTTTGTGCACATGCTTAGACCATTAAATAAAACTGCCTAGGTACTTTTGGATTAGGTAGTGTTCATTTTTTATCACTAAAATTAAACATAAAATTATATTTTTATATTTTTTACATTGTTGGGTTATTGTTTCCTTCATGATAAATCACAATATTTCTCTTAATTTATACAATTAATCAACTGGCTTGTTGACTGCTAGTGGGTAGCAATCCTAAATACTGCGACGGAGGTTGTGGGTTCAATTCCGACCCAGGACAAATATTTGTGTGATGAGAAAAAGTGTTTGTTCTGTGTCCGAGTGTAAATTATCTATATAAGTATGTATTTAAAAATTTATACATATATGTATGTATATTTATCAGCTATCTGGTTACCATAACACAGGCTAACAAAGCTGGGATAAGAAAGCTGTGTGTGAGGTGTCCCACAATATGTATATTTATTCATTATTCTGCCAGGTTCACAAAAAATCTGTCACCGGAACAGATATCCCTCTCAGCTCTCCGCGGCTCCGGAGAGCTGCAAGACTTGACACTGGATGAGGATTTGCTGACAGATCTCCTGGAGCTTCCCGGGTGGGTGAGGCTGACTTCAGCCAAGTGCAACAGGGCCTCGTTCCGGATACAATGGACCAAGCTGAAGACTGTCCCCATTGTATTGGTAAGTATTTTTATGTTTTTATATGTATTTCTACGGGACTCTGAGATAATAAATCAAAATTATATCTTCTTATATATAAAGTTCTCAGGTCACAGTTTTAGTTACCATACTCCTCCAAAACGGCTTGACCAATTTTTATGAAATTTTATATGCATATTCACTAGGTCTGAGAATCGGCTACTGTCTATTATTCATACCCCTAAGTGATAAGGGTTGTCCACACCTAACATTTTTATTTTATTTTTTTGACAATTTTTTTATTTTTATTTTTCAATAATGTGACATCAAAAAATACATACAACCCTAAATTTTCACCCTACTATAAACAACCCCTATTTTTTAATAGTCGATTTTTAACGCTCCATTATAGTAATGACAGCTCATATTTCAATGTTCTTCATTGTGACTGTGACCATCTTTTTAACTGTGTGCCCAGTCCTAGCTCTTGCATTGACTGCAGAGGCCATAGTGTCAAGCCATCTGCAGCAGTAAGCTGCATCCACTCCACATCAAATCCACTCTAACAGTATATTATGATTTTATATTGTGATTGTGTGTATTGTATAGTGTACCTATGTGTATGATTTTATATTGTGTTGCCTGGGTCATTATAATTTTAAAAGCATTATAATTGACAACAATGCAGCCATCAGACCAAACAAATCAATAAGGTCAATGCTTTCTATTGATAGTGGACTCAGCGAGACAATGAGTCATATATACAAAACTATACTTTGGCTATATATACCTAAAGTCCGCTTTCACACTCAAGAGATGAGGGTTGGCATACTATTCGATATACATGTATATTGTATATGTATGACTTCAAAAAGGTGGTTATCGATTCGACACATTACATATGTTGTATTTCATAGGTGTATGTATGCTTGTCTAGGTATGAAATAAAATTTGTAACATATTTTTTTAAATTGTTTTTTTATTGTAAATATATGTTTTAACGAAAGAGCAATTTATCGCTTGATGTTCACAAAAGGTAGGAAGATCAATATCACTCAAGTTATAAGCAGTCACTCGTTCACGCAATCCATAATTCATACCGCGTACGTTGTTTAGCAGTTCATTGGGCTAAAAAATTGTGTTCACACATAAAACGTACTCAATTTAAAAATAAAACGTAACAAAAATATAGTTAAAGATAAAATTAATGGGTAAAATATAGATAAAAAATAAATACACATATAAATGGAAAGATACTCAATCACTGCCATTGTAAAAACGTGACTACAATAGATTATAATAAACTACTAAATCGGTTTACCTCTCAAAACGGACGTAGAAGCCAGTTTGGCCAATTTCCAGTTGATGGACTTCACATGCCTTACAGTGGTTACAGCAGGTGACATTTCATTCTTGAAATTCAAATAATTAAGAAAATTTATTGTTGTTATAATAGTACTTAGATAGTACTTAGCTACTAAGTTATCAAGGATTACTTTTGATACACGCACTGACGCTAGAAGCGAAAAATGGCGTTTTTTGTCGGCGTGTAAATTTCTTACTTATCGCGAACTACAATGGCTTCGCTGCGACTTTTTACGACCTCTGAATATTATCAAAATTTAAACTTAATTAAGAAAATATAATTTTAATATCAAATTAACTGCTGCTGTAAAAACTACTGTAATATCGATCGCTGGCTTTACTACAAAGGGCAAAAGTTTACTTACATACGTGCACATACACCTATTCACATACCCTTGGGGTTGAAACAACCCCTGTAACACGCAACGAACTTAATTAAACGCGCCGGAACCACTCAGTTATTCACAGACGTATAATGGGAATAGTTGAACATCAAGGAGCTTACTTCTTCTTGTAAGAGAAGAACCTTCCATTCCAGATAATGAACATTCGGGATGAGTGAGCAGATTAATAATTTATGAAACGGAAATTACGAAAAGGCGAGGCACGTCTATCCTTTTTAGGAAGACAGCCAGGCTTTTCTCAGGAATTGCTTACTATCTGTGTATTCAGCACTATACAACGTGTCCCAAAATTCAACGATAAGCCGTCCCAAGTGGTTGGCCCTCCCCATGACCACTATTACCATGACCACTACTCCGGAAGAAAAGAAAAAAAAAGTCAAATTTTGGGTACTGGGTCACTCTGTATAAAGTTTTTCTATTACGTTTCAACGATGCTTTCAATCTGCTTTCCGTGTTTATTGAAGTAACGACCATTCGATTGAACGATCAAACGCAAAGGTACGTTTCAATAATCGATCTTCAGACTTGGATTGAGATAGGCAATGTATTGTTTACCAAGATGCTCTTTAAAATTGCTTTCTAAATTGTTTTGAAATAACAGATATTATCTGGCTACCAAAAATCAAAATCCAAAGATCAATCCAAGGATTGATAACTGAAACCGACCATTAGTCTAATAGACATGAGCCATAGATCAAGAGTATATATTGTTCAGGTAATTTCATACCCACGGCAGTTCTCCATGCCCTGTTTGCTAACAACTGTGCAAATAGCGGGAAGGGGTAACTGCTACAGTTTACAAACAAGCCTTGTTTGCGCCGTCTATATTCGTGCTTTGTCTCGATTTTATGTTCTTTATTTTGGAAGTAGCAAACGCTAAATGGTTATTGTTGTTACCATTTTAAAAACCAAGTCTACCTATAATAAGTTCCCACTGCAAGCAATGGTGTGTTCACTGCCAGTATGTTGGTGTCTGTTGCTTCCATGAGGACTAAGATTATTTTTGAATTAAAATCTCCTGCAGCGACACCTAACATTAGGGGATCGCGCATTCAAAATGGTTGACAAACCCTGGATTCCCACGTGATACCACGGTGTATACCACATACCCCATCGAATCCATCACAATTCAAAACAATAATCTCGAACATAACTTCACGAACTCCTGAAATATACAAGTCCAGCCGACTGCCGAGGCCATTTTCAGTTCCAACTTGAGTGAATATTCATCGTATTATATTCGCGCGGCCGACTTCAGCCGGCCTTGATCTTTGTAATTACTTCTTTATGCCCCCGAACTCAGGTAATTATGAGTGAATAAACAACGCGATGTTTGGAACAATGATTCTGTTTCAAGGCGAGAATACCTATTCGAAGCTGAGCGCTCTTGCGTGATGGTAAGGTTGGTAGATATCGGCACGCAATTGTAAGCTATTAGTTGTATTGGATGTACGAGTATGTATTGCTTCTATGAGCATACGTGATTATGCTTCTCAACGCGCTGAACATTCTTTATTAGCGGTCAAATCTATCCAATAATGCAGTGAATCATTTTATCTAAAGAATAGGATAATACGTGATCAATACACAAGATCCACGGTAAAGCACAGCATACCATTATAGACACAACTTGCCTCCATTTCCACATTGTGATGTCCATAATGTTCCTTGTCAAGCTTAACATTCATTGTAAATCTGCCTTTTGTTTAACGCGTTGAATTGTTGCCCAATCCATTTACATTTGCCCCCAAAGTTATAATAACGTTGTGTACTTTTACAAAAGTTTTCAGGAGATTATGTAAATCGGGTCCTTATTCATAAGGAAGGCAACTTTGTGCATTGTTAACAAGGATTTGAGGATTTTCTTCTCGACCATCTGGAAATTTAAATAGGAATAACACGTATACTATACTAACTAAATTTCGCTCTCAGCTTCGTCCGCTTGGTTTTTAGATTTGGGAATAAAATGTATCCTATATCCTAAGTGATATAAGTATCCAGGTTATAAAACACGTGCACACCATGTTTTATCCAAATCTGTTCAGTCGTTTTTAAGAGTAACAAATATCCATCCATCCTCACAAACTTTCATATTTGTAAGGATATTGGAATAATTTATTCTTTTGAAATTCGAATGATAGACATCGACTCATAACCACTTGTGGTCAGCAATAACTGATACAATAACCTATGAGTATAATCAATTCCTCGTATATTATAATTGGTTAGGGTTATAGTATCCCTGCAAAAACCATGATAAGAACATTACTCTCCAATGTGGACTGATGGCGCTAATTTTCTGATATCGACCGATTACAAATTGTCTGCTTGGCAGATTGCCAGCCGTGAGTATAGAAGTTGAACTCTCTTTTCCCCTTCAACCAAAACAATATCTATATTTATCTTATTATCTTTTGTAAAATCACGCAAACGCCGAAAATAAAACACGTGTATCTAAACATTGTTTATTTTGGCGTGGGCGGGTATCTTCTGTATAATTAAGATAATCGTGGCGCCTTGGCAGAGTAATGACCTGGATGACTTTTGAAATCTACGGCTTCAATATGCGAGTTCATGGATTTGGTCGATAATAGTATTACAGTTTATTTGCAAATCCTTATCTATCTACATAGCTCAATACTTTCTTACTCAATAGAAATATTTGTACTTTATTTACAATCATTAATTTAATTATTTAAACGTATTTTGTATTTCTACATAGACTATTATTATCTCCCCGCGTATTTTGTATTTCTACATACACATTGATTCTCTTTTGATTGATTTGATTGATTTATTGGGGTAGCGATTTCTTTAGAAAATAATTCATAAAATATTTGAGTATCTCATATTACTAAACATAGCTATTCTTCTTCATATATATTATGTAAACTTACATTACCTCAAAGTGCAATATTAATAAAATAAAAGCTGATTTGAGATTCAGTGAGAGTAGAGCAACGCCGTCGTCCGGCGTGCAAAATAGTTTGGTTGTCACTTATTGTCAGCGCACAACAAAACTATACTGAGAATTTGGAACAATTACAGTGGTTATTGTACATCATCATAGCATAAAACAAGTATTATTGCTGTTGCAATCGTCAGATGTAAATACATCTGAACTTATTAGGGTTCTTATAAAAGACAGAGGACTTTTGGAGCTCACCTTGGATTAAATTACCCTAAGAAATCTTCTATGGATATATTGTGATTTTCTTCACCTATGATCCCAACTTTAACACACCCTCTCCCGGAATCTGTTCCAAGCTGACAGAAAGTTAAATGTCTACAGAATTTGGACGAAGTTCACATAGCGCTGGAGGTGTGCACGGAGCCCCGCGTAGTGAACCCCGGGGCTGGGGGAGCGATGCCCATCCCGGGGAAATACAGCTACATACACAAGGTAACCTATTGACAACCACTATTATGTTCAGTTATTATTTATCGTTACTGACTTGTTTGTATAGAAACAGCTAAGAATATTTATCTTATTCAAAGTGAGGCCACCTGATGGTAAGTGGTCTCTACAGCCCATGGACACCCCCATCTTACCTAAAGAAGGATAGGAATCTTAACATAGGTTTCAAGTGGCTGCCCTGGTGTGTGTTTGCAAGACATCTACAATAAAAAAAAAATTTACTTTATGTTAATAACTGTAGGTATTATATTATTATCTTCTTGACTTCTGTTTTCAGGTGATAGATGGAATCTCGGTGGCTGTGAATCAAGTGCAAATAGAGTTCAAATGTGATGCCTTCACCAGTAGTGTTCAGGTAAGAGCACCAACTGATGCATACTTGAATTTAGTTAGATCTTCTGTTTCAAAGCAGTCTCGTTCTGTATATTTATAAAATCTTTTTGTTCACTGATTGCATGCGTCATCATTACACATACAAACATGATAAAAAATCTAACTAACTAAGCTAAAACTGAGTCACAGCAGAGCATAACCAGAACTATTTTGATATTAAATTTGGATCCCTATAACAAAACCTAATTTCATACTATGGCCTTGTTCTGGAGAAAATAAAAAGAAATATATAATTTAATGAATGTTATGTTACATTGCAGATCTCAAGAGTGACTGTAGAGTCACGGACGCCCGAGGGTCGCAAGGGAGACCTAAGACTGACTAGAATCAAATCGCCCGACACGGGACAGCTGTTAATTTTTAAGGTATTTGAATATTATAAACTTAAAGGGGAATGCGTAAATAATTAAAGAAATGTATTAAAATAACTTTCCGGTATTGGTCCAGGTAGAATTATTATGCTAAGTATACATATGCATCCAACTAGAGTAATATACATTTCAAAATTAGCAGTTTTTTAAATGTTATTATTAAATATCATTAACAGAAAACATACTATTTTACACAGTCAGTCGAACAAATATCAGTTTTCTAAGTACAAATAAATGTACTTAGCATGTGTCGTAATAACAATGTTCAGAGGCTATGAATTAATATTTTTCCCAGAAAGTTCACTTGGATTTTCTTTGGCAGGAACTAGAGTGGCAAAGTGCTCGTATAGAGGCTAAAGCCCACGGCGTCGCCGCAGCCAACCTGCCGCCCTTGCGTCTTCTGTTGGGCAACACCCACTGTCGGATAGTGATCAAGAAACGACTCTCAGGTATGTATACCTACATAATATGTCTGTATTTTCTTGGTTGTAGAATAACTGTATGCAAGTCTGTTATTAAACTTGACAAGTGCTTTCATACATTCCTGTTATTTTATGCAGTAAAGCACCCATCATAGCAGCTTCAGCTGCAACTGATCTTTCAGTCAGAATTACCCTACTGTCCAGACAATCCAATGTTACGCAGCTTGTGCAGTTTTCGTGTTTAGACTAGACTAGACTACTAGGTTTCTGGAGAAACTGTATTTCAGGCAACCATCTTAGACCTCATACGTTGCTAGCTTCCATATTACTTGTAATTTTGGTAATTGTTAACATAAGATTAACGTACATATTATTATGTACGTTGTAGATGGTTGGTTGGCAGCGGTGATAGCCCAGTGGCTTAGAATACGACCTCGAATCGAGGGGTCCGGGTTCGAATCCCAGTGGCACGCACCAATGACTTTGTAATAAAAGTTATGTGCGATTTATAAAATTAAATATCACCTGCTGTTACGGTGAAGGAAAACATCGTGAGGAAACCTGCATGCCTGAGAGTTCACAAAAAAAATGTTCTCAAAGGCATGTGAAGTCCACCAACCCGCAGTAGTGGTGCGTGGTGGACAGCGGCCTACATCCCTCTCATTGTGAGAGGAGACCCGACCCTGTAGTGGGTCATTAATGGGTTGACAAGATGGTTGTTTGTTACTCGTCAATTATTAAAAAAAATGGTAAACCGTACATTCCCGTCCATCTACATTAGGTGGCCCTTATGGTAAGTGAGTGGTTTTATGAGCATGTTCATTGGTCTTTTAAACAAAACTGCAACGTGTAACGACATTCGTGAAACATTACAGTGTTACAGTGAAATATCTAAGATTTAGATATTTCACTGTAACATAGTATAATTGACCGTTTCAGACTGTGCGGTGCTCGGATCTCGCCTAGTCCTGCGGCCGGAGCCGCTCGCGTGGGCATTGACTGACGGCCAGCTGCGGGCCGCGCTGGCGTGTGCCGCGGCGTTGGCGGATCCCGTCCGCCGAGCCACCCAGCAAGCTACCAGGGCTAAGGCGGCTCATAAGGTATGTTGACTAAATTAAACCCTCTTGGATTTACATATAACTTGGAAGGGTTTTGACACACCTTCAAAAACGGCGCCACTTTCACCTTTGAAATGGCCACACCAATATCTGTCTGACAACCAATAGGGAAGAATGAAGAAGAAGTCTTTTAGTCGTCAGTCCAGGCGGCGTGTGTTCCTTTTGCCAAGACCTGGTCGCCATTCGAGGACCTTCCTACCCTATCGGTTGTCAGCAGTATAAATGTGGCCAGGCCATAGCCACTTGAAACAGATATCGGTGTGACAGCGGGAAACCGTTGGATACATAGGGCCCAGGATCGAACCGAATCAGAATCGGAGTGGCGTCAATCAGAGAGACCGATATCCAGCTGTAAACTAGGAGCGGGAAGGGAAGGTTAATACAATGTACTGGAAGAAAGGATAACGCGCTATCCTTTCTCAGGGCGTCAGTAGCTTTACCACTGATACTAATACTGTCAGTAATTTAGACATGTTTAGGGTTTGCTAGCAACTAGCATACACGCCATTCAACCTCATTACTTTTATATACAACAATAGGGTTGATGAGGAAGGAGTTACGAGGATGAGGAAGAGGAAGTAAAAGAGTAAAAACTATATATATAAATAAATAAATAAGCTAACTCCTAGTGATTCCCTTTGACGTGTGAACTATGGACACATAAAATTCCTCATAAATTCCTCTTAATTTAAGAGGAAGCGGAAGAGGATTAGGAATTTTTCAACTTTTCCTAAGAGGAAGCCATAGAGGATGTGAAAGTACCAAAAAATGCGTAACTTCCTCACTAAGAGGAAGAGGAATCCTCATCAACAGTACAACAAGTAGCATGAGATCGTGTCCCCAGATAGAAGAGCCCCGCGAGCAGATCCACACGCGAGCGAGCGCGGGCGAGCGCGACATCCTCGCGCGCATGTTCGCCAAGCACGACGTGCGCGAGACCTCGTACCACCTGCTCGCGCCGCGCGTCGACCTGCACCTGTGCGATGATCCCGGCTGTGAGTCTAATTTTATTTTTAACCCCCGACGCAAAGGAAGGCGTGATATAAGTTTGACGTGTCAGTATGTCTGTTTGTCTGTCTGTCTGTGATTCGGTCGTGGCACCGTAGCGCACGAACGGATGAAGCGATTTCAATTTAGTTTTTTTTGTATGAAAGGTGCGTTACGGGCGAGTGTTCTTAGACATGTTTGATGAAAATCGGTTGAGTCGTTTAAAAGTTGTGGCGGGTGAATGTGGGTAGGATCAATAACCGAATGTCTGCAAATATCCATGGTTATGATTAATTAACGAAACCTAACATTCTTTTTTTGCCTTCATGTATCTATGGATATGATTAAGTTTCACATGTTTCTAGGCCTGGTAACTACGTAACCTACCATCATACCAATTGTCATTGACTCATGATCCCGCAACAAGGTTTACGATATTACAATACCACGAGTATTATAATAGTATAGATTATATTCCTTATTGTGTAACCATTTTGTCCAACAGTGGGCAGATCAGAAATGCCGTCTCTGGCCAACGGAGGCGCGCTTCAGGTGACACTAGTCAGCATGCAGGCGGACCTCTTCCCCTACCACAAGGCTTCGAACGACAGGCGCCATTGGAGGGGATACAGGTATACGCATTATCACTGCTGCATTCGAATCGTGTTTCATGATTTTAATCACAGAAAAAGACCTTACTAGAAAGGAATTGCTATGCAAGAGTTCATAGCCCCGCTTTTTGAGCAGATCGTATGCGATTGAAAAGTTAAGCAACATCGGGCGCGGTCAGTACCTGGATGGGTGACCGCTAGTAGCGAGTTATATGAGCGCTTCCGTGTTTCGGAGGGCACGTTAAGCTGTCGATCCTGATTGTTATTGATACGATAGCAGTCGTTAAACTTTGTCGGAGGCCCTATGAGCGGTTTGTAATCATCCGACACTAGTCCGGTTCTGCACCAATCCGCATTGTATCCGCTTGTTGGAGTAAGCCATAAAAGGGTTGCAACCAGAATGGTAATAATGACATATCTAGGAAGATATTTTAGGATTTTTTAAAGACTATCTAGACTAGAATTGAAAATGACTCAACATTGGATCTACGTATTCATAACATAAAAAAGCTCATTCTCAATACGCATGTATTTATTACGCTAATCCGACTCTCAAAAGAGCCATTTACGTTGGTGTCGCAATAGATGTTGGACCGTATTGCAGGGAGGCGGCGACACCTCACAGCCAGTGGCTCTCACAAGCTTTGTCGACCTTCTGCACCACACTGCTGGACTCGCTAGACCCTAGACCCTTAACGCCAAGCAATAAGGTACATTCTTGTTTGACACCCGCTAGTTAGCGAACATGTTGGCATAAAACAATAAAAATACCTCAAATGTCAATACATGACACAGTTTTAGCGATGGTTGAAATTGCATTAAAAATTGTTCTTATGCACTGCTGTGTAGTTAAACTGAAATATTCGCGTATTATATTCCATATAAATATCATATTGTATATCATTGTCTAAAACACATTAGTGACTCATTGCAGGGTAGGCTTAGTCCGCAATGCTGGCTTGATTCGGCTTGGTGGACTTCACGTAGTGTTGAGAACATTATGGAGATATTTCAGGCAAATTTGCTCACAATGTTTCTTCACTGTTTACAGCAGGTGACTTTATTTTGTAAATCACAAATAACATAGAAGTCATTGGTAGGCATTTCGAGTAAAAGATCAAATTCACCATTACATTATCACTGTTTATACCATTATCATTATATTACACATTGTCTCATCAAATCACTAACATTTAACGGCAAGTATTTTAGGCGGAAGAGCCAAAGTAGCTTGTTCGGAGAGGTGACGTTACCACCTACCTCTTAACCCGTCGTAAGGCAGCAAGTTATTCATGTTATGTGTTTCGGCTGGGGAGGTACAGTTGTCAGAGATATTTTATTTGAGACGAACATTGCATCATGAGTAGCAAAGCATGAAACTTCAGATAGGATTTTTTTCTCTATTTGAGACTGAATGAGAGCGTCCATGGGCTGCAGTGAACGCTTAACATCAGGAGGCCCGCGTGCCCTATTGCTACTCAATTACTACAAAAAAAAGTAACAGATAGTGACATCTACTGTTTTATGTGCAGCCAAGTGAAGCCGAGAAGCAAGAGGAGGCGTTATCGAACGGCCTGAACCACAAGCCAGCGGCGGCGGCTCAAACCAGTGCTTCCAATGCTCCGTCCAACAACTCCAACACAACACAGGGTAAGCGATAAACAAGTATATCACTTATCAGGGGTTTTTAAATATCTTCAAAGTCAGCACCGCATACAGCTTTCATATGGCTATACCAATATCTGTCTTCTATGGACAGACCATGTCAATTTTTATGCAAGCACATTTGCTCACAAACAAGACTATCGTTATTGTATTAGATGAGACCGCCAGAGACCTCGCAAACACAAAAAATCATCGGATTTGGCACTGCGTGTCTGTATGGTAAAAAAACTATGCATAAGCTTCGTGTCTACATAAGTTGAGAATAATTATTAAATGGATAGCTAATACGGTCATAAAATTCATTTGAAATTTAACTGAAAAATTTCCTGTTTTTAACTTAAAAAACCTGTATGTATCCAAATAATCTGAAATGGATTTATTGTTTTATTTTCAGGGTCACCTACGAGAACAAGAATACTCCAGCAGCTTGGAAAACTCATGACGACATGCCTCGTTTTGAGGATAGACGATTTTACTGTTTATAAGGTAAGATGGAAATTTTACCTTTGCTAGTCTAATTTGCTAGTCTCATTTTCAACCTAATATATAATTTAATTCTTCTTCATCGTTACCTATTCATTTTCATTAATTCAGTCATACATTCATTCGTCGATTGAGGTTGTGACGAAGAAGTCCTGTCGAATACGTTAATTCTTGGTCTTAATTACGGTTTTTAAGTTCTCGTGTTTCAGAAAGGAAATTAATTCACAATCCATGTAAACATAACATTATTTTAAGTCTGACTACAGTTTTAGGGTGCACTGTTATATTGCAGAAAACTTATGAGTCTTATTCTTCTCAAAATAGTATTGAATTTCATTTGATTTGAATTTCACTTTTTTTGGGAGCATGCAAATATTTTGAAAATATTAACTTTTATTTAATGTGTTTTATTACATATTTCAGGTATCTACAGGATCCAAATCTCGTGAGGCGCCCAGGCCTTTAATGAGCGCGGAAAAAGCGACCCTGCCGGGCGACGCGGGCTTGCTTCACGCGGAACTGACGTTTTTCTACTATCCCGGAGATGTGTGCTTTCCAGGTAAGATTGGGAGATAAAGTAGAGATTTATTTATTTAACAACAGGAGGCTTACATGCCGATTTACGAGGTAAAGACATAGTAGCATGTCTGTGGGTTTACCTTACCGCCAGCCAGCTTCTTAGCCCAGCGTAAAGCAGTACGTTCTTCATATCTTGTGTTTCGGCTGGGGAGGTATTATTTTTCTTAACACACTTGCCCAAAGTCTGGCACCTGATTGCAAGTGACTCACCAAAAAAGCTTGAATATGTATGACAGTAGACTCAAAGTAGATGTACTAGTGCCATTTCATATTGTTTTATTATGACGTTGATTGACTAAGTGTGCACAATTTTTCTCGGTCAATGAATTTGATCACTTTCAGTGCCCGCCCCGAAGCTGTACGTCCAGCTGAGTCCAGTCCGTGTGGCTGTGGACGTGAGCAGCGTGGTGTGGCTGGCGGCGTTCCTGCCGCACGTGGCGCAGGCCGCCGCCACCGCCGCCACCGCCGCCACCGCCGCCGCCGCGTCGCCGCAGCCGGCCAGCGCGAGCTACGTCGACGTGAGGATGGAGGCTATCATGCCAAAGGTATGCCATTAAAAACAGGCCAGTGTGTGACACACTAGGGAAACTGAAATGATAAGTCAGGTTAATTTCCAGCAGAACGGAAATGGGTTTTTTGTTGATACAAAGGCTAGCTTCTGCCCGCGACTTCGTTCACGTGGTTCTAAGAATTTAACAGAAACAAGAATAGGAAGTATCCTATATTATGTTAATCCAGGTTATAATTTACCTGTGTACAAAAATTGCATCCAAATCTGTTTAGCCATTTTTGTGTGTAGTAACAAAAATCCGTCTATTCAACTTCACAAACCCTAGTAAAATAGGTACAATATATTACCATCGAGGTAAAAGATGCGCCTCACTAATTGACACCAACCAATCGTTCCTAAATCAAAAGGCTTCCTTCTTCCTTCCTCCCTCCAAGCTGTAGCAAAATTTGATGACTGCCGGCTTCAATAAAATTCTGACAATATATTATAGAAACCACCTCCAAGCAGTGGTCTTTCTATGGATCTCCTCTTCTGTTCCCATAAATCTTCTCTGAAACACTCAAGTATATTTATATTCTCAATTCAATAAACATCGTTGCAGATAGTGTTGGAAGCAGGCTCCGAGCACGTTTCACAGCAGCGGGATCGACCTAAAGAATTGCAGATATGCACGGCCCGAGCCACACTTACAAACGTTCGTGAACCTTCGAGATCGAGTAAGTGATCCATTATATGCGCGCATAGCCCCACTGCTTGAGTAGGTCGCAAGGGATCGAAAAGTTACGCAACGTCGCGCGTGGTCAGTACCTCGATGAGTGACCGCTAGTGGCGAGATTAATTAGCGCTTCCGTGATACGGTTAAGGAGTGTGTCCCAATTGTTATCGATAAGACAGCAGTCGGTAAGCCTTGTCAATTATAGGGTGTAATATTTTCTTTAAAATCAATGGGTTCGATTCCCGGCTAAGTATATTTGTTTTTCAAAAATCTTATGAAGCAGTTTTAGTATTCATCAAACTCGGTTCTCAGACTCCTTTCAGTATTTTCTGCTATTCCTCATAGTTACAGATTTCCCCATCCACGCACATTTGAAAAAATTCTATGCTTATTATTTGTTATTTTCAGACACGGCTGGTACTCGAGCGGACCTCGCAAGCATCATATCTGCGTTGAGACGCACAGCGCCGGCTCGCGGGGACTTCCCTTGTTCAGCTGACGACATGGACCCCATCCACGAACAGTTTGTGCTGCATGCGGACAGTAAGTATTTATTTCTTTTTCCTCAGCCAATATCAATCCACTGCAGGATATAGGACATCTTCGGCTCTCATCATGCAGTTACTTCTCGCCGCCCGGAGCTGATTGTCGCACTATCTAGACGGCGGGTTTGGCCAGACGTATTCTCCAATCTAACAGCCGCCGACTCCAACGTTTGTCGGATCTCCGACGAATGTGCACAGCCCATTTCTAATTCAGCTTGCTACACTTTTTAAGGGCTATGTCGATGACCATTTTTTAAAGGTAGATCTGCCTTAGACATTAAAATCGGCCTATCCTCTATCTGTCTTCAGTGCACTTCTATAGACATTTGGTACAAGCTAGAGACCAAAAACAACCAATATCTTCTGTTTTTCTACCGTTTTTGTTTGTTTGATTTGAAAGGTATTAATGATGTTTAATATTCTAAAGATTTTTTAAAGCTACTATAACAACCACTCCCTATCCACAGGCCTGGACGACATAGACCGCGGCACGTCGATCACTCCAGAACTACTGTGGCGAGAGAACAGGGCTATCTGGTGTGCGCGCGTGGAGCCTCTGTGGGCGGACTTCTGTGGCGCGAGAGCCACTAACTACAAGCCCGCGCCGCTATTGGACGCCACGCCCCTAACTGCTTGGGTGAGAGAAAAATTATTCTATTCACAAGCTTGGCCTCATTGCCCAGTCGCTCAGTGGCAAAATCATTCACTCAAATCGGAAAGGTTGTACGACTGTAAGGTTAAGGCACACTGTTATAACACTAGGATTCCCTGTGTCGTGGGTGCCATGGACACACACAAGACAAGAACACACACACCCAGACCAGAAACAGAAATTTAAACCCAGCATTCAAATCTTTGCTCCGCTGGGAATCAAACCAGGTATATACTCAGTGAATGTGAATTGTATTGCTTGATTCCACAGCTGTGCTTCGAAGAGGGCTTCTCTAAGATATGGATGGTTGGACGCACGTGTGGGCTGGCTGGGCTGCAGCTGAACCACTACCAGATGCTCTTCTTGTTGCGGCAACTGGAAAGGATATCGGAGCTCACAGCGTGGCTGGCCCACCAGGCCGGCCGGCTGCCTGACGCTGATGAAGGGTAATCCTTGTTTATAATATAGCTGTTACATATAACTACATCTCTAGAATTTCAGATGTAATTTGGTGGTTTTTGAATTTTAGACCAGATTAAAAAGTATCAAGATTTTACCCTAATTTTGCCAAATTTTATCAAAACCTAGCTATACCTATAACCTATCATCATTTATCATTTAGTTACCATACGCTACTGTCTATTAGTCATACCCCTAAGTGATAAGGGTTGTCCACACCTAACATTTTTATTTTATTTTTTTGACAATTTTTTTATTTTTATTTTATTAAAATTTTCGGGGAAAAACTCAAATTATTTTTTTATCTCGCCGTCAAACTCACTCGAGGCAGTGTTACTATGATAGTTATATGTATTTTAGTTGAAATTGAGAAAAAATGTAGGTGGTACCCAAATTATTCGAACCAAAATATCCAAATTCAGACCTGTTAGCAGTTAGATGTGACTGTCAACTCAGATAGTTATTTAGATACAATTTAAAAGTAAAACACAATAATTATGTGGGTGATTCTTAACAACGTTTTTTTCTTTATCCACAGGTCTATAGTCCTTGGCCTAGTGGTGCCAGCAGTGGAAATGACCCTGGTACTGCCGTCCAACTGCCCGGGGCAAGAGTCTTCCAGGGATCTGGACAGTGTTCCACTCGACTCCTCCAGTCTCAATGACTTGAAGCTAGGTAAGGTCTCTATTGCCACATATGCTTTATCTGTAATGATGAAATCTGTAGAAGAACAAAGATAGCCAATACAGCTTACAAGTTATAATGGCAATGGGGTGGTCAAATTGTTTGAAGGACGGTTAACAATAATAAAAAGGGGAAATAGGTCCAGGAATAGCAATCACTTGTTAACAAAAGCAGTACAGGCCGCCCTCCGACCAAGCTGGACTGATGGTGACCAGATGAAGAAGCGGGACCAATGGGTTTAAAGGACCCAGGACCGGGCGGAGTGGCATCTATTAGGGAAGTCCATGTCTAGCATTGGACTAAATAGCTGAACGAAAGAAAGGAAGGAATTAAAACATCCTGGGATAAGCACCAATTCACACAAGGGAGGAACTATGTTATGTCTACGTAAATAATGATCAAAATTAAATGATTCTCAATTATTATTACCAGGATCCGAGTCAACGATGGCGCCGTCGATGCAAGACAGAGACAGCGGGGTGTTGGCGACGCAAGCGTCCATCGAGGTGTGCACCGCTCAGCCGCTGCCCGCTGAAGAGATACCCCCGCCCAGCCCCGGCCTTGGGGGGTTTGGAGGTGAGACTAAGAGTAAGAAAGTGAGGCCGCAGATAGAGCATACTTTGCTAGTTGCTACACATCAAAGTTACAGATTACAGATATGATTGTTGGATGTTGAGGTTTAAAGACATTTATTCTCAATAGGATATCGGTCACATTTACATTTGTTCTCATTTAACACATTCACCAATTTTAAAGACAAAGACACAATCGTTTATTTGTAAGAATATGGGCTAGTTAAGGTTTTACAAAGCATTTGATCAATATATGTTTACCTTTTCAGGCGTGCAATATTTACAATAAAAGATTTAAAATTTAAACTAAAATATTAAAATGTGGAAGGATCCCAGCAATTGGGTCAAACACAAAATTTATTGAAATATAGGCTGGTGACGAGCCCATGGACAAACAAGTGGAACCGATATAAACTAATGAGAGTGAAGTAGTAAATTTCGCATTGAGATACTGAAGAGACATCTAAAATGGCTTTAAAGGAGCTTGTACATTAAGAGTGTGGCACTCAACCAGCTAACTAGGTGTCTTATCCAAATTAGAAAGAAAGTCTCAAATAACGTGACTGTCGTGTCTTGTATTTTATTCAGTGTGATGTTTTTCTTGTGTTTAAGGGTTCACGTCAATGCGTCGCGGCTTCAACTCGCTAGTGACGTCGATCGACAGCGCGTTAACGCGCGACGACGCGAGGAGCGACGCCGCGTCGACGGCGAGCTCCGACAGCGAGCGTTACGTGGTCGTGGGGCTCGCGGCCGAGTCGCCGGACGACGCTGATGTCGCTTTTCGGTACGTGCGTTCACAATTCACAATACTCGGCGGTCTCCTGTGCAAAGACGCGAGAAACGATGTGACTTCGATATTACGTTAAAGAACATCGTTAATGCCATAATATTAAAAAAAAACCTATACAGATATTGTAGATACTGTTCAGTTGGCAAGATCCTTTTTTTTTCAATCTACTCCAGTCATAGGACTATAATTGTTTTTGATTTAAAATTTATAAATTGATTTGTTACAGGGAGTTTGAACACGGACGCATGTCTAGCGGGGTGGAGGTGGCGGCCGAAGTGGTTGAACGATCATCGTCGCCCAGCGACCATTCCGTGACGAGCTCGTGTAGGAGGCGAGATGTGGTAAATAATAACACGTCTGTTACCCATTATGACCCACTGCAGGGTACGGTCTCCTCACAATGACAAGGATGTACGAGTACATTCCGTTTTTATTCTTGTCCAATTAGGTAATTTGTATTTTTTATCTGCGTTATTTTTAAATCACAAAATAAATAAAGCTACGCTAAAACAAAGACATGCCAAGATTGTCTACCAAATAGGACGATGGACTATAAAAAACATGTCTGCAACTCATTAGAAAGCGAATGTTAGATGTAAGATAATATTCTATCATGTATGACGTTCATTAAGTGTAAACTTGTACCTGACAATGAATAAAAGACTTTGATTTTGATTATTTTGATTAATGACATACTGCAGGGTCGGGTCTCCTCTCACAATGGCTTTAGGTGGCCTAAGGCGGATTGGTAGACTTAACATGACTTTAAGAACATTTTAAAACCACAGTAAAAATATTCTGTACCACATCTGTTTACTGTTAGAAGTATAAATGAAATCACCAAAAGAAACCATAAACCTTAACTAATGACTTCTGTTACATGATTAACATTCATATAACAATATATTTGACTATGATATGAGTAACCATCGTTTAACATTTGCTTCAGAATCCTCTTGATATCTCATTGAATTAACAAACGTTTCTCCCAAGATATCGACCATAACCTGGCGTCTGAACAACATCCACCTGGTGCAGCAAAGCGTGACCGGCAAGTCCGCGCTGCGACTCGCCGCAGACGACATGATCACCGACGAGTGCTCCTCCATACCCTGGGACGAGTTCCAGGTGAGCTCACTCCGAAATGTACTCTCATACACGACATTACGACTCATTTTTGTTCGACACACCGAGTCATTACTGTTTCGACATTAACGCTGGGTTTCCACCAGAGATGTGCGAGGATGCGTAGCGAGGAGGGATGTGTTTTTGAAGAACCAATAGAATTGCTTCATTTACCTAGCCTCGCTCCGCTGAGCCGTTTCCACCAGAGCTGTGCTAAGCGAGGCTAGGCTATTCTTTTGGTTCTTCCAAAACGCATCCCTCGCTACGCATCCTCGCACATCTCTGGTGGAAACGCAGCCTTACTCTGGGTTTCAATAACCGATCTTCGGATATGGATAGATAGATCTTTGGTTGCATTTCTTTGAAGTGATATATCTTGCCTGGCAACCAAAATTGATTAGGGCCATCCATGTCAGACTTGATTAATGAAACCAGCCATAAACCACATTCAAATGACATAACTGATTGGGTACATTATTCATATTAGCAGTCATTATTTTGAATTACATTTTGTAAATTCTGAATAATTTAAAAGAAAGCTAAAATTCCATTTTCAGTCACTAAAGCTGTTTTTAAATCAGTCTTTAAAAGATATTAAACCAAACATACAGAAAAAACATTTTACTTAATTGGATTTCTCATTTTCAATCCGATATACAGTTTCCACAAGCCTATTAGTGAGATTATTTTTCCCTTTTCCATTTATATAATTTCACCATTACACAGATTATATTGTGCAACTCCACCCATGAACACGTTTTCTACAGTTGTTGAGAGATTTGATTGTATCAGCATGTTTACATTTCCAGTCCGCATATTTTTTTATTATTTTCTTATCTTCCAGTATTCAATCATAGGTTGAGCCTCTACCATTTGGCGGTAGATTGTGAAATTTATATCAGAAAATATACACAATAAGGGTCGATTCAAACCGGAATGGCAGCGGCCAGCGACGCGGTATCAATTAATAATTTTAAACTTTATCTTCATTCCGAGCGCTGCGATCTCGTTTTGAAGCGGCCCTAACTGTATAATTAAAGATATTTTAAAAAGATCAATTAATTATGTCTGAATCGTAAAATAGTCTGTTGTGGACATTAAGCAAAATTAAATTGAATTTGAATGCGACTTTGCAAATACAGATATCATTAGCAATTTTTTTTTTAAATTTTCAAATGTTTTTAGTGTACTCGGTCAATTGATGGAGTAAGAAATGTCACATTATTGTTGGCTCGGCAGTGCCACTAAGTGTAATGAGGAGTAAGGCTCATTCAAAATAGAGTACTTAATTTTATCCAGTATGGTAGAGGCTCTCAATCTGCATGATTGTACCACCCCGTCATGCCATGCCCCATCGTAATTCGTTACCCATGTAACCGATCGCTGTATCAATCAATGAGATATCAAATACAAGTGGAATGCGTTTTTTTCTAACTATGTTGTCTATGTGTGTTTTTTTCTCTCTCTCTATGGCATCTCCGCCCGCTCGGCTATCGTCACCGAAAGATTCGACTCAAGGTATTTGTTCAAAGAACGGATAGCGTTTTGTCCATAATATGACACAAAGTAGTGGTTTATCGTTTGGGTTTCAATGCGTTCGATTAGCTCGTAGAGGTATTGTGTCGTAGCCAAGGGGGTTTGTCTGTGTTGCGAGTGTGTGGAGGATGTTGCTGTCTATCTTTTAAAAGTTTTTATTTAACTTATTTATTAGTTACTTTAACCTTGTAGGGTGTCTGTGAAATATTGTCTTCAAGTTACTTGTGTTTGGAGTCATAAAAAAGTAACGATGCGATATAACGGAATAAGATAAAGGCTGCGGACGCTTTTATTAAATGAAACGTTCATTACAAGATCAGTTTTATGAATAATTGTTGATGACTTGTTTTTTCTTGAGACAGCAATATCCTCGAAACTGCTTCAACCTTTGATATTTACACTTTTACAGCACATTTCGAAGCTTGTACAACACCTTTTGGCACTTATTATTTAGAAAACACATGTAACAAAGCGCGACCAGAGAAATTAGAACCTAATCTTATCTCTCTAAATACATTCGAATTGCCTTTTTTGAATTATGGCCAGTAAATAGTCAGTTTTCAGCAAAAAGTAGGTCATTTTCTGGTCAGGCTTTAGAATATGTATAATACAGAGATTTCAATGGCATGTAGTTTTAAGGACAGTTATTTTATGTTATATTTTGTAGTTAATTGAAGAACTATTTAATAGATTTTGTTCAATTTATTTATGTTGCTACTTTAATTTTAGAATTTTCTAAAATATGTGAATCTATACAAAATAGCATTTATAATATTATCTGAATGTTGAGGTTTAAACCAACTTAAAGACGTTTTTGTCAGACTGTGATCCACGTGATAAATGGTTTTAATTTTATATTCATTTTAAAGATACACTGATATGAAAATATACCTACAGATAATTATATAAATGCTATAACAATTGTGCATGGTTTAATCCTGCATGTTTTCTGTGCGTGTTTACAAATTGATTCATACACCATTTCATCTCATAACAACCTACTAATATAAGTCAGTAGTGTAATAATTATTGTGGTATTCACGTAATTTTGTAAATTGCATGTCAACGTCTATGTAAAAGTATTTTCAACAGCACAAAATTCATCAATGCCTTCAAGCTCGCTGATAACATTTACATTTTTCTGCTGGATGGCGTTAATTATTATTTTATTTGATTTTAATAATTAGGTTTTCTTAAATTGCATTTGTTATAGTTGATTTTTTTTTCAATAGTATCTTTATATGCTTGCTACTAATAATGGGGCTAGGCTAGGTAAGCTTAAGTCATGTATTTTTTTTTTGAATAATAACAATTAAAGAGTAATAAATTTTATTGTAATTAATAAAAAATATCTAAAGCCAATTTAGAAATTTCAACTTTCAAAAGGTATTCTTGCTAGTCGGTTGATAAATTATTAATTTTGCACGAAATTAAATTTGTATGTCAACAATGATATAGTTTAAACTCATCGCAGTCATCTTAATCTTAAAGTATACGTAAAGCATGTATCGCGCAATATTTTTACAATCACGCTAACCGGATCAGGTATGAACCACGACCAATATTTCGCTTCAGCTTTGTATGTACACTGTATCCACTACATTTAGCGAACCTAGCTGACACACATACAGACATAGCATACACGACACACACATGATGTATATCCGTTCGGTACGCGGTACGTCTTTGCAGAACAAGTTTTCGATGCGCGCCCGCGCGTACACCGAGCCCGTTGTGGACGAATGCGACGAGATGCGGCCACGGGAGACGCCGCGGGTCGCGATTAGACTTACTCGGACCGAACTGCCGAGGACGTTGGATGAGAAGGTACGATAAGTATGTATTTTGATAAGTAATCTTTGTCAATGACTTATTAGAAGATTTTAGGGCTATATCAGGATAAACGCAGTAGCAGCGCCACTTTCACTTTTGATATAGCCACACCAATATCATCTATAATGTATTCGATGTCAAATATTTGCATGCTCATTGGCTAAAAAACATGACAAAGGAATCATAAATCATTCCCACTATTGCCAGTAAAAGAAATTAGGTTATAATTGTTCCCCAAAATGGCGAGGACATAAACACTGGTCGTACTAGTAATACATATTTAAAAGATTAGGTGATGAACAAGGCAATGGTACAAGGCAAGGCAGCAAGGCAATGGTGTCTCAGCCGTCGCTGTCGCAGAATAATGGCCCTGTGCAGAACCGTTTTTAGCCACTTCCGAACTTGACCTTTTATTTTTAGGTCACCTTTATTTTAGTGGGAACTTCTGTATTGACACTTTTTTGTAAGACGAAACCTCTGCAATATTTTTCTCAAATAAAGTAATTAGTTAAAGTAATTATCTTTCTTCTGTGTCCCTGTGATACTGTGGCCTCTTTTTTACTTTTTTATTTTACTTTTCCTCTAGTAAAATATGACTCGGCCTGTCATAAAAGACATCAATGATAATGTAATATGTACTTGTGAACGTTTCCAGGGCGAGCCAGTAGGCCTGGCGCCGTACGAGGAGTTGCTGGAGGCGCGGCTGCGAGAGCTGAGCATAGCACTGAACATGAGCACGGCGCTGGCTCTCTCCGAGTTCATCGAGGACGAGGTCGTAGTGCCGCCCATGCCGCTCGAGGTGACCCTTCTATCATATACTATGCCATATTACATTTGATGTAACCACTTCGCTGTCCTGTGAACAGCGGCGATGGCACGGTGGCTAAGAATTCGACCTCTTAATCGAGGGGTCCGGGTTCGAATCCCAATGGCACGCACCAATGTAAGCCTTGTTAAAAGTTACGGCGTAGGAAAACATCGTGGGGAAAACTGCATGCCTGAGAGTTCAAAAAAAATGTTCTCAAAGGCATGTGAAGTCCACCAACCCACATTAGGCCAGCATGGTGGAGACTAAGGCCTACATCCCTCTCATTGTGAAAAGAGACCCAACCCTGTAGTGGGTCATTAATGGGTTACAGACAAGACATGACTGTCCTGTGAGTCACATGTGATGCACACCCATTGTTCAACTATTGTGGCTATTTATTGGACAAGCAAAGTGTTTATATAACCATTCATAAAGAGTTATGTGCGCTTTATAAAATTAACCACTTCACTGTCCATAAGTGTATGTTCTATTGTTTAACTATCGTGTTTACTTACTGGACAAGCAAAGTGTTAAATATCACCTGATGTAATAGTGAAGGAAAAACATTGTCGGAAACCTGCATGCTTGCAATTCTCCAAAATGTTCTCAGAGGATGTTAAGTCCAACATCCCGCTTTACGTCCGCGTGGTGGACTACGACCTATATCCTCATTGTACGATGATATCCTAACTTGTAGTGTCACTAATGGTTCACAGACATAAAGTCAACTGTACAGCACTCACATGCTTTTGAAGGCCCATCCAAGTCATCAGAAAATTTTGCTAACCCGACTGAATACTGATACCATGTCTAACGCAAGACTAACTTAATAAACAGGTTTACGTTCATATACAATTCCGTTCCACTTACTTTATCTATCTAATCCATTAATAATATCTAATGATATGTCTGGGACCCACTGCAAGATATTGGGTCTCCTCTCACAAGGAGAAGGATTATAGGCCTTAGTCTGCCATTCTGGTCTAATGCTAGTTGGTGGACTCTTTCTTATGATTTAAAAGCATAAAAATCTCACCTACTCCTTTGAACTTGCAGGTACTAATAGAGAGCGTGAAGCTGCACCTCATAGAAGACCGCCCGACCCGCTCGATATCGTCCCCTCCGCCCCAACCGTTGGACGTTGACCTCACCACCTTGCGTCTCACCCGGGACACCGCCGGAGTAGTCTGCCTGGGGCCTCCGGTGTCCACCCCGTCCACCGTGGCCTCCCCCGCGACCCCCCAGCCGCAGCCGGAGCTCGAGGAGGCCCTGGAGAAGATAGACCGGCTGAACAAGGAGAACGAGGAGCTGAGGAAACGACTGCAGACTGCGGCGCGGATCGCTGAGGACAATAGGGAGTTGAGAGCGTGGGTATATTGTATTCTGTTTCACTTGCTTGATAGAATCCCATCCCCCGAACCTTTGAACATGGACTTCACCATCCCTGCCGGTGTCGTCTTCCTGGGGCCTCCGGTATCCACCCCGTCCACCGTGGCCTCTCCAGCGACCCCCCAGCCGCAGCCCGAGCTCGAGGGGGCCCGGGAGAAGATAGACTATATCGAATTATATCGAAGTATATCGAATCCCCTCCCTCACAACCGTTCAACGTGGAACGTTCAAATTAGGGCTCGAGTAAATTGAGATACTTTTATTGAACTGTCAAAAACGAAAAATGACATTATAAGCTGAGTTCTTCATAAAATCTGTTATGTCTAAAGGATCCGACTTATCGCGACATCAATATTTCAATTCAATTGACTTAATTGTTATTGTTTTCGCACGCAATAAATAAAAATATGTTTTTAAAGACATTGGAAGTTGAGCTGAGTTTGAAGCTCCTGAAAAAACACCCCTTTATGGGAATTACATTCTGACATTAGTAATTAGTTGTGAATGGTGTCCACATCTAAATTAACGCTAAGTAATGGAACGATTACAGGAAGGTAGAAGAGGCTTCCGTCCTCCGGCAGTGCGTACACGCAGCGCAGCAGGAGGCAGCTAGTCTACTCGCTGACAAACAGGAACTCTTGGAGGCTGTGCGAATCCTTCAGGTAACATACACTTCCCTTTTGGAACTGAATACAGCCTTTTGAACGTTTGGTACAGTTTTGTTCCTATATAAATCTACTAGCTGCACTAGCTGCTACCCCGCAAACGTTGTTTTGCCGTATAAGTTATCGAGCGTTAAAGTTATTAAAGTCGACTATTAAAAAATAGGAGTTCGTGATCTCTATCAAAATTAAGTGAATTACAGTTACAAAAAATGTGATAAATGAAGTACCGCTCTACCGATTTTGTGCAAACTCCACATAAACCATCTACTAAATAGTCCGAACAAAGCATTTGGTTTGGTAAACATTTGGTTTGGATAGGTGAGCCCGTTCTTGAGTTATAAAATTACAACGAAAAGTGGCATTGATTTTTATATATAATATAGATAGGAATCTGGAATTTTCCATTCGGGCAATAGATTATAACTTCATAACGAGCAGATTAAAGCCTGCATGTAATTACTAGCATGGGGCTACTCGCCTCAGTGTGCTATATGGTTGTGCGCCACTGTTAGTTGCCACCAGGATGTCAGCTATTGTTGTTTTGCATGCAAGCATTGCATGGGTACAACTTACAATATCTTTTTGTGCAAAGGCCAGCCTTATTAGGTCTCTTCAGGATAGTCATTATTGAATAAATGTAGGGAGTTTTTGAAAGATTATAATCAAATTAAGATTCTTTCTTTTTTAAATATTTTTTGGTAGTGTAGTTTTTTGGTAGCAATGAAATAGTAATTGCCTATTTATAGCCTATTTATGGCAATTACTATTCCATTGTTAATTAATAATAATATGTTTATACATGTATAAAATATTTTTATCTATTCTTACTCTCATTTAAAGTAGGTGACTTAAAAATCACTTATTCTATTTTATTTAGGAGACAATACATCAAGATCCGACCGCAACTCTTTTGAAGACATCTTAATTATTAAACAGGCAAATATATCTTATATTGTTGAGAAACAAAACTAGATATTCATTTTCTGTAGAAATAAGCTTTTAAATATGTGGCACTGCTAGTTAAATTGCTGCAAAAGGCACTGAAGTACGTAGGTATTTTAAGGAAAATAAGTAGCTGAATGCACACATTTCATAGCTAGTGCTGTAGTAAAAATAAACATAGTGTGTGTTTCAAGATAAATATTCTTGTAATGTTTAAGTTTTGTCATTCCGTCAAAAAGAAATATCACCTCATTTGGCAATCAAAATGTGAAAAGCTTTTATTTAACTTGCAATGTATGTTCGGGTGGAATCTTTGAACTCAATTTTGAACTAGATATCTTCAACCGATTGAGCTGAAATTTTGTATACAATTTTAGTTTGGATGACAATGCACGATATGGTTTGTGACGTCATTCTAAATCCAATATGGCGGACCATCCAAGATATCGGAATAGTTATTTTTAATGCATTACTACAATATGGGTATCAAATGAAAGGGTTTGTTAAGAGTAACTCGAAAAAATAAAAGCTTTTTTTTTTAAGTTTTTAACTTATAACTTATTTTTATATTAACTTTGTACTGTTATAATTGACTTTTAAACATTCCAGGAACAAATATCGGGTGGGTGTCGCGGGAAAAGATAACGTTCAAGAAGCGGGCCGCCCAACAGCTGCCTCGACTGCACGGCTTGCTGCGGCGACCACCGCGCTTAGATCTACGTGCCAGTGTACGTGGACGTTCGCAGAAAGATCAGCTTATAATGGATTTCCAGTTTGTGCCAGTGTACGTTGACTTTCAGATAAGTGTGTTTTGTACCGTGCCAGAGACTTTTTTATATTGGACGTGTTAGTTTAAAAAATCTTGGTGCAATGGCTAGTGTACGCAGATCTCCAGGTACATGTGTTTTATACCGTGCCAGAGATTATTTTATAGTGGACATTGTTTATTTAGAATTTAGTGAACCGATCATTAGATTGACTCCGGCTATGTGCGTTTTTTACCAGAGATCAATTTACAATAAAATTTGAATAGTTGAAATATAGTGCAAATTGAAAAACATGAGATATGTTACCAAACAAAAGCTACAAATTGTAATCATATTATATGTGTAGCGATGTGTGAAAAGTATGTTAATAAACCAATGTTATGAAAATTATACATAGGTATGTATCAAATGTATCTAACTATAAATTGCTATTAAACCTTTTTGTATGTTATGAATGCTTAGCCGGAGGATAAAACTATAATTTAAAGCGGTTGCCGATTTTTGTTCATGTTATATATAAATAAATACATTTTTCAGACAGCTTTAGACCCAATTGTTTCAAAACAAATCATTTCAGTACAAATAATAAGGCAGACACAGGCAGTGGTTCTGAAATTAAATTCTAAAGTGTATTTGGAGACTTTTTAGTACCTTCAGTTCGTTTAAAACCACTTGTCTTTAAATATACCCAATATGGACTATCCTTTGTTGTTGTACAAGTGACAAAGAAAACGTCTGTAACCGCATCGAATGATTTTAAAACTTAATAAAGATCTTGAAAAGCAAGCAATATTAGATAGTTTACATTTTATAAGAAGAGGCTTTCTACTGCTGGTATTTATCACTCCTTTCGTGTTACCAGCTAATTCTTCCAATTCCTTCCTAGATATCTGTTTATATCGAAGCAAAGTCATTAATGCTAGTATAATTCTGTACATGTACAAAGCGAGAAGGCATTGTAAAATGTACACAAAATATATTATTATTAAAATATGTGAATATCATAATCCTGTGATTAATATACTAAGGTACTTACGACGCATTTATCGTATAAATTTATGGAATGCGTTATAAGATCGTAACTAACGTTAAGACCGCAATAGAACATATTAATTGTTTTACTGACAAGATTACGATTGGCTACATCGTGTAAGTCGCAATTAGCACATACATCTCAATTTCACCATATTGCAATGGTGATTGTTGTTGGTTAATTGATAATTTTACTTTAAAAAATGTTTTTGTTACTAATTTTACATGTAAACTGAAATAACTGTTGTTTACTTCATTGAATTCTGTTTTTTTGTATATTAAACTGTTTTTGTTTCCGTTATAAGTGTTTTAAATATGCTGTTACAAACTTAAAAGTAATATTGAACTGAAAATTATTAATACAGATAGCTATTAATATTAGTGTGCTTTTAAAGTAAAGGTACAGATACAATTTTTTGTAAACTGAGTATGTCAGTAATATAAGAACCTATATAAATATTATTGGCCAATTATAATAAAGGCTTGCATTCAAAATTATAATTTAATAGAAACGAATAGTCAACATTTTAAACTACGTAAACTAGTGTGTTAACTGAGAAATGAAATAATCACTAATTGTATATAAATTTATTGTGTACAATACAAAATACTCTTGCAAATCAAGTTCCGTTGTATATAATATATGTATACTATATATCAATAAAATGTTCGTAGTAAATGAGTAACGATATAATATTCTGTTTATTTCTCTGCTACTCGCGATTTTTATAATTGTATATAGATTGATATTTAGAATACCATTTAGAATAATAAAATTTAATTAAATTTTATAAAATTTGTATTTTTCGTTTTAGACTGCTCCAATTTTAGACGTTTTAGATGATTTTTTTAAATATATAATTTCAGTGAAGTGTGTTAGTGTTGTCACTTGTTACATTATCACGATGAGTGTAGTGTGCGATATTATTTTATGGTTTTCAATGCTTACCACATACTGCCTTATATGGACGTCATAGAAAGAGAATACCAAACAGAAATATTTGGTTTATAGGAATACACGCCTGCGTTCCAGCAGCATGGTGAAGAATATGTTTCAAAATGTTAATATATGTATAGAACAAAAATAATGATAAACACTATAAGCTATCCTGTCTTTGGCATTTATTTGAACAATAAAAGGAAAGGTCCATATGTAATCTGAGAAATATTGGATTATTCTTCCTATAACTATGTTTATTTTTCATATGAAGACTACACCTGTATAGAGAGAGAACTACGCATTTCCTTATTCGTCCATTAAAATAAGTAGGTTTATAAATAATTTGAAAAATATACCCCATTATTTTGTTTTATTACATGAATAAATATAAATACATTATCTTTTCTTGCAATACTACAAAATTTAATTTCAGATTTTTTTTTTAAAAGAACATTTGTTAATTTTATTAGGATTATTATAACATTTGTGCCTATAATGCCTATATCGTAAAAGATATCGCGTTTATATGCTTCATTGTAATTGTGTAAGTTCAAAAGTGATATTTAAATATTTAATGCATATTAATATAATATATAGCATTTTCCAATATTAAAGCATTCTTATACCATAGCATTAGTATTAGTAATAGTATCCTCTATATTTAAGACTTTAATTTTACATAGCTTTTTGTGTATTGAATATCAATGCTTCGGGCAGTAAGCAATTCACTAAATTTTTGGTGCTTCTCATTATATACATATAACATGCCTGGTTTTTGTATTTATATGTCACATGTACTATGGAATTAAAAATGGATTTGAAAATCTTCACAGTTGCTAGGTTTAGAAATATTTAATTATAAATATATCCTGATCTGAAATTTTACTCTTAAAAATGTGGTATCAATGGATTGCTAAAACTACTGTTAACTGAGATCACAAGCAGTTATCGATTTATAGCAGTTGTAACAACTCTACAGGCGCTAAGTTAGTCTGCATCCAAAACCGCAATCCCATATCGTGAATACTAAACTGAACTGGAGGCATGACATCCTTCATTATTCTAAATGAACAAAACTTTATTCGTTTAATACTAACAGTATAATTATACTAAAATACATTTTTTTTTGGCTATGTGTAGTTTGTAAGCCAATGTATAAACTGTAGGAATATAATAATTACCCTCAAATCTGATTCGATAATGTTCAGAGTTTGAAACTAATTTTTTTTTATTTGTTAGTAATAGGTATGTGTGATTTTTAACGTAGAAACTTAATAGGATTTTTATATAAACAGACGGCTAGAAATTTTCGATGATGTTTTATAACTGTTGTGATACCATTACTACCATTGTGTCACATAAAACTGTACAAATTTTCAAATAATGTGTAAAAATATCATGTGCGGGACATTCTACCCTGCTATCCACTAGTAAACCCACTACATATTCACATATCTCTATATGGTCACTAACACAAATTTAATGAATCACACCACTGCAGCATCATTAAATTATTCCTTTCTTCCATAACACCAATAAAAAAACTGAATTTTAGTTCACTTAAGACAATACATAAAACATACCTATCAAAATTATTTCAAGATGTAATCAAATTGTTACTTACCTTGTAATGTTAACTTTTTTATCCATACAAAAATCTTATATGTATAACTGGTTTTTTCCATGCTCGAAATTAGAATAGATGCCGCTGTATGGTACCACTTTCTACCGCTATCTGTGATAGAAAAGAAACACCTTTGTTACTGAAAATTATAGTCGACTTTTTTTCGATTCAACAGCATTAAATTCTAGTTTGATACATTATTCTACATCTACAGTTACGCAACATGAAATTGACAAAAAACAGTTGGTCCTCTTAGAAATAGTCCATCAAATTCCAAAGCATATATCTAGAATAATTGTTGTTTGGTTGTTGACAGTATTAGTTACTTCACATGTTTAAGTTCCTAATGACAATAACATTGCATTTATGCATTATTGTGCAAATAAAGAAAAAATACTTTATTATTGATGCAGCATGTTCAAACCTTAAATAACAAATAATTAATGACACTACTGATTTTTGGTGAAGCATTTCTTCCGTTTTCAATTTTGTACCTACTTATGTTGACATTGGTGTAACAATGATATTTTTATTATTATCGATACCATCAGTCATCATGAGTCATCATAAAATGTTATACAATGTGCAAAAAGTTAAAAATGGTTGTTACGATCTGTTCAGTTACAGAGGAATTGTTAAAATTAAATTAAATAATCTATACTCTTGTTTTATTTTTATTATTATTTTTTTCTTGTCACTTTGACTTTGACCATGAAAGACGGAGACCACCACATACTGCATAGCCACAAAATCAAAAACCACCCAATTTCTCTGAAGCGAACTATGGCTAACATCAGAATAATTTCATAGCTCAGATATATATCTAAATAGATAACGCAAGTTCGCCCACACTGCTCCACACCGAGTAGAGTGTGGAGTACCACAGCATGGTCTGGTATTCGATTTTGTTAACACAAGTTAACGGATTATTTAGATATAATAATAGGTAATTTTGATTCCGGTCGGTAGATATTTTGTGAATAATATTATAAATATTAATAATATCATCACCGAATACGTCTATTGTTTCATGTCACATTTGCTGGAACCTTAATTCAAATATTACACAGCTGATATCATAATTAGTGTATATAATATTTTATAATTTTATTAGTAAAACAATGAAAATTATTTAAATTCTAATGCAGTGGCGACAAAACAAAATATATTCTTTTCATCAACTTTGCCGTTGATCTGTTATATTTATTTTTAATTTAATATTTTTCCTTGCAACATTTTTAATTTAAAGTTGCAAGCAGTAGAAGATTACCCGTCTTTATGGTAGTGCCAATGCTATAATACCAATGACACGACTTTAAATAGGTACGCAAATTATAAAGTACTGTAATATCTGAGTCATAACATTAACCATATTATAATCATAACCATATTACATTATTCATATACTATATTATATCAAATAGTCAAAACACAATTTATTTGAATCGGCAATACATTTAATGTCGTTTATTGTTAACTAAAGATTTTGTATCTTTATAATGTATATTTATTCTATTAACATAACGTTATAAAAAGAAACTAGAAATATAATAATGTAAACTACAAAATTACAACGAACACAAATTAAACTTGTCGGTTCAAAAACATTCGACCAGTGTTGGCCACTACCCCGTTTCTCCACCAATTTCTAGTATGGTGGAATTAAAAGGGTTAGAAATGAAATTAAAAGGGCTACACCCAATTTTTATCTTAATGAATAATCATATAAATATGACGGAGGAAGTGGAGCAAGAATATTAGCTAGCATTATATGCGTCGCTACTAGTTTATTATTAAATTATTATGGATCAGACATAAGGTGACGAATAACTTCAAAATAAAAATTATGAGTGAGAGTGCATTAATTAAAGTATAATATGTAAATAATACAAAGCATCCATTTTTGTGGCAGGTGTTTTGAATATATTTATCGCAAATTAATAAAAATATATGAAATAGTATTTTTATTTTATTAAAAAAAAAATTACAATTTAATATTAACCACAATCATCACGCATCAAGCGATCATTGCTGCGGGGAAATGAAAAAAATGAGTATAGCAATAATAACAAGTGAGTACGCTTTAGCTTTGCAACGTGATTGTCGTATGCTGGCAACACTTTTAGTTATGGCCGTCAGTCAGTTGGGATGGATGCTTGTGACCGTTGTTGGAATTTAGTGTAAAATTCTTCAAGTTTCTTACTCGGTTCGGTGGATTTGTGTGAATTAAATTAAAATAAATTAACGATTAGTGCGCGTATGTGAATCTCGTGGTGACTAAATAAATAGTGTTGTTCGTACAGTATGTTTGTTGTGTCCTTACAGTAATAGGATCAGATAAGTGATCATTTATATTGGATTACGGTTTGCTGTATAATAATATCGGGGTGTACAGGTGAGTCAAAGTTGTATTGTTTTTGATTTTCGAGTATTGTGAATCGCAAGGTGGAGTGCCACGAACGCGGGGTTTCTGATGTGTAGCTGCGACCGGCCGAGGTTGAGATAACGGAGGATTAACAGATTGCGTACGGGCTGATAACATCATGCTCTTTACGAGCTCAAATTCCAAGACATTATGTTCCCAAAATCAATCTAATATCGGCACTTAATCTCGTAAACATTGACACAGACTCGATCAAAAGCTGAGCGTAAATTTCTTAAATTTCATGCTCTATTTCCCTCTGAAAGCTAAATTTAAATTGAGATATTTTAAAAGTGAGCGGCGCAAAGCGTTTTCGTTTCGTGTATTGCACTGTACTCAATTATTATGCGTCATAAAAATGCCAAAGAAGGTGGAAAAATTATTGTACAAGCTGAGTAACCTGTGAGAGTTATGAGAAAGAAACTACGAACACGAAACTAGTGCAACGCCGCGGATTTGTCAATGTCGGTCGGAGAAAACTCACAATTTGCCACAACTATTTCTTTTCTATTATTTTCATGTTTAAATATCTAATTTCAATATGTATTTGAAATCTTATTATTGGTATTGTAAAATCATGCTGAAGGAAAATATAATTTAATAATAAAAATGTAACTTATTTCTGTAGTTATGTCTGTCGAATTTATTATCTTATGTGGTAAAAAAACTTGGCCCTTTTGATGAAAATTTAATTTTTTTATAATAATAATAATAATAACCCCGCAGGGGGGCTTGTGGCGAGCCTTTGGTGAGTAGCGACACCACGGACCTGAGTGCTCCCGGGGGAGGTCCCCTGTTCCTCATCTCCGGTAGGCGGAGTGGAGACCGAGAGGAACAGGCCCCCACCTCTGGCTCGCCTTAACTGGCCGGCCAGAGTGGAGCCGCTAGAGCTATATGCTCGGGGGTGGAAGTGTAATGTAAGTAATGGCGTAATAACGAGGAAACCCGCTCACGGTTGGTTAATGCCCCCGGGATGGTGAAATCCACTCTCGGTTGGCTAACACCCCCGTCATGGTGAAATCGGTGCCGCTCCTCTCGACACCCCTCAGCCGCCCACAACCATGTTGCCCTCCGGCATGCGCCACTTAGTGGGGGCCCGTCCAGTGGGCGGCGAGTCACCACCTGCCTAACGTTAGATTATTCTTCTAATTATCTAAACGGCAGGTGACCCCATAGACCCCATAGCCCATCTACCAGTCCCTCTATATCCCATCACAATAGTTCCATGATAATTTTCTACTCCTTTCTATAGTTTCTGTCCATATGGCGGGGACCATCTTCGGGACAATCTTTTAGATAGATTGTGCGGCCGAGGATGGTATCCGTCATATGTACCCCATCACAACATTAAATTGTGTCAAAAGGCCTCTACGTGTTGGACCTGTGTCCCCACGCAAGCTTACTGCCCAGGTCCAATTTTCTTGGACCTGTGAATGTGCAGACACTACATAATAATAATAATAAAGACATTTATTTGTTCTCACAAGCATAGGGACTTAACTTAAGCATTAAACATGAACATATTATATGTGTATATATCCCAGAGCCCTACGCGTGAGAACCTGGTGCCTGAGTTAGGTTAAGTGAATACCTGTGGTACAGGTCACCAGTGCCCTCCCGCGGAAGAAACTAGGACTTTACAAAACAATACATTACCAAAATATTTATAGATAATATGTAACATAGAAATATAAAACTAAATAATAAGGTGCGTGTGTGAGTGTAAGTGAGGGTGTGTGGGTATGTGTGTGTGTGTGTGTGTGTGTGTGTGTGTGTTTGGGGGGGGGGGGTGATAAGCGATGAGTGTGATTTTTTATTGATTTTATTATTATTATTATTTTTTTATTTTATTTTATTTTTATTTGTAGAGTATTTTATTAGTAGATGTTTATGTTTATTTTACAGGGTGTAGAAGGTCTTCTGTTTCCTGGTAGGTCAGCGATTTTAAATAATTAGTGACTATTTGTTTACAAGCTAGATGATTTTGTGAGTATATTGATAGTTTTGTATTTAGCTTGTTGTATAGAAAGGTTCCGAGGTAGCAATAGAATTTGTGGGTGAGGGATATTTTAAAAGGTTTTTGAGTGCAGACTTTTTATACTTAATAACTACTTCTTATGTTTCTGTTGTGAGTAGCAAAGCACCCACTTACAACCTCATATAGAATTTCTGCCCCATTGACCCACGGTTGCACCCTTGGAGCATACTCCACCACACTGCTCCAATGAAGATTGGTGGCGAAGAATGATTTTATAAAGGGCATAATTTTTATTTATTTACGGGGTCATTGGTGCTTGCCACTGCGAATCAGCCTGGGCCTGGTCTGGGCTTGGTCTTTTATTAAGCCATCGAATTCTAAGCCACCGGGCTATCACAGCTTGTGTGTATTGCTTGTGTATAACCTCCATCTGTACACACCCTCTGTTCCCCACAAGATTATTAAGTACTTGGAGTGTGGAGCAGTGGCATGCATTGGAGGTAGGCACTGAAGATCTAGCTAGTCGAGGTACATCGAAATTTTCGTTTGACCTATATTTTCTTGTCAAATAATAACAGAAAAATAAAATGTAAAGCGAGGCTAGTAACTATAGTCTAGCATAAAGGTAGGCACTGCCTACTTTTTCCCCTATGGTATGCACCTGGTGTGGAGGCATGAATATCCATTCTAGACGTCACAAGGTGTAATCTTGTGACGTTGTGATGCAGACAAGAAAATTATATTTAAACTTTATGAATTTTTGTTCTCTTTTATTATCTTATAATATCCACCTAAAACTCTCCACAAAGTTTATTAACATTCTCTTACCTGCGATTATGTAACCAAGTTTTATGTTTTAATTGGGGAAATTTTATGATCAGGTACATGACTTTTGTAAATTTTATAAATGTTACATTTATCATTTTCTCAGTTAAAGTTTTAATATTTAAGAATGAACTTAAACATGGCTGAGAGTGTTATTGTTATATGATTATTTGCTGACTGGCTTAAACAAATATCTTGTACAGCTGCTTTCTGTAAAATAAACTGATACAAATAAAATGTTGCTACATGATGCAAAAGTTGTAGACTGAATAAAACCTCCTAGTTTAAAATTTTTGTTGTTCTGGTATTATTTTTGAGGACAATGTGTTGGGGTTTTGTTCTCGTTTTTTGTACAATATTATGTGCCTTAAACTTAAGTTTCGAAAAGTGGTGATAGCCCTGTGGCTAAGATTTCGGTCCCTTATTAGAAGTTCGAATCTCAGTGACATGCACCTATGCACCTATGACTTTCTTGAAGTTATGTGCACTTTATAACACCTTTTATATTATAACTATATACCTTATAATATAACTTTTATAAAACTATTACTTGCTGTAACTGTGAAAGAAAACGTCATGAGGAAACCTGCATGCCCGAGAGTCCTCCATAATGTTGTCAATGGCATATGAAGTCCACCAACCCACATTTGGCCAGTGTGGCAATCTAGACCAACATCTATCTTATTTTGAGAGGAGACCCGAACCTGCAGTGAGCTGAATTTTAATTAACTAGTCATCAAGATTGAAAAAGAATTCGTATAGTTTGAGCTACTTTAAAAAGGCTTTATTTTTTTCTGTTAGACTTCATAGGCTATGTTGTATACTCAGTCTATAACGAACTAGCTGCCTATTGCCTGTATGTTCTTTAACAGTTGCAGTTGCATTTAAGAATTCTATTAGTTAATGGAAGTATTCAGCCAGGTAACAGAGCGCGTGGCCTTGCCTCGGATATGCTCCGGAACTGCCACAGAATGACAGAATAGATAATTGTAAATAAGTATGTACCTACTATGGCCGAATACCAATTGTGTATTAATACCGCGCTCAAATTGACACGGATTCGCTTAGAGCGTGAATTGATTAAACAACGTTTATTGATTAATGTGTGTACATAAAACATTGTAGGAGACATAATAAAATTTAAATTACGTACAAGGGCATTGCTTAGCCCATACTGCATTCGGCGATCTCTTACCAGACCCGCAAAAGGATACTTGAAAGATTGAGATTCTTGTCGATATTTGGAAATGATTGTTAGGATATTCTTATTGGATATCACAAATTACAATAACCAAAATATTAAGGTGCCTGAACCTAAACATTAGAGTAAAATTAATAAATTCAAAAATCAGTCAGTGGTGATATCACTTAACGTCATAGTGTCTACGTTTGTTTACTATTTTTCTTTTTATTAGCAGTCTTTAAATGTAATTCATTAAATTTGTTAACTATTCGACACAACATCTACGGAGGCTAAACACTAATCGTACTGAAAAAAATTCGCAACTTGAATATCATTAAAATTAAGTACCTACAAATTGAATACCTATGTAATACATTTTTGTAATAAGGAACCGAATATAATTATTATAATGACAAATTACTTAAACAATTTGTTATAAAAATGGATATTTGAGATTATTTTTTATTGATTTTTTATTTAATATCCGGCATCTCAGCAACGCGCTCACTTTCTATACTAGTTCGTTGATTAGAACGAGCGTTTAGTTCTGAACATGTAATTGTTGACTTATATAGCGAAATGCCTTGAACTAGCCATACCTAGGCGATTCGGAATGTCTGGCTACGTCCGTCCTTCACTCGCGTGGGCACGTACCTACTTACAAATAGGTAGATATCGATAATGCACGATCGCAGTCATTTACTAGACAACTGCTATAAATTTGTTAACACTTTGCCTATCCAATAAATAGGCAATAGTTAAACAATGGGTATGTATCACATGTGACTCTCCGGACAGCGAAGTGGTTAGTTGAAAATTTAAAATAATCGCTAAATAAAGCGCTAAATGCGCTTTGAACATCGCAATATGAAAATATTCATTAATTATTGTAGAAATAAATGATACGATATTATACGGGAAGTCAATCTTCAATGCATCTTTAGCGTGTGATGTATGCGTCTGATACCATAATAAGGTGTCCAAAATGTAACAGAACCAAGAGCAAATACCCCGAAGATACCAAATAGAAAATACTTACATGAAATATGAGTTTTCTATATTTCACAAAAACATTTGTCATTTTGTGTTTGTCGCAGATTAGCCAATGATGCTTCGTTTCTCGAAAGAAAAAGCAAAAAAAAAAAAAATAGCACACATGCAAGACAATTACACTTTCTCAATGACACAAGAACCATTAGTTTCTTTGTTTTACATATTGGACATCTAATTATGAACCAGATTATACTTTGAACTAATTTTAATTGATTAACATGTTTTCAAGAGCACTTGCTTAAATCAGTACTTATTACATTCGACTATTCAAAACAAGTATTGTGCAAGATTCCTTAATTGGATTAGAATGGCTCTAAACACTACATTACCGTTAAAACTACGATTGGGCAACGGATACCGTGGTCGCCTTGTGAGCCCGCGCCTTTAATACGATCCATAAACATTTTAATATTATGCTAGCTTCACGCTAAGTGTAAACTATACAATAGTTAGAACACTGAAATATAAAGATAAAAAACCTAAAAAAGAAAAACTAAAAATAAAAAGATAAATATGCCCTTATCTTATCTTTTTTTATAAGAAAAAACAGGCAGGCGGGCTACCTGATGGTTAGTGATCACCGTCGCCTACTGATGCTAGCAACACCAGAGGAGTCACCAGTGTCTTTCTTACGTTTTGGCTTTACAAAAAAAAAGTAAGATTTAAAAATAAATTGTCAAAAAAAAAAACATACATAACTAGTTGTAAGTAAACTAAACTGTATTTGTAGCCTTTTATTCAATATCGACGACTGTGGTTGATAGTTAAATGTTTTTAGAACTATGTAGTTCTAACTGTATGTGATACTCGTTAGCTATTTAATAGCTAACGAGTATCCATATGGATACTTTTAATAAACTTCCCAACTCTAGAACGTGGAAAGGTCGGCAGTCGTTTTTATTTTCTCGATTTCTAAATAAATAAAGTATTTGCACTATTTTGGTGTCGCAAGTAACTACTTACAGTTTTTGACGCACTTACTGCGTATCGTAGGTACCTATGGTGCAATCCTGTCCAACTAGAATTAATAATTTCCTAACTAAAATCATATTACGAGTAAATTAGACAAATCGCAACCGACGTTATTACAGGATTTCGAATTACCTCGTCCCTCCAGTAGCTGTGTGTGCGCACACCTAATACACTTTTTGCATTTAGCATCCTGGTGTTGCCGTGCGGTTTTTTTAATCGAATTAGTTAATGTCGATTTGCCAATACGAAAATCCGGTATTTTTAAAATTCGGTTGCGCACAATATCAACATTTTCGATCTCCAATTTCGCGTGAGGGTAACTGTGGATTTTTAACACATTCGATATTCAAAGTTGTGAAGTTTTGTTGTAGGGAGGGATGCTCGACCTAATTGCCTTATATCGATATTTTAACATAGTGTATCGATCTAGTGGATAGATCCAGTATCGAATCGAGTGATAAAAAATGAGTAAATCTAGGTCTAATAACGCGATATGTCGAGAAGAGACAACTGTTTCTTATGTTAATAATAATAATAACCGATCATGAACAACATAAGCGAAAAGTTGAAGGTAACTACTACCATACAATAAAAAACAAAATTAACAGAATTAAACGACAGATAAGGCTCTACAATAAATTTCATTTCATTTGCCCCCTGGTGTGGGTGAGATCTTTTACATTTTTAACTATTAACTAAAGGTTAATTCATTACGATTTCTTTAATCCTATTTTCCATGCATTTGTATCGATTTTCGTTCGGATCGTTTCATTTCTTGTATCGTAACAAAAATCGAATGGATCAAATTCTGTATCGATCCAGTTAAATGTCGATACGGATTTAGCGTCCCTAGTTTAATGATCGTGGAATCACGGTCGAGTGAGGTCGTGGCGCAACCTGCGGCCGCACGGAAACGCATAGAAACCGCTGGCGCTGCGCTGCGGATAGCAATCCGTCGGATATCTGCAACGAGCCTTGATGGTACTCGGCTAATTAAAATGCTTAATCGTAATGCGTTGTTCCGTTGAAAGTAATGGATTAAGACGACCGGGTTCCTTGTGGACTGGCCTCGTAGGATTTTGCAATTGCTTCAATGTAACTAACTAATTATGTTAAACGGTTTCCGAGCTCGCGGGTGAACACTGGAGCGGATTTTGCTTCTAATTTAACTATAACTATTTTTGAAACATTAACTTTAGTTGGTAGTGTCATAGTAGCTCGCACCTTACCACCAGCCTCTTATGCTCTTAACCCGTCGTAAAGCAGCGTGTTCTTCATGTCTCATGTTTTGGCTGGAGAGGTATGGTCGCCGGAGATATTTTATTTGAGGCCAACATCACAATATTTGAATGTCCATCAGTAGCAAAGCTCCCGCGTCCCCCTCAGATCTTTCTTTCCTCTTGTGGATGGACGTGGTTGTCTACGGGCTGCAGCGACCACTTGATATCTGGTGGCGTGTATGCTCGTTCGCTACTCAATTAGTATAAAAACTTCTTATTTAGATACTGAGTGTAACACACTAGTAACCGACGACCTCTGGCTAGGGTTTCAGCCGTCAATTGAAGAAACGTCTTTTCTCGTAAAGAAACATCCAAGCAGAGATGATGAATAAGTTGCAGTAAATTCGCAACACAGTCTTTGGTACCTTTGTGGTGCACAGTCGGGTCGACCTCGTTCTGTGATGAGTAATGAACCAATTTACTGATTTTAAACGCACGGAATCGCACTCAATTGAGTTTGCCGATTTTGCTTTTTACAACATTGCAGGCAACTGTTTAGATTCTAAATGCAGCTAATTCTGAATGTTGGCAATTTTCTTGCTATTCTAAGTTAACCATATTTATAGTTAAAAATTTGAAAAAAAAAATCGAATAAAATTGAAACACTTTTTTGTGTTAAAAAGATTTCGGATTAAAAAAAACAAGTTTCCCTGCTGTTTGGTTTTTAAAAATGTCTTTTACCTACACTTTACCTGGAACTTTTGCGCTCGAAATTAATTACCTATATCAGGTCCCACATTTTTGTTTACAATTGGCAGCCGAGAAAGGAAAAACGATTGATAGATTCAAACTTCCGAACGTAACTTTGAAAGTAATATTTTGATCAAAATATGTTTTGTTAATTACCTATAGGTACTTCAAAAGCCTCTAAAACAAACTTCAACATCAAGTTTTGTCTTGCGTTGATTGGCGAATTAAAACTTTCGAGGCGTCGACTATAAATCTTCTCCACTTCAAGCGCGGTCGGATCTTAGATACTGGCATTACGAAGATAACTAAACTTCTAAGATCATCATCTTTACAAGTTACTTAATGTTCTTAAGTGATATAGGTGCCGAGCCACAGCAACTCGTCCGAGGAGGTAATTTACCGTCAGCCTTTTACCTTGTCGTAAAGCAGCATGTTATTTATGTAATTGTGTTTCGACTGGGAAGGTACGATTGCCGGGGATACTTTATTTGAGGCGATAGGATAGGATTTTTTTCTCTAGTTATTTGAGGTTGGATAGTTGGATACGGAGGTCCATGGGCTGCAGTGGGCAGTCACCAACATCAGGTGGACGGCATGCACTTTTGCTACTCAATTACTATTAAAAAAAACTTTTCCGTGTCTACAATGTAAGTAAATCCATAGAGGAATAAAAAATTAATTAACTATTAAGTTTCATCAAAAAAAAATGCTACTTAGCAGTAGGTATAAAATTGTATGAATTTGTATGCTTTTTAAGACAACCATTCTTAGCCTTAACTTAACTATTGGCTGAAGAGTGTTCAACGACAGATGCTACTTTCATACTACCCGACTATGAGAAAAGAATAATAAAAATACTACTCGTAATAATTTTTATTGAAAACCGCAGATTAAAATCTTCTTCACAATGAAACCGGTTCTCCTAGCAAAGCAAGTTTCCTTAAAATTTCCATCTGTAGCGAGCGTCTCTAACGCGGAATATTGAATACCGTTGTTCAAGCATCGGAACGAGTCTTAGGGTCGCGTTATGTGAATAATACAATAACCAGCTCATGCCCTTAGGTTTGAATCACATTTATCTACTTCGTAACAATTGCGTTTTGTCTGTAGAAAGCAAACTAATTTGTTAAAACTAGCTGTTTTAATACAGAGTAATTTGCATTTAAACGTGGGTTTTTTGCAGTTCCTTACTGTATATCTGTAAGACTTGCGTAGTGCACTGGCTTACATGCGAATGCTTAGTGCGGAAGGGCCTGAATTCGATTCGATGTGGACGCAGACATTTAGATAAGGTTGTTGAAGTGATATTCAACCACCAACAACATGAGTTTAAAGTTCAACCACCTTTTCCCATATTTGGGTAACAACTAACTTTATAGTTAGTTACTATTTTTATAGCGATTAGCATTAACATTACCAACGACATCTGAAACGCTTTCAGTTTGTTTGTTGAGATTTCAGTTTGTTACGCTCTGTCGTGATAGACTTACTTCTTGAACGACGAACGTAAACTAATAATGTAATGTTATTGATATTCCATTTCATAGTGACCACTTTCTGGTGCCGGTGCAAGAAACGATTGAAACCTGTAAGGTTAGGGATCGTTATGGTGCGCTAAAGATGACCGCACACCTAAAGCTGACCACCGGAGAAAAATTGCCAACTTTTGTGCAGTCGACGCGTCTTAATAACAAATATTTCTGTAAACTGTGTGTAGCTGGGTCTCCACCGAAGCAAAATTGCCAAGTTTTGTATTGTCAACACGTGTTTGAAATACGGAAGTTGTCAGTAATTTCAGTGGACGATGGAAACGCACCTTAACACCGAATCGGTGTAAAATGTCGTATGCCTGCCTATGTATACCTGCAAAAGTCTAGGGTTTAGTTTAGGCCTTTACCTACATTTTGCACATTCGATTCTAAATAATCTGATTCTAAATAATAATAAAAAAATAAACGCTTCACACTCATAGCCTAGGATTCCCTGTGTCGAGGGTGCCATGGACACACACAAGATAACAACACACACACCCAGACCAGAAATATAAACTCATCATAAAAATCTCTGCTCCGCTGGGAATCAAACCCAGGAGTATCCACGTAGCACTGGCGTCTTAACCGACTGCGTCACTCTTCGCCTCTTAAGCGATTTGGACGCACGGGTGTGCGTTCACACAGCGCGGGCACTCTCGTTTCTGTCGCCGAGCAGCATAGCGCGCATTGCTGTGATCCGGTTTTGTCGTTCAGATATAAGGGCCATCTTCGTACTGGCCGGTTTCTCCGTCACTCAGACGCAACAAACGTTCGGGCTTTTTCTTCTTACCAGCGCCTCACAGTGTGTGGGGACATAGGCCTCCCCTGGTCGTCCCCAAACCTCCTTGTCTTGGGCTTTCTGTATCGAAAGCTTTCCGCTATTCTTTAAAGGTAATTTCATCCATCATGCTGCGGCCCTTCGCAACCAAATGCTGGGCAAAATTCTAGCGGTCAGTAATTAGTACATTACTGATTGATTCGGACCATTTGTGGCGAATTAATGTATGGAAACTGAGGGTACGTTAAGGATTTGGTAACCTTGGTTGAGGTCTTACGAGCGTTTTAACGTCTGAGCTATAGTTACGGCAGTATTCAATTCGCATGGCTGGGTAGTTAAGCTAAGAAAGTCTTTAGTTAAAAAGCCCTGATCAATCAGATTTCAAACGTAATTAACGTTCGTGATGAAATCATCTAAGTACTCCAGTAGGACTTGATAAAAGTTTTTATTCCAAATAGTTAACTAAAAAGCAAGCTTTTTTCCAGTCTAGCGCAGTCATCGCCTTATCGCAACCAGACCTAGGTTATAGCTATCCAGGAGACATAATATTACGTTCAGGTATTTATGTAACTGCCCCATTCGCTCTGTAGCTCTGTTTCACTTTTATGTTTTAGTAAGCAATGAAGAAAAAACGTAAAAATCTTGGTACATGAATCGTTACTATTTTAACACGTCTAAGCAAAAGATAATTAAACCATACGAGTAGTTACCATGGGTTCTTCAAAAACTACGTAAAAGAGCTCAACTTTAAAGGCGATAACGCATAGGCGATTCCCTCGGTGTTGCTCGTTGCGCGTCTGCCCTTTTGCTTCTGCCATATTAATTAAATGCCTGTAGAAATCAACGAAGTCCTAGGAGTAGTGCTGTCATTTAAATAAGGGATATATCCAGCAGGTACCTAGGTACTTGTATTGTAAGTGGTCGAATGATATATCGGTTGCTTTCAGGAAAAACAGTTTCATTTACAAAATCACTAATGTCCTGACCTTCTGCCATATTAAAAAAAAGACGTAACTTTGATTCTTGAAATGTACTTATATCGGTAAGTCCATGTCTGTTACCCATTAGTGGCCCACTGCAGGGTTGGGTCTCCTCTCACTATGAGAAGGATGTAGGCAACACGCTAGCCCAATGCGAATTTAGTTTGTTTATTTTACCTGCTCTAAAACCAGAGTGGTTAAATGAATGTTTACACAATACCTGAAGGAGAGATATTGATTCTGAGCATTCTTCGCGAAGACTGTTGAAATTTCGCAAACGGAACACTCAGTTACCAAGGAAGGTCGTATGTGTTTAAAATACACAATTGAGCAACGTTCTGATTTTGTGTTTTATAATATGTACAAATAAAAACGGATACTTCTGTGTCAAGGTGGACAAAAGTAAACAGGCGAAAGTAATGCTCTCAAAACGAATTTGCAGCTTTCATTGCAATATCACGCGGCAATACTAAAGAGGTGTCCTTGATAGACAGATGATCAAAATTATGTCAGCGACACTGCGGCATCTTGCGTACGATACTATAGCAGTCGTTAAGCCTTGTCGGAGGCCCTTTGGGCGGTTTGAATACATATACACGGGTTGGCCACTAACCCGTGTCTCCATCAATCCGCATTGGAATAACGTGTTGAAGTATGCTCCAGGCCTCCCCTTTGTGGGGAGAGACCCGTGCCCAACAGTGGGACATGAAAGGGCCAGCCATGTAGTGAGGGCTACTACCCTTAAGTTACTAACTAAACTTGAAAATCGTATCAATTTCATCCTTCCATCCACTGCATTATATATATAGAAATAACATCAAGTAAGGTGTTCCTATTTCAATGTGTTGAATATCCTTCTTGTGTTCCAGTCAAAGCCAATGTCTTCATTAACCACCCAACTTCCGTCACTAAGTCAAACCCAAATTCGACTTCTCTAATTGTTTCAGTGTTAATTTGCAACTCAACTCAAACGTAAGCAGTTGCCATTGTTGCCAAAGCATACAGAGTTGTTTCTAATGAAGTCTATCTTTGTCTAGTTTCTCAAACAAGCTCTCTTGATTGTTATTCGGTTTGAGGTTTGGATTAGAAATATTTGTTACAAGTTTAAAACGTAAAACTAGGTAAGATACAATTTGAGCTAACTATCCTCATAAGCAGGTAGGTAACTATACAAGGTGAATTTTTCAAATGTCCGTTAATGAGGAGATCCGATACTATGATGAGGAATATGGAAAAATACTCTAGCCAAAATTTGTAACAAAAATATCGCCATAACATGAGAATCTAGAAATCTCGCTATCTAGAAATCTGATGTCATACTCATTCGCATTCAATCTAGCCATTTCACACCATAACACTTTTGTTGTAGATGTTTGTCTGTCTGACTTGAAGTTGACGGTGAAAGACAAAGACAAAACATTTATTTGCACAAATATAGGTATAAAGTTGTTACAAATTTTTATATCAATCTATATTTACCATCTTTAGGTATGCAAATATAAAGTGAACTTGTTTGAAAGTCAAAATATTCTAAAAGTTTTGAAGTCTACTTTAAAGTTACAAAGGCGATCGACAACTTTAAGCTGTTCGGTTCAGGGCTTAGAATTTTAATGAACAAAACGTTACGGGCGTCAGAGCTCAAATGTCATAGACAGCATTCTACGAGTTTTGGTCTGATAGTAGGTACCTAACGTGGTTGTGATCACTGCAGTTTTAAGAAAGCTTTGCCCAATTCAAAAGGTATTGGTATCTACCATCTACCGCACCTCCACTCTCATAACCCGTCGTGAATTAGCATGTTCGCCGTCGAGTTATTCGCGAGGAATTGTGACTGTCGGTGATGCTTTATTTTAGGCGACCATTTAGGCCTTATAAATACGACATCAAATTAGACTTAACAATTATTATGTACTAACTATGTCTTCTTTCATTTTTTACCACTTTTATGAGGACACAAATATTGATACTATAATATTACTTCATTATTTATAATATTTACAAACATAAAAAGTGATACCTAATATATGTATAGATTGTTCAAAAAATTGTTAGTAATTTTATTAGTGCAAATAAACTTATTTAGTTATGTCTTCTATCTAGAATCAGCAATAATATCTAAGATCAGCATTAATGCTCAGTAACTATCTGATGTCGTGTGTGCGATTTCTTCTTGATACTATAATTATGTAGGTCGCAGCGAGTGTTAGCAAAATACCTTTGGATCAATTAATCACTTCTGGTTTTCGAACGATAATTCCAGTTTGTGATCTATGACAATGTTTATCGAATACCGGATTTGTGTGTCACTCGGTTGACTGCGCCTGATATTATATTTACCGACTGTTATATTCAAACTAGGTATTTATATCTTACCCCGTGTCCGAATTGCCTCGTTGCACATTTGTCGTGTGATAGCGCTTATTTTAATAAAGACAGCTCCATACAGAACCTTGTGTTTAAATTTTGTCGTGTTCGTTGGTAGGTCGGTTATAACAGCCAATTAGGGCAAGGCCAAATCAAACCATTAATTAAAACAATAATTGTTGTTTTTAATTGTGTGATTATTACTAATGTACAAGTATGTTTCCGTAAAACTAAAAGACATTGATCCCATTCGTCACTGTTGCTAATTAAGAGATCTTTCGTTACGGATAATCTGATGTTTTCTAACCAGTGGTATGAAAAAAGTGTCAAGTTTAGCTTAACACACTCAGCAAGGAGTACTTATTTAATATACTAGATCTTCCCCAGTGAAAGACAATTTAAATTGAAGACATACATCGCTTCCGCTTTGTTCATAACACAATCACAACCTATCGTCCTTGTTCAAAACGAATGAAAATAAAAATCACAAATATTTAACAGGTACCTACCTACCTACTATCAGCAATAAAACCGGTTTAGTGGCCAATACAATTGATACGGCCTCCGGCATAATCCGCGAATCCGTAAATGAAAGCATTGTAGAGCGAATTTCGCGGTAACGCTAAACCTGATTAACCCAATGGCTAGTTTACACGTTGCGAGCTCTGCTAGCGTGCGAGTGGAGCTGCCAAGTAGCTAGCTGGCCTGCAGTGCAGTAACTAGCACGGTTACGGTCGCAATACTCGTAAGTTACGACCTACAAGTTACGAAGACAAGCCGATTAGCTGTCTACTGGCGTACGAGTAGACAAGACAAGTAGCTGTCTACTGTGTAGGCAACAGCTCGCACTGTGTAAACGAGCGATAACAAACTTGATTTCTGTCGATGTGGCGCGAGTCGCGCTCGACCTTCCTTCCTGCTGTCGGTAGCGGACTCATCTTTAATTCAATCATTTGTATTAATACGAATAAAATGAATATGTTTTAATGATTGTACAGCTAACCTTATCTGTATGTTATGCGGTCTGACGAGTTTCGAACCTGTTTATGAAACATTCAAAATAAAAAGAAATAGGTATATAAATATGCACCTTTGATTGAACGGAGGACACTTGGATGAATAACTGTTTTGTTTGGACTTATAATGAATTTTTTGTCCTATTTATTTATTTGAGCTTTGTTTATATTGCAAATATATTTACCGACAATATCACCAGTAATGAGATGTGGAAGCCGTACTTATCTTCATTGTACAGTTAGGACTAATGTTACTGTCGGTAAAACTAATGATTACATACGACTACAACCAGACTCAATAAAAACCGCAATGTCGTCATACACGCAGCATGCATAAGGGCTTACTCACTCAAGGATGCGCAAGGTCCCCTGAGCCATCAGCGATCTCCATATAATATCTCTAGGGATGTTCGATCCAGTTGCATTGATATTATCGATACTTCGGATCGCAATGCATATTCAAAATTTCCCGTTGTTTTCAAATTTTAGTCTAAAACACGATTTTTCAAGACAAATGTATCTTACAAATAAAATACCTACTTATGGATCATACACAAACACAAAAGAAAAGTTGGATATACCTAGTAACATACAATAAATAAAACGATAAACACTTTCTTTATTAATTAATGGTAGCAGAACCAAAAGCCAGGCAAGCCTCTAAAATAAATGAAGTGGTGTAGGCGTGTTTTCTTTTGCATTTTGATACTACTAACTAAAGGTTAATTCAATACAATATCTTCCATCCGATCCTATTTGTATCGACCCACCAGCGGATCGTATATTGTTGTATCGATACAAAAATCGCGTATCCCTAAATATCTTTACCATCAATAAATAAATACCTGTTACGGCCGCCGGTGATTGCGAACCGGCTACTGACATTTGTGTACGCGAAATTGAACTTTTCCTCCATAGAAATAGTATACTATTTCCGGC